>CM068369.1:583303516-585760183 GCA_034769895.1 Magicicada septendecula
TTTAACCACATCGGGGCGCACAATGGAAACTGTTGCGTCTGTGTCAACTGTAATCAAGATTGGTCTTTTTTGAACAAATCCGGTAACCATCAAGCTTCCGCTATTTTGCTGAAGTGTAGAAATTGTATATTGCCTAGAGCTTCATTCCTCCAGTTATCAGCACACACCCTGTTGTACCGACTATTGCTCGTTTCCCAGCAGCTGAACCCTAACCCGACAATCTTGTTGAAGATGTCCAGGTTTCCCACACCTATAACACTTTGGTCTTCCACCCTTTCTTGCTTTATTCTGTGGCGCCGCTCGTCGAGTCTCTGTTCCTTGTTCTTCTTCCTCATCGTCTGTGCCATCACGATCTTTTAGCGCGCACTTTATGACTTGTCCGATCAGACGCTGACTTGGCAGTCTCAAATTGCAAAGCATGTACCAGGGCATCCACACTGTTCTGGTGTCTTGCCATTCGTAACACTTGCTGTAGTTAGTTATCTCGGACACCATCAGTAGATGTCTGCATTGCAAACCTCGTTCGAAAATCTTCTGGTGCTTCAGGATATGTCAGACTAATTAGTCTGTCAATACTTGTTTCAAACTCTTGAAGGCTCTCCCTGAAATGCTGTCGGCTTGCTCTCAACTGAGTGCAGTACGCATTTTGCAAATGTTTATCACCATACCGCAATTCTGGAACTTTTATCAATTCGGCGTAGGTGTTCTGGCTGTCAGGTGGTACTTTCTGTAGTAATTCTGCTGCATGTCCTTTAATGCAAGAACGAGTGAAACTGCCTTGTCTTTCTCTGTCTAATTATTTGTGCATGCAGCAGCTTCAAATTGGCATAGATACGTCACCCAGTGACCGCTTCCGTCAAAGGTTGGAGCTTTGACATGAACTGCTCCAGCTGCAGGCAAAGTGATAAAGTGATCTTCTCTGTTGTCTTATTTTCTGTGTCTTTTCTGTCTTTATAATTAGTACAGTCTGCTCAGAAAATTGTTTTGGTTGTGTCTTCATGAACTGGTCAACTTCGTTTTTAATTTGTTCTCTTATGTTTGCCATTGAGTTTGCTACTGCAGATATTTTTTTTACCATGTTTGTGTTTGCCGAGCAGTGTGAGGGCAAGCGTTGTACAAAAACATGACACCAGAAGTCAGCAGACCTCGGCGATTGTTCTGGATGACTCTTCTTTGTTTTCTTAAAGTCTCACAATAGACTTCAGAATTGATGGTTGCTCCATGTTCCATGAACTCCACTAGCAGTATTCCTTTCACATCCCAAAAAACAGTTGACAAAACCTTTCTGGTAGACAAAGCTTTCCAGGCTTTCTTTGGTAAGGCGGTATGTCTCCACACAATTGACTGTTTATGTATGACACCCAAGTCTCATCGCCAGCCACAATTTTGTTGAAAAACGTTTCTCCTTCTGCAACGTAACGTGAAAGAAAGTCTAAGGCAGAACAAGTCATTACTGACCGTTGACATACCGGTAGCATCTTCCACACTCAAGACAGATTTTTCTACTTCAGCTATTTTATTTGACATGGATTCTTCTAGGTCAGATATTCTGGTAATTTGATTATTAAGCTCACCTCGTAATTCACCTACGTCACCACATAAGAGACCCAATTCTGCGGTAATATGTTGTTGCAACTGCTTTTGCTCTTGAATTAATGCTTTGATGTCACCTGCTTCATCAAGAAGAGAAGGAAAAGACCACTTCTCGACCCCAAGTGGCTTATTCCAATTTAACGTCTTGCCATTTGGACTCTGTAACGCACCGGCAACATTCGAAAGATTGATGTATCTGGTACTCCAAGGCCTGAGATGGAAAATCTGCCTTGTTTATTTAGACGATGTCATAGTTATTGAGAAGACTTTCAAAGACCATTTGAAAAACCTTAAGGAGGTTCTAACTAAAATTCACGGTGCTCAACTGAAGCTGAGCCCGAAGAAGTGTTCTCTATTCCAGAAGGAAGTACAGTATCTGGGCCATCTGGTGTCGGCAGCGGGTGTTAGCATGGATCCCAATATAGTAGACACCGTAAGAGACTGGCCAGTTCTGAAGAATAAACATGAAGTTCAGAGTTTGTTGGGATTATTCTCATATTAGACGTTTTGTGAAAGGCTTCACTACTATTGCCAAACCACTACATGAGCTAACGGAAAATAAACGAAACTTCCAGTTGTCAAGAGAGTGTGATCAAACATTTAGGACTTTGAAAAGTGCATTATGTTTGCAGCCAATTCTCGCTGTCCCAGCTTCCGAAGGTAAGTACATTGTGGACACAGACACAAGCAATACTGGTCTAGGAGCAGTTTTGTCTTAAGTGCAAAACGGTGAAGAACGAGTTACAGCAAGACACTTTCTAAACCAGAGAGAAATTAACAAAACACGAGCGAACATGTTCAAGAAATTACTGTAGATTTCCTGGCAGATGGCTGGACGACACAAGATTGTCGACAAGAACAGATGACTGATGAAGACATTGGACCGGTCTTGACAGCAAAAGAGGAAGGTCGCCGCCCGGATTGGCAAGATATCTGCCATGGTTCGGAAGTGCTGAAGGGCTACTGGGCACAATGGGAATCTCTTACCATAGAGAACAGATTGCTGAAAAGGGCTTGGGGAAGTGCAGATGGACGAGACGTGGTCATGCAGTTGATAGTTCCCCAAAGTAAAGTGCAGTCTGTTTTAAAGGAGATGCATGATGGAACATCTGGAGGCCATCACGGCGTTAACAAAACCCTTGACAAATTATGGAAGCGATTCTATTGGCTTCATCTTTGCCACGACGTAGAGGAATGGGTTCGGACATGTGAAGTATGGGCTGCAAGCAAGGGCCCACAAACCAGAAGCAGGGGGTAAATGAGACAGTATAACGTTAGACTGACTTTCAAGAGAATTGCCATAGAGATTGCTGGATCATTCCCAGTTACTGACGATGGAAACCGGTAGCAAGGTTGTAGCCGACTACTTTACTACGTGGGTGGAAGCCTACGCAATTCCAAATCAGGAGGTTACCACTTACTACCCCGAAAGTCATATGTTGGTCACCAAATACTACCTTCGCATAGGATTTTGGTTTTTATAAGCTCCAAAGTCTTGGGAACCAAAATACTACACCACGCAAAGCAAGACTAAATGTTGAATATTCATTAATTTAACTTGTTCGTTGTATGGTTGTTCGATATTTCGGATATTGAACCAGTCAATAATTAAGTTTCCGAGGTTGGCACTATGGCTTTTGCGAAGCCGATTCATGCACCGGGCTTGAACCCGTGGTCATACGCCAACCATTGAAGTGTTTACATCCACGAGCCGCATTTTTTGGCAGGTAGAAATCCTTTTCATGTAACCCATCCTCTTTCCAACCAGACTTTTCTGCCTGAGTGTCAGGATCAACCTTTCGTGAGATTTCGGTAAGTCATTTTATTATTAATTATTTGTCGCTAGCAATTCTGCATGCTGGTCTGCTAAAGAGCTCACCAGAGGTTAATTTTATGCTGTAAGAGAAACCGTTATACCTTCAGACTGTCAATCTTTCAAATAATATCGTACATATTATAACTACCAGAGGGTTTCATGAGGTTGCTAGTTTTTTCAATTTGATTGCTTGCCGTTACGAATGGGAGCACGTGTTTTATAATTTTTTGCATGTTGCTGCCGGCCATTTGAGTAAATGGGTTATAAGCCAGTTTTGGCTGTGCGATTTTTATTTTAATTACCAACGTGCGGTGCCGTTTCGTTTTTTGTGCCTGCTCGTGGTTGTTTTGCATACTGTTAGTTTCCAAATTATATCAATGTTCGTCATTTGCATGCTGTGGCACGGAAGCAAGTTGGTACGATACGCATGTGAACCATTATTTTGCGTTTAATGCTGTGGGTTGTGTTGACCAGTTTCGTCGCGTGTGCATGGGCCGGGTGAGCAAATATTGTGTTCAAAATTTTGCACCTTGATTTTTTTGGTAATCGTTTGATTACTGGGTCAATTCCTGAGAAGTTTGTACCCGTCCTGTTATGGTCTGCTTTACATGTGAAGTTGATGTGTTACGTCCTTGTGAATGTGCAAGGCGTGTGGGGGACGTTTATTTTGAAGTTATCCGGGTTTTTCGGTATAGCCTGCCTTTATATTCAATTTTTTCTGGAATTGGCTATTACCTTTTTTGGTGCCGTTTATATTTTGCATATGCGCGATATCCTGTCCATACACGCCGCGTTGACCATCAATTTTTGCATTTAATGTATCGTTAACTGTTGAATTTTTGTATATTGTACCTTGTGTGTATTCGTGTATTTTGGTGCCCTTATTCTATTTGGTATTTCACATGTTTTTTGGGTACACTTTTGTGTACCATTATTTTGCACCGTATGTGCTTTAATCGTGTGCAACTTGTGTTTTGTTCGTGCTTTTGCACTGTGTAAATTAATTTGTTGCGTGTTTTTTGAGTATGTAATTTATTGTGTTTTGTACTCTTAGCCTTTTGGGATTGTATACATTGTATTTTGCCTTGCACTAATTTACTTTTGTATTTATTACGCTCAGTATTGTTTATGAAAACTAGTGTTTCAGAGGCCGATTTATCTAGATTACTGTTAGGCTAGGTCTGGGTTGTGACTATTGTTTAATTTCTAATTTTCTCGTTCAGGGTGGTTGTCGGTTGTGTGACATTCTTGAAATCATAATGCCTGCTAAATTGTCGCTGGCAGCTTTTGACCGGACCACTTCGGTGAGAATACTTGCGCTGCAACACTTAATAAATAAGTTGGAAGGGTTGCCGCAATTGAAAGTAGTGGATCAACTTGAGGCCGGTATCTTGGCATCCCGGTTGTCTGAAGAATATCAGGATCTTCTAGGTAAGGTAGATCCTTACCTATCGGCAGAGTCATTGCCCCAGGGATTGGACGAGGACCACATTTTTTCGGTGGTAGCTCAAATTAAAGATATTTATGTCCGAGGAAGCGTTTTAGCGTCAAAACTAACTAAACCAGAGATACCGGTTGGTTCCGGTCGGTCTTCATCGGCAAGTGGCGGGCACTCAGGTGTTCTCGTTCATGAGTTGCCGAAACTTTCTTTACCTTGTTTTGATGGCCAGTCCAAATGTTGGTCCGAGTTTTGGTCGAAGTTTACCACATTAGTGGACGAAAGTCCTGCCCTCACCCCTAAGCAGAAATTGTTATATTTATTGATTCATCTTAAGGGTGAGGCTTATGAGAAGGTTGCCGTGCTTCCCATAGTTGATGATAGTTATCCGCTTGCACTGTCAACTCTTAAAAGCCGTTATCACAACCCTCGTTTGGCCGCCTGGGTCTATTGTACCAATCTGCTTCAATTTCCAGCTGCTTCTATGCGATCAGCTGCGTCTATTAGAAAATTGGTAGACAGCTTCAATGCTAACTTTTCAGCGTTGTCAGCTCTAAACATTGCTGATATATATCAAGCAATATATGCGTCGTTTGTATTGTCAAGGCTGGATTTATCATTGCGTGAACGCTTTGAGACAACTGTTACGGACAAAGAAAATCTCCCTTCTCTAAAAGAAATTATATTTTTAACCGCCATGGCGGAACAAAAAGAACAGGCATCTTTGGAATCGGCTTTACCTGCTCTTCCTAGCACTAGCCACCAGAAAACTCAGAAGAAGGTTTCCTTTTCTAAGGCTACTCCTCTTGCTGTGTCCACATTGTCTGCGGAGGTTATGCAACGGGATTCATCTAATTCACGTTGCCTTCATTGCGATTCCCAGACCCATGTGCTTCTCAAGTGTCCGGCGTGGCTGAGTAAGGACCCTAGGGCTCGATTTCAAAGTCTTAAGAATAAAAAATGTTGTCTTTCGTGCCTCCAACATAAACATTCGGGATGGTGCAAAAATAGGTGCAAAACGTGTGGCTCTAAGTAGCACCACACTTTACTTCATTTCAAAAATGCCCGTCCGTCTCCGTCTAGTTCACAGATTTCTGAAACAGCGGAACTCAAGGCTTCGGGGTCATCGCTTGCTGACCAAGTTGATCTGTCTAGCACTACTCTGACCGTGTCTGCCCCATCCTGCAGGGATTCTGTTAGCCACATGTCTAGCAGTCTTGTCGTCTCCCAATGGTGGTTATATCGTAGTTAGGGCCATCCTGGATAGCGCGTCCCATGCTTCTTTCATCACTGAAGCGTGTGCATCTCGCTTAAAGTGCGCTTGTTTTGACGCTTCAATAAGTGTCAATGGGGTAGGTGATATTGCCACCAAAGCAAAAAGGGTGTGCCATCTTTCCTTGGAAACTTTAAAACGCGAGATTGTGGCATATAACCATGCTTTCGTAATTCTTCCCAAGATCTCATCGGACTCACCTAGGTTCCAGGTGTTGCCTGAAGTTAAGCAGGCTACAAAAGACCTTTTGTTAGCTGACCCTACCTTCGATGTAGCAGCCCCAATTGATGCATTGTTTGGAGCTGATATTGTTGCGGCTATTCTTTTGGGAGAGACTATTCCCTTGGGTGCAGGTTTGCCTGTTGCAGTTAAGACACGTTTTGGATTTGTCATTATGGGTAGAGCCCCAATTTCACTTAGTTGTGCATTGACTTGTGCTAGCAGTCTCACTGGCCTTCCTTTGGATCTGGTATCTGCGCATCAGCTTCACTGTCATTTCCACCACTTTTATCCTTCAGTCACAACATTATCAACTGATACAACCAACCTACTTGAGCAAGTTCATCGGTTTTGGGAGGTCGAAGAGCCTCCAGCTTTGGCCCACCAGTTATCTGAAGAGGATCACTTTGCTGAAAAGTTTTATATGGAGTCAACAAGTCGGTTGCCATCGGGCCGTTACCAGGGGCGCTTGCCGTTTTTTAAAAACTCTTCTCACACTTTGGGAAATTCCCTTAAGGGAGCTATGTCTCGGTTTTTCGCATTAGAAAAGAAATTTGCGTCTAACAGTCAGTTTAAGAGCCAGTATGTGCAATTTATAACTGATTATGTTGCTCAGGGGCACATGTCGCTGGTGTCTGACCCCAATTTTCCAAAATATTTCATCCCACATCATGGTATCTTTAAGGTTAGAGGCGATACTTCAAAAATAAGAGTGGTGTTTGACGCCAGCATGAAGACGTCCTCCGGGATTTCCTTAAATGACGTGTTATGTGTCGGGCCTAAGTTGCAGACCTTACTGTCCGATGTTTTGACTTTGTTTCGGCGTTTTAGCCATGTCTTCACGTGCGACATCGAACAGATGTATCGCCAAATTGCCATGCATCCTGATGACTCGGCGTACTTGTGTATTTTATGGCGTGAGGAGGTTACAGCCCCACTAAGGGTTTTCGCTTTGCATACCATTACTTACGGGCTGGCTTGCGCCCCTTTTCAGGCGTTGCGAACCTTGCAGTGGCTGGCTCAGGATGAGGCAGTTAATTTTCAATAATTTAATTACCTTGTATCCGTCAGTGACTTCGTTCTAGCGTTTTTTATATAGACGCATTTCGTGGCATCAGTAATCCTCGTCAAATGTTAAAATTCACAGAAAACACATAAAAACACATTTACACATATTTACTAACTTACAATAATGACACACACATAACACGATGTAACTTCGGCTTCGTTGGACCGGCCCGACTGCGCGTGTAGTTGCCGAGCCACTAATTGAACTAAGTCAATCCTTATCACCAGTCATTACCGTCATGCACGATTATATTTAGGGCTGTATCATATAGTGAGTGAGATTGAAACCTTAATTGTTCGTTTAGTATACTGTTATTGTTAATATTCTTGTCTTTAAATGATTTATAAATCTCAAACTCCTCGAGAGCGTCCATTAACCTACCCTTACCGCATACATGGATTGCTTTGAAATTAGTATTGAAATCTGTGTAATTATGGTTATGCATCATTAGATGGTGCGCATAATTAGATTTGGTCTTGTCTAAATCATTCCTTGGTAGATGTTCTTTGTATCTTTTCAAGAAAGACCTGCCAGTTTGACCCAGATAGAAACAATCACAATCATCACATGAAATCCTGTAAACACCTGTTTTCTCTTCTAACGGGAATGGTTGTTTTATGCGTAACAAATTAGAAATATTATTATTTGTTTTAAATGCGACTTTTATATTGGATTTAGAGAACACATTGGATATAATGTTAGGTAAAAGGCTACCGTACACTGTCGTTATATACTTTTTATTATTATTTTTATTATTGTTAACTTTATTATCATCGATGGTATTATGGTGGGATCTAGTTTTATATAGGTGTCGCTTAAGAAGTCTATCTATCATCGATGAATGGGTACAAGAGTTCGATGATAGATAGAAATAAAAAATCCAACAATGAAGAAGAGAATACGAATATATCAACATTAATTACAAAATGAAGAAAGAAAATGCAACAAGCCCAAAACAAAATATCAGTAAATAGACCCAATAGGATCCAACAGTGAGGGGAATCAACGAAACAAGGATCAACAAGCTCCAACAACAATGGAGATAAATAAAAATAGCAACTACGATGAAAATATAGAATAAAGAAGAAAGAAGAAGGACCAGGAAGAGCACCAAGAAGAAGAAAGAAGATGGACAGAATATATAAGGACTCAACATAAACCACATGTACTAAAAACAGTGTAAGTGACAAAAGAAATGATTATAAGTGCGACAAGAAAACCAGTGTGAAACATTTAAGGAACCACAAACAATTACAGTGTGTACTTAATACAAATGTGAAACCTGTGAATAACTAACTATTTCAACTGAATAAACCACACAAACAATTACAGTGATGAAGTTTACAGTGTGAAAAATATGTTAATTTCATGATGAAACAACAAAAATTAAAAATAATCAAATAAACACAGACAATGAGTGTGACTGATTTAATAAAGTTGTAGCCAATACACATGATCATAAGACCACCAGATTAGAACAAAATAGAACAATTATGTTATTGTTCATAAAGAACTGACAACAAATAAAAGACATTTGTTAAGTATCAAACATGACAGGAATTAAATTCCACCATTGACCAGAAAAACATTGCAAATAATACAAGAAAGATTTGTGTTAGTGTTTAAGAAGGAATTGTATAAACATGTGTAACAAATTAGTTAAAGTATTATGTTAATATACCGTAGTGAAGTCAGTTTAGTAGTAGAAAAATACTGCACTAAAACAGATGGTACATTGTTACACAACCCACAAGGAAGAGACCTATTACAACAGAAAATGATACATATTAGTATAAATATCTGATCATCAAATATGTTATCAAATGAGAATTTATTATAAGTAATAATAATAAATATTAAGAGACAATGTAATATAATGCAAAACAATGTAAATAGAACAAGTCAAACATAATGACACAGAGAATAGCAGAAATGAGAAAAGTATACCAGTTTAGTTAAGAAAAGTACAGTATCAAAACCAATATCAATGTTTATAAGAGTATTACCAGTAGTGAGATAAATATCTGATAATACATTGAGAACAGATTCTAAACATGATAAGAACAGTATTATAACTAAATTATTGTAAACCAACTAACCATGTACATATGACCAGAAGTAAGCTGAACCATTGTATAGCTAATTAGTTAAGAAAAATACTGTATCAAATATTGAGCACAGATTGTTACAATTGTTACCAGTAGTAAGAGGAAATCCCAAAGCTACTTTGAGAACAGATAATGACCATAAAAGCAGTCATATTATATACAAACATTTAAAAACCAAATGACCATTATGAAGAAAACCAAATGTAAACAAACAATGACCAACCAGTTATTTATGAAAAATATAGCATATAAACTTGTGTAAAAGTAATTGGAAACATTACCAAAAGTTAGAATAATATCTAATGCTACTTTGGGAATCCAAACCAAATAGGACAATAACAATTTAGTTGTTGTATTAGAAAAAATAAATGACTAATATGATATGACACAACATGAACAGAGCCATTACTGAAGGATTAAAGAGTTCTGAGCTAATTAAAAGATAACCATTATATATAATAGATTAGGTACTATGTGTGTACACTAATTACAATCATTAAATGATATGATTTATATGAAGAGACCAAAAAATAAGATGAAAAATTGTATAAGAAACATAGGAGAGGTTTGAACTTATGTAAATATTAAATTAACCACAGTCATACATAAATATTATAGTGTAAAATTGTGTAAATAAACATTACTAATAATATTAGATAGTAATATGATCATTTTAAATAAGAAAAATTAGTTATAAGCATGTTTATGAAAAATCTAACATGGACGCTTAATGACGCCATAACGAGATTTGTGTAGGGAACAGTTTTTCCCAAATTGTAAATTAAACCGACTGAGATACAGACTCAAAGTGTTTAGATAAGAAGTGTTTTATTATATTTAAATAAAATCTGGTGTAACGAACTTATGAAAATAAGATACACCAGAAATAACAAATAAAATCGTTATTGTAATAGTAGTAATGAACGAAAAATAAGCGTTTTTGGACTTATTTTAACAAGCAAAATGCCCTGAATTCATTGATATCAACCAATTAACGATAGGACGTAAGATAAGAAAGTTATGATAGTTTTAAACTTTCCAGTTAAATTTTTGTACCAGTGATGACGTAAAAAAGCCTGCAACCCAAACTCAATTTTGGCAAAAAATTAAATATTTTAATAAAACGAAGGCTTTCGGGTCAGAGAGTATAATGAATCCAGCCAATGGAATGAATGACTTTCAGCAGACGACCGAGAGACGCTTCAGAGGTACAAGACAGTCTACGATCAACCATCAAACGTAAAGGTCACGCCGCTCGAGACAAAAAAGGAGTTTATATTTTAAAACTGTGCGCGCCATTTACATCAGTACACAACATACAGTTAACCTTAATACAACATTCATACATACGAGTGAAAAAGTGCGGAATTGTTTTAATTGAACAAGTAGGTCAGTGTATAATGTCGACCATACTTGCGAGTGAAGTTTTAAATAGGAAACAGGGAGTACAGTTTTATTTAAACAATATTTAAACGAAAAATAATAATTTTGTGAATATCTAACTTTCGATACTACGCAAGTCAGATAATGCTGAGTATCGAAAAACAGTAATTAAATTATCAGAATTGAGAAAAGATTTAAATCGCCATTATTAAAATATTAGAAAAATATTTTAATTAATTATAGTAATTTAAAATATAATGTTTGGAGATAATTGTTAATGAATACGAGAGTATTTAGTCACTCGTTTGACTAAACGTATTTTTCTTGAATGTTTCTATATTTTAAAATATACTTTATTAATTTTCTTACAGTCTGAATAAATGTAATTCTGATAATAATATATTAAAAAGTATTATGAATAATATGTTTACATGTATAGTCTAAGAAATATTAGCTAATAAGGAATACTTAGCCTTTGTAACAACACCGGTTAATTCTAACCTCAGAAATCGTTACGGTAACTTGATAATTTCAACATTACCGATCTGTTCTCAAGTAACATTCAAATCAAATAGAATTGCTAACAAGTTTTTTGAGAAATTTTTCTCTTGTGAATAAATGATTTTTAAAACTAATTATTAAACGAACGTAATATATTTTTAAATACTGTACAAGTCATACAGCTTGATAATTGCAAACTAGTATTAGAGATGCGTGCGCATACCCGCGTACGATAATTTCATAAATACCAGATATATGGTACCAATTTTTGATTTTTTTATATTTGTTCAATTATTATTCACTATTGTTAATTCTATATAGTTATTTATATTACATCTTGTGACTGGTATCATGTTACCTCAAAGAACCTAACGAAATATGGTAATTCGCTGAATCAAAGTAACATAACCTATGCAGTTAAATTATTGTACTAACAACAGGTCTACCAGCCTTGAGGAATTAGACAGAGTCTTATTGAATTTTATTGTAATCAGTAATTGAAAGGTTGTTAATTATTGTTTTTTCTTAATTGTCAAAGATTTTATCACTTATCAAATTGTTAATAAACCTCCAATTTTATTACCACAAAAGGAGTATCATTTCTAGTAAAAGTAAATTCATTTATTTTTTAATCAGTTCTGACACAGGTGGCGGAAGAATTTAAAAAGTTTTAGCATAATTCAGAATATTCATCAGAAATTGCTTCATTTACTATAGTGTGTGATGATATACAGTAGAACTTGGCTAATTCGAACGTGCATAATTCGAATTCGTGGATAATTCGAACTTTTACCATGGTCCCTTGAATATCCTATGTAAAACCATGCAAAAACATCGTCTGTAATTCGAACTTTTTTTGGTTAATTCGAAATAAAAATTTTGCTCTAACTACAAAAAATCGCCTGCTGTATGGGCTAGACCACGTAACAATAGAGACACGACTGGAAACGGACAAGCAGGCATCGCCCTTTGTGAACAGACGCTTGTCTTTTGTGTCAAATTCGTGGAATTGCCGTCAGTATCTGGCGATGACACATGACTGGCTCGTGTAACGGTACCGTCCGCCATTGTCCCTTGTTCCATGCCTCGTCAGTCAGCCACCCTCACTGTTGCTTTCAGTTCAGTCTGCCTGCATTCGTGGAAGTGTTAAGTCTTTTTGAGTTTCTACTGTGCGAGCTGTGTCCTGTAGTGAGAGACCGTTCCTTTCTTTATACAGTACTGTATATACAGACTGGTGTGTTTTAGTGACACTTATTGTGCAGTTTTATTGTGTTGTGTGTTCATCATGGCCCTTTCAAAATCAACATGGACCCAATACAAATCATTGACATTTGCCGAAAAAGTTGCCGTCATACGGGAAGTGGAAAAGGGACAAAAAAAGAAATCTGAAATTGCCAAGGAATTCGGGATACCGCCAAATACGCTGTCAACGTATCTAAAAAATAAAGAGAAGATTTTGAATAATGTGTGTAAAGCCAGCGACAAAGATAGGAAAAGAGCGCGAGGACTAGAAAATCCTGACGTGGATGAATGTGTAGTGAAGTGGTTTAAGCAATCAAGGGACAAAAAATTCCAGTCATTGGGCCCCTCGTCAGAGCCAAAGCTGAGGAATTCGCATCTAGCTTAGGGAAAAATGATTTTAAGGCCAGCACTGGTTGGCTCGATGGTTTTAAAGAAAGGAATGGCATGTCTTTCAAAACTGTTTGTGGGGAAAGTGGATCTGTTGACGTTGAAGCTGGAAATTCATGGAAAGACGATTTGTTGCAAATGATTTCTGATAGAGACGCTAAAGACATTTTTAACGTAGATGAGACGGGCTTATTCTTCAAGTGCACCCCCGACAAAACACTTGCTTTTAAAGGAGAAAGTTGTAGTGGCGGCAAACACACCAAGGAGCGCATAACACTTTTAATCGGAGCAAACATGGATGGCTCGGAAAAACTGCCGTTGCTAATGATAGGGAAGTCAGCCAACCCACGTTGTTTCAAAAATGTAAAAACGAAACCAGTTGAATATTAATCAAACAATAAAGCTTGGATGACAGGTGAAATTTTCGGAAGATGGCTTTTGAAAATCAACAGGAAATTTCGGAATCAAAACAGAAGAATCGTCTTGTTTATTGACAACTGTATAGCGCACAACACTATTCCTGTGATGGAAAATGTAAAGGTTGTGTTTTTCCCTCCAAACATGACTTCAGTAGTTCAACCTATGGACCAAGGTGTAATAAAAAATTTTAAGCATTTTTACAGACGGCTTGTGGTCCAAAACATTCTGTCAGGTGCTTATTTAGATGAGCACGAAAATATCAAGATTAACATCCTTCAAGCTGCCCGCATGTGCAACAGTGCTTGGAACCAAGTTACGCAAAAAACAATTGCTAATTGTTTTCGTAAAGGTGGTTTCTGCCACATTGAAGGTGAAGAGGAGAATAAAGCTGCTAGAGAAGTCGTACGTACCCACTACGGATAACTGGGAAGATGTTGGACATGACGCAGGCATTCGTTACGAAGAGTTTGTAAACATGGATGAAGACTTGGCGGTGTGCGGTGAACAGACAGATGCGGAGATCGTGGCTGATGTTATGAACAAAAGAAATGATGGTACATCTTCAGATGAAGAAGGGGACCAGCTAGAACTTCCAGAGATACCGATTCCAACGGCTTCACAGGCATCAAATTACATTCAAGACTTGAGACGGTTTGCTGAAGGACAGCAGAACGTAAGTGACGCTATTTTCCAAGCACTTAATAAACTTGAAGAGTTTACTACAACTCAGTGTATTAACTGCAAAATGCAATCAAAAGTTTCTAGCTTTTTTAAAAAACTGTAAATGCTACATTTTGTACTGAAACATGTTTATACGTTTGTAATACATATGTCTAAGGAAATTGTTTAATAAAATAACATATTGCTTTACTGAACGTCGGTTTTTGATTTGATTTTTCTACCGTTATTAAAAGTTTTCCTAATTCGAATTTTTGGATAATTCGAATTTTTTACTGGTCCCTTCAGATTCGAATTAGCCAAGTTCTACTGTATTAAATATTCAATCCGAATATTTTATTGTATTTGAAGTGCATGTATTTCAAGAGGAACGTCACAGAACAGAATTGAAGTATTCGAGTGTGGTAAGTAAGTGAGATACACAACAAAGTGCGCGAACCATATTAAAATAAGAAGAGTGAATTATTGCAACGTACCCATAAAAAACAATACATTAACACCAATAACCTCTATGATTACGATTACACCTTTTGATAAACAACATTATCGTAGATACCGGTGCGTGTCTACACCCACAAGATCACACATCACATATCGATACTATACTATCTCTTGTATCTATAATTATACATTATAGATTGACAAACCCAACGTGGGGCTTGACATAATAAGACCCCAAGGAAAGAAGATACTACATCATAAATATATCAGTATCTATAATTATACATTATAGATTGGCGCTCCATCGCGGGGCAGAAGTGATTGAAGAGAACACACCACATAGATACTACATCACGTACTTGTGAATCTATAATTTACATTATAGATTGGCGCCCAACGTCTGAGCACGATTTAAAGGGAAATTACACCATAACTAGTGACCCAATCACCCCAATTCGTGAAAAAGACGGCAGGTACATTATCAGGACAAAATCAAAATCAGGTACATTATCAGGTACCAACAGATTAAAATCAAGATCAAAATCACGATCAACATCGAGGAAGAGGGCAACCGAAGTGGAGAAGGAGACCAGAACAGAAGAAAAAGAGGCCATGTCGACGGAAGATGTAGAAGAAGTTGTACTGGAAACGAAGGAAAAAACGATTGAACCGGCGGAGGAGGTTCAGCAGCCTATGGAGGAACCGGAAGTGATGATCCAAGAAATCTTACCAGAAACAAACCAACCCGAGAGACCGGTACAATCAGAAGATAGATACATCGTCGAAATGTTAATTAGTATGAGAGCATCAATAGAAGAAGGCCTGAGGGAGAACCAGTCCACCAGGGAAGAACTGATCAAGAAGATAGAAGAAACCAGCCAATCCACCAAGGAGTTAAGTAAGAGAATGGAAGAAAGCCTGAAGTCCACAGATCAGAAGATGGACAAATCAATAGGGTCATTGAAAGCAGACTTAAATAATAAGATAGAAGAAGCCAGTCGATCCACAAATCAAAAAATACAGGAAGGCCAGAAGGATAACCAGAGACATATAGAGTTGTTAAAAGAAGAATTTAATAACCAAATAAGTGAAACGAATAGAAGAATGGAAGAGGGTCAACGGAAAACCGAAGAATTGTTGGAAAAGAGAATGGCCACCATGAAAGAAGATTTATCGGCAGAATTGGGAGTAAAAATCGACAAGATCAACAGGAAATTAGACCGAATGAATAAGAGAATAAAGGGAGGTGACAAGGAGATCATGGAGTCAATAAACACGGTAGTGAAGGATGATTACAAGCAATCAGGAAAGACAATAAAAAGATGTGAAGAGACAGAAGAGAGTGTTAAGAAGATAAGAAGAGAAATAATAGTAGACGATCGAAGGGAGATTGAAGAGGTACCTGAAAATAAAAACATGGAACCGATGAATCCAGAGCCTAAAGAGAGTGGAGAAAAGAAGATCCAAATAATTAAAGAAAAGGAAGAAGTGAAGATAGAAGAAAGAAGAACCCTACGTCCAAGGAAGGCAAGGGTTACAAAGGAATTAATTGAAATGACTAGAAATGGTCTAATTAATGTGGTCAATTTACCGATTATCAACCATGAAGAAAGAGTCTTCAGGAAGGAGTATCGGAGGAGTATCATGGAGATGGACAAGGAAGAAGATTATGTAACGACAAAGAAGAAGATAACCAACAGAATATCCCAACCACGTATTTCCAAAAGAAGAGTAAAATACTTTAAGGAAAAGGAAGGCTACCAGGAGAAATGGGACCGGATTGTTGAAGGATACGCCAGAGAGATAAGAGAACTGCGGAAGAAGAGGAGTCAAGTAACGGAAGTACACAATCAAAGGATAGATGAAGGTACCCAAGCCAAATTGAGGGGGTTATCAAACATCAGCACTGACAGCCACCAGAAGAACAATGGAAACAAATGTATTGAGGAAAGAGAGGGAAAGAAGACAGAAGAATGGAAGGCAGACTCAGCCCTAATAGCTTTCAAATGGAAGAACCAGATGATAGCCCGATACCTGTCAAGAACGGACGGAAGTATGGATACTAAAGAAGTCCGATCGACAAGAAGAGAGGAGAACGACGATTACGGCTAAAACGTAAAATGTACACTGAATTATGGGACTGACTATTGTGATAACCAGTAATACCTATAATCAAACCTCAATGAAAAAATATATTGAAAATTAAATTATGGGACCAAAAAAGTGAAAAGATAGCGATAAGGATTATTTTATTGTTGACAATGTAAAGGATGAAAATATTTGTTATAAAAAATGAAGGTATAATTATAAATATAACTGTTGACTATATCAAAATGAAAAATGAAAAGTGGCTATGAAGATTATTGTTATTTAAGAGTGGAAAATGAAAATATGATTATAAAAATAGATGTTGACTAAAGAAAAAAGGATGTATTACTATTATGAAAATTATTATGTGTGTATATTAAATGAGAAGTAACTGTATAATTATGCATTGAACATTGAATATATTGTAATTTTATAATGTGAAAAAACATACTTCAAGAGAATTAATGTAAAGGATTCAGAACATTGTATTTGTTAATAATAATAACGTACTAACTATAGAAAAAGAAAAATTATACGAGATCGACACACTCCATCCAAGGCAAAAATATTTCCAAGAGCCAAGTCAACCAGTAATATTAACATCTTACCCGTACTATAATAAGAATGAAAATACGAGAAAGACACATACCAACCATGGCACGAATGTACTCATGATACATGTTATTTCCAAGAGCCACGTCAACCAGTAGTTACAACATCTCACCCGTACTATTAAAATGAACATACTACTATAGAAGAGTATAAATATACGAGATCGACACCCTAGATCCACGGCATATATGTATGATACATGTTAATTCCAAGAGCCAAGTCAACAAGTAGTTATAACATCTTACCCGTACTATTAAAATGAACATACTAATAAAAGAAGAGTATAAATATACGAGGCCGACAAATACCAACTTTGGCACAAAATATTTCCAAGAGCCACGTCAACAAGTAAATAAGAACATCTTACCCGTACTATTAAAGAAAAAAGAAGGAACAAATGAGAAGTTGGAAAAATGAAACCAAAATAAGGTATTAATGTAGACAAACCACCACACACAACCACATCGTCTATGATGTATATTACTAGAGAAGAAGCCGATACCACACGGAGTATAAATACCAAATACAAACCATGAAGAAGAAGAAAAAACAAATGTACTTATGAATTATATCTAGAAGAATGAAACCTGAGATGAAGAATATGAGGAGACGACATTCAAAGTGAAAACAAAATGAAGAGATTGATCAAGAATAATGAAGAATGAAAAAATAATATACTAACGAAGACAATCATGAGAGTATACCAGTGAGGAAGTGTAAAACAAACTATCCCTATAATATGTGAAGAATATAGTCAAGTTGAATCAAGAAAAGAGAGAATAACAATGTATAAACCGCAGATGCGTGAATTAATCCCAAGGATATTTATTATTTGTCGGAAGAACGACCACTATTATTATTTTTGATGATTTAAAATGAATTGACTGAAGAGTAATGCCAGCAATCATTTATTATTATTGAAGGAGATGATTTGCCTCCATATTTATTGAAATTAGTATGGCCAGTAGAGTTGAATAGCCAAAGTGAGCCGCTCTAAACTGCCCCAGCTAAACTTATGTTAGGGAATTAGGGAACTAAATAAACAAGGGAGATAATTACATAGAGAGATATAAATACAATTCAAATAGAAGAAAGTGAAGGGATATATGGAAAAAACATGTGAATCAACATGGAATGTACAATAATTGATGAATTCTTCAATGAAAAATATATTATAATAATTCAGAATTAATCAATTCTTATAGGAAGGCATATGTAACAGTACCAAAAATATGGTAGTTACATAATATAAACGAATGTAATGTCAAGTATGAGAAAAACATGGGAATATATCTAGATAAATAAACCTAAGTGTATATAAGTGTGTATCTACAAATATATTAATAAAAAATCCAACAATGAAGAAGAGAATACGAATATATCAACATTAATTACAAAATGAAGAAAGAAAATGCAACAAGCCCAAAACAAAATATCAGTAAATAGACCCAATAGGATCCAACAGTGAGGGGAATCAACGAAACAAGGATCAACAAGCTCCAACAACAATGGAGATAAATAAAAATAGCAACTACGATGAAAATATAGAATAAAGAAGAAAGAAGAAGGACCAGGAAGAGCACCAAGAAGAAGAAAGAAGATGGACAGAATATATAAGGACTCAACATAAACCACATGTACTAAAAACAGTGTAAGTGACAAAAGAAATGATTATAAGTGCGACAAGAAAACCAGTGTGAAACATTTAAGGAACCACAAACAATTACAGTGTGTACTTAATACAAATGTGAAACCTGTGAATAACTAACTATTTCAACTGAATAAACCACACAAACAATTACAGTGATGAAGTTTACAGTGTGAAAAATATGTTAATTTCATGATGAAACAACAAAAATTAAAAATAATCAAATAAACACAGACAATGAGTGTGACTGATTTAATAAAGTTGTAGCCAATACACATGATCATAAGACCACCAGATTAGAACAAAATAGAACAATTATGTTATTGTTCATAAAGAACTGACAACAAATAAAAGACATTTGTTAAGTATCAAACATGACAGGAATTAAATTCCACCATTGACCAGAAAAACATTGCAAATAATACAAGAAAGATTTGTGTTAGTGTTTAAGAAGGAATTGTATAAACATGTGTAACAAATTAGTTAAAGTATTATGTTAATATACCGTAGTGAAGTCAGTTTAGTAGTAGAAAAATACTGCACTAAAACAGATGGTACATTGTTACACAACCCACAAGGAAGAGACCTATTACAACAGAAAATGATACATATTAGTATAAATATCTGATCATCAAATATGTTATCAAATGAGAATTTATTATAAGTAATAATAATAAATATTAAGAGACAATGTAATATAATGCAAAACAATGTAAATAGAACAAGTCAAACATAATGACACAGAGAATAGCAGAAATGAGAAAAGTATACCAGTTTAGTTAAGAAAAGTACAGTATCAAAACCAATATCAATGTTTATAAGAGTATTACCAGTAGTGAGATAAATATCTGATAATACATTGAGAACAGATTCTAAACATGATAAGAACAGTATTATAACTAAATTATTGTAAACCAACTAACCATGTACATATGACCAGAAGTAAGCTGAACCATTGTATAGCTAATTAGTTAAGAAAAATACTGTATCAAATATTGAGCACAGATTGTTACAATTGTTACCAGTAGTAAGAGGAAATCCCAAAGCTACTTTGAGAACAGATAATGACCATAAAAGCAGTCATATTATATACAAACATTTAAAAACCAAATGACCATTATGAAGAAAACCAAATGTAAACAAACAATGACCAACCAGTTATTTATGAAAAATATAGCATATAAACTTGTGTAAAAGTAATTGGAAACATTACCAAAAGTTAGAATAATATCTAATGCTACTTTGGGAATCCAAACCAAATAGGACAATAACAATTTAGTTGTTGTATTAGAAAAAATAAATGACTAATATGATATGACACAACATGAACAGAGCCATTACTGAAGGATTAAAGAGTTCTGAGCTAATTAAAAGATAACCATTATATATAATAGATTAGGTACTATGTGTGTACACTAATTACAATCATTAAATGATATGATTTATATGAAGAGACCAAAAAATAAGATGAAAAATTGTATAAGAAACATAGGAGAGGTTTGAACTTATGTAAATATTAAATTAACCACAGTCATACATAAATATTATAGTGTAAAATTGTGTAAATAAACATTACTAATAATATTAGATAGTAATATGATCATTTTAAATAAGAAAAATTAGTTATAAGCATGTTTATGAAAAATCTAACATGGACGCTTAATGACGCCATAACGAGATTTGTGTAGGGAACAGTTTTTCCCAAATTGTAAATTAAACCGACTGAGATACAGACTCAAAGTGTTTAGATAAGAAGTGTTGTATTATATTTAAATAAAATCTGGTGTAACGAACTTATGAAAATAAGATACACCAGAAATAACAAATAAAATCGTTATTGTAATAGTAGTAATGAACGAAAAATAAGCGTTTTTGGACTTATTTTAACAAGCAAAACGCCCTGAATTCATTGATATCAACCAATTAACGATAGGACGTAAGATAAGAAAGTTATGATAGTTTTAAACTTTCCAGTTAAATTTTTGTACCAGTGATGACGTAAAAAAGCCTGCAACCCAAACTCAATTTTGGCAAAAAATTAAATATTTTAATAAAACGAAGGCTTTCGGGTCAGAGAGTATAACGAATCCAGCCAATGGAATGAATGACTTTCAGCAGACGACCGAGAGACACTTCAGAGGTACAAGACAGTCTACGATCAACCATCAAACGTAAAGGTCACGCCGCTCGAGACAAAAAAGAAGGAGTTTATATTTTAAAACTGTGCGCGCCATTTACGTCAGTACACAACATACAGTTAACCTTAATACAACATTCATACATACGAGTGAAAAAGTGCGGAATTGTTTTAATTGAACAAGTAGGTCAGTGTATAATGTCGACCATACTTGCGAGTGAAGTTTTAAATAGGAAACAGGGAGTACAGTTTTATTTAAACAATATTTAAACGAAAAATAATAATTTTGTGAATATCTAACTTTCGATACTACGCAAGTCAGATAATGCTGAGTATCGAAAAACAGTAATTAAATTATCAGAATTGAGAAAAGATTTAAATCGCCATTATTAAAATATTAGAAAAATATTTTAATTAATTATAGTAATTTAAAATATAATGTTTGGAGATAATTGTTAATGAATACGAGAGTATTTAGTCACTCGTTTGACTAAACGTATTTTTCTTGAATGTTTCTATATTTTAAAATATACTTTATTAATTTTCTTACAGTCTGAATAAATGTAATTCTGATAATAATATATTAAAAAGTATTATGAATAATATGTTTACATGTATAGTCTAAGAAATATTAGCTAATAAGGAATACTTAGCCTTTGTAACAACACCGGTTAATTCTAACCTCAGAAATCGTTACGGTAACTTGATAATTTCAACATTACCGATCTGTTCTCAAGTAACATTCAAATCAAATAGAATTGCTAACAAGAGTTTTTTGAGAAATTTTTCTCTTGTGAATAAATGATTTTTAAAACTAATTATTAAACGAACGTAATACATTTTTAAATACTGTACAAGTCATACAGCTTGATAATTGCAAACTAGTATTAGAGATGCGTGCGCATACCCGCGTACGATAATTTCATAAATACCAGATATATGGTACCAATTTTTGATTTTTTTATTTTGTTCAATTATTATTCACTATTGTTAATTCTATATAGTTATTTATATTACATCTTGTGACTGGTATCATGTTACCTCAAAGAACCTAACGAAATATGGTAATTCGCTGAATCAAAGTAACATAACCTATGCAGTTAAATTATTGTACTAACAACAGGTCTACCAGCCTTGAGGAATTAGACAGAGTCTTATTGAATTTTATTGTAATCAGTAATTGAAAGGTTGTTAATTATTGTTTTTTCTTAATTGTCAAAGATTTTATCACTTATCAAATTGTTAATAAACCTCCAATTTTATTACCACAAAAGGAGTATCATTTCTAGTAAAAGTAAATTCATTTATTTTTTAATCAGTTCTGACACAGGTGGCGGAAGAATTTAAAAAGTTTTAGCATAATTCAGAATATTCATCAGAAATTGCTTCATTTACTATTGTTTGTGATGATATATTAAATATTCAATCCGAATATTTTATTGTATTTGAAGTGCATGTATTTGAGGAGGAACGTCACAGAACAGAATTGAAGTATTCGAGTGTGGTAAGTGAGTGAGATACACAACAAAGTGCGCGAACCATATTAAAATAAGAAGAGTGAATTATTGCGACGTACCCATAAAAAACAATACATTAACACCAATAACCTCTACGATTACGATTACACCTTTTGATAAACAACATTATCGTAGATACCGGTGCGTGTCTACACCCACAAGATCACACATCACATATCGATACTATACTATACTCTTGTATCTATAATTATACATTATAATATATATATATATATGTATGGAAATTGGATTATCGTATCGTGGAGACCATTCTCCCCCCCCAGTCCTGTGGGATGTCGACTGTATCATTGAGATAATGTTGTTGTTTTGTTTTTGGTTAGACCTCCCCTTCCGTGTAACTGTAGGGCATGTGGCCCTGTTAAGGTAGCATTGGAGTCTCAAGCGTGAGTGGACAAGCCTCAGGAGGTCAGAACTCAAGGAGCTCCCGAACTTTTCTTTCTTCTTTTCTTCTCTATCCCGTCTTGCTGTGGGTTGGGCCTGATCAGGTCAGTGTGCAGTGCCAGCACACTTACACACTACATGTCTTCTTTCTGCTCTTTCGTTTTCCTTCTGAGCCTCTGTTCTCCTGAGAGCAAGGACCACTGAGATTACTATTGAAAATCGTGTTTTCAAGACTATAGGGGTACACTGCAGGGTACCCCTGAGTTCAAGTGTAGGGCAACCAGGTTGCCCTTTTGGGGTGGGGGTGTGCCGGAGTTTGCACAATCCGGCGTTCGAGGAAATGCAAATCCTAGTTTTTTTTTCTTGATTCGGATAAGTGTCTAGTTATTAGTTGGGGAGTGCAATTTCGGTGGCACTGTTTCGACTGTGAACGCTATCTAGCGGCCGAGTTCGAGTTGCGTTTCCGGGCACATTGCGAGAGCCAGTCACTCCAAAGCTCTCAGTACGAAAACATCTGGCTTCTTCCTCGGTAGCAGTCCATTTTTTGTGTGACGTCTTCCTCATCTTTATGGCAGGCTAACTGCTTAAGACTCACCGGTAAGTGCATTATATACATATTGTATTGTTATTGCCGTGTGTACGTCTACCGTTTTACTCTGCAAAATGTGGATAATGTATAATTTGTGTGTAATGAGTGTACGTGTCCTCTCGATCCGTAGTTCAAATGCGTGCAACTTCTGTATATTTCGTTCGTTGCGAACGTACGAATAACCAGGTCTTGATGTTCACTAGGGGTGAGAAAGTCCCGGTGGCGCCAAATTGTTTTCTTAAAACAATTAAAATAAAATTCAAAGGCGTATGACCAGCGCAGCTCAGGCGGTTTGAATAATTCAAATATTTCCGCCAGCTAGGCCCACTGTAGCACACAACAGTTCGATGCGTGGGCTGTGTAAATCGTTAGTCATCTGCTAAAATGTACATAAAATATTGTGTACCTCCTAATGAAATTATAACACCGTGGTTACACTCAATACTTACACATTTTTTATTAGTGATTATTATTCATTTAATACAAATTATTCTAATACAAATGCTCCGGTTATTTATATGAGACAATTACAGGGTTTGACAATCGATATTTGAATTGATACCAGACGTTTAATGATGGCGTCTGTTGAAAATTGTATACAAGTTATTAATGTCGTTTGTCATAGGTTCTTGAGGTTACGTTCAAAGGATTACAAATGTTTTAAAAACAATAAAAATACACACCTTTACATCAAGTAAACTTAACTAACATATTGTGTAGGTATATTTTGTTTAGCGCAGTGTAGTAAAAGTGTTTACAAGTTATGGATCATTAACAACAGTTTATATTGGTTAGTTTATAAATTGTCAGTGACTTAAATTTCTTTTTAATCTTTGAAAGTAATGAATTTCAGTTCAGTGAGATTTCGACCTTTAGTGAGATAATTAACGTGAGTTTATTTATATATTTCGGGTAATTTAAGAGGTACTTATCACTTCCGTAGTTATGGCGAATTCATACGATCTGTTATTCATGGGTTATACTATCATCTTCTTTAATTTGCTGGGTTCAGGACATCAGGCATCTTTTTCAGTTTAACTGGTAGTAATTTATTTTCTTTTTTCGTTAATTTGGCCTCAACTTCAATAATATGGCTCCAGTCTTTATCTTATGTCTTGGTATACACTTATTAATAACTTTTTCTGATATTTGCTATGTTTTAATGGACAATTTTGGTCACTCGAAAGTTAGCGTCTATCTCATTAAAGCGTCATACATTCAGTAAAAAATCTAACGGTATTTTTTGCTTGTTACTCCACAGTTTCCATGGTAACGTAATTATTCTACCTGGTCGATCTCAAAATAAACCCATTGTTATCAAACCTTGAATTTTTTGTTTAATTTGAATAAATATTTTATAATGGCTATATTTACTTGGGGATAATTTCAATGGTTGAAATCTTTACATAGATGTTCCTATTTTCTTTCAAAGATTAGTTTGATATCTTACAAGATTGGTCTAAGCCATGTATTAATGTTTTAGTCCAAAATGGATAATACTATGCTAATACATAATTTACTTATTTCTAAGTTTTAATATAATTCTACCATGTTCCCTTTCGTTACACATAATTAATATAATTTGCCTATTATTTCTTATAAAGGTATAGCTATTATTTTCTTTATAAATTCCTTACTTACTTAAAACATACTAACATATTACTGTAAAACTATTTCTTCTGGTAATTATTGCCTTAAACATTAAGCCAATAACTTCTTTCTTTAAATTAACAAATGAACAAATTTGGTGAGTGTTATATCTACACCATCTCCTTTATAACAGTAACCACCCTGGTGATTTTATACTGAGATAATATTTTTTCTGTTTTTTACATTCACCATTATTCTGTGTCTTTCAGTCTAATATACTTAACTTAATTGCTCATTTAACATGTGCTTATATTTTGGGTTTGTCACACTTGTTTCACTCTTTTTTCTTAAGATTATATGCTGTTTATTTTATTACACTTATCACTTCACTGTTCATCTTTGTCACTCCCTACCTATCTCTAATTACCCATATATTTCTCACGATCTCACTATTATTACAAAGTTTTTGTATCTAATGAGTTCATGTCTCTTTTGTTAACTTCAGACTGTCACATATCATTTTATAATATGCAAACAACATGGTATTGTAAATACATCTTTCAAATAAAACATAACTTTGTATATATTGTCATTAAAGTGATAAAAATTGGTCTGAAATGTCATAATTAGTAATAATAACAACAATTTAATAATGTTAAAATATATTGTGTTAATTGAAACATACTACATCTGTAGCAACAGCAATAAAATTAGCGAATAAATAAACTCTCCAAAACCTTATACTTTCAAAGACATAATGTTGAGATAACATACATACTGCTGAAATAATCTTAGTAAAAGTTCCAAAGTATATAGTAGGATATACAATTTGTTCTCTGATTGAACCACACACACATTTCTATTCCCTGTCTGTATGAGTGTAATCTTAAACATAACAGCTGACACATCTCCTATAGATAAGGATATACATACAATCATATCTACACATGGTTTTTTATGTATAACAATTGCTGAGATACTGTCATTTACAAGTTACCACTAATAAAAATTTAAACATAAATTATTAACAATAATAAAAAATTATGCTCTTTTAAAACAATCTTGTTAGTTACTTGTTATGGCCATGTAATTTTTTTATTTTCTTCTTTTTTCTTCACTGTCTTCTTGTCTCGCTTCACTTTGGTTAATATCTGGCCAATCTCTGGGGTTGGGTCAATGTCAGTTGTCTGTCGGTCTAGTTCGTATTTTCTTGTTTTGTGACCACCTTTGGTTGTATTCTTCCTCCTTCACTATTGATTATATTTACTACTTTCATTCTCGTTATCATTTATCTATCAAAATATATTGTTTCTTGGCATTTTTTACATACTTTTTTATAGCAAATGTGATCAGGGTTTGGCAATGTTATAATATACATAATAATTGCTTGCAAGAAATTTTAAGTTCAAAACTTATTCAATCGAGATGTGAATAAGTAGAAGGCCCAGGGTGTCGATCAGATATGTGTGAGTACTGTGAGATATTTAATTAATGTTGTTTTATTTGAATACCGCCTGTAATTGTATTAACTATTGTTCATTCAGCCTTGTATAAAGACGTAACAGAATTAAGTGATTTAGTGAAAACTGTATCTTGTTAACTATGTATGAACGCACATGGGAAACCGGAAGTATGAATATTCTTTAAGTAAATCATTTAATTGTAAACTTTAAGATCACCCTAGATGAAGTACTGTGTATCTGTTAATTGTCTGTAGCTGATGGGCCTTTAAAGTATTCATTATTTGCAAAACTTGTGATCGAATGTAAGGCCACGTGGCCAGAGGGCTGGGAGCATGTCAAGATATGTTGAGGGTGGTCGAAGCCGGTGTGCGTTCCTCATTACTGTGCTTGGTTATGAGTGAATGATGATCATTTATTAACATATAAATTAAATACAAAATTTAAAATTTTTTATGCATTATACTGAGTTGGTTGGGAGCGTCTAGTTCGGGTGTTTGGTATAAATGACAAGTGTGCAAGCATTAGTGGACAGTAAATTAATCATTTCGAATATTTATGGTTCTCGCCCAAGAATGGAGATCTGACCACAGCTTGGTGTGCTGCCACCTTCACCAGCTATGAACCACTGAAGCTTCGTCTGTGACCGAGGAGGGACGACCAGCTGCCGCCAACAATGATGGAACCGCCCGCTTCATATGAGCTGACATAAACACTTTTTTTTATTTTATCCTGGCCTGCGGAACATCTCAAGGGAGGTGTTTGTGCTATAGCAGTTTAACTTTATTCAGTGACGTGGTTAAATCGAGGGTGTGTCGGCAAGACAATTTCAATGTAAATTAAACTTGATAATACAGTACAACCACCGCAATTGTAAGCTGACCTGTGGGAGGGTACCAGAGCTGTTTTCGTATGGGTGCAAAAGTGGTAAGGGAAAATTTTTTTCTAAATTAAGTATAAGGGTATGATTTTCGTGATTCCGAACCGGCTGGTTCGGATGTCTTTCTTAGATTATTACTGGGGTTTCACATTTAATTATTTTTCCTGTATGCAAGGGCTGGGTTTTTTTGTTTTTATTCTGTTTCCGGGTGTTATTTTATAAATGGGTTTTCTGTTCACAAGGTAGGTACCTGTTGGTGCCATTTCATGCAGGTTTTCTACGGGTCATATTTTGTCAGGTTAGGCTTGCTCTGGTACACTCATGCAGCCGGACGAATACAGCATGTTTTATTTTATATATGCACAGATGGCTGAAGTTAACATTTTCTATTTCTTTAAGGTCTATATATTTAATATTTTGAGATTATAAAATTTTACATGGAATGAAATCGTACAGACGGTACTTATATTTTTGTAACTTAGATTTTCTGGCCATTATATGCTAAACCTGTCTTTGTTAATTTTTGTAATTGTCAGATTTTGTGAAGGTCAGGCAGGGTGTATGTAGCCTTAATTGCAGTTATGCTTTTGTTACTATCAAATCCTTATGGTTAAATAATGACTAGGTATATAATTAAATAAATGAATAATTTTTAAACATTTTACATTCTTATGACTGATTTTTAGAAAGGTTCTGTGCATTATATGGATCAACTAGTTTCACATTTTGCTTATCATTATAGCAAGCTTTAACGTATCATTATATTTTTTTAATTACGAGCCATTCCAAATGTTTTCTCAATTTATAATGTATATTTGTATCCTACATGGAACTGTTACAGTTCTTAGTTAATTATGCGGGTTGCCGACATTATAAAAATGTATAAGGGGAGGTCTTGGTCGATGACATTAGTTTCCAATTATTTAATAGATATTGGCAGGTCAGTTATTTGATGTTTCTATATCACGGGGCGATAAAGGAATAATATACAGGCAGGCCGTGGGGCGTTTGAGTATGATGGCATATGAGTTGTAACTGTGATTTTGTGAAATTTAATTGTGATGTTAGAGGCTGTTATGTGTTCTAGAGAGGGAGTGACAAATATATAGATATAAAAGTACCTTTTTATAATGTCGAGATTAAAAAAAAAAATTGTTGAGTTATGATCATGATCAGTTCAGATTGAGGGGAATATATATATTGTAACGTAACAGATTTGAGGTCCCCAACATTACATAAAAAATGAAGTAACTATGGTTCAGAAAAACACCCAAATATTAAGGTTACGAAGTAATTAATACATCTGAGGTGTACATAAATTTAAAATATGTAATAAATAATATGGAGTGTAAAATATAAACATTGTATCAAATGGTAGGTGTTTAATAGGTAATAAAGAAGTGCAAATTACTATTCCAATTAATGTTTAATGTGTTGCAAATTGTACTTGTTGTTATGCTGTAGCATGGTAGTGTTTACAAGATATTTATTTTATGTTTGTGGATAGTAAGAGGGAACTGTTGTTTTATAGAAGTACTTAGTCGGTGGTACTCCTTTCATTTATGTTAAAATTGTCTTTAGACAATTAAGTATGAATACATGTGTTAGGTATTATATTATGTTAAATGTATTGACTGAAATTGATTAATGAAATTGTTTTGAATTAATGTTTGTAAACTTGGCCAGGATGGCAATAAGTGTTTAAAAGATGACAAGTAGTTCTTATAATTATGTTATAAAATAATGAAAGGTTCCAGGATGAATTAATTAATATAATAAATTAAAACCAGGAAGTATAAATTAATGTAAGTAGCCATAAACCAATGACTATTTGTACAGTAGGTCAGGTAAAGAAAATTAAGTTAAAAACAAAATTATTATAACAGTTGTAAGAAAACCTATAGGCCTAAATTTAATATTTGTAAAAGGAAATTAATACCTTTTTAATAAGTCCAGTCCAATGAAACTATAGTAAAACATATACGGTTTAATAAGGTAGATTGGGTGAGAGGTTTAGGTAATTTGGTGTAATTCCAAGCATGGAGTATTTTATTAAAAAGGAGTAGTAATATTTTATAATTCTGGCTCTAGGATATCAAATATTATCCAATGACAGAAAGTAGTGGTTGTTAGGGTAACTAAAATGTAAAAAAGCTTGTTGATTTTCAATTATTCGATTGTTATATGCTATTGAGTTCAGATGAGGAGACACTTATAAAAAGGATGATACAAATTAACAAAAATGAATCAAAATTAATAAATTAAAGTCGAAAACTAATCCTATAAAACAAACTGATGAATAATAAAATAAATTAGATTTCAAAAATATAACCAAATACCTCCAAAAGATCGAGAAATTCTCACTTCACTCATCAAGATAATTCCGTTGGATTTAGTATTAAACCCGATTTCCCATCTAACCAGGAGACTAATTGATGGAAGAAAAAAGCCTAAATTAATGGAAT
Source organism: Magicicada septendecula (assembly GCA_034769895.1). Classification (NCBI taxonomy): domain Eukaryota; kingdom Metazoa; phylum Arthropoda; class Insecta; order Hemiptera; family Cicadidae; genus Magicicada; species Magicicada septendecula. Next base: position 583,333,473 of record CM068369.1, read on the forward strand.
TATAGAAAAAATATACAAGGACCTGTTTCTGAAGAAATAAACTTCACTTTCAAGAAGGAAGTTATAATACGACTCCAATTCCACCGAGACCGACAACCACAAGGATCATAAGAGAAGAACGAAGGTCAGAAGAGTTCCTGGGGCTTTCCAGTACATCACACCGTCAATTTTATTAAGAATCGGAACACTTTTTCTGGATGGAAGTAACCTAAATGGTAATCTTCAACTGTTTACAGACGTACAATGCTGCCTTGAGAGTCATCAACCCGGTAACACCAGCTTATTTTTAATTTCAATATATTAAGAACTAATAACCTTTTGTAATACTAAGTAACCTTAATTTTGCATTACCTGGCCTTACTAATCGTTAAAAGAATCACACGTACCCTGGGATAAGAGATATTTAATATTATATTTAATTTGTATAAAATAAAAGGAACCTGGTCAAATACACAATCGATCCATCATTGTATAATCGATATCATTCTATTGTAGTCATGAAGAACACTGTTAGTTTGAATTAAAGTACAAAATAAATAAAGAATCCTTCTTGTATATGATGATGTTTTATGTTATTGTAGAATAGGTATTATATGTTGTGGGTGAAGTAATTTACAGGTAAAAGGGTGATTAAAATCTGGTGAACCAGTTAACCTAGAAGCAAGCCAATTACGAATGACAGCGCTTATAGTCCACAGCTGGAGAACGTGAGATTACCGAACTAGCGTGTTTCCTGCACAATTTTTGAATTGAATTACACAATACGGACTGACTAGGGTTGGCGAGAATTCTTAATTCATTAAGTAAATACATGAAGTATATCATTGATATTGCGTAAACATTGAGTAATTAGGTAAAACCATGTTATAGTATACATAAAAGTTATAATAACACCATAATGAATATATTTGTCTATTAAATTTGAGTTACAGGTCACCTATAAGGCTACATAATAAACATTTCCTTATAAACAGAGTTCTTTACAATTTAAAAATAACAAAAGTAGCTATTGGTTACGAATTGGTGAACCCAACAGTGGGGCTTTCAAACATCCTCGAATATAATTAAACACACAATAAATTGTTTTATTACAAATTGGCGCTCAACGAGTGGGCTTTAGTTAAGTAAAAAATCGACTTAATTATTACTTAACTGGAGCAGGCAACTATTAGAGGCACAGGAATGCAATAAAGAGCTATGATACAACAGGAAACGAAAATGCCTGAACAAGAAAGACGACTAAGTTACGCGGAATGGATGACGGCACTATTTAAAAAATTCAGCAAGGATATGGAGTATATTAAGAAGAACGCCACCGATCACGAAAGAGCGCAAATGAGTCGCGCGAATGCAATGGGAACACCAAACGAAAAAATGACTTTGAGAGACATTTATGATGAAATGTGGGAGTTAGATGCCAGGTATAATAAAGAAAAGACTATTGGGACAGCCCACGAAAAAGACGATAACAAGGTGGAAAGGATGACTAAAGAAGATTGGGAAAGATGGGACGATAATGAAGAACAAATGAAAAACGAAAGAACAGGAGTATACGCCCAGGTGACAAAATAATATACTCAGGAAGAATATGAACAATGGAGACGAGTAATAAGACAACCTGAAAACCCAATACAAACAGAAAACACAGAATTAAGGGAATGGATAAGGGTGATGTTTGAACTATCCAGAGAAGATATGTGTAACTGGAGAAAAGAACATAAACAGAAGAATTTATAGGAATGCCAAATCATAAAAACTTAGAACAATCAAATAAGCAACAAGAAGTAGAAATAGTCAAAGTGAAGCAACAGAAGAAGTAGGGTAAGAATGAGAGTTCTAACGCGGAAGTGGCGTCACAGCCCCCCCTTTTGGCGCAAAATTCAAAAATCCTGGTGGTGGGGGTAGACTTCCGTCGCAGTGTGTCGTCTTGTGCAGAGGTTATGATGGACCGGGGGGGTAGTGGCGTGTCCCACGTGACCTCGATGGGCGTACCGAAGTTGTCGGCCATGTCGTCGTCGTCGTCCATTTTGTGGGGTTATGTGTGCGTTGATTGGCGGAGGCGTGGCCGCCGTTCGCTGTTCGCCATCCGGCGGGGGCTTGGCCGCGGCCTGGTCGTGGCTTGACCGCCGCCAGGAGTGGTGGGGTCGTCGTCGTCCATTTTGTCGTCGGTGTAGTGGCCATGTTGGGAAAGCTGGGATGTTGTCGGTTTGTGCGTGTGTGCTGGTTAAGGTTGGGCCACGTTGCCGCTTCGTGGTGTGTTATAGTGTATGGTTTGGATATATATTGTGTTTTTCCGGAAGGTTAGCCATGTTGGAAAAGCGTCGACGTTGTCAAGTTGTGCTGGTGTTGGCCACGTTGTCGGCTCGTGCATGTGTTATAGTGTACGGGTTTTGGATATGTTTACACTGCCACCATTGTCCGTCGACGTGAAGAGGTGAATTGCATTGTTACCAACTGTACATTTGAATGTGTGTTACCTTTATGGTAAGTATATATTGTAAAAATAAAAATATGCACATCAGTGTGAAATTTTTGTTGACACAGTCCTTCGGTGCAAAATTTAAAATCATTTCACTTGTAAATATTGAATATATGCATTTATGCATATATATTTATGCATAAATAATTATTACTATAGTAATCTATATTGCACGAACGTCAAAAAAATGTGTAGTGTTGTGTACATGTAAGAAATACACATGATATGCACTGCATAATTGAATGTCTAGTTGTAATGAATTGGCTTCGGCTATCTGAGCATAATATGTACACATGCTGGTGATGATGTAATCAACCCATCTGTCTGCCCATCTGTTACCAAAGCGTGAGAACGAAGGCTTTATTAGTCGTACATAATTTGAAGAACACGAGTCGTTGGTGATGTAATATTATTAATTGGGCTCCAGCTGTCTGTGCATTTGTTAACGTTGTGTGCGCGTGCGTGTGCGTACATCCATTTGTTTAATAACAGAACCCGAGCCGTTGACTAAGTAATGAATAATAATTGGCTTCGGCTATCTGAGCATATGTACACATGCTGGTGATGATGTAATTATCTAGCCATCTATTACCAAAGCGTGAGAGCTGAGGCTTTATTAGTCGTACATAATTTGAAGAACACAAGTCGTTGGTGACGTAATATTAATTGGGCTCCAGCTGTCTGTGCATTTGTTAATGTTGTGTGTGTGTGTGAACGAAGTGATGACCGTACATAAATTATTGTGTGAAACAGAAAGCCAAGCTAAGTGATTGTCCTTGACTGCACGTGTAGCAGCTCTGGTTGATACGAGCTGCTTTCGCGTTGATCCTTGAGATAGCGTATATATACGCTGTACGATTGCTCACATCATCACATTGTTCAACGAGACTAGAACTCGTACAGTGTGAGTTTTTCATTTTTAAATAATTTTTCATTTTTTAAATAATTTTTTTAATTTTCGTTCGACAAGATTCACATTCAGTCGTACAGAGTGAGTTTCATTTTTTAAAATAATTTTCATTTTTTAAATAATTTTTTTTAATTTTCGTTCGACGAGATTCACATTCAGTAACTCAACTAGAACTCGTACAAGGTAAGTTTCATTTTTAAATAATTTTTTAATTTCTAAAGTATAATATAATCAAGCAATTCTCAACTAGAACTCATACAAGGTAAGTTTCATTTTTAAATAATTTTGTAATTTCTAAAGTATAATATAATCAAGCAATTATTGTTTAATAATATTGATTTTTAAATTAGTTATATGTAATAACACATGAATGCACATTGCGCAACATTCGTTCTAGCTTGTATATTGAGTGATGATTAGTGTTAATCTTTCAAGGATTTGTGAAATAAATATAGAATAAAAATGTTAAAGCAATACTATTTAATTAAAATACAAGTAATCAAAATATATTACAATTTAAAATACATATTGTAATAGTAAACAGTGGTGACAAGTACAAAATACATAATATGACATTTGTGTACAATATTCATCTAAATAAAGTAATTACAAATTAAAATATGTAAACGTACATAGTAGTGACAAAAATTAATATGTAAACATGTGTGACAATTGTATATGAATTACAACTAAGTAAAACTAATAAATACAATTGTATACATTTATATTATGTGTAAGCAAATTAGATTTTAATTTATAAATTCATTACGCATAATAGTTTATTATTTGTAATTGTTTTAATAATTGTTTTGAATTACATCAAAATAAAATAAGTGTAAGCACATTATATTTACTATTTGTACACGTGTGCAATGACAATTATGAACAAATATATTTGTTAATTTTGAAGATGTCTATCCGGGCTTACTCTAAAATGTACACCACGTAAGCCTTGTTTTATTATCTAGATATACAGTAAGTACATTGATAATTAAATATAATTAAATTAAATGAAATATATGTGTAAGCACAATATATTATAAGTTAAAATACAACTAAGTACATGTTAATATATATAATCGTATGTGCAGCTAATGACAATTATGTGTATTTACAATGAAAATTATACATGGTAAGTGAGTATGTCCATTCGGTCTTACTGTACAATTTCTACTATGTACGCTCTATCCTTTTCTCCACGAAAAATTAGATGCAGTGAACACGGTACTAAATCTTTTAATTCGTCATCTTCGAAAACGCCCGCGTATCTTTTAGGTAGATATACGCGATATTTTAGTTTAGGGTCTTTATAATCTTGAAGAGTGACGAGTACGGCTTTCCCGTACTTCGCGTCTATATTCTGCATTTCTTCTATCGGATATTTTACGCCGATTATTAATTCTTTTATTTTTTTATATTCAATTGCGCTAATAGTTGCAAATTTTTCAGTGAATGATGCCATTTTAAAATAAAGAATTTTATATTTGTCTCGCGCGTCTCTCAAGGACTGAACGAATAACGCTCGCGCACAGCGGAATAAATAGGGAGGTAGTTGTGGAGGTGGAACCGGAGAGGGGGAACTACATAACGTACAGTAAGCGTTTATTTTTAACCGTGTGAACAGGATACGACTTGACTTCTCATGACTTGATGGGTAGGCGGGGAAGAGGAGACGAGTCGGTTATTTTTTTTTTATGAATAGACAGAATGATGTAATTAACAGCACTCATGCGTGTTAGAACATGTCGGTGAAGCTAATTTTTTGTATATGACTATACAGGGTGATGTAATCGTCAGAAAGGTTAATTTGTTTTACGTAAGCGCTAAACAATGTTTTCAATTAGTAATTTATCAGAAACATATTGATTACTCTAAAATCTGATACAACCCACTCGCGTAAAGCGTGTACTCTAGTATTTGTACATATTTCTGGAAGTAAGTGGTGCGCGAGACAGGCTGTTCCATGTATTGATTGTAATTGATCGAGTTTGGGACAACCGAAATCTTCTAAATTTATAATATTAAAATGCACGATACGCTTCTGTAGAAATTTTTTTTTTGCAATCCTTTTACGAACACAAATTTAAAAGGAAATGTATATTTTTCTAATATCGGTACAAGATGTTCATACGATGTGTCCCCGTCCGTCCACGCTAGTCCATGATAATGCTCTGTTAACCATCTGTTTGTCCTCACATGTTTATGATTCGAAACAATCATGTCTGCTGGCAAATGCAGTGACATCCATAATGGCTAGTTCCTTAACGAGTTCGTTTCCATCGTTGTCGATGAAACAGTGAAAGTCAAGTATGACTGCTAGATTATCCTCGCACATCCTTTTTTCGTTATAAACAACGTGTTTGGTGTTACTAAGAACGCTGCAGATCCGTCCGTCTTACGGAACAGACACATTGTATGTTGTGAAACGCTCGTAAAGAATTTTTTCGGAACGTTTATTTTGTACCTTATATTTTCGTCACGGATCAGTGCAACAAATTTACAGGTCAAAATGTTGTATACAAAAATTTCTATAGGGTATAGTATTGTGTGCTTTAATTCACTACAGCGTATGTACTGGTATGGAGATAACAGCTCCATGCGTCCGTCTTCAACGCGTGCTGTTCAAACACTGAGGTATGCGATATTAGTGGACTCGGATTAAACACTTTTGTCACGGCAGCATATATTTTCAAACCTTGTGTTCACTAATCGATTAAATTAAAGCGTGAAAACGAATAAGAAATACGCTCTCATGTAAGCGGTGCATGTGGTTCTACATAAGGGACAAGTATGTAGGGTTATGGCGCAATTCACACATGTGATAAAATGTCGACAGGGAATAAGTACAACTTCCACGTTTTGTGCGTAACAGACTTTGCACATTGTATCACGATTAGAGCTTCCTTCTATGTTTTTTATATTCTCCTTGATCGTGTCGGCGCGTTGTTCGTTCTCTGCTGTCGCTATTGCTGTTGATGCTTGCGCTTCGGTAACGATACCCAGTGCCTTGATGATAAAATTTTTATCTTTCATTAACATTACGTAAGAGCACGCAGGGAAATGACGTGCGTGTTCCATCCAAGCATATTCTCCACATTCCCATTTGTTTTATCCGCCTCCACAGCAAAAACAAATCACTCTATCGTTGCATCCAGTGTAAAAGAAACCCGCTTCTGATAATTCTTTAGGTGTTATCGTTAACGATACAGGCCATTCTTTAAAACTCTTTAAACGGTTTTCCAAGCTTCTGTAACGCGGGTACGGAGATGTGATTTTTTGAATTAAGATGACTTGCACTTCTTTATCGTCTGGTGATAAGGACTTGATTGTTGTTGCTGTCGCTTCACCGCATTGTTTGAAATAGCGGTCGTTCTTGGGTTTGGTATCATCATCATCGAAATCGTGTGAAAGCATCTTGTGCGTCCTCTCGCGAGTCGTGTTGATGAAACACTGAGCAAAAAAAAATAGGAAGAAGAGGATAATCGTTTCCCCCTCCGCAAAATAAAATACATGAAAAATGATTACATTTTTTTTAATAAAAAAAAATTACATACATGTAAGTCATACATTACATTCTATTTACAGCAAATACATGAAAATTGATTACATTTTTTTTAAAAATAAAAATCGCATACATGTAACGCACACATTACATTCTAAAAAGCAACATTATATTTACAGCAAAAAAAAAACAATAATTTATAGTAAATGTTTAATTATGTCTGCGCACTGTGTTGGATAACGGAGTGTACACGTTGAGCGAATCATGCAGTATCAAGCAGTAGGCCGCGGTCTGAGCGGGGAAATTGCTCGATGACTCGAATTCCAATCTGACGTCGACTGGTGAAGACTTGAGCGACTCATCCTGTCTGCTACAATCGAAGACGAATAACGGTGCTTTTGCTATGAACTCAGTAGGCGTTAGAAGTACGTTGGGTTGACTTCTGTGGTAGTGCGACTTTTGAAATCGTGTATACATGTCGTACAACAATGCATAACGTCCGTTATCGATATCCAGGTTCAGGTTATCGTACGGGTAGTATTTGTCGTTCAGAAAGAGTCTCGCATTTGTCACATTGCAGTGATCGAATTCGCCGGCATGTTTTTTTCAGACTATTCTTTCTGCTGGTCTGGAAGGTGAGTATCACGTACCGCGGTTTCTCCAGTTGTGTAGTTGTTTTCACTGTCCAAGTCTGTCTGTCAGTCGTTGGTAAAACCGGGTACTCGTGCAGTTCCCAACTACGAAACGGTAAGAATAGTGGTAGGTCTTTGCGTATGATATCCAATAATCGTATCCGTACTTCGTTGTTCACGTACACGAACGGAATCATCCAAGAGATTTTGGTTAGTTCTATATCAGCGTTAGCGGGCGCATCCGTAGACGAGAACAGAGCGTTAACGTCAGTGGAAGTGCGTAATAGTATCAGTTCTTGTTTCATGTTTAAAATAACATGTGTGAAATCCTCAGCAAATCCCATCAGCATCCTCAACGGTATGCAAAAGTTGAATTCATTATTTTTACCGGATGGTGTTAGCTCGTCAGCTGTAGGAGCAATCCAGCCGGCATTTTGCATCGAAACAATGTCCTGCTTGCTGGCAGATAGTATGGTTTTAATAGTGGACGTGATGCCGACACTCTTGGTACGATCTACTTCCACACCGGCCAATTCGTAACGGATTTCTTCGAAGAGAAACGCGATCGCATTGTTGATCATTTTCACGTTCACATTACCGGTGTCAGTGGTTTTTTTGCTCAACTTGCCTTCAACGTACAGGAAACTTTCCATCGGTAAAGTGAAGACTTCCTGTTGCAGGATAGGTATGCGTATCTCATCATTATTTCCATATCGTGACGCCGACGCATACGGTGCATGAGGATGATATTCGTAATGTGTGATGTTGTCTTCAAAGAACGGTCGACGTTCAACCGATAAGACTATACCGCTGTCCGTCATGTTACTTGTTTCTCTTGAGTTTGAATCCTAGTGAAATCAGGTAGCGTCGGTTAGTTGCTGTTAATCGTGTCAACGACGAACGTCTACTGATACCTTTTCCAAAAGCGTTGTCCTCTTTTATCTTGCAGTGCGAGCCGTTGCTACCTCCGCTCTTCATCATCATGGAGGTTTCGGTGAAATAAATTCCCATGATTACTACACACGTTTCAAATGTATACGTGCAGTGATGACTTCCCCTTGAAAATTCACAATATCGCCGTCCTGATCGTGTACGGACACTGTAACGTTATGCAAGTGTAGTACGTTAAGCAGAAAATAAATGACGTTTCTAGGCGTTTCGACTATCTTGAATCCTGGCTCAACCGTTGGATAGAACGAGTGCAATATATGCTCGTTTCGACCCGCCTTATATGAACCTTGAACAGCGTTACATCTTATCTCCAAAACGTTCACTTTGTTAATGTTTACAGGCGCGTCCGACGTGTGTAATATATACGCTTCTAACTTGCGGCTCTTGGAAAAACCCAACATGGTACCGATCGTGTGTTCCGTACATCCGAAATCGATATCGTATGAACAATAAATTTCACATTTCAATGTGTTGTTGTTGGGTCGTAGAGAAAATTTCGGGTCTGCTAGTTCTTTTTTCAGGTACGTTTCAATATCACTGATTTCATACACACCGGTCGGTATATTGACACGGTCTAACGTTTTACGTGCTCCCTTTAGTACGGGAAAGACATTGTTTTTTCCACTCTCCACGTTCGGTATAGAGTTGTACGTGGTAAAGTCCAGCAGTCCTGCGTACCATTCACCGTCCGTCAATTCAAGCGGTGGAAAAAAGTCACAAACCAGTGCGCTTGGATCCGTTCCTGTGACGGTGACCGTAAGCGAAGACATCTTGTAGTTTACTGATCGTTCGATGTCAAAAACTCTAAACATAAATGTCCGCAGATGACTGTATCCGACGGCTGTTTTCGCATGTAATTGTAATGAACGTCGGTCACGTTCGATCCAAAGTACCGTATTAGCTCACAGGAGGACGTAGATTGCCGAATCCATCAAAGTACCAGACTCTGTCGCCTCGCTTCTTGTAGCATACCCAGTGCGTGCCCGGTCCGCTAGCATCGTCCAGATTCACGATCGCACTTTCGTTCACCCACGGTGATGTACTATGAAGTGCGTCGCGCATGTACACACCTCTGATATAGGGTATACGCAATCGTTTCGTGTACTCATAAAGATCGTGATCGGACAATGGACGCACGGGTATTTTGATTAGTTTTTTCGGTACGGACGAAGATAGAGTCCTGAAGCCTTTTTACCGCCGCTCCTTCTTCGTCGTTTTCCTGTCCCTGTTGTCGTCGTCCTTTTCCTCTTCCTGATTATCGTGCGTCGAACCGGCTTGCGTCGTCTGGTGCGACGTCGACGTTTACGCACACCACCACCACCACTACAGCATAGCCCGCTGCCTAACGCAGATTTCGCCTTCATCGCTGCTGCTACGGCTGCCGCGTACGCTCTTTCACTGATGCCTGAATTCAAAGCTTTAACTCGTTCCCACGCTTTACCGGCTAGCACACGATCCGCTATACCTCGTCGTTCGTTGTCCTTGTACTTGCTGTAAGCGATATCGTGTTCGCGACAGGCTTCGTCCAACTCGTTGATTCCTCGATCACCACGACTCAATCTCTCCTCTAGTTTCGTTCCTGGTCCACAGAACCTGTAGCCAGGCAAATGTAGTTCTACCGGTAATACGTCCACCGCTCGATTGATCAGTGTAGGTACTGACTTCGCGACGAATGGTACCGCGCTTTTAACTATTTTTCCGATAAGACCACGCCCCCCTTTTTTTTTTATCAACACGGCTACGTAGTTCATACATGACTACTGTTTCGTTTGCTCTCGATAAAGAGATCTCCAATCTTGCTCGTCGTTGGATTTGTCCAGATCACTAATCAACACGTTCGTCTCCGTCTTGTTCATAAGTAGTAAGTCTGCCTCTTCGGCACCAAGTGAAGTACGCGCTGCGCGTGTATGCAATTTATAGATATACGATACCACTTTCTCCCAACGACGTTGGAACACTTTTGCGAGTTTGTACGTTTCGCTCTTCGCGTACCGCTTCACGTCCTCTAATTGACGTGCGTTCACTGCATCTGTGGCCCGTGCGCCACCATCGCCAACGTTTAGAATGGTTTTCCCTTGTGCGTTAAAATAAGCATCGTTTACAGCGGTGATCGTGTGTCGGTTCAAAAATTCCAAATTCACTGCGTCCTTGTTGTTCATGGGTGGAGCTAACTGTGTTATCCGCACATTGCCGACCATTAGGTTAGAGTTCGTATCCTTCGGTATGATTTTCGAGTCCACGTATATTTTGGTCGCAGCGTCTCTCGCACGAATCGGTTCCCTTAGAGACTGTATGCGATGGTCTCGTGCGTCGACGACAGCCCCGTTCTTCTTGTTCGGTGCCAACTGTGTGAAACGTAAGCACGAGTAGTCTACGTACTGCTTGTTGACGGCGTCCCCGAGATCGACAGGAGCGCCGACGTTGACGAGCTTACGACCTTTCGCATCTATTCCTTGCGTCGCCGCCGACGGATCGCCAGCTAACAGACAATTGTCACGCACAAAGCGCAGTGGAACGGCATCGCTATCATCGCGCGGTTCGCCCAAATTATGTATTTTTTTTCCCGCTACATCAAAGTGTCCGTCCTCGGTCATTGTGATACCAATATCCTCTCGCAGACTGCGTCGCGTCTCTCTTCGCGCTCTGACAGCGCTCTGGTGTCTGCCAAACTTGTCGACACTCATCTCGTGAATGATGCGTCTCGTTCGTTGTGCACGGCATTTACACGTATTCACGTAATAAATCGATTAGTTTTGATACGATCGTACTGTCTATGCATTTTATTCCGACAACGGAGAGTCCGTCGTTATGTTTTCCTTTTACAATCGTATCTAGAAATTCATCGTACATGTATACGTGTGTGTCTTTGAAGAAATAAATTTTTCCGTCGATGTATCGGAACGCACTATCAACGGCTTCTGGTAAGCCGACAAAACGATCTTTAACATAACCATGTTTCTTGATCGTGAACGTGCACTCGTCTATCTCGCCGTAATACATATCGTTGTACAACAGAAGAGTTCGACCCGTGTACATGTGTATTGCAGCGTTTATTTTCGTCATCGTGCGAACACCGAGCGTTGTGATTGAACGCGGATACCCGTTCACTGGCTGCAGACTGTGTATATCAAACATGTATACATAGTTGTCTATGAAAAGCACCACTTCTTCGGTCTGCGGTCTCTGGTACATCGCCGAAACGTTGGTGAACGTCAGCGGTAAGAAAGTCGACCAATCCGTCAACAGAAGCGGACTCCCGCCCGTTCGCTTCGACTCGATATCCAATGTCCACAAAAAGTTATCGTGCACAATATACAGATGTCTGTTGATTATTAAAAATTGGTTAACGTTCTTTAGTCGACATAAATCCGTTGTCGTCCGCACGGTCTCGTTCGTTGTCGGTGTCGTCGTCGTCGTTGACGTCGTCGTCGTCGTCGTAGCGGGCGGCGGCGGCTTCCCGTACAAGCGTTGAATGCCTCTTATATCGTCGTCTCTCAGGTCGAACGGTCCGTCCGAGCGTGGTACGTAGAACGGGTACATGATCGAATCCCTCTCGAGGGAATGTGACAGTCCTAACGCGTGTCCGATTTCGTGCGTTAACACCTGAAGAAAACTGGTCTGATCGTCCGGTATTTCGGTTGCGTTCGTATAATTCCACGATTCGTAGTAGTCCATATGTATTTCAGTAGTGTTATACGGTAAATCGGGCGGGTAGTAAGCGTGAGCGAGTATACCTCATCGTCCGTCCAAATGGTACCCGCAGATCGTGCACCTGGAAGTCAGACACCTGTGTTTAAAATATTTCATAGCGATAACCATGTCTGCGTTTATGTCGTTGGGTCGATATTCGAATTCCAGATTCGAATGTTTCTGCCACACAGCGAACGCTTGTCGCGACGCTTCTATAGCGCTGGCGCTACCGTGAAAGAATCCCCACGACAGACGTTTCTTGGCCCACGGTGTTCGTAAGGTGTACGACACGAAATCTTCGTTACCACATCTCCGCGCACGCATCAGATTCATCGTTTCATTGTTCAATTCTCCATTTACGGTTAAATTTTAATTCACTTGAAACGTGCGAAGGTAGGCGTCCATATCGATGGTGGTGTTGTCCGTGAGTCGTAAACTATCGTCGGGCACGTATCCGTATCGCACCAAATAATCTATAGCGAAATCTACATCGTTAGCGTTAACGGACGATGCGACGACGGCACTTGTGCACGCAATAATAAACAGTAGCACGATATCCATGTTGTCACAACCAAACGTGGAATGCCCCCGGTGCGTGTACGACAGTATTATTTATACTTTATCGGCTTTCAGAATCGAATAGGGAGCACATCGACTACTTTCGACCCTTGTGAATCCTAACGGTACTGTGAATCGTTTCTTCTTTTTTACAACGTACAGACCGTCGCGCGGAGTGTAGTAGTACACTGAACCTTGTTCTGTGTGTAACTCTTGTCGTCTTTCTATTATCAACTCTTCGTTGTTGTATTCTTTCCGCGCCAAGGGCAGCACGTACATCGTCTCTGATTCAACGTCGACTATGAAGGCAAACGCATCCGTTCTGTATTTATTTTTAACGGACGCTTTGGTCACAAAATAATGCAAGGGATACAGTTTAGCAGTGACCATTTCGTTAACGTTAATGTGCTTACGCGGCATTAACGAGTCCTTTAAGATCGATTCCATCACGATGATGCTGCTGCTGCTAATGTCAGATGATGATATATACCGCTCTTATTATACGATTATGCCTGCTTCACGTAGTTCTTCCACTATGGAGACGATTTCGTTCGTGTGCCCACTGTTTCCAACACGTTGTGATGCCATTAACAGTCGCAATCTGTCCACCAGTTCGTTCGGATCGTCCCAGTGCACGTAATCGATTTTGTCTTTTTTTCTCGTTAGCGTCATATACGATGTATCAATATTATTATGCCCCTGTCCTGTACGTTTCGGTGGAAACAGTTGCGATATTATTAGTTTATACTTTACACCTCTGTTCGCGTTCACCTGTACGTTCGCTAAGTAATACTGCTTATGCGCGTTGGTGTTACGCAGTATATCTTTGTACGCTTTCAGATCTGATTCCTTGTAAATATTTTCATTAGGATGCTTCATGAATACAAGTTCGTAGAGTCCTGGTGTACCTTTGTATCGTTTACCGTTGATAAGAATCGTATCGTCCGTATCGATTTCGAACTGAGAATCACCAATCATCCATTTTCCGTTTTCATGTCTTACACCGTACGTATAGTCCATTAGACGATCGCGTTCGGACGAAACGATCATACGCATGTACTTGTTCGCTAACGATTCACTGTCGTATTTGTCCTGAAAATATCTACGCGCTTCACGTCTTCCTTCCGGTGTGTCTAACATTTTTTCAATGTTTTGACTAGGATCGTCCTCATCGTCATCACCTGGTGTTTCGGCTATCACGGGTGTTTTCAGGAAAGACGATTTCGTTCGGGAACGAAGTGGTGTTCCTACATCGATCTTACTAATTGCATCCATTGGATCCTCTTCTTCTTCTTCTTCCTCTTCTTCTTCTCGTTTCATTTTTTTCACTCTTATCGGCTTTTCATTTGTTGTTTTACGTTTCTTTTCAAGCAATGCTTGCGAAATATTTTGTAACGGTTCCAGAATCGGTTTGTAACTTTTGGATAACGTTGCTTCTTCTTCACGAATACCATGTTTTAACGCACGGTATTTCTTCCGTATGTCATCACTGATCGTGTCGATATTACGTGCTAATCGTTTCTTCTTGTCATCCATCTCGATAAACGGTAGTACGAAAACTAAAGTCGTTGACAGCAGGACACGTGTATTTAGCTAAACGTTTGACAATTTTTTTTTGTTTAATCGTTAGGTGCGACTACTATGAAACGATCGAAACCGACTCTGTACCTACCGGTGTCGATAGAAGAATCCTTGTCCACAACGAGAAAGCCGTAACGATCTTTCCACGCTTCAGCGCACATGTTCTTAAACGTGTCATATTTCATGTCCGTGTTGACGTGATCGTTGTACACATGCTTCAAGTTGCGATCGTCCTGTTTGAACAATACTATTAGATTGGCATTGTCACGAACCAACTGTTTTGGCACTTGACTGTACGTCTGACAAAGGTAAAACGCGTCCACACCGCTGTGTCGTCCCATAGAGAAATACTTGCGTATATTGTGTTGTCTTTCACAAGACACGTCATCGAACACCATAATAGAATCAGGATCGACCTCGTCGGGAGGCGGTACCTCTTCGTTATCGTTGTAGGCGTGATAACCCATTCCTTCGTTGGAAAGTTGTGTCATCAGGGTCTCCAGCATCTGATATTTGGGTTGAAATAGTGATTTAGAAAACACGTATAAGTTCGCGAATCTCAATCCGTTTACATCGAACAACAGGTTGAACATGACGTTTGTCTTCCCGCACGCGGAAGGTCCGCAGATGATCGAACGAACGGTATCGGGCAGAAGACGTCCGTGTTTACGTTTTTTTCTGCCACAACCACCTCCACCACCATCGCCGCACAATTTCGAATAGTCCACGTCCTTTATTTTTAATCTGTGCGCTTGTTGGAATATTTTCATGTTGACGTTCCGTGCACAGTCTATTTAATAGTCGCACTATATTGCAGCAGTCGGTAGATATGTAACTGCATACACAAGTGTCCGGACCCGTTTCACAGTTCGGATCCGACCAAACACATTCTTTGTAGTGATCGAATCCGGTACCACTTGGTACTATTTCGTTAAGACGGAATCTCTTCACACGATTGATAACCCGTTGCCAGTACTCGTGCACTGTCAAGATCCTACGCATGCGTTCAACGTCGTTTGCAGTCGTGTTCACGATGTACTCATTGTAACCAGGATGTGACACAATGTCTTTTACACTGTACACAGCGTGCATGTTGTCATCATAACGCATCGATGGATACTGGTTCTATTTCCATGAGTCGAATAGTTGTTATAGCAAGTTCTTCTTGTGTATCCACGAATCGTGTTTACCATCGAATCCTAACCATCTGACTTTTACACGATCGCCTTTACGTTGTACAATCGTTTCTACCAAGTACACGTCACCAACGTTCGATTTACTGATTTCATGTTCATAAAAACCACCTTTCAACACTTCTCCTGTATGATCCTTTAACGAATAGGTAATGGGTACGCTGCCGGTACGCACCGAATGAACGAGAAATATCTCGTTTGTCCAATTTGGTGTATATCCTTTGGGGAATGTCATTTTGTGTTTGCTTATACGCACACGATCGCCTACTTTGAATTTCGGTCGTTTATAAACGATGCTCCTCGCCGTGTTCTCACGAATCCTTTGTAGCACTGTACGTTCGTTGGATTCTTTCACCTGACACGGTTTCATTCCAATCGTTCTGTGCACGCTGTTGTTGTACGTGTTGACTAGTTCCGGTAACATATCCAACCAACGATAATGACCTTGTTCACTGAACGCACGATACATGTGCGTTTTCAACGTACGGTTAAAACGTTCCACAATGGAGGCCTTTTTTTCACTATACGTGGAATAGAGTGTGATACCGTATCTGCTCAGCAATTTTTGTACGCTACTGTTATAGTACTCTTTCCCGTTGTCTGTCTGCAAATATTTCATTTTATTAGCACGAAGAATCGGTTCCAGAGCTCGTGCGACCTCTACACCCGTCTTTGTTTTCAACGGAACAGCGTACGCGTACTTGCTAAACGCGTTAATGATTGTCATAAGGTACTTGAATCCCTTGTTCACCTTCGCGTGCGGTATCATCTCTACCAGGTCCGCTTGGTACAAGTCGTGAAGTCCCTTTAACTCCACCGCACGTCTCGGAAAATTCCTTCTTACCGGTCTGTGCAACTCCTTCGCGATAGTCTTGCGAACGCTCTGCTGTACATTCTTCACCTGTCGTTTCATTTTCATATCGTACGAACCGTGATTCACAATACGTCGGTCCTCGGTACCGTTCTGGTACGTCTGCTTTCCATCGCGTGACTGTAGTAAGATTTCCACTCCACGTCCAGTTATATCATCTCGACCGAACGGAAAAACAACGCGTTCTTCTTGTGATTGCGTAAGTACGTTAAAACATGCGCTAAACTGATTTTCATACATCCATTACGCACGAGACTCATACCGATGTAATATCTCATGAGCGTGTGTTGTTTCATGTCCAACGCTCTTACGGTCTTGACGGAATTCATGTCTTTGAACATGACGCTGCGTATAACGTTGGCGCGATACTCGTGCATTTCCGCGACTATGACGTTATCGTTTACGGGTAGATGCTCGCACATGTGTTTAGCTTTGAGTTCTGTGATCGGACGATGACTTCTCGACTCCATATGCAGGTGTATAAGATACGAGTTCAACAACCAAAACTCGTCTGCCATAGCACCCGTGCATCGTTGCCACTGTTCGTATAAACGTCGGTCTTTCACTGTGTACCCTTTTTCATGTGAATACTGCAGACCGAAGTATTCACAATACTTGCGGAGTGTAGGCAATGCTTCCTTCAGAAAGGCTACTGAAAACAATCCCTGCGCCTTGTTGTTCACCAATGTGAACTGTTTCCCTCTCGCTAGTGTCGGTAACGAAGATGGTGGGCAGCGCACGTCAAAACTTACGTTGTAGCTAGGATCCACTGCGCACTTTGGCGCTATCATAATCGCGCTTCTGTATATTTCAATCGCTGTACGTATCGGAATAGTGCGCTCTGTAATGACAATGCAACACAAAGCGTGTGGGATTGAACTTCCGTAGGCGAGCATGTCTGTGTACACAGTCGCATAGTTCATTTGTCCGTGTGAATCATGTAAGCCGTGAACACGTTGAACGGCATGATACAGTTCAGGAATCGGCCGGAAACGTGAAATAAAATTCCACGCGTGACGTACGGTACACTTGAACATATTCTTTTCATAAACCACGAGTTCAATCGGTACATTGTTTCGATCACACTCTTCGATAAAATGAAGCCATCGTGATTTGTTGTGTATACGATCAGAGATTATCATCAACAGCACGATCGGTGGCAGATAACCGCTACGTTTCTTTATGTGACGCCAACAACGTCCGTGATATCTGTCAACACCGAACTTATAACGTGTACAGTAGTTACCACAAAACCGTTTTTTCTTCACAAAATACATGGAACACAAGTTGGAGCGTATCGCGCTCCGTAACGGTTTTGTTAGTGTGAAATGTTTCCCATCGTCGTATCGATAGACATCCATTGTGTCATCGATCTGTGATGCAAGTGATACAGCTTCAAAATTGACATGATATTTAATAGGTATAATTTTTATGAAATCTTTTGTTTTATTTTTTTATCATTGGCGCCATCAGTCAGACATTGAATTGTGTACACACATTTAGTAGTAGTACTAGTAATAGTAATACATATAGTACTACTAGTACTAGTATAGTACTAACACAGAGTACTACTAGTACTACCCAAACGGGTATGTTTGTACATGAGTTTATGTCGGCTCTGAAAAGAACCGTTTTTGCGTGCGTCGACTTCTACAAGTGTTCACGAACGAAACTACATGTGGGCATTGACGCCTTATGGACTTGGACAGGATCATCACCCGCCATCCAATCCATAATTCGTATTTTACACTTGCAGCATCTTACAACATCATCATCGCCTTCATAAATAAACCCGGCTTTGGCTAGGTCAAAAAATCTCACGTTCGTATTCGGAAATTTACGAACGTAAAATTTAATGTTACTTCGACGATGGATGTTATAAAAGCTTTTTAATCGGCTTGCAAAAGAATATGTGTGCACGTCCATATCTGAAGCAAGAATGTTGGTTTGTTGCGCTGCATTTCACTTCCTCAGTGGTAGCTGCGCGCGCAATCGTAGTGGGGATTGCTGTCGTCAATTGGTCGGTATGAAATAAAGCACAGTAGTGGGAACAAATAGCTGCGCACGCAGTCATCATAGATAGTATAAGTGGAGCGATGATCGCTGCCTGCGTTCATCTTCGAGTCTCGTGCAGGCTAACTTTCATGTTGCATATAAAATGTTACTTATTTTCTAACTTTGTATCAGTATTCTAATGTTCTTCAAGTGAGCAAGTAATTGATTTTGCTTTTATCGTTATTCTAACAATGCAGACGTTTTCTGTTGATCGTAAACATTCGTTGCGTGGCTCGTTGGTGTCGTACGTTTACACACCTGTTGCAGAGGAAGAAGAAGAATGTGTCAACGATGTCATTACCTTTTTCGATGAAATTCACGATATGTTACGTACGGACATTCTAAACGAACTGACACGTTTGCTTACTATAAAGTGGCATATAGCGCTAAAAGCGAGATTTGTCAAGTACATTGTAAACGCCGACACGAACGAGGACGAAGAAGTGACGAGTGAAGGCTATTTTCATGGACGATGTCATACGACATTGATCGCTGATCAGAATGTATTGCCTGAACGTTTAGAAGCTTCGTACGAAAAAATCATCGAATCGATTTATAAATTCACTCGTGAGGGTAGCGGTTGGGCGCTGGATCATATAATCTCGTTAGAACTCGTTCTCTCACGATACCAACCGCTGGCCGCCTCCAGTTTCATCCGTACACCTCCTGAATTGTCTTGTACTAAATCCATCATCAACGTAAACAATACAGGCGATCAAATGTGTTTTATATGGTCAGTGTTGGCCGCACTGTTTCCACAACACAGAGACAGCGAGCGTGTATCCAAATACAAATCACATATTCACAGTATCACCACTTCTGGTATAACTTATCCCACCCGTCTATGCGATATTGTGAAGTTCGAACGAGACAATTCTGACATTTCTACAAATGTTTTTGGTTACGAAGAAAATGAAATTTACCCGCTAAGAATAACTCCTTTCAGTGACAGACAACACCATTTTAATCTATTACTTCTCACCACCGCTGACCGAAAACATTACTGTTTAATAAAAAATATTAGCCGCTTACTATCTTCACTAACCAAACACAACGGACGTTCTTTCTATTGCAACTACTGTCTGCACAGATTCTGTGAAGAACGACTCCTTAGTGAACACGTCCCTCGTTGTTCACCGTATGGTGAACAAAGAATTCGTTTACCGACGAAAGAGAAGGAGAAGGTTATGTACTTCAAAAATTACACGTACTGTCATAAAGTCCCTTTCGCTATATATGCAGACTTTGAATCGTTCATTGTGCCTTGCCATCGTTGCGATGCTCCTCCACACACATCGTCCACCACAACAGAGTCGTTACATCTTCCTTCAGGTTTCTCCTACCTCATAGTCGACCAAGAGGGTAACATTTTCAAACCACAGGTCGTTTATCGCGGTGTGAACGTGATAGAAACCTTTTTAGATAGACTAGTCGATGAAGAGCATGAACTGTACAGAATCATGCGTACCAATATCCCTATGACTATGAGTGATCGTGACGTATTATCTTTCACGAATGCTGTCGTATGCCATCTCTGCGAAAAACCACTGACTGATGACAAGGTGCGCAACCATTGTCATCTGACTGGACGATACCTTGGCGCAGCTCACAACGTATGTAACCTCAACTCCAAGTCCGCCCAACATATTCCTGTCTTTTTCCATAACTTACGAGGTTACGACGCACATCACTTGATACAAGGGTTGGGTAAATACAATGATGAAACTCTCACTTGTATCGCTACCACTAGTGAACGCTTCGTATCAGTCACGTTGGATGCCCTACGTTTCGTAGACACGTTACAATTTTTGAACACGTCCTTGGATACACTTGTTGGAAACTTGCGAGCGAGCGGTGCGGATTTCGCTTTAACAAAGCAATGTTTCGAAGAACACTTCGAGCTACTCTTACGTAAGGGGGTATACCCTTACGATTACATGACGGGTAGCGAGAAGTTCGACGAAACATGTCTGCCCGCACGCGAACACTTTTTCAATAGGCTGAGTGAATCACCCGTGTTGGACGAAGATTACGCACATGCACAGAATGTGTGGCAGACTTTCGGAATCCGCACGCTGGGTGATTATCACGATCTTTATCTTAAAACAGATGTACTGCTGCTGGCTGACGTCTTCGAGGCGTTTCGTGAGATGGCCATACGGTACTACCAGATTGATCCGGCTCATCTTTACTCGCTTCCCGGCGTTTCTTGGCACGCGATGTTAAAGATGACCGGTGTGCGACTGGAACTGTTGACGGATATAGATCAGCATCTTTTTATTGAATCAGCCGTTCGCGGTGGTGTTAGCATGGTACCCAACTGCTATGCCAAGGCCAACAACCCGCTAATCGCTGATCAGTATGATGCTTCAAAGCCGACCTCTTTCATATTGTACACCGACTGCAACAACCTTTACGGTGCAGCCATGTCACAGCCACTCCCTTACGGTGACTTTAGATGGCTCGATCGTAACGAGATCGACTCACTGGACGTACGTACTCTGAGTGATGACAGTGACATGGGCTACATACTTGAGGTTGACCTACACTATCCATCCGAACTTCATGATCTTCACTCAGATTATCCACTAGCACCTGTGCGTTCCTGCGTCAATCCTGACATACTTTCACCGTACTCTCGACGACTCCACACACGACTACACTATACAAAAGGGTATAACGGATCAGAAACGCCCTCATCGTCCGTTCCCAAGTTGCTAACGACTTTGGACGATAAGCAAAAATACGTTCTTCATTTTCGAAATTTAAAGTTGTATCTGAACCTTGGTCTAGAATTGAAAGCGATCCATAGGGTGTTGAGTTTTAAACAGAAAGCGTGGATGAAACCGTTTATCGATTTCAACACACAAAAGAGAGCAGCAGCCACCAACAGTTTTGAAAAAGATTTTTTCAAACTGATGGTCAACGCTGTCTATGGTAAATCGCTGGAGAACGTAAGGAAACGAATAGACTTCCAACTAGTCTCTACCAAAGGGCGGCTGCAGAAACTTGTTTCCAATCCACGACTAAAGCGTATGATCCGCTACACCGACGACTTGGTCGGACTGGCTTTACGAAACAGAACTATATACCTTTCCCGTCCAGTGTATGTAGGCTTCACAGTACTTGATGTCAGTAAATTGATAATGTACGATTTTCATTATCGGTACGCTGTCAGCAAGTACGGACAACGATTAACATTATTAATGACTGATACCGACAGTTTGCTTTACAGCATACAGACTGACGATGTGTACTTGGATATGAAAGAGGATCTCCACCTTTTCGACACGTCGGACTATCCCTCAGATCATCCTTGTCATTGCGACGACAACAAAAAAGTCGTGGGGAAGTTCAAGGATGAAACTAATGGGAAACCCATCAGGGAATTCGTCGGACTCGGAGCTAAATGTTACTCGCTCCTGTTGTCCGACTGTACCGACAAAAAGGTGGCGAAAGGTGTTCCAAGAACGGCAATAAAAAAAAGGTTACGTCATCAGTTATACAGCGAGTGTCTTTTCGATAGTCGTACAGTTTTCACCTCTGCCGAGTGTATACGAAGCGACCGTCATAAGCTGTACACGCAACGTGTAACAAAACTTTCCCTGTCTCCTTATGACGATAAGAGGTACGTACTGGACGATGGTGTAACTACACTCGCGTACGGACACTACAGAGTGTGTAAACGTGTGTTAACCAATGACGATACCAGTCCTAACATGAAGAGACTAAGATACACAGAGCAGTAACTCATGGTAATAATAAACTTATATTGCAAGTATAAAATTTATTTATTATACTTTCATTTGATTTTCAGTTGGTAGGAGAGGTGAGGTAGACGATTAGACATTAATGGTTAATATTTATAACAGGATGTAATCGACTCCCACTAAGACCTTCCCACACTATGCACATGTGCAGTTAATTTTATTCGCTGACTGGCCATATGTTATCGCAGCGTGTGAACTTTGTGAGGGCAAGGGGCTTTGTTACGTACAGGATGCAAGCCGTGTGTGATGTAGTGTGTGTGTGTGTGTGTGTGTGTGTGTGGTGAACACTTTGAGGGTAAGGGGACTTTGTCTATAGCAGACTCCCACCAAGCATATACGTATATATAAGCATTTTGTCATAATAATTATTATCACATTCATTATAATTTTTCAAGTTGCATGTAAGTACTTACTATATTTTTACGTTAATATTTGACATTACACACACACACACACACACACACACACACACATTATTATGTTAGCAAATTATTATACATTTTTCTTGTTACGTTTTACAGAATGAGCGGAAGTGATAACAAAATATACAAAAGAGTATGTGAGGAGCAGCGACGAGATCGAAGGTAAATTACAACATTTTTCTTTATTTAACGAGTACAAACAGAATACAACATTCGACTGACTTACTGTTTACTTTTTTTTATAGTTCCCAAAGATTACGACAGGCCTTATTGGGACCTTCAGTATCGCAACACAACTCGAGTCGGTAAGTCCATTTTTATTAACAATCACTTGTACTATTGCGTTTACGTTCGGTATTCAAATTTATTCTTTTTTTTCAGTGATGCTACCGGTTCAGTTGCCGCTACTGCTGTTGCTGCTGCTGCTGCTGCTGCATCTCAGGAAGCCGGCACGAGTCGGTACGTTTTTTTTTTCATTAACGTTCACTTGTACTATTGCGTTTACATCTGGTATTAAAAGTGTACTTTTTTTTCAGCAATGATGAGATGATGATATATGGCGATGATGATAGTGACAGTGATACACTACTTTTAGACGAAAGCAATAATAATGATGATGAAAATAATAATGTTGATGAGCATCAACAACAATTACCAACCATCACATTTAATATGTAAGTCTTCTCTTCTTCTTATGTGTACATACTTTCGTTTTTTTGTACATGATTTTTATATTTTTTACTTTTCACCAGTGATATTCGTCCACAAGCGCGCCAAATAACAATCAAACCGCCACAATCGCCACCACCGCCACAACCACAGGAACAACTGCAACCACGTCCGCAATGGATCAGTACAGCGAATCAACGACAACCAGAACCGCAATCCCCACAGCCTCAACAGCAGCCACAACCTCAGCAGCCTCAACCACAACCTCAGCAACAGCATATGCGACAGGATCCTCGTTTGCAGTCCCCTCCAGAAGACGCGCCATGCGTGTTTTACGATATCATCGACACGGTGGAACCACCGAGGATGCATAGTGAAGTCGCCACGATGAGACTACTTCTAAGAAGTAGATTTCCGACGTGGCGATGGAGCCGTGGAGACCTCTGCCCCATACAGGGTATGTTAGGGCACACATCATGCAGTGTGTGCCAAGAAAATTATACTGAGGGGCAGAGACTCCTCGGCTTAATGTGTGGACACACATACCACTATCTATGCATCATCAACTGGTTCCAAACCGTGGCATTGGAGGGGTCACCGCCGGGATGTCCACAATGTCGGAGTGTATGCGTTCAGCAGGCCAATACATCCATTTTACGCACGCATGCATTTTTGAGGTATGTAACAGTACACATTATTCTAATCCATCCTACACGTATCAACTATACATCACTAATATTGTTTTTGTTTCTGTTGCAGATGGCCGTGCACATTAAATATGTACAAAGTGATGTTTTTTTTTATGTAATGTTTTTTTTTCTGTATATAAATTGTATCTGTAATTATTTTTTCATTAAATATGTACAAAGTGATGTTTTTTTTTATGTAATGTTTTTTTTTCTGTATATATATTGTATCTGTAATTTTTTTTTCTGTATATATATTGTATATAAAATGTAATATATACTGAACTATAATTTTTTTTCATTAAATTATAATATTTATATGTCTATTTATAATGTTTTTTTTCTGTATATATATTGTATCTGTAATTTTTTTTCTGTATATATATATATATATTGTGTGTTTGCTACAATATAAATATGTAAATTTTTTGATTTGCTTAGTTGTTTCTTTTCAACTATCCTTTTTCCTTCTATTATGCATGTTTTATAAGTGAAGTGTCAATCAGAACAATTACACCGCAATAGCCAGTCAACAAGAGTTTCACATCGATGATGTGCACATTTTGTATTTTTACAATATATACTTACCACAAAAGCACACATTCAAATTTACAGTTCACGAGTTGGCAACACTGCAATTCATCTCTTCACATCGACGATATCCGGACGGTAGCAGTGTAAATATCTGAACCCATACACTATAACACATGCACGAGTTGACAACGTGACCAACGCTATTACAGTTCACAAGTTGGCAACAATACAATTCACCTCTTCACGTCGACGGACAATGGTGGCAGTGTAAACATATCCAAAACCCGTACACTATAACACATGCACGAGCCGACAACGTGGCCGACACCAGCACAACTTGACAACGTCGACGCTTTTCCAACATGGCTAACCTTCCGGAAAAAACACAATATATATCCAAACCATACACTATAACACACCACGAAGCGGCAACGTGGCCCAACCTTAACCAGCACACACGCACAAACCGACAACATCCCAGCTTTCCCAACATGGCCACTACACCGACAACAAAATGGACGACGACCCCAGCACTCCTGGCGGCGGTCAAGCCACGACCAGGCCGCGGCCAAGCCCCCGCCGGACGGCGAACAGCGAACGGCGGCCATGCCTCCGCCAATCAACGCACACATAACCCCACAAAATGGACGACGACAACATGGCCGACAACTTCGGTACGCCCATCGAGGTCACGTGGGACACACCACTACCCCCCCGGTCCATCATAACCTCTGCACAAGACGACACTGCGACGGAAGTCTACCCCCACCACCAGGATTTTTGAATTTCGCGCCAAAAGGGGGCTGTGACGTCACTTCCGCGTTAGAACTCTCATTCTTACCCTACTAGAAGAAAATATCAAAACAACAGGCGAGCAATAAAGAGGATGCCCAAGGGGACCAACCAGATAAAGAGGAAGCCAGAGGAGGATTAAATTGGGAAAAATTAATGGAATTAATGAGTAGCATGAAGAAGGATAATGAGGAATTAATGAGTAGTATGAAGGAGGTTAATAAACAAACTAATGAGAGTTTAAGACAAATCAAAGAAGATTCCAGGAAACAGAGAGAAGATAACCGGAGATACCATGAAAAATTCATGAAAAGAATGGATGAATGTCTCAAGAATATGAATAAAACATTAGACAGCACTTCCGAAGGTATTATAATAAATCCGAAAACAGAAGAGAGTAGCAAGGAAACAGAAATTAGAGAAGACCAAAAGACGTTGCTATCTAAAAATAAAAATAGAAAGAACAAAGAGAATATCCAAACCAGGAAAGAGAATATCAAGAAAATAAGGCAAACACGTCAAAGTAAAAGGAATAATACACGGAAAGAAGTAGATATGATTAAGAGTGGGCCGGTTAATGTACTTAATCTCACAATCGTTAATTACAGAGAATTGACTGTTTTGAAAAGTTATAGAAAAATCTTAACTAAATCTATATTTAAATTAAATATACCAGTAAATAAAAGGTCAATGACATCACCAGTAAATGATATATCATCAACATATTTGTGTAATAGACTACATATAGATATGATAGAAATAAGTGTATTAGAAGAATTACAAGACATGGTAGTAGAAGAATATGTTACAAACATGAAAGAAAGAGTTCGGAAAACGATGGTAACCATTGAATTTAATGAAAATTCAATATCAGCAGAGTTACAATATCAGATGATAGAGAGCTATTTGACAAGGACAAAAATCATTATGGACACTGCAGTAATCCGAGAACATGGAGTACCTGAGTTAATGGACCATGGTTAACCAAGATAATAACAACCAGAAAAATGGGACTGATTTTCTGAAAACCGAACAAGCAACCCATTGGAAATAAAACCCCAAAATTCCAAAAAACTGTAAGAACAACTTACTCAATAATTATTCAGAAACGATATGATTTAATAAAAAGTATGTAAGTACAACTTACTTAAGATATTTCGAAACCATTTAATTTAACAAAAAATAAGAACAGATTATTCAATAATATTTATAAAGAATGGATTTAAAATGAAATAATAGGAAAAAGTAATATTTTTATGGGAACAAAAAGAAGAATAAATGAATAAAAACAATTGATGATAATGTGCTCAGTTAAGAAAGTCAGGTAAGAAGAATAAAGAATAATTTAATGACTACAGTGAAACTGAAGGAGGATAATAATTAATACAACAATAATTTAGAATCTCTCGGAATTGAAGATTATATAAGAAGAAATGATACGGAGAAAAATGTCACAAGAAGGAAAGTTAAAAGGATTTTAAAATAATGCCTATCAATAATGTTATGTTGTAACGGTACAGAAATGGGAATTTTATTTTATATAAATCAGCATTTAATTCAGTAATTCAATAGTTAACTTTCACCTGTGAGGAGCCTCCAGTACAGCAATGCACATTGTTAGCCAAAACAATTGCCAGACGTGTTGCGTAACCACCCAGCAGCAGGCTTGTGTGAAACCCAGTCTGCAGTGTGTCATTAGAAAGTGAACAACAGACAGCCAGCATCAGACAGTAAAGGTGGTGAATTTAAAAACAGTGGCCTCGGGCTTACAAGATAGGCCGTTAAAACAAATATGGCCTATCTAATAACGTGTAAAAACTTAACTTTTAAATAAAAGTGTATAACCCATAGCGCGGCCAACCTAAACGAGCTAAGTGTTCGAAAACTTATGTCGGCCGACAAAACAAAACGAAATGTTATTTTAAAGTGGATTAAAATAATAGTGGCGCATCAACCTAATATGAAATAATCAATAACAGTACCGCGGTTAAACAGTGTCAAAACTAAATTATGGTGTGTTAAACAGTGCATTCACAGCAGAGGTGCAAAACAGCGGAGTTCTTCAGACGTTAAGTATTAACTGAGTTTTAACCAAGATTATTTTACCTTTTTCCCCAGAGTATAATTCAACATAAATAAATTGTAAATCTAAAATGTACATCAGAGATCTCGAAGTGGGGTTTAAATAGAACGACAAAATCAAAGAACGAATGTGTGTGAGTGTGTAGCTAAATCATGTATTGGTTCATTGCAAATAATAAATAGTTGTGGTATACCATAGTTGTCATAAGCTAGTTAATTAAGAAATATTTTGTTACTATGTTTGATTTCACAAATTGTTACTCATTCAACAAGTATTTAATCTAAATGTCATGAAAGAGAGACAAAGTAGTTATTTTGCATAATAAACCAGAGGCAATTTGTTTTAGCACAAACGGTGTATTTGATCTTTGCCCATATCAAATCCAAATAATCCTTTTTGCAGCAGTTTCGTCTGAACGACTTTTGGACCCTAATCCGAAGGTAAGAGAAAGAGATTGGCAATTAATTAATATTGTTTCATTGGCGCCGAACTAGGGACCCAAGTATTAAAAATTAATATTGTCTCATTGGCCCCCGTACAGTGACGCGAGTGTAGGCTTTATAACCTATATCCGCCAGACCTAACCAAGCTGCAGAACAGGTTATTTGGAAGTGAGGGTGATTATTGTGTAGTTTGCTAAGCATACATTTATAAGTAAACTATTTATAACATATACTCAAAATGGAGAGTAATAGTGAGAAAGTCAACAACGTTGACCTGATCAGTACAAGTACTGACAACCAAGTAAAAGCAATAATAACTGAAACGGTAGTAAACGAGATAAGCTTGACTGAGTCAGTGATATTGAATGATGTTGCGAGTCAATCGACGCCGGTTCAGGTTAAAAAAGATGATAGTTATAAAATGTTTGAAAGACTACAAGCAATGTTAGAGGTAAATTTTAACGCCATAAATAATCGTTTAGACATGAATGATACCAAATTCGAACAATACAAAGAACAGAATATGAAATTTGAAAATAGCATAAATGTAAAGCTTGACGTATTAACGAATTCATTGTATAGTATTGATGAACGACTTAACGAAACATGTAGAGAAATAAAAAGAGAAACAGGTGAGTTAAGAGAGAGTGTGTGTGTGGTAGACAATAAATGTGAAAACATGGTATCAAAAAGTGATACAGCAAATAGTAGTAGTGACATTGAGGATAAAAATGTAGTTGATCATAATGAGAGAGAGTGTGAAGACAGTTTAAATGAAGAGAGTGTACAGAGGGTAGAATTTTCCCGTGATGTGGTTGGGGGTGAAGAAAATGCTTCACTAGTATTGTTGGAGGACAAAGGTTCCTCCTTAGTTTTTGTAGAAGACAAAAGGTCTTTAAATTATTTTTGTGTATCTGGTAAAGCCAGATGTTGTAATAATGTTGTGTTGCCCTCTGTATGGAATGAGAATGTAAAATGTTGTGAGAAGTATTGTAATGAAAGTGATTATGAGAGAGAGAGAGAGAATGGTAGAAATATATAAGGTAAAGCGAAATTATGAACAGTTAATACAGAGTCTAAATAGTGAGAGAACTGGTGGAATTAAAAACATACATTGTGTGACAAACAATGTGTATATTGATGACAAATATTTGCCTGTTAATGAACCTATAGTAGCAGAATATGGTAACAATAATGTAATGGTAATAACAAAAAACACTGACGGAGACTTTACAAATAATACTGATGTCGACTTGATTTATGTTAAGATAATTTTGGGGGGTAACCCTATAGATTATTGTTTTGATACAATGGGAAAAATAAAATGTTATGGCCATAACACACAAACTAGCCATATGTTGTATATCAATCAAATTGAAAAGTGTCATATACCGAAGAGACTAATTTTTGACGATGGAGATTGAACTAAAAAAGTAATGTACGGACATATTAAATACTTTAATATATGGTAATGACCTTGCTGAATTTAGGTATTGATGTGTGGTATATAAGAAAATTAGTACGGAAATCTGTAAATAACCTGTATTGTGTTAATATTATTTTGCTGCAATGTACAGTATAGCTTATAGGTAACGTATGTTTGTAATATGAACAAATGGCATAATAATATTGAAGTCTATTTTGTAGGATGTGTGTATATTAAAAATGTTTTAAATAATAAGTACAGCTAAATTGGTTTGAGTAGAGGTTATTAAATAATTGTCAAGTTAAACAAATAATTTAAAAAGAGTTAATTTTATTAATGAAGCAAAATTTTGGTTTGAATTGTAATAAATAGATTTTGACAAATATGTTAACATTAAAAGATTTATAGAAAAGTCCAGGTATTAGAGGTGAGGTAACCAGAATGTTTAGACTATGTGAGTGTTGACAGAGTGTTTATGAAAACAAGTCTGGCACACAAGTACTTATATAAACGGGTAGGTTGTGTGACCAATGTTTACAGCCAGATGTGTTGAAGCTGATAACTGTTGTAGCTTGATGAATCAGTATCTTGAGCAAAACCTTATTGTGACATACAAGAATTGAAGTAAAATTTTTTTACAGACAAAATAATAATGAGGTAATTATTGCAACTTAGAGTTTGAGAAATTAAATACAATTGGTAATTAAATTAATAGAAAAGATGATTTTTAATAATGAACTTGTAATAATGAATTTAACTTTAAGATGTGTATATTACTGTCCATATAGACTTTACACATGTCATGAATTTTTTGTCCTATATACATATATAGTAGTTAAGGATACCTTGTATAATTAAGGTGTTATTTTGGATGGGCAATATTGTACGGGGAATATTATTCAATGTAACTGGAATTTGTGTGTACCACTGTAAACCAATATTGTTTTATTAATACTATTTTTTAGGGTCTATAATATAAAATGAGCCAGTACGTTGTCAATGAACCAGTACGGCTAAGAGGAAATGAATCAGTTGTGGGATATGGAGTGATGGAAGGCCGTTTGTCAATTTTTTAATTACATGTTATAAAGCCAGGCGATACTGTGGCGGGTATCTGTCCGAGCTTATGGTGGTGGGATCTCGAGTAGAGAAGTCCCGTAGGATCGGATGGGTGCTGCCACAGTCGCCAGACTAGGGGGGTAAGAACCCATGATTTAGTCGAGTGTTCAGGGGGGTTGCAGCGCCATATCCTCACTGATCCTTTTAGGTTTAGGCAATAAGAGTTTGAATGCTCCGGCCTTCAATCTCTTATTGGGGGGGTATTGTAACGGTACAGAAATGGGAATTTTATTTTATATAAATCAGCATTTAATTCAGTAATTCAATAGTTAACTTTCACCTGTGAGGAGCCTCCAGTACAGCAATGCACATTGTTAGTCAAAACAATTGCCAGACGTGTTGCGTAACCGCCCAGCAGCAGGCTTGTGTGAAACCCAGTCTACAGTGTGTCATTAGAAAGTGAACAACAGACAGCCAGCATCAGACAGTAAAGGTGGTGAATTTAAAAACAGTGGCCTCGGGCTTACAAGATAGGCTGTTAAAACAAATACGGCCTATCTAATAACGTGTAAAAACTTAACTTTTAAATAAAAGTGTATAACCAATAGCGCGGCCAACCTAAACGAGCTAAGTGTTCGAAAACTTATGTCGGCCGACAAAACAAAACAAAATGTTATTTTAAAGTGGATTAAAATAATAGTGGCGCATCAACCTAATATGAAATAATCAATAACAGTACCGCGGTTAAACAGTGTCAAAACTAAATTATGGTGTGTTAAACAGTGCATTCACAGCAGAGGTGCAAAACAGCGGAGTTCTTCAGACGTTAAGTATTAACTGAGTTTTAACCAAGATTATTTTACCTTTTTCCCCAGAGTATAATTCAACATAAATAAATTGTAAATCTAAAATGTACATCAGAGATCTCGAAGTGGGGTTTAAATAGAACGACAAAATCAAAGAACGAATGTGTGTGAGTGTGTAGCTAAATCACGTATTGGTTCATTGCAAATAATAAATAGTTGTGGTATACCATAGTTGTCATAAGCTAGTTAATTAAGAAATATTTTGTTACTATGTTTGATTTCACAAATTGTTACTCATTCAACAAGTATTTAATCTAAATGTCATGAAAGAGAGACGAAGTAGTTATTTTGCATAATAAACCAGAGGCAATTTGTTTTAGCACAAACGGTGCATTTGATCTTTGCCCACATCAAATCCAAATAATCCTTTTTGCAGCAGTTTCGTCTGAACGACTTTTGGACCCTAATCCGAAGGTAAGAGAAAGAGATTGGCAATTAATTAATATTGTCTCAATGTGCTATTAGTTAATGGAAAAGAAGAAGGAATCAAGAAGAAGAAGAAGAAGAAGAAATATATAAATAAATGTAAACAGCAACTGTATGAAGAATCCCAAAGGTGTTTAGTATTAGTCGCTAATTGACTACTTATAATTCTTTTATTTTTAATGTATTGACCGTAGAAATGTTCCGGCAATAATTTTTATGAGCAGGGATGATGTTCCCCTGGTCTCAGAAGGTGTAAGGATGGACAGCGGAGTTATGGACCCAAAAGTGGCCACCCGAACTGAACCACCACACAGGATAGGGAAAAATGTTAGGGAAATTGAATATTTAAGGGATAATAATGATAAAATAGCTGTATAGATTGATATTAGATTCCAGAAGTATAGATGAAGAAAATAGAAGGAAGATAGCAGACAGAAGCTTAATTGAGAAAGCTAATTTATGGAAGTAAATAAGAAAATAAATGTTAAAACAAGTTTTTATGATTAGTGTGACTAATCCTTATCAAGTAAAATGTGGAAGTACCACTACCCAGAGAAATAAATAATTTATGAATTTGCCTCCAAGAGAGAGAGTTGAGCAGTAAAACAGCAATTACCACCAGTCTGAAATCAGTCCGTATATAACCAGTCCGAAATAAAAAAAATATTATGAGTAAAAGGTTAACCTGAGCAGGGACAAACTATAAGTTTATTTTTACTAAACTTAGTTGAGCCAAAATAAACTTCTTTCAAAGGGGGGGTGTTATGTAACGTAACAGATTTGAGGTCCCCAATGTTACATAAAAAATGAAGTAACTATGGTTCAGAACAACACCCAAATATTAAGGTTACGAAGTAATTAATACATCTGAGGTGTACATAAATTTAAAATATGTAATAAATAATATGGAGTGTAAAATATAAACATTGTATCAAATGGTAGGAGTTTAATAGGTAACAATGAAGTGCAAATTACTATTCCAATTAATGTTTAATGTGTTGCAAATTGTACTTGTTGTTATGCTGTAGCATGGTAGTGTTTACAAGATATTTATTTTATGTTTGTGGATAGTAAGAGGGAACTGTTGTTTTATAGAAGTACTTAGTCAGTGGTACTCCTTTCATTTATGTTAAAATTGTCTTTAGACAATTAAGTATAAATACATGTGTTAGGTATTATATTATGTTAAATGTATTGACTGAAATTGATTAATGAAATTGTTTTGAATTAATGTTTGTAAACTTGGCCAGGATGGCAATAAGTGTTTAAAAGATGACAAGTAGTTCTTATAATTATGTTATAAAATAATGAAAGGTTCCAGGATGAATTAATTAATATAATAAATTAAAACCGGGAAATATAAATTAATGTAAGTAGCCATAAACCAATGACTATTTGTACAGTAGGTCAGGTAAAGAAAATTAAGTTAAAAACAAAATTATTATAACAGTTGTAAGAAAACCTATAGGCCTAAATTTAATATTTGTAAAAGGAAATTAATACCTTTTTAATAAGTCCAGTCCAATGAAACTATAGTAAAACATATACGGTTTAATAAGGTAGATTGGGTGAGAGGTTTAGGTAATTTGGTGTAATTCCAAGCATGGAGTATTTTATTAAAAAGGAGTAGTAATATTTTATAATTCTGGCTCTAGGATATCAAATATTATCCAATGACAGAAAGTAGTGGTTGTTAGGGTAACTAAAATGTAAAAAAGCTTGTTGATTTTCAATTATTCGATTGTTATATGCTATTGAGTTCAGATGAGGAGACACTTTTAAAAAGGATGATACAAATTAACAAAAATGAATCAAAATTAATAAATTAAAGTCGAAAACTAATCCTATAAAACAAACTGATGAATAATAAAATAAATTAGATTTCAAAAATATAACCAAATACCTCCAAAAGATCGAGAAATTCTCACTTCACTCATCAAGATAATTCCGTTGGATTTAGTATTAAACCCGATTTCCCATCTAACAAGGAGACTAATTGATGGAAGAAAAAAGCCTAAATTAATGGAATTATAGAAAAAATATACAAGGACCTGTTTCTGAAGAAATAAACTTCACTTTCAAGAAGGAAGTTATAATACGACTCCAATTCCACTGAGACCGACAACCACAAGGATCGTAAGAGAAGAACGAAGGTCAGAAGAGTTCCTGGGGCTTTCCAGTACATCACACCGTCAATTTTATTGAATCGGAACACTTTTTCTGGATGGAAGTAACCTAAATGGTAATCTTCAACTGTTTACAGACGTACAATGCTGCCTTGAGAGTCATCAACCCGGTAACACCAGCTTATTTTTAATTTCAATATATTAAGAACTAATAACCTTTTGTAATACTAAGTAACCTTAATTTTGCATTACCTGGCCTTACTAATCGTTAAAAGAATCACACGTACCCTGGGATAAGAGATATTTAATATTATATTTAATTTGTATAAAATAAAAGGAACCTGGTCAAATACACAATCGATCCATCATTGTATAATCGATATCATTCTATTGTAGTCATGAAGAACACTGTTAGTTTGAATTAAAGTACAAAATAAATAAAGAATCCTTCTTGTATATGATGATGTTTTATGTTATTGTAGAATAGGTATTATATGTTGTGGGTGAAGTAATTTACAGGTAAAAGGGTGATTAAAATCTGGTGAACCAGTTAACCTAGAAGCAAGCCAATTACAAATGACAGCGCTCATAGTCCACAGCTGGAGAACGTGAGATTACCGAACTAGCGTGTTTCCTGCACAATTTTTGAATTGAATTACACAATACGGACTGACTAGGGTTGGCGAGAATTCTTAATTCATTAAGTAAATACATGAAGTATATCACTGATATTGTGTAAACATTGAGTAATTAGGTAAAACCGTGTTATAGTATACATAAAAGTTATAATAACGCCATAATAAATATATTTGTCTATTAAATTTGAGTTACAGGTCACCTATAAGGCTACATAATAAACATTTCCTTATAAACAGAGTTCTTTACAATTTAAAAATAACAAAAGTAGCTATTGGTTACGAATTGGTGAACCCAACAGTGGGGCTTTCAAACATCCTCGAATATAATTAATAAAGTAATAAACTATTTCGTTACAATATATATAAATACATGTACTATGTTCGACTTTTATGTTTGTTGTCAATGTGTTATAAACAGGGGCTATATATGTATAATTATGTGATTTTGGACATTACGGGGTATTACGGGGTTTTTGGAATTGTGATGCATGTAATTTCACATAATAAATGCTGTTATTGTTGGTTACCAGAGAGTTTAATTGCAAGTCCCGTCTCACTGGACCCAGCGCATTTTTTGCTTCTCTAGGTCTTCTGCCTAGTTTTAAATATCTAGTGGCCCCTCTTAAAAAAAAAATAAATAAATAAATAAAGAGGGGTTACAATACGACGATCAGTTAGACTGTCATAATAATAGCGATTACGGAGAGATGCATATTAGTCATGAAAATTCTGTATACATAATGTTATCTATAAGAACAATTAACTAAATATAACATTAAAGTTATATGATTAAGTTACTCAATATCTAATTAAATTTAGCAATTTAGTTGAATACACAACTATTCGCTTGCACAGTCTGTTCGGTTCAAAAATTCTAATATTTTCAACATCCTTTACATAGCTTTTCATATGCAGAGTAAAGTGATAATTGTTTGCCTTCATGAACCATCAACTCTGCACATAACTGTATTGTGGGAGGGGGTAGTATTGTCAACTTTATTTAAACAAAAATACATGGGCTACGTGACAGCTAACCTCACATGGCAATGTGGGGTATTATATATAAAAAATATTACTTCATTAACTTCGAAAAATTACTCCTATCAATTAAAAAACTTAATATTACATGTTTTTTTAACATAAAACAAAACACTGTAAAATTTAACAATATTTTCCTAGAAACAGAATATTGTTACCAACTGTATCAAATGGTTGACCATAAGTGCTTTTGGATAGTTAACTCATCTTGATATAGACTATCTGCCCCCATGGATAATACTCCAAAGAAAAATTTTAATAAAAATTAGAAAAGATGATAAAATATAAAATCTCACCTGTTTCCTATATGGTGATATTATTCCAATATCATCCTCGCATACCTTGTAATCTGAAAGCTTCTGTCCAATCAGTGACCTTAAGTAATAAACAACTCTCTCTATTTCTTGACGATTAAAGTAACTGAAATCCAAAATACGAGGAAATAGTGGAATATAATAATACAAACTCTGTTCTTATTAGAACAAAAGTTTTTGATTACATTTACATACAAAATGCATGCGTTAATAAATAATTAATCAAATGTATTTCTTACAGTTTCAACTTCACTCTGTTTGTACTACATTACGAACTTATATTGATACAATTCAACAACAGAAGCTATGTACTAAGAACAAATTTGAGAGATTCTGAAATACAAGAAGAGTAAAAATGTTGGTCATTACAAGACAGAAGTTTTAGGAGTGAAAAAAAGAGACATTAAGCTTGGCCAGAATGTTCTCACATTTCGAACACACTATACAGAGGAAGGATATTAATTCCTTGACTCTGTTAAACTGGAGATGAAAACTAGGTTTATTACTATACTCCTGAATCAAAACAATAATAATTTTAATGGTGTATAATGGTACCATACTGATTCCCATACTCAAATAATTTTTAAAAATCAGTTTCAGCTTTGGCCCTTTCAAATCGATCTAGGCATATCATTGATGAATATGGTTTCATTTAGTTTTGGTAGGAGGGTTCGGAGGGATAGGAGGGTTTTAGATAGGAGTGGTATTACCCCACCCGAAGTTATGCCTTCAAGACAAAACAAGTACTGCCAAAGCACGTTACAAAATATTGAGATGTCTTTGATGTCAACACGAAATAAAAGAATGCTGACATATGGTATCTGCCTGCATTATGACAATGCTGGGTTCCATACTGGATGTATCATCTCTGTGCTGCTTTACAGTTGGAAATGACATGTTTTGGATCATTTTCTACATAAACTGACTTCATGCTCAGTAATTTACAATTGTTTCCTCACCTTATTAAGTTATTACATAAGTAATAATAATGATAAAAATAATAATAATATTAATAATATAATGACACATTTTGATGTTCAGGAGTTCCAGGCAGGATAGGCTACCAGCTCAAGGTATATTTTATTCAAGGAGGGCCACTGCCACACTTGGGTCAGACTAATCTTCAGCCACCCATTTCCACATGCCTCAGATATTAATTTCCACAGGCTGTCAATCTGGGAACTACAAAATTTGCACTCCTGATTTTATGGTGGTGCCCGGGAATCATATCTGGAGCAACCAAGCACTACATCTACTGCTCGATTAAATCCAACCTGAAGAAACATTTGGTGACAAAAAATTCTGACAACTATGAGAGGATGAGAGAAGCTTCTTCCCAGACTTCCTAACTGGTTAGATAAAAAGTCACATAGTGGCAGTCACTATGTAGAAAAAAGATGTGTATTAAAGTAAGCGTGTACTTAAGTATTAAACATTTTTATAATTATCACTTTTTAAAAAATAGTAAGGCCTTTGTAGCTTTATTTTTCAAACATGCTTCATATTACCTTGAAAATCTACTGTTAAATCTTTCCTAAGCACAAACTTTCTACAAAACTTAGAATATTTACTGCATTTTATTTAACCAGTTGTTATAACCAAGTTGTTCTGAATTTTAAGATAAATTTATGAATTTTTATATCATTAGCTTAAGTGTTACCTGGGTGAAGTACTTTCTCTTTCCTCTTTTCCTGCAACACCATGGAAAACGATGGGAAAACCGGGCTTGGGTAAGTGTTCCCATGTTAATGCTTTATTTATTTTATTGACTTCTCCTTTCACCTGAATTAAAGAAACAACACAAATAAATTATTCACAAAGTTTGTTTTCCATAGTTACTAATATAACATTAGGATTCACTGCAACTGAAGTATGTCGTCTAACTACTCATGTGCTTGTTTAAAACTTCCTCAAAACAGTTGAACCAGTTGTAAAATTTAACACTTTGGCTTCTTTTGGAAATGGTCATTTGGAGCTGATTTTACTGAATTCCTGTCTGCCCCCACCACCCAGATGTGATGCCACACCTCGTGAGCCAGATGTGTCTGGCTCGTGATGTTTTACGAGTTTTCAGTTTTTTGTCCAAAAGTGTAGTTTAATGCAGTGATTCTCAACTAGGAGTCTGCGACATATGATTAGGGGGTGTTCAGAATAAAATTATGTTCTTTGTAAATGTTTTACAAACAGCTTTTTAAAAATTTGTATGTAATTAGCGTCTCCTTCGTATTGAACCATAGTTAATTATGTAATGTGTTAAGCATACAAGCAGTATGCTGAGGAATAATAAATAACATTTAACTAACTTTTAACTTGAGTTTTTTTTTAA
The DNA here is from genome assembly GCA_034769895.1 of Magicicada septendecula. Lineage (NCBI taxonomy): Eukaryota > Metazoa > Arthropoda > Insecta > Hemiptera > Cicadidae > Magicicada > Magicicada septendecula. The sequence continues at coordinate 583,371,513 of CM068369.1, forward strand.
ATAAACTTTTACTTTATTATAGAAGAATAAGTCTTAAGTGTCTTCACATTTTAAAATGTGATCATATTACTGTCTATTAATTTTTATGAAAATTGCCAACTACAGGTATAAAAGAATTTCAAATTTAACCAATACGGGAATTTGAAATTTTTTTTTATACATTGTTTAGTTATTTTATTCATATACTGTATGTGTATTTATTCCATTTAATTGGTATCCCTATAAGTATAATTGTCTCTCAGTATATGTGTATAGAGTGGATGGGGGTTCGTGATAAAAAAATAATTTGTTTTGGGGGTTCCCATTGCCAAAAACGTTGAGAAACACTGTTTTAAAGTACACCAGAGACTTGATAGACCAAACTAATTGGAGCCAGAGGTACATCAGACTATCAAAGATGTGAGTTTCCACAGCTGAATAATGGAAAAAAATATTAAAGTTCTGCCATGCACTAAATTAATGTTAAACAAATGAACTCCTGATGTATAATAACCCAAAAACAATTTCTTTTGATACCAAAGATAATTAGATTGCCGTACAATAAAAAGCATTTTTGTATATAGGCCTACTAGATTTATCAAATTATATTTTGATAAAATAGAAAAAGCAAATGAAATTCTTCATATTTTACACAGTTCTTACCTGTGTTATTTCAATTACTGATCTAAAATATAAAAATAAAGTAATAGTTAAAATATGTGTGTGTAAGAAAACATTGTTACTTAAGGCACTTAATTTACTCAAGTGTTTTTATTAATTTTAAGTTATAAATTGATCTTCTGTTTCTCAACTTTCATTAGTTCTTGTTTTACCCAATAAGTTATTGTAACGCAATTACAGAACGTTCTACATGTTTCTTGACTATCCCAGCAGAGCCCAGCTGTAATGTTTATCTGTGTATGTAACACTTAACATGCGAGGCAGTGTTACGTAATACAGAACATGCTCGCATATTTGATAGTGTGGTTCGACAAGCTTCTCGACTAGCCCAACAGCGCGTGTTTCTAGAATTTTCAAGTGTTTGTTAAGGACGCATATTATGGAACCCTGCAGACTATAAATACCCCAAACCTGCTACTCAGTTTTCAGTTTTATTTCGGACGATTTAGACAGTGTGTCTCAAGTGGTGTATTAGTGAAAAGTGATTACAGTGCGTAATTTTTTTATAGTTGACATTATTATTTGTGTGGAGAGATTAACTTGAATTATTGTTCGAGTATAATCTTGTTGAATAACTTGTTGATTACAAACTGTTAATTGTGATAATTAAAGCTGGTTTTTAGTGACTTCATTGGTGTCTTATATTTTGTTTTCCACTTTCCACTGTACCATATGGCGATCAAGGAGGTCATCGTAACATTATTTAATTTACACGCTTTATACAGGATGTCCCATGAGAAATGGGACATACTTCAGGAATGCACTCTATATGCTGAAATAAAACAGAAACATATAAATGTAGCTCTATAAATGCTTTGTATTTGATTTATGGCTTCAAAAAATTTCACCTTGATTTCTGCTCCAAGGCAGGAATTACAGGGTAAATGTAATGGTTTCATACGGTTTTCGACCTGAAAAGTGAAAAAAAGAGGGTCCCAGAGCTGTAACTTTGGCAGTTTTTTTTAAAGAAAAATTTCATAAATCTCTAAAAAAATTGGTGTCAAAAACGTCTTTTTTATGTTTGATATGAATTTACTTGTTTAAATTGCCAGTAAATGTAAATTTGTAATGCAACTTATAAACAATTTATTTCTGAAAAATTTGATGTAAGTAAAGTCAATAAAAAAATGAAAGTTATAAAAAAATCAAATTTCACTGAAGAAGGAACAGAACAAAAAAATGTAATATATTATCATAATTCAAAACAAAAGCTAACTTGTAAAAAGCATGATGTTTGAGGAAAATTAGTTTAATATTCCATACGTTATAGATTCTGTTTGAAATGTTCTCATTGATTGTTTATACAAAATGTTATCCTACCGTACATAGAAGATCACAGAAAGCTTTTATAACAGAGTTACATTGTTCTCAAAATACTCAAATGCATTAAAAATTCTGTTATTAATTCTACCCTTGAATTAACCTTTACTTCATAAACTAGCTCTTTTAAATGGCCCTACAGGTAATAATCCAGGAAATTTAAATCAGAGAATCTAGGAGGCCAATTAATTGGTTCTCCTTGATCAATCCATCTGCCTGGATAATTATATTTAAGAGCTGTCTGACTTCATGTGAATAATGAGGTGGCGCACCAACATGTTGAAAGAACATTTGCAGTCTTTTTACAAGAGGGATGTCTTCTAACAGGATTTGGAATTGATTTTGAAACAATCTTTGTATGCAATACCAGTCAGGCTATCTTGAATACTGTAATATGTACATGGTACAATTAACTGGTCCCCATCAGTAACCAGGGACTATTTAACAACAACCAGTTTTGAAAATGTGACTATTATTTTATTTGAAATTTTCAGTTGTCCACTTGACTATTTTTCAGATTTTGTATTCTGTTTCTTGCAAAAATAGAACCATCAGTGAATAAACACAATAAGCAATATTTCAATTTCCTTGTACCCACTGGTCAAAACTTAATCTGAACTCACAGTCACCTGGTTGAAGATACTGAACAGTATCAAATGATAAGGATAAAAATTCTCGTTCTTTAGTGTTCTCCACACTTTGGCATGAGGTATGCCTGTTCGATTTGAAATTCTTCTGGTGCTGAGTTTAGGACTGCGCTGTATCATTTGAATAATATTGTTATTCAGCTACAGGCTATTCTACAGGGCACTCAACAGAACTAGGAACCATTGGAAACGACCTGTTACTTTGTAATGGTACATTTTATGAAGCACTGCAACAACAGATTTTCGAGGTTGTGAAACAATATCACACTGAGTGGGACTTTTTGTACGTGACTTTGGCTTGGGAAGTGTTGGCTTTGGTCTGTCAAGTGCATAATTATTTGGCAGGTGTACATGCCTGAATGTCAGTTTCACATGCCCAAAGAGGGTTGAATCAGCCACAATAGATTGCACACCTGCCGATTTTCACTCGGGAGAACTTGAGCAAACTGGTTTTAGTGCGGGAGTGGGGCAGAGAGCCACATGTACATTGGAATTGGCATGTACTGCCAAACAGTATGGACGTCAATGGCAGTGACAGTGACTCCAGAAAGCCGCACCTCGGTGAAAATGTAATCAGAAGCACCACAACCACCACGTTAAAATTACCATGACTCAGTGCCCGCAGGCAACAAGATGTAGGCCTATGCTAATGTACTACAATTACATCAGTAAATGATAAGTAAATTTCAAGCTTTGTTCAGTATTGTGCATTGTTTTTATTTTCGGACAGACTTCATAAGAAAACAAAGGTGCATGGTTTAACAAAAGAATGAAGTATGTGCTAAGCGTGCACTTTCAACCTTGTGATGTGAGCGAGAGAATAGAACAATACTGCAAAAGCATTGGACACAAAAACAGATAAGTACAAAAGTGGGGAAAATTTTGGCCACACAAAATATAAAAAAAAATATATATATATTATAACGTGACAATTTTGCAAATTTAATTTAATTTAAATTTGTGGAACCCCACGATCTTGGAGCACCAAATTTATGCAACGTTATATATACATAAATAGGCATGAACGATCTAACGTTCAAGATTGACAAATTCTTTAAACAATATAACATTTAAATTGGGTGTCAGGTGTATCTGCAATAAGAACTCTATGTAACTTGAAACGGTAATTAAAATTTATTTGATACTATAAAAAAATGTGTGCACATGGCACTGACTTCGATTTTAAAACATTAGTTATTATTTGTTATTATGCCGTAAGGCTTAAGGTATATACATCCTTACTGACTAAATATTCTATGCTACTAATTATTATATAAAAGAAAAATCTCATTTTCAGACTACTCAGTCTATTAATATGTTTCAAAATCAATTTTTTTAAATCTTTTTTTTCTATATTGTAACGTACTCAAAATATTAATAGTTACTGTTTCTCAGTACTGTTTTCTCAAATACTAATTGTTTTTATTTAAATGCTTTGTAATCATTTTATATCATATTAATTTGAGCTCTTGTTACGTTAATCGTATTTCTAAAACATCTATGATTTTAACTCTACTATACAAGAAACATTGCTCTTATTTTTAAATAAATTATTAATGTCTTTAACTGTCTTTGAATTCTTTGTATGATTAAGATATGAACAAGTTGTCTATCACCTTATTGTCGTCAATCATACTCGATCGTTTTTGTTCCATCGGTATCCGTCCTCGTCTCGCCTCCAGCGTCGGCTGTCTCTCTTCTCCTCTCGTCCAGCGTCGGCTGTCTCTCTCTGGAACTCTCCTCTTGTCCAGCGTCGTATCGCTCTCTGGAACTCTCCTCTTGTCCAGCGTCGTATCGCTCTATGGAACTCTCCTCTTGTCCAGCGTCGTATCGCTCTCTGGAACTCTCCTCTTGTCTAGTGTCGAATCATTAATGGATCTTCTCGAGTAGTGCTGTTATTAATTAAAATGATTGTCTTTACAGCTTAGTTACGTATTTGTACGTAACTGGCAATTTTAAACTGTTTACAAAAAAAATTAAATATGCCGTGCTGACGGGCATAAGCTCCTGCTACACCGTGGATGATTCAAGAAAGAGGACCACTGTAGCTTGCGTGTCCTATTTATACTCATGTCTTGGTCGACACCCTTCAGTGATACAAAATCGACATGTTAGAAACTGTCTTTGGCTTCAGTTCCCCCACTCTTTGTCAAATTCGCTATTTTTTATATTTCTGCGAATTGCAGACTCCTGTAAGTATACTCTTATACTTATAACTAATTTTACAACACATGTTCATTGTAATTTTGGACATTGCAACTTAACCCTTTCGATTTGTACACAGTTATTTCACTATTGCACTTGTACGGTGTGTCACTTTCGCGTGGTTTTCGCACACAGTATTTAGTAAATTTATTTACATTTTATGGTACTTTTGGATTTTAATTCTTAATTCTAGTTTATGAATAATTACGGAAAAACAGTAATTGTGCAATTATTCATCTTGGGGTGGCAAACTCGCCTGCAGAGACCTGCGTTCACACACACTAGTAAAATACTGGTGTACACACTTTCAGTTACATTTGTGTGTGTGTGCACGTTGATTCAGGTCGAAACACCTGTTCATATTTTTGTCTGAGCCAAGCCTGAAATCCCTAACATGCTTATTTCTAATATATTATTAATTATTTACAGTTTATTAAGTAAATTTAAATTTTTATATTCTATGCTCAGTACATCACTTATTTGTACTGTCGCAATATATATATATATTGTTATGGAGTCGTGTGTACGGCTACCGTTTTACTCTGTAAAATGTAAATAATGTACAATTTGTGTGTAATGGGTGTAACGTGTATTCTCTATCCGTAGTTCAAATGCATGCAACTTCCGCAGGTTTCGTCCGTTGCGAACGTACGAATAACCAGGTCTCGATGTTCTTACCTGTTGTTCACTAGGGGTGTGAAAATCCCGGTGGCGCCAAATTGTTTTATTAAAACAATTAAAATAAAATTCAAAGGTGTATGACCAGCGCAGCTCAGACGGTTTGAATAATTCAAATATTTCCGCCAGCCTAGGCCAGCTGTAGCAATCAGTAGTTCATTGCGTGGGCTGGGTAAATCGTTAGTCGTCTACTTGTCTGCTAAAATGTACATAAAATATTGTGCACCTCCTAATGAAATTATAACACTGTGGTTACACTCAATACTTATATATTTTTACTTCCATATTCCTTAAGGAATGGAAGTATGGTGATGGCAAAAAAAATCGTGTTCGAGATTATTGCAGATTCTGATTGTACTACACTCAAAACATGAAAAAAAGTCGTTTTCCGAAAAGTGTCTGTCTGTGTGTCTACTGTCTGTAGATTTTTTTCTATGGCAAACGATAACTGCCGCAAATTCAAACAAAATCAAATAATTTTTTGCACACAGCCCTGATTTGTAGAGGACTCGCGACCTATTGTTTTTGGTGAAGATCGGTTGAGGGAAAGGGGTAGTTTACCAGCAACGGTTTTTTTTTAGCAAGGGTAATTTTGTTTGTTTGGCAAACGATAACAGCCGAAAATTCAAACAGAATCAAATAATGTTTCGCATACAGCCCTAAATTGTAGAGTTCTCAAGATCTGTTGATTTTGGTGAAGATCGGTTAAGGGAAAGGGGTAGTTTACCTGTAACGTTTTATGTTTTAACAAGGGTATTTCCTATGGCAAACGATAACAGCCGCAAATTCAAACAGAATCAAAAGATTATTTGCATACAGCCCTAAATTGTAGAGTTCTCAAGACCTATTGTTTTTGGTGAAGTTCGGTTGAGGGAAAGGGGTAGTTTACCTGCAACGTTTTTTTAACAAGGGTATTTTATATGGCAAACGATAACAGCCGCAAATTCAAACAGAATCAAATAATGTTTTGCATACAGCCCTTATTTGTAGAGTACTCAAGACCTATTGTTTTTGGTGAAGATCGGTTAAGGGAAAGGGGTAGTTTACCTGTAACGTTTTATGTTTTAACAAGGGTATTTCCTATGGCAAACGATAACAGCCGCAAATTCAAACAGAATCAAAAGATTATTTGCATACAGCCCTAAATTGTAGAGTTCTCAAGACCTGTTGTTTTTGGTGAAGATCGGTTGAGGGAAAGGGGTAGTTTACCTGCAACATTTTTTTAACAAGGGTATTTTCTATGGCAAACGATAACAGCCGCAAATTCAAACAGAATCAAATAATGTTTTGCATACAGCCCTGATTTGTAGAGTACTCAAGACCTATTGTTTTTGGTGAAGATCGGTTAAGGGGAAGGGGTAGTTTACCTGCAACGTTTTTTTATCAAGCGTATTTTCTATGGCAAACGATAACAGCCGCAAATTCAAACAGAATCAAATAATTTTTTGCATACGTCCCTGAATTGTAGAGGTCTCAATGACTTTCGATTTTGGTGAAGATCGGTTAAGGGGAAGGGGTAGTTTACCTGCAACTTTTTACGTTTTAACAAGAGTAAAGTACTTGAAAATTTATTTAAACTTTTTGAAACAATGGTAATTGTTAAAAATAAAATAATTTTGTTGCCAGGCAATAAAATTTTAATTTTTTCATTTTAAAGTAAATCATGTATAAAAGAAAATATATCGCGCTTGGCAGGCGATATTAAGATTTAAATATAAATCTTAGAATATGGAAGTCATGTATGGTTCTCCATACCGATATTTTATTAATGATTAGTTATTCATTTAACACAAATTATTCTACTACGAAAGCTCTGGTTATTTATATGAGACAACTACAGGGTTTGACAAGTCGATATTTGAATTGATAACCAGACTTTTAGTAATGGCGTCTGTTGGAAATTTTACACAAGATTATTATTATTCGTTTGTCACAGGTTCTTGAGATTACGTTAAAAGGATTACAAATGTTTAAAAACAATAAAAATACACACCCTTACATCAGTTAAACTTAAATAATATATTGTGTAGGTATAATTTGTTTAGTGTGGTGTAGTAAAAGTGTTTACAAGTTATGGATAATTAACAACAGGTTATCTTTGTCAGTTTATAAATTTTCAGTGACTTCGTATTCTTTTTAATCTTTGAAAGTAATTATTTTCAGTTTAGTGAGATTTCGACCTTTAGTGAGAAATAATTAACGTGAGTTTATTTATAAATTTTGGGTAATTTAATAGGTACTTATCACTTCCGTAGATAGGACGAGTTCGTACGATCTGCTATTAATGGGTTATACTGCAATCCTCTTTAATTTGCATTGGTTTGGGACATCAGGCACCTTTTCCAGTTTAATTGGTAGGAATTTATTTTCTTTTTTCGTTAATTCGGCCTCGACCTCAGTAATATGGTTCCATTCATCGTTTTACTTCTTGATATTCACTTGGTAGTAACTTCTTCTGATATTTTTAATATTTTAATTGGCAATTTTGGTCATTCGAAAACTAGCGTCTATTCAACGAAAGCGTCATATATCCAGTAAAGAAATCTAACGGTAATTAGACACCAAACGACTGTTGTCATAGTAACCAAATAATCCTGATTGGTTAATTCTGAAGTAGTCTATTGTTATCAAATTTTGAATTTTTATTCAAAATAACTGCATATCTTCTTTTTGATTATATTCTTCTGTCCTCTTCCCTACATATTAAATATTATCACCACTGTTATTATTTCTTTTCAAAGATTAATTTGGTATCCCATAATGTATGTTTTTATGAAATATCAATGTTTGTACAAATCTGTTAATATTTGGTATTTACATTTCTCTTTTAAACTAAGTTCTTATTTTTTCTTTAAAATGATTTATAAATTATTCTCGGCTATTTACTTGCCTTGAATTTCTTAATCTCCTGGTTGTTTTTATACAGTTTGTAATTATTTATTATTGACAGTTATACATTTCCTAGGCCTTAGTAGCCATTGATTATTTCTATTTAAATTATTCTAATTATATTTCATCTCATTACAAAGTTTTTGTTCTGTTGTTATAAATGATTTATTTAGTGGTTGTTATGTCTTGAGTTTGTTTTTGTTCTGAACATATGTCAAGATTATTTTTTATGTCTTAATACTTAAAATATAACACTTAGGCCTATGGACTGTAAGTTCCCTCCAGCCATATCCTCTTCATAATTGAAACAAACAATTCTTTACAAGTTATTATTAACTGTTGTTTTTAACATTAATTTCCTTCTTTGCTACTATTTGGAGTAATAAACATCATTACTTCTTGTAAATTTATTTAACTTAATTTCCCTCATAACATAGGGTATTTACCAACTATATATTTAATTATTTAAATCTTTACTACTGCTTTTCTACATCCCATGTTAACACAAACAGTTTATTTTACCTGGGCTTTCTCCCCTGAATAATATTGTATTCTTCACTTATTTCTAACCTAAACACTATCTCTAATTACCCTTAACTATATAAATTTTTTACAATTCCACTCTTAAATCTTTCATTGGTCTATCATTGATTCATTGAGTGTCTACTTATCTATCACTATCTTTTTAATTACACTATTGCTTACAATATCCTTTTTCACACATCACTGTCACTGTTATCACTTTTTATTTTACACTTATTGGTGGGTAAACCCTATTATTATTTCTCTGTGTCACTTAATTATTTTCATTATATTTCTCACTATCATTACACATTTTATTTGTATCTAATGAGTTCATGTCTCTTTCTAGATTTCTTACTTACATATACTACTAATTCGTGGGTTAGTGTATTTTTATTTAATGGGTTTTTATTAATTATGGGTCATATTTGTCACATAGATAATATTAACATTTCTTTTTTATATTGGTTAATCACCGGTTTCGTTTCCCTTTTTTTTTGAAATTGGATGGTATCATCACCCCCTTCCATCTTCTACATTATTTGTCTGTGTTTCATCACCTTGGTTCATTTTATTTTCTTTGCCGTTGGTTTGGTCCATTATTCAAATTCATTCTTCTTCTCCTTCACTTCCATCTTGTCTCGCTTTATTTTGGTTAATATCTGGCCAATCTCTGGGGTTGGGTCAATGTCATTTGTCTGTCAGTCTAGTTTGTATTTCTTATTTTGTAATCACCTTTGGTTGTATTCTTCCTCCTTCACTATTGATTATATTTACTACTTTCATTCTCGTTATTATTTATTTATCAAAATATATTATTTCTTAGCATTTTTTACATACTTATTGATATCAAATATGATCAGGGTTTGGCAATGTTATATAATGCCCTCCCACCAAAATTGATCATTTTATAAAACGTGATTCTAAGTTTGATGAAATTATCAATTGTATCGTATCATTTTTTTTTCAAATTCTCCTGCTTCTCATTCATTTTTTTATGATTAATTCTGTATCTTTTATTTCCATTCTTCTTAGTCTTTTCTCCATTATTTTCTCATATTGCGAACTGGCTTATTGATTTTTTATTATAACTTATTCCCTATAAATCTTATTTTCCATCAAAACTACTCTTATACTGAGATCAGGGGAACATCATCCCTGCTCAGTAAAATGATTGCTGGATTCATTCAACAGACAATCTCAATTAATAATTCTTAAATACAGTCAACTCGTGACTCAAAATAATAATAATAATAATCATAATCATAATATTTGTTGGGAATCTTTTACTTTTATACTTCATTATTGCTCAGTTCGAGTCATATATTGTTTCATCTTTCTTTATAGATACTACTTGATAATAATTGAAGCATTGTTTTTTATTGATACAATTCACATTTTTATTCATTTTTAAGTACTCTTTGTTTCATCTCATTTCACATTATAACTCTTAGAATGTTTATTTCATTCATTTCGTTTTGTGATCATTGGTTTGGGTAATTTTACTTCCCCTCTTTCTAAATAGTTGTGGAAGCTGATCATTTTGATTGATATTTTTTTTTTCATAATTTTTTATATATCATAGTAAGTGATTGCTTCTTACTAGTTGGGAACTTTTTGTAGCTTATTCCTTTATAGTATGTTATGATTTGATGCCTCATTTTTGGCTAAATATTTTGGTAATTTAATCTTGTTTTGTAGGAATGTTTTGTAACTACACTCCTCTATTATTATATTTTTATTTAAATATTGTAGTAAGTTGGTTGCTCTTACTTTATATGAATGCCTTGTAACTTTTTATCTCTCCGTTTTTAATTGTTCTAAAATATTATCGAGATATTTGGGTAAGCTTTTCTTACATATCTTTTTTAGTTTTTTACCATTTTTTATTCATCATAATGGTTTCTCTAATGCTTTGTGTAAGCTGTACTTACAAATGTTTTGGAATTTTGACATTCTTTAGAGATCTTTTCTTTATGATATTGGCAAACTTGTTTGTTTGTCACGTTATATTTTTTTATCTTTATTTAAAGTATTTTTGTTGGTTTTTTACTTTAAATTGTTTTTTACAGGCATTGTTGATTATCATAATATTTCTTAATTGAGGCTTGATTGTATACACCCTTTATTTTCTTGGTGACAGGGTGAGTGATCTCGTAAATGTTATTGCCCTTGTCTTTTGTTATAGTGAATGGTCATACCTATTATTATACATGGGACCTTGTTATTTATACTTTGGTAAGTTGACTTCTCCTTTTCTTTCCTTTATTATTTCCTTCTCTTGTTCGACTCTTTATTATGCACCTCTACTCCTTCAAGTGCTTGATTGACACACTTATTCTGGATGATATTATTAAATTTATGTCATCACCACCTTACCACATGTTGGGGCCATACCCTCTCTCCATAGCTGAAATCATCTTCTACATTACTTTCATTTCTGTGGTTATCGTGTGGTTCTTCATCCTGTTCCTCTGCTAAGATATGGTTTATCCGGTATACTCGATGTTCCCCATCGCTACTCACTTGATTGTGTGGTAGTGCGCCAGAATTCTCATTGTTATTGCCATTTTGATTAGTGTTCGGCTCATGTCGATTGTTCCGGTCATCCACATTGTTCCGGTGATCTTCTTCGAATGGGCGACTTCTTGTATCTGGTACCTGTTCAGAACGCGTTCGCCGATAGTTTGGTGAGTGATGGTTTCTTCTTGGACTCCTTTGTCTTCGTCCCCTTATGTAATTTACCTGTGGCCGTTGGTTGTTGTTGTTACCGTTTCCTGGACGGTAATAATTATTAGGACCGTTCCGTTGTTGATTCCCTCTGTAATCGTTTCTGAAATTGCCATTATTGTTATTGTTTGAGTGGTAGTTCCTGGGCGCATTATTCCCACGTTGATTTCCTTGGTAGTTATTTGTGTTGTTCGGTGGTGGCTTATTGTCACCCTGTTGGTTTGGTGTAGATGGCCCTTCATTTGGTCTACTATTTCAGAAACTCGTGAATCTGTTCTTGCGGTACTGCCATTCATGTTCATGGCTCTCTAATAAACTAGCCATGTCCTGAATTGTCTTGACTTGACTATACATACGGGCTTTCTGGATCGCATCGTCATAGTGGTACGATAATTGTATTACTAAACACTCTTCCGGAATGCGTGGTTCCAAATTCCTGGCCATGCAGATTTTTCCTAGAAAGTATGAGGTTAATGTTTGTCCGTTTTGGTTTTCATACCTTCCGTTACTTAAATTGTTGCGGACCATGTTCTGGGTTGACTCTGACCAGTACTTTGCTTTGAATTGGGTTTTAAATTCTTGGGTACTCTGGATGTCTGGTCGTGTGGCGGTCCACCAGTTGTCATATGTTTCCTTAAACATGTCATCTAACATTCCCCTCACTGCTGTCCATCGTGTTTCACGGTTCTTTATTATCAGTTCTTCTACTCTCTTCAAAAACTCCATCGGGTTGCGCTTATAGTTGCGGAAATTTATTGTATCTCTATTGTCATTGTTAAATATTTGGTTGTGGTTACATGATCGGTCACGCCAGGCGTCCACTTCTTCCTGTAATAATTCTTCTCGTCTATGTATCTCTTCAATTTTTTGTTTATTTTTGTCCACCTTACTGTCGATTTTATTTAAATTGCTATACACTCCTTCCATTCTTTCTCCCAGGTCTGTTCTTACAACCGCTGTCTCCTTCTGATTCAATTCCCGGACTTGATGCATGTCCTGGTTCACTTGTTCCCACCTTTTGGTTGTTTCTTCGTGACATTCCTCAATTCTCCTTTTGGTTTCTCCTTCGAGGTTGTTTATTTTGTTGATTACCTCCTCACGGACTTCAGAAACATTTTCGTTGGTTTTTTCTAGCTTCTCCCAAGTCTCCTCTATTTGTCATTGATTTCCGTAATCTGCTGCTTTGCTTCTTCTCGGTACTCCATTAATTGGTGTGCCATCTGTAGCTTCATTTCTTCTTTATTTTTCTCGTGGTCCTCCTTCAGCTGTTCCTTCAATTCTTCCTTCAAATCTTCGTTTCTTTGCTGAATTTCCTCCAGTAATCGTTGTTGTAGTGTTTCATTATTTTGGTTGACTGTTTTCCTCAATTCTTCCTTAGTACTCACTATTTTTTCATTGATCTGTTTCAAATTGTCACTGGTTTCTTTCTTCATGCCGTCGAATTTATTGTTCATCTCCTTCAAGCTCTCCTCATTCTTGTCGAATTTATTGTTCATCTCCTTCAAACTCTCCTCATTCTTGTCGAATTTATTGTTCATCTCCTTCACGTTCTTGTCTAATTTTCTATTAATCAACTCCCATAATTTTTGTAAATCCATTCCTCCTCTGGCTTCCCCCCTATCTCCAGCCTGTGGTTCCATTTCTTCGTCTTGGCTTGGTTCTGTTGTGGTTATTACTGTCTCCACTTCTTCAATCGGTGTTCCTTCCTCTTCTTCCCCTCTGTTTTCTTCCATCTCCTTCTCCTTTGCCAACTTTTTCGACAATCCTCTGGTGTGCATATTGTAACCTTTCGTAATCGCCGCTAGATTTTCGTATTTCTCTCTCTTCTAGCTCCACCAGTTGGTCGCCAATTTGTTATAGAGTCGTGTGTACGGCTACCGTTTTACTCTGTAAAATGTAAATAATGTACAATTTGTGTGTAATGGGTGTAACGCGTCTTCTCTATCCGTAGTTCAAATGCATGCAACTTCCGCAGGTTTCGTCCGTTGCGAACGTACGAATAACCAGGTCTCGATGTTCTTACCTGTTGTTCACTAGGGGTGTGAAAATCCCGGTGGCGCCAAATTGTTTTATTAAAACAATTAAAATAAAATTCAAAGGTGTATGACCAGCACAGCTCAGACGGTTTGAATAATTCAAATATTTCCGCCAGCCTAGGCCAGCTGTAGCAATCAGTAGTTCATTGCGTGGGCTGGGTAAATCGTTAGTCGTCTACTTGTCTGCTAAAATGTACATAAAATGTTGTGCACCTCCTAATGAAATTATAACACCGTGGTTACACTCAATACTTATATATTTTTTATTAATGATTAGTTATTCATTTAACACAAATTATTCTACTACAAAAGCTCCGGTTATTTATATGAGACAACTACAGGGTTTGACAAATCGATATTTGAATTGATAACCAGACTTTTAGTAATGGCGTCTGTTGGAAATTATACACAAGATTATTATTATTCGTTTGTCACAGGTTCTTGAGATTACGTTAAAAGGATTACAAATGTTTAAAAACAATAAAAATACACACCCTTACATCAGTTAAACTTAAATAATATATTGTGTAGGTATAATTTGTTTAGTGTGGTGTAGTAAAAGTGTTTACAAGTTACGGATAATTAACAACAGGTTATCTTTGTCAGTTTATAAATTTTCAGTGACTTCGTATTCTTTTTAATCTTTGAAAGTAATTATTTTCAGTTTAGTGAGATTTCGACCTTTAGTGAGAAATAATTAACGTGAGTTTATTTATAAATTTTGGGTAATTTAATAGGTACTTATCACTTCCGTAGATAGGACGAGTTCGTACGATCTGCTATTAATGGGTTATACTGCAATCCTCTTTAATTTGCATTGGTTTGGGACATCAGGCACCTTTTCCAGTTTAATTGGTAGGAATTTATTTTCTTTTTTCGTTAATTCGGCCTCGACCTCAGTAATATGGTTCCATTCATCGTTTTACTTCTTGATATTCACTTGGTAGTAACTTCTTCTGATATTTTTAATATTTTAATTGGCAATTTTGGTCATTCGAAAACTAGTGTCTATTCAACGAAAGCGTCATATATCCAGTAAAGAAATCTAACGGTAATTAGACACCAAACGACTGTTGTCATAGTAACCAAATAATCCTGATTGGTTAATTCTGAAGTAGTCTATTGTTATCAAATTTTGAATTTTTATTCAAAATAACTGCATATCTTCTTTTTGATTATATTCTTCTGTCCTCTTCCCTACATATTAAATATTATCACCACTGTTATTATTTCCTTTCAAAGATTAATTTGGTATCCCATAATGTATGTTTTTATGAAATATCAATGTTTGTACAAATCTGTTAATATTTGGTATTTACATTTCTCTTTTAAACTAAGTTCTTATTCTAATATTTTTTCTTTAAAATGATTTATAAATTATTCTCGGCTATTTACTTGCCTTGAATTTCTTAATCTCCTGGTTGTTTTTATACAGTTTGTAATTATTTATTATTGACAGTTATACATTTCCTAGGCCTTAGTAGCCATTGATTATTTCTATTTAAATTATTCTAATTATATTTCATCTCATTACAAAGTTTTTGTTCTGTTGTTATAAATGATTTATTTAGTGGTTGTTATGTCTTGAGTTTGTTTTTGTTCTGAACATATGTCAGGATTATTTTTTATGTCTTAATACTTAAAATATAACACTTAGGCCTATGGACTGTAAGTTCCCTCCAGCCATATCCTCTTCATAATTGAAACAAACAATTCTTTACAAGTTATTATTAACTGTTGTTTTTAACATTAATTTCCTTCTTTGCTACTATTCGGAGTAATAAACATCATTACTTCTTGTAAATTTATTTAACTTAATTTCCCTCATAACATAGGGTATTTACCAACTATATATTTAATTATTTAAATCTTTACTACTGCTTTTCTACATCCCATGTTAACACAAACAGTTTATTTTACCTGGGCTTTCTCCCCTGAATAATATTGTATTCTTCACTTATTTCTAACCTAAACACTATCTCTAATTACCCTTAACTATATAAATTTTTTACAATTCCACTCTTAAATCTTTCATTGGTCTATCATTGATTCATTGAGTGTCTACTTATCTATCACTATCTTTTTAATTACACTATTGCTTACAATATCCTTTTTCACACATCACTGTCACTGTTATCACTTTTTATTTTACACTTATTGGTGGGTAAACCCTATTATTATTTCTCTATGTCACTTAATTATTTTCATTATATTTCTCACTATCATTACACATTTTATTTGTATCTAATGAGTTCATGTCTCTTTCTAGATTTCTTACTTACATATACTACTAATTCGTGGGTTAGTTAATTTTTATTTAATGGGTTTTTATTAATTATGGGTCATATTTGTCACATAGATAATATTAACATTTCTTTTTTATATTGGTTAATCACCGGTTTCGTTTCCTTTTTTTTTGAAATTGGATGGTATCATCACCCCCTTCCCTCTTCTACATTATTTGTCTGCGTTTCATCACCTTGGTTCATTTTATTTTCTTTGCCGTTGGTTTGGTCCATTATTTAAATTCATTCTTCTTCTCCTTCACTTCCATCTTGTCTCGCTTTATTTTGGTTAATATCTCGCCAATCTCTGGGGTTGGGTCAATGTCATTTGTCTGTCAGTCTAGTTTGTATTTCTTATTTTGTAATCACCTTTGGTTGTATTCTTCCTCCTTCACTATTGATTATATTTACTACTTTCATTCTCGTTATTATTTATTTATCAAAATATATTATTTCTTAGCATTTTTTACATACTTATTGATATCAAATATGATCAGGGTTTGGCAATGTTATATAATGCCCTTCCACCAAAATTGATCATTTTATAAAACGTGATTCTAAATTTGATGAAATTATCAATTGTATCGTATCATTTTTTTTTCAAATTCTCCTGCTTCTCATTCATTTTTTTATGATTAATTCTGTATCTTTTATTTCCATTCTTCTTAGTCTTTTCTTCATTATTTTCTCATATTGCGAACTGGCTTATTGATTTTTTATTATAACTTATTCCCTATAAATCTTATTTTCCATCAAAACTACTCTTATACTGAGATCAGGGGAACATCATCCCTGCTCAGTAAAATGATTGCTGGATTCATTCAACAGACAATCTCAATTAATAATTCTTAAATACAGTCAACTCGTGACTCAAAATAATAATAATAATAATCATAATATTTGTTGGGAATCTTTTACTTTTATACTCCATTATTGCTCAGTTCGAGTCATATATTGTTTCATCTTTCTTTATAGATACTACTTGATAATAATTGAAGCATTGTTTTTTATTGATACAATTCACATTTTTATTCATTTTTAAGTACTCTTTGTTTCATCTCATTTCACATTATAACTCTTAGAATGTTTATTTCATTCATTTCGTTTTGTGATCATTGGTTTGGGTAATTTTACTTCCCCTCTTTCTAAATAGTTGTGGAAGCTGATCATTTTATTTTATTTTTTTCATAATTTTTTAAATATCATAGTAAGTGATTGCTTCTTACTAGTTAGGAATTTTTTGTAGCTTATTCCTTTATAGTATGTTATGCTTTTCATGCCTCATTTTTGGCTAAATATTTTGGTAATTTAATCTTGTTTTGTAGGAATGTTTTGTAACTACACTCCTCTATTATTATATTTTTATTTAAATATTG
The DNA here is from genome assembly GCA_034769895.1 of Magicicada septendecula. NCBI lineage: Eukaryota > Metazoa > Arthropoda > Insecta > Hemiptera > Cicadidae > Magicicada > Magicicada septendecula. The sequence continues at coordinate 583,388,861 of CM068369.1, forward strand.
TAGTAAGTTGGTTGCTCTTACTTTATATGAATGCCTTGTAACTTTTTATCTCTCCATTTTTAATTGTTCTAAAATATTATCGAGATATTTGGGTAAGCTTTTCTTACATATCTTTTTTAGTTTTTTATCATTTTTTATTCATCATAATGGTTTCTCTAATGCTTAGTGTAAGCTGTACTTACAAATGTTTTGGAATTTTGACATTCTTTAGAGATCTTTTCTTTATGATATTGGCAAACTTGTTTGTTTGTCACGTTATATTTTTTTATCTTTATTTAAAGTATTTTTGTTGGTTTTTTACTTTAAATTGTTTTTTACAGTCATTGTTGATTGTCATAATATTTCTTAATTGAGGCTTGATTGTATAACCCTTTATTTTCTTGGTGACGGGGTGAGTGATCTCGTAAGTGTTATTGCCCTTGTCTTTTGTTATAGTGAATGGTCATACCTATTATTATACATGGGACCTTGTTATTTATACTTTGGTAAGTTGACTTCTCCTTTTCTTTCCTTTATTATTTCCTTCTCTTGTTCGACTCTTTGTTATTATGCACCTCTACTCCTTCAAGTGCTTGATTGACACACTTATTCTGGATGATATTATTAAATTTATGTCATCACCACCTTACCACATGTTGGGGCCATACCCTCTCTCCATAGCTGAAATCATCTTCTACATTACTTTCATTTCTGTGGTTATCGTGTGGTTCTTCATCCTGTTCCGCTGCTAAGATATGGTTTATCCGGTATACTCGATGTGCCCCATCGCTACTCACTTGATTGTGTGGTAGTGCGCCAGAATTCTCATTGTTATTGCCATTTTGATTAGTGTTCGGCTCATGTCGATTGTTCCGGTCATCCACATTGTTCCGGTGATCTTCTTCGAATGGGCGACTTCTTGTATCTGGTACCTGTTCAGAACGCGTTCGCCGATAGTTCGGTGAGTGATGGTTTCTTCTTGGACTCCTTTGTCTTCGTCCCCTTATGTAATTTACCTGTGGCCGTTGGTTGTTGTTGTTACCGTTTCCTGGACGGTAATAATTATTAGGACCGTTCCGTTGTTGATTCCCTCTGTAATCGTTTCTGAAATTGCCATTATTGTTATTGTTTGAGTGGTAGTTCCTGGGCGCATTATTCCCACGTTGATTTCCTTGGTAGTTATTTGTGTTGTTCGGTGGTGGCTTATTGTCACCCTGTTGGTTTGGTGTAGATGGCCCTTCATTTGGTCTACTATTTCGGAAACGCGTGAATCTGTTCTTGCGGTACTGCCATTCGTGTTCATGGCTCTCTAATAAACTAGCCATGTCCTGAATTGTCTTGACTTGACTATACATACGGGCTTTCTGGATCGCATCGTCATAGTGGTACGATAATTGTATTACTAAACACTCTTCCGGAATGCGTGGTTCCAAATTCCTGGCCATGCAGATTTTTCCTAGAAAGTATGAGGTTAATGTTTGTCCGTTTTGGTTTTCATACCTTCCGTTACTTAAATTGTTGCGGACCATGTTCTGGGTTGACTCTGACCAGTACTTTGCTTTGAATTGGGTTTTAAATTCTTGGGTACTCTGGATGTCTGGTCGTGTGGCGGTCCACCAGTTGTCATATGTTTCCTTAAACATGTCATCTAACATTCCCCTCACTGCTGTCCATCGTGTTTCACGGTTCTTTATTATCAGTTCTTCTACTCTCTTCAAAAACTCCATCGGGTTGTGCTTATAGTTGCGGAAATTTATTGTATCTCTATTGTCATTGTTAAATATTTGGTTGTGGTTACATGATCGGTCACGCCAGGCGTCCACTTCTTCCTGTAATAATACTTCTCGTCTATGTATCTCTTCAATTTTTTGTTTATTTTTGTCCACCTTACTGTCGATTTTATTTAAATTGCTGTACACTCCTTCCATTCTTTCTCCCAGGTCTGTTCTTACCACCGCTGTCTCCTTCTGATTCTCTTCCCGGACTTGATGCATGTCCTGGTTCACTTGTTCCCACCTTTTGGTCGTTTCTTCGTGACATTCCTCAATTCTCCTTTTGGTTTCTCCTTCGAGGTTGTTTATTTTGTTGATTACCTCGTCACGGACTTCAGAAACATTTTCGTTGGTTTTTTCTAGCTTCTCCCAAGTCTCCTCTAATTTGTCATTGATTTCCGTAATCTGCTGCTTTGCTTCTTCTCGGTACTCCATTAATTGGTGTGCCATCTGTAGCTTCATTTCTTCTTTATTTTTCTCGTGGTCCTCCTTCAGCTGTTCCTTCAATTCTTCCTTCAAATCTTCGTTCCTTTGCTGAATTTCCTCCAGTAATCGTTGTTGTAGTGTTTCATTATTTTGGTTGACTGTTTTCCTCAATTCTTCCTTAGTACTCACTATTTTTTCATTGATCTGTTTCAAATTGTCACTGGTTTCTTTCTTCATGCCGTCGAATTTATTGTTCATCTCCTTCAAGCTCTCCTCATTCTTGTCGAATTTATTGTTCATCTCCTTCAAACTCTCCTCATTCTTGTCGAATTTATTGTTCATCTCCTTCACGTTCTTGTCTAATTTTCCATTAATCAACTCCCATAATTTTTGTAAATCCATTCCTCCTCTGGCTTCCCCCCTATCTCCAGCCTGTGGTTCCATTTCTTCGTCTTGGCTTGGTTCTGTTGTGGTTATTACTGTCTCCACTTCTTCAATCGGTGTTCCTTCCTCTTCTTCCCCTCTGTTTTCTTCCATCTCCTTCTCCTTTGCCAACTTTTTCGACAATCCTCTGGTGTGCATATTGTAACCTTTCGTAATCGCCGCTAGATTTTCGTATTTCTCTCTCTTCTAGCTCCACCGGTTGGTCGCCAATTTGTTATGGAGTCGTGTGTACGGCTACCGTTTTACTCTGTAAAATGTAAATAATGTACAATTTGTGTGTAATGGGTGTAACGCGTCTTCTCTATCCGTAGTTCAAATGCATGCAACTTCCGCAGGTTTCGTCCGTTGCGAACGTACGAATAACCAGGTCTCGATGTTCTTACCTGTTGTTCACTAGGGGTGTGAAAATCCCGGTGGCGCCAAATTGTTTTATTAAAACAATTAAAATAAAATTCAAAGGTGTATGACCAGCGCAGCTCAGACGGTTTGAATAATTCAAATATTTCCGCCAGCCTAGGCCAGCTGTAGCAATCAGTAGTTCGTTGCGTGGGCTGGGTAAATCGTTAGTCGTCTACTTGTCTGCTAAAATGTACATAAAATGTTGTGCACCTCCTAATGAAATTATAACACCGTGGTTACACTCAATACTTATATATTTTTTATTAATGATTAGTTATTCATTTAACACAAATTATTCTACTACAAAAGCTCCGGTTATTTATATGAGACAACTACAGGGTTTGACAAATCGATATTTGAATTGATAACCAGACTTTTAGTAATGGCGTCTGTTGGAAATTATACACAAGATTATTATTATTCGTTTGTCACAGGTTCTTGAGATTACGTTAAAAGGATTACAAATGTTTAAAAACAATAAAAATACACACCCTTACATCAGTTAAACTTAAATAATATATTGTGTAGGTATAATTTGTTTAGTGTGGTGTAGTAAAAGTGTTTACAAGTTACGGATAATTAACAACAGGTTATCTTTGTCAGTTTATAAATTTTCAGTGACTTCGTATTCTTTTTAATCTTTGAAAGTAATTATTTTCAGTTTAGTGAGATTTCGACCTTTAGTGAGAAATAACGTGAGTTTATTTATAAATTTTGGGTAATTTAATAGGTACTTATCACTTCCGTAGATAGGACGAGTTCGTACGATCTGCTATTAATGGGTTATACTGCAATCCTCTTTAATTTGCATTGGTTTGGGACATCAGGCACCTTTTCCAGTTTAATTGGTAGGAATTTATTTTCTTTTTTCGTTAATTCGGCCTCGACCTCAGTAATATGGTTCCATTCATCGTTTTACTTCTTGATATTCACTTGGTAGTAACTTCTTCTGATATTTTTAATATTTTAATTGGCAATTTTGGTCATTCGAAAACTAGCGTCTATTCAACGAAAGCGTCATATATCCAGTAAAGAAATCTAACGGTAATTAGACACCAAACGACTGTTGTCATAGTAACCAAATAATCCTGATTGGTTAATTCTGAAGTAGTCTATTGTTATCAAATTTTGAATTTTTATTCAAAATAACTGCATATCTTCTTTTTGATTATATTCTTCTGTCCTCTTCCCTACATATTAAATATTATCACCACTGTTATTATTTCCTTTCAAAGATTAATTTGGTATCCCATAATGTATGTTTTTATGAAATATCAAAGTTTGTACAAATCTGTTAATATTTGGTATTTACATTTCTCTTTTAAACTAAGTTCTTATTCTAATATTTTTTCTTTAAAATGATTTATAAATTATTCTCGGCTATTTACTTGCCTTGAATTTCTTAATCTCCTGGTTGTTTTTATACAGTTTGTAATTATTTATTATTGACAGTTATACATTTCCTAGGCCTTAGTAGCCATTGATTATTTATCTTATTGTTGCATCCTCTTCGTTCACTTATTAATTTAATAATATATATAATACTTTCACTTATGAACTTACTGTTGTCACTTCCCAAACGTTTCAAGCTGTTGTTTCTCTTCTTCAGTGGGTTGAGTACTAACTGTCGATTACAGAATAACCGTTACGGAATGGGGTGTGTGGTGGGGGTTGATGGTGGGAAGGGATTGGCGCTGAGGTTCGAATTATGTGTGTGGATCAGTGTGTCAAATAGTGTATGTGATTTGTAATGTATCTGTTCATTTAATATGTTGTTTGGTTGTAGTGTGTGATATCTGTATATTTCAAATTGTTCAGCTGTGTTTAGTTTTCTACTTTTTGGTAAGTAGTGTAATATTTCCATGTTGTGTTCTATGTTTGTGTAGCTGTGGTTTTCGTTATGTAAATGTGTGGCAAATGTGGAATGTATGTAGTTTGTGGTGAGGGCTTTTAAATGTTCAGAAAACCTGGAAGAAAAAGATCTTCCCGTCTGGCCGATGTAGAATTGTTGGCAATCATTGCAATTTAATTTATAAACCCCTGTTTTTCTGTATGTGTCAATGTCTTTGTTAGTATTGTTTATGTGTTTTCTAATGGTGTTGTTGGTTCTGTAAGCTACTTTATAATTTTGTTTCCTAAATGTGTTTGCAATTTTATGTGTATTGGAATTGTAGTATGTAAGTGTTATGTATTTACTGGGTTGTGTGCTGTTGGTCAGATGTGTTTTACTTTTTGTGTTGAGGATTCGTTTGTGTAGTTTATTTATTAATTCGGGGTTGTATCCGTTTTTGACTGCTATGTATTTAATTGTGTTTAATTCATCTTGGTAGTCATGTGTGTTTAGGGGTATTGACGTGAGCCTATGGAGCATGTAGTTGAAAGCTGCATGTTTGTGTTGGGTTGGGTGGTTGGATGTGTTGTGTATGACCATGTCTGATGTGGTGGGTTTTCTGTATATTTTGTATGTGTGTGTGTTGTTTGTTTTGGTGATGGTGAGGTCTAAAAAGTTTATGCTGTTGTTTAATTCTATTTCAAGTGTGAATTTTAATTTATGGTGTAAAGTGTTAATGTATTTGTGGAAATTTTCTATTTGTCTTTTGTTGCCGTTGTAAAGGAGTAAAATGTCGTCGACATACCTGTGCCAATATATTATTTTATCGGTGTATTTGTTGTTGTTCAGTATGTGTTTCTGTTCTATGGTGTGTATGAATATTTCTGCTAGTATACCTGATATAGGGGAGCCGCCCATGGGTAGTCCATCTGTTTGTGTGTAATACATGTTATTGTGTGCGAAATAATTTTGATCTGTGATAATTTTAGTTAGATGGATGATCTCGTTTGTGTGTTTCGGGTGTGTTATTTATTTTTAGTAATTGTTCTAATGTAATTATGGTTTCTTTTATGGGAACATTGGTGTATAGGTTTGTTATGTCGAATGAAGCAAGTGTGGAATTGTGGGGAATGTGTACATGTTGAGTTTTATTCACTAGATCTATATTATTTTTGACAGTGGTGTTGTTTGTTAAATTTATGCTATTTCTGATCAATTTATCTAAATGTCTAGCTATTTTGTGTGCAGGTGCTTGTGTGTTGTTTATAAGTGGTCTGATGGGAATATTGGGTTTGTGTAATTTCGGTTGTGCATTTAGTGTAGGGGCTTTTGGTTTAATTTGTTTTAGATATTTGATGTTGTCAGGTGATACTATGTGTTTTGTGTTATTTAGGGTTTTATTTATTTGTTTGTGATATTTAGGGGTGGGGTCTTTATTTAATTTAGTGATGTTGTTTTCCTTAAAAAATGTTTCAATTTTGTTATTTAAAGCCTGTTTTTCTATTATGACATTTATATTACCTTTGTCTGCTTTAAGTATGGTTAGGTTGTGTTCGTGTAATTTGTGTTTTATATTTTTTAGTGTTTGGAATTCATTATTGTGTTGTTTATTTTCGTATTGTTGTGTGTGTTGTAATTTACGCTTTATTTCGTAACGTATTGTATCATGGTCTTGGTTTAGTGTGTGTTGTATGGCTGTTTCAGCGTCTAGGACTATGTCACGTGTATGTTTACTATTACCGTTATTATTTGTATTGGTAACTGTCCCGACACCGACACATAAATTTCACACACGTACTGTAAATACAACGACAACCAATTTCACTAACGCAGAAATAAACCTCTTAGATAAAGATCTAAAACACAATTTAGGTACCAATACAAATAATAACGGTAATAGTAAACATACACGTGACATAGTCCTAGACGCTGAAACAGCCATACAACACACACTAAACCAAGACCATGATACAATACGTTACGAAATAAAGCGTAAATTACAACACACACAACAATACGAAAATAAACAACACAATAATGAATTCCAAACACTAAAAAATATAAAACACAAATTACACGAACACAACCTAACCATACTTAAAGCAGACAAAGGTAATATAAATGTCATAATAGAAAAACAGGCTTTAAATAACAAAATTGAAACATTTTTTAAGGAAAACAACATCACTAAATTAAATAAAGACCCCACCCCTAAATATCACAAACAAATAAACAAAACCCTAAATAACACAAAACACATAGTATCACCTGACAACATCAAATATCTAAAACAAATTAAACCAAAAGCCCCTACACTAAATGCACTACCGAAATTACACAAACCCAATATTCCCATCAGACCACTTATAAACAACACACAAGCACCTGCACACAAAATAGCTAGACATTTAGATAAATTGATCAGAAATAGCATAAATTTAACAAACAACACCACTGTCAAAAATAATATAGATCTAGTGAATAAAACTCAACATGTACACATTCCCCACAATTCCACACTTGCTTCATTCGACATAACAAACCTATACACCAATGTTCCTATAAAAGAAACCATAATTACATTAGAACAATTACTAAAAATAAATAACACACCCGAAACACACAAACGAGATCATCCATCTAACTAAAATTATCACAGATCAAAATTATTTCGCACACAATAACATGTATTACACACAAACAGATGGACTACCCATGGGCGGCTCCCCTATATCAGGTATACTAGCAGAAATATTCATACACACCATAGAACAGAAACACATACTGAACAACAACAAATACACCGATAAAATAATATATTGGCACAGGTATGTCGACGACATTTTACTCCTTTACAACGGCAACAAAAGACAAATAGAAAATTTCCACAAATACATTAACACTTTACACCATAAATTAAAATTCACACTTGAAATAGAATTAAACAACAGCATAAACTTTTTAGACCTCACCATCACCAAAACAAACAACACACACACATACAAAATATACAGAAAACCCACCACATCAGACATGGTCATACACAACACATCCAACCACCCAACCCAACACAAACATGCAGCTTTCAACTACATGCTCCATAGGCTCACGTCAATACCCCTAAACACACATGACTACCAAGATGAATTAAACACAATTAAATACATAGCAGTCAAAAATGGATACAACCCCGAATTAATAAATAAACTACACAAACGAATCCTCAACACAAAAAGTAAAACACATCTGACCAACAGCACACAACCCAGTAAATACATAACACTTACATACTACAATTCCAATACACATAAAATTGCAAACACATTTAGGAAACAAAATTATAAAGTAGCTTACAGAACCAACAACACCATTAGAAAACACATAAACAATACTAACAAAGACATTGACACATACAGAAAAACAGGGGTTTATAAATTAAATTGCAATGATTGCCAACAATTCTACATCGGCCAGACGGGAAGATCTTTTTCTTCCAGGTTTTCTGAACATTTAAAAGCCCTCACCACAAACTACATACATTCCACATTTGCCACACATTTACATAACGAAAACCACAGCTACACAAACATAGAACACAACATGGAAATATTACACTACTTACCAAAAAGTAGAAAACTAAACACAGCTGAACAATTTGAAATATACAGATATCACACACTACAACCAAACAACATATTAAATGAACAGATACATTACAAATCACATACACTATTTGACACACTGATCCACACATAATTCGAACCTCAGCGCCAATCCCTTCCCATCAACCCCCACCACACACCCCATTCCGTAACGGTTATTCTGTAATCGACAGTTAGTACTCAACCCACTGAAGAAGAGAAACAACATCTTGAAACGTTTGGGAAGTGACAACAGTAAGTTCATAAGTGAAAGTATTATATATATTATTAAATTGATTATTTCTATTTAAATTATTCTAATTATATTTCATCTCATTACAAAGTTTTTGTTCTGTTGTTATAAATGATTTATTTAGTGGTTGTTATGTCTTGAGTTTGTTTTTGTTCTGAACATATGTCAGGATTATTTTTTATGTCTTAATACTTAAAATATAACACTTAGGCCTATGGACTGTAAGTTCCCTCCAGCCATATCCTCTTCATAATTGAAACAAACAATTCTTTACAAGTTATTATTAACTGTTGTTTTTAACATTAATTTCCTTCTTTGCTACTATTCGGAGTAATAAACATCATTACTTCTTGTAAATTTATTTAACTTAATTTCCCTCATAACATAGGGTATTTACCAACTATATATTTAATTATTTAAATCTTTACTACTGCTTTTCTACATCCCATGTTAACACAAACAGTTTATTTTACCTGGGCTTTCTCCCCTGAATAATATTGTATTCTTCACTTATTTCTAACCCAAACACTATCTCTAATTACCCTTAACTATATAAATTTTTTACAATTCCACTCTTAAATCTTTCTTTGGTCTATCATTGATTCATTGAGTGTCTACTTATCTATCACTATCTTTTTAATTACACTATTGCTTACAATATCCTTTTTCACACATCACTGTCACTGTTATCACTTTTTATTTTACACTTATTGGTGGGTAAACCCTATTATTATTTCTCTATGTCACTTAATTATTTTCATTATATTTCTCACTACCATTACACATTTTATTTGTATCTAATGAGTTCATGTCTCTTTCTAGATTTCTTACTTACATATACTACTAATTCGTGGGTTAGTGTATTTTTATTTAATGGGTTTTTATTAATTATGGGTCATATTTGTCACATAGATAATATTAACATTTCTTTTTTATATTGGTTAATCACCGGTTTCATTTCCTTTTTTTTTGAAATTGGATGGTATCATCACCCCCTTCCCTCTTCTACATTATTTGTCTGTGTTTCATCACCTTGGTTCATTTTATTTTCTTTGCCGTTGGTTTGGTCCATTATTTAAATTCATTCTTCTTCTCCTTCACTTCCATCTTGTCTCGCTTTATTTTGGTTTAATATCTGGCCAATCTCTGGGGTTGGGTCAATATCATTTGTCTGTCAGTCTAGTTTGTATTTCTTATTTTGTAATCACCTTTGGTTGTATTCTTCCTCCTTCACTATTGATTATATTTACTACTTTCATTCTCGTTATTATTTATCAAAATATATTATTTCTTAGCATTTTTTACATACTTATTGATATCAAATATGATCAGGGTTTGGCAATGTTATAAAATATATATATATATATATATATTGTAACGGAGCTGAGTACGTGCGTCTCGTTCATGTCACGCAATGTAAACCAATTTGTTATTAGGAACGGGTAGGCTTCTCTGTCTATCCTCTCTTCGGTCGTTTTAATTTAATTCAATTTATGAGATATCTGGAGTTGGGGAATATAGTAACCTCGTTAACTAATATTAGCTTATCTCTCTAATTAAAATATCAGTGTTAGTGTGATTGTAACTTCAATAATTAATGTTTTATTCTATAATTTCGCTCAGCCCTAGTATACCTCGAAGAGAATTATGTAAATTTCGTATTTTAATGCTCTTCTCTTTGGTGTCGGAGAATTCCGCAACAAGCGCTGCAGTTCCGGGACAACGAAACTTATAGGTTAATTCACTGTTTACGGTAACCAATTATTATATACTTAGTCAGTTACTTTTTATTCCCAACTCATTAAATAATACCCCAAATAATAAGATTTTGAAATCATACAAGGTTTCTTTATTTATTCACTCCGTTAACATTAAATAGGATTGGTTCCAATTGGCATACAAAAGGCTATATGTTGCGTAATCGATTATTGTTCGGTCCAATACTTTATTTTATATTCGGTTATATAATTTGTTTTTTATAATTAACTTAGTTCAGGGTGTGAAGGTTCTTGTAACTGTGGGGAAGATTAAAAATACATAGATAAGAATGCAAGATATTACAAATTTGAAGTGTTGTGTTGTTAATATGATTTATACAATTATAATTTACCAGACTAGAACGAAGCAACTCGGGTAGGCAGTTGGTTGATAACCTCGTCGCTCAGAATGGATATGATGTTCGATATTCCTTTCTTCAGTTCAATAAAGTGGAATCCTTGTCCTGGTTACCTCGGAAATACAGCTCCCTGGGTTTATTTACGACCAGACGGGTGGTTCTTCTGCAAATTCTGGATCTAAATATGTTCTTCTATCGTTTGAAGTAATTAGTGATGTTCCGTATATTTAAAAGGTTAGGAGTTCCAGTGTGGTGTGTATTATTAGTTGTTACACCGTTGACTCTTTGTGTTGGTTTAATATATCATTAATTCTTTTCTGATATTGGACAATTCAAGTCCTTCCTTGTGGAACTCGGTTATTTATTTTTATGGTGATACTGTACTCTGATCTAATTTGGTTAAACTCTGCTGGCATAAGTCAAGACAATCATCATTAAAATTTTGTGGCTTGTAATTGTATCAGAATAATTTTGAATATTTAAATTACATTAAACATTTCTTTGGTTTTTTAATCTCATCACGTTCAGATCATAAAAGGCAATAATTGAAATCAACAACTTCTATTCATTCCTGTTGTCCTTAGCAACACATTATTTTTCTTCCTTTTCAATGTTTTGTATATAGTGATTATTTCATATATTTTTCTTCCATTCCTTATTAAACTTCCATCATATCGGAATATAACTTTATCTATAGTTTGTTTACTAATTTCTACATATATTCTGCTGGTTTTTTGATCTTAGTCTGTTTCTTTTATATTTATTATTTTTTCGATATCAAACGTTATCAATCGATATCATGGCATTGTGGCATTATCATAATTTGTTTAAATTGAGTTGGTTTATTATTTATCATTACTTATCAAATGTTTTTCCTAGATCTTTGAACTGTATTCATTAATTATTATTAACTTCCGTACCTAACCTTTATGTTATGAGTGGTTATATAGTGTTATTGGCTGTTAGGCCTTTTATTGTATATGGACCTACCTTTGATTATAACTGGTGAACAACTATAGCCTTTTTACATAAGTTCATACATATAATCAAACCTTAACTATTAACATTTACATAAATAATTATTCTTTTCATAACTAATAACAATTTTATTTTGATCTATGGATCACATATAAGAAAATTGAGATCCATTAACACTAACTAACTGCTTCCCACACCCTTCTGTAACAGTAATCAAATAATACATTTTGCTTCATTACTTTCCATTAATTCAACAAGTAATGTGCATAATATAACATAAACTTTAACATAACATTCATTGTAACAAAATAATATCATTTAATTCATAATCCTTACTTACTATTGCTAAAGGTAAATTATTGTCTCGCTTTTATTTAATTTCATTATCATTTACTTTGACATTTTCTGTACTAGTTTCTTTCTTACAATTCTCATCAGTATAATATATTTATTAACGTCTCACTGAACATGGATTTCTTACTATTGTCTATTTTACAGGTTTGTTTTTTATTGTCATCTCTACCTTGCATCCTTATTCATTTTTATATATAATTATAAATGTATTTATTAGACCTTGGTATTATCATGGGAGTTAAATATTGATTTATTTATTATTTTGCTAATATTCTATTTATGTAACATTGAGGACTGCATTTCTGTCGCGTTACATATGCTCCCCCTCCTAAAAAAGTTTAATTTACCTGAATGAAGTTTAGGTCAAGTAAACTTGTATTTTTCACATGCCTTTTCTTCATATCAACATTAATGGTTAACGATGGGCTTTTCAATGTAACTTTGTTAGACTAGTATTCATAATTCTTTATTTAATAACATTTCATTATTCCTATTAATATTCTTGATCATACATAATTTTCTGTAAACAGTATTTGTTGATAGTTGGCTACAATATTCAATGATACTTTATGCTCACATCTCTTCTACTTCTAATTACTGCAATCACGGTATTTCTCAATTATTCTTCTGTCAGCTATTTTCCTTCTGTTTTCTTCGTCATACTTCTCTGGAATCTGAGGTCATTCTTGCAACGATTCTAATATTCCTTAAATATTTAATTTCCCTAACAATCCCTAATATGTGCGTTGGTACAGTTCAGAGAGGCACTGTTTGGCTTCATACTCTGCTGTCCACACTACACCTTAATATAGTACTGCTGGAATTCATCTACAGTCAGCTATAACAATATAATAACTCCTAATAATCTTCTTAATTAATTAATAATAAACATTTGGGAATTTTTTACATTGTTGCTTTTATATTTATTTATTCCTATCTTCATACTTTGTGATTCCGTTTTATTTTCCTTAAACATTTTTTGATAATAATTCTGACAGTTATCATTTGTAATTAGTTTTGTTTTTCTTTCTTGTTGTGATAATAACGCTAAGCATCCTCTTCATTTGTTCTTCTGATCCCAATATTTTCTAACTTGTAATTGTTTTTATTATTACTATCACTGGATTTCAGTGTAGTTACCGTCATTAGCTCAACTATTATTTCTCTTATCTTTTTTCATTACTTTGGCTGGTTATATTTCAATGAATTATGTTGATCATTATATATATATTTTTTTTCGTTCTCTTTAATATTACATTGGTCACAATTAATCGTTTATTGAGGTTGTTCTTTTCACTTGGCAATGCGGTAGGTATTTTAGGTCATATTATTCTTCTTTTATTATTTTGCATAGGTATGTTTGATATAAAAACTTTTATCTTGGGGTTTCATTATTCCTTATTCATAATATTTCTTCGTAGACAGTTAGTAATAATTCTGGTTTTCTTCTGTAATCTTGGGGTTTGTTATTAACTCTTCTTAATACCTTCTTCATAACTATATTTTAATTCAGACTTACTTCCTTTTGAATGATATGTTTTCTATTTATATAATATTGTTCAAAAAATTCTTTTTATTTACAAGTGTTTTCTCTTTAAAATGGGTAATAAGTTGTTCTCATTTGAATTTAAAATTTATTGGATTTTCTCAAAATTCAAATTCTTTTTAATTCCAAGTGTTTTCTCTTCAAAATTGGTAATAAGGTGTTCTTATTTTAATTTAAAATTTATTGGATTTTCTCAAAATTCAAATTCTTTTTAATTCCAAAGGTTTTCTTTTCAAAATTGGTAATAAGTTGTTCTTATTTTGATTTAGAATTTATTGGATTTATTCAAAATATTTCTTTATGGACTCCTGATTGTATGTTCCCTTAATCTTTTTCGTGACAGGGTTCATTATTTCATAGGTATTGTTATTATTATTTTTTGTTATCACATATGGCCCAGTATATAATAATAATAATTTTTTCGTTATTCCTTCTAGAGTGCTGGGTAGCTCCCTGTTTCTTATTAATATTTTCTCGCCCACTTGGTACTTAATTGGTTTTGGATTATTCTTTTCATATTTCTTTTTCTTCTTTTCCGCCTTTTCCATTATCCTGTTATAAAATTTAACATTTTCAAACTGATATTCTGGGTTTGTTGGAAAATTTATGATATCCTGGATTTCCCTAGGTGGAAGCCTTTCAAACATAACAGTATGGGGGTATTTTCGATGGATTGATGGTAAGATATACTGAGGACTTCTTCGGTCAGTGACAAGTATTCGTACCACCTTCTCTGTTGGTCATGACAGTAAGTTCGGAGTATTCTGCCAACTTCCCTCAATACACGTTCTGCCGGATTGCTGCTGGGGTGGTATACTGAAGTCTTATATGTTCTAATGTTGTGTTTTAGAAGATTATTTTTCCATTTGCTTCCCTTGAATTGCGTACCATGATCAGTGATAATAGATGACGGTTTACCAATCTCTGTTATGTAATGTCCAATGACTATTTCCAGAATTTTCTTGGTTGTGGCTCTGCTAATAGCGTAAAGTTTAGTATATTTAGAAAAGTGATCAAAAATAATAATTATGAATTTATATCTATGGTTCCCTCCACTGCGATTAGATAAACTCTATAAAGAATATCAGAGAGTGTGTAAGAGAGCAAGAAAGTAGAAAGGGGGGCGTGAGAGAGGAGAGAGAAAAAGTAAATAAAACTAACAGAGTACTGACTTGCACTGATTGTTTTCTTAATACAGTAGACTCTCGGCTATCCGATTCCCAACTATTCGACCTCCAGCCTATCCGACCCGCTCTACTCAAAAAAAAAAAAGATATTTTTTGAGTACGGTACATATGCAGTATTTCCGATCTGATTACTAGCGCCTTAAAATCTCATGTGAGCAATCCCGCCACGCGGGTGAAGGCGCTTACGCGTGAATCACCAGTTACCAATACAGTACGCCAATTGATTCATGTTGTGACAGGAAAGTTTCATGTTTCTACTTGACTGTGTAACAGGTGCATCAGTCGGTCTGTATCCAGAAGTCAGTCCGTACGGTTCAGTCGTTCGTGGATTGTTAATTTGTTATAAAGTGTGTATACAGTATTGTTGGTGGCTTTTATTTTTAAGTGAAATATGGGTGACAAACGAAAGAAAGTGGTAGTAACTTTGGAAGAAAAATTGCAAGCAAAAAAAGAATGGATTCTGATGAGTCGGTAAACAAAATTGCACTGGAGTTAGGAGTTGGAAAAACTACTGTGGGTGATTGGGGAAGAAATCGCGCAGAGATTGAAAAATGGTGTTCTAAGCAAGCAAGTGGCAGTGGCGTGAAAGTTAGAAAAACTATGCAAAAAGGAAAACATGTGGAAGCTGTAGAGGCTTTATATCTGTGGTATGAAAATGTGAGGGGGAAAGGATTGACGGTTTCAGGCCCCTTGCTCCAAGAAAAAGCAATTCAGTTTAAAAAACAGATCGAAGGAGACGATGGTGAGTTTACTGCCAGTGACGGCTGGCTTGATCGCTGGAAGAAACGTTTTGGTGTTCGTCAGATGACGATTAGTGGTGAAGCATTGTCTGCTAATAAGGACGCTGTCCCTGACTTTAAAAAACACTTTTTTGACCTGCTTGATAAGGAAGGTATTTCCGGAGAACAAGTGTATAACTGTGATGAGACGGGTTTGAATTACCGTATGTTGCCGTCTAAAACACTAGCGTCTAAACAGGACAAGGCCACACCAGGGTTCAAGAAGAGCAAGGACCGCGTTACAGTTTTAGCTTGTAGTAACGCAACCGGAAACCACAAGTTGAGACTGACCTTGATTGGAAAATCTTGCAAGCCTAGGGCTTTTAAAAATCTTAAAGATTTAAGTTCTTTGCCCCTGCATTATACCCATCAAAAAAAGGCGTGGATGAATGGAGAAATTTTCAAAAATTGGTTTGAACAGGAATTTTTGCCACAAGTTGAAAAACATTTCGCTGAAAACAATTTAACAAGGAAAGCAATCCTAGTTTTGGATAACGCTCCTTCACATCCAGCAAATGACCAATTAAAAGATGGAGACATAAAAGCTTTGTTCTTGCCTACAAATGTTACATCTATATGTCAGCCAATGGATCAGGGAGTACTCCAAGCTTCGAAAAAGAAATATCGACGTAGGCTACTAAGCTATATCATCGCGACAATTGATAATACAGAAGTTGTGACGGCACTACAGCCAGTAGACATGCTTGACGTCATCAGATGGGTGTCCGAGGCATGGGATCGTTATCTAACATACTTATAAACAATAATAATGATAATATTTTTATATTTATATTTGTAAATGCTACCTTTGTCAATGAACTTTACATACAATCAATTCACTGTGAGGGCGGCAATTGTAATATTAATCAACTAATAAGTTACTGTGAGGGCGGCAATTGTAATCTTCCCCTCTCTCTCAAAACTACTTATAATATTATTACATATATTTAGCAAGATATGTATGACAAATACCATGATTTGGTATTACTGGTACTCACCAATTCATTATTAGCCGGGCTCATCTTCTGCTTTTATACACTGTTTTATACCTAAGGGTTCCAGGGCTTCGGGTACAGGAAGATTTCGAAACACAGTGGACGACACAATTGATAACACAATATTCAGGAGGTTAACCATTAATTTTAATTTCACTCTACGTTCGTACATACAGCACCAGGTGTTTTCTATAATAACGTCAGGTGGCCTGACTCAAACAAAATGGCGGTTGCCTTTTTATATCTCTTGGTATTCTTTAATTGCTTTATTGCTGGATTAATATCAGTTAACATTACTGCTGCAGCTTCAAATTATGAATGAATAGAGTTTAAATTTATTACACAAACCAATGCCCTCGGCATATGTTCTTTTTTTATGGCCATACATCCACTCTCTCATTTGCACACTCAGTTTTAGACCCATACATTTTTAATTAACAATTGAATATTAATGAGCTCATAAGATAGAAAATAATGAAAGGAACTTCTCTGGTTAATCGGTGCTGATGTCCATCCGTTGATTGTGCTTGCTGCCCATGGTGATGGCCGGTGTTCGCCTTTTTTAGTCTGCCATTTAATTAAGTTGATATTACACTGAATTTACATTTTAAGTAACTGTATGTTAATAAATCATATGAGCCTTTCTTGCTCCACTATAATGGCCAACATTTTGCCAGTTGTATTTAAATTATTGTAAAATTTTGTGCTCACAACGATACATCGCTGTGGCTGCTATAAAGAATGGCGTCGAAATGAGACCGAGGCAAATGTAAATTTTTGCTTGTGTGTGTGTAGTTCTTACGTCATCCCGCTTTGTCTTGCTGGACAATGCCTCGTTACACACATTGTACTCAGTGCGTCATTGTTCTCAGCGATGACGGAGCTGTGTTATAGCCCAATCATAATGCATATTGTTGTACTTTGTCATAAACACCGCCATGGTATATTTTGATGTTTTCACGTCCACCGGAGACCTTGGTGCTTCACTCTGGCCGAATTTACGTTGTTCCTTTTTCCAGAGGGACAATGTACCTAACCATTCTGTATGTTTAATAATTACATAATATAAACATTGAAAATCCCCATAATTCCCATAATTCTGGTACTGAGTCAGTCTGTACTGTTACAAACCCCCTCAAGGAAAATTTTTGTGTCGAAACACAAAAAATTTCCTTGACTCATTCACACTTTCCTAAAAGGATCAGTCTAGATACGTCACCACAACCCCCTGTAACGTTACAAAAAAAATTTATCATCACTTACCCTTGGTTCCATGATGTTGGTCGCACCCTCTGACCTTACTGGACTTCTCCTGAGAGATCCCTACACCATAAGGCCATGAGGCACTCTACACTCCTGTTCTGACGCTCCAGCCAGCCCAGGACTGCGGTCACAACACCACAAAACTCTGAAACATCCAATACAAAATTCAAAGTAGTGGTATAATACACTTACATCTCTACAACTGATATGTTCCCCTTTAGACACATTGGTTTGTGTTTGGGGCATTGGTTTGGTCTTAAAATCAACAGGTTCAACCTCACAACTACAAGACTTAGAATACCTTGATTTTTACCACCACCTAAATCAATTTCTTATTTGTAAGAAAATAACAACATATCTATAACTACACACATAACACAAGATATCAATAATTCTTTAATATACCCCCAAAATACCTTCACCTAATTAATTCTACAAATTCAGCTTACAACTATCATGGCAGATACTTTTATTATTTGAATTCTATTGCTCAACTTATAATCCTTTATCTATTTTGTAAATGGCAGCTTACTAGAATATTTTTTATCAATCTTCCCTAGTAACTTTAGATTTTCAACTTTAGAATATACTATCTCTTAACACTGTTATCGTCATTACCCCTGTAACGACCTCCTAACCACACACTCTATTGCCCCCCAACATAATAAAACATTGTACATTACATATTAACATTGTTACATTTACCTTACATTAAACAATTTAAATTTACATGATTTGTACCAAACTTTATAACATCAATTCTCAATTAACTTTTAATTATTTAACACTCATTAGATTCTATACAATAATTTCTAATTTATCCTTACCTTTCTGTTACAATTACCTTCCTATCATGAATTTCCCTTTTCTAACCCTTCTATCCTTACTCGTTTGGGTGACTCTCTATTATTCATTTTTCTCTAGCTTATTTTGGCATTGTCAATCTAACCTTACTACCCCCTTTTCTCTACTAACAACCGCTTCTAACCATTAATATACATTTTGACACCAATATCTCTTAATAACCCCCTTCACAAATCCCATTTAAAACCTCTGGCACCGCGCCTTTTTGTACTAGTATGTGTGTATTCCCTCTAACCAACTCATTCCCTTATCCGTTTCTGACCCTTTCAGATAACCCTTTCCGGCACACAACGATCCCTCCTGTCTCAACATCTCTCGTTGGACTCCTACACCAATACCCTTATTACAAAATATCACCATCAACAACAAATATAATTACCACTCACATCACTCAACTCTACATATAATTACTAACCACTGTGTCCCTAAAATATCTAACACCTCTTTATATTTTATCAGCATCTCAACACTTTATTTTTCCTAACTCCCAATAACTCTAACTAACTAATTCCCATGCCTCTATTTTATCCTTACTACCCAAACTTTTTACAACATTTCAACTTAATACACCATTAGAAAATTCATCACTTACCAACTAACAACAATACCTCTCAATACCCAAATCTATTACCTGCTTAATCATTTACTAACCCTTATAACCTGAATCTCATAATATCATTTAAACTTTCTTCAGTTATTTAAAATCCTACAATACATGTTTACATAAAAATACACAAAATACACAACAGCAAAAATACACAAATACATAGACATCAATACACAAAATATACAATTCACATAATCACTAAATCATTTACCATAATCAGTCCTAATCAGTCCATTTTTAAAAACACTGTCCACACAATTAAATGTTCATAACACAATAAACAATTACCCCATATCGTCGAACAATAGTCTTATCTTATATCTATATACATTGCTTATTATTGAATCTCTTATATTAACATCATAAATGCATATACCATTCAAATTTTCATTATTTTCCACAAACTCATTTAATCTGTCATGATTGGTCATTGTCCTGTCACCTCCAGTATAATTCGTCACAATCAGATAAGTTACTAAGTCATTATTTTCATTATCATCTCCTACGACTACTATATCAGCTTCATTACAAGGTAGGTACTTATTATTTTTATTATATATCATCTCTACACCTAACCTTTTCCTAAACTCTTCATAATTTTTCTTTACTTTATATATCTCAATTTCTCTCTTTCTCTCTCTCTCAAAACATTTCTCACCATCATACCAAGCTACACACTCTTTCTCCATATATGCAGGGGACTCTACTACTTTATCACTGCACCACCTGTGAAGTGCACAAAAAAAACCAGGGACCACTTTATTTGTAGACCTTTTGTCTTCCAAATACGCATTGAAGGCACTCTCGTCCTTCCTAAACACACGTGAAGTCTTTACTTCATCCCCTACTACAACATTACGGGAAAAATTTACCCCCTGCAACCCCTTTATCTGTAAATTCTCTCTATACTTTCTCTCTAATTCATCAACACTTTTTATCACTTCATTATCAAATTCTACTCCCATTATACTTTTATCACCACTCTCAATACTCACACAATTATTTTCTAACACCATATTTGTAATTCTATTATAATTCTCACCACTACTTACCTTGTCTTTATTTCTATCTGATTTGTCTACCTTGTCAATGTTACAATTTTGTTTCTGCATTTCGTTTTTAAATTTTTCTAATCTCTCTTCTAATTGGTTCAATTTTACATCTTGCACATTATTTTGTTTTTTCAATTCATTTTCGAGGCTATCAAACTTCTCGTCAATCTCTTTTAACACACTATTTTGTGTTTTAATCAATTCGAACAGGTCTTCTAATGATATTTTATTTTCGACTACTTTGGGTGTTGAGCTAATGTGTCTTTCCAGTAAAATGGATTCTGTCTCTGAATTTTCTATTTCTATGCTATTATTATTTTCTGCCATTTTGTATTTTAGTATTTTAAATGGTTATTTATCTCTATTTGTATTTGGCTACGCAATTTACACAACTCGTATTTAACTATTTAACTTCAACAACATAACCTCTCATTCATTATATACCGTCTTCTGTGTTTCTCCATCTATCTGTTTTATATAAATTAATTTTATATAAAGTCCACTGTGAGGGCGACCAATTGTTATCTTACAATTTATAAACAATAATAATGATAATATTTTTATATTTATATTTGTAAATGCTACCTTTGTCAATGAACTTTACATACAATCAATTCACTGTGAGGGCGGCAATTGTAATATTAATTAACTAATAAGTTACTGTGAGGGCGGCAATTGTAATCTTCCCCTCTCTCTCAAAACTACTTATAATATTATTACATATATTTAGCAAGATATGTATGACAAATACCATGATTTGGTATTACTGGTACTCACCAATTCATTATTAGCCGGGCTCATCTTCTGCTTTTATACACTGTTTTATACCTAAGGGTTCCAGGGCTTCGGGTACAGGAAGATTTCGAAACACAGTGGACAACACAATTGATAACACAATATTCAGGAGGTTAACCATTAATTTTAATTTCACTCTACGTTCGTACATACAGCACCAGGTGTTTTCTATAATGACGTCAGGTGGCCTGACTCAAACAAAATGGCGGTTGCCTTTTTATATCTCTTGGTATTCTTTAATTGCTTTATTGCTGGATTAATATCAGTTAACATTACTGCTGCAGCTTCAAATTATGAATGAATAGAGTTTAAATTTATTACACAAACCAATGCCCTCGGCATATGTTTTTTTTTTATGGCCATACATCCACTCTCTCATTTGCACACTCAGTTTTAGACCCATACATTTTTAATTAACAATTGAATATTAATGAGCTCATAAGATAGAAAATAATGAAAGGAACTTCTCTGGTTAATCGGTGCTGATGTCCATCCGTTGATTGTGCTTGCTGCCCATGGTGATGGCCGGTGTTCGCCTTTTTTAGTCTGCCGTTTAATTAAGTTGATATTACACTGAATTTACATTTTAAGTAACTGTATGTTAATAAATCATATGAGCCTTTCTTGCTCCACTATAATGGCCAACATTTTGCCAGTTGTATTTAAATTATTGTAAAATTTTGTGCTCACAACGATACATCGCTGTGGCTGCTATAAAGAATGGCGTCGAAATGAGACCGAGGCAAATGTAAATTTTTGCTTGTGTGTGTGTAGTTCTTACGTCATCCCGCTTTGTCTTGCTGGACAACGCCTCGTTACAAACATTGTACTCAGTGCGTCATTGTTCTCAGCGATGACGGAGCTGTGTTATAGCCCAATCATAATGCATATTGTTGTACTTCGTCATAAACACCGCCATGGTATATTTTGATGTTTTCACGTCCACCGGAGACCTTGGTGCTTCACTCTGGCCGAATTTACGTTGTTCCTTTTTCCAGAGGGACAATGTACCTAACCATTCTGTATGTTTAATAATTACATAATATAAACATTGAAAATCCCCATAATTCCCATAATTCTGGTACTGAGTCAGTCTGTACTGTTACAGGATGAAATTTCATCTTTAACACTTGTGCGATCGTGGAAAATTTTACTGGATCACAGAGCCAGTGATAAGTGGGAAGAGGTAGAACAGCAATGTGATGTGGAAAATGCAACTGATAACACTGCGCTTGTATCGCTGTTAGAAAAAGTTCCCGGATGTGAGGAAGCTTCATTGGAAGACATCACAGAATGGTTGGCAAAGGAATTGCAGACGAAGATATTGTAGCGATGGTATTAAATGAACAGCCGATTGAAGAGGAACAAGGTGATGAACCCTCCGATCGTATAACCCACTCCGAAGGCCTGAAGGCGATCGAGACGGCAGTGGAATACATTGGCCAGCAAGAAGAAGCAACACCAGCAGACATCATATGTTTACGTAAGTGGAAGGATATAGCGGCGAGGAAATTAATGCGAGGAAAGAAGCAGGTCTCAATTACAGACTTTTTCAAACCTTAGACAATGTAAGTTTCACTTGATCTTTCATTATACAGTACGTAGTTTTAGGTTATTATAATTTGATTTACATCAACAACTAATTTGGTTGAAAGCTTTCGTATAAATTAAAAATCATAGTAAAACTCATTCAATTTATTGTTAACTACACATTTTGTTTCGTCCTTCAAATAAAGGTTTTGTGAAAGATTCTGTAGTTGTGAATTCTTATTTCATTTCTTTCTAATTCATTTATTACTGTAGGCTACGTCATTTATAAGGACAAACTGATATGATGTACGCATCCAAATAGCAACAAGTACATTCAATGCAATAGGGTGGCGGTCATTGACCTTACAGAGGCTGGTATGCCTACGGCTCCGGTGTATCCGACTTTTTTGCTATCCGACCCGGCCGACCGCCACATTAGGTCGGATAGTTGAGAATCTACTGTAGGTTTAAACAGGCAAACACAAAAGAATGTTTACATTCAAATAAATTTATGTATAAATCATTTATTTCATATATATATTGCAACAATACATATATTTGCATATTTTCCCAGGGCAGTACGTTTGTAAATATTTAGCATAGAAAGTATATGATGAACAGTTTTTAACAATATTATGCAGGTTAAGAATTGTCAGACAGCGTACACCTGCCCCGTGGTGATTACAGCGCTTGTGTGTGTGAATGCAAGCTATGACAGGCAGAGATGGGGTGATGCGTACGTCTGTAATCAGGTTTTAACCGGATAAAAATAAACTAATTAATACGTTTTAAACCTGTGAACAAAGACTTACCCCAATTATAAAAACACCATTACATTAAGGAAATTTTAACGAATATAGTGATGTAAAAGTATTGCAGAAATTTGCAATAACAATGACGCTATGTAATTTAATGTTAATTACTAGTGTAATTAAATAGTAATTAATATGTATGTTGTATGTGAGTGACCAGAAAAAAATTATGCAAACAATGATATTGCTCATGCTACGAGTATATTTATGAAATCGCAAAAATGAACCAAAAAGTGATTTGTAATTAAACGGACACTTTGCAAGAAGTGACAATATATAACAGGTCGAAAACAGTCCTGGACTTGTCAGATTGCCATCCAGTATAAATACCACCGGCAATTTTGGGGCGGTCTCAGAGACTCAAGATATCTTCACATGTCATGCTGCTGGTCTGCCGATCGACCAATCATCGTTACCACACACACCAAGACTTATGGAGGAACTCTGGACCATTACAAACAACAACCGGTAGAGACAGAGAACACAGCATCAACATAATCATCATCATCATCATCATCATCATCATCATCATCATCATCATCAAATTCTCAGGATTCAGGATGCGCGTGCACACACACAACGGTAACGGCAGCTGTACGCAGGTGATGAATTAACAATTATATTTTTGTTTGTGAAAAGAACTTTCAAAAAGAAAATTATACATGAACAGTAAAGACTTAAAGTTTTAAATTTAAATAGTAGTTAAAGTAAATAATTTAATTTAATAAGAAAATTTTAAAAATATTAATCTTCTGTTATATGTTAAAATTCGGGTGTGTCAGTAGAATTAAATAATAGGTTGAAAGTAAATGTTATTATTTTATTTTGTTCATAGCAACAAGTAATTTTATTCTTGAGTTTAATATTATTTTTGTTTGTATATGAGTTGCTATTATTATTTAAAAATTGGAGTAAAAGTCGGACACACTGAAATAAAAAGGGTTTAGATAATTTGTTTAACATGTCTGTTTAGCTAGTAAGATTATATGGTTGTTTATTTTAATATGTCATGAACATTAGAGAAGGTTATATGGTACTTTATGTAAACTTATAAAAGAGAATATTTTTTTATAATTCTAAATTTTAATACTTTTTCATATTTCAATTAATATTAATAAATAATAGAATGATTGTTTTGAAACCGATTTAATTAATGATTTCATGTCGATAACATCTCACTCCTCTTTTGAAAATTATTTGTTATTGTGCAACTACATATACTTGACGCAACGAGAATAAAAAAATCCTGCGACCTGGCCGGTGTAATACACTTCATAGTTGCGTTGAGTACATGGTAATGTATTTGTGTGAATTTTTGAAATAGTGTACTTGTAACATTGCAATATATAACAATACACAAAATCAATTGTTGATAATGTCGATTGGAAATACAGTTGAATTATAGAGGGGTTGTAACTAAATTAAACACTAACCATATTCAGCAAAAACAATTAAAATGTTACCAATAAATGGATTTATTAGAATAGCAATGTATATATGTTAAGTTAAATTATTACAAGTTCATAAATTATGAAAGATCAGGAAAAATCATTTAAAGACATTTTGTTTTTGACACAAATTTTTTTGAGATTTACAAAATTTTCTAAAAAATACCCAAGGTACAGTTCTGGGACCCTCTTCTTTCACTTATTCAGGTAAAAACCCATATGAAACTATCAACTTACCCTTTAGGTTTCAAGATTTTCAGTAGGGTTTAATTATAGCATTGAAGCAGAAATCAAGAACAAAGCCTTTCTGGACCTATGTTATATACAATTTCTTCTTTATTTCAGCATGTAGAATGGATTCCTGAAGTATGTTCCATTCCTCACGGGACACTCTATATGTGTCCTTGCTTTAATTTATTTATAACAATAAACTTACATAATTTAACCTACGACCTCCCAAGTTATTATTTATTGAATTTTGGTTTCCTGAAATTGTTTTACATTGATGAAAAACCAACATAAAAATTAATTTTAGTTATATAAGCTTATCAGTTTATTAGTGATAAGCCGTGTGCATATGGACATGCTGGGCAGTTATGTATGCAAAATAAATTAAATTATATACACACGTCAAAAAATAAAATAGTTTATTTAAATAGAATCTCCACTTAGAAAATTACATATAAAAGTTAAATGTAAACAAAAGTGTTTATCATAAATTATACATTTTTGTTACTTTGTGAAAGTCCTCAAAACACTCGACGCACAGCCCCACATTGCACTTTTCTCACTGAGTTCAGACTGTAGATATTTTCTTTGTGCAGCCATCTCCAGCACATCTTTTTCTATAAATTTTTTGTATTAAATGGTTACATGTATTGAAACATGTGGAATCTGACACTCTTGAAGAAGTTTGTGAAGAAACAGATATTGGTGGCATTCCTCCTACTTTAGGTGGGTGTCCGTGTCTAGTGAGATACACTTGAATTCATTCATGGCGAAACTTCAGTTGAGTAACTTTATGTAATAATATGAGTAATTTTTCCCAGAATGACGAGCAATTAACCAGGCATTATGGGTGGAAACATCAAGTAGCCATGATAGTAGATCCCAGTACTACTTCTTATTTCTTACGTAGATCCGACACATAGCAACATTTTCGTCTAATCTGTTCACTCTGCACCCCTCATGACACAGTTATACTCTCCAATGCTATGTGGATGAGGTGCCTGGATAAACTTTTTGTCTTTCTGGGAGTATCTTTTCACATTACAAATTAGCTCAGCATTTCACACAATGGATACAACTTAGATATCCTTTCACTTTAGTACTAAGACTCCATGAAATAACTGGGGGGAATTGGAGGACACCATGCCAATTGTTACCGACACTGATGATGGCCTCCGATGGCGATGCTGAAATGTCTGTCAACATAAACTCTAAACCATGGCCTAACAGCCAACAATGTTTCCAAGGTGTTTTACATACATGATTTTTAGTAAATAGCCTAACATTAGTCTATGAATTTTGTTACGACGTCACAGAACAATCTACGTGTTTATCGAACGTTCCAGAGAGATCAAGAATGTAAACGTGTGGCGTACGTGCTTGTAGATGCATTTTGCGAGAATCTTCTCAACTGTTCCGGGCTTCGCTCGAGCGCTTGGACTGTGTCAAAGCTGCAGTTAATTACGTAGTTCACACAAGAGATAAGACGCAGTTTAGAAGCTTCTGGTGTGTGAGTGGGATTATAAATACACGGTGGTAGTGGCCTTAGTTTTTCAGTACAGCTGCGATATATTTCCAGAGCGGTTCAAGTTATTACTGTGTAGTTCAAGTAATTATTAGTGAAGTGTTGCGTTTTATAATCGGACGGTATAATTGTAATACAATTGAGTTTTAATATTAGTAGACATTTATTGCGTGTGAACAATTTTCATTTGATTTGTTGTATAGACTGTGCTGTTAATTACGAACTGTTTTACTGTAACAATTAAAGGTGTGATTAGTGACTTAAAAGGTGTCTTGTACTTATTTTGTTTCCACTGTACCTACGACGATCAAGTAGACCATCGTAACAATATAATGAATGAAAAGTGTTAATTTTTCTATATAATTATACTGTATAGTATGCTGTTTCACACTGTCCATAACTTTAACTAATGGTCAAAATCATTATTAATTTAGCATGTTACTGTGTTATTTATTGTTTGTAATAATAGTGGTCATATGACTATAAATTTGCATGAGAACTATCTAGTTTAGTACAGTACATTATATAAAGTCTTATACCTAATCACATACGTCATGTACAATACAGGAAATAAAAATTCTGTACGTATTGCAAAGTGGCTTGACTTTTGGAAAAATTAGTTTCATACAAACTTTCAGGAATGAATTAAGTGTTAAAGTTAAGAAAATCTTGTACAGATTAATACAAAACTCTGATTGAACACATATAATTCACTTAAACCACCGAACCAAATCAACTGGCATCAGACTGTTGGATGATCAATGTTGGAGTTTGGAAGAAAAAACCTTAAAGAGAAAGCATTAATGGACCTTCGTAAGAAAAACTTGTGCCGGGTTTTGATGACCCGGCATTTGTATAAAATAAAAAAATTCGATGTTTAGCTGTAAGTAATTAATGTCAGCCGCGAAAATGTTGCTCGGAGCCGATCGGTGTTATTGTGTTGCCCTCTGCTTGCTGGCGCCGCCTGTTGGGGGAGACTCGTAATTAGCTTGGCTGCTTGGACTCGCGAGCATGTCGCAGTCAGTCCATCGCCCGCTTTAGAACTGAAAGCAGTCTCTCTCTCTTCCAGTCGGCAGAGCTTTTAATTGTAGTTTTTTCTCCTCTTTAATGGCCAAGTAAACGCCCTAAGACCTACTGGTAAGTACCTTGAAGATATATTAATAATCTGGTTGCGAAAGTTTTAAATTCAACCTATAATTAATCTAGATGCGAACAGATTGTCTGATGTGAATGCACGTGGCGTGTGACCAGAAATGTATTGGTTATTGTGAAATATTTGATTATTTTTTAACTTTAATTCTTTGTATTTGGTAACTAATAATTGAATATA
This sequence comes from Magicicada septendecula, assembly GCA_034769895.1. Taxonomy (NCBI): domain Eukaryota; kingdom Metazoa; phylum Arthropoda; class Insecta; order Hemiptera; family Cicadidae; genus Magicicada; species Magicicada septendecula. The sequence continues at coordinate 583,417,015 of CM068369.1, forward strand.
AAAAAGAGATATAAGAAATTATGTAATTTTTGTGAAACTGGGGGACTTTGTTGGATGGTCTATGAATGCACGTGGCGTTGACCGGAAGTGTATCCATTGTTAAGTTTTTGTTTCATTTTAAACTCTAAAACCGCCTACATGTAGTATTTTGTTATTACCAATTGTCCATATCTAATGGGCTAGAAAAAAAAGATTTATGTAACTTTGTGCGACTTTGGTGATTGACTGTGAGAGCACATGGCGAATGAACTTGCCACATGTTGTGATATGTTAAAGCTGTACATGCCTGTGAGTGTGCCTCATAATTGAGCCAGGTCAAGAGTGAGTTATAACAATTTTAATTAAAATATAAAAGGGAGAATGTGTCACCTAAATTTTGATGAACTGTATTGAATTGGTCAGGGCGCCTAGGTCTTGTGTTTGTCATACACGCCTTATATGTGACATGTGTGTGTTAAACTTTTGTGGTCAGTACATTAATCATTACTAATCTCCAGGTTCCCATGGTAGACGGAGACGTGACCAAAGCGTGGTGTACATACATCTTCATCATGCCCTGAGCCTCTGAAACATTAGTTCTGCCGTGGCGGAGGGAGACACCACTGCAAGCCATAACCCTGTGACCGCCTGGATCAAATGAGGTGATATTAAAAAATTTTTTTCTCTTACTCGCATCTGGCCTGGGCAGGCAAACGTTCTGTTTGGTGAATTTAACAGACTGTTCGATTGACTTTTATTTCGTGAGGCTGTTTAATCGGGTGTGTTCCGGTGGGACAGTTTCAGTGTGATCCAAGCTTAATAAGACAGTTAATACAAGTATAATTGTGGACCTGCCCGCGGGATGGTTCCAGCATGCATTCATTTTATGCTTTAGAACTGGTGCAAGGGTTGTAGGGGACTGTTTTTTCATTAAATCAATGTGTGTTGTCTGGAAGTGTGCTGAACCGGCTGGTTTGAATTCATTCTTATCAAGTTTTTTTTAACAATTATTCACTTTCTTTTCATACAAGGGCTGGGGTTTTTTTTTTATTCCGGTATCAGGTCTAGTTATGTTATTACAAAATTTTCGAATCAAGGGGTATGCACCTGTTGGTGCCATTTCATGCCAGAAATACAAGTTACAAAATATAAGTACCCGTGAACAGCCTGTATGAGTTTCATAAAAATTGTAGAAGCTTTAATTTGCTTAATATATAAAATTTTGAAGAAATCAGATTTGAACATAACCGCCGGAAAATTACCGCCGGCGGTTATGTTGTTTTGTGTTATATTTTGTAACTTGTATTTCTGGACATTATGGGTCAAACCAGACTTTCTTAGAATTACCAGTTTTCCAATTTTTGTAACAGTATGCAGGCTGTACTGACAATTAATTTACAATTACATTTTCTTTTATTATGGTCAAGCCATTATAATTAATAAATAATACTAAGATAAATGCCTAAAATAATAATGAATTCAATGTATTCAAAGAAAAAAAAAATCTAAACTGGTACAAGGAAGAAAAAGAAATTATGTATAAAACAAATATACAAAAAATGGCTAAAGCAGAATATTGCTAAACAACCAAGAAAAAGTAAAAAGATGTCCAAGATAATTAAAATGATCACAATAAGAATAGAAAAACAAACTAATTAAAAGTTAGATATGATGAAATTAACATATAAATAAATAAAAAACAATCAACTGTATGAGTAGATGACAGTAAATAGCAAAGGTACAGCGGAAGGAAGAATGAGTAAAAGGCCAAAGTGATCTAAAAACAAACCACAAGGTGGACAATCCCAAAATATATTATTGTTATTAATTTAAGTCACAAGTTGACAAAAAAGGTATTTAAGATTGACTGTTGAAAAGTCCAGCAATCAAAATAAACTGAGCAGAGATGATGTTCCTCTGGTCTCAGAAAAAATGAGTAGTAATGGAAGAAACCAGCTACTAAAAAGTTAGGGAAAAAATTATATAAAAGGGAGAACACACTAATAGAAATAAAGAAAAACAGATCCAAATAAAATGGAATGAATCAAGTAAGAAGAGAAATAAGAATGAAGAAACAAACAAGAAAGAAAAGGACAAAGATGATATATAACTGATAATTTCATAAAAAACTATGTTAGTGTTTTATTAAAATGATCAATTTTGAAGGAGAGGCATTATGTTACAACACAAATAAGCCACCCCAGTACCAGGGATAAAAAAGATAATATTAAATATAAATATACTTCATATTAAATAAAATGATTAAATATAAATAAAATATAAAGACAGTGACACGACAAACGACGACACTACCCAACCCAAGGAACTAACAAACAAACAGGAACTAACAAAGAAGGGAAGAAACCAAAACCAAAGAAGAATAAAGACAATTGAAGGAAGTGAACGAATTCCTACAACTAAATAAAATCAAACCAGACGAGAAGGGGAGAACCGAATTAAAATGAAGCCAATTGAAAATGAAGAAGAAGGAGAAGAAGAAGAAAAATGAAGAGGAAACAAAGTGAAACCAAGGGATAAGAAACACCATAATTATAAAAGGGAGAAATGGTACACTCAAATATAAAATATTGTGAATAAAACCAATAATTATCCAATACTAGAAATGAATATTATAGTAAATGAAATAATTAATATAACTGTTTTAACAAAAACAGTAAAGTAATCTAATAAAAAGAAAAAGTACACTAACCCAAAAATTAGAGTTAGATATAATAAAAATCTATAAGAAAGATATCATTAATACTGTGTATAATTTGTAATGAAAGAAATAGTGAGAAAGTGACCAAGAGAAATAATTATAGGGATTACCCACTAAGAAACACTTAATGTAAACAGTTAAAAAGTGCAATAGTGAAGGTGTAAATACCCCAAAATAATGAGTGTATCAGTGATAAACACCAATTAATTAAAGGTGAAAGTGATAAGTGAAAAAAGATATTGTAAATGATAAAAAGGTAGTAATAGATAAGAGAACACTTAGTAAATCAATGATGAACCAATAAATGATTTAAGAGTGAGCTTATAAAAATATTATATAGTTAAGGATAATTAGAAATAGTATTTAAGGTAGAGATAGATAAAGGATATGATGTTATTCAGGGGAGAAAGCCCATGTAAGATAAACAGTTTGTGTTAACAGGGAATGGAGAAAGGGATTAGTATAAGATATTAAGAATATAATTAATAAACACCCTATGTTATAAGGGAAAATAAATAAATAAGTTTGAAGGAAGTGATGATATTTCTCACTCAAAATAATAGCAAAAGAATGAAATGTATGTTAAACCAACAGTAACTAATAACTTGTAAAGAATTGTTCATGTTAATTTTATGGATAGGATATGGCTGAAGGAAGCTTACAGTCCATAGGCCTAATTGTTATATTTTAAGTATTGAGATATAGAAAATAATCTTGACACGTAATTAGAACACAAACAAATTCAAGACACAACAACCACTAAACAAATCAATTGTAACAACAGGACAAAATGCTTTGTAGTAAAATGAAATATAATTAGAATATAATAAGTAAAAATAATCAATGGCTACTTAGGCCTAGGAAATGCCTAACTGCCAAAACCAATAATAACAAATTGTATAAAATCCACCAGGAAATTAAAAAATCTAAGGCAAGTAACTAGCCAAAAATTATGTATAAATCATTTTAAAAGAAAAATGTTACAATAAGAGTTTAAATTAAAAGAAATATGTAATTATCAAATGTCAGTCTAATTAGACAAAAATTAATATCTAATAGAACATGACCTTATGAGGTGTTATTTTAATCTTTGAAAGGAAATAAATGCAATAGTGATAATATTTATTACCCAGGAAGGAAGGCAGAAGAATACAATCAATCAGAAAATATATAATAAATTTGAATAAAAATTTCAAATATGATAACAATGCTTTTAATCTAGGCCTTAACCAATCAAAGGGTTTCAGTTACCATAGAAATGGGCCGTTGGTTACTAATTTTCCGTTAAATTTACTTACTTAGAAAAATGACGCTTGGGTAGTAGGGACGCAAGATTTTGTATGACTGAAATTTACTTTAAAAAGTTTAAAATACATTCAAAAGTCAACAACATGAACCAGTGAAAGGAGATGAAGAGGTTCAACGATTAACAGATGTCCAGTAACTAAATAAACGAAAATTAAATAGCAGAAATTCCGAAGACAATTTAGAAAAAGATGCCAGCAGCCTAAGTCACTCCAAAGTTGATGAAATTTCCATTACCAAAGAAAACGATCTATCACAACCTTCTGAACTGATAAGTATCATTTAAATACCCTAATCCCAGGAGTAAAAGCACTTTACATATTTCTCACAAAGTAAAAATAATTTTCTTTCAAGGATTGAATAATATAAACTTACGTAGCAAAATTGTTAACTATAAAATAACCTCGCACTAATTTGCGAACTTTGTAACAACTATTACTACACAGCCGAACAATTTATAACCACACTTTATACTATTTAAGTACGGATAAGGTACGGTAGTGTACTTTTTTAATGTAACCATATTTTATGTTTTCTTTATAATCTCAAGAACTCCAGAGTTTGGGATGAGCTGACAAATAATGTATAAACAGTAGCCAAAATGGCGTCAGAATAACTCGTTTCAAAATTAATTTCGTCAGCCGTGAGATTTGTGTTTCATGTTTTATGCCGGAGCAATTTTATTGAAAACTAACTTATAATATTATTGTCACATTGATGAATGACCAAACCATAATTAAAGATACAGTACAGAGTGTTACCATTGTTTTATTTCATAGGAAGTTGTATAATATATGTGTGCGACAACTAGCGCTCTTGCCATATGTGCAATACAGTAAGCTGTACAGAGGCGGGAACCATTCGAACGCTCCAGCCGTCACCGCTGAAAACACCAATCTAATTTATTAATTCATGAATTTAATTGTTTTCATTAAACAATTTGGTGCCACCTGGGATTCACAACCCCTATGAAATTACAGGTAGGTTGTACTGATAATTGTGACAACGCTACGGACTTCGGTAGCAACAACCATTAATGTAACGACAGGTGTGAGACAAACACACCACACTAACACTTTCTACACATAAAAAACTGGTGTACACATTTTACAGATACGACACCACGGCCGAGTCAACACGTTCGTTACAGATTGGCGACCAACGTAGTGAGGCTAGAAAAGGACGACTAGCGGCGATTATGAAAAGACATCATATAGTTACAAGATTCGACATTAAGAAAGGAACAAATCAAGAAGAAATGGAAGAAATTGAGGATATGATTGGAGGATTGTTTGAAGAGGATCCCCAGGGGGGCCAACCAGAAAATCCAAACCTACCAGAACCGGAAACAGAAGTAGTAGTTGACGTCCAGCCAGTCAAACCAACCGAAGAGACGAAATGGGATAGCATGATGAAGTTCATAATGGAACAATTTGGACAAATTAATAATAATTTCACGAAAACAACGGAAGAAATAAACGAAAACTTCGATGAAAAAATGTACCAAAACAAGGAAGAATTGAATCAAAAATTAGAATCATTGCAAGAGGGAAGGAGAGAAGACAAGGAAGAATTGAATAAAAAATTAGAATCATTGCAAAAGGGAATGAAGGAAGAAATACGGGAACAAAGGAAGAAAGGGAGTTCTTGAATGAAAAACTGGACCGAAACAGTGAAGAATTGAAGAAGCAAGTCAAGGAGAACATGGAACTCCTAAATAATTAATTGGAAAGCAACCAGGAGGCATGGAAGAGAAGCCAGGAGACGCTAGAAAAGAAGAGTGAAGAGCTGAAGAAACAGATCAAGAAGGATCTGGAAATAGTGAATAAGAAGATTGAAAATAGTAATGAAACACTCCTACGACAGTTGAAGGAAGATGGTGAGAAGAACAGAGAAGAATTAAGATTCATGCTAATAGAGTTTCGTGAAGAAGTCAAACGGACAAAAACAGGGATGAATAAGAGATGGGAAGAAACAAGTTACCCAGTAGATCAACTTAATGAAACAGTAAATAATAGTTTCACACAATTGAAGGAAGCACTAGACACCACTTCTGAAGGTAGTAAGGAGATGGAAATTGTAGAAGAAACAAGTGTATTGTTTTCTGAAAATAAAGGTAACCATAACACCGAGAAAATCAAGCGCATAAAAACCAACCGTAGGAGAATAAAGAAGAATCGAATCATTAAGAAGAATAAGAAAACAGAGGAAATGGGAAAGATATATAAAAAGAAACTAATCAAAACAAGAGAAGAAATGGAGATGATGAAGAACGGACTCATTGATGTGTTTAATTTGCCCCTTACCTACCAAAGCAAATTAATGAAGTATAAAGATTGTAGGAGGAATTTAAAGGAAATTATAAAAGGAATTCACAACCAACCAGTGGATGAAAAATTCAGCAAATCTATGCTTAGATGGAAGATGCCAGAAATAGAAATGACTGACAACAAAACAGGGTATAACAAATCAAGAAGGTCAATAAAACACTGGAGCTTACCAGAAATGGAAATACAGAATGAAAGATCAATAATAACAAAGGAGGTACAATTAACAACTTCTTTGATTAATCAGAATGTAGTGAATGAAGCAGTCATGGATGCAAATGAACGTGTGATAGTAGAGGAATTATGGTAAGAGACCGAAGAAACCTATATCACAAGGAAGAAAATAGTTCTACACGCCAAGGTTATCCAAACCACAAGTGCAGAGGAACTGATGGACCATGGGTAAACTAAGCAAAGATACCACACACCAAGAAAAGGGACTGATCTTCGAATTACCGACCAAGCAAACCAATGGAAAGAAAGAAGTATTAAAATTAAATTAAACCACTAAATAATTACCAAAACAAGAGGGGACGAAAAATGACTCAACGACCAAGATGATTTAAATGAGAACTACTAAACCATGATAAATAAATTTAAAAATTATCCAGAATAAATGTTCAACCATCTAACATTTGAAGGAGTAGAGAAGAAAGACAACAAAGAGTGTAATATACAAGAGAAGGTAATAATAATGAAAGAAAAGGAGATCACATTACAAAAAAGTATAAATAACAGGGACCTGTGTATAGTACGATATATACCCCTATGTCATCACAAAAGATAATGGTAACAATACTTACCAAATAAGTAATATAAACACAAGAAAAATAAAAGGAGTTTACAACCAAGCTTCAATAAAAAAGTTTTATGAAGAAAAATAAATTACTAGGAAGAAAATAAACAAATTTCAAACTTCAAAAAGTTTGTAAGAGCAACTTACTACCTTATTTAGATGACATATGAGGAATGGAAAAAATAAAATAAATGAATAAAAATATAAAAACAAAGGAATGAGTTACTAAAATTCCTACCAAATAAAATCAACTTACAGTCAAATAAAGTTGATATATGAAGTATAAAATAAAAATTATAATAGGCAATAAGTTACACAAATTCTTATAAAAAAGTAAGAATCATAAACTTACGATAATATTTAAACAAAAAGTACTTAAAAAGGAATAAGCTACAAAAATTCCTATAAAGTAAGAAAACTAACTTACGAAAAATTATCAAAAATGATATTTAAAACAAATTAAAATAAACAAAAATAAAATCAAGCAAAACTGCCAAGATAAATACCTAAAATAATAATGAATTCAATGTATTCAAAGAAGAAAAAAATCTGAACTGGTACAAGGAAGAAAAAGAAATTATGTATAAAACAAATATACAAAAAATGGCTAAAGCAGAATATTGCTAAACAACCAAGAAAAAGTAAAAAGATGTCCAAGATAATTAAAATGATCACAATAAGAATAGAAAAACAAACTAATTAAAAGTTAGATATGATGAAATTAACATATAAATAAATAAAAAACAATCAACTGTATGAGTAGATGACAGTAAATAGCAAAGGTACAGCGGAAGGAAGAATGAGTAAAAGGCCAAAGTGATCTAAAAACAAACCACAAGGTGGACAATCCCAAAATATATTATTGTTATTAATTTAAGTCACAAGTTGACAAAAAAGGTATTTAAGATTGACTGTTGAAAAGTCCAGCAATCAAAATAAACTGAGCAGAGATGATGTTCCTCTGGTCTCAGAAAAAATGAGTAGTAATGGAAGAAACCAGCTACTAAAAAGTTAGGGAAAAAATTATATAAAAGGGAGAACACACTAATAGAAATAAAGAAAAACAGATCCAAATAAAATGGAATGAATCAAGTAAGAAGAGAAATAAGAATGAAGAAACAAACAAGAAAGAAAAGGACAAAGATGATATATAACTGATAATTTCATAAAAAACTATGTTAGTGTTTTATTAAAATGATCAATTTTGAAGGAGAGGCATTATGTTACAACACAAATAAGCCACCCCAGTACCAGGGATAAAAAAGATAATATTAAATATAAATATACTTCATATTAAATAAAATGATTAAATATAAATAAAATATAAAGACAGTGACACGACAAACGATGACACTACCCAACCCAAGGAACTAACAAACAAACAGGAACTAACAAAGAAGGGAAGAAACCAAAACCAAAGAAGAATAAAGACAATTGAAGGAAGTGAACGAATTCCTACAACTAAATAAAATCAAACCAGACGAGAAGGGGAGAACCGAATTAAAATGAAGCCAATTGAAAATGAAGAAGAAGGAGAAGAAGAAGAAAAATGAAGAGGAAACAAAGTGAAACCAAGGGATAAGAAACACCATAATTATAAAAGGGAGAAATGGTACACTCAAATATAAAATATTGTGAATAAAACCAATAATTATCCAATACTAGAAATGAATATTATAGTAAATGAAATAATTAATATAACTGTTTTAACAAAAACAGTAAAGTAATCTAATAAAAAGAAAAAGTACACTAACCCAAAAATTAGAGTTAGATATAATAAAAATCTATAAGAAAGATATCATTAATACTGTGTATAATTTGTAATGAAAGAAATAGTGAGAAAGTGACCAAGAGAAATAATTATAGGGATTACCCACTAAGAAACACTTAATGTAAACAGTTAAAAAGTGCAATAGTGAAGGTGTAAATACCCCAAAATAATGAGTGTATCAGTGATAAACACCAATTAATTAAAGGTGAAAGTGATAAGTGAAAAAAGATATTGTAAATGATAAAAAGGTAGTAATAGATAAGAGAACACTTAGTAAATCAATGATGAACCAATAAATGATTTAAGAGTGAGCTTATAAAAATATTATATAGTTAAGGATAATTAGAAATAGTATTTAAGGTAGAGATAGATAAAGGATATGATGTTATTCAGGGGAGAAAGCCCATGTAAGATAAACAGTTTGTGTTAACAGGGAATGGAGAAAGGGATTAGTATAAGATATTAAGAATATAATTAATAAACACCCTATGTTATAAGGGAAAATAAATAAATAAGTTTGAAGGAAGTGATGATATTTCTCACTCAAAATAATAGCAAAAGAATGAAATGTATGTTAAACCAACAGTAACTAATAACTTGTAAAGAATTGTTCATGTTAATTTTATGGATAGGATATGGCTGAAGGAAGCTTACAGTCCATAGGCCTAATTGTTATATTTTAAGTATTGAGATATAGAAAATAATCTTGACACGTAATTAGAACACAAACAAATTCAAGACACAACAACCACTAAACAAATCAATTGTAACAACAGGACAAAATGCTTTGTAGTAAAATGAAATATAATTAGAATATAATAAGTAAAAATAATCAATGGCTACTTAGGCCTAGGAAATGCCTAACTGCCAAAACCAATAATAACAAATTGTATAAAATCCACCAGGAAATTAAAAAATCTAAGGCAAGTAACTAGCCAAAAATTATGTATAAATCATTTTAAAAGAAAAATGTTACAATAAGAGTTTAAATTAAAAGAAATATGTAATTATCAAATGTCAGTCTAATTAGACAAAAATTAATATCTAATAGAACATGACCTTATGAGGTGTTATTTTAATCTTTGAAAGGAAATAAATGCAATAGTGATAATATTTATTACCCAGGAAGGAAGGCAGAAGAATACAATCAATCAGAAAATATATAATAAATTTGAATAAAAATTTCAAATATGATAACAATGCTTTTAATCTAGGCCTTAACCAATCAAAGGGTTTCAGTTACCATAGAAATGGGCCGTTGGTTACTAATTTTCCGTTAAATTTACTTACTTAGAAAAATGACGCTTGGGTAGTAGGGACGCAAGATTTTGTATGACTGAAATTTACTTTAAAAAGTTTAAAATACATTCAAAAGTCAACAACATGAACCAGTGAAAGGAGATGAAGAGGTTCAACGATTAACAGATGTCCAGTAACTAAATAAACGAAAATTAAATAGCAGAAATTCCGAAGACAATTTAGAAAAAGATGCCAGCAGCCTAAGTCACTCCAAAGTTGATGAAATTTCCATTACCAAAGAAAACGATCTATCACAACCTTCTGAACTGATAAGTATCATTTAAATACCCTAATCCCAGGAGTAAAAGCACTTTACATATTTCTCACAAAGTAAAAATAATTTTCTTTCAAGGATTGAATAATATAAACTTACGTAGCAAAATTGTTAACTATAAAATAACCTCGCACTAATTTGCGAACTTTGTAACAACTATTACTACACAGCCGAACAATTTATAACCACACTTTATACTATTTAAGTACGGATAAGGTACGGTAGTGTACTTTTTTAATGTAACCATATTTTATGTTTTCTTTATAATCTCAAGAACTCCAGAGTTTGGGATGAGCTGACAAATAATGTATAAACAGTAGCCAAAATGGCGTCAGAATAACTCGTTTCAAAATTAATTTCGTCAGCCGTGAGATTTGTGTTTCATGTTTTATGCCGGAGCAATTTTATTGAAAACTAACTTATAATATTATTGTCACATTGATGAATGACCAAACCATAATTAAAGATACAGTACAGAGTGTTACCATTGTTTTATTTCATAGGAAGTTGTATAATATATGTGTGCGACAACTAGCGCTCTTGCCATATGTGCAATACAGTAAGCTGTACAGAGGCGGGAACCATTCGAACGCTCCAGCCGTCACCGCTGAAAACACCAATCTAATTTATTAATTCATGAATTTAATTGTTTTCATTAAACAATTTGGTGCCACCTGGGATTCACAACCCCTATGAAATTACAGGTAGGTTGTACTGATAATTGTGACAACGCTACGGACTTCGGTAGCAACAACCATTAATGTAACGACAGGTGTGAGACAAACACACCACACTAACACTTTCTACACATAAAAAACTGGTGTACACATTTTACAGATACGACACCACGGCCGAGTCAACACGTTCGTTACAGATTGGCGACCAACGTAGTGAGGCTAGAAAAGGACGACTAGCGGCGATTATGAAAAGACATCATATAGTTACAAGATTCGACATTAAGAAAGGAACAAATCAAGAAGAAATGGAAGAAATTGAGGATATGATTGGAGGATTGTTTGAAGAGGATCCCCAGGGGGGCCAACCAGAAAATCCAAACCTACCAGAACCGGAAACAGAAGTAGTAGTTGACGTCCAGCCAGTCAAACCAACCGAAGAGACGAAATGGGATAGCATGATGAAGTTCATAATGGAACAATTTGGACAAATTAATAATAATTTCACGAAAACAACGGAAGAAATAAACGAAAACTTCGATGAAAAAATGTACCAAAACAAGGAAGAATTGAATCAAAAATTAGAATCATTGCAAGAGGGAAGGAGAGAAGACAAGGAAGAATTGAATAAAAAATTAGAATCATTGCAAAAGGGAATGAAGGAAGAAATACGGGAACAAAGGAAGAAAGGGAGTTCTTGAATGAAAAACTGGACCGAAACAGTGAAGAATTGAAGAAGCAAGTCAAGGAGAACATGGAACTCCTAAATAATTAATTGGAAAGCAACCAGGAGGCATGGAAGAGAAGCCAGGAGACGCTAGAAAAGAAGAGTGAAGAGCTGAAGAAACAGATCAAGAAGGATCTGGAAATAGTGAATAAGAAGATTGAAAATAGTAATGAAACACTCCTACGACAGTTGAAGGAAGATGGTGAGAAGAACAGAGAAGAATTAAGATTCATGCTAATAGAGTTTCGTGAAGAAGTCAAACGGACAAAAACAGGGATGAATAAGAGATGGGAAGAAACAAGTTACCCAGTAGATCAACTTAATGAAACAGTAAATAATAGTTTCACACAATTGAAGGAAGCACTAGACACCACTTCTGAAGGTAGTAAGGAGATGGAAATTGTAGAAGAAACAAGTGTATTGTTTTCTGAAAATAAAGGTAACCATAACACCGAGAAAATCAAGCGCATAAAAACCAACCGTAGGAGAATAAAGAAGAATCGAATCATTAAGAAGAATAAGAAAACAGAGGAAATGGGAAAGATATATAAAAAGAAACTAATCAAAACAAGAGAAGAAATGGAGATGATGAAGAACGGACTCATTGATGTGTTTAATTTGCCCCTTACCTACCAAAGCAAATTAATGAAGTATAAAGATTGTAGGAGGAATTTAAAGGAAATTATAAAAGGAATTCACAACCAACCAGTGGATGAAAAATTCAGCAAATCTATGCTTAGATGGAAGATGCCAGAAATAGAAATGACTGACAACAAAACAGGGTATAACAAATCAAGAAGGTCAATAAAACACTGGAGCTTACCAGAAATGGAAATACAGAATGAAAGATCAATAATAACAAAGGAGGTACAATTAACAACTTCTTTGATTAATCAGAATGTAGTGAATGAAGCAGTCATGGATGCAAATGAACGTGTGATAGTAGAGGAATTATGGTAAGAGACCGAAGAAACCTATATCACAAGGAAGAAAATAGTTCTACACGCCAAGGTTATCCAAACCACAAGTGCAGAGGAACTGATGGACCATGGGTAAACTAAGCAAAGATACCACACACCAAGAAAAGGGACTGATCTTCGAATTACCGACCAAGCAAACCAATGGAAAGAAAGAAGTATTAAAATTAAATTAAACCACTAAATAATTACCAAAACAAGAGGGGACGAAAAATGACTCAACGACCAAGATGATTTAAATGAGAACTACTAAACCATGATAAATAAATTTAAAAATTATCCAGAATAAATGTTCAACCATCTAACATTTGAAGGAGTAGAGAAGAAAGACAACAAAGAGTGTAATATACAAGAGAAGGTAATAATAATGAAAGAAAAGGAGATCACATTACAAAAAAGTATAAATAACAGGGACCTGTGTATAGTACGATATATACCCCTATGTCATCACAAAAGATAATGGTAACAATACTTACCAAATAAGTAATATAAACACAAGAAAAATAAAAGGAGTTTACAACCAAGCTTCAATAAAAAAGTTTTATGAAGAAAAATAAATTACTAGGAAGAAAATAAACAAATTTCAAACTTCAAAAAGTTTGTAAGAGCAACTTACTACCTTATTTAGATGACATATGAGGAATGGAAAAAATAAAATAAATGAATAAAAATATAAAAACAAAGGAATGAGTTACTAAAATTCCTACCAAATAAAATCAACTTACAGTCAAATAAAGTTGATATATGAAGTATAAAATAAAAATTATAATAGGCAATAAGTTACACAAATTCTTATAAAAAAGTAAGAATCATAAACTTACGATAATATTTAAACAAAAAGTACTTAAAAAGGAATAAGCTACAAAAATTCCTATAAAGTAAGAAAACTAACTTACGAAAAATTATCAAAAATGATATTTAAAACAAATTAAAATAAACAAAAATAAAATCAAGCAAAACTGCCAAGATAAATACCTAAAATAATAATGAATTCAATGTATTCAAAGAAGAAAAAAATCTGAACTGGTACAAGGAAGAAAAAGAAATTATGTATAAAACAAATATACAAAAAATGGCTAAAGCAGAATATTGCTAAACAACCAAGAAAAAGTAAAAAGATGTCCAAGATAATTAAAATGATCACAATAAGAATAGAAAAACAAACTAATTAAAAGTTAGATATGATGAAATTAACATATAAATAAATAAAAAACAATCAACTGTATGAGTAGATGACAGTAAATAGCAAAGGTACAGCGGAAGGAAGAATGAGTAAAAGGCCAAAGTGATCTAAAAACAAACCACAAGGTGGACAATCCCAAAATATATTATTGTTATTAATTTAAGTCACAAGTTGACAAAAAAGGTATTTAAGATTGACTGTTGAAAAGTCCAGCAATCAAAATAAACTGAGCAGAGATGATGTTCCTCTGGTCTCAGAAAAAATGAGTAGTAATGGAAGAAACCAGCTACTAAAAAGTTAGGGAAAAAATTATATAAAAGGGAGAACACACTAATAGAAATAAAGAAAAACAGATCCAAATAAAATGGAATGAATCAAGTAAGAAGAGAAATAAGAATGAAGAAACAAACAAGAAAGAAAAGGACAAAGATGATATATAACTGATAATTTCATAAAAAACTATGTTAGTGTTTTATTAAAATGATCAATTTTGAAGGAGAGGCATTATGTTACAACACAAATAAGCCACCCCAGTACCAGGGATAAAAAAGATAATATTAAATATAAATATACTTCATATTAAATAAAATGATTAAATATAAATAAAATATAAAGACAGTGACACGACAAACGATGACACTACCCAACCCAAGGAACTAACAAACAAACAGGAACTAACAAAGAAGGGAAGAAACCAAAACCAAAGAAGAATAAAGACAATTGAAGGAAGTGAACGAATTCCTACAACTAAATAAAATCAAACCAGACGAGAAGGGGAGAACCGAATTAAAATGAAGCCAATTGAAAATGAAGAAGAAGGAGAAGAAGAAGAAAAATGAAGAGGAAACAAAGTGAAACCAAGGGATAAGAAACACCATAATTATAAAAGGGAGAAATGGTACACTCAAATATAAAATATTGTGAATAAAACCAATAATTATCCAATACTAGAAATGAATATTATAGTAAATGAAATAATTAATATAACTGTTTTAACAAAAACAGTAAAGTAATCTAATAAAAAGAAAAAGTACACTAACCCAAAAATTAGAGTTAGATATAATAAAAATCTATAAGAAAGATATCATTAATACTGTGTATAATTTGTAATGAAAGAAATAGTGAGAAAGTGACCAAGAGAAATAATTATAGGGATTACCCACTAAGAAACACTTAATGTAAACAGTTAAAAAGTGCAATAGTGAAGGTGTAAATACCCCAAAATAATGAGTGTATCAGTGATAAACACCAATTAATTAAAGGTGAAAGTGATAAGTGAAAAAAGATATTGTAAATGATAAAAAGGTAGTAATAGATAAGAGAACACTTAGTAAATCAATGATGAACCAATAAATGATTTAAGAGTGAGCTTATAAAAATATTATATAGTTAAGGATAATTAGAAATAGTATTTAAGGTAGAGATAGATAAAGGATATGATGTTATTCAGGGGAGAAAGCCCATGTAAGATAAACAGTTTGTGTTAACAGGGAATGGAGAAAGGGATTAGTATAAGATATTAAGAATATAATTAATAAACACCCTATGTTATAAGGGAAAATAAATAAATAAGTTTGAAGGAAGTGATGATATTTCTCACTCAAAATAATAGCAAAAGAATGAAATGTATGTTAAACCAACAGTAACTAATAACTTGTAAAGAATTGTTCATGTTAATTTTATGGATAGGATATGGCTGAAGGAAGCTTACAGTCCATAGGCCTAATTGTTATATTTTAAGTATTGAGATATAGAAAATAATCTTGACACGTAATTAGAACACAAACAAATTCAAGACACAACAACCACTAAACAAATCAATTGTAACAACAGGACAAAATGCTTTGTAGTAAAATGAAATATAATTAGAATATAATAAGTAAAAATAATCAATGGCTACTTAGGCCTAGGAAATGCCTAACTGCCAAAACCAATAATAACAAATTGTATAAAATCCACCAGGAAATTAAAAAATCTAAGGCAAGTAACTAGCCAAAAATTATGTATAAATCATTTTAAAAGAAAAATGTTACAATAAGAGTTTAAATTAAAAGAAATATGTAATTATCAAATGTCAGTCTAATTAGACAAAAATTAATATCTAATAGAACATGACCTTATGAGGTGTTATTTTAATCTTTGAAAGGAAATAAATGCAATAGTGATAATATTTATTACCCAGGAAGGAAGGCAGAAGAATACAATCAATCAGAAAATATATAATAAATTTGAATAAAAATTTCAAATATGATAACAATGCTTTTAATCTAGGCCTTAACCAATCAAAGGGTTTCAGTTACCATAGAAATGGGCCGTTGGTTACTAATTTTCCGTTAAATTTACTTACTTAGAAAAATGACGCTTGGGTAGTAGGGACGCAAGATTTTGTATGACTGAAATTTACTTTAAAAAGTTTAAAATACATTCAAAAGTCAACAACATGAACCAGTGAAAGGAGATGAAGAGGTTCAACGATTAACAGATGTCCAGTAACTAAATAAATGAAAATTAAATAGCAGAAATTCCCAAGACAATTTAGAAAAAGATGCCAGCAGCCTAAGTCACTCCAAAGTTGATGAAATTTCCATTACCAAAGAAAACGATCTATCATAACCTTCTGAACTGATAAGTATCATTTAAATACCCTAATCCCAGGAGTAAAAGCACTTTACATATTTCTCACATCAATACAAAACTCTAACTATGAAGTAAAAATAATTTTCTTTCAAGGATTGAATAATATAAACTTACGTAGCAAAATTGTTAACTATAAAATAACCTCGCACTAATTTGCGAACTTTGTAACAACTATTACTACACTGCCGAACAATTTATAACCACACTTTATACTATTTAAGTACGGATAAGGTACGGTAGTGTACTTTTTTAATGTAACCATATTTTATGTTTTCTTTATAATCTCAAGAACTCCAGAGTTTGGGACGAGCTGACAAATAATGTATAAACAGTAGCCAAAATGGCGTCAGAATAACTCGTTTCAAAATTAATTTCATCAGCCGTGAGATTTGTGTTTTTTTTTTATGCTGGAGCAATTTTATTGAAAATTAACTTATAATATTATTGTCACATTGATGAATGACCAAACCATAATTAAAGATACAGTACAGAGTGTTACCATTGTTTTATTTCATAGGAAGTTGTATAATATATGTGTGTGTTAAGTGATTTCACTGAGCAGACAACTAGCGCTCTTGCCATATGTGCAATACAGTAAGCTGTACAGAGGCGGGAACCATTCGAACGCTCCAGCCGTCACCGCTGAAAACTCTAATTTATTAATTCATGAATTTAATTGTTTTCATTAAACAATTTGGCGCCACCCGGGATTCACAACCCCTATGAAATTACAGGTAGGTTGTACTGATAATTGTGACAATGCTACGGACTTCGGTAGCAACAACCATTAATGTAACGACAGGTGTGAGACAAACACACCACACTAACACTTTCTACACATAAAAAACTGGTGTACACATTTTACAGATACGACCGAGTCAACACATTCGTCACAATATATATATATATATATATATATATATATATATATATATATACACACATACATACACAAAAGAGGATTTAAGAAGGTTCACTTTAATTATGTAAAAAGAAATTTAAAGAAAAAAAAAATAATAAAGTTGTCATTGTTGGTTAATAGAGAGTTTCAATTGCAAGTCTCGTCTCACTGGACCCAGCTAGGCCTTCTGCCTAGTTCTAAATCTCTAGTAGCCTCTTTAAAAAAAAAAAAAAAAAAAAAAAAAAAAAAAAAGGAGGGGTTACAAACTTAATGGAATAAAATGGAGGAAAAAAATCCCAGAAATCATTGTGTATCATATTACAAAAAGAAGGCAAGAATAAAAGTAATGAAGAAAAACAACATAATTGAAATTTACATTAACAATCTACGAGCTAATTAAAATTTATTATGTTGAAATTGATATTGCTCAGTTTTCTTTTTGTTGTTGTTAACTACTTTTCCAGGGTCTCGTCAGGTGTACTCATTAGCAGAGAGAAACAGGTGAACGCAAATGACCAACACTTTTGGTTAACGAACAATTTTTTATTTTATGTGACCAACTCCCATCTCGTCAATCTCTTGTATACTATAATTTGAACATGAATATATATGGCCACGAGGCTCAATTAATAGAACTACTCACTATTTAATTAGTTATTAACTAATAATAAAACAAAATGAATTTAATTACCATATAAAACAACAAATCAAATGAATTTACTTACTATATATGTAATTACGCAACCAGCACTTCTTTTATATTCTTAGATCACGCTCTCTCTCTCTCTCTCTCTCTCTCTCTCTCTCTCTCTCTCTCTCTCTCTCTCTCTCTCTCTCTCTCTCTCTCTCTCTCTCTCATTACGTTTCTATACCCCCCCGGTTTATTTAGGTTATAATTTAGGTTGCCCGTTTCTTTTACAAAACATTTCCAAATTTGAAAGTTTTAGAGTTACCCCTTGTTGGTTACTTATCCATTGTTGCTAAGATCTTGAGTCCGTTTTTACTACGTATTTTCCTCCACTTCGCACATTTTCCCTATTTCACTAGTTTACCGGAACTGTAAATTTATTAAACTGTTTACTTGATGATTACTTTCACATTTTTTGGTGTGTTGCGGGCCCGCACTTACGTTCCGGAACTTTTTACATGTAACTCGCGCGAGTTGTTATTTCAGACTGGGAATAAGCCACCGGCGCTATTTTATGAAGTCGCCGTGGTTGTACGACCAACTCTTATTGTTTTAAAGTTTGTGTCACTCCGCCAGCAGACTGTTTTTGGTGTCATAACTGCATTCCTCTGTTAGGCTAGGCTCTGACGCAAGATGGTCTGATGCTGTTACATAATTTGTTGACTGTTTTTTGTGTGTCATTGGTTGACCTTGGCACAATTCTGTCGGTTGTTTACTCACTTGAGAAAATATTACTGAATCATTTTGACACAGCAGTGCTGCCACCGCCGCTATTAACAAAATACCTTTTTGTTTACGTTTGTCCCAAATATTCGAAAAAATATTATTAAAAGAAAATACATTTCTTTATATTGCCTCAGGTAGGCCAAAATTCCCCGTTACAATACCCCCTCAATGAGATATTTTATGCCGAAGCATAAAAAATGTCATTGACACATTCATGCTTGCTAGAGGGATCAGCCAGGATATGTCGCCACAACCCCCTGTATGGTTTACAAAAATATAATCAACTCACCCTTGGTCCGGTGACTGTGACTGCACCTGAATGACAATACTGGACTTCTCTCTCGAGATCCCAACACCGCAGAGTCAGACAGATACTTAACGCCCCTGCTCTGACGCGCTGGCCAGTTCAGGACCGCCGCCACAGCATCACCAAACACTGAAACAACAAATCGAAATATCAAATAGTGGCCTTATACAACACCATATCCCCAACTGATCTGTTTCCCCCTAGCGGTGCTGGTTTGCGTTAAGAAGCACTGGTTTTGTTTTTTACTTACTTCTAACATATTTAAAATTCCTAACCACAACATAATACCCATTTTAAAATTCCCTAATCTCATTCCGTCTACTTTCTCTTATTAACTTTAATCCCAAAATTCAAAATTACTGCCCTGATTACCATCAGAATTTAAATAAACATTTCCCCTTACCAAATTATACCTCTCTCTTATTCCCAAATTGCATTTAAAATAATTAAATTCATAAAATTCTCTTACACTAACAAACACAATACAACATAAGAAAACATAGTACACTCATAATTCACATTGTTATCCTTATCTTAAAATAAACAATTTGTATTTAAACTTTACACTCTTTACATCATTAAATTTGCCTATAAAATCATAAAATTACCTTTTAAACTCACTTTACTTTTTATTAATTCGTTTCTCAAAAAAATTTTTTTTTTTTTTTCAATCATTTCATTTATTATTCCCTTTCATTAATTTGGGTGATTCTACGTTATTCATTATAATTCACTTTATCAACTTGGCATTTACTCATAATCTTACTTCTTTTATTACTCTAACACTCCCTTACAAAATCTTTAACTAGTATGACACCCCTCTAATGTATTATTTAAAATACAACAAATTTTTTAATTCGTTACCCCCCTGGATAACCTCCCTGCCACACACACTATGACCCCCCCTGGACTGTGGCGTCCAGTTGCATCCACAAGGACTGAATTTTTGGAGGAATTTGACATCTCCGTGTCCTTGCTTCTGCGTTACATTTGAACATTTGAATATCAATATATTCTCGTTTATAATTATGCGCCCTTAAACGGGTCTACCACCTGGCTTTGCTACCCCCATGCGGGCAGAGTGGCAGCCGCTGTTCCCTAGTTTGGTGATTCCCCTAAATTACCCCCCTGTCAATTTCAAAATTCACCTTTACAACGATAACAGCTATGGCCAGTATGGTCAGCGCGTAATCGTAATGTGCCCCAACCATAGCTGTTAAAGCTAAACCAATTCCACGGTCAGGGCTCGGTGAGGCCGTGACCACCCGAAAAGTTGGGGAATCACAAGTATAATATATTTTATTTTTTTAAATTAAAATTAACATTAACAATTTATATTACATGACATTTCTAGTCTTGGTGGTGTTTTAACCTAATACATTTCTTTCTTAATTTTCCCTATCTTGATGTTCATTTACATAAAATACATAACATGTGTATAAACAATAACAATAATTTATAATGATAGAATATAAAAAATGTCTGTTTATGTATGAAAATTTTAATATCTATAAATACATCCATCATCACTCAGCTAGATAATACTTTTTTAATTGGGTCACATTATAAGTTCCTTTTATTTCTCGAGTTTGCAAATCTACTAAAACATAAGCATTCTCCATTTTCACTTGGCTAACCTCATATGGACCGTCATACAATAGGAAGAATTTCTTAATTTCTTTGTCCACTGCTGATGATTGATCGTGATTTTTTATTAATACTAGTTGTCCTACCTCGTATTGTATGGGTGTTAAATTCCGGTCATGTCTCCGTTTCCGCTGTTCGGCCTTACTCAGCAGGCGCTCCCTAGCGATTACCAATTTCCTATCATGTGGTATTTCCGTCCGGGTTGGAAACTTTACTAGCTCTTTTAATATGCGTGACGGCCTTCTCTGAAACATTAACTCACATGGGCTGTAACTAGTGGATTCATGTAAACTATTGTTAATATACCACTCTATCTTGCACACAAAAGTAGCCCACAAAGAATGTTTTTTATGGCAAAAGGTTCTGAACATTCTCCCTAACTCCCGCATAACTCGTTCACTTGGATTCGACTGTGGATGATACACTGATGTATGTTTAACTAGAATATTTCCCCAACCTAAAGTTTCCCGCCAGGTGTTGCTGGTGAACTGCAAACCATGATCTGATAATACTATTTGAGGCTTACCTACTTCAATAAGGTATTCATTTACTATTTTCCTAGCCAACACTGACGAGGTTGCCTTTTTAATCGTGTACAACTTTACAAATTTGGTAAAAACATCTAATATTACAAATAAATAGTTTACCCCTCCTCAACCTTTGGGTAAAGGGCCATATAAATCAACAGCAACTAATGCTAAAGGACTGTCTGGCATCACATGCTGCATTAAACCCTCCTGTTTACGATTGTTTACTTTAGCTTTCTGACAAATTTCGCATGTTTGTAATATTTTACACACCGTTCTTTCCATATTATTAAATTTACATGACTCCTTTAATATATCACTACATTTCTTGGGGCCTATATGACCATACCTTAGATGGCAATCTCTCACTACTTCAGGTATTATAACTTTAGGGATACACAACTTCCAATCATCTCCCTGTTCATTTGCCCGATGAAATAAGTGTTTATTAAACAAACTAAAGTGTTTCTCCCACTTATGAGGTACGTTGGGTATTTGACTCAAAGCTAATATTATTTTATTAAGTTCAGTGTCTCTCTCTTGTTCCGTTGCTAAGTTACTTACTAACTTTTTCATATTTACTTCCCCCGCTTCTTTTACTATAAATATTTTATATGTATTTGCTGTGTCTACTTCGGTGTTATTATCAAAATCTGTTCTGGATAGAACGTCAGCTACTATATTTTCTTTACCCTTACAATACTCAATTGTTAAGTCATATTCTTGTAACATTAGCATCCACCGCACTAACCTACCATGAGTTAATTTACAGTTCTTTAAAAACATTAAAGCTTGATGGTCGGACCTTATGATTACCTTATTTCCTAACAAGTACGTTCTGAACTTTCTACAGGTGAAAACTATTGATAACACCTCCTTCTCCGTCGTAGTGTAGTTCTTTTCACTAGTTAATAGAGATCTACTTGCAAAAGCTACTACTTTGTGGTTATCACTCCCATCTAACTGAAACAACTCTACTCCCAAGGCAATGTCTGACGCGTCTGTGTGTATATAAAATGGCTCTGAAAAATTAGGATGAGCTAATATAACTGTGTTTAAGAATTTATTTTTTATCAGCTCGAATATATTTTGCTCTTTTAAATTCCACCGCCATCGATTGTCCTTATTTAATAAATGTCCCAATTGTGCAGTAAAATATGAATATTTGTCTACAAATTGCCTATAATAGTTGGGCGCCATTAAAGCTCAACGAGTTAATTAAAATTTATTATGTTGAAATTGATATTGCTCATTTTTCTTTTTGTTGTTGTTAACTACTTTTCCAGGGTCTCGTCAGGTGTACTCATTAGCAGAGAGAAACAGGTGAACGCAAATGACCAACACTTTTGGTTAACGAACAATTTTTTATTTTATGTGACTAACTCCCATCTCGTCAATCTCGTTATTAACTAATAATAAAACAAAATGAATTTAATTACCATATAAAACAACAAATCAAATGAATTTACTTACTATATATGTAATTACGCAACCAGCACTTCTTTTATATTCTTAGATCACGCTCTCTCTCTCTCTCTCTCTCTCTCTCTCTCTCATTACGTTTCTATACCCCCCCGGTTTATTTAGGTTATAATTTAGGTTGCCCGTTTCTTTTACAAAACATTTCCAAATTTGAAAGTTTTAGAGTTACCCCTTGTTGGTTACTTATCCATTGTTGCTAAGATCTTGAGTCCGTTTTTACTACGTATTTTCCTCCACTTCGCACATTTTCCCTATTTCACTAGTTTACCAGAACTGTAAATTTATTAAACTGTTTACTTGATGATTACTTTCACATTTTTTGGTGTGTTGCGGGCCCGCACTTACATTCCGGAACTTTTTACATGTAACTCGCGCGAGTTGTTATTTCAGACTGGGAATAAGCCACCGGCGCTATTTTATGAAGTCGCCGTGGTTGTACGACCAACTCTTATTGTTTTAAAGTTTGTATCACTCCGCCAGCAGACTGTTTTTGGTGTCATAACTGCATTCCTCCGTTAGGCTAGGCTCTGACGCAAGATGGTCTGATGCTGTTTCATAATTTGTTGACTGTTTTTTGTGTGTCAGTGGTTGACCTTGGCACAATTCCGTCGGTTGTTTACTCACTTGAGAAAATATTACTGAATCATTTTGACACAGCAGTGCTGCCACCGCCGCTATTAACAAAATACCTTTTTGTTTACGTTTGTCCCAAATATTCGAAAAAATATTAAAAGAAAATACATTTCTTTATATTGCCTCAGGTAGGCCGAAAATGCCCCGTTACAATACCCCCTCAATGAGATATTTTATGCCGAAGCATAAAAAATCTCATTGACACATTCATACTTGCTAGAGGGATCAGCCAGGATATGTCGCCACAACCCCCTGTATGGTTTACAAAAATATAATCAACTCACCCTTGGTCCGGTGACTGTGACCGCACCTGAATGACAATACTGGACTTCTCTCTCGAGATCCCAACACCGTAGAGTCAGACAGATACTTAACGCCCCTGCTCTGACGCGCTGGCCAGCTCAGGACCGCCGCCACAGCATCACCAAACACTGAAACAACAAATTGAAATATCAAATAGTGGCCTTATACAACACCATATCCCCAACTGATCTGTTTCCCCCTAGCGGTGCTGGTTTGCGTTAAGAAGCACTGGTTTTGTTTTTTACTTACTTCTAACATATTTAAAATTCCTAACCACAACATAATACCCATTTTAAAATTCCCTAATCTCATTCCGTCTACTTTCTCTTATTAACTTTAATCCCAAAATTCAAAATTACTGCCCTGATTACCATCAGAATTTAAATAAACATTTCCCCTTACCAAATTATACCTCTCTCTTATTCCCAAATTGCATTTAAAATAATTAAATTCATAAAATTCTCTTACACTAACAAACACAATACAACATAAGAAAACATAGTACACTCATAATTCACATTGTTATCCTTATCGTAAAATAAACAATTTGTATTTAAACTTTACACTCTTTACATCATTAAATTTGCCTATAAAATCATAAAATTACCTTTTAAACTCACTTTACTTTTTATTAATTCGTTTCTCAAAAAAATTTCTTTTTTTTTTCCAATCATTTCATTTATTATTCCCTTTCATTAATTTGGGTGATTCTACGTTATTCATTATAATTCACTTTATCAACTTGGCATTTACTCATAATCTTACTTCTTTTA
This sequence comes from Magicicada septendecula, assembly GCA_034769895.1. NCBI lineage: Eukaryota > Metazoa > Arthropoda > Insecta > Hemiptera > Cicadidae > Magicicada > Magicicada septendecula. The sequence continues at coordinate 583,441,670 of CM068369.1, forward strand.
TTACTCTCCCTTACAAAATCTTTAACTAGTATGATACCCCTCTAATGTATTATTTAAAATACAACAAATTTTTTAATTCGTTACCCCCCTGGATAACCTCCCTGCCACACACACTATGACCCCCCCTGGACTGTGGCGTCCAGTTGCATCCACAAGGACTGAAATTTTAGAGGAATTTGACATCTCCGTGTCCTTGCTTCTGCGTTACATTTGATTATGTCAATTGTTAAGTCATATTCTTGTAATATTAGCATCCACCGCACTAACCTACCATGAGTTAATTTACAGTTCTTTAAAAACGTTAAAGCTTGATGGTCGGACCTTATTTCCTAACAAGTACGTTCTGAACTTTCTACAGGCGAAAACTATTGATAACGCCTCCTTCTCCGTCGTAGTGTAGTTCTTTTCACTAGTTAATAGAGATCTACTTGCAAAAGCTACTACTTTGTGGTTATCACTCCCATCTAACTGAAACAACTCTACTCCCAAGGCAATGTCTGACGCGTCTGTGTGTATATAAAATGGCTCTGAAAAATTAGGATGAGCTAATATAACTGTGTTTAAGAATTTATTTTTTATCAGCTCGAATATATTTTGCTCTTTTAAATTCCACCGCCATCGATTGTCCTTATTTAATAAATGTCCCAATTGTGCGGTTAAATATGAATATTTGTCTACAAATTGCCTATAATAGTTGCACAAGCCTAAAAAACTTTGCAACTGTTTAGCATTTTTTGGTATCGGAAAATTTTGTATTATTTCTACCTTCTTAGGGTCTGTACTGATACCCCTTGCTGAAATTATATGTCCTAAAAAATTAACTTGTTCTTTCAAAAATTCTGACTTCTTAAATTTAACTGTTATGCCATACTCATGCAGTCTACTTAGTACCCTATCTAACCTTTCACAGTGTATATCAATGTCTGGTGATGTAATTACTATATCATCTACATAAACGGTTGTGAATTCTAAAATCTCTCTCCCTAGCACATAATCCAGGCATTTGATAAAAATTGAAACACTTACATTTAGTCCAAACGGTAGTCGGCGAAATTGATAATTCCTACCGTTGTATAGAAATGCCACATACTGTCGAGACTCCTCTTCAAGCTCTATCTGCCAGTAGCCTGCAGTCAAGTCCAAGGTGGTGATGTATTTGGTCCCACTAAAACGTTGCAGAATTTCGCTTACTGGTTCCGGTGATTCTCTGTCTGGAACAATTATTCTGTTTACCTGTCTTGCGTCTAAACATAATCTTATCGATAAATCTTTCTTTGTTACCTCTTTGTTACCACTACTAAAGGGTTGGAATATGGTGATGTAGATTTTTCTATTATACCTTCCCTCAACATTTTATTTATTTCCTCCTGTACTAAACTCCTCTTGGAGTATGGTACCGGATAGGTTTTAGGTGCAAAGGGTGTTTTTTCTTTAACGACTAATTTACCTTTAAAATTCTTTACTAAACTGGGTTCATCCAAAAAAACTGATTTATTTTTGTTTATTATTAGTACTATTTTCTCCCTGTCTTGGTAGCTAAATTCCCCATCTTGATATAGGATTTTATTCATCTTCTCCTCCCAATTATTTTCATTTTCAAATAACTCATTATTATTTACTCTCAAGTTACAATAATTTATCATTAAGGGTCTACACTCGTTTATATCATTGTCAGAAATTAACATTCCCTTACTAATTATTTTTAAAGCTTTCATTCCTACAGTTTTCTTTTGTATGAATGGTATTTCAATTATATTATTATTATTATTTAATTTCATAGTCTGTGTGTAATAGTTTAACTCTACTTTGAAATTATTTAAAAAATCATTACCTATTATAGCTCCCATATTTAGTCCTGGAATAACTAAGAAAGGTACATTTATTGTTTTCTTATTTACTTTTAATTGTAGCATTATTTGTTTAGTTACCTTTTTACTGCGAACACCCGTTACTCCTATAACACTAATTCCCAGTACTGGTAATTGTGGAATTGTTTCTGTAGTCTGATTTTTGATTTTTTCAAACATTCTATCGTCTATAGCAGTCAGTTCACTCCCTGAATCTACTAGAAAAATATATTTAGAATTAAACACTTCGGCTTCAAATTCTGCCATCCCGAAAGCATTATTACTCTCACCCGCTTCTTCATCAGATAAATCATTATGTATATTGGTAATTAGTGACCCTATTGTCATGTGATTACTAGACGGCTGGGGGCTTTCTTTTTCAACCGCCCTTATTAGTTTAACGGATGTGGTGGTGGTGGTTCACTGTAAACACCCCTACTGTTTTGATTACGAGCTGGTGCTTCCACGCCCCGAGTTTCGTTTTGGTTACTAACATATCCCCCTCTACCTCTATGATTAAAATTTCCTGATACTCCTCGATTACTAGTAAAACCTCTCCCTCTATGATTCCCTCTAAATTGATCGCAACCCCTATTATAATTCTCCCCTCTCCCTTGGGCACCACTCCTCGGACCCTGACACCGGTAACATTGATTCCGCGACCCATTATAATTACTAGCTCCACAACTAGGGTTTGGACATAACCACGTCCCCTCCCCTGATCTACTCACATTATTAATAAAACGGTCTGGTTTTCTTATTTCAGTATTTGTTTGATTCGTTTCACTAACTCTAAACTGATACTTATTATCCTCTTCCTCTTTCATACTCTGGTATGCTTCAAGTATTTTTTCTAACTCTGCTATATTAGCAAAATCCCGGGTTCTGATTGTGGACCGTATGTCCTTAGGTAAATGTTTACTGATGTACCTTATAAAAGATGAAAGAGGCATTGGTGGTTCTAAATATTTAACCTGACTATATAGTCTCGTCACATACGATGTAATACTCATGTGCTTAATATTAAAATTGCCCCATCCCATTATGATACTACGTAACCCCTCTTGTTTCTCTTCTGACCAGTACTTATTTCTAAATGCTTGCTCAAACTCATTAAAATCTACCCAGTTATCGTTATGAGCATCCGCCCATATTTTAGCATCCCCTTTAAAGTACTTTAAAATTCTTACTAACTTAATCTCCCAACTTTCTTGGTTATATTTATTAAAACTTTTTATAGAGTTCAAAAATTGTATGGGGTTCACTCCCCTACTTTCATTACTAAAATATCCTAATTCTACTTCCACATTCACTCTCTCACTCACATTACTTAATTTCTGGTTAATGGTTACATTCAAGTCTTCTCTGACTTTAACAATTTCACGCTCATGTTCTGCTTGTTTATTTTTTAAACTAGTTACATTAATCTTAATTGCATCAACTTGTTCAAAGTTACTTCTGAATTCATCATTTATATTTTCTTGTATTTCACTTGCTCGTTTGATTTGTTCACACTCGTTAATTATACATTGAACATCACTGTCAATTTTGTCATTTTGCTTTTTAAATTTATCATAAAATTTACTTGTCAATGTGTCAAATTTTTTATTTGTTTCTAACATTTTCTCTTTTTGTTTTTCGTTAATTATTTTTATATCATTCTTCATCTCAGTTTGTATTTTATTTATATCCATATAAATGGATAGTTTTTGAAACAAAAACTTCCTTAAGGGATATATTGGATCTGCTTACGAGATTGGCTTGAACTATCACCAAATCGGGGGTGCTGTTGTGTCCAGCGAATGATAAGAAGGTTGGTTCAATCACGAGGTGAATCAGGTTTGTTGTATCAATCAGGTTTTCAATGGCGTGGCCAGGAGCATTAGTGTCCGAGTATCCCCATCGAGGGGAGTGTGCATTAAAATCTCCAATGACGATGCTGTTTTGGTGTCGGGATGCGTCTGCTATGTCGTCTGTACTGATCTTGTTATTTGGCGGGTTGTATATTCCAATGATCTTAAACAGGTGTCCATTATTCCACACTTTGATATTGACAGCTTCATGTTTATCTGTTTGTGTCATGGTGTGTAAAACGGCGAACTCGCATGCCATTGTGCTCTTTACTCCCACTATGATGCCTGAGGCCACTTGTCTTGCTCGAAGTAAAACATAATTTGTGTAATTCGTCACATTAAAACAATCAATGGAGTCCGTAGAAGCTCCGGCTTCAACTAAGATGAAAACATCTGCGTCAAACGTTAAAACTTGAGTCTTGAACTCACAAAATTTTGAGGTGTTCAGGCCTCCCGCATTCCAAAATAATATTCGGAGGCCATCGTTGAAGCCCTTAGAAGGGCTGGTTTGTAAGAAATCTAGTTTAGCAATAATGACTAAAAATTTACAGCAGTGATGTGACAAAATACCTTATAACTTTTTCTAAGAAAACTGATTTGGCAATAATAAATTAAAAAGAACTTTTACAACTGTGATGTGACATAATACCTTATAGCTTTTTCTAAGAAATCTGATTTGGCAATAATAAATTAAAAAGAACTTTTACAACTGTGATGTGACATAATACCTTAGAACTTTTTCTAAGAAATCTGATTTGGCCCGGTAGCCGACACGTTCCTAAACATGACTGTTACTGAATAATTAAAAAAAACTTACAATCCTTACATGACCCAAAACCTAAATTCAATATGTTATATAACCGCAATTACCAGAGCTAACCCAACAGGAATTATAATTGAACCCGACCAGCCGGTGGGTTTCATCCTGTCACCAACAGAACCCCCCTTACATATCTGAAATTCCAGTCCCCTAATACTTAAACCACCCCCCTTTACAGAAGACGAAAAAGAAAAAAATAAGTGCATGAATTGTAATAAGCCTCGGATACATGCCAGCCCCCGGGCTTACACTTAGTATCAAATATCAGTACCTACTATACAAAAGTTCCCCCAAAATCCGCACACAATTATGTCCAGTTAAACTGGGGCCCAATTAAAACGTTTAAAGGTGAAAGCAATATCATGGTGTGTCACAAATACCCCACAAGTTTTATTAAATGTTTGCTGCACAAATCGGCGGTGTCTATGTAGGTCAAAAATAATAATAAATGGTTAGATGTCACCTTATTTATATCATGTTGTGGTGCTTGAGTTCAACGTCTAGTGCATGTAGTTTTGGTGTGGCATGCTGATCTCGCTGTTCCCTCCGGCAGGCGAAGTCGAGAGCCTCATTTAACACGTTCAGGAGCAGATGTTCATGCCTGGGCCGGGGTCCTCGTCTAGGGCGCAGGGACCTGCAGATCTGTACTAGATTATCTACCCATCAGACGGAGATAGAATACGATCAAAAGGACTTCACTCTGTCGGAGAGAGATGCAGCAGTTCACAGTATGGCGACTGGGGCAAGAACAAACGAACAATGGAGCTTCGGCACCGTGACAAATCACGCGTTTCCAGGCCACCACCAGAATGCGTGGCTGGTACCACGGCAAGCTAGATTTTACTCCCGTTAAATACAGATACTGCTAACCGATTCGCGTTTGACTTAAATATATAAGCGCCGATTCGTGGACGAACCGGCACAGTACATGGCATTCAAAAGTAAGCATTTTTAATAGAAATTTTATAGTTTAATCCCTATTAAACCCATATATATCATGTCTATTGGAAAACAAATTTCTGATATGTTGCTAATCCCAGTACTCTGAACACCTAAATAGTCTACCTTAGCTAAAAGCTTGCAGGAGGTCTCAGCATATTTGACAGTCCTTTTTGTATATTAATGTAATACCAAAATGTAATTTTCTTGGATTATTTTTAAAATATTTATGTACATCTCTGTGCAGATTGTAACGGGGCATTTTCGGCCTACCTGAGGCAATATAAAGAAATGTATTTTCTTTTAATAATATTTTTTCGAATATTTGGGACAAACGTAAACAAAAAGGTATTTTGTTAATAGCGGCGGTGGCAGCACTGCTGTGTCAAAATGAGTCAGTAATATTTTCTCAAGTGAGTAAACAACCGACGGAATTGTGCCAAGGTCAACCAATGACACACACAAAACAGTCAACAAATTATGTAACAGCATCAGACCATCTTGCGTCAGAGCCTAGCCTAACGGAGGAATGCAGTTATGACACCAAAAACAGTCTGCTGGCGGAGTGATACAAACTTTAAAACAATAAGAGTTGGTCGTACAACCACGGCGACTTCATAAAATAGCGCCGGTGGCTTATTCCCAGTCTGAAATAACAACTCGCGCGAGTTACATGTAAAAAGTTCCGGAACGTAAGTGCGGGCCCGCAACACACCAAAAAATGTGAAAGTAATCATCAAGTAAACAGTTTAATAAATTTACAGTTCCGGTAAACTAGTGAAATAGGGAAAATGTGCGAAGTGGAGGAAAATACGTAGTAAAAACGGACTCAAGATCTTAGCAACAATGGATAAGTAACCAACAAGGGGTAACTCTAAAACTTTCAAATTTGGAAATGTTTTGTAAAAGAAACGGGCAACCTAAATTATAACCTAAATAAACCGGGGGGGTATAGAAACGTAATGAGAGAGAGAGAGAGAGAGAGAGAGAGAGAGAGAGAGAGAGAGAGAGAGAGAGAGAGAGAGAGAGAGAGAGAGAGCGCGTGATCTAAGAATATAAAAGAAGTGCTGGTTGCGTAATTACATATATAGTAAGTAAATTCATTTGATTTGTTGTTTTATATGGTAATTAAATTCATTTTGTTTTATTATTAGTTAATAACTAATTAAATAGTGAGTAGTTCTATTAATTGAGCCTCGTGGCCATATATATTCATGTTCAAATTATAGTATACAAGAGATTGACGAGATGGGAGTTAGTCACATAAAATAAAAAAATTGTTCGTTAACCAAAAGTGTTGGTCATTTGCGTTCACCTGTTTCTCTCTGCTAATGAGTACACCTGACGAGACCCTGGAAAAGTAGTTAACAACAACAAAAAGAAAACTGAGCAATATCAATTTCAACATAATAAATTTTAATTAGCTCGTAGAGCTTTAATGGCGCCTGAACAGGGACTTTGCAAATTAGTTTAACAAAAAATTTACAAACGGGTCGAAAATGGCAGAGGGAAATATGAACGCAGACTTAGGTAAAAGTAACATAGAAGAATCAATTTTAAATATCATGCAAGATCATATGGTAACAACCAATGATTTTGTTGATGAAAGTGTTGAAACAAATGTAGACGAAACTGTAGTAGCGGGGGGTAGTAAAGACAAGGGGGTAAATATATTTAACCAATTAGCACTGATGATGGAGATGATGTCAGGAATGAAAACTGAGATCAAATCAGAAATAAATATCGTAAATATGAGTTTGAATGAAATGAAAACAGAAAATAATAATTTGAAAACTGAAATCAAATCAGAAATAAATGCTAGTAACATAGAGTTGAAAACCGAAATAAACAAACAAAACCAAAAATTAAGAGAAATAGACAATAAGTTAGAAGAACAGAATAAGACTATTGCGGGAGTGAGAGAGGAATGTTAAAACAAGAAAACAAGAAAACGGACGTACAAAGTCTTAGCAAGTGTTATTCTAATCTTATTCACTCTTTTTAAAATGGACAATAGTTTACAGGTTATAGGAATACTGAACAACTTACTAGTTAAGGTACTATTAAAATTTTATATCGCTGGCAGTCTGTCAGATAACTACATAACGCTAACACTATACAAATGTAATGTGTTATATGTGTATAAGTATGGAACAGTGATAAGTGTTTAGTGTAATGTGGTTGCTGTAGCTCATCTCACAGTTAATGTAAGTAAATAGTTATAGTAATGTATGACTTTACACACACCTATACACACTTACAAATAATATAATTGTATTAAGACTATATTTTAATGTTGTAGGCATGATTATGAGAAGAATAAATCTCGAAACGTCGCAAAACTGAGTTTTCATGATTAATGACCGAACCTCGAAAACATTAACAGTATAATAATATGGTCGATAATTAACATTCCTATATATATTGTAGCATGACAGATAATCCACACAAATACATTACTCAATGATCATTAATAAAGCTCTAATATATGGAATATCCAGATGAGAATTAATTAAAATGCACTGTTTAATAATATATTCACAAGAAAGGTTGAATAAAGAAAATTTCTGCAAATAATATAATATAATACAAATTTAAAAACCCAGAAGACTAAAAATAATAATAACAAAATTACCCAGGTAAGATAGAAGCAGGCAATTAATGTACCCCGTCAAAGAAACCAGACCAGAAAAAACAAAGCTACTGAAGAAAGAAGAAGGAAGAATAATTAAAACTACTATTACTGAAGAAAGAAGAAAGAAGAACAATCAAAGATACAGAAGACAGAAGAAGGAAGAATAATTAAAACTACTATTACTGAAGAAAGAAGAAAGAAGAACAATCAAAGATACAGAAGACAGAAGAAGGAAGAATAATTAAAACTAGAGAAGAAAGAAGACTAATTAAAACTACTACTACAGAAGAAAGAAGAAAGAAGACTAATTAAAACTACTGAAGACAGAAGAAACAAAACTAATCAAAACTCAGAGAAGAAAGAAGACTAATTAAAACTACTACTACTGAAGAATGAAGAAAGAAGAACAATCAAAGCAACTGAAGACAGAAGAAAGAAGAATAATTAAAACTACTACTACAGAAGAAAGAAGAAAGAAGACTAATTAAAACTACTACTACAGAAGAAAGAAGACTAATTAAAACTACTGAAGACAGAAGAAACAAAACTAATCAAAACTCAGAGAAGAAAGAAGACTAATTAAAACTACTACTACTGAAGAATGAAGAAAGAAGAACAATCAAAGCAACTGAAGACAGAAGAAAGAAGAATAATTAAAACTACCAATACTGAAGAAGGAAGAAAGAAGAACAATCAAAGCTACTGAAGAAAGAAGAAAGAAGAACAAACTAAATCTAATGAAGAAAGAAGAACAATCAAAGATACAGAAGACAGAAGAAGGAAGAATAATTAAATCTAGAGAAGAAAGAAGAACTAATTAAAACTACTACTACTGAAGAAAGAAGAAAGAAGACTAATTAAAACTACTGAAGAAGGAAGAAAGAAGAACTAATTAAAACTACTGAAGACAGAAGAAAGAAGAACAATCAAAGCTACTGAAGAAAGAAGAACAAACTAAATCTAATGAAGAAAGAAGAACAATCAAAGCTACTGAAGAAAGAAGAAAGAAGAACAAACTATATCTAATGAAGAAAGAAGAACAATCAAAGATACAGAAGACAGAAGAAGGAAGAATAATTAAATCTAGAGAAGAAAGAAGAACTAATTAAAACTACTACTACTGAAGAAAGAAGAAAGAAGACTAATTAAAACTACTGAAGAAGGAAGAAAGAAGAACTAGTTAAAACTACTGAAGACAGAAGAAAGAAGAACAATCAAAGCTACTGAAGAAAAAAGAAAGAAGACTAATTAAAACTACTGAAGAAGGAAGAAAGAAGAACTAATTAAAACTACTGAAGACAGAAGAAAGAAGAACAATCAAAGCTACTGAAGAAGGAAGAAAGAAGAATAATTAAGACGATCCATATAAAACAAAAACCCCATAGGGAAAGAACCCCCAAAAAACCCCAAAATCAATGAATGCCCAAAGAGAAAGTATAACACCCTAAAAAACCATATCACTGTAAAACTGACAAAAACTAAAAGTGTTAGTAGTATTAAATATTAGTGCATTCAAAAAGTTATTATTTAGTTTGTATAGACAAGTCTTCACAGTTCCCCCATGGTTGAATATTTCATATTAAAAGCTAGAAAAAGACTAGTAAATATATTGATAATTCACCATAGACAAGTGCAAGTGATCAAATTATAAATAATAAACTTTAAAAGGGTACATGAGTTGCAGTACATAGTAACAAACTTTAAGTTTTGTGAACAGTGCCTACTTTGATAATGAAGTAGTAATATTACTAAATAAAAGCTACTAAAGCGATATGAACATTCCATAGAATGGAATATAACTTAGGTAGCTAGGGGTATACTTTAAGAGGGGGTATAAATTTTATAAATGGGGAACTACAGAACAAACTGTTTATGATGAAGTTTATAGAAGGTGTTAACAATTATATATGGAACCAGGATGTTAGGTTCCTATTACATATAACATTTAGATAAATAAGGATTAGTCATAAGAGATATTAGTATTATAACTGTTATTTTATTGTTCAGTTTAATTTAGGAATGCACTGTCTAAAAATAGATATCATTCCAATGTTGTAGAAATACTCTTTATTATGTTATTAGATAATATACTAAGCAATGTTATTCAGAACACTAGTTGTGATATAGAGAGATGTTATATGTTAATTATATAATCAATAATTTATGTTATACCAGTCAGAGAAGGATATAAAATAGCTACATTAATAAAACATTTGGAAATTAGCCACACATCAGATCTAGGCCAAAGAATAAATTTAAACTGCAGAATAATTAACAAACCTAGTCTTATAAACCATATAAAATGACAATATTCAGGCAAAATAAACTCAACATATCAAATACTATGTAAATAAGGCTTTCTAAAGATATGGTCATTATATGAGTAAAATTATTTAATTGTCTAATAAAATACCATTAAAACTGAAATAGATTAACTAACACTATCCTAGGGGAAGTCATATACAATTGAATTATATTAAAAAACCATCATTAGTATACTAAATTGCAATAAAATAAGTGAGAATTGATAATTATACAAATTTCAGATTTCATAGAATAATAATTATATTAGTTAAAATGGCTATTATTTACATAGAAGACAGGGAAGTATAATTTTAGGCCTACCTCCCAAAAAATTATAAGAAATATAATTTTCAGATAAAACTTTGTAATACTAACTTAATTACTATCAAAATAAGTAGAATAGAATAGTGAAAACGAATATGTATTTTATATTTCAAACAGTTAACTAATAACGAATTTAATTTATGAACATAATGTACATTTTTAAAGTGTAACGAAATTATGGCAATTTTAAACAATGTCTGAAATATATTATATAGGCTAAGATTTTCATGAGACGAAGGAAATACAGACAGTTCATTATTATGCGTTGACGAGTGCACTTAAAGTAACCTTTCGCCAGAAATAACCTTTAATGACGTTTATGTTATAAACCGTATCTCAGTGAAAATTTTGAAGATAATTATTTTAAACTATTTTATAGATTGTGAAGTGGTGAAAGTGACCAATGAACACAGTAACACTAATAAATTGAACCACACATAACTAGATAAGCAGAATAACACGGATATTACACCAAATACAGACCGAAATTTAGAGGTTAAAAACGACACACATAAACACAACGAGATATATCCAGGGACAACATTTTACACCCAGTGAACAATTCCACATCATACACCAGTGACATTTAAATATATCCATGACGATCGTATACAACTGCTGAGAGCATTTACTCGAAGAAAGGACACCTTTATTACAACAAAAACTTTGTCAACGCTGGAGGCTTCCTTGCGCATGCGTCAGTCAACCATTTCGGTCCGATCCGCTGCAGTATAAAGAAACGACATGGCGACTATTGGTTCGAAATCAAATCATATATAAACTTTTAATATTTTTAATCATTATTGTATTGTTAAATTTTAAGACATTTAATAAGTGTAAGTGTTATACTTTCCTTCCCACAACCTTCTCTGGCTATATATTTTAATAACCGTTTAAAGAACCCTATGTTATAATACCAATATAAATTGTTTATATCGACCGGCCCTGAGCGAGTCGATACTGCATTATAATATCAATTTTAATCAAACAATTTCATTATTTTTTGTTAATAAACATTCTGTATTGGTAAATTGGAGTTGATTTTTTATTATAAAAAAGACTTAACAATTAATTAATGAAGAAACCCAACTAACTGAAGGGCGGTATATATGAAACTACAACGTTTCAAAAAGAAGAAGAAGAGAGCCGTCTTTCGTTTAAACTTGGAGTTAACAAGATTGTCCTTTCAACAAAATTACTGAAGGCGACACTATTGCTAAAATAACCACGATACCATTTCATTTATAATTACAACCGATTAACTCGATTTGTTCCAAAATTTTAAGAACAAGTTACCCAAAAAACATTTTCCAGAAAATTAAAATTTTTTTTTATAAAATTTTAAATCACATTTTTATTTTTTCAAATTGCTACAACAGCAATATACACAGATTTTATTTGTAACTACGAAGACTAGGAACATTACCAAATTGACGTTTCCGGAGCGGAACGTCAGAAAATTACACACATACGTACATAAAATATTTTGTTACAGAACACCTTGTATTATTACAAATTGACGTATCCAACGTGGGACAGAATAACACGACAGAAATCTTATTTATCATTTATTATAGACACTACTCACAGTATTATTACAAAAATACATCCATCGCAGAAGTTGAAAAAACCAGGACTTCAACGTATTATTACAATATATATATATATATATATTTCAATCACTTTCTGCTACAGTCTGTTTCTTGATGTATATAATACTTTAATATTTATACTAAATTTACCTCAAGATGTTTTTTCTATTTGGGACATGTTTCGAGAGTTCCTGTTCTCTCATCTTCAGCCTTCGCCATCTTGTTTCTGGTGAAGTATTTGTGTGTTGGCTGCTGGTTGTTATTAAGGTTGTTTGTTGGTCTTTGGTCTTTTAAAGTTGTATTATTGTGTGTGGTTTTGGTATATGTTTTTGTATTTTGTGTATTTTCGATGTTGAGTGCTTTGAAAATTGTGTCATGTTTTGTATTGATTTGTATTTGTTCTGGTATTAGTTTGTTTTGTGTTTTATGTTTGTATATCTGTAAATTTTCCCAAATGTTCATTATGGTGCCTTTGTGTGGTATGTGTTTTATTAGTGATACATTGGTTATGTTTGGGAATTCGTGTCCCGTGTTTATTGCATGTGTGGCTAAATTTGATTTATATATTTCTGGTTTTTTGTATGCGTTTAGGTGTTCAAAATAACGTTTTTTCAGCTGTTTTTTTGTTTGTCCTATGTAACATTTATTGCAATCTTGGCATTCAATTTTGTATATACCATTAGTTGTTGTATTATCTTTGTTGTGTGAGCTATTTAGAATTTGTAATTTGTTTTTATTAGTTTTGTATGCTATTTTTATATCTGTGTTTTTAATCAATCAACAAAAAACTTAACACATTAAAACAACAAAACAAAAATCAAGAACAAAACAACAAAAATAAACACACATTTTACCCTTGAACCATTAACCTTAGCAATACAGAATTTAACAAAAAAGAAACAGAATATTTAAACAATATGTCAAAAACTAACATAACCCAAAATGCAAACAAAAATCTAGAAAATTTAATAGTAGAAACAGAATTTGCCATTAACCTAATAAAAGACAATATACAAGAAGAAAAAAGAACAGAAGCAACACATATAATTAAAAAAATAATCACTAGTGAAATGAAAAACAAAGATAAACAAAAGAAAAACAATAAAACAATAAAAGAAATTAAAAATAAAGTAAAGAACAATAATTTAATAATAACTAAAGCAGACAAAAGTCAAGCAACAGTAATCATTGATAAAGCAGACTACATCAAAAAAACCGAAGACTTCATCAACAATAATAAATGCGTACTACTAGATAAAAACCCAACAGAAAAATATCTTAAACAAACAATAAAACTAATAAAAACAACTAAAAACATTTTCAACAATAAAAACATAGACATATATATAAACAATAATCCAGAACCACCTAAAATGAATAGCCTAATAAAAATACACAAATTAAACAACCCAATACGTCCATTAATCAATTTCAAAAAAGCTCCTACATACAAAATAGCAAAAATAATAGCACAAAAACTAAAAAGTAACCATCTAACAAATAACCATCATAACATAAAAAATACATACGAATTAATAGACAAACTAAAAATAATAAATATAAATGAAAATACATTTTTCACATCATATGACATAACAAACATGTACACCAATATCCCAGTAGAAGAAACAATTGACATAATAATAAACAAACTTAAAGAACAAAACAAAAACAAACAATATATAACCGAAATAAAAAATAGTCTCCAACTAATACTAAAACAAAATTACTTTGAATTTAATAGCAAAATTTATCAACAGAAAGAAGGTTTAGCAATGGGATCACCATTATCAAGCATAATAGCAGAAATATTCCTACAACACATAGACACCAAAATACAAAATATCATAAAAACACATGACCCAAATGGCATATGGATAAGATATGTAGATGATGGACTATATGTATCAAATAACAAAAACACAAATGCAGAGAACATATTGAAACAACTCAATAACATACATCCCAAAATACAATTCACAAAAGAAAAAGAAAAACATAACAAAATCAACTATTTAGACATAACCATCACAAGATACAACAAACACATACAATATGCAATATATAGAAAACCAACTTCCATTAACATCATTATACCTAACCATTCTGACCACCCACCACAACATAAAATGGCAGCATTTTATTCGTTATTTAACAGAATGTACAAAATACCCTTAAACAAACAAGAAACTGACAAAGAAAGAAACATAATATACCAAATTGGTTATGAAAATGGATACAATAAAAATACTATGATCAAAATAGAAAATAAAGTCAAATACAAAATAAAAACTGAACAACTAAGAATTAATCAAAATGAACAACACATAAATAATAACAACAACAACAAATAATAAAATGACAAAACTAACAAAACTATTTAAAAACACAGATATAAAAATAGCATACAAAACTAATAAAAACAAATTACAAATTCTAAATAGCTCACACAACAAAGATAATACAACAACTAATGGTATATACAAAATTGAATGCTAAGATTGCAATAAATGTTACATAGGACAAACAAAAAAACAGCTGAAAAAACGTTATTTTGAACACCTAAACGCATACAAAAAACCAGAAATATATAAATCCAATTTAGCCACACATGCAATAAACACAGGACACGAATTCCCAAACATAACCAATGTATCACTAATAAAACACATACCACACAAAGGCACCATAATGAACATTTGGGAAAATTTACAGATATACAAACATAAAACACAAAACAAACTAATACCAGAACAAATACAAATCAATACAAAACATGACACAATTTTCAAAGCACTCAACATCGAAAATACACAAAATACAAAAACATATACCAAAACCACACACAATAATACAACTTTAAAAGACCAAAGACCAACAAACAACCTTAATAACAACCAGCAGCCAACACACAAATACTTCACCAGAAACAAGATGGCGAAGGCTGAAGATGAGAGAACAGGAACTCTCGAAACATGTCCCAAATAGAAAAAACATCTTGAGGTAAATTTAGTATAAATATTAAAGTATTTATTATATATATATATATATATATTACATTTAATATTTATACATAAATTTACCTCAAGATGTTATTTTTCTATTTGGAACATGTTTCGGGTACTATCTTGTACCCATCCTCAGCCTTCCGGTTTTTTTGTCTGGTGAAGTACATATGTGTTGTTGGTTGACTATTATTATTGTGGCTTCCTGTTGGCTTCTGGTATTTCAAGTTGGTTTTATTGTGTGTGATTGTGGTGTATGTGTTAGTTTTTTGTGTATTTTCAATGTTGAGTGCTTTGAATATTGTGTCATGTTTTGTATTGATTTGTATTTGTTCAGGTATTAGTTTGTTTTCTGTTTTATGTTTGTATATTTGTAAATTTTCCCATATGTTCATTATGGTATATTTTATTCGGATGTCTGTATAGATATTGTGGTTGAAATTTCTATTAATTATTTCTATTATATGGGGCGATATATGTATGGAGAGAAAATGTATATAGGCGGGTGGCAATGGTTTAATGTTATAAGGGTGTTTGTTATTTATGTTGTGATATTGAACATGTGTATGTGATAGAGGTATATATTTATACGTGTATTTATGTGAATTATGTATGTGGTATTTCTGTGGGTTATGTACGGGGACGGTTTATACAAAAATTGCAATTATAAAAACAAAAATTAAAAGATGTAATAAAAGTATTTATCGGTTGTTAATAGTGAGTCTTAATTGCAAGTCCCGTCTCACTGAACCCAGCGCATTTTGGTTTTAAACGGGGGTTACAGTACAAAGGAATTTACCCACTTTTTCACCCTGCCCAGCTACGCCAATGGAAACATACAACTCACTTAAACTGATTTACAGAAAACATATCAGGTCCATAAGAATCTTACACACTGGTTTACTGTTTATTTATTTTCATTGAGTTGCCTTAGTAATACTTGACAATTTGGTAGGGTGTAATGTAACATGAGGTGTGGCTCTATCAACATTTTTCAGCTGGCTCTAGTAGCAGGTTGTCTGATTCCTTTTCATGTGTTACTGGACTACAAGGCACCAAATAGGTGTGTCCTCAGTTTGTTTTATTAAAAGAAAAGAATTTTTTAAAAGGAATTCTTGAAAACATTTTGACTAAAAGGACTCAATTCTAATAACTGACTATGACTAATAACTACAAACTGTTTATTATAAAAACTTGTCAAATTTATTATACCGGTAATTCTTTTTTGGATAATCTTGTAAACTAAAATCACTGGCTTTCATATTTACTTTATGGTTTAAATTAATTATAATAAAAATGAATTTAGGCGTATAATGTTTCCGAAGTTGTTTACATACATGGTTTTTAGTAAATAACATTAGTCTATGAATATAATGAATGAAAAGTGTTAATTTTTCTGTATAATAATACTGTATAGTATGCTGTTGTGAGATTATAGTATGCTGTATACTATATAAAGAAAACAGCTGTTGTGAAAGAAAATAACATCTACTTTAGAATGTGTGCGACACAATTCTATTTTTACTTCCATATTCCTTAAGGAATGGAAGTATGGTGATGGCAAAAAAAATCGTGTTCGAGATTATTGCAGATTCTGATTCTACTACACTCAAAACATGAAAAAAAGTCGTTTTCCGAAAAGTGTCTGTGTGTCTGTCTGTCTGTCTGTGTGTCTGTCTGTAGATTTTTTTTCTATGGCAAACGATAACTGCCGCAAATTCAAACAGAATCAAATAATTTTTTGCATACAGCCCGGTTTTGCAGAGTTCTCGCGACCTATTGTTTTTGGTGAAGATCGGTTGAGGGAAAGGGGTAGTTTACCTGCAACGGTTTTTTTTTAGCAAGGGTAATTTTGTTTGTTTGGCAAACTATAACAGCCGCAAATTCAAACAGAATCAAATAATGTTTCGCATACAGCTCTGAATTGTAGAGTTCTCAAGACCTATTGTTTTTGGTGAAGATCGGTTAAGGGAAAGGTGTAGTTTACCTGTAACGTTTTATGTTTTAACAAGGGTATTTCCTATGGCAAACGATAACAGCCGCAAATTCAAACAGAATCAAATAATGTTTCGCATACAGCCCTAAATTGTAGAGTTCTCAAGACCTTTTGTTTTTGGTGAAGATCGGTTAAGGGAAAGGGGTAGTTTACCTACAACGTTTTTTTAACAAGGGTATTTTCTATGGCAAACGATAACAGCCGCAAATTCAAACAGAATCAAATAATTTTCTGCATACAGCCCTGATTTGTAGAGTACTCAAGACCTATTGTTTTTGGTGAAGATCGGTTGAGGGGAAGGGGTAGTTTACCAGCAACGTTTTTTATCATGCGTATTTTCTATGGCAAACGACAACTGCCGCAAATTCAAACAGAATCAAATAATTTTTTGCATACAGCCCTGATTTGTAGAGTACTCGCGACCTATTGTTTTTGGTGAAGATCGGTTGAGGGGAAGGGGTAGTTTACCTGCAACGGTTTTTTTTATCAAGGGAAATTTTTTTTTTTTGGCAAACGATAACAGCCGCAAATTCAAACAGAATCAAATAATGTTTCGCATACAGCCCTGAATTGTAGAGTACTCAAGACCTATTGTTTTTGGTGAAGATCGGTTAAGGGGAAGGGGTAGTTTACCTGCAACGTTTTTTTATCAAGCGTATTTTCTATGGCAAACGATAACAGCCGCAAATTCAAACAGAATCAAATAATTTTTTGCATACGTCCCTGAATTGTAGAGGTCTCAATGACTTTCGATTTTGGTGAAGATCGGTTAAGGGGAAGGGGTAGTTTACCTGCAACCTTATACGTTTTAACAAGAGTAAAGTACTTGAAAATTTATTTAAACTTTTTGAAACAATGGTAATTGTTAAAAATAAAATAATTTTGTTGCCAGGCAATAAAATTATAATTTTTTCATTTTAATGTAATATAATATTTTTCATTTAATACAGCAATAAAAAGGCAGGTAAGACACAGCCTGGCTGTTTGGCTGAAAATGATTTTAAATATAAATCTTAGAATATGGAAGTCATGTATGGTTCTCCATACCGATATTTACTTCCATGTTCCTTAAGGAAATGGAAAAAAAATGGCAAAAAAAAATCGTGTTCGAGATTATTGCAGATTCTGATTGTACTACACTCAAAACATGAAAAAAAGTCGTTTTTCGAAAAGTGTGTGTGTGTGTGTGTGTGTGTGTGTGTGTGTGTGTGTGTGTGTGTGTGTGTGTGTGTGTGTGTGTAGATTTTTTTCCTATGGCAAACGATAACAGCCGCAAATTCAAACAGAATCAAATAATTTTTTGCATGCAGCCCTGATTTGTAGAGTACTCAAGACCTATTGTTTTTGGTGAAGATCGGTTAAGGGGAAGGGGTAGTTTACCTGCAACGTTTTTTTTATCAAGGGTAATTTTTTTTTGGCAAACGATAACAGCCGCAAATTCAAACAGAATCAAATAATTGTTTGCATATGTCCCTGAATTGTAGAGATCTCAAGGCCTTTTGATTTTGGTGAAGATCGGTTAAGGGGAAGGGGTAGTTTACCTGCAACCTTTTACGTTTTAACAACAGTAAAGTACTTGAAAATTCATTTAAACTTTTTCAAACAATGGTAATTGTTAAAAATAAAATTTTGTTGCCAGGCAATAAAATTATAATTTTTTCATTTTAGTGTAAATCATGTATGAGAGAAAATATATCGTTCGTGGCAGGCAAGCATATCTCAATTATGTAATGTTTACGTTTCCATTTTATTATTATGATTACTGGAATAAAAAGGCAGGGAACACACACACAAATTTCGCATTATTTCTGGCCTCACTCATGTTTATTTTATTACATTTGCACGCTTTTTAAATGGAAAGTGCCAAAACCCACACCAACATAATGCGTGCAAGCCGAAAAATTGTCCAGCGTGGATAGCGATTTGCTTCCTGAGGATCGCTGGGCAGTGTAACTGCACGTGTTTACAGAGGAACGACTCATAGACAGAATTTTCGTCTTTAGGGAATGAACCCTCTGCAAGATGCTGAGGGTCCATGAGTGACTTCGGAGCGCTCCTTCTTTTCCGCGTGTTTGTTCTGTGAAACGTACACTGTAGATTCGCAGCTTTACTCTAAGCAACACTCAATAGGAAATGTTGAAAATTTTTGTCCACGGTGTACCCTCATACACACTAAACCTGCTCTGATGTTTTAATTACGGACATCATAATATTAAAACTTTGGAAACTTGAGCACTACTTAATGGAGATCAAACATTAACTTATACAAGCCATTAATTTTATGCATATTTTTTATATATATGTGTACAACATTATCGGCAACAAAGAAGTAGTTTTTGTTAAAATTCCTTCCTGGGATGTTTGGCCATAGTCCAATGTTTTCTACAAAACCAGACGTTTCAGCAATGCCATCGACTTCCATCATCAGTGAAAATCGAGTGAGGTGGTATACGTTAGTGACCACAGTACTGTGGTTAAGGCTGAAGCAGTAAGTAGAAAGTAGTTTCTATGGTAATATTTCATTTCGAAAATGATTTTAAATATAAATCTTAGAACATGGAAGTTATGTATGGTTCTCCATACCGATATTTTTCATATAGTCTGCAGTTTACCATCTCTTTTTTCACAAAGTGTATGACAAAAAATTATGTTTTCTTTACGATGGTTGAATGGTTTGTTTCAATTGTGCAGATAATATAATTTTTGTAGTGCCTGTCACTTCACTCTTATCAAATAATTTAACAGTAGTTATAATCTACAATAAAATAACATTGTATTGACTAAACGCAAAAACAGTATAAACGAAAAAAATATTTACCTGAAGCTCGTTGTCATAGAAGCATCTGTTTGGAACATCCAATATACACTTATGTGATCTGTAATTCCGAACAAGTTTTGTCAAATATTGTGAATTAAACTTTCCTGTAGCCTGGTTTTTATGGTACAATGGATTGTATTCCATTAAACGTTCCAATAACGACATACCTGAAACAGCAAAAAAAATAGTCTTAAAAACTCTTATATTTTAATTAAAATGTATTAAAATAAAAATTCTCTTAACTTGCAAAATTATAATATTAATGGTATTAAACATAGTTTAATGTGAACAATGAAGCTGCTTTTGAAAAATTAGCTCTGCAATATTAGGTTTAATGTCTGATAATTTCAAATTAAGTCACTCTCGACATCAAGTTTATTTCTTAACTTTGCCGACCTCGGATCTATCTTTTCAGCCACATGTGTTGAAATCCAGCTACTTAGGTATAAAACCAGCTACTCGGAAAAATGTTTTGCTTAGATACAGTGCTTATACGTGGAATAAAACAGCGCGATCAGTTCTGCAGCGCTCTAGTCACTTCGGCTGACAAACAGATTTGCTACACAACATGATTTAAAAACTTTTAGCCATTAGGTTGAAATTACTTTTACAATTACAATTAGCTTGAACCCCAAAAAATAATAATAATACTGGGATCTACTAATTATTTTTAAGATTCTAAAATTTAGATGTTAGACTATAAAAAATTATGTTACATTGTACTTTTCCTTAAAAGTGTGCGCGGACTACTGAAACATTGTTGCAGGCCCCACTTTGGGTACCACTGTCTTAGAAGGTTTGAAATGAGTATATTCTTTCACAAGAGAAAGGACCTGACTACTTCACTTTAACTTAATTTTCATCTCTAAGTAAAATAACCTGAGATGGAAGGAAAACCACCCATTGTAATCATACAGTTATCTTACCACATAATAATTAATAAAAACTCATCTTACCTTTTCGGATTCCAGGGTCCTGTAATGGGGCGAATCAAAAGGTTTTTTTTTATTTTATTAATTTTGGTTTTCATTTTTCAAAACATTTTAAATTCATTTCATATATGTATCCAGTCCTTGGTTGAATTTAACTCGCAGTCTAAACAAAGCAAAGGTACGCTGTAACTGTGTTGAAATATGTGAAAAGAATGCGTTGTCAACTGTAGCACACTTCCGAGAACTTTGCGGTTGTGCGACATCCACTCACAAATGCACAAGCACCCACATCTGCGGAGCGCCTAACTTTACATAAACGAAAGTAAAGGCAGTGAAATATCGTCGACGTACAGCACCCAAAACTCCTATGTGTCATGTGCATAGCCACTAAAAACTTGGACAATGAAGGCTGTGTAGTGCGACAAAATTTGTTCGCCGGCAAGGCAGTGAGGTTTCCCCGCAAGTAACATCGTCAAATAAAGTTCTCTTCCCAGTCGACTAACAATATTGGCCACGCGTGGTCCAACTAAATTTTCTGTCCGGACAATTTTAAAAGTCGGCCGACTATAACACTAGGTATAAATAAAAAGTATAAATCAGTGAAAAATAGTATGAACCAGTGACTAAGTGCAACTTAAAAAACCAATGGAATAATAACATTTTTATCAAAAAAGGAATAGTGTGTGCGACGCGCCATGCGGTCGACGGAGACGCCACGGTAAATTGTAACTGTATCCAACTCAAAATTATTATGAAAATATATAAAAAGGGGGTTTAAAGTAAATATATACAAGGGGGTTTTCGTATGAGTGAGTGGATGTGCAATCTGGGTCGCTTTGATAGATTCATAAATATATTAGAATAAGTTAAGATGTTAAAATAAATGTTTAGGTTATATCTGTTTTAAAGAAAAGAAAGTAGCAGTAATATGTGAATTGAGTTAGAAGGATGAGTAAGGTGTGTATGTGAAAGAAAGTAGAGAATGACATTAAATGAAATTTGTTTCAAATGAAAAGCGAGTTGAGTCCGTTATTCAGATAACCTGAAGGTCATACTTGTATGTCGCAGTTTCGTGCAACGGACTTTGGGACGAAGAGGTAAGATATAAAATGAATTAAAATTTTAATAATTAAATGTAATAATAAGTGATTACACAAATGGCGCCCGAACAGGGACTCGATTTGTAAAATAATTATAAATCGACACCTAAAAGCAAATACAAGTGTGGTTGAAGGTTAATAACGATACGAAAAAATTATGTAAAGTACGCAAGACAATGAGTTAAGATTAGAGCAAATATAAGATGTTGTAGAAATAAGTCTAAGAGCAGTATATGTAAATTCAGAAAATTAGTAAATTCACTATATAAAAATGGCAGACAATAATGAAGTCAGCTTCTCTGACAGTCAAACAGAGAGTCAAATAAATACCGACTCAGGTATTCAAACAGAGTCACTATCAATAGATGACCGTAATGTAGAAGAATCTGTAATTAGTACGGCGGGAGCAATTTCCACTCCCGTGACGATTAAAACAAACACAAAAGAGAAAGAATTGTCATTAGAAGACATATTCGATTTTATGAAAAATAATTTCAGTAGAGTGAATAGCAATTTTGACGAACAGAAAAATGAAATCCAAGAAATTAAAAGTAGTGTCAATGAGAAATTAGATGTATAGAATAACAAATTTAACGAATTAAATAATCGTTTTGATGAAATTAAGACCGAAATTAAAAGTGAATTTAATTGTAAATTTGATGTACTTAAATTTGACATTGATGAGGTAAAAATGAAATGCGAAAATAGTTGTAACGAATTGAAACAAGATATTGAGAGAATAGTAGAGTCAGTAGGAAAACAGAGTAAAAGTAAAAATAATAATGATAATAAAAAATTAACAAATGATGACAATAATGTCGAAAATGAGAATATAATAAAAATGTGGTATTAGAGAGTAAGGTAACAAATGTTAACAATGATATTGAAAATGGTAATGTGATTGAAAGGGTGGTATCAGAGAGTGATATGTTGAAAATAGATAGTGAAATAGTGAGTGAGTGAGAGAGAGAGAGAGTGATATGTTGTAACGAGGTAGTAATTAATGTTGATGAATTAGAAAAAGAATGGAAAGAAAGAGTAGATGAATATGGAGGGCAGAGGGTAAATTTTCCCCTTATTTGTGATGAACCAAGGTGTTCAAAAATGTTATTATTGGAGGGCAAGAGACCCTTATTAGTGAAAGATTTGAATTATTTCCCCTTTTTGTATAAGTTTGTACCCTCTGTGTGGAATAATGTGATATGGTGAGATTTAGATAGAGAATTGTGTGTTGATAAAGAAATAGAATTATATAAGTTGCAGAGAAATTATAATGAGTTGAAAGAGAGATGAAATGATATGAAATACTTACCTGTTAAAATAGAGAGTGAGAATTGTTTTGATGATACATGTTTAAAGAATAATAATTTACCTTATGTTGTAATGAATGAGAAAATAATTGACTTGACAATGAATATAATTACTAATGGAGACTGGACAGACACAAATAATGTTGACTTGGTTTATGATTATTGTGGTAAAATGAATGAAATGAAATTTTATGGTTATGACACACAAGATAGCCATATGTGGTATGTAAATAAAATTGAAAACTGTTATGTGGAACCCAGACTAATTTTTGACGATGGAGGCTGAACCTTAAATTCACAAATGGACAATTTTAAATATTTTGTTTATAGTTCAGACCCCGCAACCTTGGACAATAAAGTGTGATATAACTGAATAATGAATGAGGAAGAATTGTAAATAAACTGATAGTGAAATTACTTGTGTCTATTGTAAGATGTTAGGTAAACAATGTGTGTATGTAGTAGAAATTGTTGAGATAATATTTGGCAGTCTAAATAAAGGACAAAATAATTTGGAAGAAGATAATAAATAAATTGTAATTATTGTAATTGGTGAGAGTAATTAAAAATGTTGTGTTTTCAATAATTAATTTAATTAAAATAATTTGAAATGTTTAACTATTCTGATTGATTTAAAGGCTGTATAATTGAATTTTCTAATGGATTTAAATTGTTTTGTGAGATTTGATATTAAGTAATAAATAAGTGTTAAATTGTTTGGTATGGAATAACATTGTTGTTAAAATGTTTCAGAGGTTACGAGGAGATATTGGTGTGTGTATGTTGTGTATTTTGCATTTATGTCAGTAGGTAAACAATGTACTGTAAGTATAAAGTTTATAATACCAATGAGATGGAATAAAAGGTTTACGGGTGTGAAAAGATTTGGATTCAGTAATAAAAATGAATTGAGATAATGGTATTAAATAGAAACTGTAATTAAAAAGTAATAATAACTGAAAGGTGAATTAAAATTATATTTGGTTTGAACTGTAATAAATAGACATTGATAAATATGTTAACTAAAAGATTTATAGAAATTGAAAATTAAAAGTACAGGTATGAGTGGTGAGGTAACCAGAATGTTTAGACTATGGGAGTGTTTATAACACCAGTCTCGCAGACTATTGTTAATGTAAACAGGTGTGTTGGATGTTTTGACTAATGTGTATAGCCAGGTGTGGAAGCTGATAACTGTTGTAACTTGATGAATCAGTATCTTGAGCAAAACCCTATTGTGACATAAAAGAATTGAAATTAATTTTTACAGACAAAATAATAATGAGTTAATTATTGCAACTTAGAGTTTGAAAAATTAAATATAATTCAATTATTTTGATAATGAAATTAGTTGGAAAGATGATTTTAATAATATATTCATATATATTCTGATTCAAATTTCAAATGTAATGGTTAAATAAATGGAATATGTACTTTACTTAAATTGGAACCTGAAGGAAATTTTGCGTGAATGCTATCAAAAATGTTTGGGAAACTTAAAGGTGTATATTACTGTTCATATAAATTTTATTAATGTCAATCTATATTTTACGTTTAACTGTAGATTCCCCACCTACGTGCGGCCATGACCTCACCGGACCATGACTGTGAAAGTAGTCAATTGTGGCAAATCATAAATTTTACTTGATATAACCGGCTTGTGGTTTGTTTTATTTTGTCAACCCGGTGGTTTGTTAGATTTAGTAGGGGGGTTACTTTTTGGGGAATCTATCAAATTTTGGAACAGGCCTATTTTCACCCAGATAGGGGTGGTAGTCCATTAGGGGTGTATAAATCAAGAATAGTAGGTGTAATACTGAATTTTATTGTAACGCCGAAGCAAGGATGGGGGTGGAATAAAAGGAAAAAATGTCCACCCCTTCCGCATCAGTCCTTGTGAAAGCAACTGGACGCCACAGTCCAGGGGGGGAAATAGTGAGTGTGGATGGGCGGTGACTCAGTTACAGGTCACGAGGGAGATGTGGTTTACGGCTAGGATGAGGCTGGAAAAGGCCAAGAAGCCTAGCGCAGAACACATGAATATGTAACGGGTATCAGGGGTTAAGGGAGTAAAAGGGGGGTAGTAGAAAAAAAAAAAAAGGAAAAAATATATTTTTGGTGCCTGCCATCAAATTGATGTTTTAAATTCTGATTGTGTTATTGTTTATGTGTATCAATAGTGCTATTGAATTATATTGTTTAGGATATATGTATAATCAAATGTTAGGATAAGGCAGTCCATGTTTTAATTAAATATTCAATTTATTTGTTTTTTTATCAGTAATAATAACAAAGAGAATTAATCTATTCAGATAAGAGATTTTTTTGTTTTGATACACTCTGATTTTGAACTTAAAAGAATAGTGAATTTAAAGATGAATATTTTGTGATTTGAAATGATGAGTTTGTTTAGAAAATATTATAGGTATATGTATGCGCCCAGTATTTGCCAAAGGCGACCCAGTGTGCATGAAAAGGGGGAACATATCGGTTGAGGATCTGGCGTGGTATTATATCCAAACCTGGGGTTTGGATTTTGGGGTGGCATGATAGAAGGGGAGGTGCGCTGTGGTGCGTGTCTGTTCGATTTTATGGTGTTGGGATCTCGTACAGAGAAGTCCAGTAATCTCGTTCAGATGCGGCGATAGTCGCCGAGCCAGGGGGGTTGTGTACCCATGATGTATAAGAACAAATGGGGGTTTGTTGGCACCGTATCCTCACCGGTCCTCTTTAGGGTTTTAGCAATGAGATTTCTTCTGTTTCGACAGAAGATATCTCATTGGGGGGGGTGGTAATGGGGCGAATCAAAAGGTTTTTATTTTATTTTATTAATTTTGGTTTTCATTTTTCAAAACATTTTAAATTCATTTCATATATGTATCCAGTCCTTGGTTGAATTTAACTCGCAGTCTAAACAAAGCAAAGGTACGCTGTAACTGTGTTGAAATATGTGAAAAGAATGCGTTGTCAACTGTAGCACACTTCCGAGAACTTTGCGGTTGTGTGACATCCACTCACAAATGCACAAGCACCCACATCTGCGGAGCGCCTAACTTTACATAAACGAAAGTAAAGGGAGTGAAATATCGTCGACGTACAGCACCCAAAACTCCTGTGTCATGTGCATAGCCACTAAAAACTTGGACAATGAAGGCTGTGTGCTGCGACAAAATTTGTTCGCCGGCAAGGCAGTGAGGTTTCCCCGCAAGTAACATCGTCAAATAAAGTTCTCTTCCCAGTCGACTAACAATATTGGCCACGCGTGGTCCAACTAAATTTTCTGTCCGGACAATTTTAAAAGTCGGCCGACTATAACACTAGGTATAAATAAAAAGTATAAATCAGTGAAAAATAGTATGAACCAGTGACTAAGTGCAACTTAAAAAACCAATGGAATAATAACATTTTTATCAAAAAAGGAATAGTGTGTGCGACGCGCCATGCGGTCGACGGAGACGCCACGGTAAATTGTAACTGTATCCAACTCAAAATTATTATGAAAATATATAAAAAGGGGGTTTAAAGTAAATATATACAAGGGGGTTTTTGTATGAGTGAGTGGATGTGCAATCTGGGTCGCTTTGATAGATTCATAAATATATTAGAATAAGTTAAGATGTTAAAATAAATGTTTAGGTTATATCTGTTTTAAAGAAAAGAAAGTAGCAGTAATATGTGAATTGAGTTAGAAGGATGAGTAAGGTGTGTATGTGAAAGAAAGTAGAGAATGACATTAAATGAAATTTGTTTCAAATGAAAAGCGAGTTGAGTCCGTTATTCAGATAACCTGAAGGTCATACTTGTATGTCACAGTTTCGTGCAACGGACTTTGGGACGAAGAGGTAAGATATAAAATGAATTAAAATGTTAATAATTAAATGTAATAATAAGTGATTACACAGTCCTACACATGAACTCGCAGCCTATAAACGTGATTTAGGGTTATGTGTTGTAATAATTACTCTCATTTGCAGTTAACTATTTCAACTTCATTTATTATTCTTTTTATTATTCTCTTTTTTGGTGAATCAAATAAGATTATGACTTCTCCTTTTACATTCTCCACCATTTAAACCAAACAAATTTCACCATTGAGGTAAAGACCCCATTTAATTAAAACAGACACAAATTCAACATTTCTTAATCCTTATAATTAAAATAATTGATTATCCAAATTAATTTAAAGACAACCCAGTATTTTCCACACACACTTTTATTCATTTTTTACCCCGTTTAATTAAAGCGCTTTCTTAACATTTTATAATTATTAGTTTATCATAGTTACTCTGTGGGTAGTTTCCTGCCGAACACGCGTTGCACTTCTTCCGTTGTATTTCACCGTTTGCGTCCAAACTACGTCCTCACTAAATATCCTCACTGGAGTAGTTTATACTACTAATATTGTAGTAGTATAAACTACTCCTCACTGCCGAACTGTTCGAGTTTAAATTCTTCCCTTTTCTGCTGGTCGGTCTACATTGAAGAAAATTTAGTCGACCCGCGCGCCGACGCAACCGCGCGGTTTAGATGTTACTAGCCGAACTGTCTTTGACCTAAATTCCCATTTTTTATGTGCGGGCGAGATGAAAACTGTGCCCAGCCGGCGGGCGCACACAACTGCTTGCGTCCGTGGTCGTGAGATGTTATTTGCCGACTGTCTTTGTTCTCAGCGCACTGGGCGAGAAGGAATTTTTGATACGTGACATTATCGTGGGAATGTTGGCCAACACCTGCGCTCATACGCGTGAATTCGCACCCTTGTTGATAACCTGCATTCCCATGCCTCACCGCACCAGTCCCGGAGCTATAGTTCGTTCACAAAATATTCTCGGGTTAGGAAAAAAACTTTAGCTTACAGACCCCTTCATTCTGTACCATTACACCACTCTGCAGCAGAATACAAAGCATATCTAAAAGTAATGCAACTGAATTTTTTTTATCGCACTGTGAGATCAAAAATTCAACAGCTGGTACCTATGAAGTTTGTTTACACAAATTTTAAACCTTTTAACATTACCCTGTGCCACTATTTTTGTTTTTGTTTTGGCTCATAAAAAAAAAATTGTTACGACAGTCTAACTGATCGTTGTATGGTACAGTGGAAAACAAAATACAAGACACCAATTAAGTCACTAATCACCAGTTTTAATTATCACAATTATATAGTTTGTAATCAACAAGATAGTCTCTCACAACAAATCAAATAAAAATTGTTCACATGCAATAAAAATGTCAACTAATATAAAACGCAATTATAAAACACATAACACTTCGCCACAATACTTCGAACCGCACTATGTAAATCGCCTGACAATAATTAAATTGACCATTGCTGAATGGCTGTATTATACCCCGCTGATTTCCAGAATAATCTGTCACTTTAAATGACTTGTTAGTGGCGCTCTCGAGAATCCACTAGAAACAGTGTCTTTGAACACACTGCGCTGACCGGTACGGTTTGGTATAGACTCGACAGTTGACATGTAATTGTCTTTCACCACAAAGTAGCAGCATTATGTACGCTACTTATAGAACATTCCGTATTATGTAACACTGCCCCCTCCAGTTCGGGACGAACTGGCAAGCCGCCTCTGAAGTAATACTTAGCCAGGTGATCTAGGTGGACGACCTTGAACTTTCCCTGTCCTTCCTGTTGATTCTTTTTTTCACAGTGTAGGGTCCTTCCCACTTAGTCTGAAGCTTAGGTGAGCGACCACAATGGTGCTTTGGGTCCAACTACCAGACCTATCTCCTTGGAAACCCACACTATTGCTGTGAATGTCATACCGAGTTTTCATTTTATCACTGGAAATCTTCAGCCGTCCTTTTATCAAAAGATTAATTTCTTGTAGTTAGGTTTGCAATTAGGTTTTCTAATTGCGAGGAATAGTTCTGTGGCTCTTGGGACTGGGTCTCAGGTGATCCGAACATCAAGTCTCCAGGAAGACGAATCTCCCACTCAAACACCAATTTTGCTGGAGTCATGCCGGTTGTGTTGTGTACTGATGACCTATACACCATGGGGAGGAGGAGGAGCCTGCAGGGAGGTTGAGAAGAAGAAGAAGAAGAAGAAGAAGAAGAAGAAGAAGAACCATTAAGCATTCTGCATTATCTGGAGACAACGAACTTGCAGGGCTCTTCAAAGGTTTAATGCAGAAGATGAAGCAAGTTTACTGCCATAAGGGATTGTACATATAGTTGTAATTAATTTCACAAACTGTAATTAATTCATAACCATTATAATGTCAAATAACTTGATATGTTCTTTTAAGTAATGTCAAATAACTTGATATGTTCTTTTAAGTTGTGTATCACTGCTAACATTCTACTGCAGGTCACATTAACAACTTATTGTCAGTTTGTTGTACAACAGATAATGAAGTATCTTTTTACTAAATAGTACAAAATTTGATTGAAAAGTGAGTAATTATAGTTCTCTCAATGCGCGTGCACGCACGCGCATGCACACACACACAATACTGTACTAAAATATATTAAAAGCTTACCTAAACCCATTTCTGAAGCAATGCGTGATATTAAAATTGGACCCAGCTGTTTTGGATCACCAGCTAATACAAGCTGTCCACTCCCCTTAACATTGACATCAGTAAGAATCCTGGCAAAGGGGACCAACACCTCTGGCTCAATTGCTTGGCCACACTCATCAAAAAAAACATATGCAAAGTGGTGTGGTGGGACGCCAATGGTTACTAGCCTATAATAAAAATTCTGTGTTCATATAATTTTTATATAATATAATGTTTATATAATTCTCACATATTAAGTAATTTGGATATAAATAACAGGCTCTAAATAGTGAGGTACCATTTGTCACTCAGTAAATTTACAGTGATTGTAAATAATTATAAACCTTGGAATACCTATAGTGTCTTGAAATAATGTTAATTCGTAATACAATCACACACAAATTTAAAAACAATAACATTAAACCACTCTGACATAGATAAATGAGGACTACAGTTTAATAAAGAAGTGGTCAATGATTGGAAAGAGAAGGAGTTGATTTTCAACCATGTCAACCAAACCACAGGAGAAAGTTATAAAAGAATCAAGGGAATGGTGTACTCTTTCACAATTCCCACTTAACATGCTTATTGAAACAAGTTTAGGAGACCACGAAAGAAAAAGTAATAAAAGCATTCAGGGAATACTACGTTAGGTTGGCAGCTAACTTTGCTGAATGAGCTAAGCAATTTTGCATTTTAACTTGACCATTTGGCACTTGTCTGTCAGTTTATCTTTTTGGGGTATGTTTCATGATAAATTTTGTGGTAAGTCTCAGCAACAAATTTTCATGTAACTTTGCACGCGTGACCATACTTTTACCCTACAGAACCCTATTGTTTTTTATACTGATGCTCCCAAATAGAGGGCAACAAGGCAAAAATATGGGAAGTCCAAATGTTCAAAAACACAGATGTCTACATAGGGAATTATACTGGTCGATTATTGTAACCAAAATATGAATTTAGTTTTCACTTTTTAAAAAATTTCAAAATTTTGTTTTCACTTTTTAAAAAATTTCAAAATTTTGAGATGCTGCAGCCAAAAAATATGAACGTAGTAACTTTTGAAAATTGAAAGTTTGGGATGCCAGGGCCCAATAAGCGGGGCTAAAGTTTGATAAAATTGTAAATTCATGTGGGATATCAAAGAAAAGAGAATTTTAACCAAAATCTGAATATAGTGTATAGTTTTGGAATTTCAAAATTTTTTGACCTCAGGGCCCAAAAATGGGATCAGGAATTTTTAAATTTGTAAAAATCCAGCCCAGTGTCAGACTGAAGGGAATTATAACACAAATCCAATTATTGGGAAATGTTAGCATTTATTGTATGGTTGCTCTACAATTGCTACTTTACTAAACAGTAAGGTTATCGGAATTTTAATACATTTTCTGATAATTGAAAAATTACCTAATATTAAAATTTATCCAATAATAAATGAACTTCATTCAAAACAGTGGATGGGCGAGTTCTGAAGCTCGGGGAGTATACTAGTAACATTAAGTGGAACGGGAAAAGGAGTGCGTGGTTTGTTGTAGGCGTCATCAGATATAGCGTATGTTAAGTGAAAAGATTAACAGATAATTCTTATTCAGTCAAGAGGACTAAAATGAAGATAATAAGTGAAAGCTATAAGGAGAGTGGAACTGAATAATTAAGAAATTTCAATAATTGAAGTAGTTTTCTACTGAAGGAATGTGATTACAGAAAACAATAGGTGTGTCAGAACTGATGTTAAAAGTAGTATTTACCTGATAAGCAAGCTCTTCTGAATTACAGGATCTGTTTACTAGTAGTCATATGGCTTTTGCAAAAGCTTTTGTTCAGAGTACTGAAATCAAACTCGGACTTAGGGGAAGAAGATGAAAGTCAGGATGGAGGCAGTGAAGATATGGACAAGGAAATCAAGTGAATACTTAAAAGGACAAAAGAGAGGTAAGGAAACTTATAAAGACAAAATTTTCAGTCCACATGTTCACACCTAATTGATTTATTCAGAATGTTTTCAAATGGAAACTGTTGAAAAATAAAAGGAGAGGTGAGCTGAAGTGGAAATACTTGGACAGTGTGCAGAAGACACTGGGAGTTGGAAGGAATGATGCACTAAAGAGAAGTATGAAGGACACGAATTCCTAGGTGCAAAAAACAAGGTCTGCCCTTCAGATTAAAACATGAAATAAAAACAACAAACCTTCCCGCCGTTGTTGATGTGCAGACAACTATATCTTTTGACATAATTTCTTCCATTGTTGGCATGTATACTTCTCCACCTTCCATGTTAATAATCCTGTCAGTTTTGAACTCTTCACAGATTTTGCCAAAAGATATGCTCATTGCATACATACGCAATAACTTTGCATCTTTCGGTAGATGTTTCAATAAACGTTTAGTTATAACATCACAAGCTGTATTGGATGGTGCACACACCAGCTGTTTTACTCTACACAAATGCCACACCTGTGTAGACCAAAATTACATTTTAGAACAAAAGTTTCTTCCTACATTATATTATACAGTGAAACCTTGATATAACACTCTTCTGCAGACCAGCCAAAAAGCGCTGTATATCGAGGGTCACTATATAAAGGTACCAAGTTTAACTATTTAATTTGCCAGGACAGTGAAAAATGAGCGTTACATCAAGGGTCGCATTTTATCACAGGGGTTTTATATCGAGGTTCCACTGTATAACATTTCATTGAATCATGCATGTTACTTATAATGAATTATTGATAGCCAATTTCTGACTACTAAAATCAATGATTCTAGTGAAATCAATGAACTGAAAATTAAGAAGCGAATTGGGAATCAAGGAACAGTGGACTGAGATGTTTTTTGCAGTTTGATTTATCAACTACAATACATACTTGTTTTTGAAAATAAAAGAAACACAATAAAAATTAATAAACAAAAAACTTTAAAGTAAATCAAATAAGTTTCTATGAAACCTATACACAGTACAACCTATTCAAAGCAAAACCTGTAAATCAATAAATATGAAAAACACTGTAGCAATAGTCACAAGGAAGACAAGAACAACAGGACGAACCAACTTTTTGGATTATGACTACCCATACAATGGAGCTTTGGTTGACCAGAAATTGACTATCATGAATGCAACATCATGTTTAAATATTTCTATGAAATCAGTGATCATGATTACGATTCAATGGTAACTGTAATCGGACTTTCAAACATTTCTGATGATGCAACCTCCAACATTAGTTCATCACAAACAGCGACTTCAGAAGTTATAACCTCATCAAAAGAAACTAGGAGCTCAAAATACCTACCCATGGAATCAAAATTTATGTGAATGAATTATTGAACTCAGATATCTTAATGTTGAAAATATTAAAGAATATGCATTGGCAATACTTCTTGATCTGTGTTTATAAGGACATGTACGGTATTTATTGGTAAAGAGAACTTTAAAACTTCAGAATCAAAACTTTTGCATGAAGCTACAATGAGAAAAGAAAACAGTTCTATTATCTCAGCCTATGGTTTCTTGACCTTCATTGGGCCCAGAAGGATAAAGGTGGCATGAAAAGCACCTTACTTCATAGTTTTTATGAAGGCAGTACGCTTATCAGCCTTCCCACAAATCATGTACCTTAGGCAATATGTTCTTCAGAAACACGGGCATCTTCAGAAATGTTCAGTGACAAAATGTGGAAGAAGTGTTACTCTATTTTGATGGCAAATCAGCTATTGATACTCCCAGTATTTTGTAAAGAATGAGGTCAATATTTTCTAGAGCCTGCAATGTTTGAATGGAAAATCTGACTACAACACTACAACTCTCTGGAAATGAGGAAAAGTTACTTATCCCTAAATGAGCTGTGCTACTTGTTCTTATAACTACTTATCTGCACAAGTTCTTATCTGTTCTACTCTGAAATGATATTTTCATCTTCAAAGTATCAGACATGGCAAATAAAGAACTGACTTGATCCTGAAAGAGGACAGATGTAGTAGCATCAGCAGGATTTTCAGAATGTCCATTTTAATTTCCTTAGTCCCATGGTGCTTTTAACTTGCCCCTTTTTTCTTGCACTCTTTGGATATACAACTTGAATTGCGTCCTTGCATTCTATTAACTACAGAACTCTATAAAACTTCAGTCACACACACACACACACACACACACACACACACACACACAATTTTCTACTGGCAATTACTAATATTAAGTAATATGCTCATGTGACTTGAAAATCATGTGTGAGCCAGCTGATCACATATGATTTATGTATATAAAAAAAAAGTAAAATTTAATAAAGCATCACAATATTTCAAGTTTAATAACAAACTTGAGAGAATTGACCTACACATAACAAAGTATTTACTTTACTTTAGTCTGATCGCCACCTCTCTCAAAGTAGCCCTCTTTAGCAGTGACATATTGCTCCCAGCATTTTCCACTTCTGATGTGCCCTGTGTTTTTTCCCAGTGATGTCCCTGGAAGTCTTGTCCTTGCTTGAATCACTCAATTACAAATTGATAACCCTTTAGCTTGAGCTTCATCTTTGGGAAGAGGAAGAATTTGCAGGAGGGTCAAATCTGGTGAGTAGGGATTATGGCAGGCGAGTGAGGGTGATAATGCTATTACAACATAATTTCTAATTTCTGATATGTTGGAAACACTCTGTAATCAGATACGCTGTCACGATGGATCATCTAACTCTCTTCGTGCTAAAGTTCACAAGTCTTTTTGCTGAATATCCTCCTTCATCATCACAAAACACTGCAGTAAAACTGGGTTCTCAGGGACAACAAATTCATGATGCACAACCCCATGAATGTCAAAAAACGATCCAACCTCACCTTCTTTGGTCTTAGAGATGCTGAGCTGTTCCAATGTGAACACTGACATTTATTTCCAGGCTGAAACTGTAAACCATCTCCAATAATGATCCTCAACATGAAGGTTGTGTCTTATGTTCAAGGGGTCAGAATCCTGAGCACAATCTTTGCTGCAAGTTGTGCCACACTTAAAGTACAAATGACATTCAAAATACCTCATATGACTCACTGTTTCATTCCTGTAAGCTTACAAAATCATGGGAACTCAGTCTCTACTTCAACTTTAATGAATTGGACACAAGTCTTTATGTTAGCTCTCTGCCCTAGTTTGTAGTTCACACTGAAATCACAAATGTGTGTCTGCATATGGTCACAACAAACTCATGTAACATAGCATTTAATATACACTGGACAATAATAACTAGTGAAAGGCCCTGTACACAACTACTGTGCTGTGCGTACATCCCAATACAACTCTCTGTTTTGATTCTACCAGACTAGTCTTAGAACACGGTGTACACGTTTGATATTACTCTGCACATAGTTAAATAACTTTTATTTTTCTTTGTATTTTTCTTTAATTGATTTGCTGTTTTTATTGTATTTGGATACATTAAGATTGTCCCCCCCATTCATTTTGCATACAAAAATGAAATTAACCGTTATTAATAATTATATTAATGGTACAAATAACAATGAAATTCTATTAAAACAAATAAATTATTTAATTACTAAAAACAACTGTGATATTTAATTTTGTATGAAACAAATTACAGCACATTACCTGGCATATTGCTTCTACAAGTGTTCCAGTTTTTCCAGTACCAGGTGGACCATAAACCAGATACGGTGCAGGTGATGATGTTCTATTAACAATATTCTTAACAGCCTGTTGCTGCTCTGGATTTTCTGCTATTTGCTTGTAGAACCAAGCAAAATTGTGACTACAAACAAATAATAAACTATTACTTTCTATATAAATTACAAATACTCTTAACAAAATCAAGTATTTATGTGTTCTGACACCCTCCCCAGGAGCCGCTCCGCCATATAAAAAATCTACACAGATTTTAACAAATATAATAACCTGCCCACTTAAGTACAAGCCCAATCCATGTAAATTTTTGTGTTTTTAAGAATGTTTTACATTTTTCATACATTACTCCCAACATACTGACGCTTCAAAAATAGTAAATGCAAATTTTTAGTGAATGTAATTTTTTGTAGCAGTCACTTTTCTTAAGCTCCACATTTTAAATAAAAATTATGGTCTTTAGAAAATTTAATTACTTTCTTATTTTTTCCAACGATCATAATATATTCTTTTTCTTTTCATGTATTTTTTACATAGATTTCACACAGCAATCTAATAATTACAATATACAGATGGTCTATTATTTTGCCTGTAACAAGAACTGCATGTATAAAATAAAAAGGATTTAAATACTGTCTCAAACATTTTCATGCATCTCTTTATTTATTGTTATTATTATATTTTTATTATTTCATCATACACAATTATAAATAAATTGTGTTAATTCCAGTATTTGTATTGATATAGTCCATTATGTTGATTATGTGATCAACAAGAATATTTACCATTTCAGTAAATATACAGAGTTTTCTGTTCAAATTTTTGGGAAAGTTTTCAAATCATTTGTTCATTTTTCTTGTTATTTTATAGGTAATTTTAACAACAGTTTTAGGTCAACATATCTGGGCCTGATAATGATAATTGTATACACCAAAAAAAGTATAAATATGGTAAACCAGCTTGTAGGCAAGAAAAATGCCATTAAGCAAATGAATTTTCTAATTTATTTAAATAATTATTTATAAATTTGTATAATAATGAACCAACAAATGCAATTCTTGGCAGGGATTGTGTGTGTGTGTATTTTTAAGAGTTAATTTGTTTGCAACACTGAAGAACCTTAAACTTATATTAGTACAACAACATTGGCATTAAAACATTCTTTCTTGGCTGTAGTAATACATTTTGTAGAATTGACTATCAATGGATAAACATTAAGTGTTTGCTTTTCAGCAGATTGTATTTTATACACCATTAACTGAGAGGTGATGTCAAATCATATGTATATTCAGCAATATACTGGTTTAGTTTAACAGATCAGTGTACTGATTTCATTAACTATTATTCTAGTCACACAATTATCCTAGTCACAATGGCTCTGTTTAAAACTATTACTTTTTCTTGCATGCAACATGCCATTTTAACTTCAGTGTATTCTGTAATTCATGTCAATGGAACTTTATATGTTGCTGGACGAGAGGGCCTCTTTATTAGGCGTGGTTTTACTACTTCAACAAACCGATGTTCTGTAGGTAATATTTGAAGTTATTCTTTTTTTGTGCACTTAAATCTTAATAAGAAATGAACGTTCATGTTACAAAAAAAAAAGAAAGATGCTTGTGCTTAATAAGTTCATTTGAACACTTTATTATGCAATTTTTTTTTAATGCCACATAACACTTTGGGCATAATCAAGATACAACTTGTATGAGTTGCACACTTTTCATATAATTCATATAACATTTAAATATTTTAGTGATTAACTGTACTTTCACTTGTGAAAACTTACGTTTCTTATTGTCCTCGAACGTTTCGGTGTGGTGTACACCTTCCTCAGCGAGGTTTGAATACTGAGTGTCATGAACAATTGGTAATGGTTTATTCACAGGTTGGTGGGATGTGTGTGGGGGGGTTTGGTGGGAGGGGGTTGGCGCTGGGATTCAAGTATAGTTTGGTTTGTGTATGATTGTGTCAAATAGTACGTGTGATTTAAAGTGATGAAGCCTTCTAAAGGTGAAAGCCGGTTTAGGCTGTAAGGTAAAACTTTACGTTTTTACTTATAAAAAACTTAGTGTTCCGAGTCATCAATACTATAGTGATATTTAGTTAAGTAACAGACACGTCATGGACAACGAAATCCAAGAATACTACTTTGTGTCTAAATATTGACTTGCAATAATAAATATATTATAAAATATATTAAAAATGTTAGCTAACAAATATTTAAAAACTATGTGTAATTCTTATGTTATACAGAGTTTTACCTTGGTGTAGGTCGACTGGCTGCATTATTTTGCTGAGGAAAAAACATATCAGCTGCTTCATCTTTACCAATTAGGTCAAGAGCACGATGAACCATCCTCAGTAGAAAATTATTAATTGTAAACAACACATCAAATTTCATATTCGGCAAGTAAATTTTTTGAAGGCTAAAAAAAAAGAAACAATATGGTTTCTTACTAAAATACAACATCCATATTAAATAGAAAGCAAATAATAAAAATCCATATTGTGAGCAAAAATCAAGCTACACAATAAATACCCAAATACAGATTCATAACAGAGGAATGTATGTTAAGATACCTGAATTCATGATAAAGTTATAACATCTGTTCATCTCCTATGTGAAATATTTTTTTTTTACTTTGAGAAACAAGTAAAAAACAAATAACTTATTGTTTCTAAAATACAATTGTGTGCATGCATGCACACACGCACACACACACACACACACACACACACACACACACACACACACACACACTTATGTGGTTCTTGGTTATTTTGTGTTGTTGCCTGCATTCTTCTCTTGCTGCCTGTAAGCAATGTTTAGACCCTTAAAAGGGGAGATGGAATCATTACACCCCTAGAAGGGGAACTATGTTTGCCATTAAAAGGCTACTGCATCACTTAATATGGCTGAGGGCAAGTATAAATAGTATCACTACCCTATGTCAGGCTTACAATCATGCATTCCCAGCTGCTACAAACGCAGGATTATGCGGGGTGTCTTAGCTGCCTGGAGAGTACATGTTACCCAAGTCGCAGTCCAATGAGTACCAATTGCTAAAATACTGTGCATTTATGTGTCCATAGCACAAAAAAGTTGAGTTGCATGTCCCCATTGCATAATTTCATGTGCAAGTGATGATGGCTTTTGATTTTGTGCATAGACTAACTGGGTCTCACATCTCTGAGTCAACAAACTTAGAAGTGAGTGCTACATTAGTCTGGGACACAGACATGGCCACTGTAGAGTTTTGGCCAGAGCAGATGCTGCCATACCAATCCAACTCTGGTAAGAAGGCAATTGTATAGCCAAATGATAGTATGGGGGTAGGTTTCTCAGAGCTCTTCAGGGCCAATAAATGATCAACAGATAAATAATATCATAGTATGGGAATACAAACTGGAGAGGACCATTGAGGAAGACTGAACACGATAGCAATACAATATGGTACAAAAATGCTTCACTGGAGGTGCTCATGATAAGAAACTGCCATGGCCACGAGTGGTGGAGATTCTTAAAACCGTAGGCTGAGAGAGGTTAAGGTTTAGTTGAAGCTAAAACACTACTGCAGAGGGAGAAGATCAAATAATACTACTGTAGTATTATTGGACAAGTTCAAACGATAGATGAAAAATCCTCTAAAATGAACCACAAATTAACAAAAATTTGTTATTTACTTTAACTTTTAGGCAGACAGAAATTTTAGGCATAAACAATTTCATGATTTAACTTTGTTCCTGCTATGTCAAAACAGAAACTGCCCATCAGTAAAAAAAAAAATTAACTCAACCTAAACCATCATAAACACAATTAGTGTTACATAAAACATAATAAAAAGTAAATAAACCTCTGCTCAACAGTCCGTAAAGGCCCAAGGCATACCGCCCGGCTTTTGTGTTTAGTGGGAAAGTTGCATGGCTAGTACAACGTGCTGCCAGCCGCTAGTTGCGGAATTCATAACCAGACACGAAACATAATAATCTCTTATTTTAAGATGCACCTTGTTGTATTTAAGCATGCTCAAAACTGAAAATTTTTACACCGTAATGACACTTCAATATGGATCCATGTGGTTACAAACTTTCCTAATCTAAAGTTCACCATGAAAGATTGTGATACAAATTAACCTGCCCTTTGGCTTGTTTCTAAGGATGTTTTCCCCGAATTATGATACGTGAGAAGTTTTAAATTACATCAATATACTTCTTTCTTAAAAAACTAAAGATGAGGCTTTGTTTAACACTTCCAGACCTTTGCTTGTACATTGTATGAATCCACAAGAAATGTCATTCTGTCTGATGCCTACACGCTGTACAGGTGTTTATTGTGGTTTTAAATGGTTTCACCAGTTTCCTATAGAGAATAAGACAGCAGAAGTGAAATTTAGTTATTTTTTATTTAACATTTGGCGCTGAATGCATAGCAACAAACACTGTGATTTGTTTACATTCTTTCATAAAAGTGTCCTAACTCTGTGCGTTGCACAGATTTTGAACTTTTCATGTTACTGACATTGAAATTACTTTATTCATGTGATTTCAAAAATAATTGACATAATAAATTAAAAATAACAATGAATCTGAAACAGATAGATGACTTTGATGCAGTACCCAACTTTCAAAAACCAAAACCATTCTTCTGATAATTAGTTGGTTACATAGTTATTTCTATTCAAATATTTATCTTTAAATTTTTTTAATTACTACAAAGTAAAAGCAACCAATAAATACCGTATTTTCACGAGTATAATGTGCACTCATGTATAAGTGCACCCCCATTTTATCATAACATTTTGCAGAAAAAATGTTAACTCATGTATAAGGCGCATTCATATTTGTGATGAGATATAGTTGAACAAATTTATTAAGATGCAGAAAAGTATACATTGTTTGAATATTAGACTGCAGAAAAAGTGATTCATACAAAATAATAGAAAAATGTACTTGCCATGCCTATTTATTTGTAACTACAAAACAAATATTAAAATCATATAAAATTTAAAACAACTTAAAACTTACACAAGTCATAGTTTTTGTTTAGTCTGTTATATTTTTAGTCTCTTCTTATGCAACTTTGTTTGTCATGTCCTGTTGATCTGACAGGCACAGATTTCACACTTTTTCATTAATAGTCATGCCCATTGGTACATCGCAAAAGACAAAACACTGGTCTGCATTCCCAATATGAGATAAATCGAAACTGTTCGTATGCTTTGTTTATACAATAAATCGATGAAACTCAATAACTTTATTTTTGTACACCAAGGCAAATGTTGAGCCTGTACCATTTCAATAGTAATGGTGAAAGCCCCATTTTTATAAAAACTTGACTAGATGATTTCCTAATTCT
The DNA here is from genome assembly GCA_034769895.1 of Magicicada septendecula. Classification (NCBI taxonomy): domain Eukaryota; kingdom Metazoa; phylum Arthropoda; class Insecta; order Hemiptera; family Cicadidae; genus Magicicada; species Magicicada septendecula. Next base: position 583,482,654 of record CM068369.1, read on the forward strand.
GGAAACTTAGCTCTTTTTACTAAAGAAAGAATCCCAATCACAACTAGTAACACTTAATTTTCCCATTCCCGAACATAAGATTCTGGTACAACAAATATACACGTTGCAGCGCGATTACCATTTCCTTTTCCGAATTTTATTATGGATAATTTAAACTGAGCTGCATAGGACGATAGTGATGTTCTTTCACTCATTATGACTATACAGTATGTTTCTTGACAACATAAGCAATACAGGTATTGAACGACTGTAAAAACAGCAGGCTAACGACGACAAACAAGTTCAGTAACAGAATGCTAGAACAGAGTACTGTTATTAGTCTACAATGTGAACAAATAACTGATGGAGAAGGGGTGAAAACTGCAAACCAAATCACCTGTAAATTTTATTTTATTATTACTAGAGTCAAGTCTGAAAGTTTTAAGCGATGTTGCCAACTCCGCCATTCACAATCTGACCATACATGTGCAGATCTACAATATAGCATGTAAGTTATATTATTCATGTATAATGCACACCCCCATTTTTGGGATGAAAATCTGGGAAAAAAGTGTCCATTATACATGAGAAAATACGGTAAACAGTAACATTCTTTTTTCTCCTCACTGGCGCAATAGAAGCATGTTGCTGGTCTTGGCCTGCTCAATCACTGTCATATCAGTCCTGAGAAGCAAGGGAGATGTTTATCCTCAGCTACTTGAGATCACTCAGGACACTGTCTCTCCACTGCCTCTTAGGCTGTCCTCTAGGTCGCATTCTACAAGGAGAATCCTTGAACAGTTTTTTGACTGTCTTGTTAGTCTTTCATTCTCAGGACATGACCTAGCTGCTTCAATCTTTGGATGTTAATGAAGGAGATAATGCTGAGATCATGTTATAATGTACACAATTCACTATTTTTTCACCACAGGCATATTCCATTTTCACATGTAGGACCTGTAATTCTCCTAAGAAATTTTTTTAATCTGCCCAGCAGCTCCACTGCTGACCTAATAACACTTGGGAGCTGATCACATCATTTGACGTGGTGATAAAACTTCTATAAAGTGCTGATCATGTAACTTGACATAGTGTAGATTTATGTTTCTTTAAATACGCGATCACTTCTAGTGACGTGGTTTTTGCTGTCTCATATGTTTCTTAGTGTTCTTAGTTCTTGAAATCACCAGCAGATAGTAGGTTAACTGAACCAAACTGAAACTATGAAGAAATTTTACAAGAACATTTCCAGTTGCTATATGTAAAGACCCATGCTTCAAAGTTTTTCATTAAAAAAAAATTATACAAACTAAACATATTCGTAATACATTTTCATATGTCTTATGTTTAAACAGTGAAATGTACTACTTCTATGTAATTTAAAGTGATTTTATAATATTTTTAGTGTGCTATAACCATTTTGACAGCTTTTTTTAAAATAAAAATTGTGTATAAAAAAGTAAAGTTTCATTGAAAGTGTTTATATAAAAGAATAAAATTTTATATATATTTATGAAGTGGAAGCTCCAGCATTTAAAACAAGATGAGTACCATTTTTCTAGGTTATGTTATAGTTTCACAAAATTTTTTTGAAAAACATTAAAACCGGCCGGCACTCTGTAGAAGTATTTTGTGTCAGCAGCCGGCACTCTATAGAAGTTTTGTGCTGAAACATCCGGCACTCAGAGTGTTAAGGATTTAGGTTTCAATCTCATATGCCACTGGACTAATTAAGGTTTTATACAACCTGAATTTTGTTGACTGGCTTACCAATGTACTCTTCAGGATTTTATTCAAGACAAAGTATACTCTGTTCCCAGGTGCAACTTTTATTTCCTCCTTTCGTCATGGTCTTCACTAACAGCAGCACCAAGGTACTGGAAACTACTGACTGCTTCAAAACAGTAATCAGCAAACATGTAATGCTGCTGGTGTTGTATGCATCGCTTTCTTCTTGACACCACTATTTTGGTCTTACCTTCATTTTCTCTAAATCTTATAATGGGAGCCTCTTTATTCTTTAGAAAGGCTTTTTTAACAGAAAGCAAGCTTTATGGAAATATTAAACAGGAGTAAATCCAGCAGGTCACCCTGTTATAGGTCAACTACTATATTGACTCCAGGAGAGATGCATCTACCAATCTTCACTCTGCATGTGGATCCCTATGTACACATCTCACAAGTCTAACCAACTTATGCGGGATACCCAGCCCTTCCATCATTGTTAGGAGCTTGCTCATTTCTGAATATTGTATCATAAGCAGCCTTGAAATTAATACAAAGCATCCAGGTGGTCTGGTTGTACTCTCCCATCTTTTCACAGATCTGTCTAAGTGAGAAAATTTGATCTACAGTTGACCTATTGCTGCAAAACCATTACATAGTGACATTTATAAAGGTATAAATAACTTTTGCTTTCTCAGTATTTATAATTTAAAATATTTTTTGGAATGATTTTAAGTTTACAAAATTAACGCAAGTTTATTTGTAAAATTACTGTAGTCAAAACAAATGTTAACGTCTTACAAATATATCTCATCATGGGTATTTACTAAGCCCACTCTATCCATCGGTTGCATACATACACTATACCCAATCAATATACACAATGATTGCTCAAATGAAACTACACACTGAGATGATAAATACAGTATGTGTCTTTAGCCTATGGATATTTCAAAAGATGAAACTCACTGCGTAAAGATTAAATCTGTACTCTGTGCCAAAAACAGAGTGCTTTATCAAAATTATTGAACAAGTGAAGCGAGTTCTCAGTATTAATTTGACTATGTGTCTGTCTGTCTGTAAGCCTTTTAGGGTATACCTCACAATAAATTTTGAAAGCAATTTTTACATACAACTTGGCTTGCACATCCACACTTTTACCCCAGAGACCTTTATTGTTTTTTGAGATTGACCCCCCCCCTCAAATATAAAGTGGAAACATCCCAAAAATGTTCAGGGGTAAAAATGTTGAAAAATTATAAAAATTCATGTGGGATATTCAAATTAATACTTTCAATGTCAAGACTGTTACAAGACTAGTAAACATCAATATTGTTACTACGGTCTACTTGATCGTCATAGGTATAGTGGAAAACAAAATACAAGACACCAATTAAGTCACTGATCACCAGCTTTAATTATCACAGTTAAACAGTTCATAATTAACAACACAGTCTCTTATAACAAATAAAATAAAAATTTTCACACGCAAATAAAATGTCACCAATATTAAACACAATTGTATTACAATTATTCCGCCCGATTACAAAACGCAACATTTCACTAATAACCACTTGAACGCACACAGTAATAACTTGTAATCGCCCGACAATAAACTCGAACCGCACTGTAAATATTTGCAACTATACTGAACTGAATGTCGTTGAGTACTGGTATTTATACCGCCCCAAATTACTAGATTATTCCATAATGCGTGTTAGCGCCAGAGTGTGCGACGTAATTAATTGCGGGCTTGACACAGTTTGCCCAGCTTCTGGCACAGTATAGCAAATGCGTCAAGTCACGTAGGCCACCGCATTATATTCCGGATCCCTCTGGAACGTTGATAAACAACTAGATTGTTCTGTGACGTTGTAACACTGCCCTCTCCTTAAGCCTGTTTGTCCTGAACTGGCAAACGTCTCTGAAGTGGTACTTAGCCAGGCGATCTAGGTGGACGACCTTGAACTTTCACTGTACTTGCTGTTGAATCTGATAAACAACATCGCTGGTTCTTTTTTTTACAGTGTAGGGTCCTTCCCAGTTAGACTGAAGCTTAGGTGAGCGACCACGACGGCACTTTGGGTTGAACAACCAGACCTGATCTCCTGCTTGGAAACCCACACTATTGCTGCGAATGTCATACAAGAGTTTTCATTTTATTATTGGTAATCTTCAGCCGTCCTCTTACCAAGCGATTCATTTCTCGCAGTTGGTTTTCTAATTGCGAGGAATAGTTCTGTGGCTCTTAGGACTGAGTCTCAGGTGATCCGAACATTAAGTCCCCAGGAAGATGAACCTCCCTCCCAAACACCAATTTTGCTGGAGTCATGCCGGTTGTGTCGTGTACTGATGATCTATACACCATAATGAATAGTAGTATACGTTGGTCCCAGTCTGTTTGGTTCTCATCAACAACCTTAGAAAGATGCTGCTCAAGTGTCCTATTGAATCTCTCAACCATCCCGTCTGACTGAGGATGCAGAGGTGTTGTCCTGGTCTTTCGAATTCCGAGTAGACGGCATAATTCTTTAAACACTCCTGATTCGAAATTTCTCCCTTGATCCATATGGATTTCCATAGGGGCACCATAACGGCAACAGAAGTTGTGAACTAACTGCTTTGCCACAGTGGTAACCTCCTGATTTGGAATTGCGTAGGCTTCCACCCACTTAGTAAAGTAGTCACTTACAACCATGATGTACCGGTTTCAATTGTCAGTAACTGGGAATGGTCCAGCAATGTCTATGGCAATTCTCTCGAAAGGCAGTCCAACGTTATACTGTCCCATTTTTCCCCTGCTGCTGGTTTGTGAGCCCTTGCTTGCAGCACATATTTCACATGTCCAAACCCATTTGTTGTGGGGAAGATCAAGCCAATAGAATCGCTTCCATATCTTGTCAAGGGTTTTTTTAACGCCAAGATGGCCTCCAGATGTTCCATAATGCAGCTCCTTCAAAACAGACTGGACTTTACTTCGGGGAACTATCAACTGCATGACCACATCTCGTCCATCTGCACTTTCCCAAGCCCTTTTCAGCAATCCGTTTTCTAAGGCGAGAGATTCCCATTGTGCCCAGTAGCCCTTCAGCACTTCAGAACCATGGCAGATATCTTGCCAATCTGGGCGATGACCTTCCTCTTTTGCTGTCAAGATCAGTCCAATGTCTTCATCACTCATCTGTTCTTGTCGACAGTCTTGTGTTGTCCAGCTGTCTGCCAGGAAATCTACAGTGATGGCTTGAACATGTTCGCTTGAGTTTTGTTCTTCCTTTCTGTGGCAATGTGGGCAGCCTTCCAGGCATGGTCTTCGTGATAAGCCATCTGCATTATCATGCAGGTGCCCCCGCCGATGTTGTACCTTGAAGTTGTACTCTTGCCGACGTTCAAGCCACCTTGCCAACTGTCCTTCCGGATTTTAAAATCTCAAGAGCCATGCAAGTGTGGCATGTTCGGTACGTAGTGAAAACTCTCTTCTATAGAGGTACCTCTTTAGAGGTATCAAGTGATCCAACGCTCAGACAATTGCCAGCAACTCTCTCCTTGTAACGCAATAATTTCTCTATGGTTTAGAAAGTGTCTTGATGTAATACACTATTACTCGTTCTTCACCGTTTTGCACTTGAGACAAAACTGCTCCTAGACCAGTATTGCTTGCGTCCGTGTCCACAATGTATTTCCCTTCGGAAGCTGGGAAAGTGAGAATTGGCTCTGAACATAATGCAATTTTCAAAGTCCTAAATGCTTGATCCAAAATATCCACCACTCTAATAGGTACATTTCCGGTTTCGTCAGGTTTTACTAAACTCCTGGCAATTAGTATGCCCGATGTGCTGACTACCTGGGGTTCGAATATCTACCCCAGGTTGCCCCTAGTGTCTACCTCGGTTCTAACCATGATGATATTTTCAGAGTTTGGCGGAACAGTTTGCCTGGCTTCTGGCACAGTCTAGCAAATGCGTTGAGTCATGTAGGCCACCACATTATATTCCGGATCTCTTTGGAACGTTCGATAAACACGTAGATTGTTCTGTGACGTCGTAACAATATTGCTACGGCATCATGAACAATCTACGTGTTTACTGAACATTCCAGAGAGATCCAGAGTCCAAGCGTGTGGTGTATGTGCTTGTATACGCATCTACGAGAAACTTCTCGATGCCGCCAGCTGTGCGGACTGTGTCAAGGCTGCAGTTAATTACGTAGTTCATACGCCCGCTATGACGCAATTAGGAATCGTCTAGATATTCGAGTAGCTATAAATACCGGTACTCAAACGACGTTCAGTTCAGTATGAGGCGAATTTCTGACTGTGCGGTTCGAGAGTATTAGTGCGATATATTTACAGAGTGGTTCGAGTTATTACTGTGTACCTTCAAGTAGTTATTAGTGAAGTGTTGCATTTTATATTCGGACCGTATAATTGTGATACAATTGAGTTTTAATATTAGTGGACATTTTATTGCGTGTGAACAATTTTATTTGATTTGTTGTAGCCACTGTGTTGTTAATTACGAACTGTTTAACTGTAAAAAGTAAAGGTGTGATTAGCGACTTAATTGTTGTCTTGTACTTATTTTGTTTCCACTGTACCTAGTAGACCGTCGTAACAACATATTGAACAGAGTTCCCTCTTTAAACAGTATGAAACAGGCACTTTTTGATAATAAATAATTACTCAGTGTTACTTAAACAAAAGTATTTTATTTTTTCAAAAGGTAACATACGTTTTATTACCATTACTAAAATTTCTTATAATTTCAAAACACTTTTCTACCAAAATGTGTGTAGTTTATGTTTTTCTGTTATGGGAAAAAGCAAAATTTATCAATGTTTAAATTACAACAATATTTTACACTGTGTCGTCGTATGTGTCACATTTCATAACTTGTAAATACAACAAGCATGAAACAATGAAGAATAATATCTACTGTTTATACTTAGTATATAAAACTAAATACTTCTGATAGCCTACAGTGTGCACAAAACTACAGTTAACGTTTTAAAAAACTACAAATTTTTTTCCACCATGTAGTCACCAATGAATAATGCAGATGATCGTGTATGACAACCCGCAGCAGTCACGTGTTAAACAGAATTTTAATAAAAAACTGAATATAGTGTTCGGTTTTGGAAATTTCAAAAATTTCAGATGACAGTGCTCAGAAAAAGGGATCAACAATTTGGGAAAAACTGTAAAAACCTATGCAGGGTGTCAGGCTACAGGGAATTTTAACCAAATCCAAACGTAGTGTTCACTCTGAAGTGTTTTTAACTTCAGGGGCAACAAGGCCCAAAAATTTTAAGAAAATTATAAAAGTCTATATGGGACATCGAGTTATGAGGAATTTTATTCAAAATACGCACTCAACATCTTTAATAATTTGACAAAATTATTAACTCTCTACACCCATTAGTAATTTTGCCTTGAAGAAAGTTATTATGCTACATTTATAACAAAAACTTACACATTATAATATAATGTTATATTAATAATATTAAACTTACACATTACATATATAACAAAAATACTGCTTTAAAATTAGGAACATATATTAACAATGTTACCAAATGTATTAAAAAAATTGAATATTCACAAATACAACATATTAACAGATATTGGAAACTTGAAAAATACACAATATGTATACTAACTTTTTATGAAAACCAAGTAAAACCTTTTCTTCATGAACTTCATGAACTATGCCTTCATAGCGGAGGCTTCTATCGCCAGCCTTGCAAACGTGTATTCTATCACCTCTCAAAACTGATGGCCTATTTTCAGACAGCCCTTTCACCTGTAAAAACAAATAATTGAAATAGCTGTAGGATTAAAAGTTCCTGGGCTTAGCCCATGGACCTAGTGGGAAAAGAGACATTTCTGTGTAGGGTTCCAGAGATTTCAGTGGTAGTTCTGAAAGAAGTATTTCTACTTAGTCTTACATGGGTAGCTAAAATATTGGTTCCCATTCCATTGAAGATAGCTGTCAGGGGTATAGCTGGGGTCTGGTACCCACAGAGAGATGTGTGGCCTGCCTAACAGCCCAGCAGAAGTGCTAATCCTATTGTTACTACCCATGAGAGCTTACATTCTTCTATTAATTGTAATGTACTTTCAATGTACTGATTATTTCTTGGCTAACTGGTATTATGGAATGTATTAGGTGCCACAGATATTAAACAATAATCCATTATAAATATCTTGTTGATTCATCCTCTTTGTTCACTTTTACTAATATTATTATATATAAAAAAACAAGATATTTATAATACCGCCAGCACAGCGTATTACATCCACAAATATAGAAACGTCAGGATTCAGATAACGAAAACATCCTTAAACATCGCATACAACAAAACATGCCGCAAACACAATATTATACCCACACATGCACAAATCATAATAAAAAATAACACACACGCCGCAATACAAACCAAACATAAAGCAGAAATAATACACCTAGATAATATCGTCAAAGATTTATACCACAAAAAAGATACACTAAACAAAACGGCATACAACCTACACGTTAAACTCGCACAAATATTACACCACATTGAATTAGAACACATAATACAATATACACGAAATATCATAGAGAAAATCCAATTAAGAACACAAGAAAGACATAACAGAAAAATCAATAACCTATTAACACGCAGAAACGAAAACATCCTTACACCGACACATAAGTTTCACGCACGTACTGTAAACACAACATTGACCCATTTCACTAATGCTGAAATAACCCTATTAGATAAAGGTCTAAAACACAATTTAGACATCATTCCAACTAATAACAACAGTAATAAAAAACATACACGTGACATAGTCCTTGATGCTGAAACAGCCATACAACACACGCATAACATAGACCAAGACACCATACGCCACGATATCAAACGCAAATTACAACACAAACAACAATATGAACATAAACAACACAGTAATGAGTTCCAATTACTAAAAAAAACATAAAACGTAAATTACAAGAACACAACCTAACCATACTCAAAGCGGACAAAGGCAATATTAATGTCATAATAGAAAAACAAACTTTAAACAACAAAATCGAAACTTTTTTAATGAAAACAACATCACTAAATTAAATAAAGATCCCAACCCAAATTATCACAAACAAATAAACAAAACCTTAAATAACACAAAACACATAGTATCACCTGACAACATCAAATATTTTAAACAAATTAAACCAAAAGCCCCTACACTTAATGCGCATCCAAAATTACATAAACCAAATATTCCAATCAGACCACTTATAAACAACACACAAGCACCTGCACACAAAATAGCTAGACACTTAGATAAATTAATCAGAAATAGCATAAATTTAACTAACAACACCACTGTCATAAATAATTTAGATCTAGTGAATAAAACTCAACATATCCATATACCTCATAATTCCACACTAGCTTCATTTGACATAACAAACCTATACACCAATGTTCCCATAAAAGAAACTTTAATTACATTAGAACAATTACTAAAATTAAACAACATACCTGAAACACACATAAATGAGATCATACATCTAACTAAAATTATAACAGATCAAAATTATTTCACACACAATAACATGTTTTACACACAAACAGATGGACTACCCATGGGCTCACCTATATCAGGTATACTAACTGAAATATTTGTACACACCATAGAACAAGAACACATATTACACAATAACAAATATACTGATAAAATAATATATTGGCACAGGTATGTTGATGACATTATACTCCTATACAACGGCAACAAAAGACAAATAGAAAATTTCCACAAATATATTAACACTATACACCATAAATTAAAATTCACACTTGAAATAGAACTAAATAATAGTTTAAACTTCTTAGACCTCACAATCACCAAAACAAACAACACACACACATACAAAATATACAGGAAACCCACCACATCAGACATGGTCATACATAACTCATCCAACCACCCAACTCAACACAAACATGCAGCATTCAACTACATGTTCCATAGACTCACTTCAATACCCCTAAAACACACATGATTACCAAGAAGAACTTAACACAATCAAATATATAGCAGTTAAAAATGGATACAACCCCGATTTGGTAAATAAAATACACAAACGCATCCTAAACACAAAAAATAAAAATAAAACACATCAGACCAACAACACACAACCCAGTAAGTACATAACACTTACATACTACAACTCCAATACACACAAAATTGCTAACACATTTAGAAAACACAATTATAAAATAGCCTACAGAACCAACAACACCATTAAGAAACATATAAATATTAACAAAGACACATACAGTAAAACAGGAGTTTATAAATTAAATTGTAATGATTGTAACCAATTCTACATCGGCCAGACGGGAAGATCTTTTTATTCCAGATTTTCAGAACATATAAAAGCCCTCACCACAAATTACATACATTCCACATTTGCCACACATTTACAAAATGAAAACCATAGTTACACAAACATAGAACACAACATGGAAATATTACACTACTTATCAAAAAGTGAAAATTAAACACAGCTGACCAATTTGAAATATACAGATATCACACATTACAACCAAACAACATATTAAATGAACAAGTACATTACAGATCACATACACTATTTGATACATTGATCCAAACACAAAATTTGAACCTCAGCGCCAATTCTCTCCCATCATCAATTCCCACCACACACACCTATAGTCCATAATCGTTATTCTGCAACAATGACATTCAGTATTTACTCACACTGAGGAAGAGGCACAACACCTTGAAACGTTTGTGAAAGTGAGAACAAAAGTAAGTTCATTTGTGAAAGTTTTTTATATATAATAATATTAATAATCCATTATTATAGTGAATGAGTAAGTTTACCATCAAAAAACCCTCAAATATTCTTATGCTTAAGTATTCATTGAGGATTGTGGCAGGATATAAAGCCACAATTCGCCCTGAATAAAATCATCAGCATTGATCAAAGCCATCAGCATCAATTGAACCAAGTTTAAAATATGCAAGTCCTTAATCAGCCCAGTTGTGACATATGGGAGTGAGACCTGGGCCTTTAACAAATTGGCAACAAAATCTGTTGGGTAGATTTAAAAAGAAAGGTCTGAGGAAAATTATAGGATCAATTTGTGAAAGTGGAATGTGGCAATGGAGAAAGAAAACAGAAAATCGTATTCAGCTTACAAAGACCTTTGACTTACTTTCTTTGTTAGGATATAGAGACAGAGCATCTCCTAGCAAGGTCATGTCCTCTGATTATGGAAGACTGCAGGACAGCAAGAAAACTATACAAGGTAGGGTGCAACTCAGAGGAAGACGTAAGGGTCAGCAGAAGGATAATGTTTTGGGTAATATCAGGTGTTTAAACATAAGCGTCTTTCCAATATTCATAATTAGGATAAATGGGCTGCAGTGGTAGATCAGAAAAAGAGCAGATACATGCGTCTGTTGTGCCAATGATGAAGGTTAAGAAGTTGTTCATTACTGTATCCATAAATGGTAACACAATAATAATACTGCAGGACATTTTTAACAAGTAGTCTACTCTTAAACTGAGTATAAGTCTACCTTTAGCAGGAAACAAATCTTCAAACATTCATAAACGTTTCCAAAGTAGCACAAAACAAACTTTTCAAATACAAATCTACCTGGAAACGCCTATACTTTACCAAGCATATAGAAGATTATATACAATCTTCATATAGAAGGTTCGATTGAAAACATTAACACAATTTTTGAATTTGCCAGGCTAGGAAAATCCGATTCAGAAACAGGTTTGCAGCCAAAATTAAAAAGTTTAAATTTTCAGCCATACCAGATGCATAGTTTAGATGTGGCAGTTAACTGAGCAAAGTTGTATTTTGGTCTATTAAATGATTTTCTTTAATATTTTATGATGTAGATTAAGGCCATAATATAAGATTGAATGATCTGTATTAAATTTTGTGTAAATAATGAGGTAAAAATGCACTAACATAATGCAAGTGTTGCACATGTTTTTGGCAAGTTTGCATTGATGAATGGTTTACGAATGGTACTAAACCTTAAAAGATAGTTGTGAACAGGCTAAATATTGTCATAATACAATGAAGATTATGGTCCCCGTGCAATCTTTTCTCACATATGAAAACAAAAAATGGAAAGGAATTTTTTTTTGCAAACATTGTGGTAAAACCACCAAGTGACTAATAATTTGGTGACCAAGTGGGCTCTAGACTATGTCAAAAACACCATTCTAAAATTGTTCTGCAGACTGAAAAACATTGGGGAGCCATGGAAATTATTTTCATACTAAAACAATACTGAAGAATACCACATGTTCTTGAACCAGTGTTGTCTGATGTACAAAATTTTAGGGTCCAGATTACCTGCTTTTACTTTCAATTTTTTTCTAGACAGACAATGTAAAACTAAAACAGCAACCAGTTTCTTGCAGGCAAAATGGGCCACTTTGTTTAGTTTAAAAATCATTTTTATTTTTCTATTCTCATTTCTATGTTGTGAACACTGAAAAAAAAAGGTTCAACCCATTAATATGTGCAGTACATTAACTAGATTTTCTGTTAACTGACCAATACCAGTGAGGAAATTTTCAAAACATATCTGCATGGACAATACTAGTTTAGGTATATTTTGTTTGAAATAACTTCTATAATGTCCATGTTTTCTCTTAAGGTTTAAATCAGGGGCACCTTTCTTATGTCGTCCTAAAAGTGAACATCACTTATACATAATAAATAAATAATAATACTAATGCATATAATATTTTTAAAAAATATATAAAATCCGGATTCTTGGGCTGTGGTTGGTTGCTTTGAGATGATGGTAGACTAAACAAACCCCTGTCTGAGGAGAAAGCAATGACCTCAGTCAGGGGTAAGTTTGGCCTACTATTCCTTGTCAAACTTGTTTAAACATTTACTACTGAAAAAGAACTCTGGATGGTGGGTGAACAAAATGTCTAGGAAAATATATCATCTAAAAGCAATCGACCATGGCCCAATAGCCCGGATTTTATAAATTCTTTTAATAGTGACTCCAGCCATAACAGCCTACGTAATAATAATTAGTGTAAATTCTGTGAAAATAACATGACTCAGAAAAGATTTAGAAACAACATCTTGTCTCAGATACTATTTCTACAATAACAAAATTTCCATGACTTCAACTTACCTCTAAGTAAAACATAGTTCCATGTTTCTCTAATACTTGATTTGTTCTATCATATTCTCTAATATCCACATTCATTTTGATCTCTTCTAAATACAGCAATAAATGAAATCTTTCTACATAATTTTTCACTGTTAAAGAGTCTTTATAAGATTTTCCATTTCCAAGTAGATCCCTTGAACATAATATTTTTTGTGTATTAAAGTGATACTGCAATAATTCAATAATTTATCTCTATTCTAAACTAATTTACACTGTATAACATCATTACTGTTATAATTATTCTTTCAGTACTTTTTTGTTAAGAAGAGACAATAGTACCTATCTGACATGCTGAATGTTATGATTTTTAGGTGTCATTTAGTTAAAAACTATCAGACATTTATGTTCCTGAAATTGTTTGACTATTAAACACAGTTTTTTGTATAGTCAAGACCTAAAATAATTGGAATTTTATTAAACAAGGTTCTGATTAATTAATCAAAAAAGGCGTGCAAATAGTGAAAAACAAATTAATTTTGTATGGCAACAGTTACACGTATATCATATTATAACAACTATACTCATACATATACAGGACAGGATGTTCCCAAAAGATGGTGTCAAAGTTAGGGAAACGATTCTACTCATTAAATTGAAGGGAAAATGTCCAATAAACAGGCTGAAAAATGGTTCATTTTCCGTCTCTATGTCTGCTTTTACACATTTGAATAAAAAATAAATAAAAAATAATTACTGAACAAGTTAATATGTGGAGTTGAAATCTGTTATACATAGTATTTCTAACAAAAAAATATCTCATTACATGAAAAATTACCTCTTTGATTCTCAATGTAATGATAATTTGTTCATAGAATTCAAATAAAAACTATCAAAGTTATTACAATTCTTTCCTAACAAAACATTTATTTGACCAAGTAGGCCAAATGGATTGGTCAGCTACCTGGAAAACCACTTGGTCAACTAAATGGTCATCACAGTTATCACATCAATTATAATATATAGCACATTTTTTAAATCAATGAAAAGGAAAATAATTTCTTGTTTATCCACCAACTTTTTTAAATTAAATAAAAAAATGGGTGATCGATTATGGATAAACCTACTTGAAAACTTCTTGCTTGAAGAATTCTTGTTCTGCTTCCTTTCCTTCATATTTGTTTTATAATCTTTTTTCCAGATTTTTCTGTATATTCAAGTAACAGTGTTAGTTACAGCAATCCTTCAAAGTTCTCATATTTGTTTCTATCACCATTTTTGTATATGGAGATTTTCCATTAAATTAGAATTTCCTGTCCATATATTATGCAATTTTAAAAGTTTTGAAGGTGTTCAGGTGTTCACTTCTAATACACATTATTATAAGCTGGCTATATGTTGTTACAAGTGGTTACAGATTACTACCGAAACTGAAGCTTTCCTAGTTTTTGAAGGCTCACATTATTTTATGATTTCTTTAGTTATGTGGGCAACTAACTCTCCAGTTAGTCTTTGAACTCTCCGTGTTATTCAGTTAGTAAATAGTTTTTAAAGTTTTCTTTTTTATATTATTGGTATTACAATAAGTTTGCATCTTTTTCCTGTCATTTTAAATTCATTTTTGGCTCTCTTTGTTTCTTCTTCCTCCCAGATATGTGCAGCTCATTTTTCCCTTAATCATTTTGCACAATCTTATCTGTGCTCTCTTCTTATACAATGTAATAAATATATTCTTCTTCTTTCTTCAATATATTAAAAATTTATACCATACATTTTTGAACTCACTTATTGCTGATACTGAAATCTGTTCTCTTCTACTTCTTTTTCTATTTGTTCACTCCATCAGCCTATGGATTCCGCCTATGTGTCTTGTTTGCTTAACATTATCGTTGAGTTCCTACAGTCCTATGCTACTAATAATTTCTTTTGAGATACAGCAACAGATGCATATTTCTTTTAGAACACTGTGATAAAAACGTCTGCAAATCAATAGTTACTTTTTATAATAAAATTAATATCTTGAGATGATATTAATATATGTGAAATAGTAGCATCATTTAGAGCTCTATGGAAAATCGAGGACTCAATATTCATTGAATTCATGACTTAATGGATACACTCTGTTATTTAAATACTAAAAAAATCGATATGGAGAACCATACATGATTCCATATTCTAAGATTTATATTTAAAATCATTTTCAAAATGAAATATTACCATAGAAACTACTTCTTTCTACTTACTGCTTCAGCCTTAACCACAGTACTGTGGTCACTAATGTATACCACCTCACGTTATCGCACTCGATTTTCACTGATGATGGAAGTCGATGGCATTGCCAAAACGTCTGGTTTTGTAGAAAACATTGGACTACAGCCAAATATCCCGGGAAGGAATTTTAACAAAAACTACTTCTTTGTTGCCGATAACGTTGTACACACATATTGTAACGTTACATAACCCATGCCCAAATTTGATAACACAATCACCCCATTCTAAAAGTCAGAAATGGATAATTATGTACCTAGCTATAGAATACTTTGTACTACAGAACACTATAAACAATAACAAAGTGACATATAGTGTACAAAGTGAGATATAGTGTACATAGTGAGAGGGTAAACTTTTAAATAGGAGCATCTCACAGATTTATACTGTAGATGGAAAAACAATCAATTGTAGCAGTGGACTATATTGCTACTGACAAATTTTGTATTTTGTATAATTTGTATTGTGTAGGCCACAAAGGTCTTGTACCTAGGTATAATTTTATGTTTAATATAATAATTGTGTTTAAAGATAAGATAACCCAGGGTTAGGTATAAAATAATAATAATATAAAATAATACTATGTAAGTAAAATGGCATAGGAAAATAGTTTAGAGTAAGAATACTTTAAGCAAATAATAAATAATAAATAAATACAATTGAAGGAAATTAAAATATTAAAGACCTATGTATAAGCTTAAGATAAAATAGAAAGAAAAACCTTAGATAAATTAAATTGGGTTATAAACAAAATTAAAAAGGATTATTTTTCTATAAAGAAGAAATAAATTTATAATAATTAATAATAGCCTATATACTCAAAAGTATATAGATTCACCAATAAAAAACGATAAAAAATGCTTGATTACTACAAGTAACCAACTAACAAGATTGAATTTAATTGTTAAAACGATTGGGAAGTGAACGTTTGAAAAAAGTGTAATGCCTATATAAAATTTGAAAATTTATGAATACTTTCGGAATAAACAGTGCGAAATTTAATATAAATTGACGAGAGATGTACACCTTCTAATAGAACTTCTTCAAGTAGCACCATCCAAGCCCTTTATTTGACGAAATTTTGAGAAAACTTAACGACTGGTTCCAGGCCTAGTATCTAGCACTTCGAGATTTTGGTGAGACCGTATCCTAGTAAAAATTAACTAAATTACAACTCAACTATAACCTCTAACACTAGAAACAGCACCATATAAGTAAACACTTCAGGAAAAGAGGTGAAACAAACTTTATTATTTTTTGTTAACCAAAAAATCTGCATAACGGATCTCGGTGAATTTTCAGCCGCCATTAAATAATTCCGTGTTTGTAGCAAAGATCATAACCTGTACTCTGGCGGATAAACCCGGAACTACATACTAAAGAAAAAACAAATCTAATCTATTTTTTTTATGTAAAGCTTGGTATTAAATTATTCATTTCTGACCGTCTCATAGCACAAAGAACTTACAATTAACCCTGGGAAATTAATAAATTAATTCTTTATTGTTTTATATTTTATAAAGGATAAAAATATTTTGTTATACTTTCTATGTTTACCAAATAAGATCGAACTAATGTTGTGTTGACAGGGAGAATCGATTATAACTTTTTGTATTGGGAGAAGATAAAAAACAGTGTATTTAATAAATAAATACCATGAATACTTTGTTATAAATAATAAAATGTGTATTATTTTCAGTAGAGGGTAGTTGTTTACAGAGTGTCAGGAGACAAAGAAGAGGACAAACAACCAGAAAATATTACAGACAATTGGTGTTAATTTAACCTCCAATTTGTTTGTAAACGTCAAAATCAGCTGGTCTCATGAGCGGAGAAATTTAAATTAAGTAATTGTATGCCAAGAGGATAATACCTTTTGCACTCTCTCTCCTAACTAAGGTCAAACAACTTCATTGAATTCTCCCAAATCACACACACTCGATTTCATTCTTTTGGAACTGTAAACATAAAATATAACGAATTCTGTGATGACCGCAAGAGTGACGATAAGATCTAACGATACTATCAGATTAACCGCGAGACGTTACAAGATTGGCGAACCCAACATTGGGGCTTTTGAACATTCGCAAATATAATCAATAAGTAACAGTAAAGATAATACATTACAAGATGACGCTAACCACGTGGGGCAAATAAAACATCGATTTAATTAAGTAAAGTATTATTATTTAGACTCTTATCCGATCATTAACCGCGTTACGTTACAAGATGGCGAACCCAACAGTGGGGCTAATAAAATATTATTTCATTAAACAATTACTGTGACTCTCATTAAAGCGAGATTTTCGAAGGGCAAATAAAACTTAGATCTAATTAGGAAAGCTTAACAAATTAACGATAGTACATATTATTGCTCCGATCATTACCCGCGAGACGTTACGAGATGGCGCTCAACTTACAAGGGCTTTAATTAGGAAAGAAGTTTTGAGATATACGAAAAATAATATCACAAAAAACCTAATTTTTGTCGGCAACTATGAGAAAACAAAAAATGCAATAAAGAGCTATGATACCAGAGGAAACGAAAATGCCCGAAAAAGAGGGACGATTAAGTTACGCGGAATGAATGATGGTGCTATTTAAAAAATTCAGCAAGGAGATGGGATACATAAAAACGAATACCACGGATCACGAAAGAGCACAGATGAGTCGTGCGAATGCAATGGGAACACCAAACGACAAAATGACTTTGAGAGACATTTATGATGAAATGTGGGAGTTGGATGCCAGGTGTAATAAAGAAGAGACTATAGGGACAACCCACGAAAAAGGCGATAACAATGTGGAAAGAATGACTGAAGAAGATTGGGAAAGATGGGACAATAATGAAGCACAAATGAAAAATGAAAGAACAGGAGTATACGCACAGGTGACAGAGCAGTATACTCAGGAAGAATATGAAAAATGGAGACGAGTAATAAGACAACCGGAAAACCCAATACAAATGGAAAACACAGAATTAAGGGAATGGATAAGGGTGATGTTTGAACTACCCAGAGAAGATATGTGTAACTGGAGGAAGGAGCATAATCGAATAGAAGAATTTAAAGGAATGCCAAATCATAAAAACTTAGAACAATCAAATATGCAACAAGAAATAGAAATAGTCAAAGTGAAGCAACAGAAGAAAATGCCAGAACAACCAAAGAAAGTGACCCGTCAGGACGTAATGGAGTTTATGGTTGAACATTTCAGACAACTAGAGGAAACAATGGACAGTGGTTTCAAGAAAATGAATGAAAATTTTAGGAAACAGGAGGAAAACTCAAAGAGACACCATGAAACATTAATGAAAAAAATGGATATGTGTTTAAAGAATATGAATGAAACATTAGACAGCGCTTCCGAAGGTCTTAAAGTAAGTCCGAATACAGAAGAGAGCAGGAAGGAAATAGAAATTAGAGAATACCAAAGTGTAATATTCTCTGAAAATAAAAATAACCACAACAAAGAGGATATTCAAACCGTGGAAAAGAAGACCAAGAAAAAAAGGAAAACATGTAGAAAGAAAATAATAAATACAAGGGAAGAATGGGAGATGATTACAGGTGGATTAATTAATGTATTTAACCTTCCAATTAACGAACGGAGGGAGTTAATTAAGTTTAGATATCAGTTAAATATGTCGACAATTGAAGTGCATCAGAAGATATCAGTCATATCTTCAAGATGGAATATATCATTAAAAAATTTGGTAAATAATCCAGAGGAAAAAGGGAATGGAATGATATTAAAAATGAGTGAATATGTTATGTCAGAGGAGGTACAATACCTGTTAGTTAAAAAGGAACGAACAATGACGGAAGACCGGTACTTAAGTGAAGGTTTCATAGCAGCAAAGTGGGAGAGCCAGATGGTAAGGAGATTATCAAGGAGAAAATTAATTCCGAACACCCCAGTAATCCGAGGAAAGGGAGTACCTGAGTTAATGGACCATGGTTAAACTAAATAATAACCAACTAGAAAAAGGAGACTGATTTTCTGATACCGACCAAGCAACCCATTGGAAAGAAAAACCCCAAAATTCAAAAAGTATGTAAGTACAACTTACTTAAGATATTTCGCAACCATTTGATTTAACAAAAAGAACGTAAGTACAACTTACTAAATATTTCAAAACAGTTTGATAAAATAAAAAGACAAACCACCAAGAAAATGTAAGGACAGATTATTAAATAATATTTATAAAGAACTGATTTAAAATGGAATGATAGAAAAACAATTGATGGTAATGTGCTCAAATAAGAAGAATAACGAATAATTTAATGACTACAATGAAACTAAAGAATGAGGATAATTAATACAACTATAATTTAGAATTTCTCGGAATTGAAAATGATATAAGAAGAAATGATACGGAGAAAATATGTCACAAGAAGGAAAGTCAAAAGGATTTTAGAATAATGCCTATCAATAATGTTATATGCTATTAGTTAATGAAAAAGAAGAAGGAATCAAGAAGAAAAAGAAATATATAATTAAATGCAAACAGCTACAACGTGAAGAATCCCAAAAGTGTTTAGTATTAGTCGCTAATCGACTACTTGTAAGTTTCTTATTATAATGAATTGACCGTAGAAATGTTCCGGCAATAATTTTCCTGAGCAGGGATGATGTTCCCCTGGTCTCAGAAGGTGTAAGGATGGACAGCGGAGTAATGGACCCAAAGTGGCCACCCGAACTGAACCACCGCACAGGATAGGGAAAAATGTTAGGGAAATTGAATATTTAAGGGATAATGATAAAACAGCTGAAAAGAGTGATATTAGATTCCAGAAGTATGAATGAAGAAAATAGAAGGAAGATAGCAGACAGAAGCTTAATTGAGAAAGCGAATTTATAAAAGTAAATAGAAATAAGTGTTAAAACAAGTTTTTTATGATTAGTGTGAACAGCCCTTATCAAGTAATATGTGAAGGACCAATACCCAGAGAAATTAAATCATTAATGAATATGCCTCCAAGAGAGAGAGAGAGAGAGTTGAATATAAAATCCAGTCTATTACAATTAACCGAATAACAGGTGTATAACAAATCAGAAATGAAAAGATATCATGAAGAATAAGGCAAGAATACGAAGATTGAAGTGTTCAACAATTTATTTTAAAACCAGTAAACAAAAGTAAATCTGTTCTAGTGGGGGGGGGGGGCTTTATGTAACGTTACATAACCCATGCCCAAATATGATAACACAATCACCCCATTCTAAAAGTCAGAAATGGATAATTATGTACCTAGCTACAGAATACTTTGTACTACAGAACACTATAAACAATAACAAAGTGACATATAGTGTACATAGTGAGAGGGTAAACTTTTAAATAGGAGCATCTCACAGATTTATACTGTAGATGGAAAAACAATCAATTGTAGCAGTGGACTATATTGCTACTGACAAATTTTGTATTTTGTATAATTTGTATTGTGTAGGCCACAAAGGTCTTGTACCTAGGTATAATTTTATGTTTAATATAAAATAATAATAATATAAAATAATACTATGTAAGTAAAATGGCATAGGAAAATAGTTTAGAGTAAGAATACTTTAAGCAAATAATAAATAAATACAATTGAAGGAAATTAAAATATTAAAGACCTATGTATAAGCTTAAGAGAAAATAGAAAGAAAAACCTTAGATAAATTAAATTGGATTATAAACAAAATTAAAAAGGATTATTTTTCTATAAAGAAGAAATAAATTTATAATAATTAATAATAGCCTATATACTCAAAAGTATATAGATTCACCAATAAAAAACGATAAAAAATGCTTGATTACTACAAGTAACCAACTAACAAGATTGAATTTAATTGTTAAAACGATTGGGAAGTGAACGTTTGAAAAAAGTGTAATGCCTATATAAAATTTGAAAATTTATGAATACTTTCGGAATAAACAGTGCGAAATTTAATATAAATTGACGAGAAATGTACACCTTCTAATAGAACTTCTTCAAGTAGCACCATCCAAGCCCTTTATTTGACGAAATTTTGAGAAAACTTAACGACTGGTTCCAGGCCTAGTATCTAGCACTTCGAGATTTTGGTGAGACCGTATCCTAGTAAAAATTAACTAAATTACAACTCAACTATAACCTCTAACACTAGAAACAGCACCATATAAGTAAACACTTCAGGAAAAGAGGTGAAACAAACTTTATTATTTTTTGTTAACCAAAAAATCTGCATAACGGATCTCGGTGAATTTTCAGCCACCATTAAATAATTCCGTGTTTGTAGCAAAGATCATAACCTGTACTCTGGCGGATAAACCCGGAACTACATACTAAAGAAAAAACAAATCTAATCTATTTTTTTATGTAAAGCTTGGTATTAAATTATTCATTTCTGACCGTCTCATAGCACAAAGAACTTACAATTAACCCTGGGAAATTAATAAATTAATTCTTTATTGTTTTATATTTTATAAAGGATAAAAATATTTTGTTATACTTTCTATGTTTACCAAATAAGATCGAACTAATGTTGTGTTGACAGGGAGAATCGATTATAACTTTTTGTATTGGGAGAAGATAAAAAACAGTGTATTTAATAAATAAATACCATGAATACTTTGTTATAAATAATAAAATGTGTATTATTTTCAGTAGAGGGTAGTTGTTTACAGAGTGTCAGGAGACAAAGAAGAGGACGAACAACCAGAAAATATTACAGACAATTGGTGTTAATTTAACCTCCAATTTGTTTGTAAACATCAAAATCAGCTGGTCTCATGAGCGGAGAAATTTAAATTAAGTAATTGTATGCCAAGAGGATAATACCTTTTGCACTCTCTCTCCTAACTAAGGTCAAACAACTTCATTGAATTCTCCCAAATCACACACACTCGATTTCATTCTTTTGGAACTGTAAACATAAAATATAACGAATTCTGTGACAATCGCAAGAGTGACGATAAGATCTAACGATACTATCAGATTAATCGCGAGACGTTACAAGATTGGCGAACCCAACATTGGGGCTTTTGAACATTCGCAAATATAATCAATAAGTAACAGTAAAGATAATACGTTACAAGATGACGCTAACCACGTGGGGCAAATAAAACATCGATTTAATTAAGTAAAGTATTATTATTTAGACTCTTATCTGATCATTAACCGCGTTACTATACAAGATGGCGAACCCAACAGTGGGGCTAATAAAATATTATTTCATTAAAGCGAGATTTTCGAAGGGAAAATAAAACTTAGATCTAATTAGGAAAGCTTAACAAATTAACGCTAGTACATATTATTGCTCCGATCATTACCCGCGAGACGTTACAATATATATAAAATATGCATAAAATTAATGGCTTGTATAAGTTAATGATTTATCTCCATTAAGTAGTGCTCAAGTTTCCAAAGTTTTAATATTATGATGTCCATAATTAAAACATCAGAGCAGGTTTAGTGTGTATGAGGGTACACCGTGGACAAAAATTTTCAACATTTCCTATTGAGCGTTGCTTAGAGTAAAGCTGCGAATCTACAGTGTACGTTTCACAGAACAAACACGTGGAAAAGAAGGAGCACTCCGAAGTCACTCATGGACCCTCAGCATCTTACAGAGGGTTCATTCCCTAAATACGAAAAGTCTGCCTATGAATCGTTCCTCTGTAAACACGTGCAGTTACACTGCCCAGCGATTCACAGGAAGCAAATCGCTATCCACGCTGGATACTTTTTCGGCTTGCACGCATTATGTTGGTATGGGTTTCGGCACTTTCCATTTAAAAAGCGTGCAAATGTAAGAAAATAAACATGAATGAGGCCAGAAATAACACGAATTGTGTGTGTGTGTGTGTGTATTCCCTGCCTTTTTATTGCGGTAGTCATAATAATAAAATAGAAACGTAAACATTACATAACTGAGATATGCTTGCCTGCCACGAACGATATATTTTCTGTCATACATAATTTACATTAAAATGAAAAAATTATAATTTTATTGCCTGGCAACAAAATTATTTTATTTTTAACAATTACCATTGTTTGAAAAAGTTAAATGAATTTTCAAGTACTTTACTGTTGTTAAAACGTAAAAGGTTGCAGGTAAACTACCCCTTCCCCTTATCCGATCTTCACCAAAATCAAAAGGCCTTGAGTTATCTACAATTCAGGGATGTATACAAAAAATTATTTGATTCTGTTTGAATATGCGGCAGTTATCGTTCGTCATAGAAAAAATTACCCTTGTTAAAACATAAAATGTTGCAGGTAAACTACCCCTTTCCCTTAACCGATCTTCACCAAAAACAATACATCTTGAGAACTCTACAAATCAGGGCTGTATGCAAAAAATTATTTGATTCTGTTTGAATTTGCGGCTGTTATTGTTTGCCATAGAAAATACCCTTGTTAAAACATAAAACGTTGCAGGTAAACTACCCCTTTCCCTTAACCGATCTTCACCAAAAACAATAGGTCTTGAGAACTCTACAATTTAGGGCTGTATGCAAATAATCTTTTGATTCTGTTTGAATTTGCGGCTGTTATCGTTTGCCATTGAAAATACCCTTGTTAAAACATAAAACGTTGCAGGTAAACTACCCCTTTCCCTTAACCGATCTTCACCAAAAACAATAAGTCTTGAGAACTCTAGAATTCAGGGTTGTATGCGAAATATTATTTGATTCTGTTTGAATTTGCGGCTGTTATCGTTTGCCAAAAAAAAAATTACCCTTGATAAAAAAAAACCGTTGCCAGTAAACTACCCCTTTCCCTCAACCGATCTTCACCAAAAACAATAGGTCGTGAGTACTCTACAAATCAGGACTGTATGCACAAAATTATTTGATTTTGTTTGAATTTGCGGCTGTTATCGTTTGCCATAGAAAAAAATCTATAGACACACAGACAGACACTTTTCGAAAAACGACTTTTTTTCATGTTTTGAGTATAGTACAATCAGAATCTGCAATAATCTCGAACACAATTTTTTTTGCCATCACCATACTTCCATTTCCTTAAGGAATATGGAAGTAATAATCATTGTAAAAGCATTGTAATCACAATGATGGGTGTAAATGTAGTACCAAGAAGAGTAGCAGATTAAACTAGAGAAAAGAATAATGAATTACTTATTAATTAGTACTGCTACACTGAGGAAATAGACAATAATACAGCGCTGTGAGACTACATGATGCTTTGCATGTATGGTGTGTGCGGCATATTTACATAATGGTCTAGATCATCCCAGATGTTACTCAACTTCTTTAAAAGATCCCAGTGATGGGTTATTGACATTATGCCTACAAGTAAGGCGGACTTCTTCCATCACTGCTTATTTATATAAAGCAACGTTTTGGCTACACAACAAATCGGTAGCCATCTTCAGAAAAACAAACACTAAAACAACACAAATAAAAGATAAACAATACTCTGTCCCACATACAACAGGGAGTCAAATCGCACTCTATACAAGAGTGTACAGTATACACTTATATACATATTTACATAATATATAGATAACAAACAAACAAAATAAATAAATAAAACTTACCAAGGTCATGGACAGAGCAGATTCTTAATCTAAGATCAATAATGACATATATGAAAAGAAGATCTAAAGATTTTGTAATTACTTTTATTGACTTTAAGAACGCATATGACTCAACTGATAGTCACTGTTCAAAATCCTTAATGAACTTGGCTTAGATAATAAAAGAACAAATTTAATCAAACAAACACTGACAAATACCTACTCCACAGTGAAACTCAGAGGTGACATTTCTAGACAGTTTGAAATTAAGACAGGAGTCAGACAAGGAGATGGACCATCACTGTTACTTTTTAACTGCGTTCTGGATAAAGTAATAAGAGAATGGAGAAAATCAATGGAGAAAAATCACATAACCAGGGAATTAGACTAGGCTATAGCAGAGATAACCTGTCAATATATTGTCTAGCGTTTCAGATGATCTAGCAATCCTGTCAGATTCAGTAGAAACAGCCATTAGACACGTGGAATTGTTGACAGAACATGCTGAAAGAGCAGGCTTACAAATTTCATTCAAAAAAACCAAGTTCATGACAAACATCAAGACAATATCCAAGAAAATTAAAACTCAATATGGGCAAATCTATGGAACTGACAAATCCACGTATCTTAGAAAAGTTACTGAACAAAATTCCTCACAGAAAGAAGTCATTAAAGCATGCGTTAATAAGTTGAAAGATGCTTACCATTTAACCATGGAGACATATAATAAGAAATCAATATCCTTTAATGCCCAATTTAGGCATTACTCAACAGTAATCAGCCTGTAAGCACTTTATGCAGCTGAGTGTCTGTCTCTGAACAAGAAAATGATGATGGAAGAACTGGAAGTCACAGAAACTAAAATACTACAAAAAATCTTGGGACCAATAAAAGAGGGAGAACAGTACAGAAGATGCTACAATAATGAGCTGTACATACATGTTGAGAAAATCAGAGATATAATTAGAAAAAGAACCACTTTTTACGGACATATTCAAAGAATGAATACTGACAAACTAACAGGGAACTTTTTAAATGTTTCACAAAGCTCAAAATGCCCAATATGTAGTTCAAAGAAACAAAAAAAGACATAGAAGAACTCCAGATTACTCAAGAAGACACTGAAGAATGCTTACTACTCAAAAAGATATTAAAAAATGCCCAAGGCTTTCAGGAAATACCCAAGAAGAGGACAGGTGCCATCTGGACTGACGAACAGAGGGAGAGATATCAATCAAGAATGAAGGAAAAAAGGGAGAGGAGGGAGAGAGAAGATGAGAGGAACCTGTTGAACCAAACAAAGTCCACAGTGGCTCATACGAAAGAAAACTGTGAAATCTCTCCCCCCCCCCACACACACACACACACACAACATAGACACACAAAAATTCACATAAACCTGCACCCCTCAAGGTCAACTGTAAACAGGCGGAACTAAGTCACACCCCTTTATACAGTCAACCAGACACTCCTCCCCACCCCACAAATTAATGCCCAAATGACAGGAACACACACTAACCTGCCCCACGCCTAATGCCTAAACTATTTTTTCTGATGGAACAAAGCCAGATATTCATAATTTAACTGGTTCAAGATTCACCTGTCGCTGATAGATGCTGACCAAGTACTCTTATGAGAGGGTTGCCCTGGAAACAAGTCCAGTGATGGTACAACTTGCAGGAGAGTGTCAATATGGACCACCAAGGGCCATTTTATTTTTCTGGATGATCTGGTTGTATTGGCCCAGTCTCAATCCATGAACGTCCGAAGTTTCTGCTTAAAATATTTGGACAAGTAGCCCCAGATTGGGAGAACGTAGGTAACCATCAGCATCACATATGTGGTACTGATAAGTTTACCTAGGTGGTCAGTAATGGTATTGCTGCACAGTATTGGAAGGACAATGGGCCAGTTTGTAGGCTACTTGCTCAGAATCCATCCACCAGGTGAGACATCTGTCAGTGTAAAGCCCTAGATACTCCACTCCAGGGGGCCAAGGGTGGCACCTTCACACATTCGGTAAAAGAGCTTTCCATGTCTGGAGAAGACTACAGTTAACTTCTTGGTTGCATTAATGAAGATGTGGCTGCTCAACATATGTGTCCAGCTGATCGTGTAGCCAAATTGAGACTATTTTAGTGCTATGATAGACACCATACACCGCTGTACCATAAGCAAACATGGCCAGTCAGACTTCAGACAACTTGGGCACATCACTTACAGACAGAAAAGCAGGGGATCTCGGATGCTGCCCTGAGATACACCAGCAGTAATAGCTCTTTCTGAAGAAACAGCATTGTCCAATCTTATGCGGAATGGCCTGTTCCAAAAAAGATAGCAATCAGGTGAGCACAGAAGCCAGGAAGCAAGAGTTCCCTGAGTTTGTGTGGTAGGCCATGATGCCAAACAAGATCGAAAGCTTTCTCGACATCCAGAAAGATAGCAACAGTCTAACCCAAATAAGAATACCATGGAGAATTTATGTACAATTGTGAAGAGAAGTCTGAAGAAACAGGTATTAACAAACTTAGGTTAAACTGATAGCGCTGTTTACCAAAGAAACATTTCATTAACGTTAGAATTTTATTTCAAATTTTCTAATTATAACAAGATATTTCCAGACACAGTCTACTTTTGACAATTTATGTTTCACTATTCCTTAACCAATAATAATCAATCCCCAGCATTTAAAATTGACAATAAATACTGTTACTGAGCTTCATGTGCCAAGAAATTCATTGTTGTGATTCAAATAATTCTGTCTCTTTTCTACAGTATATCAAAAATCAAGTTTTCCAGTGATTGTTCTTCTACTCTGAAGGATTATATTTCAGACTGACCACCTATCTACCATCACTTAGGCTGCTTTCGCACCAACCCAGTCCAGTCAATTCCAGTCCCGCCGAGTCCAGTCACATAAGTCGCGACCAGTCAAGGGGTTTCACATCAAACCAGTCATTGACAGGACTGGCTTGTTGTAACGGGCCTATTTTGGGGTAATAAAGCAATTTGTATTTTTTTTTTCATAAAGTAAATAATATTTTTCAACAATTGGGACAAAATTTATAAACAAAGGTAAATTTAGTGGTAGGCAACGGTAGCGAAGGCGGTACGACTGATTGACAATATTGTATGTGAATATCAACAGAAAAAAAAAAATTAACAAATAAAACTGAATTCATGGGAATAAATAAAGATTTCTTTATTTCGACAACCATAATCTGTTCTTCAGTGTTCGCCGAAAAGAACCCTGGTAAGTAGTAATTTTTTCATACGTAGTTGGTAAACTTTAAAGAGGACGTCTGAAAGAGATAGACGTTAATCAGTGTTTTTGTGCAAAGTAATAATAAAGTAATAAAATTACATAACATTGTGACATAAGTATACACTCCTATTTTAATCTGGTAGCTAGTTTCGTATGTGATAAATGCCGATGTTGTTAAGTTTATTATTCTCGTAAAATTATTTGTAGAAGGGAGAAAAAACAAAAAAGGAAAATATTGGTGCATCCTATAAATTTAAAGAGAGATACGTTTGGATCATTTCACCATGTTTCCAGATTTAATGAACAATTAAACAAAATTTTATAACTTGTTTCGTATGAACGTGGATAATTTTCTCAATTTATAAAATTTGCTACATGATACAATATTAATGCAAAATACGAATTACTGACGAGCTATTCAACCATCAGAACAATTCTTAATATTTTTGAGGTAAGTGTACAACATATATTATAAAAATATCACACTCGTTAATTTCAAGAAATATTTTGTTAAATCGTAAATGTTGCAGTCTTGATAAACTTTATTAATACAGTATTAGAAATTAATTGTAAAATATTATTTTATACGTTAATTACAAATTGGTTAGTTTGTCCATTTTTCATTGTACTGAGCCATGCACATAACATACAGTTTTGCTGTAAAATAAAAAAAAGGTTCAAAATAAATAACAAACTAAAAAGAAAATAACAAATTTATTTAGAATTATTAGAAAAAATATTTTAAATATCTTAAGACAAAAATTTTACGTTAGATATAAATGTTTTTATTAAGAAGAACACTTGAATTATTGCCAGCATTTGACTGTTAATATCACTGTTACCTCACTACTATCTCTCACTACAATAATTAACTTTTCAATATGCATCGTATATTTGGCAGGAATTTTGCAAGAACAAAATGTCAGACAAAACTGAAGCATGTAAAGCAATTACAAGACCCATGAGGACTGGTGAAAATTCAACCGGCTGAGTGAACATCAATCTTGACATGACTGGCCTGAACTGGATTCGTCTGAACTTACTCAGTATGAAAGAATTTAATGCATCTTGCTTCAAAACAGTACTGAACCAGTCGGCTGAATCTAGGAGTGTCGGATATGACTGGACATAACGGGACTGGACTCGGTTGGTGTGAAAGCAGCCTTAGTGCTATGGCACAAGGTGTGTCTTGGCCTCCAGCACAATCCATCTCATCTATTTATGTTCCTGGATATCTCTCTCAAGATTCCAATAAGCATAGTTTTAAGATCATTTTCTACATCTAGCACACACTGTTCCCATGGTCATCACCTTCTTTATGATCAACAAACCACTCATCATTGTTTTTGGGCGTACTACTCTTCTCCATTTTTTGTTACCATTCCCCATGAATTTATTTTGAATAACTTGGTAAATCTCACTATGTCTTAATTTCCCAGCAAAGCCTTAAGTCCTGCTGGTCTTCCCATCTTTGATACATTCCCATATGAAGTGTCAACAGCTTTTGAATGTCACACACTATTAATTTTCAACTGACAACTTTTCTCCTCACACTACTACCATTGGCCACAGCACATTTGTAAAATGTTAGCCATATTCGACACATAGTTTATGTTTGATAAGCAAGCACTGACAATGCATTTTGACATGCTCAGCTACATTTTTAATTTTTAAACTGATGTATCAAAGAACTTGTATTAAATTCTGTGATAAAAACGAAACGAATTGCAGTGATATGATACAAATGCTGGAATATATTCAAACCAAAGGTTTATGGGTGGCCATGAGGTATATCCTGTTGGCTATTTCAGTGGTAAGTGGTCACTCACTATTGCTGGAATAAACAGATGCAACCAAAATACTGAAAAATACCTACAGCTTACCAAAAATAAAGTTAAAAAACTACCAAAAGTCATAACCACATAAATAAATTCCTCACGCATAAGAGAAATGCAAAAATTATAACTTACTCAACTTCTTTCAGCTTCCTCTCCAACTCTTTGGTCATATTCTCCCCAAGAGGATGTAGCTTACTTTTCAGAAATGTGTTTATAAACTTTGGAATTTTATAGTTTTCCAGACGAACAACTATTCGTGGACGTTGACGAGTGCTGTGAATAAAACAAACAGAAACGTTGAAATATGCTACACGTGAATCTCATTAGATTCTGATTATGTGATAACAAACCTTTATGGTAAGTTTAATAACTTATGAATTTGATGCTAAAGTCTGTTCATTCTCTAGACTCAAGAATCCCTGATGAAAACAAAGCAGAGTGATATAACAGAGGCATATACAGTACAAAGTTAAAACTTTCTTAACAAAACAAAACTAACTCAAAGAAGTATAAAATAATTTACCTTATTTTAGTTTTATTAATCACAATTATATGTATAAAAAGTTTGTTGATGTTGTAACGTGTCAAAATTGGGTCATTTCAGTTATTGCAGGTATGGGGATTTGTATTTTTATTTATTTTATTTGTCGGGTTTTCAATATGATTGTGAAAGTTTTATTTTTACGGCAAACATTAATTCCATTATAACAGACCACGTGGCAAGAAACAGTGTTGAAACAAAGGCAAGACGCAGTTTCTGTTGGGTAACTCGGCAAGGAATTTGTACCACCGTAAATTCTCAGAACTTTGCATAAGTGTGACCACGCACTCACGCGCGATACAAGTACGCGCTCTGTTGGGACGCCGAGTTGGTTTAAAGCAAAATGGCTTGGGCAAATTTAATTCAGCAATGTGCGTTTAAGCTGGAGGAAATGCCGCTAAGAGCCGCCCATCTCGTGACGTCAGCCAGTGCCTCACTGAGATCGTAGGCTATCGTCACTCCAACAACTACATGAATGGCATGGGACGAAACTTCTGCGACGAAGCCCAAGGCAGTGCTTTCCGTTAAAAGTATGAGATCACGTTAGCAACACCTGCTACGTTTTCGTTCCCAGTTTGTTAACTGATCGCTCCGGCGCCGGACCGAGCCAAGTCAGGCTCGTTACAAAACTTTCTATTCTAACAGAAAAAGTGGAATGAGAGAAAATTTTATGTGACCGCGGTCGAGTAAAAAAGTAAAGGATGTAATTGCATAACTTTCGGACAGTGAAAAACAAGAAATTACAAGATGAGTGCACGCGCGAACCACGTTGCCGGCGGTTTTTCATTAAGGGCTGGGGCTTTATTATAAAAGGTGATGGGGTATAAAAAATGTTTTGGGGTTGCAAAAAATAAATTCCATGTATGTGTGAGAGTGAAAAATTGCAGGCTGGGCTCTGTCTGTATATTTGTTTTATATAGTGATCCGTAAGGTAAGATATTAGAGTAAGTTAGTATGTAGAAGATGCCAACAGAACAAAGAAACATGTAACTCAATCTGTAAAACACTGAGCAAAGTTTTGAACAAAATTTAAAAATGATTCTGATTAATTAAAAAATGGTAATTTCTCTTCAAAATTGTGTCGAGTTGATTATTGCACAACCTGTACACATGTTTGTATCCGAAGTTCGTGCGAGCAGAATCCTGGACCCAAAGAAAGAACCTCTACAGGTAGGTTAGAATAAATGGTATTTTTTTTGTATTTTATATATTTTAAAGTGTATTTAGAACACCACAAGTGGCGCCCGAACAGGGACAGTTTTTATGAATTTAAAAAATTAAGTAAAAACCGCACCTACGATAAAGATACAAACAGGTGTTAGGTTAGCGCAGCAAAATAAAAATGCGTTATGTACGCAAAGCTATACCGAAAGTAATATAGAAAGTACATCACAAAAAATTAATTAATTAGATTATGAATATTTAGAATATCAATTATAAAAAAGGTCAGATAACGAGAATAAAGTAAATGAAAATAGCGTCGAAAATTTTGACGACTCAAATATGAGTAGTTTTGAGATACATTCGACTCCAAGTGCGAGTCAAGAAAAAGCAGAGATAAATTTAAGTGACCAGAGTAATGTAACTGAAGATTCGGGCGTGCAATTGACCCCAACTTCAACAAAATGTAACAGCCAATTTAATAATGATGTAATGAAAATGTTGCAATTAATCCTAGAGCAAAACAGTAATTTTGACACCAAATTTGACGTACAGAATAATCAATTTAAAGAATTGAATAAACGTTTTGACAATAACGAAAAAATTTTTGAGAACAAATTTAATGTGATAAGTAGCGATATGAATAGTCGTTTTGACACCAATGATACTAAGTTTGATGTATTGACTAATTCACTGTGTAGTCTTGAGAGCAAGTTAAACGAAATATGTAGAGAAGCAAAGGAGTCAAGAGAGTGTGTATGTATGGGAGGTAATAATACAAATGAAAATTATAATGACGAGTGTAACAATGTCGAAAATAAGAAATGTAATAGTGAGAATAATAATGTATTTAAAGAATTGGTATCAGAAAGCGAGACGGTGAAAAGAAGTAATGAAAATACTGAGAAATTTGTAGAATGTGATGATGAGATGTTAAGGTGTGTTAATGAGTTAGAGAGAGAGAGAGGAAAAATAATATTGTGGTAGAGTGGGGACAGAGGGTAAATTTTCCCCTTATTGTTGATAATGTTTATGATGATTTATTGAGTTCACAAGTGTTGTTGTTGAAGGGCAAGAGTCCCGTATTGATAGATGAATTGAGGTGTTTATTTTTGTTGAGTAATTGTATACCCTCTGTCCGGAATAATTGTGAGAGTGTGATGTGGTGTTATGAAGGGAGAGAGGTAAGTAGAGAATGGTATGTAACAGAATTGTATAATTTGAATAGAAAGTATGACGAATGGAAGGAAAGTTTAAAAGTATATTTGAATAATAATGACTATAATGATTTGACTAAAGTAATTAACCCGATCATGAATGTATTTACCGATGGAGATGTAACAAAAATGCCTAACGTTGACTGGTTTAATGAGTATTTTTGTAAGATGAGTGAAGTTAGTTTGTATGGTTATAATACACAAAACAATAACTGGTGTATTAATGAAATTGAACGATGCTACATAACACCAAGGTTAATCCATGACGATGGAGGCTAAACTATAGAACAATAAAAGACAGTGATAAACATTATGTTTTATGGTTCTGACATGGCAGAGGTGGACAATGAAGTGCGGCAAAACTGAACAGTTAATAACTAAAGTTTGTAAATAATTGTAGTGCATTTATTTATGTGTATTGTAGAAGGTCAGCTAAACAATGTATGTATATAGGTAAGTGATAATAATAAAATTAATACTTTGCAATTTAAATAAATAACAACATTAATTTTGGAAACAGTAATTGGCTAATTTGTATAGTGGCAAACAATAATAATGGAATTTGTATTTTCAGTAATTAATGTAATCAAACCAGTTTGATATGTTTTAAATATTTTGCAAATGCTAATGAATTCAATTTATTTTACGAGATTTGGAATTTGGTAATAGATGGCTAAATTGTTTGATTTAAAACTAATATTTGTGTTAAATGTTTCAGAGGTGAGGTGAAAGTATTGGGGTGTAGGGGGTAGATGTTATGTGTATACCATGTTAAATGGAATGTAAGTATAGAACTTTTACAGTATGAATCATGTATAATAAAAATGTTTACAGGTGTAACTAAGATTTTAATTCAATAGTGAGATTATTTGAAATAATTGTGTTCAATAAAAATGATAAAAAAAAAATTTTAATAATAATTGAATGATGATATAGGATAATTATTAATAATAAATTTGGAAAATTTAGTGTGTGGATGGGAGGTGACTCAGAGGAGCCACGAATTTAAATTTTACAACATAAAAAAATTTTTGCTAATTCAAATTTTGATCCAAGAAAAATGCTTGTGCTCTGTTTAAGTAATTAGATGCTCATACAATCAATATAAGGTGTTCATGCTATAATTTTAAATGTATTATTTTATTATCGTAGGTTAGATATAGGCATTGATAAAAATATGTGTTTTCATTATGTGTGTTTTTTTTAAACTAACCGTCTGGCAGGCGGTTAACACAAAGTATCAGAATCAGAGAGAGGGGAAACAAGGAGGTGAGAAGTAAGAATAAATAAATATATATGTATATTTCATGTAATTTGTTCAATTATGAGATGTGTTTTCATAGTGTTAGGAGATCAGGTGATCAGAAATAAGATGTCACTGGTATATTGGTTGTAAATGTTCCAAGTAATTAATGTTTAATGTAATGTTTCAATGTATTACAGATGTTTTAAAGTAATGTGAAAAGTAATTTGATAAAGTGAGAAGTAAAGTAATAATTTGTGAAAGCTAATGAGAGATAGTTTTGGGTGATGAATATCTTATAGGACATATAGACCAGTCCAAGTTGAAGTTAAAGAAATAGTAGAGATGAAGATAATGTAATGTTGTTTTGAGTTAATGTATGTTAGAGAGTTTTGAGAAGTATTGATGTTGACACAGTAGTAATGGAGAATATATGTAGAGTTTTTGAGTGATATATTGATGTTTATGATTAATGATGTTCTTTTGTTGTAGTTGTAGTGAGGTAATAAGATTGAGATTTTTGGGGATGGCAATTTTGTAGTAGGGGGTAGTGTAATGTAGGAGTCCGCAACATAATGATAAGTTGGGACGGGATGGGATCGATTTTAGTGAGAAGGGGCCGCCTTAGGTAGAATCCAGGGGCCAGATAAGGGAAATGAGTTTTTTGGGGGGGGGACACGTATCCTAAGTACAAAGGGTTAGAGAGTATATTTTTTTTTATATATTGTGAGAAGGTGGCAAATTGAGTTTAATGATAGGTTGGGGTTAGAGAGTGTTTGGTAGATGTTTTGACAGAGATGGGTGTCATGTAAGTTACAGTTGTTAGAAGTTAGAGTCAGAGGGAGAAGGATTATATATGTATACAGATCAAGTAGTAAATTAAAGGAGATAAATGTTTAAATCACCCAAAGTAATGGAGAATAAGATTGTTAAATAAAGAGAGAGATTTGTAATAGATATAAAATTTTTATTTTAAAACCAGTGACTAAATTTTGATAGAATTTGAAAGTAATGTAAAATTAAGAACTGTTTATTTTGAATAATTTAAATGTCAATTTGCATATTATTTATAATAATATTTTGTTATTTTAAATGTTTTGTTTTATTATGTTTTGTGTTTCAAGTTAGGATATTACAGATGTCAAATGTTTTTTCAGAAAGTATACATAACGTATGTGGGTCAAGGTTGTGGACTTGACCTAGTTTTGATCAGCTGACAGTGAGGTCATTTACAGACTAAACTTGTTTAGTATGAGAGTCAATTCAACTTGTTTTTTGATCAATTCAAACAAATTTTAAACAATTTCTATATATAAAGGAAACATTTTAATAAATTAAATTTTTTTTCTTGAATTTTAAAATTTTTTGGAAAATATTTTTTTTTGATAAAAAAAAAAAATCTTGATTTTGCGCCTGCCAGCTAATGAATATTTTAAGCTTTGTTTATTTTATTGTTTGTGTATTAACCATGTTTATTTTTATTGATTTATTGTATTGACTTGTATTGGTAGACTCTAAGTATTCACATGTTAGGTTAAGGATATGTTAATTAGGAGAAATGTTTAAATTAACTCATTTTAAATAAAAACAGGAAACAATGAAGAGAATAATTTAAAATTTATACACAATTTATGAATCGATTTTACCTGAAAACAACCAACGGGTTGTAAGTTAAATAACTTTTGAAAATTTTTTAATTTTATGATATGTGATGTCAATATGTAATGTGAGTGTGTGTGAGCCCAGTATCTGCTAAAGGCAGCCCAGCTTGCATAAAAGGGGAAACATATCGGTGGAGGATCTGGCATAATCTAAGCCAGGGATTGAGGATTTTGGGGGGTAGCATGTCAGAAGGTGAGGTGTGCTGTGGTACTTGTCTGTTCGATTTCTCGGTGTTGGGATATCTTATGGAGGGCCAGTGATCTCGTTCAGATGCGTCCATAGTCGCCAAGCCAGGGGGGTCGTGTACCCATGCAGATTAAGAACAAGGGGGTTGTTGGCACCAGTTCCTCACCGGTCCTTTTCGGGGTTTATCAATGAGATTTTTTCTGTTTTGGACAGCAGAATTCTCATTGAGGGGGTATTGTAACGTGTCAAAATTGGGTCATTTCAGTTATTGCAGGTATGGGGATTTGTATTTTTATTTACTTTATTTGTCGGGTTTTCAATATGATTGTGAAAGTTTTATTTTTACGGCAAACATTAATTCCATTATAATAGACCACGTGGCAAGAAACAGTGTTGAAACAAAGGCAAGACGCAGTTTCTGTTGGGTAACTCGGCAAGGAATTTGTACCACCCTAAATTCTCAGAACTTTGCATAAGTGTGACCACGCACTCACACGCGATACAAGTACGCGCTCTGTTGGGACGCCGAGTTGGTTTAAAGCAAAATGGCTTGGGCGAATTTAATTCAGCAATGTGCGTTTAAGCTGGAGGAAATGCCGCTAAGAGCCGCCCATCTCGTGACGTCAGCCAGTGCCTCACTGAGATCGTAGGCTATCGTCACTCCAACAACTACATGAATGACATGGGACGAAACTTCTGCGATGAAGCCCAAGGCAGTGCTTTCCGTTAAAAGTATGAGATTACGTTAGCAACACCTGCTACGTTTTCGTTCCCAGTTTGTTAACTGATCGCTCCGGCGCCGGACCGAGCCAAGTCAGGCTCGTTACAAAACTTTCTATTCTAACAGTAAAAAGTGGAATGAGAGAAAATTTTATGTGACCGCGGTCGAGTAAAAAAGTAAAGGATGTAATTGCATAACTTTCGGACAGTGAAAAACAAGAAATTACAAGAAGATGAGTGCGCGCGCGAACCACGTTGCCAGCGGTTTTTCATTAAGGGCTGGGGCTTTATTATAAAAGGTGATGGGGTATAAAAAATGTTTTGGGGTTGCAAAAAATAAATTCCATGTATGTGTGAGAGTGAAAAATTGCAGGCTGGGCTTTGTCTGTATATTTGTTTTATATAGTGATCCGTAAGGTAAGATATTAGAGTAAGTTAGTATGTAGAAGATGCCAACAGAACAAAGAAACATGTAACTCAATCTGTAAAACACTGAGCAAAGTTTTGAACAAAATTTAAAAATGATTCTGATTAATTAAAAAATAGTAATTTCTTTTCAAAACTGTGTCGAGTTGATTATTGCACAACCTGTACACATGTTTGTATCCGAAGTTCGTGCGAGCAGAATCCTGGACCCAAAGAAAGAACCTCTACAGGTAGGTTAGAATAAATGGTATTTTTTTGTATTTTATATATTTTAAAGTGTATTTAGAACACCACAATGTATTTTTGAGCAATGAACTACTAATATTTATCAGTTATTGTAACGGGACATATCAGGGACGGCAATGAATTTTAATAATTGAACATAATTTGAAAAGCAGTCAGTGTGCACCTTTGTGGAACCCCGTTTTAACCAATGACACATAACAATGTTATTACCCAACACCCGTCTGTGTTTGTATCTGGAGTCAACTAGTCCAGACATATTACGTAATCGTCTACAGCTCGCGTCGGCCGTGAATCACGGAAAACGCGTTTCAACAGGCAGAAAAAATATAAGGATTCCCGGGCTGAGCGGCGGGACCTACCGGCCAATCAGAGAAGGTGAAATCAAAAATACTTACGTTGGCGCACAGCTGGGCCAACACCTAACACCTCAGTCATTGACTAACAGCAGAGTGGAAAGCAGTCTTCAAACAGAGCAGTCATAAGTTAACGGTGGCCTCGGGTGTGTAAGATAGGCCGAAAATACTATAATCGACCTATCTAGTAAAGTGTGCAATATAACAGTAAACTAACTACAGTGCCGGTGAAAAGAAAAGTTTTAAACACGAACTTTGGTGTCGGAGTAAAAAGACTTAAACGTAGTATGCGACCACGTGTAGATAAGCAGCAGCGAAAACAATCAATTTAATAATAATCCATCATTACTTACTAAATAGAAGGTGTACACAAATAAAGAATGAGATCTCAAACAGTGGGGTAAATAGAGTGAGAGAGCGAGTGTGAAAAAGAAAGGGGAAAAGAGTCAAAGACTGGTTTGCAATAGTATAATTTGTGTTCGAAGATTGTTGATTTTCATAATGTCTGTATTATCAAGCTTCATTGGACAATTTGGTGTCCAGCAAATTTTATTTGATACAATAACTATTTGATTTAAAATAAACTCAGATTTTGTATGATGATAACCATGCATAGAGTGTAGTTATTACGCCCGTTTAACATAACCTGTCCTGTATGGAAAATCTCGCCTAAACGAACCTGGTAAGTAAGTAAAATTATAAAGAGGAAAATGTATTAAGGTTTCCATATTTGTCCTTTTGTTTAAAAATATTGATGGCGACCTATAAGTAATTTTGGAATCTTCTGTTTTGGTAAGTCAGGGTAAAGGGTAATCAGGGCAAGTGCGTAAAAAGATCGCACGAGGTCATGTGGGATGATTTATTGTAAAATTAATAAAACGTTACAATGGCGACCCTGCCAGGATTACTCATATGAATTTATTCATATGGGTTTAGGCCTGATTGGAAGTACGAGACAGGTTGTGGTAATGGCGTATGTGTGAAGAATGATCGTATATAATTACGTTGCATAAACTAGGTTATGTTTTGGTAGCGTCACTATTGGGTTTACTTTCACGTAATGCTAACTGTTTTATGTGTGGGGAGTGTTGCCAGACATAGCGGAATTTTGAGCCTGTAGCGGCGTAGCGGCGGAATGTCAAAATTGTTCAAAATGTAGCGGAATTTAGGACACAGTGTTATCAGACCTAGTGAAATTTAAAGACCATGTAATCCTCATTGTGCATCGATCAGTACAATAAAGGATGCCAACATTAAATTTGAAGTAAAAGTATTATAAAAAAGAGAGTTTTATTTCAGCATAAATTAATTTTGTCTCATCAAACACCAACCCGTTGTAAAAAAAGATCATTGATTTTCATACACAAGGGCATATAGCCCTTGTTTAAATATCGCGCACTTATTTCTAAGACGTTGGCATTCTTGACTTGTCTGAAGTAATCAGTATTGAATGTTCGCTATATTACACAGGGGATTACATGGATTACACCCTGGAATTTACACAAACTGTGTGACGCGAGGTTAAGAGTTTAACACTTCACCTATCAAATGTTTGTAAGGTAAGTTGCTCTTCTCAAAGATTTAGATGGATTATATGTCCAATTTGACTAAATGAGGAAGCTACTTCAATATTTAATGACAAGATTTTTCAAAGGATTTCATCAGAACTCCAATTATCATAGGTTGAGGTAATTTTAACCTGTGCAAAACGTTTATTACAATTTAATTGTTCCATAGTACTATTACACTGTCATTCCATAATATTTTTAATTTAAGGCTGGGAGAAAATTTATAATTCTATTTGCAATTACAATTTGGACAGAAATTAAAGTAAATTTGACTGCCTATTTGTGTTTTTGAACCAGGCTGTAATATTTAATTGAAAATTGTTTCATATTTTAAATATTAAGCTATATTTTATTTATGAAACTGATATAATTGTTTATAAAATTAATAATTATCAGTCAACCTTGAAGTAAATGATAATTACATTTAGAAACAATACTTCTATACCATTTTAATACAACCACAGTTTTCAATGTATAAAATTATTATATTGTACTATTTCCCGGTGTGTCCTCTACTGTTCAGGCCCCGCGATGGAAGCCAATTTGTACTAGATCGGATACGTACGGTCTAAATTCCCACTGTTGTGTTTGTCGATTGTGTTCTATTAATTTAATTGTATAAATTCTCGGAAATATTTGGTGTTGTGGAATATATGGATGTACTCAATTATGTTAACTTAACTATTTAATAATTATCAGTGTTAGTGTGCCTAGAACTTAAATAACTTAAGATTTATTCTACAATTTCATCCAACCCTATTATGCCTCGAAGAGAGTTCTGTCTGATTTTATATTTTTACGCTCCCTCTTTGGTGTCAGATAATTCCGCTATAAGCGCTGTAGTATCGGCTCAACGAAACTTGTAGGTTATTCGATGTTTATATTAACTATTTATTCTCTACTTATTCAGTTACTTTTGTTCCAGTTCACTAAACCATACTCCAAATAACAAGGTGTGACAAATATATAAAGGTTCTTTATTTGTTTATCAATTCACATTAACTAAGATATATTCCAATTAATATATGTTGGGACTATAGATTCAGGTATCGATTGTTGATTATTTGATCCTTTGTTTATATTTGGTTATATATTTGATTTGTATTTTATTTATTTCAGGGTGTGAAGGTTCTTGTAACTGTGGGGAAGACTAAACATATATAATAAGAATGCAAGATTTACAAAAATTATGTGTTGTGTATTTAGTATTATTAATATAATATAATTTTACCAGACTCTAACGACGCCAATCACGTAGGCGGTTGATCGCTAAATTTGTTGTTCTGGTCAATTATGAAGCACAGTTTTCTTTCTTCAGTTTAATAAAAGTAAATCTTGTCCTGTCCACTTCGGAATACAGCTTCTGAATTGTTTTACAGCACGATTGATGTTTCTTCTGCACCGTCAGGATCCAAATAGGTTCTTCCTTCGGTTGAAGCAGTTAGTGTTGTTCCGTGTATTTGCAAGGTTATAATTTCTGGTGCTGTGAATATTATGATTTGTGTTATTGTTAACTCTTTATATTTGATTAACTTTTCGTCAATTCCCTTCGGACATGGGACAGTCCAAGTTTCTTCTTGTAGAATTCAGTGATTTCTTCTCGATTATTATTTCACAATGTATCGTTATTTTATTAATCTGTGTTAGTGATAGATGTAAGTATTGTCATTGGAATTTTATCTTTTTTATAATCGTATCTCTTGATTTCGAATATTATGATTCAATATATTCTTCTTGGGTTTTTTCAATCATCACGTTCAGTTTTTACCAAAAGCAATTCTTGTTATTTTTTAAATCAACAACATTCTTCTTAAATTTTTCCCTAGCAACCTTTATTAATTTCCGCTTCCACATGTTTGACTATATAGTGTTTCTTTCATATATTTTTTTGTCTATTCTTTGTCAATTTGCTGTCCTATCAGAATGTAAATTTACCGATAGCTGGTTTATTATTTTATACACATCTTCTACTGGTTTTTTGATATAATTCCATTTTTTTTCCTTTTTTATTATATTTAATCCACCTTCGATATTATTTTTTACCAATTGATATTATGGCATTATGGTATTATTATAATTTGTATAAATTTTATTAAATATTATTATTAACTTAATGTTTTTTCTTCTTTCTAGCTCTTCATAGTGCATTTATTAATTATTATTAATTGATGTATCTAACCTTTAAGTTATAAGTGTTTATTTAGTATTTTTGGCTGTTAGGCCTTTTATTGTAAATTGATCTACCTGTGGTTATGTCTGTTAGGCATCTATAGTCCCTTTTATATAAATTCGTACATACAATCAAAACTTAATTATTAACATCGGTATAAACAATTATTTTTCTACATCTAATAACAAATTTATCTTCATCTCTCGATCACATATAACAAAATTCGAACTTATGAACATCGGTTAACTGCCTCACACTTCATTCTATGACAGTCATTGAATAACACTATTTGTTTCATTATTTTTCATGAACTCAACACTTATTTGATATAACATCACATAAACTTTATCATAACATTTTTGTCATAATATAATACTTTTTTAACACAAAATTCTTATCTGTTATTACCATAAATTAAGTCATTGTTTCATTTTTCTGTTTTGATTTTTATTAAACATATATCATTAGCTATTATTTATTTTACAGGTTCGTTTATTCTATTCAACACTACCTTGCATTCTTATTTAATTTTGTCTATGACTATAATTGTCATAATTGGGTCTCTGTTCTATTATGGGATTAAGTATCAATTTATTTATCAATCTGTGAATCTTCTTTTATGTAGCATAAATGCTATCATTTTTGTTGCGCTACATATGCTTCCCCTCCTAAAAAAGTTTAGTTTACCTGAATGAAGTTTAGGTCAAATAAACTTGCCTTTTTCACATGCCTTTTCTTAATTTCATTGTTAATGGTTGACGATGGTCTTCTCAATGTAACTTCATTAGACTAGTACTAGTACCTTTTTTATTTAATAACATTTCATCATTTTATTTAAACATTCTTGATTCTTGATATATTTTTTTTCTGTACACATTATTTGTTGGTAACTGGCTACACTATTCACTGATACATTAGTTTTACATCTCTCCTATTTATAATTACTATAATTACTGCATTTTTCATTATTCTTCTGTCAACTCGCTTCTTTCTGTTTTCTTCGTCCTATTCCTTTGGAAACTGAATTTATTTTTGCAACTATTCTAATATTCCTTAAATATTTAATTTCCCTAACAATCCCTAACACATGCGTTGGTACAGTTCAGAGAGGCACTGTTTGGCTTCATACTCTGCTGCCCACACTACATCTTAATATAGTACTGCTGGAATTCATCTACAGTCAGCTATAAAATATAATAATAATCTCCTAATAATCTCTTTAATCATTTAATAATAAATATTTGGGAAAAGATTTTTCTTTGTTGCATTTATATTTTTTCATTACTATTCTTCATATTTCGTAGTTCCATTTTAATTCCTTAAACATTCGTTAATATTGACTTTGACAGTTATCAATTGTAATCATTTTTGTTGAGATTGTAATGTTAAGTATCTTCTTCGTTTTTTTTTTTTTTTTCTGATCTCAATATTTTTTAATCAGTTGTTGTGTGTTGATCATTATAATTGTATTTCTTACTAAATATATTCCTTATACTTAATTATTCTTCCTCTTATCGTATTTCACTATTTTGGCTGTTTATTTTTTAATGAATTATGTTCATAAATACTCTTTCCTTCTTGTCTTCTTTAACATTATATTAGTTACATTCAATCGTTTACTGAGATTGTTCCATCATGTGGCAATGTAGTATGTATTTTAGGTCATATGATTTTTTTTTTTCTTCTTTATTTTGGATAAGTAGGTTTGAGGTAATAACTTTTTATCTTGGGGTTCATTCTTCATTATTCACACTATTTCTTTATACACATAATAATAATAATTATCGTTTTCTTCTGTAATCTTGGGGTTTGTTATTCATTATACACATTATTTCCTTATACACATAATAATAATAATTATCGTTTTCTTCTGTAATCTTGGGGTTTGTTATTCATTATACACATTATTTCCTTATACACATAATAATAATAATTATCGTTTTCTTCTGTAATCT
Organism: Magicicada septendecula; assembly: GCA_034769895.1. NCBI lineage: Eukaryota > Metazoa > Arthropoda > Insecta > Hemiptera > Cicadidae > Magicicada > Magicicada septendecula. Next base: position 583,525,863 of record CM068369.1, read on the forward strand.
TGGGGTTTGTTATTCATTATACACATTATTTCCTTATACACATAATAATAATAATTATCATTTTCTTCTGTAATCTTGGGGTTTGTTCTTCATTATACACATTATTTCTTTATAAACATTTAACAATAATTCCTGTTTTCTTCAAAATCGATAATAAGTTGTTCTTATTGTATTTCAGAATTTAGTGGTAGTATTCAACTCAAATTATTTTTAAATTCCAAGTATTTTCTTCAAGATTGGTAATAAGTTGTTCTTATTATTTTTATAATTTATTCATTTATATAAATTCTTTTTCTTTTTTGTTAATCCAGAAGTTGTTCAAATATAAGGTAATAAGTTGTCCTTACTTCATTTTAGAATTTATTCATTTATATAAATTCTTTTTCTTTTTGTTAATCCAGAAGTTGTTCAAATATAAGGTAATAAGTTGTCCTTACTTCATTTTAGAATTTATTCATTATATTTCTTTATGGACTCTTGGTTGTATGTTCCCTTAATCCTTTTCGTGGTAGGGTTCATTATTTCATACGTATTGTTATTATTATTTTTTGTTATCACATAGGGCCCAGTATATAATAATAATAATTTTTTAGTTATTCCTTCTAGAGTACTTGGTAGCTCCCTGTTTCTTATTAATATTTTCTCACCCACTTGGTACTTAATTGGTTTTGGGTTATTCTTTTCATATTTTCTTCTCTTCATTTCCGTCTTTTCCATAACTCGGTTATAAAATTTAATTGTTTCAAATTGATATTCTGGATTAATTGGAAAGTTTATAATATCTTGGATTTCTCTAGGTGGAAGCCTTTCAAACATAACAGTATATGGGGTATTTTCAATAGACTGGTGGTAAGATATATTTAAAAATTCTTCGGTTACTGACAAGTATTCGTACCACCTTCTCTGTTGGTCATGACAGTAAGTTCGTAGTATTCTGCCAACTTCCCTCAATACACGTTCTGCCGGATTACTGCTGGGGTGATAAACTGAAGTCTTATATGTTCTGATGTTGTGTTTTAACAGATTATTTCTCCATTTATAGCCCTTAAACTGCGTACCATGATCAGTGATAATAGATGATGGTTTGCCAACCTCTGTTATGTACCGTCCGATGACTATTTCTAGAATTTTCTTGGTAGTGGCTCTGCTAATAGCATAAAGTTTAGTGTATTTGGAAAAATGATCAAAAATAATTATTATGAATTTGTATCTGTGATTTCCTCCACTGCGTGGGAAGGGCCCACATATATCTAGAAATACCTTCTCCAGCTTATATTTGGATGTTATTGGGATCATGACTCCCTCCTTCTTCTCATTATTATGTTTAACCATCTGGCAGATGTGACATGTTTGTATAGATTTTTGTACCTTTCTGGTCAAATTTTTTATGTACATTTGTTCTTCTATGGCTTTGACGATTTTCATGGCTCCCATGTGTCCATATCGTTCATGGTAATCCAATATTAATTTGTTTTCCACAGCTGTGGGAATTACTAGTTTCCAGTTTATTTGTTTAGGAGTAACCTTAATAAATAATCGGTCATCATGTATACAGTAATATTTAGTAATAACTTCATCAGCATTTTGTATCTTCTGGCGTATGCTTATTAATTTGGGATCCGATTTTTGGTGTTGACTAATTTCATTAACAATCATCTCCAGATCCTTCCGACTCTTAATGACATGGTACACCTTCGCGATCTCTTCCTTTTCTCCTTCAAATGATTGATCTTGTATGTTTATTCGGGACAAGATATCGGCTGCTATATTCCTTCTTCCAGGTATATATTCCCAATCAATGCAATACTCTTGCAAGGCAAGGACCCATCTAGTTAGCCGGCCGTGACTAAGTTTACATCTTTTTAGAAAGGAAATTGATTTATGGTCACTTCTTACGGTCACTGGGTACCCGAGTATATAGGTTCTAAATTTATTGCATGCGTACACTACGCTTAGCAGCTCTTTCTCGGTAACATTGTAATTGCGTTCGCAGCTGTTAAGCACTCTGCTGGCGAAGCTGATTACCATATGATGTCCTTCTTTATCTTCTTGATATAGGGTAGCCCCTAAGCTAACATTGCTTGCATCACAATTTAAATAAAAGCGTTTGTTAAAATCAGGGTGGTACAACATAACTGTTTCTAAAAATTTCTTCTTGATCAAATGCAGAATTTTATCTTGTTCTGGTCCCCATGCCCACTTGTCTTTAGATGATAATTGTTTCTGAAACTTGGCAGTCACTTCTGAATAGTTATCTTGGAATTTACGGTAATAGTTGCAAATTCCAAGAAAAGATTGTAGCTGTTTTCTATTTTTTGGAGTGGGGAACATTTGGATTGCTTCTACTTTTTCTGTTGAAGGTGTGATACCCTCCTCAGACAAATTGAACCCTAAAAACTTTACTTGATTGGCAATAAATTTAGATTTATTTAGCTTAAGTGTTATGTTGTTCTCAGATAATTTTCTTAGTACCTGTTCCACCCGCTCGCAATGTTCATCCCAATGTGAAGAAGTTATAAGTAAATCATCTACATAGACTGTAGTGAACTGTAGTGTTTCTTGTCCCAATACCTTGTCCATACATTTCACAAATATTGCAACCGAATTAATTAGTCCGAAAGGTAGCCTTTTAAATTGATAGTTCCTTCCGTCAAAAAGGAACGCCATGTATTTTCTACTGTCTGGGTGTAGTTCGACCTGCCAGTACCCACATACCGTATCCCAAGTGTTAATGTATTTAATACCGTGGAATTTCTTTAAAATTTCTTCTATTTCGCCTGGTGAAGTCCTATCATTGACGATCATTTTATTTATTTCCCTAGCGTCCAGGCAAATTCTCACCTTTCCGTTCTTTTTCGGGACTGCCACTATTGGACTGGTATATGGTGATTGACTATATTCTATTATGTCATCTTGCATCATACGGTTAATCTCATTCCGGACCTCGTTTTTTATAGAGTAAGCAATTGGGTATGACTTTCTGCGAAAGTTTACCGGTTCTTTAAAATTTATTATACATTGATATCCTTTTACTTTACCTGGAGCATTGGAGAACACATGTCTGTATTTATTATATATTTGAATTAGATTTTCGGCCTGTACCTTACTTATTTGTTTATAAGTTTTTTCCCTTTGGAATTCTCGAATCTCTTCCAACTTACTCTGCCATAGATTAGGATCATTGTCTTCATATTGAATGATCTCTGGTAATTTATTCTTCTTACAGAAATAGCTTTTTATGGCTCCACATTTGGTGTTAACTGGACCGGTTTGATTAGTGTTGATTAACTCGGCTGTCCATAATCCTCCTTCGGATGTTAGAGATATTGTACCTTTATGCAAGTCAATTATTGCGGAATGCTGGCGCAACACATCGCATCCAATCAATACATTAAATGGTAGTCCCGTTGCGACCAAGAATCCTATTGGTAGGGTCATATTGTTATTGGTAAGATCGAGTGATACTTGTTTTTTGACTGTTTTATTTTGTCTCCCAGTGGCTCCGATAATTATCACATTATTGACAGGTAAAGTCGGTATGGGTAACTGGACTTCTCGCTGGATTCTTTCAAGTTCAATATTGTCTATCAATGATATGTTAGATCCAGTGTCTATCATTATGGTAGATTTTACCCCATTTAAATTTGCTGATATATATATGATTTCGTTATTACTATTACTGTTTACATGTTTCTGATCCTCTTCTAACAAATCTTCCCGGATATTCTTTAAATAGTGGTTATTAATTATGGTTATTTTATGATTACACTTAATTTTATTTATTAATTGTTGTTCCCCAAGATTACGGTTCAGTGACGGGTATTCATTAATTTTCACTGCCTCTATTAGTTTAAATGAGGGCTTACTCCCTCTTCTCTATTTTCATTCTGATTACTGTGTTGGTTTTGTACTGGTTCCGTGCGATCCTCCGTATTATGTTCTGCTATCCTATAATTTCCATCATGTGGGTAGTTGTCTTCATGCCGAGATTGGTCATAATGGTTGTCATATCGGTGACTCCTTGGGTAGTATCGTCGCTGATTACCTTGAGGTCTGGAGTAAATATAATTGACGTTATGCCGATAATTATTGGGTCGTCTGTCCCCATCTCCTCTATTATTGCGACTATCACGATAATGGTAATTGTTATTGCCGCGATAATTATAGTTTCTGGAATTATTATTTGTGTTTTCATTTTGTGTTCTATTAGTATTAATGTTATGCGCAGGTCGATTGCGATCGTTATTATGAGAATTGGCTGGTGGCGCGTTATTATCATACTTCTGATATTTATGATTTAGCATTCTATTTCTTTGGTATTGGTTCTCGTGTTCATAATTCTCCAAGAACTTGGCCATGGCTGGAATCGTTTTGATTTGACTACACATATGCGCACTTTTATCCCTTCCTCGTAATGATAGGATAGTTGTATTACCAAACATTCTTCGGGAATTCGGGGCTCTAAGTTCCGCGCCATACATACTTTTCCTAAAAAGTATGAAGTAGGGGACTGGCCTACATTTGTTTCGTATCGACCGTTACTCAAATTATTCCTAATCATATTCTGGGTCGATTCCGACCAATACTTCTCCTTAAATTGTTTTTTGAACTCAGTCATGTCCAGTATATCCGGGCGTACCGCTGTCCACCAATTATCATAAGTATCTTTAAACGTTTCATCAATCATGCTTCGTATAATACTCCAGCGACTCTCTCTATTTCTTATGATCACTTCTTCCAATCTCTTTAAAAATTCCATAGGATTGCGCTTATAATTACAAAAATTAATCGATTCTCTGTTCTCATGGTTATTTGTATGACTATTTTGGCATGTCCTATCCCGCCATGAATCTACTTCCTCCTGTAATTGTAATTCACGCCTACTAAACTCTTCTATTTTATTTTTATTGGTATTGATTTGACCTTCCATATTATTTAAATTGCCATAGACCCTTTCGAGTCGTTCGCCCATGTCTGTCTGTATTTGCTTAATACCTTCCTTATTCTCTTCCCGTACCTGATGTACTTCGTTTTTAATTTGCTCACATTTTTCGACAGTTTCCTGTTGGATTTCTTCGACCAATGTTTTATTCTCAATTTTTGTGTCATTAATTTTGTTCTGTAATTCCTCACGAACCTGTACTATTGTTTCGTTAGTTTTTTCTAACCCTTCATTGGTTTTGGCTATTTCTAATTTTCTTTCCTCATTATTTTGGTCCACCTTCTGGTTAACTGTCACATGAAGATTCTCAATTTTTTCATTAATCTGCCTTAAATTCTCTTCATGTATTTGTAGGATGTCTTCCTTCATTTGTTTTACACCCTCATCATTCCTATCTAACCTTTCGTGAATTTGGTTTAATCTTTCGTTCATTTGTTTTGAGGTTTCTTTAATTTCCTCATTTGTTTTCCTGGAGTTTTCCTCCTGTTTCCTAAATTGTTCCCTTAAGTTTTCCTTATTTTCCTCATTTGTTTTCCTAAATTGTTCCCTTAAGTTTTCCTTATTTTCCTCATTCATTTGTCTATTGCTTTCCATTATGATCCTCAACAGCTCTTGCATACTCATGTCTTCCTTTTTGTTGGATTTATCTGGTTGGTCCCCTTGGGCAACTTCTTTGATTACTTCCTTTTCCTTGTCCGTAATTATTTCAGTTTCCGTTATTTCGTCTGTCTGTTGTTCCATTTCACTGTCTGTTATTAGTTCTATTTCCTGTTCTTGTTCGTCTATTTCCTTCTCCGTTTCTCCTGCCCTAATCCTTGATCTACCTCTGGTATGCATGTTTACTCTCCCACAGTTGCCTGCTCTGGTTAAGTAATGTTATTATACTTATAGTTACTTAACTTAAGCCCTACACAAGTTGAGCGCCAATTTGTACTATTTCCCGGTGTGTCCTCTACTGTTCAGGCCCCGCGATGGAAGCCAATTTGTACTAGATCGGATACGTACGGTCTAAATTCCCACTGTTGTGTTTGTCGATTGTGTCTATTAATTTAATTGTATACATTCTCGGAAATATTTGGTGTTGTGGAATATATGGATGTACTCAATTAATGTTAACTTAACTATTTAATAATTATCAGTGTTAGTGTGCCTAGAACTTAAATAACTTAAGATTTATTCTACAATTTCATCCAACCCTATTATGCCTCGAAGAGAGTTCTGTCTGATTTTATATTTTTACGCTCCCTCTTTGGTGTCAGATAATTCCGCTATAAGCGCTGTAGTATCGGCTCAACGAAACTTGTAGGTTATTCGATGTTTATATTAACTATTTATTCTCTACTTATTCAGTTACTTTTGTTCCAGTTCACTAAACCATACTCCAAATAACAAGGTGTGACAAATATATAAAGGTTCTTTATTTGTTTATCAATTCACATTAACTAAGATATATTCCAATTAATATATGTTGGGACTATAGATTCAGGTATCGATTGTTGATTATTTGATCCTTTGTTTATATTTGGTTATATATTTGATTTGTATTTTATTTATTTCAGGGTGTGAAGGTTCTTGTAACTGTGGGGAAGACTAAACATATATAATAAGAATGCAAGATTTACAAAAATTATGTGTTGTGTATTTAGTATTATTAATATAATATAATTTTACCAGACTCTAACGACGCCAATCACGTAGGCGGTTGATCGCTAAATTTGTTGTTCTGGTCAATTATGAAGCACAGTTTTCTTTCTTCAGTTTAATAAAAGTAAATCTTGTCCTGTCCACTTCGGAATACAGCTTCTGAATTGTTTTACAGCACGATTGATGTTTCTTCTGCACCGTCAGGATCCAAATAGGTTCTTCCTTCGGTTGAAGCAGTTAGTGTTGTTCCGTGTATTTGCAAGGTTATAATTTCTGGTGTTGTGAATATTATGATTTGTGTTATTGTTAACTCTTTATATTTGATTAACTTTTCGTCAATTCCCTTCGGACATGGGACAGTCCAAGTTTCTTCTTGTAGAATTCAGTGATTTCTTCTCGATTATTATTTCACAATGTATCGTTATTTTATTAATCTGTGTTAGTGATAGATGTAAGTATTGTCATTGGAATTTTATCTTTTTTATAATCGTATCTCTTGATTTCGAATATTATGATTCAATATATTCTTCTTGGGTTTTTTCAATCATCACGTTCAGTTTTTACCAAAAGCAATTCTTGTTATTTTTTAAATCAACAACATTCTTCTTAAATTTTTCCCTAGCAACCTATATTAATTTCCGCTTCCACATGTTTGACTATATAGTGTTTCTTTCATATATTTTTTTGTCTATTCTTTGTCAATTTGCTGTCCTATCGGAATGTAAATTTACCGATAGCTGGTTTATTATTTTATACACATCTTCTACTGGTTTTTTGATATAATTCCGTTTTTTTTCCTTTTTTATTATATTTAATCCACCTTCGATATTATTTTTTACCAATCGATATATGGCATTATGGTATTATTATAATTTGTATAAATTTTATTAAATATTATTATTAACTTAATGTTTTTTCTTCTTTCTAGCTCTTCATAGTGCATTTATTAATTATTATTAATTGATGTATCTAACCTTTAAGTTATAAGTGTTTATTTAGTATTTTTGGCTGTTAGGCCTTTTATTGTAAATTGATCTACCTGTGGTTATGTCTGTTAGGCATCTATAGTCCCTTTTATATAAATTCGTACATACAATCAAAACTTAATTATTAACATTGGTATAAACAATTATTTTTCTACATCTAATAACAAATTTATCTTCATCTCTCGATCACATATAACAAAATTCGAACTTATGAACATCGGTTAACTGCCTCACACTTCATTCTATGACAGTCATTGAATAACACTATTTGTTTCATTATTTTTCATGAACTCAACACTTATTTGATATAACATCACATAAACTTTATCATAACATTTTTGTCATAATATAATACTTTTTTAACACAAAATTCTTATCTGTTATTACCATAAATTAAGTCATTGTTTCATTTTTCTGTTTTGATTTTTATTAAACATATATCATTAGCTATTATTTATTTTACAGGTTCGTTTATTCTATTCAACACTACCTTGCATTCTTATTTAATTTTGTCTATGACTATAATTGTCATAATTGGGTCTCTGTTCTATTATGGGATTAAGTATCAATTTATTTATCAATCTGTGAATCTTCTTTTATGTAGCATAAATGCTATCATTTTTGTTGCGCTACAATATATATTACAGCAATTATAGTTTCTTATATTGGTAAACTCCTAATCGAACTAGCAGTAATGATATTTAATTTGTAATATAAAATTTACAAATATAAAATAATATAATTGTGATATTATGTTGTTCTAATCACGCAAGATTAGTCTCCTTAAAGATAGCAAGAATTATTGTGATACTAATAAATGTTGTCTGAATCTCCGGGTTGAACTCGCCGATGATACAGCTCCACTTTGGATTCACCAATTACAAAGAATAAATCAAATATAAATAATGTGTTATAATAAAGTGATTGGTTGAGAATTAAAGAAAAATTTTGTAAGTATAAAAGTTTACTTATATAGTTTTTTTGTTTAATTGATTAATTCAATTAATAAATAAATAAATAATTAATTGTGGGTGTACTTTAATTAATTCCAATTTAATAAGTATGAATTTGTAGTTCAGATCTATTTGTCTCTATTAATGATTTAATAGTGTAGTTAGATCTGTTGATTCTCTCTCGGCTGACTTTGCTCTTCTTATTTCTCTCAAATATTTATTTTTATTACTGTAAATTAGTTTTTTAGAAGAAAAAAAATAGTTACCATTCATTATACAAATAAATACAACTCTTATAACTGAATAATGATGTTCATTTATTGACATTTAAAATTATGCGCCATTCAGACTGCGCATGGCACAGGCATTGGCTGATATTTGCTCCAGTCGGTAGCGAACAAGATTAACAAAATATATTTTTTACAAGGTTAATTAATTAGGATTCTTTTAACGAGTCGAAATGGTCAGAGGGCAAGGAACAAGATACATTCTTACAGATATTCTTAAACTAAATTATTATGGCTGAAATAAAACAATATTATTATTTAAATTGTCAATTATGAAAAGTAATATTGAACCATTCGTCGAAATGACGTCACTCGCTTCAAGCTGGCATTGTACTGGCTCGTTCGGAAATCAAGTATGGCCGCCGTCACCTCGGGTTTCTCTGCTATGTACTGCTAATATTGGTTGAGCTTCTCCCACAAAAATAAATGCGTATTCCCTTCTCTGCGAAGTTGTGTCTGACCAGGAATATAGTGTTGAGTGTCCTCTCTTCTCCTGCGATGTCGTTTCGTGTTGGGTTACAGTTGAAGTGTCCGGTGTTCAAATATGTGTATTCGTGTTCTGTTAATATGGTCCAAAATCTTCTCAAAATGGCCGTTGATTTCTTGTGCTTGTGTTTGATGGTGTTATTACTGTTGTTCGGGATTAGTGAGGTTTTAATTATTAACTGTTCATGTTATTTTTAATTTTAGTTAACCTCGGTTACACTCTTCATAGCCACACTCACGTTTTTGCACAAAATTATACCTTTTCGGTTTTCTCTTAGTACATTCTCAACTAGTCGTCTTCACGATTAACAATAGACTAAACTCTGAACGTTGTCGTTTTAGGGTAATTTGTGATATGTCTTTTTCCTCTTTCTATTGTTTCTATATAAAAGTACATGTCTCAGATTTGTTTCATCATCTAAATATACATAATAAGTTTTCTTATTTTTTACTGCATTTCAAATATTTCTTAATTTTACTAACATCTAACTACTCAGCAATATTGATTAATTAATTTTACATATTTGGATATATAGCTGGGTTTGTTTCAAGTTCATTTAAGCCCAAAAATTACAATTTTTTATAATTATTGTAGGCCTCATATTTTGTACAAATTTAGTGTTTAAATGGTTTTTAAGTGTTTTTTCTGATAATATTTCCATGGAATAATCTTAATAACTCCGTGATTATCTTTGTTGTTAATAATTTTGTTGTTAAAACACTTCAATATTGATTAATTTACTGTTTAGTCTGATTTGATTACCATTATAGGCCTAGTGTTATTTGTTTCCAAAAGGAGTTAATTTTCTTTCCTTTGTCATTCCATTCGTTATTAATTGTATCTGTATTAATTACTTTTCAATTTCTGTGTTGTATGTACTGAATTCTATCCCCTATTAAGTAGTTTGATTCTCTGATAGTTAGTTTTAGTTTACATTACTGGTCTGTTTTTGCTAGAGTAGCGTCTTAGCTAATTTGCTTTGTACCTTTCATATGGTTTACAGTTTTAAAATAAAATTATTACATTCCTATTTCCTACTTGCCTCTCTGCCTTACAAACTTGAAAATTAAATAACATGATTTTAAATACAACAGAATATCTTATATCTACTAACTTTTTTTTTATATCACTTAAACATAACAAAAACATCTTATGCCTATTATTTTTTTATACATATAGAATTATAATGGAAACATCTTATTATCAGCAATATTATCAGTCATTGGCTGTCCTTTGATTTTATGTTTCCTTTTATCACCAACCTAATCCTATTAAAACATCTTATTCCTAACAACACTTTCAGTTATTAACTGTCTCTTGTGTTCACTATAATTATTTTGGTAACACGATGAAATAAAAACGTCTTATAACTATTACAATCTTATATTACTTAATTTTTTTAAAACACTTTTAGTATTAAAATTAACCTTAGTCATTAGACTGTCTTTTGTTTTTTTATATAGTATTTCCCTACACTGGTGGTAGTCTTTTTAATGGATTTCTATTTCTTACTCTATCCTTTATTATAGTGTGTCACTTATTATTGTCTACACTAATGGTAGTCCTTTAAATAATTTTTCACATATTATACTTATATCTAATTTACAATTCGGTTTTCTTTGGATTGTATCTTGTAACTTGAGTTACTGGGTCTAAATATATTGGTTTTAATTTAGTTCAATGGTATGTATTCCATTATTAACATTTTTTGGAATAGCTCTTCTTGTTTCTAGGCTCTTTGTGGGAATCTTGACATATTTTGTCCTTTCTTCATTATTATATTAGTAAATTCCTGGTCTTGTGGTTTCTCTGCTTCTTGACCTTATAAATTTCCATTATTAATATTGTTTTCACCCTTTTATCTCCTTTTTCTTGTCTTTCCTTTTTACTGCTTCCCCAATCTACTGGGTATACTGCTGGTTTATTGGGTTTTTACATAGTAAGTGTTAACTTTCACCTTTCAGTATGTAAATTAATTATACAATTATTAGTACTGAATGTATGATAATTAATATTTGTGTAATTTGAATAATAAATCTCATCACCGGAATAAAACGTGTTTTGCTCATTTACATGCATTAGGCTTTGGGTCCAGAATTACGTTAAGCAGACAGCGGCAGAAGTCGTTGGGTATAGAAATAACATGACACATTAAATAACTATAACGAATTTTGGTTTTATTTTCAGTAAATACTCGTTAAATTAATATAAGCATAACAATGGTTCATGATTCAAAATTCCAAAATGGCGGCTAGACTATTCCGCCCTTGACTTTACTCAAAGTTAATTGTGCACATTTTATGATGCTATATAACTGACTTCTTTTATGTATGTAATTCTCATCATTGAACAGAATTATAGTTTTGATTTCTTTAATACTTTACTCTTAATACTGACTAAACATGATCACAAACCAACGTCTCATTTTAATATTGGGTTGATCAACACCGGTTACACTCTCGCTTGCACTCTCTCACCTGAATTTAGACAAATTTTATAGAAATTGAGCTCATATTTATCTACTTTTTGAAATTTAGTAATGCAATGCAGGGCTTTCCTGAATAGAAGTGGCGTAGTTCCTTCCTTAGCGGCTCCATGCGGTGGGCAGGTGTTTGTCCAGTTTGCTGTTGTCCATTTTCACTGACTCTACTTTGAATACATTTTTAGAAAGTTCACTGATGCTATATAACTGTTAGTGTTTACGGTGAGATTATGTAGACCATTTTTAGCAATAAAATGTTACATTTTTCTGGCAGAAAACTGCCCACTACTGTTAGAGCGTGTATGCTCCCTGATTTACTTTTGACGACTGAGAGTGGGTTAGACGTAATTGTTATGTAAGTGGTCGTGCATCTGACGTCATTGTCTATTGTTCTCTAACCACTGTTTTGGTTAATACGTAATGGTTTTATATCGTCATTGTGTTTTTGATGACGATTTGTTACAATGGACCAATCGAAAGTCAGTATTGTCAATTTTCAGCGCCTAGCACTGCCATTTTCGTCGTTTCAATTTGCTCGTACGCCGCTGACCTTGGATCGGCTCTCCACCGGTGAATTCACATATGTTGTGGGACTTGGGTCAAAACTAACCTTGTCTGATTTAACTTGATGATTACAATAAAATTTACAATAAAATATATCCCTACATACCATTATTCTGGTACGGTTAATTCTGTACTGTTACAAAACCCCCTCAATGAAAGGTTTGGTGTCGAGACACAAAAACTTTCATTGACTCATTCATACTTTTCTAAAAGGATCAGTTCAGATATGCTCCACAACCCCTTGTAGTGTTAATAAAATAAAAAAATCTCAATCACTTACCCTTGGTCCTATAGTGTCGATCATACCCATCTGACCTTACTGGACTTCTCCTGAGAGATCCCTACACCATAAGGCCATGAGGCACTGCACGCTCCTGTTCTGACGCCCCGGCCAGCGCAGGACCGCGGTCACAACACCATAAAACTCTGAAACATTCCATACAAATTTTAAAATAGTGGCCTTATTCATTTACATATCCGCAACTGATATGTTTCCTCTTAGATGCATTGGTTTGTGATTTGAGGCGTTGGTTTCATTTATTTATAAAGTACCAAATAACACAATAAAATATAACAAGATTTAGGATAGATAAGCCTTCTACTTGACAACACTCCTACACATTCGTATCAATTGCTTTGACTCCCGTCAATATCAAATTGCCTCTTTCATCATAAAATTGTACTCTTATACTAAACACAACATAAAAAAAATTTTTTTTTTTTTTTCAAACAACAACTACTATTTCTATTCATTTATTTCAATTACTATCAGTATATTTATCTAGCATGGCAGCATTTTTAACTATCTAAATTTCTTTACTCATTTCTTTATTTTAATTTCAAATCTTTTTCAACAGAATCATTTTTCTTTCAGAGACTGGTCACTACAACACAAAATTTAATCTATTTGTTATGTTCACTACTTTTCTAGTAGTCTCCTAGCCACACACTATCATCAACATAATAAAACATGGTACATCATAAGCATTAAACACTAACATTGAACAATTCACATTACTTAATTCATATTAACATTTACACAACTTGTAGCAGAACTTTATAACATTTTTTATTATCAACAATTCTCTATTAACTTCTATTCATTTCATTAGATTCTATACAAAGATTTTCAAATTTATCATTTACCTTTCATTTACAATTTCCTTCCTATCATGAATTTTCCTTTTCTAACCCTTTTATCCTTACTAGTTTGGGTGACTCTCTATTATTCATTATTTTCTCTGTCTTATTTTGGCATCTGTCAACCTAACCTTACTCACCTCCTTTTTTACACTAACCGCTTCTAACCATTAATGTATTTTGACACCAATATCTCTATAATAACCCCCTTTCACAAATTCCATTTAAAACCTCTGGCACCGCTCATTTTTGTACTAGTATGTGTGTATTCCCTCTAACCAACTCATTCCCTTATCGGTTCCTGACCCTTTCAGATAACTTTTTCCGGCACACAACGGTCCACTCCCGTCTCAACATCTCTCGTTGGACTCCTACACCAATACCCTTATTACAAAATATCACCAACAACAACAAATATAATTACCATCCACATTACTCAACTCTACTTATAATCACTAACTACTGTGTCCCTAAAATATCTAACACCTCTTTATATATTGTCAGCATCTCAGCACTTTATTTTCCCTAACTCCCAATAACTTTATTCAACTAACTCCAATGCCCTTATTTATCACTATCCCCAAACTCTTTACAACATTTCAACATTAATATACCATTAGAAATTCATCACTTATCTGCTAACAACACCTTTCATATCCAAATACATTACCTGCTTAATCATTTATTACCCTTAGAACCTGAATCTCACAATATCATTTAAACTTCCTTTAGTTATTTAAAATCCTACAATACATGTTTACATAAAAATTACATAAAATACACAACAGCAAAAATACACAAATACATAGACATCAATACAGAAAAATATACAATTCACATAATCATGAAATCATTTGCCGTAATCAGTCCTGATCAGTCCATTTTTTAAAAAACACTGTCCACACAATTAAATGTTCATAACACAATAGAAGGTCTACCCTCCATCGTTAAACAATAGTCTTATCTTTGGTCTGTACAATTTATTTTTTATTAAATACGTTATATTAACATCATTAATATAATACACATTTAAATTCTTATATTTTATAAAACCATCATAATTAATAGGGTTATTCCCTATCAATTCAACATACAACTTGTCACGATTGGTTATTGTCCTGTCACCTCCAGTATAATCAGTCACAATCAGATAAGTTACTAAGTCATTATTTTCATTATCATCTCCTACTACTGCTATATCAGCTTCCTTACAAGGTAAGTACTTATTATTTTTATTATATATCATCTCTACTCCTAACCTTCCCATAAACTCTTCATAATCTCTGCTTATCTTAAAAATTTCTACCTCCCTCTTTCTCTCACAATATCTCTCACTTTCAAAACATCTCTCTCTTTTAAAATATCTCTCATAATAACTCTCCCAACAACACTTCTCTCTCTCAATATATCTCTCTTTACACCCTCTCTTTAAACCTTCAAAACACACTATCATTCCCTTATTTTTATATTCTATTCCCCATAAAATTTCATTTATACTACCAACCTCCACACTATTATCACCTATTACTATATTTTCATCCATTTTATCGTAATTTTCTACCCCACTTACCTTGTCTTTGTTCAATTCAAATTTGTTTAATTCTAATTTCTTCTTTTCTAATTCTATTTTTTCTAACTTTGTACCTATTTCATTTAATCTTTTGTCAAATTTGCAACCTTGTTTTTTAATTTCTTTTTTGATGTCCTTCAATTGTACCTCAAATTGGTTTAATTTTTCGTTAAAAGTATCAAATTTGATGCTCTGCTCATTGAAAAGCAGTTTCATCATTCTTATTGTGTCATTTTCCTCAACTCTTTTTGTTGTTGGGGCTGGTGTTGAACAAATACTATCACCCATCATTTCTGATTCTGTTCTACTCGTCTCATTACTGTTTGCCATTTCTTTTCTTTTTTTTTATTATTAATATATTAACAATAATAAATTTATTTTAGTTGTGTTGTACTCTATTTGTACCATGCATAACCTATACAGGTAATCTCTATATATTTTTTTTTTTCGTATATTTCCCTACCCGTCTAACCTCTGCTTGTCTGCTTATTTATATATTTTTATTTATATATAAAGTCCAGGTTCGGGCTGCCATCTGTTAACTTACACCTTTATGTATATTAATTAATTATACAATTATTAGTACTGAATGTATGATAATTAATATTTGTGTAATTTGAATAATAAATCTCATCACCGGAATAAAACGTGTTTTGCTCATTTACATGCATTAGGCTTTGGGTCCAGAATTGCGTTAAGCAGACAGCGGCAGAAGTCGTTGGGTATAGAAATAACGTGACACATTAAATAACTATAACGAATTTTGGTTTTATTTTCAGTAAATACTCGTTAAATTAATATAAGCATAACAATGGTTCATGATTCAAAATTCCAAAATGGCGGCTAGACTATTCCGCCCTTGACTTTACTCAAAGTTAATTGTGCACATTTTATGATGCTATATAACTGACTTCTTTTATGTATGTAATTCTCATCATTGAACAGAATTATAGTTTTGATTTCTTTAATACTTTACTCTTAATACTGACTAAACATGATCACAAACCAACGTCTCATTTTAATATTGGGTTGATCAACACCGGTTACACTCTCGCTTGCACTCTCTCACCTGAATTTAGACAAATTTTATAGAAATTGAGCTCATATTTATCTACTTTTTGAAATTTAGTAATGCAATGCAGGGCTTTCCTGAATAGAAGTGGCGTAGTTCCTTCCTTAGCGGCTCCATGCGGTGGGCAGGTGTTTGTCCAGTTTGCTGTTGTCCATTTTCACTGACTCTACTTTGAATACATTTTTAGAAAGTTCACTGATGCTATATAACTGTTAGTGTTTACGGTGAGATTATGTAGACCATTTTTAGCAATAAAATGTTACATTTTTCTGGCAGAAAACTGCCCACTACTGTTAGAGCGTGTATGCTCCCTGATTTACTTTTGACGACTGAGAGCGGGTTAGACGTAATTGTTATGTGGTCGTGCATCTGACGTCATTGTCTATTGTTCTCTAACCACTGTTTTGGTTAATACGTAATGGTTTTATATCGTCATTGTGTTTTTGATGACGATTTGTTACAATGGACCAATCGAAAGTCAGTATTGTCAATTTTCAGCGCCTAGCACTGCCATTTTCGTCGTTTCAATTTGCTCGTACGCCGCTGACCTTGGATCGGCTCTCCACCGGTGAATTCACATATGTTGTGGGACTTGGGTCAAAACTAACCTTGTCTGATTTAACTTGATGATTACAATAAAATTTACAATAAAATATATCCCTACATACCATTATTCTGGTACGGTTAATTCTGTACTGTTACACAAGTTATTTTGACCAATAGTTTTCTTTGTTATTTTTTATTCTTATTAACATTTTATTGACTTAATATACAGTTTCTAGTTTAATCATTAACCACTTCATTCTTCTCACTCATTATGGACCTTTTCTTCTTTATTTATGTTGCATTAAGATAAAATTGTAAGTGATAATTTTGTTATGCTACAAAGTATATATAATTCTATAATTTTTAGGTCACACCACATAATAAATGTATCATTTGGTATTGCAAGGCATTAAGAAATGAGTCAAAAACAGCAAAAAACTATTGATTTTTTTGGCAAAAAACGTTTTACTATTCAACAGAAACTTCAACTACCTGAACCAAGTACTTCAAAAGGCATACCTCCTATTGAGAATAACCAAGATAAGAATATAAGGAAGCGAACAATAGTGTCTGATGATACCAAGAAGGAGGAAGATACTAACCCCAAAAAAAGAAGTCGTATGCAGTTATTTAGTTCATCGTGGCTAGAAGATCCCAGGTTTAAAGGTTGGCTGGAACCTGTTGAAAATTTTAAAATAAAAGCAATGTGCAAAGCTTGCGGTATGTCGTTACGTACAAAAAAATCAGACTTATTAAATCATCGTGAATAAACAAAAAATTACAAAATGTAAATGCTCTCTCAAATATGAAAAATTTAGATGAAACTTTAAAAAAAAATCACTTGAAATAGAAAATCTACAAATATTCGCAGATTTACAATACTCTCTTTTAATCGCAAACCATTATATTAGCTTTAGGACAATTGATCATGTCACAGAAATTAGTAAAATGATTTTTAACGATTCACGGCTATCGAAAACAATGAAATTGAAATGAACGAAATGTGTTAATATAATAAAAAACGTACTGGCTCCTGGGATTCGTGAAGAAATAATTTTAGAGCTACAAAATAAACCTTTTTCGATTCTGTTAGATGAGAGTACAGATATTAGCAACACAAAGTTATTACGTATTCTCGTAAGATATGTACATAAAACGCAGTTGTTAGACATTATGAAAATTGAAGCAGACGAGAGTACTGCCAAAGGCCTTTATTCCTTATTTAAAAAATGTCTTACTAATAATAATTTAGATCTAAATAATATAGTTGGGTACTGTTCAGATAACGCGAGTGTGATGATGGGCAAAAATGAATCTTTCAAAACCTACCTTTTAAAGGATAATCCTCACATAATTACTAATGGATGCATATGTCATTCAGCACACTTGGTTGCTGTAGCAGCTGCTGACAATATACAGAGTAATGTAGAAACCCTCTTACATAACTTATATAGTTACTTTTCAAGAAGCCCAAAGAGGCAATCTGTGCTTGAAGAGATACAGACATATTGTGAAGCTACTTACCTTTTTGTATCACATAAAATTAACTAACAAACATTGTATATTTCTCGGGCGCCATCTTACCAACTGTAAGAAAATAATTTACCAAGGTTCGTTTCAGCGAACTAGGAGAACAGAATGTGGTTGCTGAAATAATAACAATCATTTATGTTCATCAATAATTAAACGTTATTATTACTTTATTATTATTCATATTTCATGTTAATAAAATCATACAGACAAAATTTGAATTAATAATTGACAAAACGTGAATAATAGTTGTTGATTACCTTGAATCTCTTTTAATTTACTTACTCGCATTACAATAACAGATTCTTGAAATACATTTTTTAAGAATTATAATGGGAACGCAAACCAGCCTTCTTATTACTATAAACTATAGTAAAACTATATTCTCACACACACACACACACACAAAGCTACTTTAGAGATCTCATTTTAAATATTTTATACTTTATGATTATGAAATCAAAATTGATTTCCCCATTCCGCCAGTAATTTTGAAAAACCCTTATTAAAATCTCATTGATACATGGCTACTTAGCTGAATTTGAAGCCGATTATTATTCCTGAAACCGTCACATGGTTTTACGTGCGCACTTTACTTCACTCCATGATTATCGAACTGTTATTATATATATAAACTGTTAATTACACTTTTAATACGAAATTTTGATTTTAGTTCATGTTTTAAAATATAGTATTCACATTTTATGGTTTTGCGGGCGCGTCGGCAAACACACGATAACTTCGCCCGAAAACCGGCTAGAGCCAGGCAGACGCGACAGTTGTTTTTTGCGTCTGTCTCTAGTAGATGTTGATTTCCGACTGACTTTGTTCTGTTGTGTCACACTGTTGCTGGCGTGACACACCCAGGATAGGCTCTGACGAACCGATGACACACAGTTGTTATGTAAGTTGCTGACGCAACACATCACCTGATGTCTGGTTGCATAATTGGTTTACAGATTTAGTTACATAACGTGTTTACGTTTTTCGTGTTCGTCATTGTCCTTGAACTGACTTTGGTACATTTGCAGTTATTAAAACGGTCCACACAATTATTAAACAATTCATACAGTCAACAGCAGTGCAGCCACGTTGCGATCGCTTCCACATAACAAATTTACCTCTCGGTCATAAAATTTTCTATCACTCAACAAGTTAATTATTATTTATGAAAAAATACAAATTATGTCATTACCCCAGGTATGCCAAAAAATGCCCCGCTACAATACCCCCTCAATGAGATATTTTATGCCGAAGCATAAAAAATCTCATTGACACATTCATACTTGCTAGAGGGATCAGCCAGGATATGTCGCCACAACCCCCTCTATGGTTTACAAAAAAGAATAATCAACTCACCCTTGGTCCGGTGACTGTGACCGCATCTGCATGACAATACTGGACTTCTCTCTCGAGATCCCAACACCGTAGAGTCAGACAGATACTCAACGCCCCTGCCCTGACGCGCAGGCCAGCTCAGGTCCGCCGCCACAGCACCACCAAACACTGAAACAACAAATCAAAATATTAAATAGTGGCCTTCTACAACACCATATCCCCAACTGATCTGTTCCCCCCTAGCGGTGCTGGTTTGCGCTAAGAAGCACTGGTTTTGTTTTTCATTTATCGCTAACCTGTATATATCAGAATACCTAACATAACCTAACATAAGAAAACACAGCACATTAGTAATTCATTTTAAAATAAACAACTTACAATTAAAATGTTACACACTTTATATCATTAAATTGGCATATAAAATCAAAAAACTACTTTTAAACTTGATTTACTCTTATTCATTCGTTTCTCAAAATTACAAATTTTTTTTTTTTTTTTTTTTTTTCAATTATGGCCATCATTATTCTATTTCATTACTTTGGGTGATTCTACGTTATTCCTTATAATTTACTTTATCAACTTGGCATTTACTCATAAACTTCCCCTTTTATTACTCTAACGCTCCCTTACAAAATCTTTAACTAGTATGACACCCCACTATCAAAATTTTACTAACCCTTCTCTACCTCTAACTACTTACTATTTTAACTCCAATCGCCACCTTCTACTCTTATATAAAAAAAATACTCTCTAACCCTTTGTACGTGTTTCCCCCCCCCCCAAAAAAGCTCAATTCCCGTTCTCTGGCCCCTGGATTTTTACCTAAGGCGGCCCCTTCCCACTAAAACTATACCAAATCCCGTCCCAACCCTTATGTTGCGGACTCCCACATTACACTACCACTACTACAAAATTGCCATCCCCCAAAAAATCTCAATCTCATAACCTCACTACAATTACAACAAATTAACATCAACAAATAAACAATATATCGCTCAAAACTCTACATAAATTCTCCATTCTACTGTGTCTCCACTTATACTTCTCAAAATTCTATAACATACATTAACTCAAAACAACATTGCATTATTTTCATTTCCACTATTACTTTAACTCTTACTTCGATTTGGACAGATCTATGTCCCACAAAATTCAACTTGAACTGATTCAAACATTTTATTCAAACAATTACTATCACCCACTTCTATCTTTTACAACCTATTGAAAATTTTACCTATTACAACTATTTTTCATTTTATTTTAAAATCTATAAACACATTGAAAACATATTATTATATTTTTATAATACTTATTCCTAACATACTAATGCAATCAACACAATAGGACATAATAACACAATATAAGAAGTATTTAGTGCATCTATTTTTTAAATTCAAACAAAATTATTGAGTAGCAAATCATCATTATTAATTAAAATATATCAAATTTTTAATACGTTATCCCCTTGGATAACCTCCCAGCCACACACATCTTGTATAAGACATCACATAACATAATACACAAATAGCAATAAACCTGGATTATTAGCATACATCAAACAAACAATTCTCTTTTACATCATTTATCTAAAAATTTGTAAACATTATTATTTCAAATTTTTCATTAACTGTTTTTATTTATCATCATTATGAATTTATCCTGTGTTGCAATCAGATTTTCAAAAATTCTAAATTTATTATTAACACATATTTTTAATCATTATGTTCCACAAAATTCCACAAAATAAACCATTTAACATTTATTTATTTATTCATGATTATTAAATTAAAATCTCATCACACAATTTAAATTCATTATAAAATTCAAACACATAACATTCAATCACAATATCTAAACATCTCAACTTATTTAATTCAATTGATTACTAAAATTAAACATTCTTTTGATTATTAAAATAACATATTTCAATTATTATCAACATTCTATAAATCATTAATTATTGTCTTCATTATTATTTTGTTATTTAATTAGAATGCTAAAATATTAATAATATTATTATTATTAATACAACATTTTCTAAAACATATACACATTACTTATCTAACATTTCACAATACACACATGAATTCAATATTATTTACAAAATATGTGTCAAAACTGTTCAAGTGTATCTCACTTCAGATGTCCAAATCAGCAAGGTCATTACCAATAATTTACAATATTTAAAAATGTCCCAACACTGCTCTTTTAGCTCACCCACCATCGTCATATATATATCTAGTGTATTTGTAACCTTCATCATTTTTATCAACATACAATTTGTTATCATTACTATCATAATAATCCATCCATTCTATTTCGTCCATTATACCATTATACATCATGTCAACATCAGTTAGGATTGTCCCGTCTATCTTAGTATTATCGTTTAACGCCAGGTAATTTGCTTTCTCATCAGGTAAGTCATTATCATTTATAAAAACATTATCAAAATAATTCACCCCTACTACTCTTTCTCTCAATTCATCATAATCTCTTTTTAGCTTATACCATTCTATTTCTTTCTCAACACACAAATCTCTCTCTTCATAATACCACATCACATTCTCACCATTATTACGGACAGAGGGTACAACATTATACAACATTAATTCATTTAACAATAAGGGTCTCTTGCCCTGAAAAAACAACATTAAATCATCATCATCATTATAAACAATAAGGGGAAAATTTGCCCTCTGTCCCCATTCAATTACTACATTATTCTTCCACTCTCTCTCTACTTCATAAACACTCATTAACATTTCATTATCGCATTCTAAAACTTCATCAGTACTATTCGTTATTATATTTTCATCATTTGTTTCTACATTATGCTTCACCCCCACTATACTCTCAAAATTGTCTACTATTTCGTCATTTTTACATTTTGTCATATTTAAAACATTGTTACCTAATTTCTCAACATTCCGTTCTAATTTATTTAGACTGTTTCTTATTGTTTCGTTAGTGCTTTCTAAATGTTTATTAATTTCTTTAATTTCACTTTTTAATTCATCAAATTTGTTATTAATTATTGAATTTTGCATGTTAAATTTAGCGTCAGAATCGCTCTTTATTTCATTAATTTGGTTTTTTAATTCTCTAAAATTACCATCTTGTTTTTCTACACTATTGTACATCATATCATACAATCTTGCTAACATAGTATCATTATCAGGTTTCTTATTTTGATTTCCTAAAATAGGTGTTGAATGAATCTCAACTGTCTGTATTATTTTTGACTCCTCAAGACTACTGTCAGTTGTTTGAATTCCGGAGTCGCTACTTATTTGATTTACTATCTGACTATCAGATAAACTAATATCATTATTATCTGCCATTTTTCTTAAAAATTTTTTAATATATATTTCTTTATTAAAATCCTATTATATGTAACATATACTTATTGAAAAATATTCTACTCACCCATCTTGAACATAACCTCTTATGTCTAATTTACGTACATACGTAAATACACATTCCAAACAACCATTCTGTTCTCCCCGTAGGCTTATATTTATATAATATAATTATATAAATTGTCCCTGTTCGCCGGCAGCCAAATGTGAAGCTACTTACCTTTTTGTATCACATAAAATTAACTAACAAACATTGTATATTTCTCGGGCGCCATCTTACCAACTGTAAGAAAATAATTTACCAAGGTTCGTTTCAGCGAACTAGGAGAACAGAATGTGGTTGCTGAAATAATAACAATCATTTATGTTCATCAATAATTAAACGTTATTATTACTTTATTATTATTCATATTTCATGTTAATAAAATCATACAGACAAAATTTGAATTAATAATTGACAAAACGTGAATAATAGTTGTTGATTACCTTGAATCTCTTTTAATTTACTTACTCGCATTACAATAACAGATTCTTGAAATACATTTTTTAAGAATTATAATGGGAACGCAAACCAGCCTTCTTATTACTATAAACTATAGTAAAACTATATTCTCACACACACACATACACACACAAAGCTACTTTAGAGATCTCATTTTAAATATTTTATACTTTATGATTATGAAATCAAAATTGATTTCCCCATTCCGCCAGTAATTTTGAAAAACCCTTATTAAAATCTCATTGATACATGGCTACTTAGCTGAATTTGAAGCCGATTATTATTCCTGAAACCGTCACATGGTTTTACGTGCGCACTTTACTTCACTCCATGATTATCGAACTGTTATTATATATATAAACTGTTAATTACACTTTTAATACAAAATTTTGATTTTAGTTCATGTTTTAAAATATAGTATTCACATTTTATGGTTTTGCGGGCGCGTCGGCAAACACACGATAACTTCGCCCGAAAACCGGCTAGAGCCGGGCAGACGCGACAGTTGTTTTTTGCGTCTGTCTCTAGTAGATGTTGATTTCCGACTGACTTTGTTCTGTTGTGTCACACTGTTGCTGGCGTGACACACCCAGGATAGGCTCTGACGAACCGATGACACACAGTTGTTATGTAAGTTGCTGACGCAACACATCACCTGATGTCTGGTTGCATAATTGGTTTACAGATTTAGTTACATAACGTGTTTACGTTTTTCGTGTTCGTCATTGTCCTTGAACTGACTTTGGTACATTTGCAGTTATTAAAACGGTCCACACAATTATTAAACAATTCATACAGTCAACAGCAGTGCAGCCACGTTGCGATCGCTTCCACATAACAAATTTACCTCTCGGTCATAAAATTTTCTATCACTCAACAAGTTAATTATTATTTATGAAAAAATACAAATTATGTCATTACCCCAGGTATGCCAAAAAACGCCCCGCTACAATATTTCAAAAAGGCAACGTTGAAAATATTAGGGCCCAGTAAAACTAGATGGCTTGCATTGTTAAAATGTGTAGAAAGAGTACTAGATCAGTAGGATGTTTTGATAAATTTATTCAGATTGGCCGCTTTTGAAGACAAAAATCAAGTTGGTAATTTAATATTAAATGAACTGCAAAATCCATTTGTCAAAGCTTATTTAATGTTTTTCAAATTTATTCTTCCAGTTTTTAATAAGTTTAATGCAGTTTTTCAGTCTGAAAAAGTTATGATCCATATCATTTTGACAGAATGTGAACTGTTTATTCGTCAATTATGTGTAAATTTTGTGCAACCCGAATACTTTAATAACGAGAAATTACCAACTTTAAACCCTTATAAGCCTCATGTCCTCTTATCAGTTGAGAATATTTTTGTTGGCTCCCAAACTATGGATTGTCTAAGAGACTGTGACAATAACTCAAAAGAACAATTTAAATTAAAATGTTTATCATTCTATCAAAAAGCAGTAGAAGAATCATTGCATCGATTTCCAATAAAGGATAACTTTCATTCTGAATTAAAATTCACATTACCTAAAAACGCTTTATATAATAACTGTTCTGTTGATGATTGCTACAAAGCAGTGTTAACAAAGTTTAGTCACATAGTAAACCCTGATCTCGCAGTAATGGAATTAAAAAAATTAAACGTATATTTTAGTGAAGACGAAAAGATGGAAATATTACAAAATAAAACCGATATTACAGAGTTTTGGTCCTACCTTGAAGATTTGAAAAATTTCAATGATGAGGCAATATTTGAAAATATTGCCAAGATAGCTCATAATATTCTATCCCTACCACACGGCAATGCGGATGTCGAACGAACTTTTTCTTATATGGAATTTATAAAAACTAAAAAAGGAATCGTATATTACCTTCATCTCTGTCCGCATTACTTTTAATAATTTTAGATGCAAATGCCAAAAAACAATATTGTTTAACTTACGAATTTACAGAAAAACATATCCAAAAACAATTTATATAATATAGAGCGTGATTTAGAGGAGATGAAAGAGTCAGATTCTGATAATTGAAGATGTGTACCGTTAAATATGTTTTGTTTCTCTTTGATGAGACTTGTTTTACTAATACTAAATCTAGTTAAGAAAGTTAACTATTTATAATATGTTATAAAATATCGGTATGGAGAACCATACATGACTTCCATATTCTAAGATTTATATTTAAAATCATTTTCAGCCAAACAGCCAGGGAAGGAATTTTAACAAAAAAATACTTCTTTGTTGCCAATAACGTAGTACACATATAAAAAAAGATTATCCCCTCCCCCTTCAACTATAATTTTGATTTATAGAAAATTACCCCCAGCCAGTTCAACTAGCCTCTTCATTTATAGATATTTCATCTACGTTTCTACAGTGGATTATTAAGATCTTATCAGGATACTTTATCAAAATTAAGTACTTTACTCATGTTACAACAAAAAATGTTTCAGGTAAACTGCCCTTTTCCCGTAACCGATCTTCACCAAAATCAACAGACATTGAGTTCTCTATAGCTCAGGCACATATGTAAAAAATTATTTGATTCTGTTTGAATTTACGGCAGTTATGGTTCGTCATATAAAAAATTACCCATGTTAAAACATAAAACATGAGATTTATAAAACATATCTAAGATTTATATTTAAAATCATTTTTGAAATAAAATATTTTCATAGAACCTACTTAACGCTGGGGAAATCTGAGGAGCCAATCAGAGTTGGGCCTCCCTGTCACTCTGCTGAATTTGGTGGAAAGCCCTTTCACTGTCGTCAAAGTATCAGCCTTGACAGGGTCCTCTTTTTCTGCAAAATGGGAGAGGCTTGAGATGGAGTGAGTGACATGGTCCCCACCTCAATGAAGAACCCATTGTTTTATAAAAATATATTTAAATTTTGAAAACTGAAAATTCTTTTCTTGTTGTAAATATTTATATTTTATAATCAAAATGACTTTATTTTTGTTACCTGGCAACAAAATTATTTTATTTTCAACAATTACCATTGTTTCAAAAAGTTTAAATAAATTTTCAAGTACTTTACTCTTGTTAAAACGTAAAAGGTTGCAGGCAAACTACCCCTTCCCCTTAACCGATCTTCACCAAAATCTAAAGGCCTTGAGACCTCTACAATTCAGGGACGTATGCAAAAACTTATTTGATTCTGTTTGAATTTGCGGCTGTTATCGTTTGCCATAGAAAATACGCTTGATAAAAAAACGTTGCAGGTAAACTACCCCTTCCCCTCAACTGATCTTTACCAAAAACAATAGGTCTTGAGTACTCTACAAATCAGGGCTGTATGCAGAAAATTATTTGATTCTGTTTGAATTTTCGGCTGTTATCGTTTGCCATAGAAAATACCCTTGTCAAAAAAAACGTTGTAGGTAAACTACCCCTTTCCCTTAACCGATCTTCACCAAAAACAATAGGTCTTGAGAACTCTACAATTCAGGGCTGTATGCGAAACATTATTTGATTCTGTTTGAATTTGCGGCTGTTATCGTTTGCCAAACAAACAAAATTACCCTTGCTAAAAAAAAACCGTTGCAGGTAAACTACCCCTTTCCCTCAACCGATCTTCACCAAAAACAATAGGTCGCGAGTACTCTGCAAATCAGGGCTGCATGCAAAAAATTATTTGATTCTGTTTGAATTTGCGGCAGTTATCGTTTGCCATAGAAAAAAAATCTATAGACAGACAGACAGACAGACAGACAGACACACACACAGACAGACAGACAGACAGACACACACACAGACACTTTTCGGAAAACGACTTTTTTTCATTTTGTGAGTGTAGTAGAATCAGAATCTGCAATAATCTCGAACACGATTTTTTTTGCCATCACCATACTTCCATTCCTTAAGGAATATGGAAGTAAAACGTTACAGGTAAACTACCCCTTTCCCTTAACCGATCTTCACCAAAAACAATAGGTCTTGAGAACTCTACAATTCAGGGCTGTATGCGAAACATTATTTGATTCTGTTTGAATTTGCGGCTGTTATCGTTTGCCAAAAAAAATATCGGTATGGAGAACCATACATGACTTCCATATTCTAAGATTTATATTTAAAATCATTTTCAGCCAAACAACCAGGCTGTGTCTTACCTGCCTTTTTATTGCTGTATTAAATGAAAAATATTATATTACATTAAAATGAAAAAATTATAATTTTATTGCCTGGCAACAAAATTATTTTATTTTTAACAATTACCATTGTTTCAAAAAGTTTAAATAAATTTTCAAGTACTTTACTCTTGTTAAAACGTAAAAGGTTGCAGGTAAACTACCCCTTCCCCTTAACCGATCTTCACCAAAATCGAAAGTCATTGAGACCTCTACAATTCAGGGACGTATGCAAAAAATTATTTCATTCTGTTTGAATTTGCGGCTGTTATCGTTTGCCATAGAAAATACGCTTGATAAAAAAACGTTGCAGGTAAACTACCCCTTCCCCTTAACCGATATTCACCAAAAACAATAGGTCTTGAGTACTCTACAAATCAGGGCTGTATGCAAAACATTATTTGATTCTGTTTGAATTTGCGGCTGTTATCGTTTGCCATAGAAAATACCCTTGTTAAAAAAACGTTGCAGGTAAACTACCCCTTTCCCTCAACCGATCTTCACCAAAAACAATAGGTCTTGAGAACTCTACAATTTAGGGCCGTATGCAAATAATCTTTTGATTCTGTTTGAATTTGCGGCTGTTATCGTTTGCCATAGGAAATACCCTTGTTAAAACATAAAACGTTACAGGTAAACTACCCCTTTCCCTTAACCGATCTGTACCAAAATCGACAGATCTTGAGAACTCTACAATTTAGGGCTGTATGCGAAACATTATTTGATTCTGTTTGAATTTGCGGCTGTTATCGCTTGCCAAACAAACAAAATTACCCTTGCTAAAAAAAAACCGTTGCAGGTAAACTACCCCTTTCCCTTAACCGATCTTCACCAAAAACAATAGGTCGCGAGAACTCTGCAAAACCGGGCTGTATGCAAAAAATTATTTGATTCTGTTTGAATTTGCGGCAGTTATCGTTTGCCATAGAAAAAAATCTACAGACAGACAGACAGACAGACAGACAGACAGACAGACAGACAGACACACAGACACACAGACAGACAGACAGACACACAGACACTTTTCGGAAAACGACTTTTTTTCATGTTTTGAGTGTAGTAGAATCAGAATCTGCAATAATCTCGAACACGATTTTTTTTGCCATCACCATACTTCCATTCCTTAAGGAATATGGAAGTAAAATTTCCCTTGATAAAAAAAAACCGTTGCAGGTAAACTACCCCTTTCCCTCAACCGATCTTCACCAAAAACAATAGGTCGCGAGTACTCTACAAATCAGGGCTGTATGCAAAAAATTATTTGATTCTGTTTGAATTTGCGGCAGTTATCGTTTGCCATAGAAAAAAAATCTACAGACAGACACACACACAGACAGACAGACAGACAGACACACAGACAGACACACACACACAGAGACACTTTCCGGAAAATGATTTTTTTTCATGTTTTGAGTGTAGTAGAATCAGAATCTGCAATAATCTCGAACACGATTTTTTTTGCCATCACCATACTTCCATTCCTTAAGGAATATGGAAGTAAAAGTAAATAAGATTTATATTTAAAATCATTTTCAGCCAAACAGCCAGGCTGTGTCTTACCTGCCTTTTTATTGCTGTATTAAATGAAAAATATTATATTACATTAAAATGAAAAAATTATAATTTTATTGCCTGGCAACAAAATTATTTTATTTTTAACAATTACCATTGTTTCAAAAAGTTTAAATAAATTTTCAAGTACTTTACTCTTGTTAAAACGTAAAAGGTTGCAGGTAAACTACCACTTCCCCTTAACCGATC
Source organism: Magicicada septendecula (assembly GCA_034769895.1). Classification (NCBI taxonomy): domain Eukaryota; kingdom Metazoa; phylum Arthropoda; class Insecta; order Hemiptera; family Cicadidae; genus Magicicada; species Magicicada septendecula. The sequence continues at coordinate 583,555,155 of CM068369.1, forward strand.
TTCACCAAAATCGAAAGTCATTGAGACCTCTACAATTCAGGGACGTATGCAAAAAATTATTTGATTCTGTTTGAATTTGCGGCTGTTATCATTTGCCATAGAAAATACGCTTGATAAAAAAACGTTGCAGGTAAACTACCCCTTCCCCTTAACCGATCTCCACCAAAAACAACAGGTCTTGAGTACTCTACAAATCAGGGCTGTATGCAAAACATTATTTGATTCTGTTTGAATTTGCGGCTGTTATCGTTTGCCATAGAAAATACCCTTGTTAAAAAAACGTTGCAGGTAAACTACCCCTTTCCCTCAACCGATCTTCACCAAAAACAATAGGTCTTGAGAACTCTGAAATTTAGGGCTGTATGCAAATAATCTTTTGATTCTGTTTGAATTTGCGGCTGTTATCGTTTGCCATAGGAAATACCCTTGTTAAAACATAAAACGTTACAGGTAAACTACCCCTTTCCCTTAACCGATCTTCACCAAAAACAATAGGTCTTGAGTACTCTACAAATCAGGGCTGTATGCAAAACATTATTTGATTCTGTTTGAATTTGCGGCTGTTATCGTTTGCCATAGAAAATACCCTTGTTAAAAAAACGTTGCAGGTAAACTACCCCTTTCCCTCAACCGAACTTCACCAAGAACAATAGGTCTTGAGAACTCTACAATTTAGGGCTGTATGCAAATAATCTTTTGATTCTGTTTGAATTTGCGGCTGTTATCGTTTGCCATAGGAAATACCCTTGTTAAAACATAAAACGTTACTGGTAAACTACCCCTTTCCCTTAACCGATCTTCACCAAAATCAACAGATCTTGAGAACTCTACAATTCAGGGCTGTATGCGAAACATTATTTGATTCTGTTTGAATTTGCGGCTGTTATCGTTTGCCAAACAAACAAAATTACGCTTGCTAAAAAAAAACCGTTGCAGGTAAACTACCCCTTTCCCTCAACCGATCTTCACCAAAAACAATAGGTCGCGAGTACTCTGCAAATCAGGGCTGCATGCAAAAAATTATTTGATTCTGTTTGAATTTGCGGCAGTTATCGTTTGCCATAGAAAAAAATCTTCAGACAGACACACAGACAGACAGCACACACACAGACACTTTTCGGAAAACGACTTTTTTTCATGTTTTGAGTGTAGTAGAATCAGAATCTGCAATAATCTCGAACACGATTTTTTTTGCCATCACCATACTTCCATTCCTTAAGGAATATGGAAGTAAAAATAAGTTACATATAATACTAAATATTTTTTTAGTTTTGTACATGTTTTGAGTTTTTAACAGTAGGCCTACATATTTCCGCATGTACGAGTATTGTACTATACTTTTTTTATACATATTTATTATATTAATTAATTTTCATAAATTGTTTTAATATATTTGAAGTTGTCTTATTATTTTACTTCCTTAAATATTCAATTAAATATAATCACATGTTTGGTATTTATATGGCACAAAATGTGTAATATCTAGTTAAAAGACATTAAAAAAACAAGCATCAAGCGTCGCATGAAAAGGCACCTTAAAAGTCCGCCTTTAACATCATTCATTGGCCGTAACGGCGCATAGCGGAATTTTTCAACGTTGGTAGCGGATTTCTTGAATCAGGGTCTGGCAACACTGTGCGTGGGGTATTTTGAGTTCAATTGAGTAATTAGTGTGTAAGAGAAGGGTTATTTGGGAGCAAGGGCATTGTTGGAAATGTTTCTAGATGGTAGTTAGAAAGTAATGAAAGCAAAATTGACAAGTTTTAATAACGGTAACAAGTTTTTTTTAGTAACAAACAGCTCTAAAACCTGCATTTTCTTATTTTGGATACTAAGGAGACCTGGTAAGTAATTTGTGAAATTTATTGAAATAAGCAGTGCTATGATAGTAAAAATATTTTCAGCGTGTTCAACAAAAAATAAACTTTAACTTAATAATAATTATGTACGTACTACCCTTTTATATTTTTGTAAAAAATTGGTGCCAGGAACTATGTTCTCTAATGTTCTCTAATAGACTAATTATACAGTTCTTGCCATATGTACAACAATAGCAAAAACTTAACCTTACTTTTTAGGTGGTTTTTGAATTAAAGTTTGTTGTATACAAATTGAACTTGTTAATGTCGTTATTTAAGATTTTTACTTCCATGTTCATTAAGGAAATGGTATGGTGATGGCAAAAAAAAATCGTGTTCGAGATTATTGCAGATTCTGATTGTATTACACTCAAAACATGAAAAAAAGTCATTTTTCGAAAAGTGTCTGTGTGTGTGTCTGTCTGTCTGTGTGTGGTACGGTGGAACAAGTTCATATGTTAGCTATCACGACACTACTGGATCCAAGGTTCAAGAAAATTCATTTTTCTGATAAAATAGCATGCTCCAGAGCTGTTGACAAAATAAATAGCATGATTGTGACTTCAAAAAAACAATTGGAGAATAATTTAAATCATGAAAATTCAGAGAACAATTCTGAGTGGCAGATTAAGGAGGCAGAAGAACCTAATATTTGGGAATTCCATAACAAGCTGGTAAAAAATCAGCTGCAATCAATTCGACAAGAAAGTCAAGGACAAGGTTTACAAGACGAATTGAAGCATTATTTGACACAGCCCGTCGTCGACTTCAAAACGACGAATCCTATCACATATGGGCATCATAAAAAAAATTCTTTATATAGCTCAATAAGGCCGATTGCTAATAAATACTTTTGTATAGTTGGAACATCCATTCCTTGTGAAAGACTTTTTTCCGTTGCGGGAAATATTGCGAATGACGAAAGGAGTCGCCTAGATCCTGAGCGATTAGATAAATTAATCTTTTTAAAGTCACTCGATTTGAAATATTGGGAAATGTAATTTTTTCGTTAATTTGATTCAATAAACGCATATAATTTACTTATTGTTTTATTTCTTGATTGCAAGTTTGTACAAAGAACTGCTCCACAAAACTTTCTTTATGATGTTTGGAGAGGACAACATTTTTGTATTATAGTTGACATTTTTGTTGCCGGATAAGCTTGATCTATTCCTACCCAATTACTTGTACCTACACTAATTTGTCATCAGTAATGTTCTTTAACTCTATTAAGCACGTTTAAAAAAATCGACTAACAATTCGATTAATCGAAAATCGATCGTTTAATGTTTTATTTAATCAAGAATCGATTCTAGTGTGTTCGATTCGAATCGAATCGGAGATCAATTTTTTTTAGAATGAATCGACATGCCTGGTTCTAACTGAATCAGCTGTTGCGAATGATTCGGGGTTGGAGACGACTCCAAGCCTAATAGATGAAAATAATTTAACACAATCTGTAGTAATTAGTGAGGCGGGAGCAAAATCTACTCCCGTAGCGACTAAAATAAAAAAAAGAGTTGTCGATGGATGATATATTTAACCTTATGCAAACAATGTCAGAAAATATGAATAGTAATTTTAATAAACAAGATGTTAAATTCAATGAGTTAAAAAGTGAGATCAAGGAACAGAAGAATAAAGTTGATGCATTAAGAAGTGACATAAATGCAAAATTGAATGAAGTGAGTAGTAATGTAAATGAACAGAAAACAAAATGTGAAAGTAGTTTTAACGAATTAATTAAACGTTTTGACGAAAGTAACGAGAAGTGGGAAAGAGATAGATGTAAATTAAAAGAAAATGAGGAAAGTGACCTAAACCAGGTGAGTAGTTTTGATAGTGGAGGTAAAAATGATGACAACACTTTTACAAAAAATAGTGCTAGTTCAAGTGCGGTGAAGATAAAAAATGAGGTAGGTGAGGTGAATACAAGTGATAATCAGAAAGAGGTTAGTTTAAGTGCAAAACAAGGTGATAATTGACAAGGTAAGTGGAAATAATAGTGACAACTATAATTATAAGGGGGAAATAATTACGAATCATAATGGGGTTAGTTTAAATGTAAAACAGGTGGCAGTAAACGAGGTGAGTAATAATGTTAGTTACGATGACGTTAACAAGAGTAAAATATTATTGAATAAAAATAATGGTGATATATCGAGTAATAGTGGTGGTGATAATGAAAGTAGAAAGTTAGTTGAGGTTAGAGGATTGTTACTTAGTGTTTATGAGTTAGAAAGGGAGTATAGAGATAGTTTAAATGAAGAGGGTGAACAGGGGGGCAAATTTTTCTGGGGTTAAATGTGGAGCAAAGACTTCACAAGTGGTTTATGAGAATAAGAGATCCTCACTAGGACATTTGGGCAACAAGGGGTCGACAGATGGTCAAGTAAGTTTTTTGTGTGTATCTGGTAAGGCCAGATGGTGTTATAATAAAGTGGTATTGCCCTCTGTGTGGTGAGAATGTGAAATTGGGCTGGGAAAGTGATCATAAAGAGAGAAAGAGTGATAGAATATTTAAGTTGACTAGGGGTTCTAAAGGGTTAGCAGATAAGTTGAATAATGAGAGAATTATTGTAAATAATAGAGACTTACCTTGTGTAGTAGCAAAAGATGATTATATTGAGGCTGATAATAATAAACACTTACCTGTTATGAGAATCAGCGTACTAGTAATAGCTGATGAATATAGTAAGGAATGCATAAATTATTTAACTGAGACAGAAACTACTGATGGAGACTTAACCAAAAATACGGATGTAGACATGGCTTATGACAAAATAATAAAGGGGGATAACCCTGGGAATTATTATTATGGTATAATGGAAAAAACAAATTTATGTGGTTATTATATTAACGATAGTAATGTAAGGAATGTAAATAAAAATGAATTGTGTATATTCAACATAAGACTAATTTTCGATGATGGTGGTTATATAAACAGTGAATGAACATTTAATTATTTGAGTCAATGGTATAATTACTTGGCTGACTTATGCAATGAAGTGTGGTGAATAATAAAATGATGACGAAAATTTGTAAATAAGCTTGTATTGTATTTATTTGTGTTAAAGGTATTGTGTTAAGGTGATGCTGATATTCTGGTAGTGCATCAGCTGATATGCTGTTGATATGAACATTGTATTCCGTGTGACTAATGTTTACAGTCATGCTGGAGTTGACAACAATACTGTTTTATTTTGATGAATAATTGATATAAATAAATTCTGTTCTGAAATAAAATAACAAGAGGTAATTAAATGGAGTTAACTTTTTGTGAATAATATAATGAAGAACCTTAGTGTTTTGGTTATAATGTAGTTAAAATTTATGTGAGAGGATTTTATTAGTGTAGAATCATTTTGAATTAAAGTAACTGAAACTGTTTTGAACAAATGAGGTAATTAAATGAAATTTGAGTGGGAATTAAATTAATTTCAAATGTGAATGTCAGTAATGAATTTAAAGTTATTTGGATTTGAATTTTGATTGGAATTGTAAAATAAATGGTAATTGATTAACACGTAATGACTAAAGTATTTATTTAAATGGAAATTTGAGATTAAAATTGTAATGTTTATAACTTTTATTTAAATCTAAAGGAGAAATGTTGGTGTTACCTGTAACATGTATTATACAGTAAGATTGTTATGATTTATTTATATTTATGTAATAAATTTGTAATTTTGGTGGGTAATAGTGTTTTGTGAACATTATACAATTTGTAGAGGATTTATATGTCTTAGATGTAAGTATACAGTAAGTTTATGTTGCCATCAGCATCCATTAGACGGAGAGAGTAATTCCAAACGACGCAGAGGCAGAGAAGGTGATACCGGAAAGGGATCCCAAAACTCGAGAGAGTCCAAGTGACGGTAACAACAGTTAAATGGTTGCAAAAATATGCAGGTGAAGTCAGACATTTATTCAGTCTTATAAATGACCCTGAGGTCTATCAAAAGAAGGCTCTAGATTCCATATCCAAGTTTACATAAACTTTATTATTTTAATTTGCATCATGAATAATTAATAAAAGTTCAGAGAATAAGAATTTATAACAAAGAACATAAAACTTATTAATCTCATAAATAAATGGTAATTAGAGAAACCATATTTTATTATATTTTTATTATATAATTAAAATCAAGTAACTGTAACGTAAAATCAAGTACGAAAGTTTACTTCAATTGTAGATTTAATTTAATTGAGACATTAGGAGTATAGTTAAATAAAATAATAGAATGGTCTCTATTAGAATTTTTATAAATGTTTAATTATTTAATTTTTTAATTAAGTGGTATATAAGAAAAAAAACCACACTTGCTAAGACAATATTAATATTCAATTTCATACGTGTTAATCACGCAGTGTAAGAATATATGTGGTATGTATTATATGTCTGTGTAAATATTCCAGGTCATATATGTCTTATTTTTGTGTATAATGTGTCTTAGACCAGTGTTCCGCAACCGGTGTGATGTGGCACAATAGTGTGCCGTCACAAGGTGAAAGGTGTGACACGAACTTTTACCTATTATTGTAATAAGTTAATTGTCGATTTTAAGTAAGAAGGTGCTTGTTTATTCTTTAATACATGCTGATAACTGTTATATTTTCATAGAAATTAAATGTAATTTATTTACTCAATATTGTTGTTATAGTTTGCTTATCTTAAGTTATTTGTATTCTCGCCTGAAATATTGGGCCGATTTGATGGGTTACAGGCGGCAAGCTTTGTGTTCATCGCAAAGAAAGCCGCGTAAGACTTTTAGCGGCCCGCATCAATCATACAATAGAGTTTACGTTCAAAACTCTAAACGTTCTAAACTCTATTCAAGAGAGTTCTTTGTAACACCGCATCTTTTCTGTACGGCTGGCTGTACGTGCTTTTAACTAAAATTGCAGGGATTAGCAAAAATGTCCCTCGTTTTTATTATTTTATTGCCTTGTTTTGATATTTGTGCCTGTTTGTCGACGCTTCTTAAACTTTATTGATCTTTTCCTTCGCCGAAGGACCCACACATTGTCAGACAACAATTACAGTATTTCAGTTCAGTTCTATCACAGCTGTGCTCTGCAGTAGTGCGAATATTGTGATTGCTACACCAGTCTTACTATTTTCTATTACAGTGTTATTAAACTACTTTTTTTCGATATGGATAAGTTCCTTGTACGGAGTGGTCCGTCCTCGAGTGCAAGTAGTGAAACCATCGAGCCCGAAAAAAAGAAACAGAAAGTAGTTCACCGGCAATCTAGTGATAATTATTTATCTTACGGGTTTTTTTGGTGTGGTGACAAAACATGCCCAATAACTGAGTGTGTTGTGTGTGGTGAAAAACTCAGTAATGCTGCTATGCTTCCCAGTAAATTGAAAAGACATTTGTCAACAAAACATTCCTCTCTGTTAAGTAAAGATGTGAATTATTTTCGTCGGTTGTTGTATAACCTCTTCTTTAGAGTTATAACGGAGGGAACCCAAAATAATTGGTTCTGCCAATTATTTCAGGCTGCCTTATTCGAGACGAGCTGAAATTTAAATCAGAACACACAGTAAGACATACAAGGAATCAGGGAAGGTGAAACTGTTGATTTATATACTCAGTATATGTGTGTAACAAGAAGACTTGCTTTATTAAACATTTGAAATATAACATTTACTCCAAAGAACAGATCCCATGACGTTATTAATTAAATTAGTAAAATTAAGTGAAATGCTTTATTTAGAATATGGGATCACAACAAATTTATCTAGCTATATCCCCGGATCCGGATAACCATTGGTATTTAGTCTCTAATCTTTTAATTATATTTAATTCAAAATTTTATCTTGCAAGACTTTTACCTTATTGCTTTATATATCTTCCATTAGAAGAATGGTATTAATAACACTACGTTACGTTAATATCTAAATTGTTACAATTGAATGATATTGAATAGTTACAATTAAATTCTCAAATTTAAGTTTTTATATTCTTATAAAATTAATCGTCTCTGTAAGTCTCTTAAATAGAGTATTGTGTTACAAAAATATTATCATTATTCCTCGATAGACGTGCTATTGAGTCACCTCTATTTTTGGATGTAGTAATCGCCTCCATGTGGTTCCGTCTAGGGAGTCCTAAAACGTCGTCCTCGTCCTGGTCTGGTCTCTGTTGTTCATGGCTTAATACGTCTGCAGGATAGGTAGAGTCTTCTACACAGATACTCGTTGATTCTCAGATGTCTCGAACTGCATCATCGGTAGGGTATACTATAGTTCTCATTTAGATGGTCCATGACCACAGGTCAGATGTTGAAAAGAGTCGTCCATCGGTGAAGATTGCAGTCATCGTTTTTTCTTTATTAACACTCGTCGTTTGTAGTTACATCTTTCTTCTTGTTACAAAGTTTTTGGAATTTCCTTTTTGTTAACGTTACATGTTACACCTTTTGTAACGGTTAGTAAAATACAAAATAATAATTAATTAATCCACACTAACAACAAATTGTATAACTTTTGAACAGAGCATTTTGCTGCACAGCTGGGCGTCGTCATCGCAAGAGAGCGATTTTTCGTCCGCTCCCCTTGTACATGACGAGAGAGAGTGGGGTGTTTATTCCGCGAGCATATATAGTTCCTGTTTCTCTTTAAATAAACTTTTTTATTTATACAGACTATCGCTAGATAAAAATACATCATTTAAATTAATTGTTTTAGTTACTATCTGTGTCTACAGATACTTTAATTATTAACATTAGTTTACTCTATTATTTTTAATCACAGTAGACTCGGAAAACAGGTCGAGTCCGGTATCAACAGGTAGGCGCTTGATAGCAAGCAAAGGGTTAAATACGAACATAATAATTATTTACAATATGCCTTTTCTTTATGGATACTTTGCCCTTATTAATTACTTCTTCCATTCACACTTAGTACCTACATGTTTTTTTTTATTATTGTGAGATTTAAATGGTTAATTGTACGCAACCTTAATTAATTAAATTTTTTTTTTTATTCTGTAAATGTCACAATTTAAATCGTCACATACTCCGCCTCCTTACCAACACAGACTCCTAAAATTTTGGTCAGCTATGTACCGAGAGTATGCTTGGGGAGTTCCGTGTGAAATTTCTCTCACCCGTTTCTGGCAGTATACAATTACTAGCAGCATAAGTCATTCTTGACTTGCTGTTTCTTACCATCTATACATATACTTCATGTTTTACACGCTAATTCTATTACTACATAAAATTTACATTATAAAGTATTTTCAACATTCTAAATTTCCTTAACTCTACTACTTATTACTACTACCGGATTTTTCCTTTTTCTTTCGAGAGAGTTTTTCTTCGTTATAGAATTTTCTCTTTAATTACTCCATTACTTTTATTGGATGTCAGCTGACTTCTTGCTTTGCTCTACCTTCGATGAAGAGGATTCAAGGTTGATCAGGCCTCGTACCTACTTATACGACAAGGTAGCCAAAGGTTACTCAAGTACTTTTGCGGTTGAGTACTAAACATTGTTTTCACATTTACTTATTTAATTAACTGGCACTCTACTATTTTCTTCTTCAAGATAACGTTTTATCTGTGAAATATGTGTCCTTCGCACATATTTTTGAGTAGAGGGTTCGTACAGGGTCACAGTTACCGGAGTTAAGTATTTGTGAATTTGATAAGGACCGCACCATCTGTAAGATAGCTTGGAAGTTGTCTTATCGACTGCACTACTCGTTGGGTGCGTGTTATACATAACTAAATCTCCGATTTGGTATTTTACTTTATTATTCTTATTCTTTTGCTCGTAATATTTCCTCGACTTCGCTAAGTTTGTTCGTAAATTAGCGCGAGCTTCGTTCCATATCTTTCTAATATTTTTATCCCTAATTTCAAGGGGTACCAATTCATGTATTTTCCACTTTGTGGATAACGGGTGATTAGGTTTATACTTGAACAACAATTCGAATGGGGTAGACTTATGTCCTTCATGATATGCCGAATTAAAGGCGAATTGTATCCAGGATAGGTTCTGGTCCCACGAAGTATGGTCGTTAGCATGGTAGGCAATTAAAGCAGATTTTAGGTTTCGCAAATACCTCTCAGCTATATTACCTTGCGGACGATACTCGGTAGTGGTAATGTGGTTTATACCTAGTTTGAAACACATGTTCCTGAATTCCTTGGACTTAAACTGTGGTCCGTTATCCGACACTAGATGGACTGGAATACCGAAATCTTTGAATAATCTATTCTGTAAAATGCTTACTGTTGTCGTAGCTAAAGCTCGCCGCATGGGGTACATCCAGACGAACTTACTAAACGAATCTACGCAAATTAGTAACATAGTATTTCCTGACTTGGAACGTGGGTAGGGTCCAGAAAAGTCTAAATAAATTTTGGAAAAAGGGGTGGCAGGAATCTCAGATATTAACTGGCTTATTTGACTGTTTCTCGCCGGTTTGCTGAGTGCACACAACTTACACCTTTTTACAAAGTTAGCTATCTCACTGTTCATATTTTCCCAGTGATATTCTCTCTGAATCCGATGTATGGTTTTATTTATTCCCATATGTGCTCCAATGGTGGAAGAGTGATAATATTCTATTAGCATAGGTTTAATAATATCCGGGGCGATGATACGCAAATATTTTCCGTTAGCTATTCTACAACATAATACTTTCTTATTTAATAGGTATTTTTCAGACTTGTTTCCTTTTTCAAGTTGTTTGATGATCGGACTCAAACGTGGGTCTTGTTGTTGGTAATGGGCTAAATCCGTAAATGCAAGAGGAAATTCGGTAATTAACGCATTAATAATAGGTGTCTCTCTACTCTTGTTTTCGTAATTATTACTACTAGGCTGGAACATACGTGACAGGGTATCGGCAACTACGTTTTGGGTGCCTCTAATATGTTGTACTTTGAATTTAAAACAATTTAATCTCAATACCCATCTTCCGATTTGACCTAATTGTTTTGGGTGGTTTAGTAGCCAGGATAAAGCTTGATTATCTGTTTCTAGCAAAAACTCTTTATGTTCTAAGAATGGTTTGAACTTCTCAAACGCAAAAACGATAGCTAAGCATTCTAATTCGTATGCGGAGTATTTCTTTTCTTGCTCCGTCAGGGTGCGTGAAGCGTAACTAATTGGTAATCGAGAGTTATCTACTTCCTGATAAATTACTGCACCTAGGGCTACACTTGAACTGTCGGTTTGCACAACAAACGGTTTACTAAAATCAGCTAATTGTAGTACGGGGGGTGATATGATGCTTTCCTTTAATTTCTCAAATGCGGTGGCGTTGTTCATTCCACTCAAATTTTACTCCCTTCTTTCTTAAAGTATTTAGTGGTGCTGCGATTTCGGCTAGATGTGGGATATACTTGTGGAAATAATTTATTATTCCTAAAAATCGAGCAATTCCTTTCGCATCCCGCGGCGGTAAAAATTCTCTGATAGCACGGGTTCGCTCTGGGTCTATGCTTACCTTTCCGTTGGCTTTTACGATGTGACCCAAAAAGGAGAATTGTGTCACAGCAAAATTTACTTTACTGGGGTTTACAGTTAATCCAGCTTTCTCTAATCGTGATAATACTTCACGTATATGTGCAAGATGTTGTTCCATTGACTCGCTGTAAATAACAATATCGTCTAGGTAGTGGTACACATATTTAAACTTTATGTCGTGAAATAATTTTTCTAACAATCTGCTACATACAGAACTACCTTGGGAAATACCAAAAGGTACCCTAGTAAATTGGTATAGGTTGAAAGGCACGGCAAAAGCGGTGAGACGTTTCGATTCTTCTGAAAGTGGTATCTGATGAAAAGCCTGATTCAAATCCATAATGGTAAAAATTTTTGCTTTCGTAAAATAATGAAAAGCACTGTGGATGTCGGGAAGTGGAATGGATTCAAATTCTATTCGTTTATTTAGTTGTCTATAGTCTACAACTAATCTATGTTTATCGTTGCTTTTGGGTACTAAAAACGCAGGGGATGAATAAGATGAAGTAGAGGGTTCGATGACTCCTTGTTCTAATAGTTTATTAATTTGGTTCCTCATTACTTCCATTTTTGGTGGTGATAACTTGTATGGGGCTAAACGTATTACTTTATTATCGCTCAAATTTATCTTATACTCTGTCAGATCCGTCAGTCCTAACTTTGGGGTGAGCACGTTGGAGAATTGATTTATTAACTTTTGTATGTTACGTCTATCTTTACTTTCCAGATGACCTAATTCACATTCGTGATGCTTTAGATGAGAAAAAGTAGTGCTAGTACTTTCTCTGTTATTTGAGTTATCCTCTAAGTTATATTTCCGTGAACGATCGAATCCAAAGTAAAATTTCTTATCATGAATATTTAGAATTATTCCTGTTTTACTGATAAAATCGGCTCCCAATATTAACTCGGGTCCTAATTCGTCGCTTACTAACATCGGAAAATACCACGTCAAATGTTTTATTTTAACTTTACACGTGATGATAAGTTTTATTATTAAGTTTTGTTTGTTAGCGGTTGAGCATTTAATGTTTACAGATTGACTGCGTTTGACTAAATTATGTTTAAATAACTTATTGGCGAGGTCATGACTAATTAAACTTCGCGTTGATCTGGAATCAATTAAACCAAGGGTGGATGTTACACCAAGGTCAACTTGTACATAAGGTAATTGACACTTACTGAAATTACACTTATTAATAGCGTTACATTTATCTATAAATTTTTTTACATAGGGGTCTAGTTTTCTTTTGTTATTATTATTATTTTGTTTTATTTTGTTGACTCTCAGGGGTTTACCTTTTTTTACGATGCTGCGGAAGACACAGGGTTTTGGATCTCCCTGCCTTACATGTTTTTTGGATAATGAGTTTTTTGATTATACCTTTTTTGTTTACAGTATCTACTGAGATGTCCAGATTTTCCGCAGTTATAACACACATGTTCTTTACGTTGTGTCTTACTGGTTTCCTGGAGTGGTTGAGCCTCCTGGGACTTACCATGGCCATTGGTTGATCTTCGAAATGGTCTTCTTTCTTGTATACTTCTTGCGTCAGATACTAAGGCATGCATTTCTTTTCTATTTTGTGTAGTGGATATCGATGCATGTCTGTGCTGATCTGCGTACCAAACATTGGAAGAATGAATACTACATTGTTCAAAGTCCGCGAACGTAAGGGGTCTACTTATTAGTGCTAAACGGGAGCGTTCATCAGGAGACAAGCCTACTAGGATCGTATCGACCAATTGTTTTTCAGTCCAGTCGACTTGTAGTATACGTGAAGATTCTCGGATATCCGCAATATAGTGGGCCAGTCTTTCGCGAGCTCCTTGTACTCTAAGTACAGTACTTCTTTTGATATCCTCATAAATTCCAGTGGGGATAAAATATTTGATTATATTCGTATGAAGATCTTCTACTGAAAGACTTGAGTTTAATGTTTCTAGTACACGATCTCGTAATGGTGGTTTACATTTGGGTAATATTACTTGCAGTACTTGCCGATCGTTTAATTGTTGTAAATCTTTTATTTGCAGCAGGTATTTTATAAAAGTTAACAGTATCGTTATACTTAACCCATCGGTGTAAGGAATCTCATTAATTATTTTCTCTACTGGGTGTGAAATCTTTCCGTAGAGTTCAACATTCAAATTTACGTTTTGTATTTCCTTCGAAGGATTAGTGGTCGCATTTTGACTAGCACGAGTACGCTGAACTTTAGGTGGTGGGGGTTCTTCTACATTAGGGGATTGAACAGGGGAGATATGTAATTTTTGTAAGTATTGCTCAATTTCCTCCATTCTCGATTCATCTGACTTTCGACGTAAGTCGTTAATAATAATAGGTAATTGGCGTAATGCCTCGTCTGCAAATTTCTTCACATCGGCGGGGACGACGGTGACGTCGGGCCAGCTTAATAAATTATTTAATCGGCGGGTTAAATGTTCTATACGTTGCGTAACGCGCAAAAGTTCCGTGGGTGATTTCTTGTCCTTAAGGTTCTGAGATAATACTATCAGTTCCCGATATTTCGCATAACAGGTTTCTCGTTCGCCGTCATAATCGAGTTCACGCAATTTATCTAACTGCGAGGTTGTCTCTGATCCGGTTTGGCGTAATGATTTTCGTAATTCAGACACGGTTACATTCACGTGTTTTAGACCTCGCAAAAGTGCTTCGTAGCATAGCTCATCTTTTACTAATAAATCAGGATTAAATTCAGCCATTTTCGTAAAGTGGCAAGAACTAATTATTCTACGATTAGTATTTACTACTATACAACGCTATATCATTTTACACAAACATAACAATATGAATAAATCGTATTCTTACACGTTTATTAATAAACAATTAAAATGAGATGACAAAGGTTGTCATTTTACATAGAAAGAGAGAGAGAGAGAAATCTCACACATGTTTACAATGCTTACGGCAAAAGATTCCCCCTTCAGTTATAAACACATGAGCAGAGTGGCGCATCTTATAACCTCTTCTTTAGAGTTATAACGGAGGGAACCCAAAATAATTGGTTCTGCCAATTATTTCAGGCTGCCTTATTCGAGACGAGCTGAAATTTAAATCAGAACAACACACAGTAAGACATACAAGGAATCAGGGAAGGCGAAACTGTTGATTTATATACTCAGTATATGTGTGTAACAAGAAGACTTGCTTTATTAAACATTTGAAATATAACATTTACTCCAAAGAACAGATCCCATGACGTTATTCATTAAATTAGTAAAATTAAGTGAAATGCTTTATTTAGAATATGGGATCACAACAAATTTATCTAGCTATATCCCCGGATCCGGATAACCAATTAATTCCGAAATCTTTGAATAATCTATTCTGTAAAATGCTTACTGTTGTCGTAGCTAAAGCTCGCCGCATGGGGTACATCCAGACGAACTTACTAAACGAATCTACGCAAATTAGTAACATAGTATTTCCTGACTTGGAACATGGGTAGGGTCCAGAAAAGTCTAAATAAATTTTGGAAAAAGGGGTGGCAGGAATCTCAGATATTAACTGGCTTATTTGACTGTTTCTCGCCGGTTTGCTGAGTGCACACAACTTACACCTTTTTACAAAGTTAGCTATCTCACTGTTCATATTTTCCCAGTGATATTCTCTCCGAATCCGATGTATGGTTTTATTTATTCCCATATGTGCTCCAATGGTGGAAGAGTGATAATATTCCATTAGCATAGGTTTAATAATATCCGGGGCGATGATACGCAAATATTTTCCGTTAGCTATTCTACAACATAATACTTTCTTATTTAATAGGTATTTTTCAGACTTGTTTCCTTTTTCAAGTTGTTTGATGATCGGACTCAAACGTGGGTCTTGTTGTTGGTAATGGGCTAAATCCGTAAATGCAAGAGGAAATTCGGTAATTAACGCATTAATAATAGGTGTCTCTCTACTCTTGTTTTCGTAATTATTACTACTAGGCTGGAACATACGTGACAGGGTATCGGCAACTACGTTTTGGGTGCCTCTAATATGTTGTACTTTGAATTTAAAACAATTTAATCTCAATACCCATCTTCCGATTTGACCTAATTGTTTTGGGTGGTTTAGTAGCCAGGATAAAGCTTGATTATCTGTTTCTAGCAAAAACTCTTTATGTTCTAAGAATGGTTTGAACTTCTCAAACGCAAAAACGATAGCTAAGCATTCTAATTCGTATGCGGAGTATTTCTTTTCTTGCTCCGTCAGGGTGCGTGAAGCGTAACTAATTGGTAATCGAGAGTTATCTACTTCCTGATAAATTACTGCACCTAGGGCTACACTTGAACTGTCGGTTTGCACAACAAACGGTTTACTAAAATCGGCTAATTGTAGTACGGGGGGTGATATGATGCTTTCCTTTAATTTCTCAAATGCGGTTTGGCGTTGTTCATTCCACTCAAATTTTACTCCCTTCTTTCTTAAAGTATTTAGTGGTGCTGCGATTTCGGCTAGATGTGGGATATACTTGTGGAAATAATTTATCATTCATAAAAATCGAGCAATTCCTTTCGCATCCCGCGGCGGTAAAAATTCTCTGATAGCACGGGTTCGCTCTGGGTCTATGCTTACCTTTCCGTTGGCTTTTACGATGTGACCCAAAAAGGAGAATTGTGTCACAGCAAAATTTACTTTACTGGGGTTTACAGTTAATCCAGCTTTCTCTAATCGTGATAATACTTCATGTATATGTGCAAGATGTTGTTCCATTGACTCGCTGTAAATAACAATATCGTCTAGGTAGTGGTACACATATTTAAACTTTATGTCGTGAAATAATTTTTCTAACAATCTGCTACATACAGAACTACCTTGGGAAATACCAAAAGGTACCCTAGTAAATTGGTATAGGTTGAAAGGCACGGCAAAAGCGGTGAGACGTTTCGATTCTTCTGAAAGTGGTATCTGATGAAAAGCCTGATTCAAATCCATAATGGTAAAAATTTTTGCTTTCGTAAAATAATGAAAAGCACTGTGGATGTCGGGAAGTGGAATGGATTCAAATTCTATTCGTTTATTTAGTTGTCTATAGTCTACAACTAATCTATGTTTATCGTTGCTTTTGGGTACTAAAAACGCAGGGGATGAATAAGATGAAGTAGAGGGTTCGATGACTCCTTGTTCTAATAGTTTATTAATTTGGTTCCTCATTACTTCCATTTTTGGTGGTGATAACTTGTATGGGGCTAAACGTATTACTTTATTATCGCTCAAATTTATCTTATACTCTGTCAGATCCGTCAGTCCTAACTTTGGGGTGAGCACGTTGGAGAATTGATTTATTAACTTTTGTATGTTACGTCTATCTTTACTTTCCAGATGACCTAATTCACATTCGTGATGCTTTAGATGAGAAAAAGTAGTGCTAGTACTTTCTCTGTTATTTGAGTTATCCTCTAAGTTATATTTCCGTGAACGATCGAATCCAAAGTAAAATTTCTTATCATGAATATTTAGAATTATTCCTGTTTTACTGATAAAATCGGCTCCCAATATTAACTCGGGTCCTAATTCGTCGCTTACTAACATCGGAAAATACCACGTCAAATGTTTTATTTTAACTTTACACGTGATGATAAGTTTTATTATTAAGTTTTGTTTGTTAGCGGTTGAGCATTTAATGTTTACAGATTGACTGCGTTTGACTAAATTATGTTTAAATAACTTATTGGCGAGGTCATGACTAATTAAACTTCGCGTTGATCCGGAATCAATTAAACCAAGGGTGGATGTTACACCAAGGTCAACTTGTACATAAGGTAATTGACACTTACTGAAATTACACTTATTAATAGCGTTACATTTATTTATAAATTTTTTTACATAGGGGTCTAGTTTTCTTTTGTTATTATTATTATTTTGTTTTATTTTGTTGACTCTCAGGGGTTTACCTTTTTTTACGATGCTGCGGAAGACACAGGGTTTTGGATCTCCCTGCCTTACATGTTTTTTGGATAATGAGTTTTTTGATTATACCTTTTTTGTTTACAGTATCTACTGAGATGTCCAGATTTTCCGCAGTTATAACACACATGTTCTTTACGTTGTGTCTTACTGGTTTCCTGGAGTGGTTGAGCCTCCTGGGACTTACCATGGCCATTGGTTGATCTTCGAAATGGTCTTCTTTCTTGTATACTTCTTGCGTCAGATACTAAGGCATGCATTTCTTTTCTATTTTGTGTAGTGGATATCGATGCATGTCTGTGCTGATCTGCGTACCAAACATTGGAAGAATGAATACTACATTGTTCAAAGTCCGCGAACGTAAGGGGTCTACTTATTAGTGCTAAACGGGAGCGTTCATCAGGAGACAAGCCTACTAGGATCGTATCGACCAATTGTTTTTCAGTCCAGTCGACTTGTAGTATACGTGAAGATTCTCGGATATCCGCAATATAGTGGGCCAGTCTTTCGCGAGCTCCTTGTACTCTAAGTACAGTACTTCTTTTGATATCCTCATAAATTCCAGTGGGGATAAAATATTTGATTATATTCGTATGAAGATCTTCTACTGAAAGACTTGAGTTTAATGTTTCTAGTACACGATCTCGTAATGGTGGTTTACATTTGGGTAATATTACTTGCAGTACTTGCCGATCGTTTAATTGTTGTAAATCTTTTATTTGCAGCAGGTATTTTATAAAAGTTAACAGTATCGTTATACTTAACCCATCGGTGTAAGGAATCTCATTAATTATTTTCTCTACTGGGTGTGAAATCTTTCCGTAGAGTTCAACATTCAAATTTACGTTTTGTATTTCCTTCGAAGGATTAGTGGTCGCATTTTGACTAGCACGAGTACGCTGAACTTTAGGTGGTGGGGGTTCTTCTACATTAGGGGATTGAACAGGGGAGATATGTAATTTTTGTAAGTATTGCTCAATTTCCTCCATTCTCGATTCATCTGACTTTCGACGTAAGTCGTTAATAATAATAGGTAATTGGCGTAATGCCTCGTCTGCAAATTTCTTCACATCGGCGGGGACGACGGTGACGTCGGGCCAGCTTAATAAATTATTTAATCGGCGGGTTAAATGTTCTATACGTTGCGTAACGCGCAAAAGTTCCGTGGGTGATTTCTTGTCCTTAAGGTTCTGAGATAATACTATCAGTTCCCGATATTTCGCATAACAGGTTTCTCGTTCGCCGTCATAATCGAGTTCACGCAATTTATCTAACTGCGAGGTTGTTTCTGATCCGGTTTGGCGTAATGATTTTCGTAATTCAGACACGGTTACATTCACGTGTTTTAGACCTCGTAAAAGTGCTTCGTAGCATAGCTCATCTTTTACTAATAAATCAGGATTAAATTCAGCCATTTTCGTAAAGTGGCAAGAACTAATTATTCTACGATTAGTATTTACTACTATACAACGCTATATCATTTTACACAAACATAACAATATGAATAAATCGTATTCTTACACGTTTATTAATAAACAATTAAAATGAGATGACAAAGGTTGTCATTTTACATAGAAAGAGAGAGAGAGAAATCTCACACATGTTTATAGATGCTTACGGCAAAAGATTCCCCCTTCAGTTATCAACACATGAACAGACACGCTTCAAATAACAATACACCACACAAGAAGGGTGACCGATTGTTCTCACTCTAACTGGGGAGACCGTCTACGATAATATTAAACAATCGCCAACAGGAAATTTACATGTCCGAGATTGTCGTGAATGGGGTTGTTTATGAATGGGACTTTTAACAAGTACCTACATGGTTTGTTTACATTGGATTATATGTTACTCTTACTTTACACATATCATATTTATTAATAAAATTATCTATACTATATTACTATAATATTAATTATTATTTTATCTTATTTAAATTTCTGACACATATTAAAATACACGAGTAAATAAATCAACAGCTTATGAATAGGGACACAATTACTGTTTAGCAACACAAGTCACAAAAATTTTTTTTTTTTTGTTATTAGTAGCAAAATTTAAACAAATTAGCAGAGTGGCGCATCTTATAACCTCTTCTTTAGAGTTATAACGGAGGGAACCCAAAATAATTGGTTCTGCCAATTATTTCAGGCTGCCTTATTCGAGACGAGCTGAAATTTAAATCAGAACAACACACAGTAAGACATACAAGGAATCAGGGAAGGTGAAACTGTTGATTTATATACTCAGTATATGTGTGTAACAAGAAGACTTGCTTTATTAAACATTTGAAATATAACATTTACTCCAAAGAACAGATCCCATGACGTTATTAATTAAATTAGTAAAATTAAGTGAAATGCTTTATTTAGAATATGGGATCACAACAAATTTATCTAGCTATATCCCCGGATCCGGATAACCATTGGTATTTAGTCTCTAATCTTTTAATTATATTTAATTCAAAATTTTATCTTGCAAGACTTTTATCTTATTGCTTTATATATCTTCCATTAGAAGAATGGTATTAATAACACTACGTTACGTTAATATCTAAATTGTTACAATTGAATGATATTGAATAGTTACAATTAAATTCTCAAATTTAAGTTTTTATATTCTTATAAAATTAATCGTCTCTGTAAGTCTCTTAAATAGAGTATTGTGTTACAAAAATATTATCATTATTCCTCGATAGACGTGCTATCGAGTCACCTCTATTTTTGGATGTAGTAATCGCCTCCATGTGGTTCCGTCTAGGGAGTCCTAAAACGTCGTCCTCGTCCTGGTCTGGTCTCTGTTGTTCATGGCTTAATACGTCTGCAGGATAGGTAGAGTCTTCTACACAGATACTCGTTGATTCTCAGATGTCTCGAACTGCATCATCGGTAGGGTATACTATAGTTCTCATTTAGATGGTCCATGACCACAGGTCAGATGTTGAAAAGAGTCGTCCATCGGTGAAGATTGCAGTCATCGTTTTTTCTTTATTAACACTCGTCGTTTGTAGTTACATCTTTCTTCTTGTTACAAAGTTTTTGGAATTTCCTTTTTGTTAACGTTACATGTTACACCTTTTGTAACGGTTAGTAAAATACAAAATAATAATTAATTAATCCACACTAACAACAAATTGTATAACTTTTGAACAGAGCATTTTGCTGCACAGCTGGGCGTCGTCATCGCAAGAGAGCGATTTTTCGTCCGCTCCCCTTGTACATGACGAGAGAGAGTGGGGTGTTTATTCCGCGAGCATATATAGTTCCTGTTTCTCTTTAAATAAACTTTTTTATTTATACAGACTATCGCTAGATAAAAATACATCATTTAAATTAATTGTTTTAGTTACTATCTGTGTCTACAGATACTTTAATTATTAACATTAGTTTACTCTATTATTTTTAATCACAGTAGACTCGGAAAACAGGTCGAGTCCGGTATCAACAGGTAGGCGCTTGATAGCAAGCAAAGGGTTAAATACGAACATAATAATTATTTACAATATGCCTTTTCTTTATGGATACTTTGCCCTTATTAATTACTTCTTCCATTCACACTTAGTACCTACATGTTTTTTTTTATTATTGTGAGATTTAAATGGTTAATTGTACGCAACCTTAATTAATTAAATTTTTTTTTTTATTCTGTAAATGTCACAATTTAAATCGCCACAGTTGGAACAAAATAAAAAACAAGTGACGCTCATGACTACGTCGGTACGTGTTTCGCAAAAAGTACAGGAAGCTAGCTATAAGGTAGCCGAACTTATCGTAAAGGCCAAAAAACCACACACAATAGCAGAAACGTTGTTAATGCCCGCGTGTAAAGAAATGGTAAAAATAGTCCTGGGTTTAGAAGCTGGTACTGAAATTTCAAAAATTCCTCTCTCTGCTGACACAATCAGCCGCCGAGTTAGTAACATGTCCAGTGACATCGAAGACATTATGAAGGAGAAAATAAAGAGCAGTCGAAAGTTCTCACTTCAGATCGACGAGTTGTACTGTTTGCTATTTATTGATATTAATTAAACTTATAAATATAAATACCTAAGGGAATTACTTTTCACTCAATTATTTTCTGAATAACTTCTTTGGGCGCCATGTTGTGTTGCCAACTGTTAATAAAACTTACCAAGGTTCGAATCAGCGAACCAAGAGAACAGAATGTGGTTGCTGAAATAACAACAATCATTTATGTTCATTAATAATTAAATGTTCTTAATGCTTTATTATTTTTTCATATTTCAATAAAATCGTACAGACAAACTTTGTTAGTGAATAATACTTGTTTCTATCTTGAATCTCTTATATACGAATGTACTTACTCAAAATACAATAACATGTTCTTAAAATACATTTATTAGGGGATCACAAACCAGCCTTCTTTATCTAAAATACATTCTCACATATACACGCAACACACACACACAAAGTTATTTTAGAGATCTCATTTCATGTTGACAATTTTATTTCCTTCTATTAAAATATTAAATTTTGAATTTTCATTTAAAGTGGTGTTTTATCCTGATCGGTTACTTATCTGTTCATTTTTAGTCCAGAAGACGTCACTTGGCCATACCCGCACAACATAGCTAGCGGTTTTCACTGATTCTATTAAATTTATATTACTGATTTCACATTTTTATGTAACTGTATTAATGGTATTAACCGTAAAGCGTTTAATTATACCTTGTTCACATTTTATAGGTTGCGGGCGCGAAAATCACGCACAGCCAGCGGACACCCACAATGCTCGTGTCCGGTGTGTTCAGATGTTATTGTCCGACTGCTTTGTTCTGTGAGTGTGACAAAGCTGCGGGCATTGCTGCACCCACATTCTTCGTTATGTAAGGCGCTGACGTAATATCGCCTGACGATCAATTACATAATTTGTTTACAGCGTTTTGTGTGTCATTGGTTGACCTTGGCACAATTTGCTGTCTGTTGCTGTCTGCGTCTTTTGATATTCATCAATAATTTTTTCAATCAGTGTTACCACTGCCGCTAACAATAAATATACCTTTTGGTTATGCGTTTGTCCCTATTATTTAAAAAAAATGTTATTTATTTTATGAAAAATATACAAACTGCTTTATTACCCCAAAAATAGGCCCGTTACAATACCCCCTCAATGAGATATTTTATGCCGAAGCATAAAAAATCTCATTGACACATTCATACTTGCTAAAGGGATCAGCCAGGATATGTCGCCACAACCCCCTGTATGGTTAACAAAAAAAATAATCAACTCACCCTTGGTCCGGTGACTGTGACCGCACCTGAATGGCAATACTGGACTTCTCTCTCGAGATCCCAACACCGTAGAGTCAGACAGATACTTAACGCCCCTGCTCTGACGCGCTGGCCAGCTCAGGTCCGCCGCCACAGCATCACCAAACACTGAAACAACAAATCAAATATCAACTAGTGGCCTTATATAACACCATATCCCCAACTGATCTGTTTCCCCCTAGCGGTGCTGGTTTGTGCTAAGAAGCACTGGTTTTGTTTTTTACTTATTTCTAACATATCAGGATACCTAACACCATAACATAACATAAGAAAACATAGTACATTCATAATTCACATCATTATTATTATCTTAAAATAAACAATTTTTATTTAAAAATTTATACACTTTACATAATTAAATTTGCATATAAAATCATAAAAATTACCTTTTAATCTCAATTTAACTTTTATTAATTCGTTTCTCAATTTTTTTTTTTTTTTTTCAATCTTCGTTTTACACATCATTTCATTTATTATTTCCTTCCATTAATTTGGGTGATTCTACGTTATTCATATAATTATAATTTCCTTTATCAACTTGGCATTTACCCATAATCTTACCCCTTTTATTACTCTAATTCTCCCTTACAAAATCTTTAACTAGTATGACACCCCTCTATCAAAAAATCTACTAACCCTTCTCTACCTCTAACTACTTACTATTTTAACTCAATTCGCCACCTTCTCTCAATATATAAAAAAAATACTCTCTAACCCTTTGTACATAGGATGTTTCCCCCCCAAAAAAACTCAATTCCCGTTCTCTGGTTCCTGGATTCTACCTAAGGCAACCCCTTCCCACTAAATCGATACCAATTCCCGTCCCAACTTATCATTATGTTGCGGACTCCCACATTACACTACCCCCTTCTACAAAATTGCCATCCCCAAAATCTCAATCTCATTACCTTACTACAACTACAACAAAATAACATCATCAAAATAAACAACAATATATCACTCAAAACTCTACAATTATTCTCCATTACTACTGTGTCAACATCAATACTTCTCAAAATTCTATAACATACATTAACTCAAAACAACATTACATTATTTTCATCTCTACTATTTCTTTAACTTTGACTTCAATTTGGACCGATCTATATGTCCCACAAATATTCATCACCCAACTTCTATCTTTTGCAACCCATTGAAAATTTAACTATCACAACTTTATTTCATTTTATTTAAATCTATAAACACATAGAAAACATATTATTATTTTTATAACCCTTATTCCTAACAAACTACATGCAATTAACACAATAAGATATAATAAACACAATATAGGAACTATGTAGTGCATCTATTTTTCAAATCACAATTATTAAGTAGCGAGTCATCATTATTTAAATATAACAAATTTCTAATTCGTTACCCCCCTGGATAACCTCCCAGCCACACACACACACACACACACCTTGTATAATACATTAAATAACATAATAAACAAATAGACATTAACCTTGATTATTAGCATACATTAAACAAACAATTCTCTTTTAAATAATTTATATAAAAACTGATAAACATTCTTGTTTAAAATTTTTCATTAACTTTTTTATATATCATCATTCCTAATTTTCAACAATTATCTTCCTTAAAATTTTTAAAATTTATTATTAATAATTAGTATATATCATTTTTCAGTTATTATTAAAATTTTTTCATTATCATATTTATTGAACACAATTATTTCAAAATATCTCAATTACACCTGTAAACATTTTTGTTATACATTATTCATATTGTAATAGTTCTATACTTACAGTCCATTTCACATGATATATACAAAACATATTCATCATACCACACTACTTTCACCTCACCTCTGAAACATTTCACAAAAATGTTAGTTTACATCAAACAATTTAGCCATCTATTATCAAATTCTAAATCTAGTAAAATGATTTAAATTCATTAAAAAGTTAATTATATAACATTGAAATAGTCAATCAAAATATTTAACATGTATCAAATTGTTTTAATTAAATTAATTATTAACAATACAAAATTCATTACCATCAACAACTATTATTATTCAATTATTGTTTTTCAAAATTAATGTTATTATTTATTTAACTTTCAAAATATTATTATTATTATTATTATTAACACAATTACACACACTTATTTACTTAACATTCCACCATGTACACAAACAAATTTACTACATTATTATTTACAAATTATTCGTCAATAACTGTTCAATTGTTTCACACTTCATATGTCCAAATCAGCAAGGTCATTACCAAAATTTACAATATTTAAAACTGTCCATTCACTGATATTTTAGTTCAGCCTCCATCGTCATATAGATATCTAATATATTTGTAACATGCATCATTGTTATCCACACACAATTTGTTATCATTATCATTATCATAATAACCCATCAACTTTATTTCATCCATTATACCATTATAAATCTTGTCAACATAAGTTATGATTGTCCAGTCTCCATCAGTATTATTGTTCAACGTCGGGTAATTTGTTTTATCAATTTTATATTCCTCTACTATTACGTCAGGTAAGTCATTATCGTTTATAAAGATATTATCAAAATAATTCTCTCTCTCTCTTTCAACAGGTAAGTATTTTATATGGTTCATCTTCACCCCTCCTAATTTTTCTCTCAACTCATCATAATTTCTTTTTAACTTATATAATTCTATCTCTCTCTCAATACACAACTCTCTCTCTTCATAACACCACATCACACTCTCACAATTATCACAGACAGAGGGTACAACATTATACAACATCAATATACACTTTAATTCATCTACCAATACGGGTCTCTCACCCTTCAAAAACAACATTTGTGAACACTCTGGTTCAGAAAAATTAATGGGAAAATTTACCCTCTGCCCACATTCAACTACTATATTATTTTTCCACTCTCTCTCTACTTCATCAATACACCTTAACATCTCAATTTTACATTCTAAAACTTCATCAGTACTATTTTTGATCATATTTTCATCATTTGTCTCTCCATCATTCTTTACCCCCACTATACTCTCAGAATTGTAATTAATATCATTATCTTCACTATTTAATACTACATCTTCCACTATTTCGTCATTATTAATATTTGTCATACTTATAACATTGTCACCTAACTTCTCAAACTTCTCAACACTCTGTTCTAATCGGTTACAGTTATTTTCTATTATGTCATTAGTTCGGTTTAAATGCTCATTAATTTCGTTAAGTTGGTTTTTTAACTCATCGAATTTAACATTTTGTCCATCTAATTTACTGTCAAATTTATCATTCATTTGCTTGTATTTAACATTGGAATCAATTTGTTGTTCTTTATTTTGTTTTTTCAATTCATTTAAATCACTACTTATATTTTCGGACATTGTTTTTATCAGACTGAACATATCGTCCATCAACAACTCTCTAACTCGTGTGGTCGACGGGGTAGATTGAGCCGATACATTGTCAGTTAACATTGACTCAGTAAGAGTGCTTTCCAAATTTAATTCTTGATTCTCCATTTTTTAATAGCAAAATTATTACTTTAAATAAAAACACTAATATATAACCTCTACTTTTCACACAACCATGTATTCTACTTACATAACGCTTTACGTTACTTCCAATGCAACTTATTTATACTTCATTCATTTCAAAATTTATTTATACAATACCCTTTTTATTTTACTTAAATACAATCATCTTATCTGCTACAAAACATCAACATCAATATTTTAACTTTATCAAAACATAACCAATATTTACGTCTTTTTTACGTATGAAAAAAAAAATTTATTTTTACCTCAAACAACCATTCTGTACTCCCAAGTAGGCCTATATTCTATATAAATGTCTTTATATAAAAATTGTCCCTGTTCAGAAGCCAATTGTACTGTTTGCTATTTATTGATATTAATTAAACTTATAAATATAAATACCTAAGGGAATTACTTTTCACTCAATTATTTTCTGAATAACTTCTTTGGGCGCCATGTTGTGTTGCCAACTGTTAATAAAACTTACCAAGGTTCGAATCAGCGAACCAGGAGAACAGAATGTGGTTGCTGAAATAACAACAATCATTTATGTTCATTAATAATTAAATGTTCTTAATGCTTTATTTTTTCATATTTCAATAAAATCGTACAGACAAACTTTGTTAGTGAATAATACTTGTTTCTATCTTGAATCTCTTATATACGAATGTACTTACTCAAAATACAATAACATGTTCTTAAAATACATTTATTAGGGGATCACAAACCAGCCTTCTTTATCTAAAATACATTCTCACATATACACACAACACACACACACACACAAAATTATTTTAGAGATCTCATTTCATGTTGACAATTTTATTTCCTTCTATTAAAATATTAAATTTTGAATTTTCATTTAAAGTGGTGTTTTATCCTGATCGGTTACTTATCTGTTCATTTTTAGTCCAGAAGACGTCACTTGGCCATACCCGCACAACATAGCTAGCGGTTTTCACTGATCCTATTGAATTTATATTACTGATTTCACATTTTTATGTAACTGTATTAACGGTATTAACCGTAAAGCGTTTAATTATACCTTGTTCACATTTTATAGGTTGCGGGCACGAAAATCACGCACAGCCGGCGGACACCCACAATGCTCGTGTCCGGTGTGTTCAGATGTTATTGTCCGACTGCTTTGTTCTGTGAGTGTGACAAAGCTGCGGGAGTTGCTGCACCCACATTCTTCGTTATGTAAGGCGCTGACGTAATATCGCCTGACGATCAATTACATAATTTGTTTACAGCGTTTTGTGTGTCATTGGTTGACCTTGGCACAATTTGCTGTCTGTTGCTGTCTGCGTCTTTTGATATTCATCAATAATTTTTTCAATCAGTGTTACCACTGCCGCTAACAATAAATATACCTTTCGGTTATGCGTTTGTCCCTATTATTTAAAAAAAATGTTATTTATTTTATGAAAAATATACAAACTGCTTTATTACCCCAAAAATAGGCCCGTTACAATACCCCCTCAATGAGATATTTTATGCCGAAGCATAAAAAATCTCATTGACACATTCATACTTGCTAAAGGGATCAGCCAGGATATGTCGCCACAACCCCCTGTATGGTTTACAAAAAAAATAATCAACTCACCCTTGGTCCGGTGACTGTGACCGCACCTGAATGACAATACTGGACTTCTCTCTCGAGATCCCAACACCGTAGAGTCAGACAGATACTTAACGCCCCTGCTCTGACGCGCTGGCCAGCTCAGGTCCGCCGCCACAGCATCACCAAACACTGAAACAACAAATCAAATATCAACTAGTGGCCTTATATAACACCATATCCCCAACTGATCTGTTTCCCCCTAGCGGTGCAGGTTTGCGCTAAGAAGCACTGGTTTTGTTTTTTACTTATTTATAACATATCAGGATACCTAACACCATAACATAACATAAGAAAACATAGTACATTCATAATTCACATCATTATTATTATCTTAAAATAAACAATTTTTATTTAAAAATTTATACACTTTACATAATTAAATTTGCATATAAAATCATAAAAATTACCTTTTAATCTCAATTTAACTTTTATTAATTCGTTTCTCAATTTTTTTTTTTTTTTTTCAATCTTCGTTTTACACATCATTTCATTTATTATTTCCTTCCATTAATTTGGGTGATTCTACGTTATTCATATAATTATAATTCCCTTTATCAACTTGGCATTTACCCATAATCTTACCCCTTTTATTACTCTAATTCTCCCTTACAAAATCTTTAACTAGTATGACACCCCTCTATCAAAAAATCTACTAACCCTTCTCTACCTCTAACTACTTACTATTTTAACTCAATTCGCCACCTTCTCTCAATATATAAAAAAAATACTCTCTAACCCTTTGTACATAGGATATGTTTCCCCCCCAAAAAAACTCAATTCCCGTTCTCTGGTTCCTGGATTCTACCTAAGGCAACCCCTTCCCACTAAATCGATACCAATTCCCGTCCCAACTTATCATTATGTTGCGGACTCCCACATTACACTACCCCCTTCTACAAAATTGCCATCCCCAAAATCTCAATCTCATTACCTTACTACAACTACAACAAAATAACATCATCAAAATAAACAACAATATATCACTCAAAACTCTACAATTATTCTCCATTACTACTGTGTCAACATCAATACTTCTCAAAATTCTATAACATACATTAACTCAAAACAACATTACATTATTTTCATCTCTACTATTTCTTTAACTTTGACTTCAATTTGGACCGATCTATATGTCCCACAAATATTCATCACCCAACTTCTATCTTTTGCAACCCATTGAAAATTTAACTATCACAACTTTATTTCATTTTATTTAAATCTATAAACACATTGAAAACATATTATTATTTTTATAACCCTTATTCCTAACAAACTACATGCAATTAACACAATAAGATATAATAAACACAATATAGGAACTATGTAGTGCATCTATTTTTCAAATCACAATTATTAAGTAGCGAGTCATCATTATTTAAATATAACAAATTTCTAATTCGTTACCCCCCTGGATAACCTCCCTGCCACACACACACACACATACACACACACCTTGTATAATACATTACATAACATAATAAACAAATAGACATTAACCTTGATTATTAGCATACATTAAACAAACAATTCTCTTTTAAATAATTTATATAAAAACTGATAAACATTCTTGTTTAAAATTTTTCATTAACTTTTTTATATATCATCATTCCTAATTTTCAACAATTATCTTCCTTAAAATTTTTAAAATTTATTATTAATAATTAGTATATATCATTTTTCAGTTATTATTAAAATTTTTTCATTATCATATTTATTGAACACAATTATTTCAAAATATCTCAATTACACCTGTAAACATTTTTGTTATACATTATTCATATTGTAATAGTTCTATACTTACAGTCCATTTCACATGATATATACAAAACATATTCATCATACCACACTACTTTCACCTCACCTCTGAAACATTTCACAAAAATGTTAGTTTACATCAAACAATTTAGCCATCTATTATCAAATTCTAAATCTAGTAAAATGATTTAAATTCATTAAAAAGTTAATTATACAACATTGAAATAGTCAATCAAAATATTTAACATGTATCAAATTGTTTTAATTAAATTAATTATTAACAATACAAAATTCATTACCATCAACAACTATTATTATTCAATTATTGTTTTTCAAAATTAATGTTATTATTTATTTAACTTTCAAAATATTATTATTATTATTATTAACACAATTACACACACTTATTTACTTAACATTCCACCATGTACACAAACAAATTTA
This sequence comes from Magicicada septendecula, assembly GCA_034769895.1. Lineage (NCBI taxonomy): Eukaryota > Metazoa > Arthropoda > Insecta > Hemiptera > Cicadidae > Magicicada > Magicicada septendecula. The sequence continues at coordinate 583,585,077 of CM068369.1, forward strand.
CTACATTATTATTTACAAATTATTCGTCAATAACTGTTCAATTGTTTCACACTTCATATGTCCAAATCAGCAAGGTCATTACCAAAATTTACAATATTTAAAACTGTCCATTCACTGATATTTTAGTTCAGCCTCCATCGTCATATAGATATCTAATATATTTGTAACATGCATCATTGTTATCCACACACAATTTGTTATCATTATCATTATCATAATAACCCATTAACTTTATTTCATCCATTATACCATTATAAATCTTGTCAACATAAGTTATGATTGTCCAGTCTCCATCAGTATTATTGTTCAACGTCAGGTAATTTGTTTTATCAATTTTATATTCCTCTACTATTACGTCAGGTAAGTCATTATCGTTTATAAAGATATTATCAAAATAATTCTCTCTCTCTCTTTCAACAGGTAAGTATTTTATATGGTTCATCTTCACCCCTCCTAATTTTTCTCTCAACTCATCATAATTTCTTTTTAACTTATATAATTCTATCTCTCTCTCAATACACAACTCTCTCTCTTCATAACACCACATCACACTCTCACAATTATCACAGACAGAGGGTACAACATTATACAACATCAATATACACTTTAATTCATCTACCAATACGGGTCTCTCGCCCTTCAAAAACAACATTTGTGAACACTCTGGTTCAGAAAAATTAATGGGAAAATTTACCCTCTGCCCACATTCAACTACTATATTATTTTTCCACTCTCTCTCTACTTCATCAATACACCTTAACATCTCAATTTTACATTCTAAAACTTCATCAGTACTATTTTTGATCATATTTTCATCATTTGTCTCTCCATCATTCTTTACCCCCACTATACTCTCAGAATTGTAATTAATATCATTATCTTCACTATTTAATACTACATCTTCCACTATTTCGTCATTATTAATATTTGTCATACTTATAACATTGTCACCTAACTTCTCAAACTTCTCAACACTCTGTTCTAATCGGTTACAGTTATTTTCTATTATGTCATTAGTTCGGTTTAAATGCTCATTAATTTCGTTAAGTTGGTTTTTTAACTCATCGAATTTAACATTTTGTCCATCTAATTTACTGTCAAATTTATCATTCATTTGCTTGTATTTAACATTGGAATCAATTTGTTGTTCTTTATTTTGTTTTTTCAATTCATTTAAATCACTACTTATATTTTCGGACATTGTTTTTATCAGACTGAACATATCGTCCATCAACAACTCTCTAACTCGTGTGGTCGACGGGGTAGATTGAGCCGATACATTGTCAGTTAACATTGACTCAGTAAGAGTGCTTTCCAAATTTAATTCTTGATTCTCCATTTTTTAATAGTAAAATTATTACTTTAAATAAAAACACTAATATATAACCTCTACTTTTCACACAACCATGTATTCTACTTACATAACGCTTTACGTTACTTCCAATGCACCTTATTTATACTTCATTCATTTCAAAATTTATTTATATAATACCCTTTTTATTTTACTTAAATACAATCATCTTATCTGCTACAAAACATCAACATCAATATTTTAACTTTATCAAAACATAACAAATATTTACGTCTTTTTTACGTATGAAAAAAAAAATTTATTTTTACCTCAAACAACCATTATGTTCTCCCAAGTAGGCCTATATTCTATATAAATGTCTTTATATAAAAATTGTCCCTGTTCAGAAGCCAATTGTACTGTTTGCTATTTATTGATATTAATTAAACTTATAAATATAAATACCTAAGGGAATTACTTTTCACTCAATTATTTTCTGAATAACTTCTTTGGGCGCCATGTTGTGTTGCCAACTGTTAATAAAACTTACCAAGGTTCGAATCAGCGAACCAGGAGAACAGAATGTGGTTGCTGAAATAACAACAATCATTTATGTTCATTAATAATTAAATGTTCTTAATGCTTTATTATTTTTTCACATTTCAATAAAATCGTACAGACAAACTTTGTTAGTGAATAATACTTGTTTCTATCTTGAATCTCTTATATACGAATGTACTTACTCAAAATACAATAACATGTTCTTAAAATACATTTATTAGGGGATCACAAACCAGCCTTCTTTATCTAAAATACATTCTCACATATACACGCAACACACACACACACAAAGTTATTTTAGAGATCTCATTTCATGTTGACAATTTTATTTCCTTCTATTAAAATATTAAATTTTGAATTTTCATTTAAAGTGGTGTTTTATCCTGATCGGTTACTTATCTGTTCATTTTTAGTCCAGAAGACGTCACTTGGCCATACCCGCACAACATAGCTAGCGGTTTTCACTGATCCTATTGAATTTATATTACTGATTTCACATTTTTATGTAACTGTATTAACGGTATTAACCGTAAAGCGTTTAATTATACCTTGTTCACATTTTATAGGTTGCGGGCACGAAAATCACGCACAGCCGGCGGACACCCACAATGCTCGTGTCCGGTGTGTTCAGATGTTATTGTCCGACTGCTTTGTTCTGTGAGTGTGACAAAGCTGCGGGAGTTGCTGCACCCACATTCTTCGTTATGTAAGGCGCTGACGTAATATCGCCTGACGATCAATTACATAATTTGTTTACAGCGTTTTGTGTGTCATTGGTTGACCTTGGCACAATTTGCTGTCTGTTGCTGTCTGCGTCTTTTGATATTCATCAATAATTTTTTCAACCAGTGTTACCACTGCCGCTAACAATAAATATACCTTTCGGTTATGCGTTTGTCCCTATTATTTGAAAAAAATGTTATTTATTTTATGAAAAATATACAAACTGCTTTATTACCCCAAAAATAGTCCCGTTACAGAGTCCACCGATATTGGCGGTCACGCACATCTTCTTTCCTACATAAGGTATGTTGATGGGGATGTAATTGCAACTAATTTCTTTTTTTGCAAAGAACTACCCGAGCGAGCAACCGGTGAAGAAATATTTCGTACGACTAATGAATATGTGGTCCGTAATGAATTAACATGGGAGGATTGCATTAGTGTTTATACAGATGGAGCCGCTTCTATGACAGGCCGAGTGAAAGGATTCGTGGGTAAAGTACGCGAAGTAAATCATAACTTACGAACCGACCATTGTCTCATTCACCGCGAAGCCATTGTTGCTAAGTCTTTGCCATCTCCTCTGAAAATTGTGATGGACGAAGTAGTCAAAGTCGTGAACTTCATCAAATCGCGGCCCCTAAATATGCGGCTTTTTAACGTTTTGTGTCAAGAAATGGGATCAGAGCACACTACACTTCTGCTACATACAGAAGTACGATGGTTATCTCGAGGTAAAGTGTTAACGCGAACGTTTGAACTTAAAGAGGAGGTACTTGCATTTTTGACTATTGAGGGGCATGAGTATGCGGATTTATTTGCAGATGATGAATGGGTATCTAAGTTGGCATATCTTTCCGATATTTTCGTACACTTGAATGAACTAAACAGAAAAATGCAAGGTAGAAACAAAAATATTCTGACTAGTATGGATAAGATTCAAGGATTTATTAATAAGTTAAATTTGTGGATACAGACAATAGAAAATGGATCGTGTGAGATGTTCCCAACTGTATGGCCCCTTGCTGACGATAATAAGGTGTTGATGGACTTAATTAAAGAACATTTAGTACTCTTGCAGCAGAATTTCAAAAAATATTTTGGAGAGAGTGTTGAAGATTTTGACTGGGTTCGTGATCCATTCATTATGGATTCGAAACATCTTCCGAATAATTTAGGCTTACAAGAGGAACTGGCAGATTTGAAAGCAGACAGAACATTGAAATTAAAATATTTTTCGAAGTGCCTTTGGAAACATTTTGGTTGTCAATAAGCAGTGAATACCCGGCTATCTCCGAGATGGCAGTTAATGTGTTATTACCATTTTCAACTACATATTTGTGTGAACTGGGCTTCTCGACGTTGACTGAAATTAAAGCATCAAAGAGAGAGAGACTCAAATCCATCGATGAAGAAATGAGGCTTGCTTTGTCAACGATTCCACCACGAATCAGCCATCTGTGTGCAGCTAAGCAGGCTCAAGTATCACATTGAAGGTATGAGTAGAGTTATTTACTTTAAAATTTGTATTTTCTACAGTGAATTAAAGTTAATAAATTGTTAATAAATGCATGAGTCTATTCCTGTTTTATAATAATAATAATAATAATAATAATAACAATAATGATAAAATAATAATAATAATAATAAAAATTGATTACATAACGACGTAATATTTCGTAATTATATTAAGATTCATATGATTTTGAGGGGACAGACATTTTGGTGTGCCGTGTTGAGTCTAGGCCCTTCTGGGGTGTGCCGTGAGTAAAAAATCGGTATGGAGAACCATACATGACTTCCATATTCTAAGATTTATATTTAAATCTTAATATCGCCTGCCAAGCGCGATATATTTTCTCTTATACATGATTTACATTAAAATGAAAAAATTTTAATTTTATTGCCTGGCAACAAAATTTTTATTTTTAACAATTACTATTGTTTGAAAAAGTTTAAATAAATTTTCAAGTACTTTACTCTTGTTAAAACGTAAAAGGTTGCAGGTAAACTACCCCTTCCCCTTAACCGATCTTCACCAAAATCGAAAGTCCTTGAGACCTCTACAATTCAGGGACGTATGCAAAAAATTATTTGATTCTGTTTGAATTTGCGGCAGTTATCGTTTGCCATAGAAAATACGCTTGATAAAAAAACGTTGCAGGTAAACTACCCCTTCCCCTTAACCGATCTTCACCAAAAACAATAGGTCTTGAGTACTCTACAAATCAGGGCTGTATGCAAAACATTATTTGATTCTGTTTGAATTTGCGGCTGTTATCGTTTGCCATAGAAAATACCCTTGTTAAAAAAACGTTGCAGGTAAACTACCCCTTTCCCTCACCGATCTTCACCAAAAACAATAGGTCTTGAGAACTCTACAATTTAGGGCTGTATGCAAATAATTTTTTGATTCTGTTTGAATTTGCGGCTGTTATCATTTGCCATAGGAAATACCCTTGTTAAAACATAAAACGTTACAGGTAAACTACCCCTTTCCCTTAACCGATCTTCACCAAAAACAATAGGTCTTGAGAACTCTACAATTCAGGGCTGTATACGAAACATTATTTGATTCTGTTTGAATTTGCGGCTGTTATCGTTTGCCAAAAAAAAAAAATTTCCCTTGATAAAAAAAAACTGTTGCAGGTAAACTACCCCTTTCCCTCAACCGATCTTCACCAAAAACAATAGGTCGCGAGTACTCTACAAATCAGGGCTGTATGCAAAAAATTATTTGATTCTGTTTGAATTTGCGGCAGTTATCGTTTGCCATAGGAAAAAATCTACAGACACACAGACACACACACACACACACAGACACTTTTCGGAAAACGATTTTTTTCATGTTTTGAGTGTAGTAGAATCAGAATCTGCAATAATCTCGAACACGATTTTTTTTGCCATCACCATACTTCCATTCCTTAAGGAATATGGAAGTAAAAAAGGTTGCGGAACACTGTCTTAGACTATAAGAGATAAGATTTTTCCACGTTATAATTATACGATATTCGTATAAGGAATATAAGGGTTTCAATATTAGTTAACCCACACACTAATTAATAACATGACAATTTGCATTTTTTAATTAATAAACAAAATGAATATAATTTTATTAACAAAGTCGTACTAATTTCACAACCAGTACTAAATCCTCTGTACTCTTTACTTGTAACAATATTCACGTGCTTATCCACCCTCAATTAACTACCAAAGCCTGCGACCTAGCTGGGAAACATCCAAGGTAAATACTGCAGAAGAAGAGTATACCTTCGAGATGTGGGTAAGTGCGCACAAATGAGTAATAGCATATATATATGTTTTACTAACATTTGTGCGTCCGTCTTAACAAATTTTATCATAATTCTGGCGTCTGTTACATTTTAACGTCCGTATATCGGACGCCAAAATGTAATCCCTTATAGAAAATGTGTAGTGTGGAATAAAAGTTTATAAGTTCCACAAACATCCTTTATGGGCACATCACTAATGAAACTTGTTTTTGCACCACGAATTTTTAAATTTTTACCTGCGGATGCCAAATTGACAGACTTTTGAAAATTGATATTCAATATGTAGTTCATGGTTTGTCCACCACGTAGTACTACCATCGTCTGTATACATTCTACGCGCCTTTTTTTCATTTCGTTTGCAATCATTGTGCAATCCGTGGATATGGCAACACTGTCATAGCGTAAACGCACAGGGTCAAATAACAAACGCAATCCAATCCTGATGCAGACTGTGCTAAGTGGGTCAAAGTTTATGTCCTTTTTTATTTATTTGCTTGTTTCTCTCATATTCTCATGTTCATTTTATCAGTTAATTTTCCCACTTACCTCATTTTACTTTCTCTTACCTTCCCCAATTTCGATTTTATTCTCTTTATAAACCGTTTGATTATGTGCTTTACAATAGTACAAGTCTTGAATCAAAAGAGAAAAAGTGGTAGAGGGAGAGGAGAGTCATCGGGGCAAAAAGTTAAAAATTTGATTCTTCACAACAGTTTAATTTTTGTGTGAAGAAAGAGAAAGTGTGTGTGTGTGTGTGTGTGTGTGTGTGTGTGTGTGTGTGTGTGTTGTGGTGTGAGAGAGAGAGAATAATATTTATATTAAAAAGTTATATATTTCTGTCGAAGGGTTAGAGAGAGGTAAAACAAAAGGACACATGGTGTGGGAAAGAGTGAGAGTGAGCGAGCGACAGGGAAGGCAAGAGAGAAAGAGTGAGTGAGAGGGGCTAGTGACAGAGTAGAAATATTAGAAATTTGATTGCCATTTGCAATTTAATTTCTATTAGAGTGTGATGGGGGGACAGCGAGACAAGAAGCTAGAGCGAGATAAAGTAAAAAGAACGCGTAGTACGTGCATAGCGTTACTACCGAGACGCCTGAGGAGGGGGAGAGGCTAGCGAATGAATATGCGACTGTTAAACTACGTTTACATTGTGAGAAAATTTCGACAGGAAATACGCAAGCAGTGTCCAGTAGGTGTTTGCACTAAGGCGCAGTTTTTACCGCGAGAGATACTGGAAATGTTCACTACTTGCTTGCGTGAGCTAATGTCGTAATTTATTTCGACAGATGTATGAAACTCCGTTTACACTGTACAGTAAGTTTGGGCAAGTAGTCCTGTCGCAATTTTTCCCACCAAGCACTCTTCAGAGAAGTGTCAGCCACAGGCACGATGTTTATTAAAACAGTAAATTAAAAATAAATAACTATTGTATGTATTTTTTATTTTCAAGTTAAATGATTGTCGAATTAGATAATCTAAAGTATTGATTTAGTAATTATGGTGTTAAGTGAAAAAATATGATTTTCTTTTTGAGAGACAAGGTTGAATTTTCATATTGTTTTTTATGAATCATCATGTCAAACATATCAAGCGTGTATAGCTGCTTGGTGACTGAACAAACTAAACAAATGAAATATCTTGGCATCATAATAGACAGTAATTTCTCATTGGAAAGTTTTATTTATAACCTGAAGAAATAGTTGTATACATTCTTACAAAAATTCTAGTTGTTATGAGATTTTTTCCCGAAAATAACTATTTCTCGATAACGTCCAGATAAGTTCTGTGATCAATTCACGGCCGGGTATTTGGTTAGTTCGAATTGCTTACAATTGTCATGTGTAAAAGTTTTCATACTGATGACTAACAAATTTGTTTCGTGAAGGTATGCAGCAATTGTTGTCAGATGTGGTACTATCAAGGAGAACTATGTAATAACAGACATCAGCTGCCTTGTGTATAATACGCACACAAGGAGTTGAAGACATAATACGCAATCCTGTTTGAATAAACAAACTCGTATTCATTCGGTGTGCGGTCTTGCGTAAGGAGTCACAACTGTTATGTGATTATAAACACCAGACAGGTTGATGAACGAAGAAGGCAATGCTATATCCCCATAAAAACGGGTGATATTTTAAAATAATAATGTGCATTTTAGATAAATTATTTACATTTTCTGATAAACCTAATTTTTACCAATAAATTATACTAACAGTCTAACAAGTATTTACATTACTACTCCTACTTTATTACATATTTACACAAATACTCCAGAAATATTTAAGTGTTCACGTAAGTTTTATAAGAACAAAAGTAGGCCTAACGATCTCTTAATTTAGTGTTTATTTGTTTAAAATGCTTTAAGCTTAGCAAATATTCCGTTGCCAGTATTGTATTAATGCTATTAAGTTTATGACCTGGAATAAACGCACGAATCGGCGCGCGCGTGCATACACACATAAAAATTCATGACATTTCGACAGTATGATGTTGAAGACTTCAATCGTGGATATTTTATAGATACAACCTTTTTTAGACTTTGCTTATTGTGGGAAACATATTGTATAGAATACCGTAACGTTAAACGAAATGTATTTATTTCATTCAGCTGTTAAAATAAGATACTTAAATTCGATTGCGTTTTGTAATGTATTTGTATTAAGTATGAACTACAGAGTTCTAATTTAAATTAAGATTAAAAGTGCCGTTGATTCACAAGAATTTACTGTCATGTGTTCTTCTCTGATACGCTTTAAATAACGAAAACTCATACTTTAAAATTTACAATTCAGGTCAAATCAGGTAGTAATCCAGTCCAGTTCTCGATGTGCCACTATTAAAGAAGGAACATAATTCTTATTACTGGTATTACTAGATGGTAAGTAAATAATCAAAATGTTTTATACAATTTGTAGGTTCCTTGTCATTCAGTTCATTCTATGTATTATCAAGTTAAAAACATTCGCTAGCATTTTGTATTTAATTCCTTCAAAAAAGAACACTCGAGAGGAATTTTTTTAAAACGGTTCGAGTAGTTTTCAGTATTGTTCTTTTGGAAAATAAGGGCATTACAGTCTGTGTTATGAATACCAATTTGTTTGAAGTTCTCAAAAAATCAATACTCTGAATTTACTAGACGTGTCCGTAGTACTGGCTTGAGCAGAAGCATTACAATCAGAAGCCTACTGTTATCATGACAACTGTTAACTTATTATAACTTTATATTTTGTAACAATTTGTTACTATGCTTGTTATGTCCCAACATTAAAAGTTATAAATACATTTTTAAAACATTCCGCTATTACACTGAGCATTTTATTATGACTTGCACTTTTTGTGTAGAGTGTGATAAGTGTACTGAAAACATATATTAAAGAAACCGTAGATCAGTATTTGGCAGTATTGACACTACTGAAGTATATATCTGAAAAGTGTATGAAACTAACCTCATATTTTAATATATTTTATTATAAATTTTATGTCTGTATGGATATCCAAATATTCTTGTACCCGAATTACTCTTGGTCCCAATTTGTTATGATAGGGTACTGATGCTCTACTTTGATGCAGATCACTATCAAGACATTTGTATAAGCATAACTTATTTTTTCCAGCCTTATGATTTTTTTAAATTGAAAAACGTTTTTACTCTCTTTTTTCTTAGTATTTCCTGCATCACCACTCTTAGGCTTTAAAATTCTAACTTGAATATGCCCATAAGATTTTTAAATTTCAAAAAGATTAACGCTAATGTTTAACCAAATTATCATAATTATTAACAATTTATAATTCTCAAATAGGTAAAAAATACTGACTTATTCATTCAAACTGCAGTTTAACGTTGAATTAGCTACCTTCATTTTGAACTTTTGAAGACTCCATTATATTAGAATTTTGAATTTTCAAAATTTTCGTTTATAATTTTTTTTTAATCACAAAGTTATCATTGATTACTTTCTCAAAATAAATATTTTTGTTTAAAATTGGTATAATTATGTACTCTGCTTGTAATAATCTAAATTGAAATGTTCTCTCTACACTTTATTTAGCTTTCTAATAATTCATCACATCAAGGACAACATTTCAGTAACTATGTTTTATTAATATATTAATAAGAACCATATTGGAGATATCTTCACTAAACTCATTTACCATTCCATAAATTAGAGGAAAAGCAAATGTCAAAAGTAATAACCATCATCATGATCAGCAAGGGTTATACAAAAGTAGTTTATAAATTAATTACCTTAATTATCTGCCGTGTGATTTCTTAAGCTTCGTCTATGACGCGTTTCGGAGCGTATGCTCCATCATCAGATATTAAAAAGTTAAAACTGTCACTCTTGTGAGATCGTTAAAAAGTTAAAATGTCAAGATTTGCATATGAACCGTACGCGGATTTGGGTGCGCACCCGTTCAAGTTCATTCTGCCACTCGACGAAGCTTAAGAAATCACACGGCGGATAATTAAGGTAATTAATTTATTAATTCGTACAAGTGATTTGGTTACCATATTAAACATGAATATTAAAAGTAGTTTGTTCCGGGCCCAAGCAGATAGACTAGAGCTGGTTATTCCAATGCTTCTTGGGACGCCCCAACACCTCTCCGTCGATTTCTGCTTACAATTTTCAATAGTTGTTTGAGAATGCTTCAGTCATCGCTTCGGTTAAAAGTTCCAACCATTTTAGCCTATAATGGGCAGTCCTATTAAATATACATATAATATTCAGTTCCTGCCGTACATCGCGATTTCTTTTGCGATCAGCATTTGTGAACAATATATAATATCACGCGTCTGAGACCGCCTGAAAACGACTGCTCTGGGAATTCGTTCTTATAAGTCGGAATTCTCAAACCCATAGACAAGGAAGAGTCACCTTGTAGAACTTCAAGCATGTTTCTTTATTCGCTGATTAAAAAATTGAGTTGGGTACTCGTTGTACCGGATTAACTAGGTACTGGTCCTCAAATTCTTAGTGTTGGATGAAGTAATGTTAGCTCTCAAAGAAGCCTTCAGCCTCTCTCCAGCGAAGACGGTTCTCCGTGATGAAGTGCCATATCTTACAAGAGGTTACCCTGTGATATTTCATTTTATTGATATTAATAACTAAATATAATGTGATTTCGAATTTGTCAAAATTGTACTATCTACTTTGTCGGGCGCCATCTTGCCAACTGCAAGAAAATAATTTACCAAGGTTCGTATCAGCGAACTAGGAAATGCAGAACAGGTTATTTAAGAAAATACAATTGGCTTGCCATCACAACTATTTTAATTCATTTTCATATTAAAATATGGTTTTATAAAAGAAAACATGAAAATATAGCACGTAACCTAATTGCAAATGTTATATAGAAAAATGTTCCCCTTCCCTTCTACTTTTGCGATCTTATAGAAAAAACAATAACATTTATTATGCATGATTAGAAATAAACCCATATTGTAAACTTAGAATTAGTTTTGAAAAAAACGGAAACCAGCACTTCATAATATTTGATAATATAATTAAACTAAAACCCCCACACTCGCTCACATACTACCCCAGAATTACATTATATCTTTTTTTTTTTCAACTTTATAAGGTATGAAAAAGCCGGCATTTTAATTATTATTAATATTTTAAATGTCTACTTTCCTTTTGATGCCTAGAAGTCCGACACCTGGGTGTCTCCTCATGGCGTACACTAGTTGCTGTTTTATAGGTCGCACTTTGATTTTTTACGGCCGAACTGTCAATTTACTACAATTACGTTAATTATGGATGATTATTGGCAAAAAAAAAAACTGTTTGTATTTTACATTTTGTGGTTCTGCGGGCCCGCACTTACTGCCGAAAACTTTTGATAGCTACCACTCGCGATTGGTGATGAGATGTTACTGGGAAGATTTACAGGCGCTACTTTGTGAAGCGGCTGTTGTTCGTTCAACTCTCATTGGTTTACAGTTTGTATTCGTTCGCCAGTGGACTGTTTTTGGCTTGTTGACAAAACTGGTGACACACATCGTTATATAATTTGCTGACGCAACACATCGCCTGACACGATTATGTCATTTGTTGTTACATAACGTGTTTACGTTTTTCGTGTTCGTCATTGTCCTTGAACTGACTTTGGTACAGTTGTTGGCTGTTATTAAACTGTTTATATGAATATTGTCTAATAATTGTCACAGTCAATGCTGCCACGTTGCGATCGCTTCCACAATAACAAATTTACCTCTCGGTCACAAAATTTTCCTATCACTCAACAAGTTATTTATTATTTATAAAAAAAATACAAATTCTGTTATTACCCCAGGTATGCCCAAAAATGCCCCGCTGCAATACCCCCTCAATGAGATATTTTATGCCGAAGCATAAAAAATCTCATTGACACATTCATACTTGCTAGAGGGATCAGCCAGGATATGTCGCCACAACCCCCTGTATGGTTTACACAAAAGAATAATCAACTCACCCTTGGTCCGGTGACTGTGACCGCATCTGCATGACAATACTGGACTTCTCTCTCGAGATCCCAACACCGTAGAGTCAGACAGATACTCCACGCCCCTGCTCTGACGCGCAGGCCAGCTCAGGTCCGCCGCCACAGCACCACCAAACACTGAAACAACAAATCAAAATATTAAATAGTGGCCTTATACAACACCATATCCCCAACTGATCTGTTCCCCCCTAGCGGTGCTGGTTTGCGCTAAGAAGCACTGGTTTTGTTTTTACTCACTTATTACTAACATGTATATATCAGAATACCTAACATAACTTAACATAAGAAAACACAGTACATTAATAATTCATTTTAAAATAAACAACTTACAATTAAAATGTTACACACTTTATGTCATTAAATTGGCATATAAAATCAAAAAATTACTTTTAAACTTGATTTACTCTTATTAATGCTATTCTCAAAATTACAAAAATTATTTTATTTTATATTTTTTTTTTTTTTTTTTTTTTTTCAATTATGGCCATCATTATTCCATTTCATTACTTTGGGTGATTCTACGTTATTCATTATAATTTACTTTATCCACTTGGCATTTACTCATAATCTTACCCCTTTTATTACTCTAACGTTCCCTTACAAAATCTTTAACTAGTATGACACCCCACTATCAAAATTTTACTAACCCTTCTCTACCTCTAACTACTTACTATTTTAACTCCAATCGCCACCTTCTACTCTTATATAAAAAAAATACTCTCTAACCCTTTGTACATAGGATACGTGTTTCCCTCCCAAAACTCATTCCCTTATGTTGGTCCCTGGACTCCCCCTAGGTAACCCTTTCCGGCGCCAATCGGTCCCTATCCCGTCCCAAACCTTATGTTGCGGACTCCCACATTACACTACCACTACTACAAAATTGCCATCCCCAAAAAATCTCACTCTCATAACTTCACTACAACTACAACAAATTAACATCAACAAAATAAACAATATATCGCTCAAAACTCTACATAAAATCTCCATAACTACTGTGTCTCCACTTATACTTCTCAAAATTCTATAACATATACTAACTCAAAACAACAGTGCATTATTTTCATCTCTCATTCTCTTTAACTTTTACTTCGATTTGAACAGATCTATATGTCCCACAAAATTCAACTTGAATTGACTCAAACATTTTATTCAACTAATTACTATCACCCATTTCTATTTTTTACAACCCATTGAAAATTTTACCTATCACAACTATTTTTCATTTTATTTTTAAATCTATAAACACATTGAAAACATATTATTATATTTTTATAATACTTATTCCTAACATACTAATGCAATCAACACAATAAGACATAATAACACAATATAAGTAGTATTTAGTGCATCTATTTTTTAAATTCAAACAAAATTATTGAGTAGCAAATCATCATTATTAATTAAAATATATCAAATTTTTAATACGTTATCCCCTTGGATAACCTCCCAGCCACACACACTATTTCAATACATTACATAACATAATACACAAATATACATTGAACAAACAATTCTCTTTTAACTAATTTATATAAAAATTTATAAACATTATTATTTAAAATTTTTCATTAACTGTTTTTTATTTATCATCATTATTGACTTATCCTGTGTTGCAATCAGCTTTTCAAAATTGCTTAAAATTTATTATTAACATATATTTTTAATCATTATGTTCCACAAAATTCCACCAAATAAACCATTTAACATTCATTTATTTATTCATGATTATTAAATTAAAATCTCATCACACAATTTACATTCATTATAAGATTCAAACACATAACATTCAATCACAATATCTAAAGATCTCATATTATTTACTTCAATTGATTATTAAAATTGAATATTCATTTGATTATTAAAATAACATATCTCAATTATTATCAACATTCTACGAATCATCAACTATTGTCTTCATAATTATTTTATTATCTAATTATAATGCAAAATATTAATAATATTATTATTATTAACACAACATTTTCCAAAACATATACACATTACTTATCTAACATTTCACAATACACACAAATGAATTCAATATTATTTACAAAATATGCGTCAAAACTGTTCAAGTGTATCTCACTTCAGATGTCCAAATCAGCAAGGTCATTACCAAAAATTTACAATATCTAACAAGGTCTATACACTGATATTCTAGTTCAGCCACCATCGTCATATATATATCTAGTGTATTTGTAACATTCATCATTTTTATCAACACACAAATTATGATAATCATTACTATCATAATAATCTATCAACTCTATTTCATCCATTGTACCACTATAAATCTTGTTACCATAGGTTAGGATTGTCCAGTCTGTATCATGGTTATTTGTTAATGTCAGGTGAATTTTCTCATCTTTGTATTCCTCAACTACTACGTCAGGTAAGTCATTATAGTCAGGTAAGATATTATCAAAATTATTCTCTGTCTCTCTTTCAACAGGTACGTATTTCACATGATTCATCGTCACCCCTTCTAGTAATTTTCTCAATTCATCATACTTTCTTTCTAACTTATATATTTCTATTTCATTCTCAACATATAACTCTCTTTCTTCATAGCACCACATCACACTCTCACAATTATTACGGACAGAAGGTACAACATTATACAACATTACTTCATTTAACAATAAGGGTCTCTTGCCCTGAAAAAACAACATTAAATCATCATCATCATTATAAACAATAAGGGGAAAATTTGCCCTCTGTCCCCATTCAATTACTACATTATTTTTCCACTCTCTTTCTATTTCATAAACACTCATTAACATTTCATTATCGCATTCTAAAACTTCATCAGTACTCTTTGTTATTATATTTTCATCATTTGCTTCTACATTATTCTTCACCCCCACTATACTCTCAAAATTGTCTACTATTTCGTCATTTTTACATTTTGTCTTACTTAAAACATTGTTACCTAATTTCTCGAACTTCTGTTCTAACTTATTTAAACTGTTTCTTATTATTTCGTTAGTGCTTTCTAAATGTTTATTCATTTCTTGTATTTCATGTTTCAACTCTTTATTCTGATTTTTTAATAACTCCTCAAAACTATTCTTTTGAATATCTAACTTCTCATTGATTTCGTTTTTTTGTTCATTAAACAGCAATTTCATCATCTTGATTAAATCATTATCTTCAGCCGTTTTGTTCATGACTGGTGTTGAGTGAATACCTTCATGCATGATTTGAGATTCAGTTATGCTTATCTGGCTTTCATCTCCACTGTCAGTGACGCCGACAGTTTCATGATTGTCTGCCATTTTACTTAAAAAAATTGTTTATATATATTTCTTAGCAAAATATTATTTCGTCATACATAATTATTATTGAGAAAAGAAAAAAAATGTTCTGCTCACTCATACTACAAAACATGACATAACCTTATTCTATACGTCTATTTTACGTATGCAAAAAAAAATTTATTTTACCTTAAACAACCATTCTGCTTTCCCCGTAGGCCGTATTTTATATAAATTTATTGATATAAAATTGTCCCTGTTCCAGAAGCCAAATGTGATATTTCATTTTATTGATATTAATAACTAAATATAATGTGATTTCGAATTTGTCAAAATTGTACTATCTACTTTGTTGGGCGCCATCTTGCCAACTGCAAGAAAGTAATTTACCAAGGTTCGTATCAGCGAACTAGGAAATGCAGAACAGGTTATTTAAGAAAATACAATTGGCTTGCCATCACAACTATTTTAATTCATTTTCATATTAAAATATGGTTTTATAAAAGAAAACATGAAAATATAGCACGTAACCTAATTGCAAATGTTATATAGAAAAATGTTCCCCTTCCCTTCTACTTTTGCGATCTTATAGAAAAAACAATAACATTTATTATGCATGATTAGAAATAAACCCATATTGTAAACTTAGAATTAGTTTTGAAAAAAACGGAAACCAGCACTTCATAATATTTGATAATATAATTAAACTAAAACCCCCACACTCGCTCACATACTACCCCAGAATTACATTATATCTTTTTTTTTTCAACTTTATAAGGTATGAAAAAGCCGGCATTTTAATTATTATTAATATTTTAAATGTCTACTTTCCTTTTGATGCCTAGAAGTCCGACACCTGGGTGTCTCCTCATGGCGTACACTAGTTGCTGTTTTATAGGTCGCACTTTGATTTTTTACGGCCGAACTGTCAATTTACTACAATTACGTTAATTATGGATGATTATTGGCAAAAAAAAAAACTGTTTGTATTTTACATTTTGTGGTTCTGCGGGCCCGCACTTACTGCCGAAAACTTTTGATAGCTACCACTCGCGATTGGTGATGAGATGTTACTGGGAAGATTTACAGGCGCTACTTTGTGAAGCGGCTGTTGTTCGTTCAACTCTCATTGGTTTACAGTTTGTATTCGTTCGCCAGTGGACTGTTTTTGGCTTGTTGACAAAACTGGTGACACACATCGTTATATAATTTGCTGACGCAACACATCGCCTGACACGATTATGTCATTTGTTGTTACATAACGTGTTTACGTTTTTCGTGTTCGTCATTGTCCTTGAACTGACTTTGGTACAGTTGTTGGCTGTTATTAAACTGTTTATATGAATATTGTCTAATAATTGTCACAGTCAATGCTGCCACGTTGCGATCGCTTCCACAATAACAAATTTACCTCTCGGTCACAAAATTTTCCTATCACTCAACAAGTTATTTATTATTTATAAAAAAAATACAAATTCTGTTATTACCCCAGGTATGCCCAAAAATGCCCCGCTACAACCCGTTACCCTTCTGATGCTCAACCGTATGGATTTAGACCGGAAGGTCGATAAATATTCTTTGGAGATCAATAGTAGCCAACAGTACTAAGTTGAGGCGTAAGGGAAATGATTCTGGATTGTCTTATCTTTGGAATATTACAGGCGCGAATCAAGTTGGATTTAATGGGTTGTACTATTGTAACGGTCCAAAAATATGTGTATTTTTATTTATTGCATTTTTGGGGTTTTATAAAAAATATTGGTAAATTCATTTCTCAACGGTGACCAGAACACGTGGTGAATAGAACAGTGTTGTAATGAAGCAGCAACGCCGTATGCATTGTGTAATCAGTACCGACGTATGCAGCAAGCCTCATTTCCAAGAACTTTGTTTATGTGTGACCTGGCGCTCGTAAGCATGATATAGGCACACGCGCGGGTGACGCTACCGTCCGAAAAACCAAGATGTCAGGAAACGATTTTTATTCAACTTAGTCTTACTAGCTGGCGGATGCAAACCTTAAGGTCCGCCCATCTCGTGACGTTAGCCAGTGCCTCACCAATATCGTATACTGTCGTCACCCCAACAACTACATGAATTGCATGGGACGAAACTACTACGACGAAACCACAGGCAGTGTTTTCCACCAAAAGTATGAGATCACGTTAGCGGCACCTGCTACATTCGTTCTCCCAGTTCGTTAACTGATTGTTCCGGCGCCGGACCGAGCCAAGTAGGCTCTTTACAAAATTTCACATTGTACCAGAAAAAAGTGAAATAACAGTAAAAATCATGTGACCGCGTTCGATTAAAAAGTGGAGAACACGTCTATCTAATTTTCGGACACTAACAATAAATTTGAAAGAGTAATAATGAGTGCGCGAAAACCACGTTGCCGGCGGGTAGTATTCCAACAAATGTTTAAGGGCTTTGGGGTATTAAAAATGATCTGGGGTTTTTAAAAATTAAGTTGTATGTATGTGAGAATGGCAGGCTGGGCTGTTTATGTTTGTATGTACTATAAATAAGGTAAGGTAGTTATTATGTTTTCTTAGTTATCATAATTTTCTAAAGTTGTAATTCAAAATTTAAAAAGCCAGGAGAGATGGTAACAATTTTGTTCTGATTTTATACATGTCTAAAAGGTTTCACAATCATAAAAAATAAAAACCATTATCTTTCAAATGATAAAGTTTGTTAAGTAAATTCATTCAAAAACCTTATTTCATTTGATGTGCTGTCAAGTTCGCCGTACGGACGGGGTTCATCCCCACTTGGAGATCCGGCCAGATCTAAATTTAAAGGTAAGTGGGAGTTTACAGTTTTATTCATAAATAAAATAGTAAACGAGGGTTACAATTGGTGCCGTGACCAGGATCATTTTATAATTAATAAAAACCAAGGAAACACTACAATTGTTGCCGTGACAGCAGGATGTAATATAACAAAAAAGTTGTATTACGCCGGCCTATGTTTTGACAGTACATTGAATGAAGTACGGTTGCGAAAGTAAAATTGCAGTTATGTAAACTTGCGTAATTATGGTATAAGGTTGATTTTATGTATGTCATAATATAAGGTTTTAAAAGAGATAAATCATTGGTAGTTATTACTTAAGTAAAAATAAATCAAGTAAAATGTCTGAGAATACTAAAAGTAATATAACCAACGTAGAGATGAGTGAAAGTGACCTTGAGTCGCAGTCGCTGAATGAAAGTGGTATGCTGACAGTTGGGCCGAGTGGTGTTACAGAAACAGCTGTCGGCGGTAATATAATCGTTCATTCCACTCCGATTGCGGCTCAAACACAATTACGCGAAACAGATGTTGATTCTGGGATTCAGTTGACCCCAGTTTCAACTAATAAAAATAAACAACCCGATGACATGGATATAATGAGTATTATGTTGAATCAATTCAAAGAATTAAATAAACGTTTTGATAGAACTGACGAAAAATTTGAGAGTCGTTTTAACGCTAATGATGAGAAAATTGAGATTTTAACTAATGACTTTAAAGAACAGAAATTAAAATGCGAACAGCAGAATATTCAAAACGAGATTATTTTTAATGAAATTAAACAACAGAATATTCAGTTGCAGCAGAGTGTTAGTGTAAAATTTGATGAGTTAATAAATGATATACAAGACAAGAATAAATGTTTAGAAAATACCAATGAAATAAAAAATAGTTTGAACAATACAAATGGAAATTGTAATGGCAATGTTGTATTAGATACAGAGTTAACAAATGATGACGATGATGTTGAAAATAATGAAAATAGTATTGAAAGTGAAAATGTAGTATCTGAGAGTGATACGGTGAAAATAAATAATGAGAGTACTGAATGTGATAATAAAATGTTAATGTGTGTTAATGAGTTAGAGAGAGAGTGGAAAGAGAGTATAGTAGTAGAATGGGGGCAGAGGGTAAATTTTCCCCTTATTTTTTCTGAACCAGAGTGTTCACAAGTATTGTTTAAGAAGGGCAAGAGTCCCGTGTTGGTAGAAGATTTGAAGTGTTTAATTTTGTTGTATAATTTTGTACCCTCTGTCTGGAATAATATTGAGAGTGTGATATGGTATTGTGATGAGAGAGATTTAAATAGAGAATTGTATGTTAATAAAGAAACAGAATTGTATGAATTGAATAGAGAGTATGATGAGTGGAAAGTAAGGTTAGAAGTACATTTAAATAAGAATGATTTAATTGATAATACAAAAGTAAATAACCCGATAATAAATATAATTACTGATGGAGACTTAACAGATGTACTTAACGTTGACTTGTTTTATGATTATTTTGGTAAAATGAATGAATTTGGTTTTTATGGTTACGACACACAAGACAGTAATTTGTGTGTTAATAAAATTGAACAGTGCTATATAAAACCAAGATTAATCTATGACGATGGAGGGTAGGCCATAAAACAATAAAGGACAGTTATAAATATTATGTTTTGTGGTTCTGACCTGGCAGATTTGGACAATGAAGTGTGAAAAAACTGAACAGTTAAGGACAAAAGTTTGTAAATAATTGTAGTGAATTTATCTGTGTGTATTGTAGAATGTCAAGTAAACAATGCGTGTAGATGGTTGTAATAATATTAATATTTTGGCAATTTAAATAAATAAACAGAATTAATTTTGAAAACAGTCATTGGCTAATTATAATTGTTTTAATAGCAATAGAGTTTGTATTTTCAGTAATTAATTTGATTAGAATGAGTTGAGATGTTTTAAATATTTTGATTTATTTAAATGTTGTATAATTGAACTTTCTAATGAATTTGAATTATTTACGAGAGATGTATTTGGTAATAGATGGTTAAATTGGTTGATTCAAACTAACATGTTTGTTAAATGTTTCAGAGGTTACGTGAAAGTATGGTGTATGTATTTTGTGTATGTCAATTTAAGTGGACTGTAAGTATAGAAATTTTATAGTACAAATCAAGTATAATAAAAATGTTTACAGGTGTAACTCAAATGAAAAGGATTTTAAAGTCAATAATGAGATGATTTGAAATAATTGTGTTAAATAAAAATGATAGTTAAAAAATTTAATAATAACTGAAAGATGATATATAATAATTATTAATAATGAATTTGAAAATTTTAAGTAACCCAATGGTAGAAAGTTATGAATGAGTTAAATGGTTAATGATGGATGAAGGTTTCATATTATAATATTGTATATTTAACTTAATTATTTAGTTATTAAGGTGCTATCGCTGGGGTGGCCTGTGCCCCAGTAGATAGTGAAATGGGTTGGGTGTAACAGAGAGTGTTACCTCCATCGGAGGCCAACATGGCGACAATGTGCGGCACACCTTTGTTGTACAAATTTAATTTGTACCCTGATAGACGTTCGTGCCGCACATAACAAAGACAGTGTAGAACAGGCATTGAAATGAAAGTTAGATTTCCCCGACTTTTCGGGCGATTACTGCCTTACCAGCACTAATCGTGGCTTTGGCGAGCGGTTAGCTATGGCCATAATCAAGTCCCATGACCATAGCTGACTTGAAATTGGTTTATAATAGAAATTAAATGGGGGGTGACATTAGGGGAAATCCAGGCACTATGGAACAGCGGCTGCCACTCTGTCCGCGTGGGGACAGCATAGCCAGGTGGTAGACCCGTTTTAAGGGCATTTCAATATAAACAAGGATATGTTGATATCCAAAATCGTTCAAATGTAACTGCCGAAACAAAGACACGGAGATGTCAAATTCCTCCAAATATGCAGTCTTTGTGGAAGCGAAAAGGTGCTACAGTCTTACATAAATTGCAATAGCGTGTGTGGATGGGAGGTGGCTCAGATGAGCCACGAATTTAAATTTTATAACATAAAAATTGCTAACTCTAATTTTGATCTAAGAAAAATGCTTGTGTTCCGTTTAAATAACTAGATGCTCATACATTCACTATAAGGTGTTCATTCTATATTTTTTAAATGTAGTATTTTATTGTAGTAGGGTAGATATAAGAATTGATAAAAAGTATATGTTTTGTATGATTTGTGTATTTTGAAACTAAGTAGATAACTAAACCGACTGGCAGGCGGTTAACGAAAATTACCAGAATCAGAGAAAGGGGAAACATTGATGGTAGATGTAAGTATTGATAAGCATATGTATTTAATGTAATCTGCACAAATTTTGAAAGGTGTCTTCACTTTATTAAGAATATCAGCTGATCGGTAGTAAAGGGTCACTGTAAAATTGTTTATAAATGTTCCAGGTAATTAATATTAAAGATAATGTTTTAATGTGTCAATGGTGTTATTTTATAATAACGAGAAAAGTAATTTAATGTAGTAAGATTTTAAATGAATTGTTAGAAATAATAAAAGATGATGGGTGATTAGCATTTTATTGGGACATATTGATCAGTCCAAGTTAAAGTTGAAATGGTAGTAGAGAGAAAAATATTGTTTTGAGTCAATGTAATGTTGTTGTGAGCTAATGTTATAGAATTGAGAAGTATTGATGTTGACACAGTAGTTATGGAGAATATATGTAGAGTATTGAGGGATATATTGATGTTTATAATTGATGATGCTATTTTGTTGTAGTTGAAGTGAGGTAATAAGATTGAGATTTGGGGATGGCAATTTTGTAATAGGGGGTAGTGTAATGTGGGAGTCCGCAACAAAATGGTTGGGACGGGATGGGACCGATTTGGTGGGAAGGGGTCGCCTTAGGTAGAATCCAGGGACCAGATTAAGGAAATGAGCTTTTGGGGGGGGGACACTTATCCTAGGTACAAAGGGTTAGAGAGTATTTTTTTTATATATTGAGAGAAGGTGGCGATTTGAGTTTAATGATAAGTTGGGGTTACAGAGTGTTTGATAGATATTTTGATAGAGATGGGTGTCATATGAGTTACAGTTGTTAGTTAAAGTTGCTGACTATTAGAGTCAGAGGGGTAGAGATTATAAATGTAGGCCTAACCAATGGTAAATTAAATTGTTATGAGTAATTAAATCACCCCAAAGTAATGGAAAGTGAGAATAATAAAGGAAGAGATTTATAACAAGAATATAAAATTTCTAATTAAAACCAGTGACAATTTTTGATAGAATTTGGAAATATAAAGTTAGAAAGTGCTCTTCGAATAATTTAAATATCAATTTGATTGTTATTTATAATAATATTTTGTTATTTTAAAGGTTTTATTTTATTATGTTTTTGTGTTTTAAGAGAGAATTTTACAGATGTTAAGTGTATTTTCAGATAGAACTTGTATATAACGTATGTAGGTCAAGGTTGTGGACTTGACCTAGTTTTGATCAGCTGATAGTGAGGTCACATACTAGGCATGTTTAGTATGGAAGTTAATTCAACTTTGGTTTTTGATCAATTTAAACAAATTTTAAATAATTTCAACATGGAAAGAAAATATTTTAATAAATTTAAATTTTTTTGGATTTAAAATTTTTTTTTGGAAAAAAAAGGGAAAAATTTTCTTGATTTTTGCGCCTGCCAGATAATGGATATTTTGAAATTTTGATTATTTTATTGTTTGTATTCTAATCGTGTTTATTATTAACTTATTTTATTGAATTGTATTGTTAGACTCTAGGTAATCACATGTTACGCTAAGAATGTTCTTATTTTTAAGAAATGTTCAATTGATTTATTTTAAATAACAGAAAAATTAATGGAGAGAGTTATTCAATTTAGGTAACGGATTTGTAGTTTGATTTTAAAAAGAGGCAATTGTTGATTGTAACTTAGAGAAATTTTGCAGAAATGTTTCAATGTTCATAATGCATAGTATAAGCGTGTGTGTGAGCCCAGTTTCTGCTAAAGGCAGCCCAGCTTGCATATAAGGGGTATAAGGGGAAACATATCGGTGGAGGATCTGGCATGATCTGAGCCAGGGATTGAGGATTTTTGGGGTAGCATGATAGAAGGCGAGGTGCGCTGTGGTGCGTGTCTGTTCGATTTTTCGGTGTTGGGATCTCGCACAGGGAAGTCCAGTGCTCTCGTTCAGATGCGTCCATAGTCGCCGAGCCAGGGGGGTCGTTTACCCATGCAGAGTAAGAACAGAAGGGGGTTGTTGGCACCAGTTCCTCACCAGTCCTCTTAGGGGTTTTATCAATGAGATTTCTTCTGTTTTGGACAGAAGACTTCTCATTGAGGGGGTATTGTAACGGTCCAAAAATATGGGTATTTTTATTTATTGCATTTTTGGGGTTTTATAAAAAATATTGGTAAATTCATTTCTCAACGGTGACCAGAACACGTGGTGAATAGAACAGTGTTGTAACGAAGCAGCAACGCCGTATGCATTGTGTAATCAGTACCGAGGTATGCAGCAAGCCTCATTTCCAAGAACTTTGTTTATGTGTGACCTGGTGCTCGTAAGCATGATATAGGCACACGCGCGGGTGACGCTACCGTCCGAAAAACCAAGATGTCAGGAAACGATTTTTATTCAACTTAGTCTTACTAGCTGGTGGATGCAAACCTTAAGGTCCGCCCATCTCGTGACGTTAGCCAGTGCCTCACCAATATCGTATACTGTCGTCACCCCAACAACTACATGAATTGCATGGGACGAAACTACTGCGACGAAACCACAGGCAGTGTTTTCCACCAAAAGTATGAGATCACGTTAGCGGCACCTGCTACATTCGTTCTCCCAGTTCGTTAACTGATTGTTCCGGCGCCGGACCGAGCCAAGTAGGCTCTTTACAAAATTTCATATTGTACCAGAAAAAAGTGAAATAACAGTAAAAATCATGTGACCGCGGTCGATTAAAAAGTGGAGAACACAGCTATCTAATTTTCGGACACTAACAATAAATTTAAAAGAGTAATAATAAGTGCGCGCAAAAACCACGTTGCCGGCGGGTAGTATTCCAACAAATGTTTAAGGGCTTTGGGGTATTAAAAATGATCTGGGGTTTTTAAAAATTAAGTTGTATGTATGTGAGAACGGCAGGCTGGGGCTGTTTATGTTCGTATGTACTATAAATAAGGTAAGGTAGTTATTATGTTTTCTTAGTTATCATAATTTTCTAAAGTTGTAATTCAAAATTTAAAAAGCCAGGAGAGATAGTAACAATTTTGTTCTGATTTTATACATGTCTAAAAGGTTTCACAATCATAAAAAATAAAAACCATTATCTTTCAAATGATAAATTTTGTTAAGTAAATTCATTCAAAAACCTTATTTCATTTGATGTGCTGTCAAGTTCGCCGTTCGGACGGGGTTCGTCCCCACTTGGAGATCCGGCCAGATCTAAATTTAAAGGTAAGTGGGAGTTTACAGTTTTATTCATAAATAAAATAGTAAACGAGGGTTACACTACTGTGTACAGGGAAATCTGGTCTCTTTAGTATGATAACATAGACAGTTTATGTGAGACAACCTACAGAAATCGGGCTGGACGTTAAGCCCAAAGGAGGCAACCCCACTATCGCATTGCCGTGTGATAAGAAAGCAAGTAACATATTCAGGAGACATATTAGTTACCAAACTGTCGCAAGCAAGATGCAACCGGAGAAAAAACGTCAAAAGTGCCTTCCATAAAATTTTAATTTTGCGTATTTATACAGAATAAATTTGTAATGGAATGCTCTAACAGAAAACCTATATTTCGCTCACATTATTTATAATTTTTCTCTCATTGTGTTGCATACCGTAAGTCGTATTTTTAAAAATATCAATTAGCCTATAATGACATTGCACATTTAGTTGCCGTCGAAATTTGTAAACGAAGATATAATGAAAGAGAAACTTGTACTTTACTGTGTCTAAATAACACTGTTGTTTCTATGATTTAAATACTTTACTGTGTCTAAATAACACTGTTGTTTCTATGATTTAAACAATTTTTGTTTTCCTATAAATAATAGTTTTATATAATTGAAAGTGTTTTATATAATAAAACAGAATGGAAAATTCAAGACAATACAAAATTATGGGCGTGACGAGATATAAAACGAGCAGGCAAAAGGCTAAAACAAATGTTGAAGGTAGAAGAGAAATAAAGCAAAGATAAATAAGGAAGACCGATTCAGAGATACAAACTTAGATGGGAAAAGGTAGTATATTATTTACCATCAGGGTATAACACACGAAACTGCATCAAACACAGTAAAACTAACAATTTTGTTTAATTATAAGTGAGGTCTTGTATTAGGCAACAATAAAAACGAAAGAGCGGATTCTTCAGTGCGCACAAAAGGTTAATGTTTTAGCAAAAATAAACTGCTTGCCCAAGAGAGTCCTCTTTAGTTAGGAACTTTTAGACTAGTTATACTTTTTGTAGTTCAAACACCTCTAATCGACACCATATCTAGATGATTCATATTCCCGTTTATTTAACACAATCCGCTACGTGAAGCTATTCAGTAATCTGTTTTTCAATTCAACGTTAATTATTAAATTTAATTTATAGTCATTATTAATGAAACTTTGATTTACTTTCACAAATTTACAAAATATTGTTAATGCCTTTATTTCAACAGCTATTTGCGAGCGGCTTGACAGATGCAGTTTGATACATGCAGTAGGCTCAGGTATTGGCCTGTGTTGAGTTGAAAACTAATTACTAGCTTTGGAGAGGGAGTTGATCCCTTGACATTTTCCGTAGATGCGCCACTGCCTAATTTTATTTGTATGAAGTACCGAGGATTCCTATGCCGTACCCCCTTGCAAACCAATGTTCACGTGTGATAGTCTCGTATAGGCTATACAAAGATTCTATAGATAATAATGCTTTATTTATAAAATTTAAAATGCTCAAGAACTGGTGTAGCTATCTCGGAAAATAAAACCGTAAGTAACGCAGTATTAGGTCTAAGCTAGCAGCGGGAGTTCACTAGTTCTTTGTGATGGTACAATCATGGTACATTGTATAATTACATGAAATATGGTAACGAGATCATAAATATTGTATTTTCCTATTTTTTGACATACCCAACCCAACCTCAAACACCCTATATAGAATTTACGGTGAGTGGACTATATTACAGTATTTGCCAGGATTTGAACTAATTCATGACAAAAAACGGTGTCACATCACAAAAACAGTGTGCAGTTATTGAGATAAGCAGAGCCAAGCCTTCGTTACGTCAGAGGCGGAGAATGTGTTGACAGCAACCAAACGGCGATGTCAACAACTTAGACAAAGGAATGTGACGTCAATACACCCCACTTCCGCAGATTTCAACCAGAAATTGCCGTCATTTCATCTGCAGCTCTGATTTGAGCCGGCCGGCCGCCCATTCACTTACGAGTGAATTTTAACTTTTTAGACCACTGTAGGTGGTTAATAAACAGTATAATATCTACTATCAAAATGTATTAAGGAAAGTAATAGTTCGGTTTGGTGTAGGCGTCCTCGACCGATTAAGTCGTTCGTAAACAAGATAGACGTATAGAATCGGTCCCACGACGGTGGGTTACGTGGGTTGACCAAAGGTGTCCCGTCAAGCGCAGTAAAATACACCGATTGTGCCGATATACGAACGAGACTGGCAGTGCGAGGAAGCCAACACGGAAATTGGTGAGAGCGTTCCTTATATATTTTGAATCCTTTATTTCCCAATATATGTTATTGTAGAAATCAATCATTTAACAAATTATTCAAAATTTCAATCAAAATTTAAGGAGCTCCAAAATTTAAATAAGTTTGTACCATGATAATGAAAGGGTGAGTGGTTGTGTGCGTGCATAATTATTCTAAGTGCTGGGTTGAGCACCACTATATAAATATATACATGTTATTATTGTATAATCATTTAAACATATAATCATTAAACTTAATCAAAGTTATTATTACACATTATGTTTTTGGAAGGGTTACAGTTGGTTTTAAAAAATGTTATGTAACAAAGTAAAGAATAAAAAGGGGTATTTCATTGGTAACAATTAGAACAGCTGTTTTGTTATTTCAAGCAATTTCCGTTTCCTATGACTTCGCGTAACGAACTTCTGGCCCATGACTTAGGTAGTAAAAGATGGCGTCCTAGTTTTGTATACATAACCACATTTGTGAGATATAATATATCGTATTTATAAATTCAAAAATAACGTAACTATACAGATGTCGCCCGTAAGAACAGGGACCTTATGTAATATTATGTATGTATATTATTACATGGGATACGCCTAGAAAGAACACGGGAAAAAATTGCTTGAGGTAACAGACAAAATTTTATAACTAGTAAACATAACCCCACAATTAGGTTAGACAATTGTATGCATGCGTGCATTACACAATTGCCAAAATGAGTACTAATGACAATATTACGTTAGAAATAGGTACAACTAATGTAAATTTGACTGGCGAGATGGATGTACAAACACCTCAAACTAGTCAGATTGACGAGGCGCATACGCCTGTATCTGTAGAAAGAACGAAAGTCAATACATCCATTTCAACTAGTTTAGATAGTAAGCAGGATGAAACTAATGCAATGATGCAACTTTTATTAAATAAATTTGACAGTTTTGATAAAAAACTAGATGAACAGAAAATCGATTCTAATATTAAATTCAATGAATTAAAGAATGAAATAAAAAGACAAAATTGTCAATTTGAGGAGAGAATTAACACAGTAGAAACACATTGTGATAACATACAGAAAACCACACTAGCCATTGTTGATGACAAGTTCAGTAGTACCATAAATGATTTAGACACGAAAATCGATCTAGTTTATGGCACAGTAAATAACACGATTAAAAGTCAATTAGAGACAAGCAGTACAGAAATACAACAGAAATGTTTACATTTTGTAGAAAGTCAAGTAGAAGTTAAAACCAATGTGTTGCAAAATCATTTAGAAAACATTGAAATAAATGTGATAGATATTACTAAAAATTTAGAAGATATAGATAGTACTATGACTGAACATGAGAAAAATACCAAGAGTAGATTTAATTTGTTACAAAGTAAGATTAAAGAAATTGATGACTTAACTGTACAAAATAGTATGGATGTGCATGATAAATATGATATGATTGCAAATAATTTGACCAGTGTAAAAAACGAATTACGGGGAGAAATAAATAAAAATGTTTCAAGCATAACTGATAGAGTAGTAGTAACTAGAGATTTCTATAATGAAATAGAACTAGAGAATTTTAGCCATGAAAACAGAGTAATACATCCCATGCGATTCCTTAATCAGACTAGGGATTATAATCATTTTAGTAGTAGTAGCTGGGAAGTGAAATTAAATAAAATTATTAAATGTTTCAAGGGTAACTCAGTCATATGGGCTGAAGCTCATAGGTTAGAATGGGATTGCTATAATACTTTTGAAAAAGCTTTTAAGGGTAAATATTGGACAGAAGAAGAGCAGGAGACTTTAAGAAGCCGTATTATGGGAACGGGTAATTTCATGGGACGTAACGTTAGTAATAATAACATTACTATTTATGTAACAAAATTGTACAACGAAGCTAAATATTTAGAGCCTCCTATACCATTTAAGTCATTTGTTAGGTATGTTAGTAAGCACTTACCTAGAGAAGTGCAGGTCACTCTGATGACTAAAGAAATAGAAAATCTTGATGAACTGGAAAGGGTATTAGATATACTACAAAGTATAAATGATCGTGAAATGGGTAGACGCCCTATACAACCAAATACGTATAACCATAACAATAATAACAATGAGTTTAATCGGTCAAGGCCTTATTTTAATCATACTGGCAATAAATATAATGTTAGAAATGATTTACAGACACCAGGCGGTTGGAGTTGTTCTAGTTGCAGGAAGGAGAATCGGGGTCACATGCAGCATTGTTATTTCTGTAAAGCACCAAGAAATAACCAAGTAAAGCAATTCATACCTGCGAACAGAGGAGCCCCGAGTAACAGAGGAGCACCGTACCACCATCAGGGACCAACACGCGGACACCCTGTGCCATCAACAAGTCATAATAGGACACAGCCGGAAAACTGAAGTCAACAGTGGTAAGTAGGACCCGACCACTGTTCAGGGAAACTCATGAGGTCCGACCCATCGAGAACTTACAATCCAACGTAATAAAAGCAGACATCGTTGCCGATTTATTGGAGGAGGAGTGTAACACGACATTGGAGGTGAGAGCTGGACTCACGGAAATACAGGTAACAATAGATAATAGAAACTTTAAAACACTTGTCGATACAGGGAGTGAAATTTCAGTAATAGCCGAGAACATTTTAAGTGAATTGAAAGAATTGAATAAGAATATTCCAGTTTTACCCGTAGCAGGGGTTACAGTAATAGGAGTCACGGGGGTACGTAGTAAAAGGGTGACAAAACAGATACATTTAAGTTTCTCAATTGGAGGTATTAATTTTGATAATACATTTTTGGTAGTCAAGGGGTTAAGTTTAGACATCATTTTGGGAAGTGATTTTTTACAAAGAAATAAAGCTGTAATAAATTTTAAAGAAAAAGTGGTGGAGTTAGATGGGGGTGATCGGTCTGTGAAAATTAATTTTGAAAACGTGATAAATAAAGTTAGAACCACTGGTGTGAAATTGTTACAGAAACAAGTAGTTGAGAATCACTTAGATACTAAAGTAAATTTTTGTATAGAGGGTGAGTATTTAGAAGATGTTGATAATGAACTGAGTAATATTAATAATGAAGTATGGGAGATAAGGGCGGATGAATTCTGTAGTGGGGGTGAGGTGATAAGGAGTGGCCAACGTATAGCGTTATGGCAGGTAATAGAGCAGTTTAAGGGAGTGTTTGCCGATATTCCAGGAAAGGCAAAAAATTATGAATGTATGTTACAGATAAAGGAACACACACCATTCATGCAGCGGAGTTATCCAGTGCCTTACTCTAAAAGACGAGCGGTGCAAGAGGAGTTGGATAAGATGTTAGATAATGGTATCATAGAGAGGTCAGTGTCTCACTACTCAAATCCGTTAGTGGTGGTAATCAAGAAGGAAGGAGGAGTAAGATTATGCCTAGACGCAAGGAAAATTAATCAAATTATTATACCAGACCAAGGGTGAGTTATTATTTTTTATGTAAAATTGTAAGGGGGTTGTGGCGACTTGTCCTGGCTGATCCCTTTAGGAAGTATGAAAGGGTCAATGAAAGTTTGTGTGCTTCGTCACACCATCTTTCATTGAGGGGGTTTTGTGATGGTACAATCATGGTACATTGTATAATTACATAAAATATGGTAACGAGATCATAAATATTGTATTTTCCTATTTTTTGACATACCCAACCCAACCTCAAACACCCTATATAGAATTTACGGTGAGTGGACTATATTACAGTATTTGCCAGGATTTGAACTAATTCATGACAAAAAACGGTGTCACATCACAAAAACAGTGTGCAGTTATTGAGATAAGCAGAGCCAAGCCTTCGTTACGTCAGAGGCGGAGAATGTGTTGACAGCAACCAAACGGCGATGTCAACAACTTAGACAAAGGAATGTGACGTCAATACACCCCACTTCCGCAGATTTCAACCAGAAATTGCCGTCATTTCATCTGCAGCTCTGATTTGAGCCGGCCGGCCGCCCATTCACTTACGAGTGAATTTTAACTTTTTAGACCACTGTAGGTGGTTAATAAACAGTATAATATCTACTATCAAAATGTATTAAGGAAAGTAATAGTTCGGTTTGGTGTAGGCGTCCTCGACCGATTAAGTCGTTCGTAAACAAGACAGACGTATAGAATCGGTCCCACGACGGTGGGTTACGTGGGTTGACCAAAGGTGTCCCGTCAAGCGCAGTAAAATACACCGATTGTGCCGATATACGAACGAGACTGGCAGTGCGAGGAAGCCAACACGGAAATTGGTGAGAGCGTTCCTTATATATTTTGAATCCTTTATTTCCCAATATATGTTATTGTAGAAATCAATCATTTAACAAATTATTCAAAATTTCAATCAAAATTTAAGGAGCTCCAAAATTTAAATAAGTTTGTACCATGATAATGAAAGGGTGAGTGGTTGTGTGCGTGCATAATTATTCTAAGTGCTGGGTTGAGCACCACTATATAAATATATACATGTTATTATTGTATAATCATTTAAACATATAATCGTTAAACTTAATCAAAGTTATTATTACACATTATGTTTTTGGAAGGGTTACAGTTGGTTTTAAAAAATGTTATGTAACAAAGTAAAGAATAAAAAGGGGTATTTCATTGGTAACAATTAGAACAGCTGTTTTGTTATTTCAAGCAATTTCCGTTTCCTATGACTTCGCGTAACGAACTTCTGGCCCATGACTTAGGTAGTAAAAGATGGCGTCCTAGTTTTGTATACATAACCACATTTGTGAGATATAATATATCGTATTTATAAATTCAAAAATAACGTAACTATACATCTTGAACTACCCCTTCTCAACTCTTTAACATGAATACATACAGAGGAAGTAAATGACTCAATTTTGGAGTTTGATGACACACATTAAGAAGAATTTTATGCACTACTGGAAAGAGACAGTAAAAACCTGTTACCGTAAAGAGTAACTATACTTACAGACTTAAATACAAAAATTAAAAGAACGGCTAGAGAATCAGAATTATGGAAAAAATGTATTAACGTCACGAAATGAATAGGTGAACAATAAATTTACTTCAGTTCTGATAACTTTTATTATTTGTAAGCCAGAAGTTCATCATCATGTAAAGTTATATGTTCATGACGTTCCCCTAGTGGTAGCTTTCGCAATCAAGTAGACTTCATCTTAGTTATCACTAGGTGGACTCTACTACCTTTCCAAACAATTAAAGACTCTACGAGCTCCCCAGAGAAAGATTTTTACAGTAACCAGATTCTTGCAGCTAAAGTAGAACTAAACCTGGAAACGCATACATCAAAAGAAAGTCATACAAACATGATGGTGTTTAAAAACAGACATATATAAGCAAAATGAGGATATAAGAGTGAAGAAGAAAACTGTCGGTCGGCAATAAACCTATGAGGCATGCAGAGAGCGCCTAGCTAAAAGCAAAAAGTATATTATAAGAAGAAACCTCTAGAGTAACCAAAAAACCGTAATTTTAGTAAAAATAGATCAGTAAAGATACGTGTAACACAATACAGACAGAAAACGGGACTACACAATTAAGAGACAAGTATCCTCAAATAAGCAAAGCCGGAATACAGCAATGTAGGTACGACACGAATAAATACGTAAATAAAATCTAGAAGGATTAAAAACAAATAGAAACAAATATCAATTATAATGTGAACAAACTTAAAACTTTACAAGAAATTTGTAACAAATAAAAGAATGGACGATGCCAATATAAAAGAACAGCGGAGAAGCTACTGCAAAAAACCTATTCAAAGATAAACGCAGAGAGAGAGAGAGAGAGAGAGAGAGAGAGAGAGAGAATACAGGTAACTTTACGTTTGACCTGGAAATCAACATTACCATGCAATATTAATAACTAATGTTAATAATAGTAACTACATAATAATGTTTAATAATAATGTTCAGTTCAGCGGCGCAACAACCCATTACTGAGTCAAGGCGTCCTCAAAGGCATCCTCCAGCCTCCGCCAGTTGTCCCGGTCAAGTGCAGCTGCTCTCCAGTTCCGGGTCCCAAGGATATGGCTCGCATCATAGTTCACACCATCTTCCCAACATAGTTTGGGTCTACCAACTCTCCTGGTGCCACAGATCTGTTCTGTGAGTGCCTTTCTTGGTATTTCATTCTCCCCCATTCTGATCACGTGTCCAGCCCACCTGAGTCTACCAAGTTTTATAATTTTCACAATATCTGGTTCATTCAGAAGAGTGTTCAGTTCTTGGTTGATTCTTTTCCTTCATTCACCTCCTACACATATTGGACCAAATATACTGCAGAGGATTTTGCGTTCATGAACCAGCAGGCTTGACTCAGACTTTCTAGAAATGGTCCAGGTCTCAGAACCAAAGGTGAGAACTGGGCGGATCAGTTTTTTATACAAAAGCAGCTTGATGCTCCTGGCAATTATTCTGCTCTCTTTGGGGTCTGAGACCAAAGAAGCACTATTAGCTGAGGTGATTCTTCGCTTTATTTCTTCTGTTGTTTGCCCATCGGAGTTAACTTTTCATCCTAAATAAACAAAGTTTTTGACTTTTTCGAAGGAATAGATGACAATTTGGATGTGCTCTCCTTCTCTAGCCTCCTGTCCTGTAGCCATGTATTTTGTCTTGCTTTCATTTTATTATGAGACCCAGCCTACTTGCAGGACCTTCAAGAGCAAGAAAGACTTCAGTGACTGCTCGAAGGGACCTCCCGATTATATCTAGGTCATCGGCGTATCCTAGGACCTGCACCAACCTGTTGAATACAGCCCCGGAGGAATTATTCCAGCATCTCTCATAGCTTTTTCTAAGGCAAGAACGAAGAGGAGGCAAGCAAGAGCATCGCCCTGGAGGACTCCCTTTTCATAGTCAAACTCTCCTGATAAGTCATTCTGAATGTTCACCATGCCATTCACTG
The DNA here is from genome assembly GCA_034769895.1 of Magicicada septendecula. NCBI lineage: Eukaryota > Metazoa > Arthropoda > Insecta > Hemiptera > Cicadidae > Magicicada > Magicicada septendecula. Next base: position 583,619,147 of record CM068369.1, read on the forward strand.
TCAGCATTGTCATCCTACACAATCTTATTAATTTCTTTGGTATGCCCAGTTCTTCAAAAGCAGTGTAAACTTCTTTTCTGCCAATGCTGTCGTATGCATTTCTGAAATCTATAAAGAAGTGATGAGTTTGTAGTTTATGTTCCCTACCTTTCTCCAGAAATTGTCGGAGTGTGAAAACCTGGTCTATTGTCGATTTTCCTCTTTTAAATCCACACTGATATCGACCAATCACCTGATCAGCATGTGGAACATATAACTGTCTTCTGCCAGGCTGTTGGCAGTTTCTCTTCTATCCATATATCAATGACAAGGTGTTGAAGGGTTTTAACCAGCTCTGGGCCACCGTTTGTGTAAAGCTCCGCAGGAAGATCATCAGAACCAGGAGCTTTGTTGTTTTTAAGGCTTTCTATTGCAGCTATCATATTATCTTCATCCGGAGGCTCGATGTGTTTATGTTCCTCCAGCACAGGTGGTACATAGTTGTCCACCTCGTCATTCTTAGAAAGAAGAGCTTCAAAGTTCTTGCGCCACCTTTCGAGGATCTTCCCCTTTTCTGTAAGTAGGGTGCCATCAGTGTCACGACAAGCTGTTGTCCTGGGCTTAAAGGGTTTCCTACCTTGGTTTACCTTATTGTAGAATTTTCTGATTTCAGTTTAATAATAGGAGTACCAACACGTTCGGTGGACAGGTAAAAACAGACAACTGTTGTACAGATAATTAAGAGGTTGCATTAGGTCAGACGTAGATCTGTATATATGTGTCAGCCAAAACAGTAGTACGTTTTGTAAACATACATGGCTATGCCATTACACATTAGGAATGTTATTTGACCTTGAATACTCTTGGCGGGATTCAGATGAATGAGAAATCTTATCTCTGTGCTGGAGGCCGGAGACCTGTGGTGTTACGCTGAATAGACACAACACATTATCACTATACACAGCAGTGGCTGACGTGTATTAACCATTTCTGAGTTCCCGATGCCACAACCCAGATTAAACTGTGCATAACATTTGTAGAAAAGGCTAGTGTCCTTCATACTTCATAAACACTTGAGAAATTTTATTGTTTCTTACAGAGCCACCCTTAGGGTTGTCCGGCAGGTGTAAATGCACTTAAGTTCCTTGGCTCATTCTTGAACAAAAATGAGGAAAGAAATAAAACGAATAAGGAGAGAGAGAGGGGGGAGAGGGGGAGTGAGTGAGAGTAAGAAAATGAGAGAGAGGTACGGTGACAGAGGGCAGCTGTATACATTTTTTACCATACTTCATTATTTAGAAGTCACATGACATAATTTGCATAAAGCATCAATTAAACGCGCGGCAGCACGCTACATATAATGCGACACAATACGTTACGTTTGTACAGTTCACATAAGTCTCTTTTTGGTAACTACTATATTACTTTTTATAATATTTACTTGAGTACTTTATAATTTATAACAAATGTGTTACATTGCGTTATAATCGTTTATTTAAGTACTAAGTAGGCCTGTAATGAGAGCGCTGATGTTACTTGATATAGGCCCAAGTCTATGAATTCCTACCTGTGCTTCGGTATTAGGTTACTAATTAATGATGGCTGCATGTTCATAATAGTTATGTTATATTTTATAATGTGTATTTTATAATCATTTAAGAAATTTTGTATTCTCTTAAATAACCATATTTAATTACTTTTGTACAACAGTTTTGTTTGTTAGTTTGTAATGCTCGTTAGTTAGTTTGTTCCCTTGTAATACTAAAACGGCTGGGTCAGTTTTCATGCACGAGGTATGAAGTCACTTGTCTTGATTTTAGAAGTGTCAACAAAGATATAAAATTTTGGAAAAAGAAATGGCGGATGCTACAAACCATATTATGTAAAATTTAGGCAAACCTGTCAGGCTGGGAGTTATTTTTATTAATAAAGAGTGTATTAAAAGATGATTACAATAAATGCGTTGCGTTCATCAACATGAGTAAATGTGTTACACTGATTTTTGTAAGTATGTTACAATTGTTAGACTATGTCTTCATGTCAATGACCTTCACGTTAGTAATTTATTGTTTAAATTGCACAAGAAAACTCTATATGCAAAAGGTTATACGAATAATTCTTGCCTACAGGTTGCATTACGGTACTCAGTACTAATTTATTCTATCGGGCTGACTTCACAGTGATATTGATGGAGTAACCCAGCGCACAAGACACTCATTTTCGTCAGTTAAATTATCAAACAGAATTATCACTGTTGTACACCACTACAGAAAAATTATTCCGATTGCGCTTTCAAGCTTCTCAGCTCATCTGACGGATTTCCGATCTAACGATGAGCTGAGAAGCTTGAAAGCGCTAATCCGAACAATTTTTCTACAGTGGTGTGCAACAGTGATACGGATTTCCGATCTGACGATGAGCTGAGAAGCTTGAAAGCGCTAATCGGAATAATTTTTCTATAGTGGTGTGCAACAGTGATAATTCTGTTTCTGATTATAACCACTAACACGACTATCTTAAGTAAAGTTAAATTATCATCATACTCACTGAATATTGCCTTGTACGTCTCCTATAAATGCAATAATTGATTCTTCAGGCCGTCCTCTGGAAAATTTATCCCTTTTGCCTCAAACCAATTCATACTTTTTTCCCCTATAAGATGTCGTTGGTACTGCTTTACATTGAAGCAAGACATTGCCCATAACAAGAACAGAATTGTTTTTAAGATACGGTGACTGTACACTATTGTTCAAATTCTGATCTCCAATTGGGGATCAATGTAACGTGTCAAAATTGGGTCATTTCAGTTATTGCAGGTATGGGGATTTGTATTTTTATTTATTTTATTTGTCGGGTTTCAATATGATTGTGAAAGTTTTATTTTTACGGCAAACATTAATTCCATTATAACAGACCACGTGGCAAGAAACAGTGTTGAAACAAAGGCAAGACGCAGTTTCTGTTGGGTAACTCGGCAAGGAATTTGCACCACCCTAAAATTTCTCAGAACTTTGCATAAGTGTGACCACGCACCCACGAGCAGTACAAGTCCGCGCTCGGGGGACGCCATCATCTGAAAACCAAGATGTCTGGAGAACGAATTTATTCACCGTCTCCTTGGCCGAACGGCAGGAAATAAAGTTTAAGTCCGGTCTCTTTGGTGACGTCAACCAGTGCTTAACAAAGATCGTCCACGGTTACCACACAAAAAACACATGTGTTGAATGAACAGTGACGGAAGATCCGATCATGAGGCATTGCAACTTCCGCTCTGTCCGAGTGTTTGGAGGGAGGCAGATTGATAATTTTCTCCCCAGTCGACTAGCAACCTAGGCCACGCGTGGCAGCTATCAGTTTTGTGCCCGGGCAAATTTTCATATTTTTTTCTTAAGTCGGCCGACAAAATATCTATGTGAGTCTACAAACATGTATAACAGTGCCTCCAGTGGCGAAGAATGAATATTGAACGTTATTAATCATTATAAACCGTGTGAACATCCAGAGAATGAAAGACTTTGGAAGACGCACCACGTGGTCGGGAAAGAGGACGCCACACACGTAACGTTCCACACTGAAAGCATTGTGTTCATTAATTTTAAATAAAATGGGGCGTTTTTTATATTAGTAAGGGGTTTTAAGAATGTGAGTAGTGAGTGCGCAGGCTGGGCTATCTTAAAGTATGTAAGTAATAGGAAATAAGTATAGGAATTAAGATGTAAGACTTGCACAAGCTTTGAAACATGTAAAAACCTATTTTTGAGAAAACTTATAAATTCAACACTTTTGATTAATAAACAAAAAATAATTTCTCTTCCAAGATGTATTGTATAAGTTATTCACACAACCTTGAAAATTACGCTTGTATCCCAACGTACGTATGAGACCCTGGACCCAAGAACACACAAGAACGGTAAGTGTAAGTTTTTTTTTATTATTATTTATTGTTTTATATGTTATTTAAATGGTGGTGAATTCGTAGCTTAACACCGTACCATCACTGTAATTCGCAAAATTTTTCTGGCGAAAAAGAAAATTGTTCGTCGCCTGTACAAAAAAAAAAAAAAAAAACACAAACCGAAGCGTTCTTAAATTCATGTCCTTCAGGCCTATTAGGACTACCAGTCTAGCTTTTAATCCAGCTTGAGGAGTTTTGATAGTCGTGTCCCTCCACATATTATTCTGAAAGACTCCCATTAACTGTAGTGTTACATTTATCATGCGGGCTATTAGGCCACCATTTATTGAATACTGAATTTCCAGATGTTTCTTCTATGCCCACTACGACCATCATTAGTAGTGCAAGAACAAAGATAAAATACAAATTATTAGATATAACATAACTACTATGAACATGTAGCCATCATTAATTAGTAACCTAATACGAAGCACAAGTAGGCCTACATAGACTTATACTAAGCAACATCAGCGCTCACATTACAGGCCTACTTAGCAGTGGCGAAGCGTCCATATACGCTATGTAAGCGGCGCTTACAATTTGAAAATAGTATATAAAAATAAACTTTTTTTGCTAAAACCACGGACTTCTCTATAATAAATGTTAAATCCGAGAGCTTCCTGTATGAACAAAATGAGGTAAATATATAAAATAGGTTAATTACCTTCTGTCAACGTTTCTTAAAATCCTTTTAGGATGACTCGAGTTTCGACACCATTTGGTGTCATCATCAGATCGGAATATGAATTACGTCAATACATTTTGATGCATATACATCGCGTCAGATATTAAAACATTAAAAACAACACATAACATTATATAAATAATAAATAAACTATATCACAACAAATAACATTATAACAATAAAATATAAAAACAACGCGGCCGCAAATGAACCTGTACAGGAACGCACCCCACGGTAAAATTAATCAATGCCGGTTTGACCTTGGTTCAATTTTATCGATCTGATATAGCCAATTTCTCGCTCTATAAGATCGATTCTATTAAATAAAACATTATTGGTATGTATTGCTTTCTCATTTAGGATACGATTGTGATCCTTCTTTATGGCTTTATATATCTCGAACCTTTCAAGGGTGTCCAGCTTTAGTGACTTTTTACATTTATGTAGGATATCCAAATTATCATTAATACTCTTTATATTATGGTTATATGAGCTCAAATGTTCTGCAAATGTAGATCTTATTACATTTGACTTGGAGCTTGGGATATGTTCTTTATAGCGTAATTTGAAAGAACGACCTGTTTGTCTTATATAGAACTGTGTGCAATCAGAACAATTAAGTCTATATACACCAGTACCATCAAATATATCGGAGGGTATATTTTTGTTAGTAAATGTAAGTTTTTTCTCAAGTTTATTACTTGCCTTTGAGGCTAAAGTGATATTATGCTTTTTTAATTGGTTTTTTAAAGTATGGTATAGATTTTCACCATATTCTATAGCAATGTATTTGTTTACTCTTTCTTTGGATACATCAATTGGTTTATTTTGTTTTTTATTAATTATTTTGTCTACTATATTACTTTTGTATCCATTGGCTAATGCTATGTGTTTGATAATGTTTAGTTCGTTGTTATAATCATCTGTGGATAAGGGCAATGCCAGCAATCTATGAACCATACAGTTGAAAAAAGCCATTTTTTGTGAAATAGGGTGATACGATGAGGCGTGAATAGCATGATCCGTGATTGTTGGTTTTCTGTAAATATTATAGTTAATTTTATTATTTATTTTAGTTAAAGTTAAATCTAAAAAATTAATTTTATTATTCATTTCAGTCTCTGTGAATTGTAAATTATTTGTAATTGTATTCATATGTTTTTTAAGCATTTCTAATTGTCTGCAATTGCCATTGTAAATCATTATTGTGTCATCCACATATCGTCGGTAAAATAAAATTTTTGTATAATGTTTGTTTTTAGTCAATAAAATTTCGTTTGTTTCAATATGATTTAGGTAAATTTCAGCCTGGATGCCTGACAATGGGGATCCCATAGCTAAACCATCCCGTTGTAAATAATATTTGTTGTCGAAAGTAAAATAATTTTGTTCTAATATTACTTTTGTCAAATTGATTAACTCATCAACTGTTTCATGATTTAATGTGGACTTGGATAGTAATAAATTTTTAGCTATTTCTAACGTTTCGGTAATAGGTATGTTCGTGTATAGATTTACTATGTCGAATGAGGCGAGAGTGTGTCTCGGCTCGATTGTAATAGTTTTTGTAAGTTCGACCAGTTCTAAACTGTTTTTCAAGCTATAATTTTTATTGAACGTTATGTGTTGTCCAAAAATTTTTTCGAGTTTTTTGGCAATTTTATATGAAGGTGCAGACATAAAATTAACTAAAGGACGGACAGGCATATTATTTTTATGTATTTTAGGAAGGCCCTTAAGTCTAGGGGCCTTGGGATCTATCATTTTTAGGTATTTTTTCTCATCGTTCGTTATGACGTATTTTGATTTATTCAATATTGATTTCACTTTATTGTTAAATGTAAGAGTGGGATCGCTATGAATCTCAATAATGTTATTATTTTTAATGAAGTCCAGTATCTTGTTTTTATAATCATCATAAGTTAAAATTACGAAGTTTGACCTTTGTCCGCTTTGGTGACGATTGCGTTATGGTCTATTAATTTCGTCTTTATCTCATTAAACACCCTTGTTTCGCTATGGTAAATAGTTTTTGTATTCTTTATGTTTTCGGCGTTCATAACTTTTTTTATTTTATTATCAATTGCATGTCTTATTACTGTTTTCGTTTCTTCATTGGATATGGAATTTATTGCGGTTTCAGCGTTCAGTATTTCATTACAGAGTGATTGTTTGGAACTATTGTTTTTAAGATTGTATTTGAAGCCTTTATTCAATAAGTTGGTTTCTTCGTTGTTGAACTGTATTCTAGTAAGATTGACAATACGAGGGTAAAACTGGTGATTTATTATATTGTTCTCTTGCGTGTCGTTCTGTTTTTTCAATAAGTTACGAATTTTTTTATTTTGTGTCTTCTTTTTCTTTATAATGGTATTATTTATTTGTCTTTCAATCAAATATGTTACATTTTGGACTTGTGAGGCATGTAAGTTTTGTAAAAGTTCGAGATGTTTTTTCATGAGCATCGTATTGAGTAAGTTCTTTTTACTATGTAATTGTTTTATTTCATTTTTAATCCATAATTTAGTGGCCATTTCTTTAGTTTTTTTAGCGCTATAAGAATTAGATGTTATTTATATTTGGACATAACTCGGCACGATTTGCAAACTTAAACATGTTTTGTTATATCTAATATTTAGTGCCGTTTTTAGTAGTTTTAACCTTAAATTCATATATTGAAAGGCAATTTTTACCTGACTGGCATTCAATTTAAACATTTTTCTTGCCTCCAGAAACGATTAAGACTATAAAATAGGTTAATTACCTTCTGTCAACATTTCTTAAAATCCTTTTAGTATGACTCGAGTTTCGACACCATTTGGTGTCATCATCAGATCGGAATATGAATTACGTCAATACATTTTGATGCATATACATTGCGTCAGATATTAAAACATTAAAAACAACACATAACATTATATAAATAATAAATAAACTATATCACAACAAATAACATTATAACAATAAAATATAAAAACAACGCGGCCGCAAACGAACCTGTACAGGAACGCACCCCACGGTAAGTATAAGACAGAAAGGTCTACCATTTGGACTAAGTCTGGATTTACCGACTTAAGTAACCTGCACAATGTAGGAAAAAGGTATGAATTGTCACAAAGCCATATTGCTTCCCAAGTAGCTCTAAAAAAGTTTGGAAAAACAACTAGAATTGAGTTTCCTTTAAGCGAGCAGCACAGAATTAACATAGAGAAACACAATGAGCAAGTTAAAATTAACAGGCATATTGTAGGTCGTTTAATTGATGTTACTTGCTTTTTAGCTGAACATGAACTTCCGTTTTGAGGACACAATAAATCTGAAGATTGCAGTAACCGCAGAAACTACATAGGACTGATAAATTTACTTAAGAGGATATGATGATAAACTAAATTCCCATCTTGAACGTTCAACAGTATTTTGTGGATTATCTAGCGACATTCAAAATGATTTAATTGATTGCGTTTCAGAGACTGTTTTATCAGAAATAAAATTAGAAATTAAGGAAGCATCGTTTGTAGCCCTCATAATGGACGAAACTACGGATATAACTAATAAGTGTCAAGTTTCCACGGTGTTAAGATGCGTTAATAAGCTGGGTGATATTCATGAACGGTTTCTTGGATTTGCTGATTTGAGCATGTAATGGGGCGAATTAGGAGGTTTTTTATTTTTTATTAATTTTGGCTCTGATCTAAGTAAAATTGTACAATCCACTTCATATATGTGAGCTACCCCAGTTTAATTTTGTATTAATTCACATCATCAATTCAATCATTTTTCAAATTGCCAGACTTCACCTGTGGGGAGCCCCCAGTACAGCAATGCACATTGTTAGCCAAAACAATTGCACAGACGTATTGCGCAACCGCCCAGCAGCAGGCTTTTTGTGAATCACAGTCTGCAGTCTGTCACCAGTTGTAACCTTAGACAGCAGCAGGAAGCAGCATAAAGTTGTGAATTTAAAACCAGTGGCCTCGGGTGTAAGATAGGCCGTAATAATTAGTCGGCCTATCTATTCAAGTGTTAAAACAGTTAATAAAAAGCGTACAAACAGTATAACGTGTGCCCAGTTGACTAACAATATCGGCCACGCGTGGTCAAACTAAATTTATCTGTCCGGACAATTTTAAAAGTCGGCCGACCATAACAGTATGCATAAATCAATAGTGTAAAATCAAAGTAAAGTAGTCTCAATCAGTAACTAAGTGTGGTTTCCGAAATCAGTGGAACAATATTTTTTATCAAGAAGGGAATAGTGTGTGTGACGTGCCATGCAGTCAACGGGGACGCTACGGTAAACTGTAAAATGTATCTAAATCAAAATTGATCACATATAAAAGGGGGACATAAAGTAATTATATAAAAGGGGGTTTTTTGTGTGAATGAGTGAATGGGCAATATGGGTCGCTTTATTATGGTCATAAATATATATTAGTATAAGTTACAATGGTAAACTGAAATTTTATGTTACATCTGTTTTTTTTTAAAGAAAGAAAGAGTTGCAATAATATGTGAATTAAAGTAGAAGGAGGAGTGAATGGTGTATTTAAAAGAAAGTAAAAAATGCAATTAAATTAGATTTGTTTCAATTGAAAAGCGAGTTGAGTACGTTATTCAGACAACCTGAAGGTCATATTTGTATTTCGCAGTTTCGTGCAACGGACCTTGGCGTAAGAGGTTAAGATATAAAATTAATAAAAATTTAATAATTAAAGGTAATAAAAACATGATAACACAATTGGTAAGATATAAAATTAATAAAATTTTAATAATTAAAGGTAATAAATAAGCAATTACACATTTGGCGCTGCGAACAGAGACTCGATTTGTAAAATAATTATAAATCGGCACCTAAAAGCGAATACAAGTATGGTTGAAGGTTGAATAACGATACGGAAAAAATTACGTAAAGTACGCAAGACAATGAGTTAAGGTTAGAGTAAATATAAGATGTAGAAATAAGTCCAAGAGCAGTATATGTAAATTAAAAGTAGTAAATTTACAATATAAAAATGGCAGACAATAATGAAGTCAGCTTCTCTGACAGTCAAACAGAGAGTCAAACAAATGCTGACTCAGGTATTCAAACAGAGTCACTATCAATAGATGACCGTAATGTAGAAAAATTTGGAATTAGTACGCCGGGAGCGATTTCTACTCCCGTGACAATTAAAACAAATACAAAAGAAAAAGAGTTGTCAATAAATGATATATTTAACCTGATACAAACCATGTCTGAAAACATGGTAAAAAATAGTCATTTCAATAACAAATTTGATGAACAGAAAAACGAAATTCAAGAATTTAAAAGTAGTGTAAATGAGAAATTAGATACACAGAATAACAAATTGAATGAAATTAAGACTGAAATTAAAAGTGAATTTAATTGTAAATTTGATGTACTTAAATTTGACATTGATGAAGTAAAAATAAAATGCGATAATAGTTGTAACGAATTGAAACAAGATATTGAGAGAATAGTAGAGTCAGTAGAAGAACGGATCAAAAGTAAGAGTAATAATGACAGTAAGAAATTAACAAGTGATAACAATAATGTCGGAAAGGAGAATATAATTAAAAATGTGGTAGTAGAGAGTAAGATAACAAATGTTAACAATGATATTGAAAGTGGTAATGTGATTGAAAGGGTGGTATCAGAGAGTGATACGTTGAAAATAGATAGTGAAATAGTGAGTGAGAGAGAGATAGTGATATGTTGTAACGAGGTAGTAATTAGTGTTGATGAATTAGAGAAAGAACGGAAAGAAAGAGTAGATGAATGTGTAGGGCAGAGGGTAAATTTTCCCCTTATTTGTGATGAACCAAGGTGTTCAAAAATGTTATTATTGGAGGGCAAGAGACCCTATTTAGTAGAAGATTTGAGTTGTTTATTTTTGTTGTATAATTTTGTACCCTCTGTCTGGAGTAATATTGAAGATATGAGACGGTGTTATGATGAGAGAGATTTAGATGGAGAGTTGTGTGTTGATAAGGAGATAGAATTATATAAATTAAAGAGAGAATATAATGAGTTGAAAGAGATGTTAAATGATTTGAAGTACTTACCTGTTAAAATAGAGAGTGAGAATTGTTTTGAGGACACATGTTTAAAGAATAATAATTTACCTTATGTTGTAATGAATGAGAAAATAATTGACTTGATAATAAATATAACTACTAATGGAGACTTAACCAATGTACTTAACATTGACTTGTTTTATGATTATTTTGGTAAAATGAATGAATTTGGTTTTTATGGTGACAACACACAAAACAGTAATTTGCGTGTTAATGAAATTGAACAATGCTATATAAAACAAAGACTTATCTATGACGATGGAGGATAGGCTATAAAACGATAAAGGACAGTTATAAATATTTTGTTTTATGGTTTTGACCTGGCAGACTTGGACAATGAAGTGTGGAAAAACGGAACAGTGAATAACAAAAGTTTGTAAATAATTGTAGTAAATTTGTTTGTGTGCATTGTAGAATGTTAAGCTAACAAGTGTGTGTAGAGGGTTGTAATAATAATATTAATATTTTGGCAATTTAAATAAATAAACAGAATTAATTTTGAAAGACAGTAATTGGCGAATTGTAATTGTTTTGATAGCAACTGAACTTGTATTTTCAATAATTAATTTAATTAAAATAATTTGAAATGTTTAAATATTTTGATTGACCTAAAAACCATATGGTTGAATTTTTCTAATGAATTTAAATTGTTTTAGGAGATTTGAATAATATGATCCATTAATAAATAATTGTTAAATTGTTTAATTTCAAATAACACTGTTGTTAAATGTTTCAGAGGTTACGTGGAGATATTGGTGTGTGTAGTTTGTGTTTGTGCTAGTAGATGAATAATGTACTGTAAGTATAAAGCTTCCAATACCAATCAGATAGAATAAAATGTTTACAGGTGTGAAAGAGTTTAATTCAATAATAAAAATGAATTGAGATAACGGTATTAAATAGAAACTGTAATTAAAAAGTAATAATAACTGAAAAGTGAATTAAAATTATATTTGGTCTGAATTGTAATAAATAGACTTTGACAAATACGTTAACACTAAAATATTTATAGAAATTAAAAGTACAGGTAGTAGAGGTGAGGTAATCAGAATGTTTAGACTATGTGAGTGTTGAGACAGAGTGTTTATAACACCAGTCTGGCAGACTATTGTTGATGTAAACAGGTGTGTGGAATGTTTTGACTAATGTGTATACCCAGGTGTTGAAGTTGACAACTGTTGTAGTCTGTTGAATCATTGCCAGCAGCAAAATCTTATTGTGAAATAAAAGAAATGAAGGTAAATTTTTTGAATGAGGTAAGGAAATGACTTAATGTTTTGATTGTGAGACAGTTAATATTTGTGTGATAGGATGTTGTTAATGTAAAATCATTTTGATCAAATGTAATTAATTTTGAAACTGGTAATTAAATAAAATTATATTAATTTGGTAATTAAATCAATTGAAAAGTGTTTTTTTAATAATAAAATGATATTTATTAACAATAAATAATTGATAAAAAACAATGATTAAAATATTCATTTAAAATTGAAAACTGAAGGAAATTTTGTGTGGGTATAATAAAAAATGTTCAGGCTAAGATAATGTGTGGGAAGTAACTTTTATAAATGGGAATCTTATTTTATGTTTAACTGTAGATTCCCCACTTAAGTGCGGTCATGACCTCACCGGATCATGACCGTGAAAGTAGTTAATTGTGGCAAATCATAAATTTTACTTGATATAACCGGCATGTGGTTTGTTTTATTTTGCTAACCCGGTGGTTTGTTAGATTTAGTAGGGGGTTGTTTTTAGGGGAATCTACCAAATTTTGGAACAGGTCTATTTTCACCCAGACAGGGGTGGTAGTCCATTAGGGGCGTATCATTCATTATTAGTAAGTGTAACACTGAATTTTATTGTAATGCCGAAGCAAGGATGGTGGTGGAATAAAAGAAAAAAAATGTCCACCCCTTCCGCATCAGTCCTTGTGAAAGCAACTAGATGCTACAGTCTAGGGGGTAATAGTGAGTGTGGATGGGCGGTGACCCAGTTACAGGTCACGAGGGAGATGTGGTTTATGGCTAGGATGAGGCTGGAAAAGGCCAAGATGCCTAGCGCAGCACACAGTAGAATGTAACGGGTATCAGGGGTTAAGGGATTAAAAAGGAGGTAAAAAAAAAAAAAAAAAAAAAAAAAAGTTTTGGTGCCTGCCATCAAATTGATGTTTGTATTAATTCTGATTGTATTATTGTTTATGCGTATTAATAGTGTTATTGGATTATATTGTTTAGGATATATGTATAATCAAATGCTAGGATAAGGCAGTTCATGTTTTAATTAAATATTCAATTTATTTGTTTTTTTTTCAGTAATAATAACAAAGAGATTTAATCTATTCAGATAAGAGATTTTTTTTTGTCTTGATACAATCTGATTTTGAACTTAAATTTCAAATGATGAGTTTGTTTAGAAAATATTATAGGTGTATGTATGCGCCCAGTATTTGCCAAAGGCGACCCAGTTTGTATGTAAGGGGAACATATCGGTTGAGGATCTGGCATAATAGTAGCCAGGGATTTGGAGTTTGGGGAGGCATGTTAGGAGGTGAGGTGCGCTGTGGTGCGTGTCTGTTCGATTTTTCGGTGTTGGGATCTCTTACAGAGAAGTCCAGTGATCTCGTTCAGATGCGGCTATAGTCGCCGAGCCAGGGGGGTTGTTTACCCATGAGGTATAAGAAAAAGGGGGTTGTTGGCACCAGTTCCTCACCGGTCCTCTGAGGGGTTTAGCAATGAGATTTCTTCTGTTTCGACAGAAGATTTCTCATTGGGGGGGGTATTGTAATGGGGCGAATTAGGAGGTTTTTATTTTTTATTAATTTTGGCTCTGATCTAAGTAAAATTGTACAATCCACTTCATATATGTGAGCTACCCCAGTTTAATTTTATATTAATTCACATCATCAATTCAATCATTTTTCAAATTGCCAGACTTCACCTGTGGGGAGCCCCCAGTACAGCAATGCACATTGTTAGCCAAAACAATTGCACAGACGTATTGCGCAACCGCCCAGCAGCAGGCTTTTTGTGAATCACAGTCTGCAGTCTGTCACCAGTTGTAACCTTAGCCAGCAGCAGGAAGCAGCATAAAGTTGTGAATTTAAAACCAGTGGCCTCCGGTGTAAGATAGGCTGTAATAATTAGTCGGCCTATCTATTCAAGTGTTAAAACAGTTAATAAAAAGCGTACAAACAGTATAACATGCGCCCAGTCAACTAACAATATCGGCCACGCGTGGTCAAACTAAATTTATCTGTCCGGACAATTTTAAAAGTCGGCCGACCATAACAGTATGCATAAATCAATAGTGTAAAATCAAAGTAAAGTAGTCTCAATCAGTAACTAAGTGCGGTTTCCGAAATCAGTGGAACAATATTTTTTATCAAGAAGGGAATAGTGTGTGTGACGTGCCATGCAGTCAACGGGGACGCTACGGTAAACTGTAAAATGTATCTAAATCAAAATTGATCACATATAAAAGGGGGACATAAAGTAATTATATAAAAGGGGTTTTTTTGTGTGAATGAGTGAATGGGCAATATGGGTCGCTTTATTATGGTCATAAATATATATTAGTATAAGTTACAATGGTAAACTGAAATTTTATGTTACATCTGTTTTTTTTTAAAGAAAGAAAGAGTTGCAATAATATGTGAATTAAAGTAGAAGGAGGAGTGAATGGTGTATTTAAAAGAAAGTAAAAAATGCAATTATATTATAATTTTGTATTTTCCTTATGGTCATAAAAGCTTTCACATACACTGACTACTATGTTTAATATTTTAAAACCAGATTATTTTTTTTAAATAAAAATTGTGTTTGTTAATTTACAATTGCATGATTTCAAATATAATGGAATGGAAACCGGCACAGCCAATAGGATAAGAAGGTTTAGGTTCAAATGTATTGTCTAAAAATAGATGTACAGGAGCTACAATACATCGTGGCTAAAGTTGAGTCAATGTTGAATTGTGGTAGTGGTGGGGGGGGGGAGATGCTACTTAGTACTTAAATAAACGATTATAACACGATGTAACACATTTTTTATAAATTATAAAATATTATACAATATAAAGTGCCCTGAGATTGTGTGATAGTTGCGATGAAACAAGACCTTCGCTTTAAACTAAAAATAAAGGGAAAAGAAAAAACATGAGATAATTGAGACTGACATACACTATATATACTATTCTCTCTATCTACCCCTGTCTCTCTTTTTCTCTTTTGCTCTCTTTCTACCTGTCTATTTACCTACCTATCACTTATATAACTACTTGTATAATTACACGTATTATAAAGAAACATTTGTGTTGAAGGTACTAGAAGTCGCCAGATACCTGCACTGGTTGTAAATCCAGGAAAAGATTATTTTATGATACTGTTCTCTGACATGTCTATTGTTATATAGCATGTGGTTTCTCCAAAGGTTATAAACGTATGTGGCTACCAAAAGTGGCTTGAGAGACATTTTTCATGCAGCCCGATATTTTCATGCAGAGAATGACGCAAATGATAAAAGATAAATGTTGTTACTTGTTTCAACTATTGCTTCACTTCCTAAAAGCGGCCAGTGAGACCTTGTCGTTTTTTTACATCTATGTTTATATCTTTAAATCTATTTAATTTTGTTTAACAAAATTCATCAGAGTTGTGCACATCCGTATCTTACTAAAATAGAATACAAAAGTGTTAATAATTTTCGGTGTTTCATTAAAAAAAAAGGTTTCAGAAAATGTGTTTGTGATTGAAATCTTTTTCCGTTTTCAATAGAATGTGTAAAGTGTGATGATAATATGTTAAAAAATGTGAATTGACAAAAAAACGTCACCTTCGGGTGTGGTAGACGGAATTGCTGAGCTACAAAAAACATACATGATGACACTTTTTTTGGAAAAGCGTGTGTTCCTGCATTATCTGTAGCCTATTCCGTGTGTTAGTCGCTTGGATTTTGAAATATCAAATTTCAGTCATTTCAAAAGAGCTTGACATAAACAGGAAAACTACGCGAAAATTAATAAACGAGTTCAGGGAGATCCTTACTGTCTGGGTGATGGATACCAGCTTAAAAATTGGCGGCCCGAGAGATACTGAAATTGATGAAAGTGCGTTCACTTGAAGGAAGTACAACAGGGACCGAATAACCAAAACTCGGTGGGTACTTGAGGGAATTTACAGGAGAATAAATAAGTGGTTCCTAAAGGTGGTGGATAAACGCGATGCAAACACACTAAATCGTGTAATTTTAAATAATATAGAACCAGGAACCACTATAGTTGCAGATATGTGGCGCGGCTACATCTCGCGAGTACCCATACATACCCAAATGCAGAGGGGCACCCAGGATTTTTTCGAGGGGTGGTTGAAAACTTGCGAACAAGGTGCACAATTTTGGTTTCCCTCATTATTTTCTCAACAAGCAGGGCTTGCTTTTTCCTAGAGGAACGACAACACGTAACTTATTGGGAGTCAATGCTGCAAGTGCAAGTAAAAATGATCCTTGCTTCATGGAATTTCACTCATGTATTTTCCATCTATAATGCCACCTATAATGCTGAAAAAGAGTCCTTCTTACACATAAATATTGCACAGGTAAGAATCAACACACTGTTTGTAGGAATCACGAGTAAAAACCACGTAATCACAAGGCTTAGTAATTTGCATGTGCTGACTGAATAATATAAATTACTTAATGAGTAGACGGTGACTTTGTGATTTTGTGAAATAATAATACAATAATATAGTAAAATAATCAGACGTGAAGCAGTCGCGCATATTGTAGAGGAGATAAGGCGGGAACAATGTAATACACGTGAATAGAAAGGCTACAGTTGAATATTGGACTGTTCCCTGAACGACAAGTCTACGTACAAGTACGTGACAATTACGTGACAAGTTTTGATTTTGATTTCTATTTCGACACGACAAACAATTCAAATGGACGTTTTGTAAGACGAAACAAACAATAGATACAACAGAGGGACCATACAAAGATTTCACCGAGTTATAAAATGTTTAATTTTTAGTACTGCAATTATTATGTAAACAGTGACTTGTCATGTTGTGTCTGTCACAGTGTTTCTCCTAATCTCCTAGTCGAGTCTAGACATTAACAAACATTGTATATTTTGGAGTATATAACACTTTGTTATCAGACATGTTACGATTTAGGAAACACTTTAGTAATATATAGTCAACATTGCACTGGCATCTTAATTTGTTTGTATAAGTAACATCAATAACAGGCTCGAATGTGAAATGACTGACTCTGGGTGTGTGTGTATGTGTGTGTGTGTGTGTGTTTTAAAAACAAGCAGATGTAAATTAACCATGAATAACAGGGCAGACAACATTAATGAAAAAATTATACTAAAACTATTTAAGTAATATAACACATAATTACTTACAAACAATTACAAATATTACGTCAATTCTTCCACACCTTATTGCCGTAATAATTACGTCAATTTCCTTCACTGTTATCATCACTCAAATTGTCTTAACTGCTGCTATCCCATCGCTTATTAATTTAGAAACGATCTGTTACATTATACACTTTTTGGTCCGATCTCACATGCTCTTTTAAATTTTCAAGACGTGGTCACATTTTGATGTCCAGCGTGTGAGATAAATACACTCAAATTCATTTTTAGCTAAGTTTATAACACTGTCTACGAAAATAAACTTTTTTTGTTTTAACATGCTTTTCCACAGTTGCCCAAATCAGTTCTAGGGTTAAGAACCGGGTGACAGGGTGGAAGTCGTCAAATGGAATGTCCATAGTTTGCTGAAATAGTGATTATTTTAAAAGTTTTGTATGTTGGGTTATTATTTCAGAAGATGGAACAACAAAGAATTACATAAAAAATAGGATACAACAGGGAAAAAAGGCTATTCGTTTGCTAAACTCGTTACTTTGGTCGAGCAAAATGAAACTTCAACCTAAACTGACAATCTACACAACTATTGAGAAGCCCATTTTAACTTATGGCTGTGAATGCTGGCAACTTTCAGGTAAAGAGAAAAAGATGATAGAAACTGTGGAAATGGACTTCTTAAGAAGATCGTGTAATATTTCTAGAATGCAACATGTTAGAAACGAAGATATAAGAAGGAAAACAGGGCGCATGTTTACAACAGCAGAAAAAATAGAATCCAGACAGTTGCTATGGTATGGTCACGTAATGAGGATGGAGGAGAAGCGATGGCCAAAGAAAGCATTGACTTACACTCCACAAAACAGGAGAAGAAAAGGAAAACTGACAACACAATGGAAAACAGGAATTAGGAAATGCATGAGAGGTCGAGTTATTGAAGACGATGACTGGAAAGATAGGGAGAAATGGCGATCGAAATGAGGGATACGGCATAGACTGTAGGACACCCGCTAATAATAATAATAATGTTGGGTTATTTTGTTTAGCCTAACTATTAAACAGAGCTCAGGTTATAACATAAATGGACTAAAGGAATCCCATGATTCAATAACCAGTTAATCATGTCTACCTTTTTGTTAATGATGTTGCAGGCGAATTTATTTATTTATTGAAATTTTCAGGCACTTTCGTCATTGTCTGTCCAAATTTTTGTAACCGATTTTGAACGGTGAAAACCAAAATTTCATCTGTGTATACTATGGACTACCGTTCTTCTCTGAATTGCTGTAATTTTCTAATATATCAACTGTTAAGATTTCAATGTCACGTTTTCCTATTTAAAAGTTTCCTATTGCTTTTGGCACGTTTCCGTCGAAATCCCATTTGACGAATAATGTGGTTCAGACTGGAAACACTAACATTATAATTAATTTGTTCTTTAAAATTGTTTAAATTACTTTTGAATGTTAATCTTTACCCTTCTATGGGTTGACTTTGGTGAATAATTAGTCGAGTATGGGTCATGAGAACAGTTTATTCGTGTCTGGTAAGCTTACCTACGTTGTATTTTAGTTTATCTTATTACTACAGCCTTACTATTTGTACATTCATTGACTACACAAGTTTTACCATATTTTGGGTAGGTTCTAACCCCCAAAACCCTCCTGGGTGCGCCACTGCCCAAATGTATGGGTTATACATTTTCCTGTGAATCGTTCGCTTAATTTTGTATGTCCTCGCAATTTTGCCGTTCACATCCAAACGATAGAGAACTAATGGTCCAAAATTAAGCGTGATGTACGGAGAAGAGTCGGCAGAATGTCTGTTAGTACATTTCAGACATATTTAATTGAATATATTTGAAGAGAAATGTTTTTCTGTAGGAGAATTGTTTAATGATTTATTAGCGGCTATTCATTATTTTTACACGCAATTTTTAAATTGAATATACAGTAATTTGTAGTTAATAAATTTAGCTAACGTACAAGTGAGTTAGACAAAATCTAAAAAATAAATAAAATTAAAAGAGATGTAAAGATATTAACATAGATGTGAAAAACGACAAGGCCTTACTGACCGCTTTTAGTAACTGAAGAAATTGTTGAAATAAGTATCAGCATTTCTCGATTTATTAGCGGCCGTGAGCATTCTCTGTAAGAAAATGCCTCTCAAGCCACTCTGGATGTAGCCACTACTTTTATAATCCGTGGAGAAACCACAAGCCTATATAACAATAGACATGTGAATGAACAGTATCATAAAATAAACTTTTCCTGGTCTTACAAAAAGTGCAGGTATCCGATGACTTCTAGTACCCTCAACCCAAAACATTTTAATATCGTCTCTCTCTCTCTCTCTCTCTCTCTCTCTCTCTCTCTCTCTCCCCCAAACAGAACTATAGACAATTAAGAACTACAGAACTATAAACTACAGTTATAAAATTTTGTTTCCCACAAAATTGATACAAATAAATGTTTTATAGCATTACTTCAAAATACTGTATGCATAATAATGAACAATGACCAAAAATATAACTGATTACATTTTTTATATTATGAGTATAAGTTCATAAAGTTTGGTATTACATTTATTATTTTTGACTGCCAATATGCATAGGAAATTTCTCTAGTAAATGAGATCAAAGTTACGTTATCACCCGGTATCAATGCATGTGAGAAAATATTAACATGCCCGTTAATTCTGTTAGTTAATCTGATGACAAGTGGTCAATCTTTACATAATTCGAAAGGCCAGTACGCTACTTTCGCATGCTTCGTAAAACACAATAATTATATTATCACGGTTAGTAGAATTGGATAGTGAAGTTTAAGAATTGTTGATAAATATTTGACAGTTTATAAATATTCAGTTAAAATTATGATGTAAAGTTGGCGCATGAACAACGGAAAAGAATAATGGTCATTCGCCTGCAGTTAGTCACTCTTTCATACAAACAAATAAGCGTCAACGTAAACTGTGCAATACCCGGGGTTGAAAGCTGGCAACGTCGCTGGAAACAAAAACCGCTACAATTCGAAAAAAGTATACATTTCACACACTTAATTGTCGGGAAACTGAAAAGACGCCCTATTGTTGTAATTATAAAAAGATGCCATAATGACAGCGTTTTGTACAAGAAAAATTATTTTCTTGTATTAAGAGTATATTGAAATATAAAACGCAAAACACAAATAACAATCACAAGAAAGTAATGTTACAATAAAATTTCAATATTCTCTTCATTTTCGAGTAGACGCCAAAACATATACATTTTGAAAAGACGCCAAATGATATGAAAATGTATATGTATATATATGTATATATATATATATAATAATAATGATTCATAAAGCCGACCCATCAGATCGTTATATGAAAGTGTCATACTGTGCGAGTATAGCGGCGTAAGCAAGAGAGAGAGGGTATAATCACAGCTATCTCTGTCTAACATCGCCACTGCTACGAATGTTGCCGGCACAGACATGAATTTTTATTCAATTATTTTTATTAGTTAAAACTGCAATATCTTCAAAACTAATAAATATACAGCAATTCTGAAACCTGCATAGTGTTCAGCAATTAAAGCTCTATAAGTAGCCAAAATATCAACCAATATAATTAACATTTACAGAAGATATACAGAAGAAGAACGCCAAGAGAAATAACTAGAGAATTAGGCTAGGTACGAATTAGGTGTTTTCACACACTTACAGAGAAAGACCTAAGCAATAATATTCTGTGGTCAGATCTGTGAAATCACGTTTGCAAATACACATAATCAAACGATTTGCAAACAGAGGAAGTATGAAATTAGCCAGTAATTCTCTACCATCTCAAACCTGTTAAGGGGCGTTTGGTCGACTTGTTCGATATTGTTTCAAATGGAAAACGCATGATTTATTTGGAACAACCAATCACAAAGCTGTATTCAGAAGAGACGCCAACTCAGACTTGGGGAATCGAGACTCTTCATTCGAACATTAAATAGGCAAGACGTGTGTTAGATACGGCTAAATTTCGCAAACCACTCAAAGTTTTATTTAAATAACAGTTCGAGAAGTGGTCCGCAGTAGCAGAGGAACTAGTAAAGTTCATTAATAAATACTCTCGCTGTGTAACAAATCATTAATTAATTAAATAATTAATTAATTGTGAAGTGACCTGTGGACCAGAGTAGCTACAGCATCTGTAAGCGCCCAGGGTCATCGGTCAACGTCATTGGTCAACATCATTTCTTCTGAGCCGAACCATCAAAAGGAGGATCTCTACGGATTCCTATCTACGGTCGATGCATCAATCAGTAAGAAATATATTCATTGATCAATGAAATAAGTAACAAAATAAATAATAAAATCAATAAACAATTTTTAAAAGACACTATGTAAATTCATATTTGTATTTAAATATTAAGATTAGTAATAACGTAATATGGGAGTGTTGAATGGAGAGTGAGGTGTAGTATTGAACGTGCAAATTATTGCAGACCTGTTCTTTAGCACTGGTTTAGGAGATATAATTTTTCCTAAATAAACCAGATAAGAGCAATTGGTCGTTTGGACGTTTTAATCTTCACTTTTCACACACACTCATTAATAATAAGAGTTAGGTTAGCAATAAGTCCTTAACTTAGCTTTGAAAGAACATTAATAAAATAACATTTAATCGTTAATTAAACAAACTTCAACAAATTTTAAAGTGTTATTTGTAACGATTCTCTTTGAATTCCACATTCACTGAACGAATCCTGAGATAGTGTGTCTCTATGCTCTGAGCTAAGCTGAATCCGTGTCATTTCTATCTGGGATTTGTTCTGGCGCCCAGGTAAAGTAAAAAGTCACGGGTAAGTAACATTTTTCTATCATTATATTTATAGAAAGTAGAGTAATAGTGAAAGAAAAGTCTTTATATAATTTGTCGCTGCACAAAAGGGGCATATGTAAATTGACAAATATAATATATAAAGAGAAGGTGTTATAATATATATTGCAACGTATTTAAACGTTGTTAAATTTAAACGCAAATACAAATACACTCCTATTTGTTTTTGAATAGCCCCACGATCTTGGAGCGCCAAATATATGTGCAACGTATTTATGTGTGTGAATTTTTATATGTACTTTAATTTGTATAGCCCCACGTTCTTTGGGAGCCAAATATGCAACAATACATATACATAAATATATATACATATACACAAATTTAGCGTGACCGGTCTCACGTTCAAGATTGACAAATTATGTAACAATATAACATTTAAATTGGGTTTCAGGTGTATCTGCAATAAGAACTCTATGTAACTTGTAACGGTATTTCAAATTTATTTGATATTATTAAAAATTGTGCACATGGCACTGACTTCGATTTAAAACATTCGTTATTATTTGTTATTATGCCGTAAGGCTTATGCTATATACATCCTTACTGACTAAATATTCTATTCTACTAATTATTGTATTAAAGAAAAATCTCATTTTCAGACTACTCAGTCAATTAATGTGTTTCAAAATATCAATATTTAAATCTCTTTTTATATATTGTAATGTACTCAAAATATTAATAGTTATTGAATTTATCTTTTGTTTCTCAGTACTGTTTTATCTCAAATACTAATTGTTTTCATTTAAATGCTTTGTATTCATTTTATTTCATATTAATTTGAGCTCTTGTTACGTTAATCGTATTTCTAAAACATCTATGATTTTAATTCTACTTTACAAGAAACATTGGCTCTTACTTTTAAATAAAATATAAATGTCTTTAATTGTCTTTGAGTTCATTGTACGATTAAGATATAAATAAGTTGTTTATCACCTTATTGTCGTCAATCATACTCGATCATTTTGATCCATCTGTAGTCGTCCTCGTCTCTTGTCCAGCGTCGGCTGTCTCTCTTCTCCTCTTGTCCAGCGTCGTATCACTTCTTCTTGTCCAGCGTCGAATCACTCTCTGGAACTCTCCTCGTGCTGTTTCTGATGTCAATGGATCTTCTTATGTAATTCTTCTTATGTACTGCTGTTATTATTTATAAATGATTGTATTTATAACTTAGTTACATAGTTGTATGTAACTGGAAAATTTAAACTATTTACAAAAAAATAAATACGCCGTGCGGACGGGCATAAGCTCCCGCTGCACCGTGGATGATTTAAGAAAGAGAACCACTGTAGCTTGCGTGTCCTATTTATACCCATGTCTTGGTCGACACCTGCAGTGGTACGAAATCGACATGTCAGAAACTGTCTCTCGATTCAGTTCCCCCACTCTTTGTCAAATTCGCTATTTCGTATATTTCTGCGAATTGCAGAGTCCTGTAAGTATACTCTTATACTTATCTTATAACTATTTTTACAACACATGTTCACTGTAATTTTGGACATTGCAACTTAACCCTTTCGATTTGTACACAGTTATTTCACTATTACACTCGTACGGTGTGGCACTTTCGCGTGGTTTTCGTACACAGTATTTAGTAAATTTTATTACATTTTATTGTGGTTTTGGATTTTAATTCTTAATTATAGTTTATGAATAATTACAGAAAAACAGTAATTGTGCAATTATTCATCTTGGGGTGGCAAACTCGCCTGCATAGACCTGCGTTCACACACACTAGTAAAATACTGGTGTACACACTTTCAGTTACATTTGTGTGTGTGTGCACGTCAATTCAGGTCGAAACACCTGTTCATATTTTTGTCTGAGCCAAGCTTGCAATCCCTGACATGCTTATTTCTAATATATTATTACTTATTTACAGTTTATTAGGTAAATTTAAATTTTTATATTCAATGCTCAGTACATCACTTATTTGTACTGTCGCATTATTCCTCTGCTTGGTAACAAAAAAATTTAATAAATTTATTTATTATAATTTTTTTTTATTATTATTATATTTGCAAAAAAATGTAACAAATAATAAAGAATAATATTCGTCATTTCACCCTTAATTGGAGTGTATACAAATGTCTTACCTCCCCTCTTTGTACGCTCACTGCTCGTGACCTTGTAGTAGGGTGGCTTTAACAAACAGCTGATCTGACTGGTTTCATTGACCTTGTCGTTTTCATGTGTAGAACTTCCTAAATGACGTTGCGTGGAATTTACCAATTTCTTTCTTCTGTATCTCATCATATACGATGAAAGTGTGTTGTCCTACTCGCTGTCTTAACGTATACGGTCCATTATAAAGTCTTGAAGAATTTCTTCGCCGTATTATCACTCCGTTTTCCCACTGGATTTGCTTTGAGTAGTATACTTTCTCCCACGTTGAATTGTTGTAGCTTGTGAGTTAGATTAAATCTCTCTATTCTCTTGTTATCTCTTTCTCTTATCCGTTGCTTTGCGTATTCAATTTTCACACTTATTGGTACAGGTACATTTTGGTTATTAGGTTTGTTTATATACTTAATCCAAAATCTGTTTGGCTTCTTATCTTCTTCTAATTCCATGGGAGTGTATCCTGTTGCTTCACTATAATTTTCGTTAATGGCTTTTTCAAGAAATGGTAAATATTCTGCCCATTTATTGTGTTGATCATGGCAATATATTCGTAAATATTTACCTAATTCTTTGTTAACTCTCTCAGCAAGGTTTCCTTGAGGATGTCTTATGGATGTGAGTACAGGTTGTATTCCATTTTCCCTTAACGTCCTCTCCCATTTTTCACTTTGGAATTGTACACCTTGATCACTGAGTACCTTCTTCATTTTTCCATATAACGGAATATATTTCTGCAGTAGTATCTTTAGAACAACTTTGGTTGTGGGTCACATAATTGGGTACAGTCGGACTGCCTTGGAAAACACATTGATACATACCAATATGTGCTTCACACCTCGACTTGATCGCGGTAGTGGTCCCAGAAAATCCACTGCAATTAGCTCTCCTTTGTTCTCCTTCTGTATACTCTGCATTCCTACATATGTGTGTAAATTCGGTCCTTAATTTTACATTATCTTACTCATACATTCTTACATTCGCTTCTAATTTTCCTTAACTCTTTTCTTAACATGACATTACTTTATCTAATACATTAGTTATGCAATACATTAACATTCATTACCTTTTATTACATTTCTTTAACATTACCTTTCTGATCGCTACTACTTTCCTGAAATACACTTCCGTAACAGAATACTCTTTTAGCTTTGTAGTGTGTCGCATGATCGGTTACAGAGGAACTGTCTTGGAAAACAACGATATTTTTCTCGAAGTCCTTAATCCTAAGTAGTCTCTGCCCTTTTGACTTTTCACTCTCGCTTTCTTCTGTGTCCTTGTATCTTCATAAAGTGTTCACTTGATCAGCCGTTCTAACAATTATGGCAATTATTTCCATTCCTAACCCTTTCTTCATATTAATAACAACAATAACATCTTTTACCATTACTTTCTTAAATATTTCTCTACAATAGCATTCCTTACCATCAATAATACATTTCTTAATTAACCCTTTCTTATATTATTACACATATTATTTCTTATTATTAATAATTAATAGTTATATTATTTTATTTTAAAAATAATTATTCATTCCATTCGGGTATTGAGTTCTGAGTTCAGTGTGTAGTTCGATCTTACATCCCTCATTATAACAATTACATTGTCCGTCGTCTACCGGACGTATATTGTTCCTTTGTAGCGTAGTCACCGTGCTTACCATTGTTCTCACCCTCGTGTAAACAACGTCCGCGTTCCATTGTATTACTGCGACGTTTGTTTTTATCGTAGAAGTCACCTGTTCATAGGGCGTTTTCCTTCTCTTTCTCTCGTAACGAATGCTTCGCGTATATTCAGTCTGCTTGAAGCCCATATAAACAGCTGTCGAAATGTTTTTTCATACGCCGTTTATGATAACCTCTGTAGTTTTTATAATTACAGTTATAGTTATCGTTATTATAATTATCGTGCATATATCTAACATCATATTTACCACAATTTTGCGTAGTTTCGTCTAGATAAATTACTACATTTCTTGTTATACCTACAGTGATATTTATCTCCGTAAGTGTAGTGTCTTATGTGTTTCAAATGTGGCATCTTGTGTGACTTACTATTGTGTGTGTGCCTCACACTTGGAATATCGCCATTAATAAGGTATGTTTTATCAATATTTATTTGCTTCTCCTCCTTAATGTTAATTACTTTTTTATAATTATCGTTAGTAATTACACACGTATTTTCAACTACTATGGTTTGTTCACCTTCTACTGCCGCAATGTGCGTATTAGAATCGTCAATTCTTTCTACTAATTCCTCTTTTGCTTTCCTTTCTTCTCTTAATTTTTCGGTCTGTTTTGTAGAAAATTCTGTTAACTCTTCTATTTGCATTCTAATATTATTTTCTTCTACTTTTTCTGTTTGTTTGTTCTCTACTTCACCAAATACGACTTGCATCATAGCTTGAAGTGCTTCTCCCATCCTTAAACTTCCTGATATTGCCATGGTGAATTATTATTAAAATATTTATTTCGTAGTTATTCTTTAACAATTATTATTGATAACCGTTCCGTACTTATTTATTTATTTCTGTACTTTTATTAATAGTTATTATTAATACTCATTACAGTTACACCTGTTACATAGACAAATAATATTATTCGTGGGCGCCAGCTGTGTGAGTACACAACAATTAACATTACATTCAATTACTGTTTAATATAAATAATAATTACATATTATACATTTTTCATTTAACACACTCTTTATATTTTAGAGCAACCATTCAGCTACATAAAAAAAATTTTAATAGTTAAATGATGGGGATCGGGCCATACATTCATGGGCTACAATTTATGTAACAAATTTTTGTACATAAATGTAGGCATGTCATGCCCCACGTCCAGGGCGACAAATATATGCAACGTATTTATGTGTGTGAATTTTTATATGTACTTTAATTTGTATAGCCCCACGTTCTTTGAGAGCCAAATATGCAACAATACATATACATAAATATATATACATATACACAAATTTAGCGTGACCGGTCTCACGTTCAAGATTGACAAATTATGTAACAATATAACATTTAAATTGGGTTCCAGGTGTATCTGCAATAAGAACTCTATGTAACTTGTAACGGTATTTCAAATTTATTTGATATTATTAAAAATTGTGCACATGGCACTGACTTCGATTTAAAACATTCGTTATTATTTGTTATTATGCCGTAAGGCTTATGCTATATACATCCTTACTGACTAAATATTCTATTCTACTAATTATTGTATTAAAGAAAAATCTCATTTTCAGACTACTCAGTCAATTAATGTGTTTCAAAATATCAATATTTAAATCTCTTTTTATATATTGTAATGTACTCAAAATATTAATAGTTATTGAATTTATCTTTTGTTTCTCAGTACTGTTTTATCTCAAATACTAATTGTTTTCATTTAAATGCTTTGTATTCATTTTATTTCATATTAATTTGAGCTCTTGTTACGTTAATCGTATTTCTAAAACATCTATGATTTTAATTCTACTTTACAAGAAACATTGGCTCTTACTTTTAAATAAAATAGAAATGTCTTTAATTGCCTTTGAGTTCATTGTACGATTAAGATATAAATAAGTTGTTTATCACCTTATTGTCGTCAATCATACTCGATCATTTTGATCCATCTGTAGTCGTCCTCGTCTCTTGTCCAGCGTCGGCTGTCTCTCTTCTCCTCTTGTCCAGCGTCGTATCACTTCTTCTTGTCCAGCGTCGAATCACTCTCTGGAACTCTCCTCGTGCTGTTTCTGATGTCAATGGATCTTCTTATGTAATTCTTCTTATGTACTGCTGTTATTATTTATAAATGATTGTATTTATAACTTAGTTACATAGTTGTATGTAACTGGAAAATTTAAACTATTTACAAAAAAATAAATACGCCGTGCGGACGGGCATAAGCTCCCGCTGCACCGTGGATGATTTAAGAAAGAGAACCACTGTAGCTTGCGTGTCCTATTTATACCCATGTCTTGGTCGACACCTGCAGTGGTACGAAATCGACATGTCAGAAACTGTCTCTCGATTCAGTTCCCCCACTCTTTGTCAAATTCGCTATTTCTTATATTTCTGCGAATTGCAGAGTCCTGTAAGTATACTCTTATACTTATCTTATAACTATTTTTACAACACATGTTCACTGTAATTTTGGACATTGCAACTTAACCCTTTCGATTTGTACACAGTTATTTCACTATTACACTCGTACGGTGTGGCACTTTCGCGTGGTTTTCGTACACAGTATTTAGTAAATTTTATTACATTTTATTGTGGTTTTGGATTTTAATTCTTAATTATAGTTTATGAATAATTACAGAAAAACAGTAATTGTGCAATTATTCATCTTGGGGTGGCAAACTCGCCTGCATAGACCTGCGTTCACACACACTAGTAAAATACTGGTGTACACACTTTCAGTTACATTTGTGTGTGTGTGCACGTCAATTCAGGTCGAAACACCTGTTCATATTTTTGTCTGAGCCAAGCTTGCAATCCCTGACATGCTTATTTCTAATATATTATTACTTATTTACAGTTTATTAGGTAAATTTAAATTTTTATATTCAATGCTCAGTACATCACTTATTTGTACTGTCGCAATATATATTATGTAACATAACAGAGTTGAGGTTCCCGACGTTACATAAAAAATTGTGTAAACCTGATTTAAAACAATGCCCAAAGCATGTTGTAATTAAATACAAGAGGGCCCATCTCACCTGAAGAATGCATTAGAGGTACATAGTAAGGTTACTAAGTAATTAAAACATCAAAAGTGTACCTAAATCTAAAATATGTAATGAGTAGTATGAGATGTAAAACATAAACATCGTGTCTAATGGGAGTAGTTTAATGTGTAGGAGTTGAGTATAATACACTGTTCAATTAATATTTAATGTGTTATAAAATGTACTTGGTGTTGTACTGTAGCATGATATAGTGTTTACAGGATATTTATTTTATGTTTGTGAATAGTAAGTGTGGAGCTATTGCTTTAAAGAAGTACTTAGTCAGTGGTACTCCTTTTATTTATGTTAAAATTGTATTTAAATAATTAAGTATAAGTACATGTATTAGGTATGATATTATGTTAAATGTATTTACTTTAATTGATTAATGAAGATGTTTAAAATAATGTTTGTAAACTTGGCCAGGAAGGCAATAAGTTAATAAGTTGGCAAGTAGTTCTTATAGTTATGTTAAAAAACAATGAAGGGTTCAATGATGAACTAAATAATATAATGGATTGAAACCAGGAAATTAAAATTGATGTAAGTGGCCATAAGCCAGTGACTATTTGTACAGTAGGTCAGGTAAAGAAAAATTAAGTTAAAAACAAAACTAAAATTATAACAGGTGTAAGAAAACCAATAGGCCTAAAGTTAATATTTGTAAAAAGAAATTAATACCTTTTTAATAAGTCCAGTCAGATGAAACTATAGTAAAATGTATATGGTTTAGTAAGGCAGATTAAGTGAGAGTTTTATGTAATTTGGTGTAATTCCAAGCATGGAGTATTTTATTAAAAAAGAGTAGTAATATTTTCTAATTCTGGCTCTAGGATATCAAATATTATCCAATGACGGAAAGTAATGGTTGTTAGGGTAACTAAAATGCAAGAAATCTTGTTGATTTCAACATTCGATTGTTATATCCTATTGAGAACAGTTCAGTAGATAAATTTAAACAAAAATAAAATAAAATAAAATAAAATGAATTAACCTTAATAAATTTAAAGTATCAAAACCAATCCATTCAAACAAAACTGATGAATAATTACTAAACTAGATTTCGGGAAATATACTTATACACAGGCCCGTATTTTGGATGTATAACGCCCCTGTGCAGTCATTAATTTTACGCCCCCTATTCCCTGAGCTAAACTTCAGTGTCGCTATTCGTTTACAGACTATGGACAATAAATTGTTTAATTACTTACTTCAATTTTAAACTGTATTATAGACAGTATTTAAACTTAACTGAATACACAATATATGAAACAAAGGTGCAAGTTAAACATTTATACATTATTCTGAAGACGATATATGGTAAACACATAGAAAATAATCACTACAGGTTAATAACCTCAGTTAAAAATATCACTGAAACATCCAATTTGGTCAGTCAAAAGTATATGGTAGAAACACTGCAATTTGATACTAACCATTTTGTGAAACTTACCAAACTTAGAGAAATGACTTCCTTCTGACTTTTGCATTTGCAAATGCATTTATCACTTCCTCAAAATCCAGACTGACAGTAATGTCTGATTCTATGGCGAGCACTCCAAGACTGACCAGTCGTTCTTGATTCTGTGCTGTCCGTAGATAGTTCTTGATTCGTTTTAAAACTGAAAATGACCTTTCAGCAGAACAGTTTGTTGCTGGAGTACAGTTGTAGATCTTGAGTGCAGTGTACACATTTGGGTAGACATCACTAATTTTCTTCGAAGCCAACATTCTGCAGAGAAATGGAAGAGACGATAATTTGTTACCATCTTCTGTCTTCATAGATAACAGATAGCTTTTCAAATGGATGCATTCTTCACCAAAGCTGCTTTCTATGTCGGAATCATAAATGGCTCGAAGTTTCTCTGCAGCATCGTAAATTTGAGGAGCTTCTAGTTTGGTGATATTTGAGAGAAATGAAAATATTAAATTATATTCTTTGTAGACATTAACTCTCTTCTGTAACTCAGTCTGGAGAGTTTGTATGATCTTGGAATATGAAATTTCCATTCGTCTCCAGATCTTGTCATGTTCCAAGTCATCTGATCCTAGTTCTTCTTCAGGACTTTCTGGTTCCGCTTCTGATTCAGATGATTCATCAAAAAATCGCCTACGTTTAATTTGACGTTTTAGTCTTGAAATCTCAACAGCTGAAGAAGAAGGAACTGATTCCAGACTCCTGATCTGATTAAGTTTCTTTTCAGCTGAATCTCTGTGATTGGGGAAACAGGTCTGAAGCTCAGTTAAATACACTGTAAGAGAGTCATACATTTCAATAACAGTGGAAATGTCCATTTCCTGAGCTTGCAATTTTTTCATGACTTTGCCAAATTGTTGAAGAATAGAACCCCACACTGATGTCATGAATGCTACCTCAATGCTATTTAATTTCCTAAGAAGACCATCAGCTTGACATCTACCTTTACCCGTTTCATTTTCTAAAATAGTTCTTAATGCAGAAACCACTGCTTTCCAATCTGCATCCAAGCTCTTGCAAGCATCCTCACGTGCACACCATCAAGCTGTTGACAGTGATTTCAATGTCACGGTTACAGAATCAAAAAATGTTTCCAAGATATTCCATCTCCCTGTAGAATCTGCGAAGTAATTATATAAACTTTGCAATAACTCAAAAAACCGTACTGCAGCAATACAGCATTTCACTGCTTATGAACCAATTAGATTCAGTGAGTGAGCTGCACATGGAATGAAGAAAACAAGAGGATTTCTTTCCTTGAGTCTTGCTTGCAAGCCAGAATATATTCCAGACATGTTGGCCACATGTCATATGATTCACATTGTCATATGATTGACCTCTACAGTTATCAACTTTCAGACCATGTTGATCTAAAGAATTCATTAGTGCTTCAAAAAGCTTTTCTCCAGTATGGCCTGTATTTTTCATAAAACACAGAAATCTTTCAACTGAGAGCCCACAATCAGTTACATATCTAACAACTACACTTAACTGGTCATTATGAGATAAATCTGGTGTAGAATCTACTATGACTGAAAAATATTTAGAAGAAATAACTTCATTGCCTATTTTTTCACTCACTGACTTTCCCATAAGATGTATTAATTCTTCATAAGTTGCTGGTGACAAGTATGATGTAGATCCTTTTCCAGGATTACCGAACCTTGCAATATGGTCAGTCAGAAAAGAATCGTACTCTGCAATTAATTCCAAACACATCATGAAATTTCCATTTTTCACAGAGCCAAACTTCTCTTCGTCTCCACGAAATGCTAAACCCCTAGAAGCTAGTTTTTTAACTACAGAAACAACTCTTTTTAGTACATTTCTCCAATATGTAACTTCATGTTCATGCTGGCTGAGCAGTCTTTTGTCAATTCTGTTCATCTCATTTCCTCTACTTTTCAATTTTAACAAGCAGTCTCTTGACTGCTTGTTAAAATTTTGAAACCAGATGTTGCAAACTGAGATGTACCTTGGCTGGGAGAATAAACAAGATATTCACGGTTCATAATTTCCCCATTTACTAAAATCCTATGGAATAGTTTCTTGCTGCAAAACCGTTGTGTTCCATCAACATATCGCCGCGAGGACTGTGAAAAGTCAGCGTCTTTGTTTTGATTACTACCATTTTTTATCAAATAATCCCGAGTGTGATCAGTGTTTTCCCAATAGAATGGATCATTACTAGGAATAGACACTGCAAAATCCACTTCTGTAGAGAGTGTAGCTTGTTTCTGTACTTCGAGATTTTCGACTTCCACATTGTCTTTACTGTTTTCCACTATAATTTCACCCGAATTTTCAGGCCTACACTGTTCACTTTTGTTTTCACCACTGAAATATGAGTCCAGTCGAGGTATTTTCTGCAAAATTTTACTCTCCCTCTGTCTTTTTTCCTCAGCTTTCTTGCGATATGCAGCACCACTTAACCTAGATCGCCCATCCATACCGTCCCTAAGCTATTATATCTTAACGGAAAAACCTATAGAAATACTGTTAAAACATTGTTGTAGAACATTTAAAACTGAATAATTCACTGTCAACAGTTAAAATACTCGGCGTATCGTATAAAATGCCTTGATTTTGAAAGTTAATAACAAGTTGGAACCACGTGGAACGATGAAACGCCAACTTAACTCTGAATTAATAACAACATACACCCCAAAGAATATGCACACATTTAGACATTTTGCAAAGATAGTTTGTCAGATTACTAACTCTATACTCAACACTAAATCCAAATTTTACGTCCTATAATTTAAATAATACGAATAATAAACGTTATTTATAAACGAAAACACTGCTCACACCTTTACACTTTCGTACACAACGCAGAACGTAACCTCCAAACACAAAGCTGCAGAGCACGTGTAAAATTATTCACCACAGCCACGTAAATTACATCAGCCTAAGAAGGAATGAATACCAAATGTTTCAGAAACTATCCGCTAGAGGGCAGCACGAATACCATTCCAATAAACGACGTATGACGGCAATACTAACGAAGCAAAAGTTGAAAACGTAAATATACGTGATTACTGATTTTGGCCCGTCTGACAAAAAACGTGTATATACGTGATTACTGTTCAAATGGTTAATGCCAGAGCCAGAACGCTAATCTACTTCGGGCTTTATAATGATATGAAGCGATGTTTTTTTTTAACCAGCTATATTTTGCCGCCCTCAAAATTTTGCCGCCCTGTGCACCTGCACATGTTGCACATGCCTAAATACGGCCCTGCTTATACACCTCCAAAAGGTAGCGGAATTACTAATTCCTTCTTCAAACTAATTCCATTGGCAATAATGATGAACCCGATTTACAATTAAACCAAGATACTTATTGAATGGACAAGAAGTCAAAATTAATGAAAATATAAACCAAATATACACAAGAACCTTTGGTACTGGAGACGTATACCTCACTTCCAAGAGATTGAAGAAATTATAATACTACACCAATTCCACTGGGACCGACAACCACGAGGATCGCGAAGAAGAACGAAGAACATAAGAATTACTGTTACACTCCGGGACATCACCTTTCCACCTTTATTGATAATCTGGACACATTTTCTGGTCAAAAGTAACCTCATCAGTACGTCTTCAATCGTTTGTAAACAGACACGGCTATCTTGAGAATCGCATTGTATGGTAACACCAGCTTATATTTAATTTTATACATTAAGAATTAATAACAATTTGTAATACTTAGTAACCTTAATTTTGCATTACCTGGCCTTACTAATCGTTAAAAGAATCACACGTACCCTGGGATAAGAGATAAACAAAAATTATATTTAAATTGTATTATACAGTACTAGTTCATTAACAAATCGATTCAGCATTGTACGATCGATATTACGATCAAATAAACTGTGAAGAACACTGTTGGAAATTAAATATCGGTATGGAGAACCATACATGACTTCCATATTCTAAGATTTATATTTAAAATCATTTTCGAAATGAAATATTACCTAAATATTCCCTAAAGACGAAAAGTCTGTCTATGAATCGTTCCTCTGTAAACACGTGCAGTTACACTGCCCAGCGATCCACAGGAAGGAAATCGCTATCCACGCTGGACACTTTTTCGGCTTGCATGCGTTATGTTGGTATGGGTTCGGCACTTTCCATTTAAAAACCGTGCAAATGTAAGAAAATAAACATGAATGAGGCAAAAAATAACGCGAACTGTGTGTGTGTGTGTGTGTGTGTGTGTGTGTGTGTGTGTGTGTGTGTGTGTGCGCGCGCGTGCGTGCGTGCGTGCGTGCGTGCGTGTGTGTGTGTGTGTGTGTGTGTGTGTGTGTGTGTGTGTGTGTGTGTGTGTCTTCCCTGCCTTTTCATTGCGGTAGTCATAATAATAAAATGGAAACATAAACAGTACATAACTGAGAAAAAAATACATAAATGAAAAAACTATAATTTTATTGCTTGGCAACAAAATTATTTTATTTTTAACAATTACCGTTGTTTGAAAAAGTTTAAATGAATTTTCAAGTACTTTACTCTTGTTAAAACATAAAAGGTTGCAGGTAAACTACCCCTTCCCCTTAACCGATCTTCACCAAAATCAAAATTCCTAGAGTCCTCTACAATTCACTGACGTATGCAAAAAATTATTTGATTATGTTTGAATTTGCGGCTGTTATCGTTTGCCATAGAAAATACGCTTGATAAAAAAACGTTGCAGGTAAACTACCCCTTCCCCTCAACCGATCTTCACCAAAAACAATAGGTCTTGAGTACTCTACAAATCAGGGCTGTATGCAGAAAATTATTTGATTCTGTTTGAATTTGCGGCTGTTATCGTATGCCATAGAAAATACCCTTGTTAAAAAAACGTTGTAGGTAAACTACCCCTTTCCCTTAACCGATCTTCACCAAAAACAATAGGTCTTGAGAACTCTACAATTTAGGGCTGTATGCAAATAATCTTTTGATTCTGTTTGAATTTGCGGCTGTTATCGTTTGCCATAGGAAATACCCTTGTTAAAACATAAAACGTTACAGGTAAACTACCCCTTTCCCTTAACCGATCTTCACCAAAAACAATAGGTCTTGAGAACTCTACAATTCAGGGCTGTATGCGAAACATTATTTGATTCTGTTTGAATTTGCGGCTGTTATCGTTTGCCAAAAAAAAAAATTCCCTTGATAAAAAAAACCGTTGCAGGTAAACTACCCCTTTCCCTCAACCGATCTTCACCAAAAACAATAGGTCGTGAGTACTCTACAAATCAGGGCTGTATGCAAAAAATTATTTGATTCTGTTTGAATTTGCGGCAGTTATCGTTTGCCATAGAAAAAAAATCTACAGACACACACAGACACTTTTCGGAAAACGACTTTTTTTCATGTTTTGAGTGTAGTAGAATCAGAATCTGCAATAATCTCGAACACGATTTTTTTTGCCATCACCATACTTCCATTCCTTAAGGAATATGGAAGTAAAAAGTAATATAAATAAAGAATCCTTCTTGTATGTAATGATGTTCTGTATTATTGTAGAATAGGTATTGTATTTTGATGGGGGAGTAATTTACAGATAAAGAAGTTGATTAACTATCAAGTGAAACAAACTAACCTATAAAAATAAGTCAATTACGAATAGCAGCGCTTGCTGTAGACAGCTGGTGGAACGTGAGATTGCCGAACTAACGTATTCTCTTCGCCACATTTGAATTAATTTAAATAATACGGACTGAATAGGGTTGGAGAGAATTACCGAATTATTAACTAAAATACATGTAATATAGAGTTATTATCTGGTAAACATTTAGTAATTGATCAACACAGGGCTATGTTCAACATAAGAGTTGCAGCAATAATATAATAAATACAATTTTTTATTAATATTGAGTTGCAGGAGCTCACTTCTCCAATAACATAATAAACATTTTCCTTAAACAGATCGAATTGGTTAATTAAAATTTTTTTTAAATTAACTACAAACTATAATTAAATAAGAAAAACCACCAAATAGAGAGAATACATTTATTACAAATCGACAAACCCAACAGTGAGGCTTTTAAACATCCTCAATTATAATTAATACAACGTGATCTTTTAGATTACAAATTGGCGCATACCAACGTGGAGCTTAATTAAACCCCGAAACCTAAAACAATCTTATTGACTTTAGATTACAAATTGACGTTAACAACGTTGGGCTTAACGTTGATACACGGGAGTCGAATATAATTCATAACGTAATCATTTTAATTAGATTACAAATTGGCGCTCAACGAGTGGGCTTTAGTTAAGTAAAAAATTAGGCTATTACTTAACTGGAGCAGGCAACTATTAGAGGCACAGTAATGCATACTAGAGGTGTTTCTAAAAGGATGGAGAAGGAGCAAGAAACAGAAGAAGATAGACGGGAAGAAGAAACAGAGGTAGTTACAGACACCGAAATGGAACAACAGGCGAGCGATAAAGAGGATGCCCAAGGGGACCAACCAGATAAAGCGGTAGCCAGAGAAGAACCAAATTGGCAAGACATGATGAAGTTCATGGCAGAACAATTTAGGAAACAGGAGGAAAACTCAAACCAAACTACAGAAAAGCTAGAAAACAAAATAGACAGTATAAATGAAAATTCAGGAAGGCTAGAAAACAAAATGGACAGTATCAACGAAAACTCAAAGAAACAAAACGAAATTTTGAGTGGGAACTTAAACTAATGAATGAGAAGTTTGACAAAAATAAAGAGGAAAATGATGAGAATAACCGGCTGATAAATGAAAGCTTAAACCAAATTAATGAAAGGTTTGACAGAAACGATGAGAGCTTAAAACAGATTCTGGAAAATACCAAACAAACAGACGAGAAAATTGAAAACCGTAGTAAGGAGTTGCGGCAAATCATCAATGAACAAAACCAAGCGTTGAGGGAAGTCATCAATGAAAGTATTGCAATTGTCGATGAAACACTGAGCAAAAGAGTTGATGACTATGAAGAGGAAGTAAGACAGCAAATAACTGAAACTAAGGTGGGTCTGGAAAAAACGGATGAAACCATCATACAATTCAGAGTGGAAGTAGAGGCCAAAATAATCCAAATAGAAAACAATAACAAACTTAGAATAACGGAGGTACAAGCGAAAACCCAAGAAAAATTAAACGAAGTACGAATTAACATAACCGGAAGAATAGAACGGGTTCACAATGAAATGAAGACAATGAAAATAAGACAAACGCGTAAAAGGAAATTAATAAATACATGGGAAGGATTGGAGATGATTAAAAGGGGATTAGTTCAGCTACATAATATACCAATTACGGAACCAGGAGAAGTAAGGAAATTTAGAAACTTTAAACGAACCACAATTGAATTCCCAGATAGATTAGAAGGACCGAAAAGCCAAAACTAACCGAGGAGCATGGTGGACTTCTGGAGATTATGTATGAACCATTTGAACAATTAAGAAACGGTACGGAAGAATCAGCTCGAAAAACGATGGTAGACTTCAGCATGAATGAAAATTTTATAACAACAAAATGGCGGAACTACATGATAGTGAGATATGTCACAAGGACAGAAATAACTCTATACACTAGAGAGATCAGAACAACCAGTATAGAAGAAATAATGGACCATGGTTAAACTAAACGATAACCAACCAGAAAAAAAAAGGGGGACTGATTTTCTGAAAACCGACCAAGCAACCCATTGGAAAGAAAACCCCAAAATTCAAAAGCATGTAAGGACAACTTACTCAAGTTATTTTGAAACAATATAATTTAAAATAAAAAGACTAAAACCCCAAAATTCCAAAAAACTGTAAGAACAACTTACTAAATATTTATTCAGGAACAATATGATTTAATAAAAAATGTGTAAGTACAACTTACTTAAGATATTTTGCAACAATTTGATTTAATAAACAGTAAAACACCAAGAGTATGTAAGAACAGATTATTAAATAATATTTATAAAGAATTGATTTAAAATGAAATAATAGGAAAAAGTAATATTTTTATGGTAACAAACAGAAGAATAAATAAATAAATAAAAACAATTGATGGTAATGTGCTCAGATAAGAAGAATAAAGAATAATTTAATGACCACAATGAAGCTGAAGGAGGATAATAATTAATACAACAATAATTTAGAATCTCTCGGAATTGAAGATGATATAAGAAGAAATGATACGGAGAAAATATGTCAGAAGAAGGAAAGTCAAAAGGATTTTAAAATAATGCCTATCAATAATGTTATATGCTATTAGTTAATGGAAAAGAAGAAGGAATCAAGAAGAAAAGAAATATATAATTTAATGCAAACAGCAACAGTATGAAGAATCCCAAAAGTGTTTGGTATTAGTTGCTAATCGACTACTTGTAATTTTTATTATAACGAATTGACCGTAGAAATGTTCCGGCAATAATTTTCCTGAGCAGGGATTATGTTCCCCTGGTCTCAGAAGGTGTAAGGATGGACAGCAGAGTTATGGACCCAAAAGTGGCCACCCGAACTGAACCACCGCACAGGATAGGGAAAAATGTTAGGGAAATTGAATATTTAAGGGATAATAATTATAAAATAGCTGAAAAGAGTGATATTAGATTCCAGAAGTATAGATGAAGAAAATAGAAGTAAGATAGCAGACCGAAGCTGAATTGAGAAAGCGAATTTATAGAAGTAAATAAGAAAATAAGTGTTAAAACAAGTTTTTTATGATTAGTGTGACCAGTCCTTATCAAGTAAAATGTGGAAGTACCACTACCCAGAGAAATAAATAATTGATGAATTTGCCTCCAAGAGAGAGAGAGTTGAGTAGGAAAACAGCAATTACCATTAACCGAATAACAGGTATATAACCAAACGGAAAAAAAAAAAAAATATTATGAGTAAAAGGTTAACCTTATCAGGAACGAACTATAAGTTTATTTTTACTAAACTTCACTGAGCCAAAATAAACTTCTTTCGAAGGGGGAGTATTATGTAACGTAACAGAGTTGAGGTTCCCGACGTTACATAAAAAATTGTGTAAACCTGATTTAAAACAATGCCCAAAGCATGTTGTAATTAAATACAAGAGGGCCCATCTCACCTGAAGAATGCATTAGAGGTACATAGTAAGGTTACTAAGTAATTAAAACATCAAAAGTGTACCTAAATCTAAAATATGTAACGAGTAGTATGAGATGTAAAACATAAACATCGTGTCTAATGGGAGTAGTTTAATGTGTAGGAGTTGAGTATAATATACTGTTCAATTAATATTTAATGTGTTATAAAATGTACTTGGTGTTGTACTGTAGCATGATATAGTGTTTACAGGATATTTATTTTATGTTTGTGAATAGTAAGTGTGGAGCTATTGCTTTAAAGAAGTACTTAGTCAGTGGTACTCCTTTTATTTATGTTAAAATTGTATTTAAATAATTAAGTATAAGTACATGTATTAGGTATGATATTATGTTAAATGTATTTACTTTAATTGATTAATGAAGATGTTTAAAATAATGTTTGTAAACTTGGCCAGGAAGGCAATAAGTTAATAAGTTGGCAAGTAGTTCTTATAGTTATGTTAAAAAACAATGAAGGGTTCAATGATGAACTAAATAATATAATGGATTGAAACCAGGAAATTAAAATTGATGTAAGTGGCCATAAGCCAGTGACTATTTGTACAGTTGGTCAGGTAAAGAAAAATTAAGTTAAAAACAAAACTAAAATTATAACAGGTGTAAGAAAACCAATAGGCCTAAAGTTCAGTAGATAAATTTAAACAAAAATAAAATAAAATAAAATGAATTAACCTTAATAAATTTAAAGTATCAAAACCAATCCATTCAAACAAAACTGATGAATAATTACTAAACTAGATTTCGGGAAATATACTTATACACCTCCAAAAGGTAGCGGAATTACTAATTCCTTCTTCAAACTAATTCCATTGGCAATAATGATGAACCCGATTTACAATTAAACCAAGATACTTATTGAATGGACAAGTTGTCAAAATTAATGAAAATATAAACCAAATATACACAAGAACCTTTGGTACTGGAGACGTATACCTCACTTCCAAGAGATTGAAGAAATTATAATACTACACCAATTCCACTGGGACCGACAACCACGAGGATCGCGAAGAAGAACGAAGAACATAAGAATTACTGTTACACTCCGGGACATCACCTTTCCACCTTTATTGATAATCTGGACACATTTTCTGGTCAAAAGTAACCTCATCAGTACGTCTTCAATCGTTTGTAAACAGACACGGCTATCTTGAGAATCGCATTGTATGGTAACACCAGCTTATATTTAATTTTATACATTAAGAATTAATAACAATTTGTAATACTTAGTAACCTTAATTCTGCATTACCTGGCCTTACTAATCGTTAAAAGAATCACATGTACCCTGGGATAAAAGATAAACAAAAATTATATTTAAATTGTATTATACAGTACTAGTTCATTAACAAATCGATTCAGCATTGTATGATCGATATTGCGATCAAATAAACTGTGAAGAACACTGTTGGAAATTAAAAAGTAATATAAATAAATAATCCTTCTTGTATGTAATGATGTTCTGCATTATTGTAGAATAGGTATTGTATTTTGATGGGGGAGTAATTTACAGATAAAGAAGTTGATTAACTATCAAGTGAAACAAACTAACCTATAAAAATAAGTCAATTACGAATAGCAGCGCTTGCTGTAGACAGCTGGTGGAACGTGAGATTGCCGATCTAACGTATTCTCTTCGTCACATTTGAATTAATTTAAATAATACGGACTGAATAGGGTTGGAGAGAATTACCGAATTATTAACTAAAATACATGTAATATAGAGTTATTATCTGGTAAACATTTAGTAATTGATCAACACAGGGCTATGTTCAACATAAGAGTTGCAGCAATAATATAATAAATAAAATTTGTTATTAATATTGAGTTGCAGGAGGTCACCTCTCCAATAACATAATAAACATTTTTCTTAAACAGATCGAATTGGTTAATTACAATTTTTTTTAAATTAACTACAAACTATAATTAAATAAGAAAAACCACCAAATAGAGAGAATACATTTATTACAAATCGACAAACCCAACAGTGGGGCTTTTAAACATCCTCAATTATAATTAATACAATGTGATCTTTTAGATTACAAATTGGCGCATACCAACGTGGAGCTTAATTAAACCCCGAAACCTAAAACAATCTTATTGACTTTCGATGATTACAAAATATATATATATATATATATATACAGTATAACCCCGCTAGTCCGAAATTCCGGATAATCCGAACCACCTCCAGGAACCAAATAGG
Organism: Magicicada septendecula; assembly: GCA_034769895.1. Taxonomy (NCBI): domain Eukaryota; kingdom Metazoa; phylum Arthropoda; class Insecta; order Hemiptera; family Cicadidae; genus Magicicada; species Magicicada septendecula. The sequence continues at coordinate 583,660,724 of CM068369.1, forward strand.
CAAGGAAAGCTATAAAAACAACTGCAGATTTCATGAAGTGACAAATGATTTCATTACATTTCTAATAAAATGGTTACATTTTGCAAAATCAGTAGAAAATAATACTAACCACTGTAATACGTATTAATCAGTAGGCCTACAATTACTGGAATAAAATTCTTAAACAAAACTACAAACTACAAAAACAGAATTAAATTATTGTACTGTACAGTACTTAGATTACAGTTTCTATACTTTATTAACAGAATTTCCAAATAAACACTTCAATATTAACACTTCACTTATTCACTGGTTGCACAAAATCAGTTATTCTCTGCTGGCGTAAAGACGTGAATCTAGCAGACGACACAATATTCCACCAGCGTCTCATGAACATGATGTCCGCCGCTGTAGCGTTGGCATGCTGCTCCACATACTGCAGGGATATTTCCAGCGCCCTTGCTGCTTCTGAATGTGAAATGAGATGTTCTGAATCATCGGCTTCATCCATCACATCAGAATCTTCGTCGAAGTCTTGTCTGATCAGGGAAACGATTTCCGTATCTGTCAAAACTTGGTGGTCTTCCGTGTCAGCTGCCACCCACTCGTTCACATCTGTTTCATCTGCTTCTTCACAAAAGGTGTGCTAACCATTTTAAGTAACGACACTGTGGTGACCATCGCGTTTCACCATCGTGTAACACAATCGGATCGTCACCCTCTTTCCAACGAAATATTTCTATACCGTAAAATGAACATCGAACCCTGCCCAGTTCATTTATGTAATGAAAGCCTGCGGCAAACATAACGGTTGGACTGATGAAATGCACAGGCCATGATGTAAAGGTTTTCAGTCTCTCGTTTTCGACTTCAAAGTCAGGCGTCAAATCTAATCCGCACATGTCGACAGTGTTGACAACAATGAGTTGTTACACCGGCGTTCACAAAATGTATATGATAATGTTGGCTTCACGTAATTCCTCCACAACGGAGATGATTTCGTTGCCGTGTCCGGTGTGACTGGCGCGTTTTGAACTTACCAGCAGTCTCAACTGTTCAACCAGTTCGTTGGGATCGTTCCAGTTTACGTAATCGATACCACGTCCGCTTTATCTTTTAGTGCACATGAACTATGTTTCCGCTTACCAACCATTTTTATACAATACGCACTTAAAAACCAACACTGAAACGTATGTAAGTTGGAATGCACACACAACGTCTCAGACTGACAGGTGTCTCACTACTGAAAGCAAGGCCACGAGAAGAAACAAACAAGAGTGGCGGAAGTGGGATTACTAAGAAACTGGCATGAGTCATAGTAAACAACAATACCGCACTAGAAAGCCACTGAACGTCAGTGTCAATACTCTTCACCTTATAGCCGGTTACACACACGACGGATTTTCCATGGCGGACAATTGACCGTCGCCGCTCACAGAAATCTAGCGTTTACACACAGGGCGGTAAAATCTCCGTCGCCGTCGTACGAGTCAGGTGACTGTTGGCATCGAAGTTTATTTTGTTAGTTGCTATGGCAACCAGAATGTTTTAACATGATAATTTTTTAGGCTGGGGGTCATTCCACAAAAATTTTACGCTTCCACACGTTCGATTCCACACGAACAAAACAACTCTAAACGGTAGAAAAACCGCTGTGTGTGTAAACGTGCATTTGGTCGCATACGCCACTACTTGGACGGTGACTGTAAAACTACCGTCGACTCCAGTGGCAGTCGGCGGTTGCACAGCAACCGCCAATGGCAAATTGACCGCGCGTTTATTTTTCCGTTTAATGTGTAAGCTCTCATTTACTTCAGTGCACTACTGTTGGAACGGCGGCGACGGTCAATTGTCCGCCGCGGAAAAATCCGCCGTGTGTGTAACCAGTGCAACTGTACTGTATTACAGTACTGTACTACGTAATATTTTATGAAATATTCAACTCTTATAAACCGTAAAATGCATTCGTTGAATAAAAAACGGGCATATATGAGTTACATATAAGTTAAAGACCATATTTAAATCAAATAAATAATTATAATTATTTAATAATAATTATTTCGGATAATCCGAATTTTTGCCAATCCGAACCGGCCCCGGTCCCAATTAGTTCGGACTAGCGGGGTTCTACTGTATATATATATATATATATATATATATATTGTTACAACACAAATAAGCCACCCCAGTACCAGGGATAAAAAATATAATTCTTAATATAAAAATACTTCATATAAAATAAAATGTTTAAAAATTAATAAAATATAAATATTAGGACACGACGAACGACGATATTACCCAACCAAAGTGATTGACCCAAAAACAAAAACACAAAGAAGGGAACCACGAAACATATGCAAGAAAAAAGGTGATGGACCAAACAATTATGAACTAACAAAGGAAGATAAGAAACCAGAACTAAAGAAGAATCAAAGGAAGGGAACAAATCCCTACGACTAAACAGAAATCAAACCAGATGAGAGGAGGAGAACCGAACCAAGATGAAGACAATTGAAGAAGACGAAGAAGAGGAAGAATGAAGAGGAGACAGATTAAACCCAAGGGGAAACTAACACACATATAGAGGGGGAAAAATAGTAGACTCAAGGATAGAATACTGTAAATAAACCCCAAATAATTATCCATTAATGAAACAAATAGTATTATTATAATTGGAATAACTTATGTACCTATTTTAAAGACACAAGACGATTGTAAAGTGACGTAGTGTAGAAAAGTACACTAACACTATTAGGAAGGTTAGGTTTAACAAAAAATAAATAACCTAATATTATTAGTAATAAATATTATGCTAGAAAGAAATAGTGAGAAATAATAGGAGAAAAGTATAGGGATTACCCATTAAATAACACTCAATACAAACAGTGAACCAAAGTAAAGTGCAATAGAGAAAGTGTAAATACCCTAAAAATAGTGAAAGTGTATCAGTGATGAACCTCTATTAATCAAAGGTGAAGGTGATACAGGGAAATAGTTATGTTAAGCAATAAAAATGTAATGATAAGTAAGAAAACACTTTATAAAGCATTGATAAAACAATCAATGATTGGAGTGATCTTGTACACATTTACATAACTAAAAATAATTAAAAATAATATTTCAAATAAATATAAAAGAAGCATGTAATGTTATTCAGGGAGAAAGCCCAGACAAAAACAGTTTGTATTAACATGGTATGGAGGAGATAGTAGAATAGAAATAAAGTTTTGTTTTTAAAATTAAGACTACAATGAATAAAACACCCCATGTTGAAAGGGGAATTAACTTTCATAATTTTGCAAGGAGTGATTATGTTTATCACTCAAAGTAGTAACAAAAGAAAGGAATTAATGTTAGAACTAACAATAACTAGTAACTTATAAAGAATAGTTTGGTTCAATGTTATGAAGAGGATATGGCTGAAGGGAACCTGCAGTCCATAAGCCTAATTGTTATATTTTAAAAAATGTGTAATGAAAGTTGTGTTGAATAATGATTGGAACACAAACAGGATGAACACACAACACAAACAAATATGATAGCTAAGTGAAGCCCATCAGGCTGAATTCAAAATGTAATTTAAAAGAAATCCACCCAAAAAACCATCATGGCTAATCTTGGCTATGAAAACATCTAACTGTCAGAGACACTCAAATGTCAATTGTAACAATTTTGCAAGAAACTTTACTAATCTAAGACCAGTAAATGGCCAATAATTATATGTAAATCATTTTAAAACAGAAATGTTATTATAAAAATTTAATTTAAGAAAGATATGTAATTTTTCAAATGTCAAATATTTAGACTAAAGTTAATGCATAACAGAATATGACCTTATGAGGTATCATTGTAAACTTTGAAAGGAAAGAAAGATAATAGTGATATCATTTATTACCCCAAAGGAACTGTAAAGGAATAAAACCATTAGGAAAATACTTAATAAATTTGAATAAAAATTCAAATCTCTTAACAATGCTTTTGAAAGAGGAATTAACCAATCCAAGGAGTGATGTTACCATAGTAACGGGCCGTTGAAGGCTAATTTTCCGTTAAATTTATGAGACTTGAAGAAACGACGCGTGGGTAAGCGGCATGCAAAATTGTGAAGATTGAAATTTGACTCTAAATAGTTATGAAAAGTTTCGGAAGTTAACCAAGATGACCAAGGACAAATAGATGCCGACCTACCAAGAATTGACGATGTCCTGGAACCAAATACCAATAAATTAGTTAACAGAAATCCCAAGACGAGATTGAAAAAGATGTTCGAAGCTTAAAACCAGTCCAAATTTGCAGAATATCCACTACCCCAGATGACAACACATCAACACTATCTGAACTGATAAGTATCGAATAAATTCCTTAATCCCGAAACAACCAAATTACTTTAAATATCTTTCAAATGATCAAATTTCTCACTATTGAACAAATATCATTTTCTTTCAAAGGTTTTAATGCATAATTTACTTACGTAAAAACATTTTATTAATCAAAATATAACCTCGCTTAAGAGTACAACTTTGTAACAAAAATATGACACTACCGAACAATTTGTAAAAACACATACTTTCTAAGTACGTATAAGGTATGGTAGTGTACTTTTTTAATGTAACCAACGTTTATGTCTTATTTCATAATCCAAAGAACCCCAGATTTGGAACAGATTAATATATTGTATGTAACTGTAGCCATAGCGGAAGAGAAATAATTTGTTTTCAGATCGATTTGCCAACCTTGAGATATTTGTGTTTCATGTTATAAACCGGAGCAATTTGTTATCAAAACATTTATAATCCATTTGTCATATTAATTAATGACCGAATTTGTATTAAAATCACAGTACAGAGTATTACTATCTTTTTATTTCATAGGACGTTGTAGAGTATATGTGTGTTAGCAAGTTTTATTCAATAACCAACTAGCGCTCGTCACGAGTGGTCAAGACGGCAACCTGTATAGCGGCGGGAACCATTCGAAAGCTCCAGCTGTCAACGCTAATAACACGTATCATCTTATAATTTAACTATTTTAATTGTTTTGATAGAAACAATTTGGCGCCACCCGGGATTCGCAACCCCTATGAATTAACAGGTAGGTTGTACTGGTAATTTTGACAACGCTACAGACTCCAGTAGTGACTACGATTATTGTAACGACCGGTGTGAGGCAAACACACTACATTCACACTAATACACATAATAAACAAGTGTGAACACATTTTAACAGGTACGCACACGTTTCTTCGTTACAATATATATATATATATATATATATATATATATATATATGACCAATTCTAAGAGGAAACACCATCTTCTAATCAGCAATGCAAATATTGCCTCACATTATCTATACAGTTTCTTACACAGCTACACATACCTATAGATCAAATCTGGCTACATACAGTCACACAGATAGTTATTTTACACAGACAGTTATTTTTAGGCAGGGATATCACACACCAGTTTATGAATTGCATAGGGAAAGTGACCACAAATTTTTCTCATGACACAAATCGGACCCACCCATATGCTGGGCGATCCATTGCACTAACCAATCTGAATTTAGTGATTAATTATATACATGAAACAAGCAATACAACCTGAAATATTATAATCTGAGATTCACTTTCATAAACTAGTAATAAAAGACGTTTATTCAATAACTGACATATAGAATTAAAAAATTTAAAAATAAGAACATAGAACGGTCATACTTGCCTAGGGAGTCGGATGCCTTCTAATATTGGACCTTCTTCTATTCTAATTATATTCTTATGTGGTCTACGGAATGGTGAAATGGGTTTCAGCATGTCCATTAACTCTGACTGCATACGGAATACCTGAAGAAATACCAACAGGATGTATAGGTCTTACGATGTGTTCATACTTTCTTAAAAGTACCATAAAGGTTTTCATCAAGCCATTTCTTAAAACAGTTTTAAAATAATGTTTTAATTTTGTATGTACAATTATTTATATTTATATAGATTGACAACACAACCTGTATAGATACTCCTCCCCCCCCCAAACTTTGGCAAATGTGAAAACAATTAGAACACTTCTATTAAGTACATTTAATATGATTAAATTGTGCTTTTTGAAAGTTGCAAGCATTGTCAGATAAATGTAAAATGAATAAAATTACATTACTTGCAACATATAACAAGTTCCCTTAATAACCTCTGTTCCTTATCTGTTACAACACATCACATTTGTACTACTATAAGATTTAATTCCATAAAATGTTATAAAAATTAACTGTAAAAATAAATGCATTAGTACAAGGTTTCTATTTACAGCAACTAAGTTGAAATAAACGTGTGAAAAGTAAATTTTGTAAGACAAAAGTTCAATATTCGTTTCTTTCAATATTCACAAAAAATTCTCCAACTTACAATTTCTCTGAGGACGCATTTAACAGATGTTTCCCTGTCGCTGCTATCAATTGGACGGAATACGAAAACAATAGGATATACATAAGCACCAGGAATGGTGAAATGTGATTCCAATTTATAACAAATAGGTAAGCCTAAAATTATTAAAGAAAAAAAGAATAATTAACAAAAAGATAATAATTTAAATTAAAATATTTTTTTACTGTGACTATTTCAAAACAATCAAACTTTCAAAACTAACATAATTAACTAATATATGATTAAAACCAACAACATAATGTTACAAAACTAAATGAAACAAAATTAAAGAAATAGAAACATAAAAAATGATTTTTCGGTTTTGTCCACAGAAAACAGACTAGGAAAATAAAAATCACTATTAATTACTTTCAAACAAATTATACAACATTAAGCTTTAAATTTCATAAAAAATGTATTCTACTTTAAGGTCTGTTGTCCCTAATGGGCTTATTATGTGAATTAATTTTCAAGGCTGTAATGTTACCAAAGAAGAATCCCCCCACCTGCAACAACTCCAAAAATTTACAAAACTCAAGGTTGTCACCATATTTTGACAGACAGAATGTGGAAAACGCAACACTATCCCCCAAAATAAAACATCAGCCAAAACACTTAAAATACTCACTTACCCATTAAAGAAGAATGCAGGGTCCAGATCAGTTTAGGCGAGTCTGTGAGCACAGGTTAGGTCGGGGTTAGGTAACAAAAACACTTAATGCATATACATGTTTCCAGAATAAATTTTTTTATACAATTATTCAATTAAACATAGTTTTTCTTTAATGTGAGAATTTGAATTAATCTGTAAATCAGTTTGAATTCAATGTTTCAGATTTCACAAATTAAATTAATAAAACAATTTATACTCTTACTTTAGCTTAATCATTTAAGCTTAACCTTTTAAGCTTTCCTCACCTCTTTATTTGTATTTCACTTTACAAAAATATAATATTTGAAGAACTGCTTTTATCACTTTTCATTACAGTACATGTTACCAACCTAACTATATACAATGCTCCAATGTATATTTTCTTTAGTGATACGGTCATCATCAATGTCATACATTCCTCATAAGTTCATATACCATACACAATATAATATTCAATAAAAACATTTTTTACCACTTTTGCTACTTATACATGCGTGTTCAACCAAGTACTACCCACCTATCAATCTACCAATCACACTATCAATTTTTTAGCTGACACGTTTTGTCAAATACCTTCACATGGAATGTGCCATTACAAGGCCTAATGCATCCCACCATCATTTTTTCTGTAACCACAAAATTGTCTGGTTTTAGCAAGATCTACAGTTCTTTCAAACTTTTATTGATTACCTCCATCCTGTAGCCTTTGTTGATCAATGCATTTATTAAATCATGTTCAATTAATATTAAATTGGAATAATACTGTTAAATAATAAACTATACGATATAACGTCTTTACTTAGGCAATAATTTCAAATTATCTTGTTGTTGCATCCTCTTCGTTCACTTGTTAATTTAATAATATATATATACTTTCACTTATGAACTTACTGTTGTCACTTCCCAAACGTTTCAAGATGTTGTTTCTCTTCTTCAGTGGGTTGAGTACTAACTGTCGATTACAGAATAACCGTTACGGAATGGAGTGTGTGGTGGGGGTTGATGGTGGGAAGGGGTTGGCGCTGAGGTTCGAATTATGTGTATGGATCAGTGTGTCAAATAGTGTATGTGATTTGTAATGTATCTGTTCATTTAATATGTTGTTTGGTTGTAATGTGTGATATCTGTATATTTCAAATTGTTCAGCTGTGTTTACCAAAAAGTAGAAAACTAAACACAGCTGAACAATTTGAAATATACAGATATCACACATTACAACCAAACAACATATTAAATGAACAGATACATTACAAATCACATACACTATTTGACACACTGATCCATACACATAATTCGAACCTCAGCGCCAACCCCTTCCCACCATCAACCCCCACCACACACTCCATTCCGTAACGGTTATTCTGTAATCGACAGTTAGTACTCAACCCACTGAAGAAGAGAAACAACATCTTGAAACGTTTGGGAAGTGACAACAGTAAGTTCATAAGTGAAAGTATATATATATTATTAAATAATTTCAAAGGTCGGGCGCCATCTTGATTAGCAAGAAAATAAATATAGACGTAAATAACTTTGTTTTGTACTTACCTTTACAAGTTACTATAGGGCAGGAATTCGTTTAAGCGAACTCTTGAGTAGCGGAAATTGTTATGTGAAATAATAATACCTGTTTAAAATTGTTACCAATGAGATTACCCAATTTATTTATATACGTATAAGTACATCTTACGCCATGGGGCGTTTATCAAACATCAAAATTTTAACCCTCCAAAATAAACATTAAACATGAAACATTGATATATGATTATTAAACATTAAAATCGTATAAATATCTAGCACAACCCAGCACTTAGAAAATTTAAGGCACTCTCTCTCTCTCTCACTCTCTCTCTCTCTCACGCTCTGGTACAATTTATTTATTTTATTGAGCTCATTTAAAATTTTTTAAATAAAATTTTTATTGGTCATTATTACATTGAGTGAATTTTGAATTGATCATTTTAATATTGAATGATGTTATTTTACGTGAAAATAAAAAATATGTTGGAACGTTCTCACCAAATTTTGGACAGGTCTCACCGCAATGCTAGGGTCGTCCGATCGTGCACAATCTGTTCCTATTTTACACCACTTTTAAGGCCCACACCGTCGTGTCTGCCCACGAAAACACTTTGGGCAGATTCTACACGCACGCTGTTCCTTAACGACCCATCGGCCGATGACACCTGTTCAAGTTCTTTATCGCCCCAACATTTCCGAGATTTTAGACAGTTAATTAACCACTTTTGGTGGTATAAAAGTTAAAATTCACTTAGTGAACCCTTTTGCCGGCCGGCTACATTCACGCTCTAGAAGAAAATGACCAAGAGTCTGTTTCACATTGCGTAGGTGGGGTAAAAACTACGTCATCAGGCTATTGTTCATAGCCAAGCCTCGAGTTGTTTACAGAAATATACATTCCTCACCGCTGACGTCATCAGGGCTCATCTCTTTATCTCGGTATGTGACATACGTTTTTTGCTGTGTTTGTTGTTTTGCAATTGAAAACGGTCAGAATCCTGTCAATTCACATTTGCGTATTATAAAATATTTATATAGTCCACTCACCACAGCTTTACAGGGATTATGAAATATTTAAATAATTATTAAAAATGAATGAATACAATAATTATGGTCTTTTGTACCATGTTTTTATTAATTTAATATTGCACCAGAATTGTACCATCACAAAACCCCCTCAATGAAAGATTTTGTGCCGAAGCATAAAAACTTTCATTGACCCATTCATACTTCCTAAAGGGATCAGCCAGGATAGGTCGCCACAACCCCCTTACAATTTATATAAAAGAAAATCAATAACTCACCCGTGGTCTGATGACGATGACAGTACCTGCATGACCTTACTGGACTTCTCCTTCGAGATCCCAACACCATAAGGCCAATTAGGCGCGTAACGCCCCTGCTCTGACGCGCTGGCCAGCTCAGGACCGCCGTCATAACATCACCAAACACTGAAACAATAAATTTAAATATCAAAATAGTGGCTTGGTATATTACTCTATCCTTAACTGATCTGTTTCCCCTTAGCTATGTGCTGGTTTGTGTTAATAAGCACTGGGTTTGCTTGAACTACTAAAAATATAAATACAAAAAATGTAACATACAAGAATTACATAGAATTGCCATTCTCTTTATGGACTACCCTGAATTGTAAATATTGTTTCGATTCCCATCGATAATAATTAACTCTTTCTGTTTCATAATTAATGTAATTATAAAAGAAACAAATATTGATATAAAAAAGAATTTAATTTAATTATAAATGAAAACATGGAAATCCCCATATAAATTCCCAATATTACTCAAACATGGAGAAAAACAAATTATAGAAAAAAAATAATTAATAAAATCTTATTGAAATTAAAATTATTATTAAAAGTATTATTATTATTATTGACAGTTAATAACTGGCGCTGTCAATAATATTTACCCCTCTTTCTCCTCCACACACACTATTTCCCCCCCTGAACTGTTGCGTTCAGTTGCCTCCACAAGGACTGAGGCAGAAGGAGTGAGCACTTTTTTCTTTTCTCTCTCTCCCATCCTTGCTTCAGCTTTATAAAACCTTCAGGGTATGTACCCCTACTTTTACTCTTATAATATGCCCCTAAGGTCTACCACCCCAACCGAGGTGAAGTAGCCTATGCAAACAAAGAATCTTAGATTCCCCTAAACCTCCCAATAAATTTCAACATTTTAACCAATTTTATAGACAACCAACCATGGTCAGGGTTACAATTGCTGGCCACAGCTGGTTGTCGTCCAGATCCACGATTAGTGTTGGTAAGACAGTACTCGCCCGAAATTATGTGACACATTGTGTCTTATGTAGTCCCAATTGGGACTACCCTACAACTAACAGGTTATACACATAAATCCATTATAAGACTACCATATATTACAAACATAATAATAATATTATCACTGTTCATAAAGCAGTCTCAATATATCACCATAGTAGCACTATGTCCTTTTAACCCCGTAAGGTTGTTACTTCAATATCAAATTTAAACTTGATTTCAAAATTTGAATATCATCTAAAAAATGTTAATTCTTTCTTTAGTTACATAATTAATTTTGTAGACACTTTCCAAGTCCCAACTTTCACTTTTCAAAAACTAAAACCTTCTCACTACAGGATAACAATGGATCATCTTATATACCTAGGTTATACATAAAAAAAAATATAACTCCTTAATGAGTTAAAATATTAAGTCACAAAATTCCAAGTTCTATTCTATAATTTCTAGAATAAAATCAATATTCGTGGGAAAAATGCCAAACTGTTTTTTTTTTTTCCCCCACGAATTAGGTGTCCCCCTCCCCGTTCAATAATAAGATTAAATTTCTACTTGCAACCACTTTTGTGTGGAGTAAGACCATCGTTGCTTTCACTTCCATATGTCAGTTTCGCCAACCATGGTCCGCCTCCAGAATTCCAAAATCTACGATCAGAGGTGGTGAGTCTGTGATCGCCCGAAAATGGGGGAGAGTCCCTTCTGAAAAAACAATAATATATCAAATTAATACTCATACACTCACTAAATAAAACAATAATATTTATAAGAGATACCTAAGATGACCAGTACAATTTTAAATTTGTAGCATTGTGTGTTCCCACTATCTCTCCAGTTACGTTGTTCTGCAACACATAAGAATTTTGCATTTTAATCGCTACTACCTCATACGGTCCTTCATATAAGAGAAAGAACTTCTTAATTTCTTTGTCTTGCGCACTCGATAAGTCATGCCTTTTTACTAATACCATTTGTCCTATATTATACTTAACCCACTTACCTCTTGCGTCGTGTCTACGTTTTCTCTGTTCACCCTTGCTGATTAAGTTTTCATTAGCCAACCGGATTTTAATGTTTATATCAGTTGTCCTGCTCTCAGGTGGATAGTCGAACAGTTGTTCCAAAATTCTTGGGGCGCGTGTTCCTCTTACCAACTCATGGGGTGTATAGCCGGTGGACTCGTGGGTGGTACTGTTTAGCCAAGTTTCTACCTTTCTTACATACAATGGCCATTCGCTGTGTTTAGCGTGACAATAGGCTCTAAAGATCCTGCCTATTTCTCTCATTACACGCTCAGCCTGGTTGGACTGGGGATGATACACAGCCGTATGCTTCGTGAGGATGCCTTCCCATCCTAAGGTCTGGCGCCATCTTCCACTGATGAACTGCGGCCCATGGTCTGATAAAATTACCTTTGGCTTACCCACGTTAATCATATAGTCTTTCGTCACCTTTTCACTCAATACCTTACTGGTAGCTCTTTTCACGCTATACAATTTTACATATTTTGAGAAAGTGTCAAGCAATACAAATATATAAACTACTCCGCCTCGACCCTTCGGCAATGGTCCAAACAAATCCACAGCAACTAAATCAAAAGGTCTTTCTACCTTAATATAATTTAACTCACCTTCTACTCTGTAGTTTACCACCTTCGACTTTTGACACAAGTCACAACTCCTAAGCAGCTGTCTCACTCGCCTCTCCATATTCCTGAAAATACATGATTCTTTTAAAACATTCACACACTTTTTAGCCCCAAAATGACCATATCTTATATGACAATCCCAAATAATCTTCTCTTCCAACACTGCTGGCACCACTAATCTCCAGTCACGCTCACCCCCTACTACCTTCTTAAACAACAACCCTTTGTAGATTTGAAAATATTGATTATACTCAGAGTCATCCAACTCCGCCTCTAAACTATGTATTACTTTCCCAGACTTACCATCTGCTCTCTGCATGGTTTTGATATCCTTCAGCTCTTCTCCAAAGATTCTGTCTTCTCTGCTAATCTGAAAAATTTCAATTTCTTTTAAATCCCTACCTGTTATATTATTCTCGCAATCTACTCTGGAAAGAGTGTCGGGTACCTTATTCTCGGTTCCTTTAATATACTCCCACTCGAAGTTGTACTCCTGCAGAACAAGTACCCACCTGGTTAATCGACTGTGAGCAAGTTTGCAAGTGTTGAGGAATGACAAAGCTTTATGATCGGTTCAGATAATCGTTTTGTTGCCTAAGATGTAAGTCCTAAATTTGCTGACCGCAAACACAATACTGAGCAATTCTTTCTCCGTTGTGGTGTAATTCTTTTCTGCAGGCAATAGTGATCGGCTAGCGAACGCAATGGTCCGATGTTCCCTCTCCTCATCCTCCTGATACAGCTCCGCGCCTACAGCTACATTGCTGGCGTCCGTCTGCAAATAAAACATTTTATCAAAATCCGGATGGTTCATCATAATCATATTACTGAATTTTCGTTTTATTTCTTCAAAGGCTCCACGCTCCACGTCTCCCCACTTCCATTGCCTGTTCTTCTGCAATACCGCACTTAACTTTGCGGTGATGTGTGCGTAGTTCCTCTGAAATTTCCTATAAAAGTTGCACAACCCAAGAAAACTCTGAAGTTGTTTGATGTTTCGTGGTTCAGGGAAGCGCATAATAGATTCGACCTTGTCCGGGTTGGCGGAAATTCCTTCCGATGTAATAATGAATCCTAGAAAATTAATCTTCGTTTGTAAAAATTTGGACTTGTCCCAATTTACGGTTCAGCCTCCCGCTTCTAATTTTCCTAACACATACTTTAAATGTTCTAAATGGTCTTCAAATGTCCTTGACGCTATTAAAATGTCGTCCACATATACTGTGAGAAAATCTAAATCTTTTGGTCTCAAAATTCTATCCAAACATTTAATGAAACTAGCTACGCTGGTATTTAGCCCAAATGGTAGTCGCTTAAACTGATAATTTTTCCCATTAAATAAAAATGCTGTGTATGGCCTACTTACCTCTGCTAATGGCACTTGCCAATATCCGGCCGTCAGATCCAATGATGTCATGAACCTCACCCCACTAAACTTTTGAAAGATTTTGTTAATAGATTCCGGTGATTCTCGGTCTGGTATGATGATCTGATTTATCTTCCTTGCGTCTAAACAATCTTACTCCTCCGTCCTTTTTAATTACCACCACTAATGGATTTGAGTAGTGAGATACTGACCTCTCAATGATTCCACCTTCCATCATCTTATCCAATTCCTCTTGCACCGCTCGTCTTTTAGAGTAAGGCACTGGATAGCTCCGCTGCATGAATGGTGTGTGTTCCTTAATCTGTAACATACATTCATAATTTTTTGCCCTTCCTGGAATATCGGCAAACACTCTCTTAAACTGCTCTATTACCTGCCATAACGCTATACGTTGGCCACTCCTTATCACCTCACCCCCACTACAGAATTCATCCGCCCTTATCTCCCATACTGCATTATTAATATTGCTCATTTCATTATCAACATCTTCCAAATACTCACCCTCTCTACAAAAATTTATTTTAGTATCTAAGTTATTCTCAACTACTCGTTTCTGTAACAATTTCATACCAGTTGTTCTAACTTTATTTATCACATTTTCAAAATTAATTTGAACAGACCGATCACCCCCATCTAACTCTAACACCTTCTCTTTAAAATTTATTACAGCTTTATTTCTTTGTAAAAAATCATTTCCCAAAATAATGTCTAAACTTAGTCCCTTGACTACCAAAAATGTATTATCAAAATTCATATCTCCAATTGTGAAACTTAAATGTATCTGTTTTGTCACCCTTTTACTACGTACCCCCGTGACTCCTATTACTGTAACCCCTGCTACGGGTAAAACTGGAATATCCTTTTTAAATTCTTTTAATTCACTTAAAATGTTCTCGGCTATTACTGAAATTTCACTTCCTGTATCAACAAGTGTTTTAAATTCTCTATTTTCTATTGTTACCTGGATTTCCGTGAGTCCAGCTCTCACCTCCAATGTCGTGTTGCTCTCCTCCTCCAACAAATCAGCAACGATATCAGTTGTTATGACGTGCGATTGTACGTCTTCTATTGGTCGGACCTCATGTGCTTCCCTGAACAGTGGTCGGGTCCTATTTACCACTGTCAACTTTAGTTTTCCGGCTGTGGCCTGTTATTACTGGTGGTGGGTACCTGGTGTCCCCTTGTTGGTCCCTGATTGTGATGTTGTGTTCCTCGGGTACTCGGTGCTCCTCTGTTCGTAGGTACGAACTGCTTTGGGTTGTTACTCCTTGGTTCATTTCTTGGCGTTTTGCATTGGTAACAATGTTGCATGTGTGCACGATTTCCCTTCCTGCAACTAGAACAACTCCAATCGCCTGGTTGCTGTAAATCAGTACGAAAATTAAATTTATTACCATTATTATTGTAATAAGGCCTTGGCCGATTAAACTCGATGTTATGATTAGGCATATTTTGTTGAATGGGTCGTCTACCCATTTCGCGGTCATTGATGCTTTGTAGTATATCTAATACTTTTTCAAGCTCATCTAGATTTTCTATTTCTTTGGTCATTAGAGTAACCTGCACCTCTCTTGGTAAGTGCTTACTCACGTATCTAACGAATGACTTAAATGGTATGGGTGGCTCTAAATATTTTGCCTCATTGTAAAGTTTGGTTACATATATTGTAATGTTGTTGTTATTAGGGTTACGTCCCATGAAATTACCCGCTCCCATAATGCGGCTTCTTAAAGTCTCCTGCTCTTCTTCAGTCCAATATTTACCCTTAAATGCTTTCTCAAAAGTGTCATAGCAATCCCATTCTAACCTATGAGCCTCAGCCCATATTACTGAATTGCCCTTGAAACATTTGACTATTTTATTTAATTTCACTTCCCAACTACTACTACTAAAATAATTGAAATCCCGTGTCTGATTTAAAAAACGCATGGGATGTATTACCCTGTTTTCATGGCTAAAATTCTCTAGTTCTATTTCATTATAGAAATCCCTAGTCACTATTACTCTATTATTAATACTTGAAATATTTTTATTAATTTCTCCCCATAACTCATTTTTTACACTGGTTAAACTATTAGCAATTACATCATATTTATCATGCACATCCATATTATTTTGTATAGTTAAATCATCAATTTCTTTGATCTTACTTTGTAACAGATTTAATCTACTCTTGGTATTTCTTTCATGTTCTGATATGGTATTATCTATAGTTTCAATATTCTTTGTAATATCTGTTACATTTGATTCAATTTTCTCTAAATGATTCTGCAAAACATTTGTTTTCAGTTCTACTTGGTTACTCACTTCAACATTGGTTTTAATCTCTATTTGACTTTCTACGAAAGTTAAACACTTCTGTTCTAATTCTGTATTTTGTGACTCCAACTGACTTTTGACTGTATCATTAACTGTGTCATAAATTTGATCAATTTTAGTATCTAAATTACTTATTCTATTATTGAATTTCTCATTTACAATTTCTAACGTGGTTTTCTGGATGTTATCACAACGTATTTCTATTGTGTTAATTCTCTCATCAAAGTGATAATTTTGTCTTTTAATTTCATCTTTTATTTCGTTAAACTTGATATCAAAACTATTTCTGATTTCATTTTTCTGCTCATCAAATTTGTCATTTAAATTAGTAAATTTTTCATCAAATTTATTTAATAATAGCTGCATCATTGCGGCCGTACCATCTGGTTTACTTTCTGAACTAGTTGAGATGGAGGTTAACGAAACTGGATTTAACTCAGTGGCTCTGGTTTCACTGATCTGACTAATTGGGGTTAATTTAACGTCCATCTCACTCGTAACTGTTTCGTCAGCTATGCTGACTTTTGCATTATTATCTTCATCAGTATTCATTTTGCTTATTTATAATACACGCATGCATACAATCTTATAACATAACCTCGTAAAATTTGGGTTATGTTTACGTATTTAAAATTGGCGTTTATTACCTCAGATAACTTTTCCGCTCTCTTTGTAGGCTTACCCACATAAAATTATATGTCGGGTCCCTGTTATTACGGGAGCCATTTGTTAAATAATAAACTATACGATATAACGTCTTTACTTAGGCAATAATTTCAAAGGTCGGGCGCCATCTTGATTAGCAAGAAAATAAAGATAGATGTAAATAACTTTGTTTTTTACTTACCTTTACAAGTTACTATAGGGCAGGAATTCGTTTAAGCGAACTCTTGAGTAGCGGAAATTGTTATGTGAAATAATAATACCTGTTTAAAATTGTTACCAATGAGATTACCCAATTTATTTATATACGTATAAGTACATCTTATGCCATGGGGCGTTTATCAAACATCAAAATTTTAACCCTCCAAAATAAACATTAAACATGAAACATTGATATATGATTATTAAACATTAAAATCGTATAAATATCTAGCACAACCCAGCACTTAGAAAATTTAAGGCACTCTCTCTCTCTCACTCTCTGGTACAATTTATTTATTTTATTGAGCTCATTTAAAATCTATTCATGTTTTACGTACCCAGTCACTTTATGGTTAATATAATTAAATTACCTTATTCGGTCCACCTTAGTGACACTAGCTTCTTTCGTTCAATGACGGTTTCGGGATGAAATCCCATCTTCAGATATACAATATCAATTCAAATGTAAATGTATACCACATTTTGTGGTTATGTCATAATTTAAAATGTTTAAAATCTTTTAAATAAAATATACAAAACGTAACAACTGAATCGCTCGGAGCGCTCGCATGCATGCACGCTGTACCGCGATTTCCTTACGACTGGCTATAATTATCATTCAACCGTATAGCAGTGTCAAACAGGTTATTAGATCCGAAGTTCATTTGATCATTTAATATATTATTTTTGCTTGTTGCGTTTTTTGTAGCTTTATATATTTCAAACTCCTCTAGGCTATCCATTAATTTACCCTTCTTGCAAGTATGTAACGCTACGAAATTGTTTTCGAAACTAGTATAATTATGACCTTTTGTTATTAAATGTTGTGCAAAACTGGAATTATTATTATTTGTTTTACGAATATACTCCAAAAATCTTGTATAAAAATCTCTGCCGGATTCTACATCGGCCAAAAATTATACAAGATTTTTGGAGCATATCCTAAAACAAATAATAATAATTCCAGTTTTGCACAACATTTTGCACAAAATGTGGTATACATTTACGTTTGAATTGATATTGTATATCTGAAGATGGGATTTCATCCCGAAAAGCGTCATTGAACGAAAGAAGCTAGTGTCACTAAGGTGGACCGAATAAGGTAATTTAATTATATTAACTCATTTAAAATGTTTTAAATAAAATTTTTATTGGTCATTATTACATTGAGTGAATTTTGAATTGATCATTTTAATATTGAATGATGTTATTTTACGTGAAAATAAAAAATATGTTGGAACGTTCTCACCAAATTTTGGACAGGTCTCACCGCACTGCTAGGGTCAGCCGATCGTGCACAATCTGTTCCTATTTTACATCACTTTTAAGGCCCACACCGTCGTGTCTGCCCACGAAAACACTTTGGGCAGATTCTACACGCACGCTGTTCCTTAACGACCCATCGGCCGATGACACCTGTTCAAGTTCTTTATCGCCCCAACATTTCCGAGATTTTAGACAGTTAATTAACCACTTTTGGTGGTATAAAAGTTAAAATTCACTTAGTGAACCCTTTTGCTGGCCGGCTACGTTCACGCTCTAGAAGAAAATGACCAAGAGTCTTTGTTTCACATTGCGTAGGTGGGGTAAAAACTACGTCATCAGGCTATTGTTCATAGCCAAGCCTCGAGTTGTTTACAGAAATATACATTCCTCACCGCTGACGTCATCAGGGCTCGTCTCTTTATCTCGGTATGTGACATACGTTTTTTGCTGTGTTTGTTGTTTTGCAATTGAAAACGGTCAGAATCCTGTCAATTCACATTTGCGTATTATAAAATATTTATATAGTCCACTCACCACAGCTTTACAGGGATTATGAAATATTTAAATAATTATTAAAAATGAATGAATACAATAATTATGGTCTTTTGTACCATGTTTTTATTAATTTAATATTGCACCAGAATTGTACCATCACAATACTACTTCAAATGTTTCTTTGAATTATTTGGTTGAATACATTTCAGTTTATAAGTTAATTCATTATTTGTAACTGATCATTTTAATTTATCTGTTCCAACAACGCCATTATTTTATAGTTTTTCCACTCTTTAATTGTATTAGCTCACCTGAAGCTGGACACAGACTATTAGAGTAAAAAATTTGTGGTTTAGTAAATTCTGTAAATGTAAGAATGGTGGGGGACCCATAATAATATAGTTAGTATCAAATGTCACTACCTGAATTATTTAAAATGTGTAACTATTTCATTCTTGATTCACCAATTCCTTTTTTCTTCTACTAATTTGTCAACAAGACATTTCATCAACTTCATTAAAGTGATTATATTTTTTTACATTGATTATACATTTTACAGTCTATCAAAGGAATCTTAAGATTATGATTTACCCAGGAACTGGGTAGACAACAGAGTCGATGGGGAGAGCAGGTACCACAGACCAACGCCAATACATTACCATGTGAGGGGGTCAGCGAGTACACACAGAGGTACTAGACAGGATTATAGTACAATTGAAGGTTGGGAATGCCAAGACTGTAGAACTATGAATTACGCTTTCCAAACAGCCTGTTTTAGATGCAGCAGAGCAAGGAGTCGTCAACTGAGGTCAAGGTGGTCAATCCAGGGGTAATGCCACCAATCAACAGGAGCATAATGGTCAAAAGGAAAACAAGCAAGGACAATGAAGGAGGGGTCCAACCACTGTTAGGAAGTAGTGGGGTCCAAGGTACAAGGAATTATAATAATAACCTGATCAAGACAAACATGTCAACGGAGTTGTTGGAGGAAGACAACAGAGGTAGGAGAACCAGAAGCGTGACTGATTGAAATTCTGAAATTTTTGTCACAACTGAAGGTACGGAGGTAAATTAGTAGATACTGGTAGTAAAATTTCAGCTATTTCAGAAAATGTGTTAGATGAATGAAGAGAATTAAACATAAATATTCTTACTTTACCAGTTGCAGGGGTTACAATAGTGGGGGTCACAGGTATTAGAAGTACAAGAGTAATGAAACAAGTTCAGTTAAATATGAAAATAAATGGAGGGGAGTATGATAATTCTTTTTGGTAGTTCAGGGATTAAATTTAGAGGTTGTACTCGGTAATGATTTTTGGAAAGACTCATCCCACAGCTCGCACGGAACACTCGCCACTGCCGCAGCAACTAGTATCCTAACACAATGGCCCTTTTCAGGACCAGAAAAAATGATATATTGTCTGAATGGTACCATTTGTCTAGTGACAAACGGTAATAATAGTGTTGTAAATGGTTATATTTGGTGCCTAGTAAATGCAATGAGTATAATGAGAGCATCTATGACTACTTTGCTAGTAATTGGATGTAATGTATCATGTCCCATGTTATATGCGTTATTTGAGATTATAATGGGATTAAGGTGTTGTATTTACTTACTAGATATATATTTTTCTTTCTAATACCACATTAGAAAGGGGATTCCCCAACTTTTGTGTGGTCAGGGACTCACCAAACCCTGACTGTGGAACTAGCTTCTCATTGGAGACTGTGGTTAGGGTACACTACGCTTCGTGCTGCCTAATAATTACTAATCATAGTCTACCTTTGTCAAACTGGTGAATACAGAAATTGAACCTTAGTAAATGTGGAAGAGAAATCCCTAATAAGCTATGCAACAGTGGCTACGCACTGAATGTGGTGGTAGACTGTCTTAAAGGCATCTAGTAGTTTACTGCTGTTACTGGTGTATTGTATACCGGTACCACCAGACCTTGTGTAAGGCTGAACAAGACAGGCCCCATTAAAGTATTGGAATGGGTCCCACAGAGTATCAATTGAATATTGAATAAGGTTCGTCTCTTGTGGAAGTAACTGGGAAGACAGACTACCCATAAATTACAAATATTCTAGTGGATAGGGGTAGCTATGACACTAGCTAGATATAAAATGCAGATATTGGGTTTGTTGTAATTTAGAACTGTATTACTAAACTTTGATTGTAACTATTTGTATTGTAATATTGGTCATTTGGAGTAAGCAGTTAGCATTGAGTTAATAAAATTAAGACATTATTGAGAATAATGTAACAAATTAGAATTAGGAAATAGACACTTATTATAGCAAAACGTAATGGGTTGTAGATACCTCATTAAATTTTGTTAATGGAACTCTTTTGAATGTATTTTCATGTATGAAGCTATGATATGGAACTCGAATTTGTAATTTGTTGTAAACAATTAATTGCAGTTGTTTTGATTGTTCATCATGTAACGGTACATAAGTCTGTAGAGGGATTTGTAGGTACATGAAAATATAATTTTATTGTAATCCAAGGTATTAAACGACATGAGGTTAAAATTTCCAATATATATATATATCATACAACGCAGTTTGCCAGAACGAGTTGACGCCAAGGTCACTGGCGTACGTGCCAAATGACAGCTATTCAGACAAAACAATAACCGGACCATGCTAAAACGTCATCAAAAGTACGAAAGACGTAATAACTGAGCCATATAACAATGCCGTCATCACCACAAAACAATAGATACGATGACGAATTATCCCTTCCACCTGGCGAATATACACCAAGATGTCGGTCTCAGTCGACAAAACATCGTTCGTGCGAGAGCACGATATAAAATCTGCTGGTCAGCAATTGCCAGTAAACCTATAGAATTTGGTCAAAACGTAACTACAGTGTAAAAAGTGAAACCAGTTAAAATAACAGTTTAAAAATGTAAAATTAGAATCAGTGAAAATAGCAGAAACAGAAAGACTATCAATAATTCGGCAATCACCGGTGGAACAATGAGGGACAGCTAAGTAAACTGACTACCATCAAAATTCAGGAAAGTAGAAACCTACAAGATTTCAATTCAATATTCCCTAAAATTTTGAGCTCAAATTAAACAAAATGTACCATTTCAGTAGTGTGTGTGTGTGTGTGTGTGTGGGGTGAGAGTGGATGCGTGTATACCGGTATATGCATAAAACAAGATCACCAAGCATTGGTTTAGGTTAAGGGATACAGAAAACGTAACTATGTAAAAAGCAGCTGCCGTATGTTTTAAAACCATTTTTTTAGAGTAACTCAAACATACAAGATATATTATGTAATTGAGGCATATGTAATGTTCATGCAGCGAAAGCGATTTGCGGCCATTTTGTTTTTTGTGCTTGGTAAAGAAACAAGCATCCATTTTGTTTTTATTTGTGTTTGTATTTCCAAAGATGTTTAAAATTAAATTGCCAGTTTCCAATCAGAATATTAGCGTCTATTATTTCCAATAACCATTAAGTCTCTGCGATCGCTTAACAAGAACCTGGACCCTAATAAAACGTTATGGTGGCAATAACGCCACGTGCTGAATACAAAAGTAAACAACACACGAGTGTAACTGAGACTTCGAAAGGTAAGTCACAAGTAAAAAATAATAAAATAATATAGTATAAAGTGTGTAAGTTACAAATGGCTGCCCGAACAAGTGACTTTATATAAATAGATATTTATATAAATAAGCCTGATACAGAGACAGAATGGCTGTTTGAAATAAATAATGTGTAAATAAGGTACGTAAAATAGACGTAAATATGGGGTTATGTTTTGATAATGTGATGTATATAGTGAATTATTTGTTTACTATAAAATATTGGTATTGATGTTTTACAGCGGGTATTGTGAAGTAATATGTATAATAATTATTAAGTAAAATAAAGGGGATTATAATAAATAATTTTGAACATGGCCGAGGCACATGAAAATAAAGTAAGTGGATCAGGGGAGTTATGGAATAATATGGAATTCATGCACGAGTTTGAAAGGGTTTTGAAAGGAATGACAGGATGATTGGAGTAAATTCAATAATGAGCTGAGACAAATGAAAGAACAAAAAACGGGATTATACGCTTTTTTGAACGAAAATGGTGATGACACTAATAAACAAAGTAACGAGGTAAGTGAAGGGGTTAGTGAAAGTAAAATAGTGGAAGTGGTAGCATTAGAAAATAAAATATTGAATAGTGAGAATAATTCTGACAGTAAAATGGGGGTAGAGAATAGTGGAGAAACAAATAAATTAAATGAAAATAAAGACGGTCGATGACATGTAATGAGGTAAGTAGGAGTGAGAATTATGACAAAATAAGTAAAAATGTGGTGTTAGAAAATAATGGTGTGAATATAGAGAGTACTGGTGAAATTTTAGAGGGAGTAGTATATGATAATGGAATGTTAGTGTGTGTTAATGAGTCAGAGAGAAAGTGGAGAGAGAATATACAGGTAGAGGAGTTGCAGGGGGTAAATTTTTCCCGTGATGTTGTAGTTGGGGGTGAAGAAAAGGCTTCACGAGCGTATTTGGAAGACACATGGTCTGCAAATAGCCGTCCCTGGATTTTTTGTGCACCTGATAGGTGGTGCAATAATAAAGTAGTAGTGTCCCCTGCATATATTGAGAGAGAGAGTGTGATAGGAAGTTATGATGGGAGACATGGTGAAAGAGAGTTGTGTGTTAATTGGGATATGGAGTTATTTAGAGTGAATATAAATTATAAAGAATTGGTGGAAAGGTTAGGAGTAGAGATGGTGTATAATTATAGTGAAATTTTACCTGATGTTGAAGCGGAGGTAGTAGCAGAAGTAGATGATAATGTTGACGAATTATTAACTTACCTGATTATGACAGATAATACTAAAGGTGACAGGACCATACCCGATCGTGACAAATTATATGATATGGTAATATGGAATGATCATATTAATTATAAGGATATGGTGGAAGAATATGACAATATAAATAATTATTACATTGATAATAATAATATAATGTATTCGATAATAAATGACTTGTATATACCTAAGATTAGATGGTTATTTGATTATGGTGGATAAGCGTTTTATTGTTTATAAACATTTAATTACGTGAACAGTGTGGTTTTGAAATGGATTGTCTTGTGAAACGATTTTGGTCAATGATAACAAATAATAAGTTGGATTGTATATTTTTGTGTGTTAATGTCAAGGTATTTGTGTATTACATTATGTTGTGTATTATATGTATTTTTATGTAAACCATGTAGGTAATAGGTAAGAATTGATTTAATAATAAAGTATAACATTTTTTTTTGACTAAATAAATAATGAGAATAATTGTGAAGTCTAAGGTAATTAAAGTAACATTGTGTTGTAAAATTGATTGAATTATATAATGGAGATAAATTAATTAATTAATTTAAAATGTTGTATAAAAAAAGATTTGAAAATGAAGTTAAATGATTTTATGAGATTTAGATTATCTAATGATTAGTATATGATTAAACAGATAATATGTTTGGATATGGAGCTACATTATTGTTATGAGGTAAGTGATGAATT
The DNA here is from genome assembly GCA_034769895.1 of Magicicada septendecula. Lineage (NCBI taxonomy): Eukaryota > Metazoa > Arthropoda > Insecta > Hemiptera > Cicadidae > Magicicada > Magicicada septendecula. The sequence goes on from CM068369.1 coordinate 583,685,121, forward strand.
TTCTGAAGTAGGTGTCAATGATCATAGTAATGTAAAATGTTATAAAGATAGAGTTTGGGTAATAATGAGTATTTAAATAAGGCATTTGAGTTAGTCAAAGTTAACTCTAATGGGTGTTAAAGAAAATAAGAATTGTAGAATAAAAGTATTACAGAAACAGGGTAATAATAGGGACACAGTAGTGGTAAGTGCTTATATATAGAGAAACTGAGTAATGTAATTAGAGAGTAAATAGTTGCTGGTGATATTTTGTAGGTAAGGGTGAGGTGGTAAGGAGTGATCAACGTGCGTCGTTGGGAAGGGAATTGTGAAGGGTCGAGTAATGCTTGCCGAGATTATTGGGAAGGGCAAAAGGTGATGAATGGAATTGCCAAGGTTGGGAACACACATCCTAGATACAAAGAGGGTATTATATATTTGATTATAAAAGTGGAGAATGGTATAAGTGGAATTAGTGTTGAAAGGGGTTATTATTGAGAGATTGGTGTCACCCTATGTAATTCTGTTAGTGGTTGTTAGTAGGAAGAAAGGGAGTAAGGTTATAGATATAAATGTCAATTCAATAAGTCAAATTATAGTGAATACAGGAGTCACCCAAACTAATTAATGATCAAAATGTGAAATGTTAAAGAGAGAATTCATAGTAGAAAGGTAATAAGAAATGAAATGTGATGTAACATGAATGTTAATAATAAATTTGAATTTTTATAGAATTAAAGGGTACAATAATGAATAATTAAAAGTTTGATATAAAAGAGTTGAGGGAAATGATAATAGTAGTGTTTAGAATTTGTATACAAATTATTTAATTGTGAATTGTTTGGTTAAATGTAGCTATGATATTGTTCATGTATATTATGTTGTTATGCAAGATTAATGGGTGATTTTGGGGGTTGTTTGGTGTTATTACAAATGTAAAGCAATTGTGGAATGTAGAGACAGCAAATGTAACAGGAATTAAGTTTAGATATAGGTAGGCTATTGCAGTGGCGGCATGTGCCACTGTAGATAGTGTTATGGGTTGATGAGTAACGCACAAGTACGTTACCATCATCGGAGGCCGAAGTCGCCATACATACACTGTACAACCTTAATATAATTTTAAATTATATATGATTCTTAACCGTGCAGTGTATAAATGATGTTAGAGTGTAAACATGCTAATGAAGATGATTTCCCCGCCTTTTCGGGCGATTACCGTCTTACCAGCACTAATCATGGTGTTGGACGACAACCAGCTGTGGGCAGCAATTGTAACACTGACCATGGTTGGTTGCCCTTGAAATTGGTGAAGGTTGAAATTAACGGGGGGCCACTTAGGGGAAATCCCCGGAACTATGGAACAGCGGCTATCACCTTGTTCGAGTAGGAACAGCAAAACAGGTGATAGACCCGTTTTAAGGGTATAACTATGTAACATTCAGATATGATGATATCTGGCAATTTAAAAATGTAAAGCGGAAGCAAGGACAGGAGATGCCAAAATTCCTCCCTAAATTCAGTCCTTGTGGAAGCAACTGGATGCCACAGTCCAGGGGGGGTCATAGTGTGTGTGGTGAGGAGGTTGCTACAGGGGTAGTAACGTTAAATAAATATTAAGTATTAAATATATGATGTTGATATTGGTGTTGAACATAAAAGATAATTATGATTCTGCTTTGAAGAAGTATTAGTATCAGGAAAACTGATCAATGAAATTTAAATAGCTAGATTGTTTGCCATTACGAGTTTGTGTTTTGGATTCTATATGATAGATATATAGATGAGTTGCTGTTGACTCTTTAAACTTAATGAATTATTTGACTTGTTATTATCTTAGTGTAAGAGTATATTTCTTCTTGTGTTGAAAAGAGTTAAATATTATTGACGGGAGTCAAAATTTTGATAAGATGCAGGAAGTCAAAAGAGAAAGAGACATTCTATCGTAAATCTTGTTTATTTTGTGTTTGAGAAATTAGTAGTTAAATATAAAACCAATGCTTATTAACGTAAACCAATGCAGCTAAGGGGAGACAGATCAGTTGTAAATATGGCGGTATACAAGGCCACTATTTGATTTTTTATTTGGATATTTCAGAGTTTGGTGACGTTGTGGCAGTGGTCCTGAGCTGGCCTGCGCGTCAGAGCAGGAACGTCAAGTGCCTGAATGGCCTTGCGGTGTTGGGATCTCGCAAGAGAAGTCCAGTAAGGTCAGGCAGGTGTGGTCACCATCATTGGACCCAGGGTAAATCATTTGTATTCTTTTTATATAAACAGTACAAGGGGTTGTGGCGACATATCCTGGCTGGTCCCTTTAGGAAGTATGAATGAGTCAATGAGAGTTTTTATGTTTCGACATAAAACCTCTCATTGAGGGGGTTTTGTAACGGTACATAAGTCTGTAGAGGGATTTGTAGGTACATGAAAATATAATTTTATTGTAATCCAAGGTATTAAACAACATGAGGTTAAAATTTCCAATATATATCATACAACACAGTTTGCCAGAATGAGTTGACACCAAGGTCACTGGTGTACGTGCCAAATGACAGCTATTCAGACAAAACAATAACCGGACCATGCTAAAACGTCATCAAAAGTACGAAAGACGTAATAACTGAGCCATATAACAATGCCGTCATCACCACAAAACAATAGATCTGATGACAAATTATCCCTTCCACCTGGCGAATATACACCAAGATGTCGGTCTCAGTCGATAAAACACCGTTCGTGCGAGAGCACGATATAAAATCTGCTGGTCAGCAATTGCCAGTAAACCTATAGAATTTGGTCAAAATGTAACTACAGTGTAAAAAGTGAAACCAGTTAAAATAACAGTTTAAAAATGTAAAATTAGAATCAGTGAAAATAGCAGAAACTGAAACACTATCAATAATTCGGCAATCACCGGTGGAACAATGAGGGACGGCTAAGTAAACTGACTACCATCAAAATTCAGGAAAGTAGAAACCTACAAGATTTAAATTCAATATTCCCTAAAATTTTGAGCTCAAATTAAACAAAATGTACCATTTCAGTAGTGTGTGTGTGTGTGTGTGTGTGTGTGTGTGGGGTGAGAGTGGATGCGTGTATACCGGTATATGCATAAAACAAGATCACCAAGCATTGGTTTAGGTTAAGGGATACAGAAAACGTAACTATGTAAAAAGCAGCTGCCGTATGTTTTAAAACCATTTTTTTAGAGTAACTCAAACATACAAGATATATTTGTAATTGAGGCATATGTAATGTTCATGCAGCGAAAGTGATTCGTGGCCATTTTGTTTTTTGTGCTTGGTAAAGAAACAAGCATCCATTTTGTTTTTATTTGTGTTTGTATTTCCAAAGATGTTTAAAATTAAATTGCCAGTTTCCAATCAGAATATTAGCGTCCATTATTTCCAATAACCATTAAGTCTCTGCGATCGCTTAACAAGAACCTGGACCCTAATAAAACGTTGCCACACGAGTGTAAATGAGACTTCGAAAGGTAAGTCACAAGTAAAAAATAATAAAATAATATATTATAAAGTGTGTAAGTTACAATCATCTTTTTTCACAGCATTAAACTTTATAGAATATTGAAACTTTCAACTTGTGAAACTTACTTGTCTTTTCTTCTCGTACTCGTTTCGGTGTGGTGTTCGCCTTCGTCAGCTTTGAGACAGACTCTGTCTCTCGGAGTCTGTCTCAAAGCTGACAAAGGCAAACACCACACCGAAACGCGTACGAGAAGAAAAGACAAGTAAGTTTCACAAGTTGAAAGTTTCAATATTCTATAAAATTAATTGCAGTTTGTTAAGTGGATGTAATCATAAACCAAGTAGAAGGTGGATGTGTAGACCAATAAAAAAGATGGATAGACCAATAACAAATGACATAGGGGGATATAGTGTGTGTGTGTGTGTGTGTGTGTGTGTGTGTGTGAGAGAGAGAGAGAGAGAGAGAGAGAGAGAGGGAGGGAGGGAGGGAGGGAGGGAGGGAGGGAGGGAGGGAGGGAGGGAGGGAGGGAGGGAGCGAGAGAGAGAGAGAGAGAGAGAGAGAGAGAGAGAGAGAGAGAGAGAGAGAGAGAGAGAGAGAGAGAGAGAGAGAGAGAGAGAGAGAGAGAGAGAGAGAGAGAGTTAAAAAAAGTACTGATATTAAAAATTAGTAGAGTACAGTAAGGTTTTAAAACAGAATGTGTTAAGTTTAAATATGTGTAAAATAATGAAACCATGAATGGTAATGAATGCTTACTTTGGGTAATGTATACTTTTGGTGAATACAAAGTAACTGGATATTCTTTTGGTATAACTGTTTCCATTATATTGCTTATTGAAGTGTTTTATTTATTTTTTTTTAACACAGTCTTTGGTAAATTTCAAAATTTAATACGTTTAATTTAAATAATAGTCATGGTGCAACTTGAGGATATATAATGATTCTAGTTAATGATAAAATTAACAGTAAATGACAATAAATGAGCTTATTTACATAATGATGAGTATGAGTGGGGTTATAGTTAATATCACCTCACCTTAACCTAACCTGTCCTCAACAAGTTCATCTAAATGAATCTGGGAAAATCCTTTTAAGTGAAAATTATGGTTTTTAAGTGTTTTCACAGGGATAATGAAGCGGTTTCCACATCCAACCTGTAAAAATATGGTGGCAACTCGGTTTTTCTTGGGGGGGTTCTGGAATTGCAAGGTATTGAGTAATAAGCAATTGACTGATTTATTTCCTTCCAGGCTTCCTATGTGTTAAGTCATTTATTGTACACATTCAACTAAGAAAACTTACTCTTTAGGGTAAACAAGGATATACAATTGTGAGAGCAACTTTTTTTCAAAAATAATATTTTTATGACAAAATTATAAGTACACCTTACCTGGCACCACTGCTTGTTCTAACGCTCCTATATGTAATGTCACTTCAGGTAAATCACATATTTTAACAATATTATGAAGAATGTACTCAGTTTTATTTCCAGCGTTTACTACTTCAATAGTTATCCTTTTAGAATCTTCATTTTCTCTAAGTATAATGTTCAAATTACATATGTCTTCCATTTCACTGAAACGTATTTCAATTCCATCTACCTTTCTGCTGAACTTGTTCCTAAAATGAATGAAGAATTTGTTGGCCTATTAATACACAGTCAATAAAAAAATGTTACAATCATATTTTAAACAGTATAACATCTGAACTGCTTTCACCTAAATTAATAGGAATATGAGCATTTTGCATTCGTACCCTACACTTGACTACCCCATCATATTATTATGTGTTTTCGTTGCGAGTTTTCTGCGTTTGTTTTTTGACATGATAATGTCTTTTAGCTGGACATCGTTTGAAACTTTCTGTAACATTTTATTTACCATCACGCTGTATGACGTCATCATTTTTAGGCCAGGGGTCATTCCACAAAAATGTAACATCATCGAAAAATGTATCGCTTCCACACTTTCGATTCCCCACAGTCTAGAAATCTTCGGTCTCTGTCATTTTAACATGATAATGTTTGTTATATAGTAAATATTTGTTATATCCACATTATATGTTTAAAAAGCCTAAAAATATTATCATGCTTTGATGTTTCGGTTTCGTCAAAATTTCTTTAATTTTTAGGTGTTATGCCATGGTTTGTTGATTGATCTTCAACCAGACATTTTCAGCTGTAATTCATCTTCAGCAGCTGTTATCAACCCTGTCAGCAACATCTGGATGAAGGTCAAACAATGTTACCAAAACAAAATGAAGTTCCTGATTTTAACAGCTTCTCGAGAGCATGGTCAGAAATCTGAAACACATATCTTATGTATCAATGACACATGATGATACTACAGAGAAGTAATCAGTACAACCCACAGGAAATTTGTTTATGAAAACTTTGTTTGGTGAACCTTACAGATGGTTGTGATATGCACTTACAGTTACAGTTCTGTTGCAAAATTGCTGTATGTACTGTTTTTTTTGTGATCTTAATTTTGTCATCTTTCAGTGACATTTATGATATCATACATGATATCCTATTCTAACAAAACTTAATATATGTGTTTGAGGAAAACGGCAAAAAAAACTCTACAACAGACAATGCATAAAATAAAAACAATACCATACAACACCACAAAACTGTGTACGAATAAAATTCACACCACATAACACTAAATGCAGCAATTCAATATAAAAGCATATAGATGAGACTATAGTTATACTATATAATATTTATATGCCAAAACAACACTAAATAAAAAGACATATATATAAGTCTGTAAAAAGGAGAATGGTGAAGGGAGGAGAAGGAAGCTTCACCTTGCTTTCAGCTGAACACTGTACACATCACACCAATGCTGATCACTGTACCATAATTCCAGTGCTTTTATTAATTTGCTGTACATGTTCTGGCTATCAAGTGATAGTTTCTATAACAGCTCTCCAGCAGGCCCTTTTAAAACAAGAAAGAGTGAAATGCCTTTCTCTACTTATGACCATTTTTTGAGCAAGTGACAGCTTCAAATGGATGAAGATAAGTTGTGTAGTAAGTCCTTTCATCAATTGGCCCTAGTATGAGTGGGCCCCACTCTTAACAGCAATTTCTCATATTTTAATTTTTGAACTTTTTTTAGCATTTATTAATGGTCTTGCTTAGTTTAATGTGCCTTTTATCAATTGTTTGGCTTCAATTTTAATACGTTTTCTTACATCTGTAATTGAGTCTTCTATATTTGATATACATTTTAATAGTTGACATAAGCACATACATTTCCATTTCAGATATTCTACTGACTTATTTTTTCAGGTCACCTTGTAGTAGACCAAATTTTGCAGTGACATGCTCCTTCAACAGTTCCTGCTTTTATATCAATGCCTTAATCGCTTACGCTTTAAAGTTAAATTCCTTATTTTGATCTTCTCTACTATTTCATTTTCATGCTTATGTTTTTTATACTGCTCTTGCTTTGCTGCCACCAACAGCGCTTTCTTCCGATCAATTGTTTCTTTTCTTTAAAGGTTGCATTTCTGTTTCTGTTGTTTTACTTTTATTCTACTTCCCATCTGCATTTATTGCCTCCAAGCACATACATTTCATATCATAACCACAGTCATATGATTACTAGCTGCTTTTTTTCATCACTAATCACATGTACTAAAGTATTTAAAAATAAACTATCCACTGGTTTTCGCTCTTAAAGGTCTTATACACTTATGTTAAAACTAGCCACATGGATTGAAACCCCCCTTTTATTTTGTAAGTTTTTTTTTGTAAATTTTTTTTTGAATTTTTATTTTATTTTATTTTTTTTTATTAAGTTTTTTTTGTAAAGGGGAGAGACATAATATTTAGAACTAGGTGGTGAACCTAGAGGAAGCATAAGTGTGCAAAGGCCCAAGTCACAATTACAGACATGTCCCCCCAGGTGAATGACAGGACTTGCAAATGAAAAAGACTATTAACAAACAAGCATGTACTTTATTAAGCCTGCAACTCTTACATGAGATGACAAGTTATAGATTTAACAATGAGCAAAATTAACTGCAGGATTATATATATCAATTAATATTCTTAATGGCATAAAATGTGAGTGAATAGAAGGTTAACATAAATTGCATAAATCCTGCCACATTATGTTCATGTTAATTGTTGCAAGAATATTATTCACAAAATAGAAAATTACTAATCCTTGAGTGTTGTATAGAAAAGAATTTAAATAGGCTAGCCTTTTAGTAACTCAGTAAGCACATTTATGATATTGTAATTTATAACATATTCCCCAACAAAATATATAAAGATTACACACACAAGCACATACACAACATAAATGACACAACATCCCTCATTTCTGTACAAAACCCCTCATAAAACCCTTTTCAACGAGAATAAATAAATGCACAACTATATATATATAATTAACAAGGTAATTAGATAAATCTCAGTTACGGAGCATTAATATATCAAGGTAATTAGCACCAGAAAATGTAAGTGCCCCCAACCAAACCAGAGACTCAAAAATAATCGACCCTCACTTTAATCATAATAAGCAATATGCGTATGTCATCATGAAAATGCTTTCTACAGTAAAGACAACAGACAGCCCCCTTGGTGACCGGAATTCTGCCATGACCGCATGACATGAAAGCACAAAATAACTAACTCTCAAATAGCTTTAATTTGATAAAAGGTAGAACTTAGAGCAGACTGCGGATATGTGTGTGTGTGTGTAATTTTCTTACACATTATAAGCAGATATAATAGATTTCATTAGGTTTAATTATGTAATGTTCACACATGTAGTCACAGAACTGAACATGAGAGTTTGTGCAAAAGTTTAACGGTCAAAACTTCATGAGTGTGCTTCTGGGAGCTTCCGTGAATTCACAGTGTAGTTGAGATGAAATTAAATAAATAGAATGGTCCCACCTGGATCGTCCGGTGCACTTAAGCAATACTTTGGCTGATCAGTAGTGTCTTGGTTGCACTAAGAAGTCCTGGGGCAGCGTAGCGTCATACGTGTGTCTGAAAGGGTAGATCTCGACTGACAGCATATCATGGCATAAGGTCGTCTCTGCCAGGAGGGTGGACAGTTGGTCGTCAACACCTGACACCCATCTCGCCCTTGTTCGAGCACCTGGTGCAGAACTTTATTCAGCCACTCATAGAGAAAAGCGACGAAGTCCTGAACTGATGAGTGCCGTCAGCCGAGAGCAGATGATCTGGTTGAGGGTTCAAATAGAAATGAGACAGATTCGAAGTGTCTGTCTAACCACGAAACCTCTCTGATGCAGGAATGCACAAAAACAGCTGGACGCGCCAACTGAATATCATCGCTACACAACAGTGTGCATAGCCAAACGGCGACGAGATGCCGTGGCCGCGCGTGACGTCAAAGCCTGCTCGTATTCAAAAAAACACATCGCCTTCATGCCGAACCCAGTACGGCACACCCTCACCCCAAAAGGGCAACATGGTTGACCCAAATCAAACCAGTACTCAAGCGCGACGGCTGCGGGAATCCTGGAAAATCCCAGACTCTAAATCGCACTTGGTGAGTTCAGTTACTCAGGAAAACGAAAGAGCCAGAAGGAAGGGGTGTAAGTCTGTCAATGTGTGTCTGAAAGAGAAGATGTAAGTGTGCGTCCTGCATGCTCGCCGGGCCCTGGTCCGCATGCAGATATAAGGAACAGAACAGAACAGGAGAAAGAGAAGAATCACCAGATCCAACACTGAGAACTGACCACCAAGGCCTCCCAAACCCAACAACTGAGACCCAGGACCACAGACTTCTATCACGGAACAGAACTTTTCCATCCAGGACCATTGACACTATTCCCCCCTTCCCAGGGCTGAAAATGTCTACCACACTGAGACCAACCCCCTACCTTTTCAAATGCAGCGTAACTGGCAAGGGGGGGTTTACTTTTCCACCGTCTAAACAACCCACACTTCATCCAAAACTGACACACCAGAGAAATCAACCGAGGAATGCGGCATGGACCGACCCTACACTAACCAAATATCAAAATCAACCACTATGAACAAGGAACAACAGCACATAACTTCTCCATCTTACTTTTAGAACAGGGGGAAACTGACGACCACGACAATCTAAGGGCACTCTCCAACTCTCTAACTTTCTCCGTGATAACCTTCCAGAACAGGGGAACTGACGACCTCCAAGACCACGATAATCCAAGGGCACTTTCGGCAAGATTCTCTAACTCCTTATTGATAGATTTTTTTTGTTTTTTTTTTTTTACTAAGGGGAGGGGTAGGAAAATCGGGAAGATGAAACGGGGCAAGGATCATTAAAGGGTCAATAGCTAGGAGTAAGGGTAAGGAAATGGCTCCCTCCGGAAATAAGAATGAATGGAAGAAACCAAGGCTCGCGTGGGCAGGGGCGCAACGCTGAAATAGATGAACACCACTGGGACTGTGAGGAACATCTACCCGCTACCCGTTAACCGCTTCTTCTCACCTTTCTATGGCGAACTTTACGTATTCGTTCCTTTCGCACACCACTCTCAGAGAAATTATATTGTTTTGAGCTGTGCAGATTTGTTTCTTCTGAATCAGAATCAAGGCAACTTACCTCGCTACTTTCACTCCGCTTTGGATTATCCTCATCGTCTAACTCCTCTGCTACAATTTCTTCCTTTTCTACTTCTTTCTTTTCTTCTCCAATTTTACCTTCTTCGTTCACATAATCCAAAACACCATCACTACACTGCACATCCTCACCATCTTCCAGTTGCTCCTCGGATCCATCTTCAACCGCATCTTCACCAGCTCCTTCACAAACTTCTTCACTAACCTCTTCTCCGATCTCATTGACATCAACACATTCATCATCAACATCATCGCCCTCATGTCCACTACCACCATCTGAACACTGCACATCTTCATCCTCCTCTAGTTGCTCACCTGGTCCACCTGAAACTTCTTTCCGTCCCTCGGAATCCTCAACACTACTTACAGAAGGCGTCTGCACATCTTCACACACTACATCATTCTCACTCGCACACTCCACAACGCTGCAACCCAATTTCTCCTCAACTTCTACCTCATCTACTTCTACCACACTTGCGGCATGGACATCCCCTTGTCCATGCACAACCTCAGAAACACTTGCAGCCTGGACATCCCCGTGTCCATCTGCAAACTCAGACTCTTGAGTCTCCCTAACACCTACAACTATACTTCCCTGTGCAGCATCTGCAGACCGCTCTTCTGACTCTTCCTTCGATTCCTCTCCTTCACCACTCTCAGCAACTACAACGTCCTCAACATTTTCGACCCTGGAATCCAGCTGTCCAGGTTCATGTGCAATGACTAAATTAATTTCTACTGGCGATGGTAAAGCTACACCATCAAGTGACTTCTCATATCCCTGCGTAGACGATGATGATGTCACAGGATCTGGATCCCTCACGAACAATACCGGAACAAATTCTGCGGCATCCGGATTCAACCACGACATCCTCTCTGAGTCCTCTAATTTCGTATTAACTGATGTGTTCTTAGGCTCTTGTATTGATCCACAGAAGTTATTCCGCTTTTCTTCTTCTGCTTCACCTTCTTCATTCACTACTCTATTAGACACTGGTAATTCCTCTGGAACCTTTAAACTCTCACTTTTCTCCAAATAAGAATAACGCCTAACTACAGGCTCCCTACTTGCCGATGTTTGTTCCCTAACATAATTTCTTCTTCCCCTGTTAAATTCATACTTATTGGTTTTCTGCGCTGTGGCTGTTGTTACCGTCTTCACACTTGCCACCCCCTTGTAGCCTTCATTACTTCCGGAATATTCAGTTTTTCTGACAGTCTCTTGTGTTCTCCTCCAACCGCCATGTTTGACCTTTTTAGCTCTTCCTAATGAACCACTGGAGTATTGGACATCTTTAGCAGCTCTTTCCCGGGACTCATCATTCTCCTGGACTCTCCTGGCATGCGCACACCACCAGTCCAGGTCCGCAAAACAACGTGGAGGCTCTGCAAAAACCAGCCGGGCTCTCTCTTGGGGATTCAGTCCTTCTCGTATTACTTGTATGACTTCCGTCTCGGGCAACCCCAACCTTAATATACGGGCAGCTTTCCTTACATCCTGCACGAAGTCCCCCAATGCCTCTCCGTTGGCCTGTAGGCGATAGAATAAATCTAACTTAAGCTGGAAATGTCGTCGATGGGGTATGAAGAAATCCAACACTTCCCCATGGAAGGTGTCAACACTGCAGCCCCGACGCAGAGTACTGGTTACCAGACCGGCCAATGAACCCCGGCAATACGGGTATATAAGGAACAAGACCTCCTCATCGGACACACCCGGGAAATCTGCCAACTGCAGGACCAGGTCCAAGAAGACCAACAACCTGTCCTCATCTACTCCATCCAACACCAAAAGTTTCTGGAGAATCCCTGAAATGGGGTGGGGCAATTCCTGGTAACATACCACCGCCAGAATTGCACAATTCTCAAACACAACACGAAAACATAAATTCCCAATAAAACACCTAACACAAACTTAACCTACAAAACATAATCAAAGAATCCGGAAAAAACCCAAGTACTATTCTTCCTTTGAGCCGCCCCAGAGTGCTCTAGCGATGCGACGAGATGGGTGTCATAAAGGCAGAGAAACAGCCACTGAAAATGCCCAGAAGAGAACACGACACAAAACAACAAAACTGACGCACTATACACAATCCACAAAGAATACCTAACATTCAACATAATCCAAAATATATAACTGTCAACTCCATGACATATGGTCGGACCATGACCGCATTCAGAATACACGATACCGCAACGCAACGCCCTCAATAAACAAACACTACATAACGGGGGTGCTATAAAACACGTTGTCTATTCCATGTAACAAGTCGCAATCAAAATCAACAAGTACTGACGGCTCTCATCACGTTCAAAATCAGTCTAAGCTCCAGAGTATGCCCAAGTAAAATCGATCAGCTCACATTCACATTGAAAACCATTAATCACATGCTTATAACCCCCATCCAAAACCTACCTTACACTCAACATCACAAAATAATTACTTAAACACTAACACATATTAAATCATTTTAAACTTAATCAACCCCTTATTCAGTTTATAAAATATGTTATTATTCTGATTATTCGTTTTATTAAATCGTTACATTACCATTAACTTTTCTTGCAACACTTGGATTCCAATTAAAAAAATAATTTGAAATAATTTGCAAGTCCCAATACCAACTGACATGCCTGTAGCCACACCAAGTATTATTTAAGAAAATAAATGCAAGTCCCCAGATTCTAAAACTTCCAAAGTTCAAAAAAAAATAATAAGGCAGAAATAATATCCACTACATCCCTAGAATCATAACCACGCTCTGCTACCATTTGAAACCCCCCTTTTATTTTGTAAGTTTTTTTTGTAAATTTTTTTTTTATTTTTATTTTATTTTATTTTTTTGTATTAAGTTTTTTTTGTAAAGGCGAGAGACATAATATTTAGAACTAGGTGGTGAACCTAGAGGAAGCATAAGTGTGCAAAGGCCCAAGTCACAATTACAGACATGTCCCCCCAGGTGAATGACAGGACTTGCAAATGAAAAAGACTATTAACAAACAAGCATGTACTTTATTAAGCCTGCAACTCTTACATGAGATGACAAGTTATAGATTTACAATGAGCAAAATTAACTGCAGGATTATATATATCAATTAATATTCTTAATGGCATAAAATGTGAGTGAATTGAAGGTTAACATAAATTGCATAAATCCTGCCACATTATGTTCATGTTAATTGTTGCAAGAATATTATTCACAAAATAGAAAATTACTAATCCTTGAGTGTTGTATAGAAAAGAATTTAAATAGGCTAGCCTTTTAGTAACTCAGTAAGCACATTTATGATATTGTAATTTATAACATATTCCCCAACAAAATATATAAAGATTACACACACAAGCACATACACAACATAAATGACACAACATCCCTCATTTCTGTACAAAACCCCTCATAAAACCCTTTTCAACGAGAATAAATAAATGCACAACTATATATATATAATTAACAAGGTAATTAGATAAATCTCAGTTACGGAGCATTAATATATCAAGGTAATTAGCACCAGAAAATGTAAGTGCCCCCAACCAAACCAGAGACTCAAAATAATAATCGACCCTCACTTTAATCATAATAAGCAATATGCGTATGTCATCATGAAAATGCTTTCTACAGTAAAGACAACAGACAGCCCCCTTGGTGACCGGAATTCTGCCATAACCGCATGACATGAAAGCACAAAATAACTAACTCTCAAATAGCTTTAATTTGATAAAAGGTAGAACTTAGAGCAGACTGCGGATATGTGTGTGTGTGTAATTTTCTTACACATTATAAGCAGATATAATAGATTTCATTAGGTTTAATTATGTAATGTTCACACATGTAGTCACAGAACTGAACATGAGAGTTTGTGCAAAAGTTTAACGGTCAAAACTTCATGAGTGTGCTTCTGGGAGCTTCCGTGAATTCACAGTGTAGTTAAGATGGAATTAAATAAATAGAATGGTCCCACCTGGATCGTCCGGTGCACTTAAGCAATACTTTGGCTGATCAGTAGTGTCTCGGTTGCACTAAGAAGTCCTGGGGCAGCGTAGCGTCATACGTGTGTCTGAAAGGGTAGATCTCGACTGACGGCATATCATGGCATAGGGTTGTCTCTGCCAGGAGGGTGGACAGTTGGTCGTCAACACCCGACACCCATCTCGCCCTTGTTCGAGCACCTGGAGCAGAACTTTATTCAGCCACTCATAGAGAAAAGCGACGAAGTCCTGAACTGATGAGTGCCGTCAGCCGAGAGCAGATGATCTGGTTGAGGGTTCAAATAGAAATGAGACAGATTCGAAGTGTCTGTCTAACCACGAAACCTCTCTGATGCAGGAATGCACAAAAACAGCTGGACGCGCCAACTGAATATCATCGCTACACAACAGTGTGCATAGCCAAACGGCAGTGAGATGCCGTGGCCGCGCATGACGTCAAAGCCCGCTCGTATTCAAAAAAACACATCGCCTTCATGCCGAGCCCAGTACGGCACAGGATCATCACCACAGTGGAATAAATTAACTGAACTCCAGATGATTTGATAATTACAATTATATTGGAAGTTTAAATAAACACTAACATTCACACAGTCCTTCAAGTTTCCAACTGTCCAAAATAATGCTAATATTACAAACAATAAATATCACCTAATTAAGACTGTCACAACAAATAATTCAAGTTACTAATTACAGTAGACCCGCACACAATAATTCATAATCATCACTTTGTAACGGTACAGAATCGGGGGGTAAAGAAATTTACAAATCAGACTTAATTCAAAGCAGTCAGTTTCACCTTTGTGGAACCTCGTTTTAACCAGCCACACATACAACATTATTACAAAACACCACGTCTGTGTTTGTCTTTGTAGTCAACTAGTCTAGACGTATTACGTAACCGCTGGCAACTCATGCGGCTGTGAATTACGGAAAAACGCCAGTTTCAACAGGCAGAAAAAATATAAGTGTTCCCGGGCTTAGCGTCAGGACATGCCGGCCAATCGGAGAAGGCTAAATCGAAAATACATACGTTGGCGCGCAGTCGGGTCAACGCCTAACACAACAGTCGTTGACTAACAGCAGAGCAGAAAGCAGCCTTACAAATGAGTGCTAGCAAGCCAATGGTGGCCTCGGGCGTGTAAGATGAGCCGAAAGCATCGTCGGCCTATCTAGTAAAGTGACTATTAATCTGTGCAAACAATATAGCAGTCAACTAATCAAAAAACAATCAGTGCTCGTGAGAGTTATGTCGGCCGACAAAATGTTATAAAAGAAAATGTAACCAACAATAGTATTAAAGTACTAAATACTGTTTGTACAGCTACATAATACGGAGTGTGAAAAACATATAAACGTGTGAAACACCGACATGCGGAGTGCTCGGGGAAATGGTAATTAACACGTGGAGGTGGTGAAATCAACTAGAACTTCACCGGATTTGGGTTAAGTACCCAGAATAAACCATCAGTTCAATATATTAAGCATCTCAAACAAAGAATTTAATATTGCCAAATAAAGATATAAAGAGCTCTATAAATGGGGTAAAGAATGGAATTATAAAATTGTGAGAGAGTGGATGAAACAAGGAAAAGTACTGGTTCATTAAGCTTATGAATTATTTTGTTATAGCTAAGTAAGATTTGTTCATTGGTTAATTTTATGTTTTTCATATGTTGTTAATTCGACGAATGTTTTAATTTATGAGAAAAAATAAGAAATTTGATTGTCATCCAAGTGAGGAAAAATAATCATTTTGCGTAATAAACAAGAAGTAATTTGTTTTAGACAGCATAAACTGTGTTACTATCATTTCGCACTTAAACCCAAATAATCCTTCTGCAACTTGTTCGTCTGTAGAATCCTGGATTAAAACCCAAAGGTAAGAAAAAGAATAACGAAGTTAATAAATTCAATAAGATTTATTATTTGCAATAAATTAGTATTGTCTCAACTTTACATTAACCTGCAATCAATACATGCACCAAATAGTAAGTTCACAAATTCTTAACCTAAATAATAACACTTCTTTTTCACTGTACACAGCTTATAGCTATGCCTACAACTGGCTGGCCATTTCTGGAACACCTCTTCTATTCACAGCCTATGTGACAAGATTGATCTGAATACCAGCAAAGTAATCAGCCATAATCTGGAAGAGAATATGTAAGAGTATTCCCAGTCACTCAAACAGTGCTTGTGAAGCATCACATAGGCCAAATGTTTACAATCACCTCAGTGTAACAATATATTACAATCTAAAAAGGATAAGAAATATTGGATATGTCACTTCATACACATGTGCACAGCTACAACCCTGGCTTGTTTATAATATTTTACTTACTTTGCTTTTCGATACTGTTCTCTAAAACTATGAGTTGCATCATCCAAATGATTGTCAAAGGCATCTTGAGAGTTAAAATTTTCCTTGCATATGTCACACCTGTTACCACCAAAACCTGGTAGTTTTTCTGGCGGATGTTTGAATACAAATTCTTCATTTACAAAGACTTTCCATCGTGGTTTCGATTTTGGAAGTGGTGTGTCTGGAAATTAAAAGTCAAAATAATTAAATTAAACATTCAAGTAATATTAGCTACACACGGTATTAGTTATTCAGTAGAGGTGCCAGCCATGGTTACTAGACTAGTAGGTAGGTGTCTGCTGTGAGTGATAACATAAGCTGGACACCACGCGGACACCAACAACTCTCACAATACAATGATCGCCTGCACTAGTCCTGTTATCATCAGCTTTGTTGTTATTTAAGAATACCCATAGTGTTCAATTACTGATTTATTTTTAATTTTTGATTAAGACAATTAATTATTAAACTGCAGGTGGGCACACAACTTTATAATATTGAGTTTTAAATTTATTCAGTTATACGTAATGTCATGAGTTGTAACAAGCATTGTTGTATGCGTAGTATATGTTTTGTTTCATGTGTTTGAAACATTTGCATTATTAATAGCTACGATATAAATAGTCTTGGATTTTGTTTAGTACTTGGTATTTAGTCATTGCTGCATAACGAAAATAAAAATTCCCTATAGTGTTTTTTTAATTACTAAAAAATAAGGCCACAACAAAACATGTCAAATTGGCTTTGTAAAATGTCAATTATCGATCTCAGCAAAGGCATACAGTGCACTTATTTAGTCTTTTACTAAAACTTGTAATGCTTACCTTTATTTAGGAACAAAGTTGTAGAATTATCTACCAGTTACCACTACTGCACCACTTTCTTAAGCTTCTTTGTATTTTTTTTCATATATTCACTGTCCGACCATCTTCTCTTGTCTCTACTTTTATTTATTCGTTTTATTCTAATAAATGTATGTGTCCTTACAAAGCACTGAACTACAAATTCATCGATGTCAGGATGTTCTAATTCTGTCATTCAATGATCTAAAAACACCGGGACACTGGTTTACAAAGCCACCATGAAATCGAGCAAATTCTTCTTCCATTTTCGTAACACTATCAACACACTCTTGCGTGGGTTTCATTAATGAACCCCTTGATATTGTTTCCAGCCAGTTCTTTCCTGAAAGAGATATGTCTCAGGTTATACATCCATACTTGTAGCCTTTCCTGGATATTTCTTCCTCACCCTGTATGCGATGTAACCGGCGATCGTTTCCAGTAACTCTATGTTTTCTTCAATAGTTTTGTGTGTTGGTACTTTTTCATTTTTATGTGGTAAATGTTTAATGAGGCCATCGATGACAGCTGTGAAGTTATCATCATCATCACAGTCTTTATCAGTGTGTTTGAGTTATGTGGACCTTTCGTTTTCATTGTCATCAATATCATACTCACATAACAAAGGAACTGAGTCTTGGGTAACTACAGACAGAAGCATTTTACATCTGCTACAAGTTCCTTTTTTAATTGCGCTCAGTCTGAACTTCCTGTATCAAATATACAGTTTTCACTACTAATCACTTCACCACCATGATGGCTTAAAATGAGTGACTTAATTCTTTGTGTTATGATGGTAGGCAAGGGGTGGTCATAAAATCGCCCTAATCCTCGAATTTGAGAACAGTAATTCTCAAGGATGTCCTGAATACATCTAGATGCTATAATGTAGGCGTACTTTTCAGATTTTAAATCTTTAAAGAGACCTCGAAGGTATTTATGGACATCAGAAACCCCTTTTGAAAAGGCAGAAGTTGTTCTTTTGGTTTGTGTTTTCCAATTACTTTCACGGTGAGGATAAGGCAATATAATTTGTTCAAAGCATCATCCTGTTATTGGAGACAGTTGCTGTAAGCACTATTCAGTTTGTACGGTCGATACACTAGGATTCGAGGGTTTAACACGTTAAATCCATTGTTTAAAATTATTACAGATTCTCCTATGTGGGTGAACTCGGGAAAATTATAGAGTATTGTTTTCCAAGTGTAAGTGAAAACAGTTCAGCGGCTTTCCTCACATTTTGCCTATCAGTCCCAGCTACAAGAATGTGCTTCATAGATAATTTGTGTGCATACTGCAAGTACATCACAAAAAAACCCATATGTTTCTGGCTTCATTGAATGGATTTTTCAGAGACGGGTTATCCCACAAGATACTCAAATCGGTCATCAGTTTCCAGTTTGAAGGTCCCATGTCGCAGACAAATGCTCTAACTTTGAATCCAGTGTTTTCAATAATCTGAATGGTTTCCATAAGCAGTTCCTTTGTCACTGCAGTGTCAAAGTTATAGAATACGGGTTGCATCCACTTTCCGGTTAAACGTCTTATAACTATGACTTAGACATTGCTATAAGACCCTCTGATTACTTCTTCTATTTGATCGAGACAAAGATCGCTGTTAACTTTCATCTCATCGAAGCTGAGTACAACATCTCTCTCAAAATTACTAAACAGACTTGCTTGAGTTTTTAAAATATTAATACTCAAATCGATAAATCCTGGTGAAACGGTACATTGCCTAAGACGTCGTTTCATGGTAACTTCACTGGGGAGGGGATATTTTAATTAGTGTTGCAGATTTAATCGGTTAATTGAACCGATTAATCGATTAAAATTTGAACTTTGATTAATCAATCAAAACTACTTAATCGAATAATAGAGTCGATTAAAATTAATCGGTTGTTGAAATTTTCTTTTATGAGAAGTTGAAGCTTGTCCACCAAATACCTGAGTTATATCTTGTTTCTTGAACGAGAGTCCCGTTATTTTAAATCATTTAGTACTGCTGGAAGTTCCCAGAAAAACACTGAAAGACAAAGGGTGGTGTAGTTGCAGTGGTTTTCAAAAGCCAGGTAGTGGCATGTCAGATTTAGTCCGTGTACGATAAGATCTACAATAGAAGGCTGAGTCAGGTGCCTACTACTAATTGTCTGAGAGAGGGTGAGTATGGTAAAAATAAGAGTCCCACAAGAGCCTGTACTCTCATCCTAACAATGGGCGACCTATAGTATAGTAAAATTGAAAGTTAAGGGCATATGCGCAGAAACCAATTTAAGAATTTATCGATGGATGAGTCTACTTTGAAATTGTGAATGGCAGGAGGGTACCGGAGAATCAGCTGGTATGCAAGTGAAGGTGACGCCAACTTTGCATGTGATGTTTTAGTTACCCATACATTCTTAGTTACTGTGTAACGTACTATCTCAGTCGTGCATTTGTTATTATTATTTCAATTTATTTTTAATTATATCGTTGTTTTACAGTCACTCATTTTTATTAGTTATTTAATTTTTTAGTTAATTTCTATTGGTAGTTTTTATTCTGTAATTACAATTACGTATTATTGTAATTATTTATGTTATCATCCAGTAACGAGATTTGTTAAAATGGATACTTTTCCTTCAACTAGCAAAGACAGGAAAGTTATAATATAGTCAAGCATGGGAAGTTATAATACACAGTTTTTTGTTGTCCAGGATTAAAAGATTCTTGCAATTAAATTAATACGAAGAATACGTTCCTTTATGTAACGAGAAACTGTAGAGATAGTCGTGTGTAATTAAGGAGTGGAAGTGTACAGTTTGCAAATTACGTTGCGATAAGAACGGTCAGAAAGCCTGTAGTTTATTACGTCTCAGCAGTACACAATGACAGACCAAACAACACTCAGATATGTTTATAAAACATTCTGATATGTAAAAGAATGTAAATTCTCACATCTCACAGCGACTCCCTCCACATAGCCTTTCCCCTCTGACCGTAAGCGTTTCGCGCATTTCCATGCCCTTAACTTTCAATTTTGCTATAATAGTAACAGTTGGACAGGTGGCGTGTTACAGTATTTTATTCAGGTGAGGAAAACTTGTGTTTTTCAAAGAGGCTACTTTTTGTATGTATGTTTCCTGATACCATACATGAAATCTGTGTTATGGCAT
Source organism: Magicicada septendecula (assembly GCA_034769895.1). NCBI lineage: Eukaryota > Metazoa > Arthropoda > Insecta > Hemiptera > Cicadidae > Magicicada > Magicicada septendecula. The sequence continues at coordinate 583,705,540 of CM068369.1, forward strand.
ACGAAGACTTACGAGGAAGACTCTGTGGAAGTTTTAGATATAAACTGAACGACAGTGGTAAAGTGACGGACAGGAAAACTGTTTTCTGTAATCTTTGTGGGAAATCATTTAGCTACAGCGGTAGCACTAGCAGTTTGCAATACCATTTAAAACACGTCCATCCCTTACAAAGTGTTGCTGAATCATCTGTTGTTAATGCAAGTTCATCTCAGTCGAACTTGAATCATTTCATAGTGAAACCAATCTCTTCATTAAAGGAGGCTGAACTAACAAATAAAATTGTGAAATGGATAGTAAAAGACAGTCGACCTATCAATATAATTTCGGATGAAGGGCTAAAAGAAGTTTTAAGGGAAGCTGTAGGTAGTAGTTCTTATAATCTTCCATCTAGAGATGTTGTAACTAGACTGATTGAGAAACTGTATGATGTCGAATGATCCAAGCTGCTAGACAAACTAAAAGAAAATGAATTTGCTGAATTTGTTGGCCTAACAGGTGATTTCTGGACATCGATAGCAAATCAAGGTTATTTGGGTGTTAGTGGTCATTGAATTGATTCTAACTGGGCATTCTGCAGCGCTGCGTTAGAAGTGAAACATGTGGTGGAGAAACATAGTGCAGCAAATTGTACGGAAGAATTCAACAAGTTGTGTCTGACTGGAATCTTCAAAGTAAAGTAGTTGCAATATGTACAGACAATGCCAGGAATATTGTTCTTGGTGTTGAAAATTCGAAATACGATAATATTAGGTGCACTGCTCATACCCTGCAATTAAGTCTGAATACAGCAACTGAGAATGCGTCAATAGATAAACTGCTTTCCAAATGTAGAAAAATGGTGGGGCATTTCAAGCACAGTCCTTATTTAGAAAATCAGCTATGCCAAAAACTGAAAGAACTTAATATTCCACAGTGCAAACTGAAACAAGATATAGTCACCCGACGGAATAGTACATGCCTTATGTTCGAGTCTCTTCTGGAAGCCAAGGAAGGAATTGTAGCTATAATGTCCACCAATCCATCAAACATCATTCCACTAACTGAAGTGGAATGGGAAATGACACAAAAAATGTATAAATGTCTTAAACCATGTTTGGAAATATGTGTTTTTCTTGGAGGAAGTAAATACGTGACGCAATACGCAAGTGTTGTACTACCCACCATAACTCATTTAAGAGTAAGTCTAAAAATTACTGACACAGATCCTGGTTACGTTACTCGATTCAAAACAGCTCTGTTAGATGATTTAACGGAAAGAGTAAATGCCTGGCCTAAAATAGAAATGTATCAAGAAGCTACGGCTCTTGATCCAAGATTTAAATATTTGAAATGTCTTCCAAGAGAACCAAGAGAATTAGTGTGGAACAGAATTTCCAATAAAATTGTGACCGCTGCACAAACAGAAATAAAACAAAATGTGAAGAAAAGAAAACTTGTTTTTGAAGAAGACGATGATGACAAGAGGGAAGAAACAGCTCCGTTAACACCGCTCGCAACAGAGGTTGATGTCTACAGATCTTTGGCAGAACTGGATGATGACTGGAGACCCCTTACTGTGGTGGAAAACATTGCATTCAGCTTCCACTTCTTTCATCTGTAGCAAAAAAAATTGCTCTGCGTTCCAGCTACATCGGTTCCGTGCAAACGAGTGTTTAGTGATGCAGGCAATATTGTTACTAAACGTAGAGCAGCCCTTGATCCGGACCATTTGAACACGCTCACATGCTTAAAATCCTGGTTGAAGTAGTACTGACTAGGTGAGTCTAATGTTATACCATATCCTTACCTTCAAATTCATATTTGTCACTTAGTCTCCTGATAACAGTTCATATTATTATATCTGTTCATACATATTATAATTATAATATTATTATTATTTGAATGTAATCCATGCTAATATACTGATTTTATAAGTTACTAAAAAAAAAGTAACAATTAGATACATCTATTAAAATTAAATTTGTAAGCCATTAGTATGATAATTTTTTAGTACCCAAACTCGGTTAATCAATTAAACCTTCTTGATTAACCGACTAAATATTTTGATCGATCGACAGCACTAATTTTAATACATCTCTCACAAAACACAGGGCTTTATACGGTATGCAGCGTAACGTAACAGCCTTAGCAATATCGTCAGATGACCAACTAGAGCATCTCCCTTTTAAGAGGGCTTGTTGCTAACTTGCAGAAAATATGCCATCAAATAAATTACAGTTTTTTTTAATTTTGATAGCTCAGAATTTGCTGAATTTAGTTGTCCTTGCAGGTTCCTTATTTCAAGATTTCACTTTTCATTTTCACACCTCACAGACTCTAATTCTGCAGACAGTTTATCGACACTATAACATTCCTCTGTTCTATCACTGCATGTATCTTCATGCACTTCTAAGATGTTCGTATCACTGTTTATTGATAATGTATAAAGGATTTTTAGTACTTACAAGTACACCTCTAGGTATTCCAGTCGGTGATTTTCTTAGTTTTTCATCCGAGATGCATTTCGGAAAAGTTGTGTTCCATCTTCAATCGGAATCATTTAGTAAACTTACATATATAAAAAATTTTCACTCAGGTGAGCGTCATCGACACAGGTATATAAAACATAACACTTAAAAACACATAAAAACACAACACTTAAAAATTAAAAAAAAAAACTTTAACATTACAATGAAAACAAAATCATTAAACTAAGAAAATCACAAAAGGCTGGAATACCTAGAGGTGTACTTGTAAGTACTAACAATCCTTTATACATTATTACAGGTATTCTTTGACTGTTTCATAAAAAAGTTTATTGATAACTTTAGAAGATTCTGTACTTCTTTGTGATTATTTCCCTTTTCTGCGTATTTTACGTTTGATGCAAGTTGAAGTACTCAAATTTACAAAGGCTCTACACAATGGCAAATTTAAATGAGTAACAGCATTAGGCTTTAGCACACGTTTTTTAGGGAGATTTAATAGCTCACTCTTTAAATCGCGTATATAGTCTGATTCATCAAAATGCACTGAACACATGCAAGCAAAATGAACGGCAAATGAATTGGCCCGTTTGCAAGTATTTATCCACTTTGATTTTATTTTATTGTCTTTAGGAAAGCGGTGAAAATTAATTCCCAATCCTTTCTGATGTCTATCATGGTTCATACAACCAGCAATCGCACAACACATAATAGTTACACACCCAAATTTTATAAAACGCCACTACTTTACATGTAAACGCACACGGCAACTTGGTGTTTGCATGACATCATGGGCAGGGCTTGCCACTGCACATACTGTTGGTGACCCCTACCGTGTAGTCTAGTAACCATGGTGCCAGCTTTGAAACATTAAAATACATGGAGGAGTGAATCTTTTATTGATTTTTTGTATCCTATCAGAAAATGTAGGAATTTATATTCACATTTAAAAGTTTTCCTGGATTTATGCTCTCTGACACAAGGATTGCCTGACTTAATATTTGCCTTTTAAAAGAATTATTTACTTAAAAAAAATAGCTGTGCATAATTTTATTGTTTACTTTCTTGATTAGATAGACTCCTATTTCTTAATTTATTTTATACATACCTTGTTTAAATAACTTTAAATTACTAAAACTTAACTTATACAATTTTTATAAGGCTTCTCCAACTAAAAGTCAGGATAGCTTAGGTTCCTATACAAGCAAATCTAAATGCAAGTAAAATCCATACAAACATGAAATAATGTGGCTGTTTAGGTTACAGTACTTTAACCATACCATTATACAGCAACTCTGAACTATTTTCTGTCACAATTTACTTTGACACAAAAGGCATTGTACGTCTAGTAACATACATTATAAATTGAGCCATCCATAAGAAACATTTGTATAAACTCTTTTAAATGAAATTAGCTATGTTATAGGTATTTATGACGTTTTGAATATCTGATGAAATAGTCTCCTCAAAGTCATAGCCTCTGTACCTTTCTCTGTAGCCTGAAAAATAATTTCAAAATATGAAACACACATTAATGCTTCTCCTGTCAAAGGTTACTTCAATATATTAATACTTACTTTGTGGATTTCTGTCTAGTTTAAAAACAATGTTATCTGTCTTTACTTTTTTCTTTCTAATAATAGCTCTCCCAGCTGCCAAAGCAGACAGAAGATTTCCACGTTGTAGATGAGAGTGAAATTTTGGCTGATACACATTTGCAAATACATCGAACAAGTATTGTTTGTCTATAGTTCTATTTTCATCTAGAAACCCTTCTTCTTGAAGATATGTTCGGAAATGTAAAGCTGCATCTGCAAAAAAATAACAATAATGTTATCAGTAAGATGTTACATATTGAACTTTAACTTCAGTACACTGTTACCTGTAACTTTTTTTTCTGTAGGCAAAATGAAGGTAGCATCGATTATAAAATTAAAAGACAAAACACAAAAAAAAAGGATATAAATTACAGTGAAGATGGTTCCAAGCAAAGATCGTTATATATAATTCAAACATAAAAATTTGTGGTATTTTAGAGAACACCCAACCCACACTCACATTTCAGCAGAATACATGTACTGTTGGGGGGTGGGAGGAGAATGTTCTGACACTCATCATCGGGATATCAATCACATTACAGTTCCCTGAAGGGACTCTTTTCCAGTTACCTACACAATTGCAAACCACATGCACTTCCCAGGGAAAGGCTTATGAAAAATCCCTGCTCTTCATCCACTGGATATGTCAGTGAGCAGGGCTGGAGCCTTCTTCTCTAAAGAAGACTAATGAACTTAGCCATAGTATTGTGCAAAGACACAAATATCCATACGAAACACAACGTTACCTAGCAGGAGCCTCATTGAGGTGCTGTTTCGGTACCCCGGCAAGCAAATGATGGTGGCCAGCCACCGCACTTGAGTCAGGTACAGGCTCCAGCATGCAGGTTGCACAGACCCAAAATCTTGGATCGCACTTCCCATCGCTGGATGCATGGATGGACACGTTATTCCGTTCATTGACCCTGATACCACCAAAAATCGGGTAACCCCCTGCCCTGTAAGGTAGCATTCGCCAGGGTGGGGATTGCAGAAGGAGATGAAGCTACTGGTAATCAGCGGTATAGACCCATCTCACAGCCTCTGGGGCTAAAACCCAGAAGCCCACCTGGCGGGGTTCAGCCTGCCACATGACGTTACACACTGCACGGCCCTCTTCCACCAGTACAGGATCACCGTGTGGAGGCTTCACTTGCTACTAGGATGCACTACACATCACTTAGCTCGGACCCTGGGGCAGAGGTGCAGCTACTTGCCAGGGACGTCGGAACCCTGGTTCCTATTTGCGATGCATACACATTTGGCCTGGCATACATCAGCTCAATTTCAGTCAAAGGGCCAGTTTCACTCCTGCACCATGATGAGGCGGCAGTGTGTGCTGGGCAGGGATGGCAATTGGAGGGAGCCACCAGGTAAGGCAGTATGGGCCACCAACCTCACGCACATGGGGAAAGAACTCAGGCCTCTGCCTATGGGCTATTTACAGAATACACTAGAATGTTCTGTATCAATGTACTTTAAATTGATAGGTAAACATAGTTTGTTCTACAAGATTCCAGAATATGTGCCTGGAATGTCCACAACTATTCTAGTAAGTAATGCATGGTGAATGACATCATTACGAACTATATATATAAGACAGTAGTAGACAGAGTCGATAATTAGTCTCAATTCTGAGTTCAGTGGATTATGTAACAGAGTTAGTATGTATGTTGCCACATTTGTGGATCAATATTATATTTGTGTACTACCTTTTTTACTGTATAAATTATGGTTATGTTAATATTCGATACCACAGTTGTGGATCTAAATTGTATTTTGTCTTTTTTTATTTGTGATACCAGTAAATAAACAACGTGTTGACAATGATATGAGTGTTAATTGCTGACCTAGGAGACAACTTTCTGTACTGAGGGCCATGGTCAGTTGTTGATATTTCTTCTGCCAAATTTTCTGGCTATGCCCATGGCAACCATCATCAGGGGTCTATCAGTTAAGGTCACAGGGTCCATATAGTACCCACAACACAGATCAAGAACAGTCTTGCCAACAGTCTCCTATATAAACTCTAGTGCTGGCTTCCGATTGGTCCAGACTTTGGCCAATCAGAGCACTGGTTTTCCACTTGCTCCTACACCAGCACCGTACTATATCAATGTTTTCTTTAGACATAAGGATATACTAAGACAGGGGATGGCTGGACATATCATGGGACATAGACCACTTAAAGACTACCGGTACCTAATTGCAAGTGTAAAATTGGGAACTTGTTCCAGGACATTAGAATGTTGAGAGGAAAGGTTGTAGATTCTGATCATTTTTGTTAAGAAGGCCATATAGCTCTAAAAACAAGGTGAACTGGAACAATACAAAAGAATAGAGACGCATGTTGTAGTAAACCGTGTTGATGAATGTTTTTATTTGGGGTTCTGGGGTGCTAACTGCCCGTTTATTTTTGTTTAAAATTGCATTAATTTTTAGTTTAATATTTTATTATTATTGATTTATTTATTTCAATTCAATCTAGCATTGAATCCAACGTAAATAAATCCGATTAATGCACTGGAGATTATTTAGCGAAGTAGTGTTCAACTTCAGTTAGTTTATTTTGTATGGTTGTTCTTCCATTGACTAGTTGAAATTGTGATGTAGGTTCCACACTGAAAGCACAAATAATTTGTATAAACAATCACTTACTTGTGGTGAGTCTTGTCGATCTTGCAGGGTCGATGTAACAATCTAATTTGTAGACGGACTTACCATGTTTAAATTCGCCGCTGCTTGTCGAGTTGACCAATGAAATTCGTTCACCTGTTTCCAAACTTAGTCTTTTGAAACAAACTAACTGACTAAGTTTTCTTGTGTAAAATAATATTTTTATTCAGTTAATATGCTCTTTTTAAATGATCTGAAGTATCATTTATTATTTCAATTCAAAATAAGCAACATGAGTTATTGGTTTTACAAAATTTGCCTCAGGGTGGCAGAACTGATTTACAAAGTCAGTGTATCTAAACACTTTTTTGGTTAAAATAATTTAATTCCTGTGTGGGTTCTTTTAGCTGACAGAATACCAAATTACTGAATAGAACTCTTATTCTACCGTTATTAGGCAGTTTGAGGATGATTACAGTTCAATAATCACTGATAATTAACATTCAAAATAATAACCATGTCTATTCTAGACATTTCAGGTTTAACAAAATTATTAAACTCAATTGACAATAAATGGTTTAAAGAACATTGGTCAACGTTAAAATAAGTCTTGATAAACAATTAAAAAGTGAACAATAATATAATATGTTGAAACAGTGCTATTAAATGAAGCATCTGATTCATTGTTTGATTCTACATAAAGGTAATTGCATGGTTGTTATTCATAGTAAACATAAACATTTAAATGGTTATAATAGTAGACTCTTCCTAATCATAAGACATAAATAACATTGAAATTTTTATTAACTTTCGTTAATTGATCATCCAGTTGACAAATCTCGGTCATTGGTGAATACTGGTTGGTTTGATTTATATTTAATAAATGACAACTGTCATTATGTGTGGTTATGTCACACGAAGTATTCATACATAATAATTAATTGAAGGTTGAAAAATTCATAAAATTAGAATATTCAAAATAATCTGAGGATTGTCATTATTACTGTTGATTAAAGAATATTGTGAATACACCTTAACCTAAGTTCTTTATTTATGAACATTGTTGAATATGTTTCGATTATATCGTTTCTCAATTCTTAACTAATAATGTAAAAATCACTGTACTCCCTTTTATTTATAATTTAAATCCCGGAATTGCTCTGGATTATACACTGAGCAATCCTCGTTACGCACTGTTATACTTAACACCTTCGATACTAAAGTATTTGTTATCACAAATTGAGGTTAGGTTGCACTGTTTACATTGGTGACGCGCACGAATCATATGAACAGCTGATTCTTTGCGCCGAATTGTAGCCGTCTGTCCCCTTCTGAAGTTGATTAAAAAGTGACGAGAAAACGCGTCTCTCTCTGCCGTTCCGTCTTGCAATCGTCCAAAATTTAGTTAATTTCTTGGATCTGATTGGTTGACGATCTTTAATTTGATGCACATAACCCCCCCCCCCCCAGCGAATTATTTCAATTGTTGGTTTTGGCGTGGGGTAGCTGGTGTCGAGAGTATAAATGTTTGCTCGATTTGACACAAATACCTTATAATTGTAATAACTTTTTTAATATGGCTTAGATTTGAAATCTGAGCATATCACTGGATTGGTAATACTCGGCTCTTTATTTTGAGTTCACTCATGGTGTGCTTTGGTCCATTATTAAGGGAGTTAATGTTTGGGATTATCACAATTCACTATTATTTATACCTATTTTTGATTAACACTATTTAATGGCACTCATACCCACTTGAGGGCATGCCTTCCAAGTTCTCTTACACTTCTTACTTACTGGTAACTTAAATTTACTGACAAAATACATTACTTAAGCTGACATTGCCTTAGCCTATGTCCCAAATTTGTATTTACATATTATTAATAATAGAAGGTAGTTGTGTACCTTCTGTATGACTCTAGTTGACAATAATAAATGGTTTCAACTACTGTGAGTCTCTGCTAGTTGGAATATAATGGTATTCCTTGTTATTTCTGTCATTAAGATGACCTCTATCTTGCACTATGAGGTGCATACTTATTTTCATTCTTATTTGGTATTCTTTTATAGTTTTCTACTATTATTCGGTTACAATAGTTGAATCATAGTAGTTTCTTTATAATTGGTTTTGTGTTTTTAGTACACTGGTCTGTCCCTTAGTGTATATCATTGAATAACATTACTTACACCTGGTGTCACATGACAGGTGTTCTTAATTACTATTATAATACATTATGTCCCTTCTTATAATATTCTTATACTATTACAATAGTGGTATCATACCCTACTTGTGGTATAGACATTAACCTTTTGTTTCTAATTGGTATTATAATGTGATTTTGTTCTGGTTTTACATAGTGAATCCCATTTTGGTTGGTTTTGGTTCACTTTATTTACTTAAATTCTTATTTAAAACTCATTCTGGGTATCTTATATTGGTATCTGTAGAAAGCTTATTATTTCTACTTGGTTTAAGGCACAAAACATTTTAGTTTGGGTAGGTTTTTCCTATTGATAAATGTGAGTTCAGGTGAACAGCACCTGTATCTTAGGTTATGTGGTTCCATTATTTGTACCAACAATGTGTATGTTAGGTTGATACAAATTTACATTCTTTTAACCCAGGGGGGCCCGAATGGGTTGCGCAGTACGCGTTCTGAATCCACGCTACAGCGCATGACGTCACCTTGGAGGCAGAATTCAGTTTTATTTATATTCGTACTCTGTGGCGGAATTACTGCTTGGCTAGTATTGTTGCATTGTTGTTATATAGGTGTTTCCCGGGTGTTATAAATTGTGAGTTTAATCACTGTTAATTTATGCGTTTGTTCGTAGGTGTAGCAATACAGATTTAGAGCAAATACGTGTAGTGTTTTGCAAAAAAAAGTGGTACAGAACTGTTTAAATTTAAATATTGTTGGCGTGACATTTCACAAGAACGTTTCGACAGTAGCAGTGTTAGGTTACCAATACGTTTGTATAGGTGTTTACAAAAATTTAATTATTTTCAATTACCTTTCTTAATTTTCTACTTATTCTTTGTTTGTTGACATAGTTTTGGGTTTTTTAATACGTGTATGTTTTTTGTTGTGACATCGAGGTAAACGTTTTTTTATCATTTGTTTTTTGCCGTTGTTTTGTTGTTTGTTGAACATAGCTATTACTTTAGTTGTACTTTTATTCTTGTACAGTTACTTTCTCTTAATTTTCTATTCATTATTAGATTTCTTGTTGCTTGTTATTGCGATAGTTTTTAGTTTTCAAGGCGTATTCGTTTTTTGTTGCGATACCAAGGTAAACTTTGTTGTTTCGTCTCATTTTGATTTTTCGTTATTGAACATAGCTATTATTTCCATTGTTTGAACTTACTCTTGTCCTTATTTTACTGCCAATATGCCTTCGTGTGCTGTAGCCGGTTGTAATTCACACAACAAAATAACGAAGGGGACAGATATTAAATATCATTCATTTCCAAAAGACCCCAAAGTACAAAAAATATGGATTTCGAAGTGCTACAGAAAAGATAATATTAATATTTCAAATGCTACGGTTTGCTCAAAACACTTTTCTACAACAGATTATGTTCGTGACTTACGTGCTGAGTTAATGAATATACCATCAAGAAGAGTTCTCAGAGAAGATGCTGTTCCCCATATGAATCTTCCCGTCGTCATCACTGCTTGTAATGACGGTATGCCTTGCCGCAGTGATGATAATACAGGGGTATCAGACGTTCTTGAAAGTAATAAAGTCAGTGGCAGAAGAGAGAGATGTCATGCGAGAGAGGTCAGGAAAAGAGCCTTCAAAACCCTATCGGCTTTGTCACCCAAAAAAATTAAAATGGACCAAAGCACTATTACAAACTGCAAGATTGAGCTCGAGGATGTACAATCACTTAAGAAGCATGTAAAAAAGTTGGAAAGTGAAAACCGTTTTTTGAAATCTATGTGCGGGACTTTCAAGCTGAGAAATACACTTCTGAAGGAACAGAGAAAGGTTGCTCTTGAAAATTTAAAACGTCAAGACGAGAATCTGAAAAAACTTGTTGAAGATAAGATAAAAAAAGTTTTAGGACAAATTTTTACTGAAACACAAATTAACTGCTTACTGTCAAATAAAAATCGTGCAAAATGGAACTCTGAAGACATTGCAAAGGCAGTTACACTACGCACTGTATCAAGAAAATGTTACTTGTTCTTGAGAAATAAATGTGGTTTTTCCTTGCCAGGACTATCGACTTTGAAGAGATGGACATCTGCTTCATTTTGCTGTCAGCCGGGCGTACTCCATGATGTTCTGTGTTTCATGAAAGCCCAGGTGAACACACTGACCACTGCTGAAAGAATGTGTGTTATTTCTTTTGACGAAATGAATGTAGATAGTAGCGTCAGTTACGATCAGAAGGAAGATCGTGTTGTAGGGCCTCACAGCAATTGTCAGATTGCCATGCTTTGTGGCCTCGTAGCTGGTTGGAAGCAGCCAATATATTATGATTTTGATGTCCAAATGTCGGCTGCATTGTTAAAAAACATTATTTGTTGCGTGGAAGACGTAGGGTACAATGTTGTTGCCACTGTAGCAGATCTAGGGACAAAAAATCGACGAGTGTGGAATGAACTAAATGTAACGTATACAAATTCGTGGTTCCCAAACCCACACAACGTAGAAAAAGTCATATGGGTTTTCACAGATGTTCCCCACCTTTACAAGCTTTTACGAAACCATTTTCTAGATGACGGTCTGACACTCTCCGACAACAAACACATCACAAAGACGACCGTTGAAAAATTGTTGGCATTGGATAATGGTGAATTCAAATTGTGCCCTAAGCTCTCACATGTCCATCTCACCGTCAAAGGTAGGGAACGTCAGCGCGTGTTTTTGGTGACGCAGTCATTCTCAAACACAACGGCTGAAGCAATTCGATATTTATTACCTGAAGAAGAACATGTGGCTAAATTTTTTAAACTGATTAACGATTCTTTCGATATTTTAAATTCAAGATGTGTAGATAATAAACCTTTGGCTACCATGTATGGCACTCACCACGAAGTACAAGAAGGCGTACTTAAAAAAATGTATACTTGTTGTGAAACAATGCGCGTAGGAAAATCTCGGAATTTGTTGCCATTTCAGAAAGGTTTCATGATGACCATCAACTCGTTATTTGGCCTTTTTAGTCATATACGAAAAAACAATCTTAAATATATTTTAACTGCAAGACTAAATCAAGACTGCCTGGAAAATCTTTTCTCCCAAATACGAGGCATTGGGCAGTTTTTTATTAATCCACCACCGACAGAAGTTAAACATCGACTTCGTTTGCTTTTGGTGGGTCAAAATACCAATAAAATACCTTTTTCGAAGGAAGCACCTGTTGTCCAAGATGATGATCAGGAAATTATCACTTCTCATCTCTTGCAAGGTATCTTACCTGACATGACCGAGCAGCTATCTATGATTGAAGGGTCAACAGAAATGCAAGATTTCTCCTTGTCATTTAATGCACACGTTGACGTTCCTACGATCAGTGATGGAGCAGACTGCTCTACTGAGGGGTTCCGCTACCTAGCTGGCTACATTGCCTATCGTGGGAGAAAGCATGATCCTACAATGGGAACACCTTCAGAAAATGTATATCCCCCTCCCGTTGGTACTTCTGCTGGAGGCTGGATAGAGTTTTTATCTCGAGGAGGTCTTCTTGTTCCTTCAGAAGACTGGGTGCACAAGATTTCACAGTGTGAAATAATTTTTAGGGACATCAATGGGCCGGATAGTTTGTACAAAAGTAAAAATATTATAAAAAATATGACTACAAGAATTTTAAGTAAATTTCCTGAGATGCCAACAGAAGTTGTAAAAATATACGCCAGGACGAGAATGTTCATTCGCCTTCATTTCATGAATGGCCGCATGAAAGCAGTGAAAGCAGCAGAAGCACAGAAGAGAAAATCACGCCAGTGGCACGCATCGTCCATAGTTAAACCCACACATTAATTATAATATTTCTACTTTTGTATTAATTAGGATGGTATTATAGGCATCATTGTTCTTTGCAGGAAGGCGGAACTTAGACAGCCGCTGTCTGGTTTGGACTTTGAACTGAGTAGAGGTCTGATAAGTAACTGGTCAGTGGACTCTGGTTCCGTCTATAAACAAACGGGTTCAATGTATAATTAGCCCACAATTTTTAAACCGCCTATATTCTGTAAAATTAAAATTTTAAATTAATTTTGTACAGAATATAGCTAGTCCTAAGCCTAGATAAAGCGTGAGGGGAAGTTGTGGTTGAAAAAATACATGTGTGTGCGCGCGCACACATGAGCGCTACCAAATCATGATATATTTTCATCAAATTATAAGGAATATTATGATGAAAAAAGAGAAGTTATAAAGCCTATTGTACTGCAATTTTATTTCTAAAGTCTAACACGGGCTTTAAAAAATTATAAAAAAAGGGTGTAGAAAATAGGAACTAAAAATAGTACAAAGAGCATTTAATTGTCATTACTTTCAATTTTTTCAAACCGTGTCTATTGTATGCAGGTGAACGGAAACGTTCTAACAAATAAGTGTATAGTTTGATAAAACGAGTCACTTCTGTAATTAGCCTACTAAAATTTGCTTCATTAGTATTCAGGCTTTGTTTATATCGGTCTAGACTGATCTAATTACTAAATTTAATTTTTAGCAAGGTGTTTCGGTATTATTTTTCCGACTATCAATCGGTTTATTAACAATTATGTATAGGAAATCCGTACTGCTTCTTCAGTTGCTATACGCAGACCCCGGGCTTTAAATGGGCTGACTGGGCAAATGCCCAGGGCGCCTGGTCCAAGAGGGCGACAATGAACTAAAAACAATACGCGTTAAGACTATAAGACAGTAGACAGTTGAGTGTTATTGTTAAAATTCTAGGAATGAAGGAAACTACGTTCGAATGCACGCCGGCACGCGCCACGGAATATGTAATGAATAATATTATATTACGCACAGTTTCCTCTGTGCGTGTGTGTGTGATGTTTGCCTTATAGCCTTTTGCTTATATGTTTGACGTATAGCCTTTTGATAAACGACAGCGGCGGATGTCGCCTGATATCGTTACTCAGTATCAGTAACTTGCAACTCTTACTGACAACAAACTTGTTTACACTGCGGTAAAAAAAAAAATTAATACAATTTCCTCTTTCATGTTTGATGTTTCCTTTCAGTATACGCTTTCAATGTTATCGCGTTCACTTCGTTGTGCAAAAAAATGTGTTCTCTTATAGTGAAATATGTATAATTATATATAATTTCAGTTATTTCATCACAGATAAAAACTGTCAAATGTTTATCTTCATTATAGTTTGTTGTTTCCCTAGTGAAAGGTGGTGGGGGTGGGGGAGAAAAGTAAAAAAATGAAAGGGGGCGGCTATAAGAATGCTTTGCCCAGGGTGCAAGGTACCTGAAATCGGGGCCTGGCTATACGATTAATATTAAAAGCGTACACATTTAAATTATGCAAACATTCGCTTCATATAACATTATTACGTACTTCATTCAATAAAATAAGTTCGTAAATAAAAATATAAATAACAAACAAACTGTAGTTAATAAAAAATAACAACATATTTGTATTGAGAGGTATTTACCGCGCAGCTCGTTCCTCGATGGTGACGTCATTTCAACAGCCAATAGCAATTCGTTTCGGTTCGGGCCCAACCTTATAGTAGAGTAACCTTGCTTTTAACCTTATTTTCTCAAGTTTGGTTTTATTAAGGATAACTGGTAATTCCTTAGTTATTTCTTTTTCTTATCTTACATGATTGTTTGACTATTTGACTAATATTTGTTATTATTATGAGACAATTTTAATACTTCTTTACATTATATGGGAGCTGTGCATAACATGTTACTATGCTTTTGTTTACAGCTTCTATTCAATTAACAGTATTGTTACTTTCATTCTTTTTATAATATATCTTGTCCTACTTATTTATAACATTGTCAGTTGCATATTGGTCAACTCAGTTAGTCGGTTCTTGTCCATTTCTTCGATCTGTAAGTTCTCAGTTACTGCATATACGGGTAAGATGTTGATTTATAGTTGACTGGCTCTTGGAATCTATATTTTATGCCATGGTTGTTAGGTGTCTTTCTCGTAGTATGTTTCTTCCTTGTCTTCTTTGGTTCCTTACTGACTGAAAACTATTGGGTTGTTGGATCCTGTGGTACAATCATTGTTTGGTGCATCTTCTTTTCCTTATAATGTTATTTCACTTGCTAGCTACCATTAGTTTTATTAACTCTTGTTGTTGTGAGCTCATCCTTCTTGCTGAGTTGCTCATGTAGTTCGATTCTTGGCATTTTATATTAATCACTTGGTGTGTTTCTTGCACTCAATTATTGACATGTTTTAGTATTTTGGGTTACTGGAATATTGGACTCACATGTCTTGTTACAATGTGAAGCAGGGAGAACGTTTCCCTGCTAGAAAATCCTAGTATACGAAATATTTTCCCAGCATGTATAAGACACTATGTGGAGAAAGGACCTTTTGGTATTGACACTGAAGTAGAATGGGCGAAACAAAAGCAAATGATTGAAAAGGTAACCTCTGATGTTTTGGGGAAAAAGAGAAAATAAGGAAGGAAGTCCATGTTTGAAATAAAGAACTACATGCAACTTGAGTTCCAACATGAGAAGGTGCTATACTTACAATGGCTACGCAGAGTACAATGAAAACAAAATCTCGTGTGAGAGCTACACACTGAGAGATACATCTCAAATATTAAAAATAAAACTCCATCAGGCCATTGCATTTAGAATAATTACAAATCTCAATATAGAAGACAGATGTGGCACAAGCAGCTTAGACCCCCTAAACAGAGAGGATTAAATTTCAAAATATGATTGTTAAAATAAGATGGGCAATTATAATAATCTAATATAAAAATACAGCATTTTTTAAAGTGCTGGACTCTACTGGGATTCACTTTCCTTGTTACCATGACTATGTACATGTAAATAAATAGTCGTTTTTCTTCTTTAAGACAAAGAAATGCTGTTTTGTAATATATGTAGCTTGACTGAAAACATAACTATTATAGTTTCAACAGAACTATTGTTTTGTTGATTGTAAAACATGTATCAATAATATACACATGCAGAAGAAATCTATTATTCCTGTAGCAAATGCATAATACAGTAAAACCTGACCTAACGGCCACCTTTGTTCACCGGTCACTTTTATGAACAGCCACTTTTCTGAGGAACGGATTTTATTTTCCCGTAAGATCAATGTAAATTTTCCCTCCATTAAATGGTCATCTCCTCCCTCGGCCAGCAGTCAGCCCGTAACGGGTCCTGTCACTTGCTTAAACGGTCAGCCATGCTCACTCGTCTTGCATAGAATACAGAAGACAAAATAGTTTGACAGTAGAGATTTCTACGAATATTCAAGTCGTGTTTATACCTAACCAATTGAAACGACCTAGCCTTATGTAACCGCTTACTTTTAAATTTACAAATTGTTATTTGTAAACAATAATACACTGCTGAAGTTTCCATAACTCTGAAATAATTGTACACGCAAACGTTCTATGTTGAAACCATTATAATATTGAATTCGCTTAAACGATCTACGTGTGCTTGAGAAGTGGTTTTGTAATTTGTAGTGTAATTTAACAGTAACATTACATGAAATTTCACAAGAACTTGTGACGATGTCGAGGGCACTTGGGAGAATCTACTTCAGGAAGATTATAAAGGTAGATCAGAAAAAATTCTGTATTTACAATCAAAACTTTTTGAAATAGTCGATTAAAATATCTACTATTCCAGAATATATATTTTTACAGTACAGTAGTTTTTCTGTTTTTTGCAAAAACAGGTGATAAAGACATACAGAAAGAAGAAGACGAAGAAATTAAAAAACTGCGGATGTGTTTAAGAGAAGTGTTACAATCTCTTAGGCGGATTGAAGATATTTGCGTTACTCTTGATAAGGAATGTGGGGAGAATGCTGTGGAACAGTATAGTAAACTTTACTGTTTGGCCAAAAATTATGCACTTTACAAGAAAACTGCTACCTCAAAAAAGACCACTTTAAAAGACTATTTTTTTTTTTAAAGTAAAATCTTTACCAATGTGTTGTAATGTAATTATTTCCACTCAATACATACTGTAAATAGAAATAAAACTGCAAGTACATAATAAAATAATATAGCTGATCATCCTTATTTAATTGCTACTGTATTGTTACTATCCCCGCCAACCCCTATATTTAAGGGGGTCACATAAATAAAGCGGCTTGGATCTCTGAGCGGCCACATTTTACGGAGATCCAAGGGTGGCCGCTAAATACAGGTTTTACTGTATATTAAAAAAGTCTGATTTTTGTTTGTGTATAATAAATAAACGTGTTATAACATGTACATGTTATATGGTTAGTATCCAAGTCACATGACGACTTAATAATACATAAAATTACCTGTTCCATCATGTGACATTCTTACTGAAAGTGAGGCACTTAGCTTACTGTTGCATCATAAAAGTCACCACACTGGATGTTGTTATCACATTAAAATCAATGCAGAATTAACTGACAAGAAGCACACCTGAACTTCATTTTATGTGATTTGTCAATGACGTGTTTTCACTTGGTTTAAAGGTGTTACTGTTACGTACGGGGGCTGATTTCTGATGAGGTAATAGTACATTCCAAAATGTGTTATAATTTTCAATAAGGAAGTCACATAACACACCAGGTAATTTCATGCGTTAATAAACAGACATGTGGATAGTTTAACAATTTCACTACAAAACCTTTTCACTTTGAAGTATAAAGATACGCCATAAACAATATGTAAGAATGCAAAACACATTGTACACCACAACTTACATGTATTCTTCTGTAGGCCTTGTATCAAAAGTTGTGTGTAATCTGAAAATCATGTACATGATTTTGCTTATATGTGACAAATAACTGGTTAACTGAGAACCAGCTACTAAAGTCTCATAACTAGGTTTTCCTTTACTGTAAGGTGCCATACTCAAGAAAAATTTGCTCACAATCTCATGTCACTATTAGGAAACAATGGAAATGAACAAGAATGAACTGGAACAAGATTGCCAAACACAATTTCTGCCTTTTCAATTCAATAACTTACAAATTTATTCAAGAAACTACTTCAGTTTTAAAACATACTCACCACAATTTTTATAAAAATTGCTGAACTACTAATCTTACCTTTTTGAACTTTTGCCATCTCCATTTTTATAACTGCTTACAGCCTATGTAAGATCTGCAACAGAAAATATTATCATTCACACTACCGTTCTATTGTTCACGCCAACATCAGTTTTTACTTTTTATATTTGTAATAAAAAAATTACTGCTTCACAACATTACTAAAATTATAATATTCAATGTGTTATTTAATGTTTTGCTGATTGTGTGATACACACATGCTTGGGGGCTGTTAAAGTATAATGTAAGCATTCAAGTAGGGAGGAGATTCAAGCATTTCTTATTTTTGCTGAAAAGCGGAATAGGAGATCAGAGGATTGTTTATGTAAGACAAACATGCACACAACACAAAACGATGCTATGGGAAAGACAGAATAAACTCATAGCACAAAAACTCTGAATGAATGAACTAATACAAGACTAGAATAAAATTGTATTCAACATCATCCACAGCAGGATATACTTTTGTTTATTCCCAAGAAATTCTACTACTGTGCAGGGTTGATTATATCTTTAAACTCTCCCTGTTAAACTTTCCCATCTTTCAACAACATAGTCTTACTGGCAGTCATTTTGTTACCCTGTCTATAGGTTAACTGGTTAATCTTGTTTTAATCTCTGAAATAATATAAGTACTTCTGTGGTTTTCTACAGGCCTTATGTACAAGCACCCTCACTAATACATATGGAATACTATAAAACAGGTTAATTACCTTCCGTCACGCTTTTTGAAATCCGAAAACAGGATTACTCGAGTTTCGACACATTAAGTGTCATCTTCAGATCCTCGATGAATATAGGTTAAAAATACATTTGTTGATGCATGCACATCCTGTCAGATAATAAAAACAACACAAACATAACAACAAAAATACTTAAATAATTTAACACATATTAAAACCGAGACAAAACAGAACGAAAACACAATACACGCGGCCTGCGCAGGAACACGTTATACAGTAAAATCAATCAATACCGATTTGACCTTCGATAAATTTTATCGATCTGACACAGCTAATATCTCGTTCTATATCGTTTACTCTGTTGAATAAAATATTATTTTTATGGATCAATTTTTCATTTAAGATGCGATCGTAATTATCTTTAGTGGCCTTATATATTTCAAACCTTTCAAGAGTGTCCAGTTTAAGAGATTTCCTGCATTTATGTAATATATCCAAATTCTCACTAATACTTTTTATGTTATGATCTTGTGAACTTAAATGTTCAGCAAATGTGGATCTTCCTATATTTGATTTAGAGCTTGGGAGGTGTTCTTTATAACGCAATTTGAACGAACGACCCGTTTGTCCTATGTAGAAATTTGAACAATCCGAACAATTAAGCCTGTACTGTATACACCTGTACCGTCGTATTCATCGAAAGACTTAATTTGATTTTTAAACTTAGGTTTGTTCTAGAGTTTCTTATTTGCTTTTGAAGCCAATACTATATTTTGTTTTTTCAATTGGTTTTTTAAAGTGTAATGTAACATTTCGCCATACTCTATTGCGATATATTTTACTTTTTCTTTAGGCATGTCAATATTTATTAGTCTATTTTGTTTCTTATTTATTATTTTATCTATTATGTTACATTTATAACCATTGGCTATTGCTATGTGTTTAATAATTTCGACTTCGTTTTTATGGTCTTCTGTGGAGAGGGGCAATGATAACAATCTATGTACCATATTATTAAAAAATGCCATTTTGTGTGAATAAGGGTGGTAAGACGAGGCATGAATAGCATGATCAGTGGTTGTCGGTTTCCTGTAAATATTATAGTTAATTTTATTATCAATTTTTGTTAAAGACAAGTCTAAGAAATTTATTTTATTATTCTTTTCTGTTTCTAATGTAAATTGCAAATTTTTTGTTATGGTATTCAAATACTTATTAAGCGTCTCTAATTGTCTGCAATTACCATTGTAAATCACTATCGTGTCATCCACATATCGACGATAAAATAAAATTTTGTTGTAATGTTTGTTGTTTGGTGATAATATGTCATTATTTTCGATGTGGTTTAAATAAATTTCCGCCAGGATACTTGATAGTGGGGATCCCATTGGTAATCCATCTTTCTGTAAATAATATTTATTATCAAAAGTAAAATAATTTTGTTCTAAAATTACTTTTGTCAAATTAATAATCTCATCAACTATTTCATGGTTTAAAGTGGCTATTGATAATAATAAACTTTTTGTTATTTCCAAAGTTTCATTAATTGGTACATTCGTATACAAATTGACTATGTCAAATGAAGCTAATTGATCATATGGAATACCACTAATTGATCATGCTGTGTGATAGCAGATTTTTATCGCAAGTTAATATCTTTTGTTTATGCCAGTATTAAAATACATCTGATGACATCTGGAAATCCACAAACTGCTGGACACTTTTAGACATTCAATACAATCAAAAGTGAAAAGCACACTTCACCATCACTTCAGTTCATCTTCTATCAATACACATGCTCAAGACTTTGATATGTTCTTTATATTAGTTGGTTTCAGTCATTAGCTAGAATGGAGACTGATTTGGTAATGATGACTGTTAACCGAGGGCTACATATAAATTCACTATATCAGAAAGTGATATTTTTGCTATGTAACTCTTCGAGTACAATTTTTCGATACTATTCATCCCTTCACATACTCCAGGACCAAGTGCATTTAACAGAGTTAAGTGTAGAATGGTATAGTTATGCCAACCACTGGCTTGATTTACATTTATTTTGTCTAATGATCACTTTGGTTCCAACCTGGATAATTGTTAATTTGGAGAAATATATGTTTGAGATTGTTGGGAAAGTACTTGCAAAAATATGGAACACTGTGATAATCGATGGACATCCTGTCCACATGACCTATGTTCACGTGCTTCAGAAATAAAATGGTGTCTATTTCCCAGAAGCGGTGTACAAGAAAGTGAATATTTATTACATACTACCACAAAGATGCAATCCACCATACACATCCAAGATTTTAAGTACTCCAGACCACCTCTCAACACCAATGAAAATGATACATGGCATATCATCTTAATATGAGTGATGAAGGTGAATTTCTTAGTCTGAGCCTCTTCTGGCATTAAAAACTGATTTGCAACTAAAGGAATTTTACAAATTTCATATGATAATTTCTCACTTCAGCTAAACCAGAGTTCTTAAAAAGGCTATGTAAGGAATTTGGTCTGCGTCATCCTTCTACAAATCAGCAGATCACCACAAGAAAAATATTCACAGAGACCATTCACAAAAACAAGAAAAAAATCACAAGTACATCCAGTTTAGATAACTCTTTGACATCCCAATGAGCTGATGTGTATTCTTCAAGCACCAAATGGTATTAAAGATTTCGAACGGTTTGATGAAGATGGTGTGAGAGAAGCCAACTACAGTTCAAGCCAGCCCACTGGCAGCGAAACTGAAGATTTTGAAGAGTCCATTAAAGGGTTTTGGTTGACAGACTAATAGACTTATTCTTCACTATTTCACATGTACTATTATAATTAACTTGTTACAAATTAATTCAGGAGTGAATGTCATATATTTTTAATATATAGTTTATATTTTTTTTAAGAACACATACGATTGTCAATTATGATTAATACCACTGTCAAAACTTTGGTGTATTTAAAACTGTTTTAATATTATATAAACATAAGGGGAGGGTTGAGATGTCTGCTTATTTTTGCTTACATGGGCGGAAGGAGGTATAAAATGACTATAAACATGTGATTACATAATACTTGAACAGCCACTTGTCAACTACTTAATTTAGTTGGTAGATTTGTATTACTGCATAATTCCAATTACTTCCTACATATGATACAAACATTTTAATAGTGACCCAAAAATAATTTATTAACAAGCACCCAAAAAGAATACTTTGTGTGTGTGATGCAAATAAGGTTTATTTTGATAATTTTTAACCATTATTTTCAATAATTACTTTTTGATTAAAGATGAATTTCTCATTACAAATTTTGGTACATATTGTTATTCAACACCTTGTAAGAATGTCAAAATTTCGAATAAGAAATTTGCCTTCAATTAATGGAAAATTTCTGAGAAGAAAGGTTGAAAGCCTCAAAATATCTATTACAGTCAAACCTCTTTATAACGAACCTCGATATTACGAAAACCTCGATTTTACGAATTTTTTTACTGCACCATGACGTAATAAAACTATGTATAAATTTACCTCTATTTAACGTATTCATACCTCTATATAACGAAATGGTGACGCATACTGCATATCAACAAACAGTAATTTTTACTCAATGTTTTGTAAAAATAATGCCATTAAATTTAGTGCAAGACATTTCTGTGAGTTTAAAGGTAGTTATTCTTTTGATTTCTGTACCTAAATTGTACTTTTATACAAACACAAAGTATTCTTGACCACAGCCGAAAATGACAGGTTATTTTTATTGAAATTGTAAAGCATAAATTCCCTAAATTGTCTTACATTTGTACTGTATCACCCATAACAATAAAATCATAAGAAAAGATTTAAACACGTGTTCTGCCGTTACCTGTTGGCGACGGGCTTGGCCTGGTCGGAAAGGGAGTTATTGTAAACCTATACATAAGAGTAGCGGAATTCCCCAAAATCCATTAACTAACACAGAACACTGAAATAGACATAACAAACAGAATTCACTTGGCCCAGACATCCTCTATTGTTCAGTGCATACATACAGTTCAGCAATAACTTTTCCTGGGATTAACTCAGTTTGTCTCTGTCTTTGGATTGCGATAGTCGTGTTATACAGGTTAGTCGTGTACTGTTTCTGTAGTGTGCCGTATGCAATGTCAAAACGGAAGTGCCTTAGTGTTTCGGAAAAAATTAGCATTATACACGGAGTTGACAAAGGTGTTAAAAAAAAAGATATCGCGCAAAAATTTGGAATCCCACCAAGTTCACTGTCGACAGTTTTAAAAAATCGGGACGTGATACTACACGAAGCAGACCAACATAAAGAAAGTCTAGTGAGGAAAAAGTTAAAAAGTAGCATGTATGATGATATCGACGAAGCCATTTTAAAATGAATGACGGTGATGCGCGAAAAAAAGCTTCCATTATCCGGGACATTAATTAAAGAAAAAGCCCTGGAATTTGGTTGTGCATTGGGACACAAGGATTTCCAGGCCAGCAATGGGTGGTTACAGAAGTTTAGAAAAAGGCATGGTGTAATTCATAAAGTAATTTGTGGAGAAAGTGCAAGTGCCAGCGTAAGTAACTGTGAAACTTGGAAGCAGACTGTGTTAAAACCGATTTTAAAAGAATATCCGCGAAAAGACATTTTCAACGCGGACGAGACGGGTCTATTTTTTAAATGTTTACCCGACAAAACGCTAACTTTTAAAAATGATCCGTGCTTTGGTGGTAAACAAAGTAAACTAAGAATTACGGTGTTAGTGGCTGCAAACATGCTAGGGACTGAAAGACTTAAAATGTTGGTAATTGGCAAAAGTAAAACTCCGCGTTGTTTTCGAGGAGTTAAATCTCTAGAGGTAGACTACACATTTAACAAAAAGGCGTGGATGACTACTAACATTTTTACAGGTTGGGTAAAAAAGCTGGACAAACAAATGACCACACAAAAAAGAAAAATTGTGCTTTTTATTGATAATTGTACGGCTCATCCTGGAGACATTAATTCTGTATTAAATAACGTAAAAGTCGTATTTTTCCCACCAAACTTAACATCAATTATACAACCAATGGATCAGGGGGTAATTAAAACTCTTAAATTTCACTACAAAAAAAAGAATCCTGAAAAAAATTGTTACCATTGTAGAGAACAACCAGACTGTCCCTGTTAATATTGTTGATCTCCGGGAGTGCATTTCTGAATTATCAAAAGTATGGACCAATGATGTTAGCGATGAAACAATATTCCATTGTTTTTGTAAAGCTGGTTTCAGTATCGCCACGACAGAATGGAATGAAGAAGATGATATGACACTAGTACAGTTAAGAAGTCACTGGAATTTTCTACAAACAACTGGAAATGTCAGTAACGAAGTTACACTGGAAGATTTCATCACTGTTGATGAACAGGTTACTATTTCTGATTTTCCGGACGATGACGACATACTCCATAGTGTTAGCAAGTCCTCTGAACCGGTAGATGATGATGATGATGATGATGACGACGAAAATTTTGAAGACCAGCAAGACAAGAGAAAACCTACCGACGACGAGGTTTTACAGTCATTTAAAGCAATTAGGCTTGCACTACATCTCAAGGACGAAGTACCTGACAGTATTTTTGAGTATTTAAATAGATGTGAAACTTTTTTTGAACATAGTATCTTATTCAAACACAGAAAACAACAGAAAATTACCCACTTTTTCAAGTAACGAATTAAAACTGTATCAAAAATTATA
This sequence comes from Magicicada septendecula, assembly GCA_034769895.1. NCBI lineage: Eukaryota > Metazoa > Arthropoda > Insecta > Hemiptera > Cicadidae > Magicicada > Magicicada septendecula. The sequence goes on from CM068369.1 coordinate 583,729,858, forward strand.
TAGCCTACTGTCAACATTACCGATCAACATCCATCAAAGACTAAAGAATGCATTAGGATTAGTGCTTTTTAACGTTTTAATTAAAGTTAGTGTATTCATTTTTTGTATTATTGTTGTGAAAAAATTATGTGCTAGAAATAAAAATACGGTGTTAACCTAAAACTCAGTTCAATTCAACATGCTTTTACGTATAGCCTACAACCATGTACAACGTAAGTCTTTACATGAAATACACAAACTCTTTATTCAGTACATACTTATTATGTATTAGATTAATATGTAAAGCATGACATAAAAAATACATTTACTTTTTTAAGTATGCGCTATTAAGAAAAATAATGGTACGTAATATTAATTCATTATAGAACGTGAAACAACATTCATAAAAAAATTAGACGGGGAATTCTTGTTATAAATGGTTTATACCTCTATATAACGAAAACCTCTATTTAACGAATTTTTTCCGGGATTCTCAATTTCGTTATATAGAGGTTCGACTGTACTTGTAATATAATTTAATATGTATAATATGTTGAATATACTTACACATATTTTATTAACCTTATTTAAAAGTATTGTCTAATTGTAGTACTGTACCTTATGTGATAGACCAGGAGCTGGATGGACTTGAGTTTGCAAAATGTGAGGACCGCGTTCTGTCAATTGATACAAGCTCAGAAAAGCTTATAGATTAATATTTCAGATGTTGCCAGAAACCCTATTGGTCCAATTTTTTTATACCCTCTCCCCCTACGTAGCAAGTAAATCGATTGAGTACATGCTATGGAGATATTTTAATGATTATTTTAGTGACAATAGTTTTTTTTTATAATTAAAGGTAATAATAGGTTCTCAAATGAAATTAAAACAGAAATTATAAATAAAAAAATCATAAATTGTTTATAAAAAAATTATTTAATGAGAAAAAGCAAATTTAAAGATACATGTATGAAAGAAATACAAATAATCAATCATTAATAATTTTACAATCATTGTTTATACATTTGCACAACGAAATACAAGTTAATTTAGATTTTTTACAATTACAAGCCATCGTTCGACAATCCGATGTGCATTTACAGGGCTGAATCAAAGACTCTGGCAAAGGTCGCTTCGTCATTTGTCGTGGGTACAGGTTACCATTTCTCTCTTCATAGCCAAATAAATTGTAATCAATAGGCTGAAGCTGAGTTTGATCGGCATTTATCCATAGATATGTTTGTACCGTAGCTCTTAACAAATGTAAATGCAAAGCATCAGATATGTGCATATGATTTTTATTAAATTTAAATCAAAGCCGATTTTTTGTGAAATCAATTTATATCGGAGTTCATCAGCAGTTAATTGTTTTTTTGAAAAAAGATAGGTGCAAACTGTTTCTAACTCTTTCAATTGTTCAATACTTAGATATAAGTTTCCCAAAGATGCTAGAGCTTTTTGTATGAAATCCAACGATGCAGCATTTAAACAAATTTTTTTTGTGCCTAATCTACTAGTTGTATCGCAACCACTTATAGAATGTAATGCTGGTAAAATACGACAAATGTTTTCGCCAAGGGATTGAGCAGCCAAATGGCATCCTAAAAAATATTTCTTCTTATAAGAACTGTGGAACCATAGACCAAGACAACCAAGACGTGCTAGTTGATTCCAGAAATAAATACCAAGGATGAAAACATCTGTATCAGCGCTGAGGATTATAACATGGGCATATTGAACTCTTACTGCGTGAAAGATATGACAAAACAGCCTTGAATCTGCTTCTAAGTGGTTCGAATTTAATTCAAGTACCTCAGAAAATAAAGAACCTTGTAATCTGAAACATTTTGTTGGCTCATCAAATCCTCCACAAATATACATTTCACAGTCTTCTTTTACTTGTGCATATGTAGGAGCAGTAGTACAGAGAAATCGAACAAGTTGTAATTTATTTTCATTGCTCAAAAGGAAATGTTTAGAATTTGTTGGAATTTTTGTATGATGACTGGAAATTATGATATTTTTAATGATTTGACCTTTACTCCGTAAAGTTGACTCCAGAAATTTTATCGAAATATTATCATATCTATAAAACACAATATCTAATCTTTTTACATTTGGCTGCAAGAAAAGATTCATGATTCTTTGGAAGAATGCTGCAGCGAAATCACCAAAGGTTTTAAAATTATTTATTTGAATTTGATGAACAAGCGCCATACCATCAACAATATAAATTTTTGGAGCATTTAAAGCTATAACGTCTTGCCGAGAGTTTGTAGCACACTTATGGTTATTTTCAATTTCAAGAGCGAGTTCTGATTTCAGAGATTTTCTATCAAATCCTTCAGCATCAAAAAGGTCCTTGCAGTAGTCCAATATTTCATAAGATGCTAAACGTTTTGTGTCAAATTCACGTTGATTAGCCAACATAAATGTTTTTTGAAAAAGAGTTATATCTGTTACATCTTGCAACTTCTTATTGGAAGTACTTTTGTTTTCTTTTGCAGGAGTATTTTCAAAGTTGTAAAATGCATTTCTTTTTATAGGATCGGATAACTTTTTAATTTTCTGCACAAATCGTTTTTCGTACGTAGTTAATAGAGTCTCTCCATTTTCTACAATATTAAGTAAACATTGTGAAGAAGATTTATCAGCTAGTTCACCGGTGTAAATGTTTCGAAGCACGCACTCCTCATTATCTTTGTAAATATTACAAGCATTAAAACACTTGACGATATTTTGAATATCCTGTTCGTCTTTATTGATCCTGGATTGCGTCCATTCATTATGGTGATTGATGTCACTTGTAGAGTCCGATTGTAAATCCAGATATGAACAAAGAGCCTCGTGAATGCTGTTTTTAAAAGGATAAAGAAGTATCCATCTCTGCATCGTGTCTTCATTTTTGGTTATGCCAATCAAGCCTCCAAATTAAACATATCTGTTGTTTATTAATTTCTAGAGGCCCCCTTAATGATTGACGAATATTTTTCCTACTTGAATCACTTGTTTCTGCATTGGAGGTAGACACATCTTCCTCTTTTTTCAATGCTATTTCTCGTCGCCTTATTTTTTCTTCACTTACATAACTTGCCATACAACCTCGATGCCATGAACATTCTAGTGCTGCGAACTCTGGATAATTTTTTAACTTTTCACTAACGTCATCTTTTCTTCGATCTGCTGCTTTTTGAATATTTATGAACGATTGTGGTGTTGGTTCCTTAACTAAGTCGCCTGTTTTATCACAAAATAAACACGATAACTCGTTCGGTCTTTTTCTCTTCACATTTGTCACTTGTAGCGGCATTGCTCACGTATTTTAATATAACAATTATTAATTTATCACTCAAAAACTAAAAAACTCAAATTATATTTTGTAAACACGAAAAAATATACTGTTACTCACAATGGTTTTTATCCTACTGACGCATAAAGGCATTAAACGGCTAGGCATGCTATGCGCTCTAACGGTTGGGGCGGGGCTAATGGGGGGAAGGGAAAGGGACCAACACAGCTGCTGGCAACATCCAGTGTTTTGTTATTTGGGGTCTCAGGTATAAGAATCTGAGCATAGTTGCCAGTCCTCACATTTTGCATACTCAAGTACCTTTGGCGCCTGGACTATGAGATATAATTCAAGTATGATCATTAGAAGCCTTGAAAATCCACCGATCCACCCTTCTTGTGAAATATTTGTGGTACTGTTCATTTTTGTTATTTACTTTATTATAAGTGGGTTGGGTAGAATTTTCATTTGGCGTTTCCAATATTTCAAAATTGTGTAATTTTGTACTGATCTGAATTTGTTCATGGCAATTTATGTTTCTATATGTAGGTTTCTCAAACACTCATTGTATTGTGTTCATACGGTCAATGTTTTATTATTATGTGGAAACTCATGTCCTGTATTTTTATTCCCTATGCTATTAAGCTAGATTTGTAATTGTGTTTAATGTGAATTTAGATGTCTAAGTAGTACTTTTTTATTTTGTTTTTTTGCCTGTCTTATATGAAATTTATTGTCTGTTACAATATTTACATTCCGTTATAAGTTCCATTGTTTAAAGACGATTTTGTAATGAGTATTTTTTTTTACATTGGAATGTAATGGGAACTAACTGTCTGAGGTGCCAAAAATCACTCTGGCATGCTGGAATAAATACATAATGAAAACACACACACACACACACACACACACACACACACACACAGATGTATTGCAAGTGTGAATCACACAAATACTGCATTCACATAGTTTTTATACAATATTTACATTCCGTTATGTAAGTTCCATTGTTTAAAGACGATTTTGTTATGAGTATTTTTTTTACATATATGGTTATTGTTCCTTCCTAATATGTTAAAAATATTATTTTATGTGTTGCACTATATATAATCTTTACGCCTACTTACAACATATATGCAAATACACTCACTTCACAATATAATGTATTTCATTTACTGCTGATGTACATACACTCACTTGATAATGCGAACTAACTGTCTGAGGTGCCAAAAATCACTGGCATACTGGCATAAATACATAATGAAACACACGCACGCACGCACGCACACACACACACACACACACACACACACACACACACACATATGTATTGCAACTGTGAATCACACAAATACTGCATTCATATAGTTTTTATACAATATTTAAACAGATAATAAAAGTGGAAAATATTATCACACATTGCTGATAATGTCTATTCTAAATTGTACAATGAGTCAGCCTCACCAACTCACTTCCAGGCAACGAATACAGTTTCCTATGTGCACAAACACAATTGTGTGTGTGTGTGTGTGTGTGTGTGTGTGTGTGTGTGTGTGTGTGTGTGTGTGTGTGTGTGTGTGTGTGTGTGTGTGCGTGTGTGTGTGTGTGTGTGTGTGTGTGTGTGTGTGTGTGTGTGTGTGTGTGTGTGTGTGTGTGTGTGTGTGTGTGTGTGTGTGAACAGTACAAAGTTAAAACTCTCATGCACAATGTCAACTGTCTTTCTTTGGAGTAGTGTTATGTTAAATACACAATACCAAACCAGATTAAACGTGAGTACTATATTTGTTAGTACAATATTATTAATACACTAACATAAAGTCTTAACAATTTGAACAATTAAACAAAGAATGCATATTAAGTATTTGGACAGTAATATTTGATTATAGCAAAAGCCTATATATCGCCAACATATACGGACACAATTACATGACTGAACTAATACATCACACAAATGAATGGACAAAAAAACAAATACATAACATACAGACAAAACACGACAGAAAAATAAAAAACCTAAGACACCAATCAACACAAATATAATTCCCTCACACAAATTCTACCCACGTACAGTAAACCTCACGAACGTCACACTCACTAAAAACGAACAAACACTCCTTGATAAAGGCCTAAAACATAACATATATTACAAACATAACAACCAAACACTAACAAAACTCATAGTTGACACTGAAACAAATATACAAAACACAGCACCAGAACATCAAGACACACTAAGACATAACGCAAACAATATAATAGGAGCACATAAGACATCAGATAACAACAACCACAACTCAGAAATACACACAGACATCAAACTGAGGGAAAAGGCACACAAACACAACATCACATTTGTAAAAGCAGACAAAGGCAACACGACTGTAATCATCCCCACAGACAACCTACACAAAAAAGTACAAAACTTCATGGAACAGAGCAACATCACAGAACAAAAACAAGACCCCACCGACAGATACCAAAACACAGTAAAACAACTACTCAACAAAGCCAAACACATAATGACACACAAACAAAAGCCCTACATGAAACAAATCCGACCATCAGCCCCTACACTCCAGGCACAACCCAAAATCCATAAAGAAGATATTCCGATCCGCCCCATTATCAACTACCGTAATGCCCCTGCACACAAACTCGCAAAATATCTAGACAAAATTATCAGACAACACACAGAACTAGACAACAACATTGCAGTAAAAAACAACACAGACCTAGTAACAAAAATAAAAGACATACACATCCCCCATAATGCCACATTAGCCTCCTTTGACATTAAAAAACTGTACACAAACATCCCCATCTCTGAAACAATCACCATCCTACAAAACAAACTCAAACAGAACAACGCACCAGACAAACTTATCAACGAAATAACGGAAACTCTGAACATTACCACAAAACAAAACTACTTTACTTACAACAATAAATACTACACACAGAACGATGGCTTACCCATGGGCTCCCCCATATCCAGCATTCTAGCAGAAGTCTTCCTCCAACACTTAGAAAAAACAAAAATACTCACAAACAATGACAGACACTCACATAAAATACTATATTGGCACAGATACGTTTATGACAATCTAATACTATACAGGGGAAACAAAAGACAATGTGAACAGTTACTAACCCACATAAACAAAATACATAAAACCATAACCTTTACTGCCGAATATGAACACAACAATACCATAAACTTCTTAGACCTCTCCATCACAAAACTAGAACACAGGCACAAATTCAGTATATACAGAAAACCAACTACAACTGACACACTAATACACAACACCTCCAATCACCCAATACAACACAAACTAGCTGCCTTCAGAACCATGATACATAGACTTTACAACATCCCCTTAGATGAAAAAGACTACAAAGACAAACTAAACACGATAAAATATCTAGCAGAATCTAACGGATATGACAGAACAACAGTCAGTAAACTCCTACACAAAACAAACAACAGACAAAGACAGAAAACATCAAATTCATAACACTAACATACATCAACAAACAAACTGAAAAAATAGCCCACAAATTCAAAAAAGCAGGATACAGAATCGCTTACAATACTACTAACAAAACAGAACACACACTATCAAAACACATATACAAAGTACAAAACAAATTCGATCTACCCGGTGTTTACAAGCTAAATTGCTCAAATTGCAATAAATTTTATATAGGCCAGACAGGACGTAGCTTCAAACAGAGATACACTGAACACACAAAGGCACTCCACTCCACTACAGAATCCACCTTTGCAAACCACCTCATTGAAGCAAACCACACATATAAAAACATCGACAATAGCATGATCATTTTACACGTACACACAAAAGGCCGAAAACTAGACACTCTAGAACAATTGGAAATATACAAACACACAAAAACAAATAAAAACGACATCCTAAATGAACAGACACAATTCAAATCGCATGCATTATTTGAACATATCTCACCCCACACACACAGCATCGATCTTTCGAAATTCGATTCCGTCACCCACAACAAGACGGACAGCGCTACCAGCGGCAGTCTGAAGAAGCCTTTTAAAGGAGAAAACCAGTTCAGGCTGTAAGGTAAAACGTTATGCTTTTACTTATAAAAAACCTAGTGTTCCGAGTCGTTAACGTAATAGTGATATTTGGTTAAGTAACGGACACGTCATGGACAACGAAAGCCAAGAATAAAATATATAACTAACATTAATTAATAACTGTCTTTTAATAATCAACATAAGCCTACTATATATACCTTCTTTCCTTATATGAAGTTTTGTCTAAAAAGTAATGTCTACAAATTGAAAACACAAGACCAAGACGACAGTAGTTGATATACAATCAGTTCTTTCATAAATTTTATTACAAAATTTTGTTCATTGGCAAGTTAACAAAGTACTTAAGTGTATGCCAAAACGAAAAAAGTATTTTTAACTTCAGTTTCTGGATTTTATAGCAAGTTTCTTGGATAGTACTGGAAATACCTTCTTGGACTCGTTTAAAACTTTTTACGATAAAGAAATGTAAAAACAGTCATTTAGCCCCACAATATCTGTATACAAATTTATACAGCATAATTTTTCTACTGGCCCAGAAAACAGGGTAAAATTTCTCACTAGCCTCATCTGGAAAACAAAACATCCTGGACCTATATTAATATGAACTTTTCCTTTATTTTCACCAGTAGAACTTATCCTGAATTTAAATTTTCAGAATAAACATAAATTTATATCCTACATAAAAAATAGGATATCCTAAAAAAAAACATTAAATTTTAAAAACACAATGTTTATGTCTGAGAATGCATCCAGATATATATCCAAATTCTACAAAAAAAACTAATGTCTACTAAAATTAAAAAATATAAGGGCTTTGGAAATCCAGAAGCAAATTATTAAATAACAAATCTAACATAATAGAAACTGAGTATCAACAGATATTGAAATACTTGGTGCATTTTTAAAATTTAACAACTGAATTAACAAAAATCTGTATGTAGACACGCCATAAGACCAGAAGTGGCATATGCGCCAGAGTCAATATGGCTTACAATAGAGACAAAGAGAAACTGAAAATGTTTGAAAGGATCATAATAAGATTATATGCTCTACAGGAAATAGGAGAAGAATACAGAAGTCTAATGAATAATACAGGAACAGACTGTGACGATTTAAATTTAAAACAAATAAAAATATAATAATAATAAAAATATAAAATGGGAAGTTAGTGAAAACCATTAAATCGCACTATTAAACCGAAGAATACCCCCTGAACTAACTCATAATAGTAATGAGAATTAAAATGGGAATTTAACTAAAATAATTAACTAAAACTGAGAAAGCAAGAGTTTAAAAAACTGTTAACCCTTTATTAATTTATCATGCTATGACCTGTGTATAACGGATCCAACTTGCATACCGACCCGGCATTAAATAAAAAATACCTGTAAACTATAATGTAAATAATAAATAATTCAAAGTCACTAGTAGTAGTTGTAATAAATTCTGTAGACAAGCAAAGTCTTGATTGTTTATTATGTCGAACTGTAAGACTGTATTACTAATTAAAAGTTGGAACTATGTTATGGCGGAGTATTCACTCCGCGTCGTTACAATTTTCCTGTTGTAACAATGTAGGACTTGAGATGCGACATTCAATCTGTAAACAGCTCCAAGCGGAGCGCTGCACAAAATGTTTTTTTATTTTTGTTATTAGCTTCAACTAACAGTGTGGAGATCTATGTAACTAAAATGTAGTGTGTTTTAACACAAAGATGTGAAAGAATAAAATAAGTGTGTAAGGTGACATCTCCTATTAAATATATAGTTCAAGTTATTTTAGGGTTCCGTCATAATGTGTAACGAATATGCAAACTCAAATACTGCTGTACTATTACAAATGTGATGTGAATAACCATGAAAAGTGAAGACTAAGACCTCAACTGCATTGCCACTACCACCGAGAAACAGGACGACTTCATTCTAGATGACACCGTAACATCCACTTCATCATTAGTTGACTCCGAGGACCTCGACCGGAAAGACTACCACGATGACAACCCACTACTAAGAGAGTACAGAAGAATCACGCGGCAGGACATGGACTGAAACGATTAACTAGAGGTGACGCGGACGCTCGTCTTCTGTGAATAATGTATCTTTTAAATATAAGTAATTTTAAATGAAAAAGACTTTAAATGACAATCTCTAAGCATTAAGAATAACAATGTTGTAACAAGAAATTTCAGAAATCATACTTTGTAACTTAACTCTTGTGATGCAGCTTTGGAACATCGCGCAACAAAATAAAACCATTCTTCAAATGGTATTTTAAGAAATAATGTAATTGACTAAAGAAGTAGAGTAAATTTGAAAATTCCTAACTAGTTTAAAGAGACTCGGATCCGAGGTAAATATACTATCTGTATTATCATTTTTAATACAGAAAACCTCCTTACAATTTCAGTGTAAGCTAAAAATTTTATTTGTAATGTATTATCAATCATACATAAATAAAGAGATGTCATCTTTGTTACATGCTAAATTGAGTGCATAAATCATCAGACTTCCCTCCCCAGTTTCCTTTTGTTAGAGTACTTATAATTATTGATAGTGATTTGATTAATTTTCAGTTTGTTACAACGAAGGCAGCCTGTATAATTGGCCAGAGTCAATTATCATGGGTTCCCTAGGTTATAACGTAGCCGACACGTTATAAAATGCGCCACTCTGCTGTTTATATAAAAGGTTTGTAAGCATCGTGACGCATATAAAATGCGCCACTCTGTAGATCTATGCACTCAGTTAGGGTATTGTATGTAAAACAAAAGGCTAAGTAGCATAAAAGAATAATATTGACAATATTAAATTCACAATTGTAAATTTTGTGTGAGATTACGCACATACTCGTATATGATTCACTTAATATACGTGAAAATATTAGCTTGTATTACACCAATTCATGTATGTACTTGTCAAAATATTCAATCTCTAACACGTCTATTTTGCGACAATTCAAGACCTGTAGTTTTCCTGTATAAGCCTGCATAAATATGTAATTCGTCTTTCTATTGCCACGGTGTGTTATATAAACAATTGACTAAATAAAACAAGTTCAATTACGTGTAAATATATTGTAAGTGAAATTCTACTCCTCTCTAGTAGCAGAATTAGATAAATTAAAATTAGCACGTAAAACCAAATAATAACTAAAACTCAGCTTAGTAACGGGCTGTAACTTGTTTAAAACGCATATAGTTCCGCATCGCACATACCACCCTCGTTGAAGCAAGCCGGTACAAGTCTGTAAAGGAAGCTGTTGTTGAGTGGAACAGTAACATTCTCTTCACCCTCGAGCTTGATTCCCCCCTTCTTACGCATAATACTATGCCATTGTTTAAAAGAAAACTAGTTTGACCCACATTCCAGTGTAACAGCTGATCGTTGAAAGTAAAGTGACGTCTGTGTGAATTTTTTCTCTTTCTCTGAGATGCTAAGTAATTCTCTTACAACTCATGCATGTTTTACCATGAACTAAAGTGTGTATGCAATAATTGTATAGTGTAGTAGAATAAGTTTTAGTGTGCTAGATATAAGGTAAACATGGCCCTATTTAATCCAGACTTACTATTAAAAGACGAACTGTCCTATGAAGCTCTTTTACGCGGTTTACCTCACGCGAATGTAACAGTCGCGGAATTGCACAAGTCTATACGCGAAAGTGGATCTGATACACCCGTGCAGTTAAGTAACTTAAGCGGACTCGATTATGAGAGCGAGAGAGAAACTTGTTATGCCAAGTATAGTGAGTTGACTTTATTGTCCCAAACCCTTCAAGACGAGAAATCTCCTGCGGTAATATTGCGGACAACTCAAAGGATAGAACATTTAACCCGGCGAATGAAAAATTTGTTAAACTGGCCCAACATCACGGTAATCCCTCCCGACGTCCAAAGTTTTGCGGATGAGGCTTTACAGAAATTACCCGCGATAATAAGACAATTGCGAAGAAGGTCCGACTCATTCAGAATGGATGAGATTGAAAAATCCTTGAAGAAACTATACATCTCCCCAGTTCAATCTCCTACCTTAGAACAACCTCACCCCAACACGGATCAGGAATCACCCACCGTATCGAAAATACAACTGAGTCGAGAGCAAAACCCAAATAGAGACGTGAATACCCAGACGATATCTGAAGCCACACCTCCCAGTGGTTCCCACAATCGCTCCGGGATGTACGAATTGACTACCCCAAATGCAGCATCTGGTCCTCCTAAAGGTATACCACATGTAAATTATAACGTTGCCCTCTACGGAAAAATCACTCATCCCATAGAAAAACTCTTAGCTGAAATTCCATACACGGATGGTTTGAATGTTACTGAACTACTAAACTTCATCAAATACCTCCTGCAGATAAAGGATTTACAGCAACTATATGACTGGCAAATTTTGCAAGTCCTCCTACCGAAATGTAAACCACCATTAAAGAATCGTGTGCTGGAAGCATTAAGCTCTACACTTCCAGCAGAACACCTGCATACTACTATCATAAAATATTTTATTCCTACCGGAATTTATGAGGAACTTAAAAGAAAGACCATACTTCGAGTACAAGGAACTCATGAGAGACTGGCCCATTACATCTCTGACATCTTCTCGACTACTGCAAGTAGATTGGAGTGAGAGACAGATGGTCGATACCATTTTAGTAGGATTGTCTCCAGAAGAAAGATCTCGTTTAGCATTAATAAATAGACCCAACACCTTTGCGGATCTCGAACAATGCAGTATTCACTCGTCGAACGTATGGTACTCAGATCAGAACAGACATGCTTTGAAATCAACCGAGCCTAGTAGAAAGGAAATGCAAGCCCTGGTGCCCGATGTGCAAACCCAGTGTGAAAGGCGACCATTTAATAGACCGAACAACTTGCACAGCCCTGGTAAATCAAATGACACGCAACCTAAAACGGAAGCAAGCTATACCCCTCGTAAAAAAAATATATGTTATAACTGTGGAAAGTATGGACATGTAAGTAGAAACTGTAATCGGAAGCAGTACGATTGGAAACAACCTAATCCAAAAAACATGTAAGGCAGGGAGACCCGAAATACTATGTCTTCCGCAGCATCTTGAGAACCGGTAAACCCAAAGAAATCAACGAGAATAAGGAAAATAAAAAAAAAAAGAAAAGAACACTAGAAAAATAGATCCCTATGTTAGAAGGTTTATTGAAAAATGTAACGCGATAACTAAATGTGATTGGACTAAATGTCTACTGCCCTTAATACAAGTTGACCTAGGTGTTATATCCACCCTCGGATTAATCGATTCTGGATCGACTAGAACCTTAATCAGTCAGAGGTTAGCAGATAAATTATTCGAACACAACCTAGTGAAGACACACCAATAGAGAGAAGCGAAAATCCCTTACTGTGGTGGAAAGATCACCAACGTGTATACCCTAATCTTGCACATTTGGTCAGAACTAGATGTAACATGGTTGCAACATCCGTTCCCTCTGAAAGGATATTTTCCAGGGTAGGAATAATTTTATCTGAACGAAGAACACGATTAACTTCGAGGAAAGTGCAACAGCTGATATTTTTAAATACAAATTTGAAATAGTGTCTGAATAACTGAAATTCTAGTATTTTAAAAACCATTCAGTAGTTTAATTTTACCTATAATGTGTTATTTGAGTGAACCAAATTGTAATGTGAATAGGTGTGACAAAGATTAGTTCATGACTTGTATATTCTATGTACACTGGTGAATGGATCTGAAGATTTCTAGGTATGTAATGTATTTAATTTACTTTTGTTGTTGCTTATTATTTATAAGTTTTTATTTATTTATTTATATTTATTTTATTACAGTTGTTTTTATTATTTTTATTTGTAAAATTTTGTTTATTCACTCTTGTGGCTTAGGCCTACTGTTATGTTTTTATTATATGTTTCTGATGTTTTTTTCACATTATTTGTTATGGTATTACGTGTACTCTAAATTATTTCATTGCCTTGAGTTTCGCAACTGATTTGTCTAACCAATGGTAGTTTGTTCACTCCTAGTAAAAACTTAAATTGGTATTCCCAAAGGGAGATAGGCCTATAAATTCTCGTTTCTTATTTTCTTTTAAACAGTAATAAAGTCACAGTGTAAAGTAACAGTGTTAATACTTTTAGTTTCAATTTATTTCTTATAACAAATTATATAGTATAGGTTATATAATATCTTCAAATAAATATACTGCAAGTAGGTTTATTAATATATTAATAGGTGAAAATAAACGTACTTGCAGTGTATTTATTTGAAGATATTACATAGAAGACCTGCAGGAAACTCAAAACGAGTTACTTACAAATGATAATATAGGTTATGTATATATAGTACTAGCAAAATACCCGTCCTTCGCTACGGAGTTTCACGTTGTACGTAATGAAAATCTTATTTAATTAATAAAGTTCAATTAAAGTAGGTTTCTTATAAATAAATAATTAAAACCTCTTATGTATTTTATTTAAAATAAACATTAAACATTTTTGTTATATGAAGTTGTGGTGAGTATGAAAACATTTCAGATTTTTCTTCAATTTATGAACTTGTAATGAAGAACTAATCATCGGATCCTTAAAGAACTTCTTTGTACACAAAGTTTTTAGTTTTTCCTTCTGGCTGAAGAATAACCAGACTGTCAGGAGTGCTAACTCTTGAACAGGCAACGTACAACTGGCCATGAGAGAAACAGTCTTCCCTCAGATCTACGCCAGCTATTTTCAAAAACTGTCCTTGAGCTTTGTTGATTGTCATTGCAAAACAGACTTTGATGGGAAATTGTAGTCTTTTAAACTGAAAATGGTAGTCTGACGGGATCAAAGGAATGCGAGGTATGAAAACTGTTTCTCCAGAACCACAGCCAGTGAATATAGTTGCCTCAACAACGCGTGAGGTTCGTTATTTGTGTATTAAATAATGACTAATTATTTTATTTTATTTTAATTATTTATTTTAAAACTTCCATGTAAACAATATTTTTTTTTTTCTGGCTGGAGCATAACTAAGCCGTTAGGTGAGGTAACCCTGGAACACGCCACATATAACTGGCCATGTGAAAAACAATCGTTCCTGAGATCAACACCAACTATTTTCAATGTTTGACCTTGCGCTTTATTAATTGTCATTGCGTAACATAACTTAACTGGATATTCCAAACGTTTAAATTCAAACTGGTAATCCGAAGGTATCAAAGGAATTCGCGGAATGAAAACCGTTTCTCCTTGATAAATACCAGTAAAAATGGTGGCTTCGATTATGTGTTTATGTAAAGCCTTCACCTGTAGCCTAGTGCTGTGCCGTAACTATGGAATTTCGTTACGGCGACTTACAAGATTTGATTAAGCCAAATTACGACAATGAGAATTATTTATTTATTTTGCCGTATTGGTCTAGTTGCGTGCTATATGGATACGCGCCCACCATCTAGTAGCTATGCGTCGCGACTTGAGCTTCACTGCTCTGCCATGAGGGGCCGGGCTGGTAGTTGCCTTATACACATGTTGAACGCTCTTTCTTCTGACCTGTCCCTTCAAACGGGAGAGACGCTTTTTCGCTCGGCTTCTGAAGAAAGTTTGGATTTTTTTTTAAATACCAGGCGATTTATTTTATTATGGCCGGCTGAGTAAAAAAGGTGTGCCCTGGGATGTCTGCGGCCCGTTCATCCATTTCCCGAGTGTCAGACCAGGATAAAATGTGAGAATATAAAGGAACTTATTTAGTGGCTAGTGTGCTGTGGCCAATCTAGACAGGTATGTTTGGAGAACAATATTTTCTCAGGTGCTGTGGAAGTGTATTTTTTGCAAAGAATATTATTAACTTATTCCTATGTGTGCATGTGGCACTAATTGAGTTTCTCGTCAAGTGAGTTATCTTAACACAACAACAACAAAAACTTTTGCTTCAATTCTGGATATTTTTGTACTTTGCTTCATATCTGGTATTCCCAGGCTATTTTAATGATTGCAATTTCATTTTCTGTACTCAAGTTCCGTTTAAAATTCTGTTGAACTGGACTGGCATCTTATATTTCTTTTAATCATGAGGGCAGCTTCTCGTGCTGTTAGTGAAGTGATAGTAATACCTTCTCTGCAAAGCTTTCAAGATTTAAAAGCAACAAAAAAAAAAAAAAAAAAAAAAACTTAAAAAAACGAAATGTGTTAAGATACTACTGGGGATTTGGGATCTACTTAAACCTTGCAGTGGGAAGGATCTTCCCAGCGCTACTCGAGTGAAGAATGCCTGGTTCCTTTGTTTTCTCAGAGATAGTCTCTCAATATTTTTCTGTGTTCTCCATGTAACTATGTAACTGTTTGTGTGAAAATTGTTTAGTGAATGTAAGTCAAAGAAAATGATCAAATCATATGTACTGTGTGCACGCCTTGGCATAACAGGTTGTGAATGGTCCATCACATTGGGTCAGACTAGGTTATATCTATACACGTGTTGGGATTTAGAAGTTATTTTAATTCTCTTTGAGTCATATTAAACGTTTAAATTTTTTGTATATTTATATCTTCATAAAGCTAATGGAACTTTATAATGTTGGCTCAGTTTAAAACATGTTGAATTAATTAAATATTAATTAGTTGTCGATTGATGAGCCTATATAAATAGTGTCTTGGATCTAGTCATTTGTATCCCCACATGTGTATGTATAACACATTTTACATTTTGAGACCTGGTTATTTAATTTTTTTTTTTTATATTAAATGTTAAATTATTATTTTGTTAAATATATTGAATAATATTATATTGTTCGGGATTGTTGAGTAATATTGAATATATTTAATATTAAAGTTTAAGAAAACAAAAATTTAATTTGAGCACACATGGTGAATTTCTTACTCAAGAACATGATTACCAGATTATGTTTTAACATTATACCTTCACTAATTATGTTGTTGTTGTTTTTAATTTTTGTTTATGGAGATGTTAGATGGTGCATGTCGTTAGTGGAAATTAATTAAAATAGTACAACCAGAGGTGTCCTGTCAAAGAAAAAAAGGAAAGCTTATTGTTATAGATGTATTAAATTAAAAAAAACCTCTCGATTTTTTTTTTTTTTTATTAATGTTAATCATAATTTATTGCCAAGATATATCGAAATTATATTTTTTGTAAAGGTTTTAAAATTTACTGGAGAGGTTTTGTTGGTTGATTATTGTTATTTCAAGTGAACACTTCTATATTCTGGGTACTATGAAGTACACCCTTTGTATCTAAAATTGTAATGCCTTTTGAAAAGGAATTTGAGAAACAATAAATTTGTTGTTGTTGTTGTTGAGTTTGGAAATCGAGGTCACCTCATTAATTCGATTGCCTAATGGTTACCCAGCACGAGGCCTTTCTTCCACTAGGAGGCCTCCTCCTGGTTTTGAACAAGTGAGCCGGTCATCCAGGTAAGCTGTATAATTTACTTACACTTTTTTTTTAGAAAGTTAATTTCTGAAGTAGGGTTGATATGTTGGGATGACATTGATGAGTGGCTTAGTGCCGTTGCATAGTTTCGGAGGGTTGAGATTGCGCAATAAAATAATTGGAGCGCCAACTTTGAGGTACAATATGTGAGGCGGTATTCCTGGTGGGTGGAGGGTGTTAAGGAACTCTACGGGATAATTTACAGCATCATCGACCTGCAGTACAGTATCCACGGATTCATATTTTACCTCAGCAGTGAGCAACTTTTTAAGTAAAATGTTGTTGATCCTGTTGGCGTCATCGTTTCTTGCAGTAAGAATTGCTCTTTCTCGCAGCCATGATGCACAATTTTCTTCAGTTTGGTGAACGTTAGGGTAAATTCTATCAGTTAAACTGTTCAGATCTACCACGACATTGCCCAGATTATTAGGAATGTTTATTTTACCTTCCTCCTCCGAAACATGTCCATTACCTATATCGAGCAACAATTTAGAGAACAGTTTTGCCCTTGAATCATGTTGGACGCGCATATTGACTCTCAATGTCAGAATATTAACTTTCGGTCATAGAAATGACGACTTTAAGCAGGCTTTCACTTCATCTGCACGTGTCCCTCGCGGTACAACAGGCAATGTTTGTCTGAAGTCACCTGCTAACAAAATTATTACTCCACCCATCAATCGGTTGCAACTTCGAATGTCTTGGAGCGTTCTATCTAAAGCCTCAATACATTTTTTGTGAGCCATTGTGCACTCGTCCCAAACTATAATTTTGGCTTTTCGAAGCACTTCCGCCATGTCACTCTGTTTAGATATATTACACAATGGAGTTTCGGAATAATTTAGATTCAAAGGTAATCTGAAAGGAGAGTGAGCAGTTTTTCCTCCATCGATTAAAGTAGCTGCAATTCCTGAGGAAGCTACTGCAATGGCAACATTTCTCCGACTTCTAATAGTAGCCAACAACAAATTAATTAAAAACGTTTTGCCAGTTCCACCTGGGGCATCCAGAAAGAACAACTTGCCAGATTCAGTAGTAACTCTGTTCATTATATCTTCGTAGACTTTCTTCTGGTCGTCATTTAATTTCAGAAGATTTGCTGCCACTTCTTTGTTGAGATGAACAGTGTCGTAAGATATTTCACTATGGTAGGCCTATATTCGGTTGCTGACAACAGGTTCCTGCTCTCATGAAGGTGACGGTAGTCCAAATTGCGTGAGTGTTTTTCCTGACATAGATATGACAATATCCTCAATAAGAATGAGACATCGGTTAAAAACATAGTCTTGTACCAGTTGTACGTTACCGCGCTCTCTCTCAATTTGCCTCTTAATGTCCTCTGCAAGACTACCACGGTGTTTCTTCCACAGATTCTCTGGATCACCAACTTGACAGAAAACCAATATTACGGCGAATAGGTCACGAATTCTATTAGGAGAGTGAAACAATGAGGCTTCCTCCAACGTGTGGTCCCAGTTCGCATAATCTTCTAGCAAGCCAAGCGATTTGCATGCCGAATGAAACGCCGGATGAACAATTCCTGCAACAGTTTTAAGAGTAGTGAAGGACGTGGGGCCACGAACTTCGTGCAAGAGCAGACGTAGATAGTAGCACTCGGAGTTGTTGGGATGTACAGTGTAAACTCGACTTAATACTTTATCTTTCTTCACACCTGGATAACCTGTCACAGGATGCCCTTGCTTCCTGCGATGAAATTTTTGGTTTTTCCAAATGTAGTAAGCCGGAACCTCACAATACAAAAGTGTCCTTGTGAAAGCATCGACTTGGCACAGCTCGAAAAAGCCGAGAAGAGTGGTATTTGAAGGATTAATTATTTTATCAACAACGTTGCTTTCTGTGAAATAAACTCTTTGGCCATTTTCAAGGTGCACTGCCAGCTGCACAATAGGAGGGTACCTTTCATGTATAGAGAAGCAGAAAATACGCCAAGCCGCCTCAGACATTTATGTAACGTCCTGTCTCGTACCTGGTCACTTCATGTAGATCTCCAACTTTAAAAGTTGCTTGGTCAGAACCTTCGTTTACGTACTTGCAGATGTATTTTATTGATTTTACAGAATTGCATAGTTCAACGTTTATATGGGCCGAGAAGATACGAGACAGAACGGGACTATAAGGCACTACCCAACGATTCTCAAGATCAAGTCCACCAACTTTGGCAGTAAACCCACCGTCTGCCACAGGCCTCCTACGATACTGAGGATAGCCGTCATCTCCTGTTTGTGTCTCCTTTAAGAGAGGTCGTGGGTATTTCTTTGAGCATGCACCATTCACCATGCACGGCGAGTTCCTGTTAAGAGTTCCACATGGGCCATGTATCATAGTTGTCTTAACAATCTCATGAAGGGCTGGATCTAACTCAGGATCTGGTATTTCTGTGCTTATGACTTTGTCGATTGATTCTGGTCTTTGTCAATTGATTCTGGTCTTATTATTTGTTCAAGCCACAGAAGAATATGAATGTGAGGGAGACCACGTTTCTGCCACTCTACGGTGTACATTTGGCAGTGGACATTTCCAAATATACAACTTTTAGTGAGGAGCTTCATAATATTTGTAACCTTTAGATGGAAAACACGCACTATCAGGTCATGTCGGTCATGAGATTTTTGGCCTTGTTTCAAAAGCTCTACGATTTCTGTCCATTTCAGGTTGCAAGTAAACGTTATGAATAGATCTAGTCGCCCAAAATGGCGGACATACATCATCGCGTCCTGAGTCCGTTCGTGCATATATCGAGCTCCTCCAGTAAAAGAGGATGGTAATACAACCATTTTGCCAAAATCTTTAATTTGTGTCAGCTCTTGACATAGCATCCTTTAAATGAACATACTCTTCGCTTCATAGCTTTTTCTGATTGTTTCATATCCAATTAAGTCGCTCCGTTTCTATTTTTGCGTACATGTCGACCAAATATTGATTGAGTAGGTTGCGAAATGACAGTATGTAGTTTTCTCCGCTGTCACGCTTCATTAATCTGTAGCTGTAGAAGTTAGCAGCAGACACGGTCTTTTTAAGAGGCGCATTAGTCTTTGGGTCACGTTGAGGGATATCAATTTGATAGCCATCTTCCCCACGGCAAAACATCAGAGGGTATTGAAGTGCGTCATAAGCACGGTGTGTCTCACTTATTCGTACCACTCTGTTATTTCTGCTATGGAGAACGATGTCTCTCTTTTCAAACTCCTGACCTACAATCAGAACTGCGACCTCCTTACACGTTGGAGCGTTGAAACGACCTTGGTGTTCCCCAAACGGCTTTCTATTTGCATTGATAATTACTTTGTAAACCTTTTGACCCTTAGGTACAGAGTCAATAGCGGCTTTAAAACCTAAAATATATTTATTATTTTCATGCAGTAACTTTTGCAATTGGTCAACCAGTTCTCGATTGACGCCAAAGTAAATTCCACAGTGAATGTTCCTCTCACTTTCATCATCACCGACATAATATATATTTGTAAAAACGAAGGTTCATGTCGAGGGGTAACCGTAATGCTCCCTATCTGGTGGTATACCTGGCCTTGTACTTTAAAAGTTGGCATAAAGTTACCCTCATTTACCTTTTTAGCTCCAAAAGATGTCATTTGAAAACATCCGTTGTATTTTCGTATGGAAGACAGAAAATGCTCGCCTTTTACGCGCTGATTCGTCAAAAGACTGTGTAATGGTTCCGGGAAACGTTCAATGGAATCGAGCTGCACTTTCCCGCCACTGCAACACATTCCATTAGGCTCTTCCCGCCATTTCAAAGCATGACACCAGGTACAGGGTAACCATATTCCGAGATCAACAATTTTGTCCTTGGAATAATCAATATTAGGATTGTATTCAAAACCAGACATATGTTTAATTTTCCAAGCCAGCAACCTCATTTCTGTTCTCTTTTTATTATACTTAGTTGCAGATGCCTGATTAACATGGGGATTATTAGTTGAATATTTTTTGACAGCCTTTCTATTGACCTCGGGATGATTCTTAGTGTATTTCTTAACAGCAACTCTATGGCTTTTGGGATTATTTTTGTGTGTTTTTGAACAGCTTCCTTTACTTGTTTTTTTCTAATCACGTCCGTGAACCTTTTTCGACGCTTTTTTCCTCTTTTAGTGGTAAGTTGCGACTCAATAGCAGAAGAGGATGATGTTCACTATTTATTGTCTCAGAGATGGTCGGTGTATGCTGGAAATTATCATTCTCATCTGTATTTGTCGTTTCAACCAACGGAATCAAAGCATCAAAATGTCCTCCGCTAAAAGATCCTGAGAATCGGATTCTTTTTATCTCCTGTTCTGCCTCTCAAAATGTTGCATAAAGTATACCGTCTTGGAACAGTTGAAACTCAAACGAAAATATTTCTCCAGCTGCTTTGAGTTCGCACGTAGTCCCATAGGTATACGGTCTAGACATTTCTGCAATGTACAGCCTCTTAGTACCGTAAGCAGCTCCATGACGATCCATACTGAAATATTTGAATCTCTGCCATTCGTTCGATACATGTCGTACAATGTCTGCTCGAATTTGAGCAGCCATTGACACGTCGCCGTGCACCAAATAAACCAGAGACAAAAATAAACAGGTATTGTAATTACTCCTGGTATTGTAATTACTCTGCATAGGATGTCTGACCCGTTTGCGGTTATAATTTCTTCGCCCATAATTTTTATGAAGTATACTATATCTGTGAACAAAAAGCTATTACAATATTGACATGATAGTAACTGTAATTGTTCTAGCTCTTGCTCGCTGCTTTGTTTGCATTAACTCCATAACTGCTAGAAAACAAAAGAAATATGTAGATACCTACCTGAAAATAACTGAGCACAACTACAATTAACTTGAATAAGAACATAAATAAACTATGTAGGTACCTTGAGAAAACCAAGAACAACTAACTAAAGCTTTGTTGTCAAAGAAAATGACACTATTGAAAATGTTATTACTTACTTACTTAAATACTATTGTTATCATTATTACAATAACTAATGACACTCACATATCACATTTATAATATTGAGTATATAGTAGGGATAATATCTGGCTTATGTCCCATGAAATTTTAATCACCTCAGTTTTACATAGGAATTAACCAAAATATTTGAATGAAGCTATTTTATTTCAAATTCATAAAGTTTATTTATTAACTGTTTAAGTTACTTAATTAAATAAAATTTCATAAATAGATTTCTATTTTATTATTTACAACTATATACTAAAATGACGGGCCATAGAAAAACTTTATATAATGTTTACCACCAGCAGGTAAATAATAAAATTTCGAAAAACTTTGGATGTGATTTTTTTAAATAGGCCTAATATCAAGTGCCTTAATATGAATTTTCATGTTTGTAACTTTACAAACGACGATCCATTTAAACATCATCTCCTATTTTTCACCTTCAGGGGACAAATTTCCAAAAACTTTGAATGACTTAATTCAAAATTTGATCTTACAAAATTCCAACCCCTTTTTTACCCCTTTAATACCCGTGCTTTGCTACGGAGTTTCACGTTGTACATAATGAAAATCTTATTTAATTAATAAAGTTCAATTAAAGTAGGTTTCTTATAAATAAATAATTAAAACCTCTTATATATTTTATTTAAAATAAACATTAAACATTTTTGTTATATGAAGTTGTGTTGAGTATGAAAACATTTCAGATTTTTCTTCAATTTATGACTAATCTAAAAATGAAACTTTTTCTTGTGAACTTACTGTTTATGCTCTTCTCGTCGAACGCATTTCGGCGTGCGTATTCGTCTTCTTCAGCTTAGAGACAGACTGCCATCATTTGGTAACGGTTGTTGTGTGGAAGGTGTAGTAGGGGTGGTGCGTGGAGGAAGGGGATTGGCGCGGGGATTCAACTTAATGTTTGTTTTTTGTATAATTGTGTCAAAAAGTGTATGTGATTTATATTGTAATTGATCGTTAAGTATGTTGTTTGGTTGTGTTGTGTGGTGTTTATATATTTCGTATTGTTCAGTTGTGTTGAGTTTTCGACCTTTGGGTAAGTAATGTAAAATTTCAAGATTAGTGTCTATGTTGGTGTAACTGTGGTTTTCTGTGTGTATGTGTGTGGCAAATGCAGAGTATATATTGTTGTTGGTTAAAGCTTTTAAGTGTTCAGAATAACGGGATGAAAAAGATCTTCCCGTTTGGCCTATGTAGAAACTATTGCAGTCATTTTTCATCCCGTTATTCTGAACACTTAAAAGCTTTAACCAACAACAATATACACTCTGCATTTGCCACACACATACACACAGAAAACCACAGTTACACCAACATAGACACTAATCTTGAAATTTTACATTACTTACCCTGTAACATCACAAGATGTTACCTAACCTAAGTGTATGTTATCAGATTTTATAAGGACAAAACAACCATGTAAATAGGAATATAATAGTAAAAATAACCAAGAAAGGAGAAACCAAGAAAGAAGAATGAAGCAGAAGTGCCACATGAAACAGTAACCCAAGGGCTGTTTGACACTACAACTAGACTAAGACTGAGACGAACTGATGGACAGAGTAAATTTACATTCAGCTGTCAATAAAGTCAGTAGTTGATGTAAACCGAATGTTATATGTAACTAAAAAATGAATTAATGAGCAGTTAAATACTGTGAAAGCAGAATTAGCCTTTTGCTAATAGATTTGACAATGACTAGTAAATTATGAATGCCAAAACTAAAGTTAACAATGGCTACATAGTGAGAACAAAGATGTATTTCAGCATCAAATATACTTGTGAGAAAAGAGAACTATTTATAAGAGAGAATCTTATACAAATAAGAGACCTCCACAAATTACCGAATTGAGAACCAATAAGTGTTATTAAGGCAAAATTCCAATATAGGCGATATGTCTTAACAACGCTTAGACCAAACATTAGTCAGTAAACTGACTATGGAGAATTAACATAAGTGTAAATTAAAATACACCGATCAATGGTTATGCCCTGCCATAACAAAAGACATTATTAAAACAATAGGTTTAATCATAATTTTAATTGTTAAACAGTAGATTAGAACGAATTAGCATAAAACGAAATGTCATAGTAAGTAGGATCATTCATTACAATGTATAGAGTTTAGGTGTAGGCCTACACATAATGTTCAATAAAGATGTCAGTACAGCGTTAATGGTGTTCTCACATAAACGTTTGAATAATAAAATGATTTGTGAACACAAACAATATTAACCAAAAGTGTAAAATCGGCGACTCAGAAAAAGCAGACGACAGTGAAAGTGATGTACCCGAACATTGGTTTTATAACAATGTCGGTCAAAGTGAAAGTAATTCGATATTGAGTGATATCAAATTAAAGAAGAAAAAACGATCTTTAATTTGATAATGATATCAACCCAATCGCAACTGTATTTAGTGCGGGAGAGATGTTAGCATCATTCTAAAAATGTGCATCAGAAAACTGTTTATGAATAATAACAACAATGACAGCTAGCTGTCACCTCTGCATTTGACGGTTAGAAAAAACCGTTATCAACTGCCAAAAAATGATACGTCATACCGACACACCTGCCAGAGCCAATCAGAAAATTAGTTAGTAATTAACATTTTTACCTAAGACCGATCAAAGAAGGGAGTATATAAGAACGGAACAGCGAATTTTGAGGCAGACTCTTACTGACCAGCATATGGCACAGACGTGTGCCCACCATCTCTACATTTTTAATAACTCTTAGCATCATCTACATATTACATCGAAACAAATAGTTCAACACCAAGAAACGACTACTTCAAGTTAATCTACAGCAAACACCAGTGATTAAGTGCAGTATCATTTTAATTTTGTGCGGGAATAACGAACAGAAAATAATTTATTGTTATTATTCACGATCCATTTTAATCAGAAGAGGATCGCATTATTCTGTTCCTGTGCGAGTTTAGTGCCAAACCCCAGTAATCACTATAATCCGATTACTGAAGTGATTAATCAGTTTTAATTAAATAATTAAAACTCAGAAGGTAACAGTGCAATCATTACTAATTTTACCTGAGCGCCATAACCTGTATTTTTCTTTTTCAACACGAGTCTGTACTGACGCAAAACACCAAAACATTTTAAGATTACACCACGTCTCAATTTATTATATTAATTTGTTATTATGAATTAAGCTATATGTTAGTTGTAAGGGTTCTCACATGATAAATATTGTCACTAAAAAAAGCAAGAGTTGATGAAACGCGCGATCTTTCAACAGATCAATTTTTATTTTGTTTACTTTACGAAAGTAACCTAAATTTGTTGATCAATTTTATATCAAAAAGATTATTGGATATTGTGGAGGCATAATTGTTTTCTTTCGTGTCTCGAAGAATTCACTACTGAGATTATCATAATTTTAATGTTAAAAATAAATAACATCTGGACTTAGCCAGATTTATAATTCATGTTCTGAGCAAGCCGCATAAGGCATATAATAACTGACTTTTAATTGTACAACTTTGTATGCTTGCTTTATATTTGTTTTTGAATTCTCTATGAGGGTAAAAATAAAACCCATTACTAACAGCATCACCTGATTTGATTTATTTCTATAGGATAATTAAATATTTTCTTTTAAAAACTTAAACAACCTTCTGTTGTGTTTAATATTTTGGAATAACATTGCCAAAAGGTGATACTCAATTATTTTAAATTTTCTAATCATTCAGTAATTTTTATGTGTGGGTTTTACACGGGATTTTCCCTGAATAAATCCGTGTGGCGCCCACTAATTAATAAACAAGGTAATATAACCTTGCAACCAAAGTGAGTTGGTGTTTGTAAACTGAGTTGACAGTTTAGTGAACTTCTAGTAAACACGACCAGGTACGTAAAAGTATATTTTTGTTTATGATATTGTCCAGACATTACGAGACTTGACACGCTCAGACTACCTGCAATCTGGAGAAGATTTCACTGCCAGTTTCAACCAGACGATAACCATTATCAAGCAACCAACTGCTGTATTTTACGTTTCAACTTAAGCTAATTTAGCATCTAATTATTATCAATCTCACTATTTCATTTATTTAATATAAGGGAATTCTTTTTAAACAAGTATAATTAAACCATTGTAAACACTGTGAGTAACTTTGAATGTTTCATTTTAAATTACTTTACTACATTAGTAACCTTCGATTAGAAACAACTATTCCAAACATTGATTTATCTCAAAAGAACATTTCACACTTAATTGAACTTTGTTTTAACGAGACTTTTAATATTTTAAACACGAAAATAATTTTAAATAACCACACATTTATTTCATTTCAAGTTAATTTAAACGTAACTTAAATTTGATTTTAATAAACCTTAATTGTAAACACACCCGATAAAACGTGTTTATTATAACCCATAGGTCGAAAACTCAACACAACTGAACAATACGAAATATATAAACACCACACAACACAACCAAACAACATACTTAACGATCAATTACAATATAAATCACATACACTTTTTGACACAATTATACAAAAAACAAACATTAAGTTGAATTCCCGCGCCAATCTTCTTCCTCCACGCACCACCCCCACTACACCTTCCACACAACAACCGTTACCAAATGATGGCAGTCTGTCTCTAAGCTGAAGAAGACGAATACGCACGCCGAAACGCGTTCGACGAGAAGAGCATAAAAAGTAAGTTCACAAGAAAAAGTTTCATTTTTAGATAAGTGTTAGTGCTGTGAAAGAAGAGATGAATAATCAAGTCAATTTATGAACTTGTAATGAAGAACTAATCCTCGGATCATTAAAGAACTTCTTTGTACACAAAGTTTTTAGTTTTTCCTTCTGGGTGAAGAATAACCAGACTGTCAGGAGTACTAACTCTTGAACAGGCAACGTACAACTGGCCATGAGAGAAACAGCCTTCCCTCAGAAGGCTGTGGAGAGGATCTGGTAGTTCTTTAATGAGAGGAAGGTGGACTTTTCCGTTGCTACAACATAACCCAGGACTTTCCTCTTTCCACTTTTTAGCATTACACCATTTACACTGTATAAAATCACCAATAGATAAAATCTTGTCATTGTTGTAGTCAGTATTACAGTCATATTTAAAGCCCGACAAAGATTTTATCTTCCAGGGAATAAGTGACCTCTTTTCATTGTATTTTCTCACCGCTTTCCATACACCACCTTTGATATCATAACCTATATCTTTATTTATAAGAACCGTGGACTCTGGCCCCGCCGTCTTTCGCGGGATTCGACCTAAGACTCCCCGGGTTCCGTGGATGAACTCCAGGGAAGGCCCGTCGGACGACTCCCGCGCTATTTCCTACGCGGGAGACTTCCACCGATGCTATGGTAACCAGAATCTATTCTATTGGGTTGCCATAGTAACCAGATCTAATAGTTTTTAAGACCCAAAGGACCCCCCAAAGGAGGGTATCGAAAAAACACTTGTCCTATGTTGGTTCTCCCGTTGCGTAAAATATTTGTGCCAAGTTTGGTTGAAATCGGTCCAGTGGTTTAGGAGGAGATGTGGAAGACCCCAAAGATCCCCCAAAGGACCCCATCGAAAAAAACACCTATCCTATGTTGGTTCTCCCGTCGCGTAAAATATTTGTGCCAAGTTTGGTTGAAATCGGTCCAGTGGTTTAGGAGGAGATGTGGAAGACCCCAAAGGACCCCATCGAAAAAACACCTATCCTATGTTGGTTCTCCCGTTGCGTAAAATATTTGTGCCAAGTTTGGTTGAAATCGGTCCAGTGGTTTAGGAGGAGATGTGGAAGACCCCAAAGAACCCCCCAAAGGACCCCATCGAAAAAAACACCTATCCTATGTTGGTTCTCCCGTTGCGTAAAATATTTGTGCCAAGTTTGGTTGAAATCAGTCCAGTTGTTTAGGAGGAGATGTGGAACATACATACAATGGGGGGGGGTGCCCCTTAGGAGTGAAAGTTTTAAAACCATTTCTTAGTGAGCACCTAAGACCTATGATGAAGCTATGTTCAAAGTTTCATTGATATCCATTCAGTAGTTTTTTGCTCTACGTTGATTCTATGTCAGTCAGTCAGGCAAACTTCCCCCCCTTTTCCCCCTTTAAAGGTCGAATTTCCAAAAATCCCTTCTTAGCGGATACCTACTCCCTATGAGGAACCTACCTGCCAAATTTCAAGTTTGTAGCATTTATACTTTCTGAGATTTCGTGATTAATCAGTGAGTGGTATTTCGCTTTTATATATATAGACTAGCAAAATACCCGTGCTTCGCTACGGAGTTTCACGTTGTACGTAATGAAAATCTTATTTAATTAATAAAGTTCAATTAAAGTAGGTTTCTTATAAACCTAGTAGTTTTACCAAGTATGCAATTCCCGCGATAAATTTCAGTATTTGGTTTTTTGACCCTTAGGAGTGAAAGTTTTTAAAACCGTTTCTTAATGAGCACCTAAGACCTATGATGAAGCTATGTTCAAAGTTTTATTGATATCCATTCAGTGGTTTCAGAGATATCGTGATCAGTAAGTCAGTCAGTGGTATTTGGCTTATACGTTGTACGTAATGAAAATCTTTATAATTAATTAATAAAGTTCAATTAAAGTAGGTTTCTTATAAATAAATAATTAAAACCTCTTATATATTTTATTTAAAATAAACATTAAACATTTTTGTTATATGAAGTTGTGTTGAGTATGAAAACATTTCAGATTTTTCTTCAATTTATGAACTTGTAATGAAGAACTAATCATCGGATCATTAAAGAACTTCTTTGTACACAAAGTTTTTAGTTTTTCCTTCTGGGTGAAGAATAACCAGACTGTCAGGAGTACTAACTCTTGAACAGGCAACGTACAACTGGCCATGAGAGAAACAGTCTTCCCTCAGAAGGCTGTGGAGAGGATCTGGTAGTTCTTTAATGAGAGGAAGGTGGACTTTTCCGTTGCTACAACATAACCCAGGACTTTCCTCTTTCCACTTTTTAGCATTACACCATTTACACTGTATAAAATCACCAATAGATAAAATCTTGTCATTGTTGTAGTCAGTATTACAGTCATATTTAAAGCCCGACAAAGATTTTATCTTCCAGGGAATAAGTGACCTCTTTTCATTGTATTTTCTCACCACTTTCCATACACCACCTTTGATATCATAACCTATATCTTTATTTATAAGAACCGTGGACTCTGGCCCCGCCGTCTTTCGCAGGATCCGACCTAAGACTCCCCGGGTTCCGTGGATGGACTCCGGGGAAGGACCGTCGGACGACTCCCGCGCTACTTCCTACGCGGGAGGCTTCCACCGATGCTATGGTAACCAGAATCTATTCTATTGGGTTGGCATAGTAACCAGATCTAATAGATTTTTAAGGCCCAAAGGACCCCCCAGAGGATCGTATCGAAAAAAACACCTGTCCTATGTTGGTTCTCCCGTTGGGTAAAATATTTGTGCCAAGTTTGGTTGAAATCGGTCCAGTGGTTTATGAAGAGATGTGAAAGACCCCAAAGGACCCCCCAAAGGATCGTATCGAAAAAACACTTGTCCTATGTTGGTTCTCCCGTTGCGTGAAATATTTGTGCCAAGTTTGGTTGAAATCGGTCCAGTGGTTTAGGAGGAGATGTGGAAGACCCCAAAGAACCCCCAAAGGCCCCCATCGAAAAAACACCTATCCTATCTAAATAACGGACACGTCATGGACAACGAAATCCAAGAACCTATCCTATGTTGGTTCTCCCGTTGCGTAAAATATTTGTGCCAAGTTTGGTTGAAATCGGTCCAGTGGTTTAGGAGGAGATGTGGAAGACCCCAAAGGACCCCATCGAAAAAAGCACCTCACCTATGTTGGTTCTCCCGTCGCGTAAAATATTTGTGCCAAGTTTGGTTGAAATCGGTCCAGTGGTTTAGGAGGAGATGTGGAACATACATACATAGATACATACATACAATGGGGGGGGGGTTGCCCCTTTGGAGTGAAAGTTTTTAAAACCGTTTCTTAGTGAGCACCTAAGACCTATGATGAAGCTATGTTCAAAGTTTCATTGATATCCATTCAGTAGTTTTTGCTCTACGTTGATTCTATGTCAGTTAGTCAGGCAAACTTCCCCCCCTTTTTCCCCCTTTAAAGGTCGAATTTCCAAAAATCCCTTCTTAGCGGATACCTACATCACATAAGAAACCTACATGCCAAATTTCAAGTTTCTAGGTGTTATAGTTTCGGAGATTTCGTGATGAATCAGTGAGTCTTGGTATTTCTCTTTTATATATATAGATATAATAACAGATATTTGTACCTGTTATTTTTTTGGAACGGTATCTTCATACCTAGTATTTTAAAATAACAGTTTAGCCCACCTCTATGAACACAAAGACTATAATATTAAACACAACGCCTTGTCTGAAGGAAGTCGCGTCCTAACCTCAATTGATACACGTCTTCTGTTTTTTTTTTACTGAAATAAATTTTGCTTAATTTTTTAAAGTGGTATTTTTCACACCTTAATACGGCGCCACATTCTAACTGCACGTCGTCCTTTTCTCCTGTCACGCACGGCTACGATTGAGCATAAGTTTTTTCAATATGGGCCTACATAGATGGATATTACAAGAAATTAATACAATAGGCTTTAAATTTCATTATTATTTTATAAAATTTTTGAAACTGGTCTTTATTTTAAGTATTACCGAAGTCATTTTCATGCCGGTTTTCAAGTGTGTGTAGAAAGTTAAATGAAATACCCAAGATGTGTTCCACATCACTAATATATTCCCTTCTTAAGCCAAAAGCTTTGGTTTTTTCCACTTTATATACGATTTTGTTGATTAACATATTTCAGAAACTTTTAATTTTAAACATCAGTTAATGATCCAAATATGAACAATGATGGCATGCGGTAATAGACTGAATCTTATTAATTCTCGAATATTTTCTAATGATTTATAAATAAATTGTTTAATCTTATGTTTATGTAGTTTTAAACTGTACTGTAAAATCATATTTCAATTGTGATGTGGTAAATCAAAACTCTTACTTAGGCCTACTCTTACTATGAATCTCAGACACCAACTTTTTTTTATAATTTCTATAAACTATAAGATATTTTTAAGAAGAAGACGATGTAAGGTCTTCTATATTAATTTTATTAATATATAGAGTTTGTGAGGGAGTTATACGTTTATCTAGATTAATTAAATTTATTCGATCTCTTGGAAATGATCACTTACTGTCTGTAACAATAATAACATGTTAAAGTTATTTAACGTTAGATGTCTTACCTTAACACAAACGAAAAGTATTCAGGCGGGAACTCGCTCCCCACCACACCACACACTGTAGCCGTTGATCGGCCGGCCTGCGCGCATGAGGGAGTTTCTATAGACGGTGACGCTAGTTCGTTTCTTGGTATCCAACGCATTCCTAACAAAATCATATTACCATGTATTTTAGAAGCAAATCCTGTGGAATTTGTTTATAACGAACGCGTAAATTTCTTCCTTGTAACCAATATTCGTTTCCCCGTGAAATACGGAAAATTTTCCCATAAAGAGATAGGCTTCATATTGACAAAAAAAAATATGTATGAATTACAGAATTTAATTTCAAAAATTAATTAACTAAGCAAATGCATAAAATTACTCATGTAAATTAACATTTATGTGTAGTAGGCTATACACTAAAATAATTAAGTTACGGTACCTGTAATTCACTACAGTTCACTGTAGTGCACAGAAGCTCGAGTAAATTTAAATCTAATGTTATACTTCGAATGCCGATAAACAGTATTTCTTAGACACTGTTGAATTAGAAGTACCGCTTCCTAAAGCCCGAGTTAATTGTACCTTTTCATAAATCGTTTTAAGATTTAACGTTTGATGCCTGGTATTTTATGAATTTTAAATACTGTAGACTGCACACTAACAAACAGACGGCAGATTCAAACTAAATGTTAAGTGAAAGTAACGCTGTAAAAGTAAACTTAATAAGGTCTAAGAATACAGTACCTACTCTTAGGGCTACGCGGGAAAACAACAAAAGGTATACAGGTAATGAGTAGCAACCATTTAAGAAATGGAAAATTCCGAAAAATACATGTCTATCATTCCTTGTGAAATGTGTGGTTTTAAAATACAACGTACACTATGGTATACTGTATGTACGTTACAAAATATTTTGCTTATTTCTGGAATACATTCATAGAAGGATAATTAGTGTAGGCTAAATGAATACTTTCATTATCAGTTTGTATAAGTAAACATTCCATATCTGAAATAAATTGGTCGACAGAACCAAAGTTGAATCTATAAAACAAAAGCAAGATAATTATTGAATTATCTAACTGCAATTATTGAATTAGATAACTGCAACAATCTGGCGACAGGAAGTCAGATAAGACACAAACACAGCACACAGATAAGCGTAGTCAGGTGTTGGATTGCAAAGCCACCAGCTATCATTAGAGTGACCAAAAAACGCCTTTGTATTATTTCGGTACATGTATTCACACCTAAACTAAGCCGATCGTGTTTTCATATAGCAAACATTACGTTTAAGTTCACTTTGTGTACTTGTTGTATTAACTACTAATACTAAATACATAAATTTGTTATTGGATAAATAATAAAAATTTAGTTTTCGTACATAATAAAATTTGCTATTTCTTTAACTTTCAACACCGCTTGTTCTCACATTTTTAATCACCTTACCATACTTTTAATAGTCTTTTTTTGTTGAATACAAAAATTATAGTTGTCTTGATTGTTCATCATCTTCTTTCACAGCACTACACTTTATCTAAAAATGAAACTTTCACTTGTGAACTTACTGTTTTTTCTCTCGTCGAACGCGTTTCGGCGTCGTATTCGCCTTCGTCAGCTTAGAGACAGACTGCCAGTATTTAGTAACGGTTTCATTTCACAAGTGAAAGTTTCATTTTTACAAAAATTATTTATGTGGGATACATTTACAGGGAAAGTTATTAATACACACTTGAACACTTGAAACTACGGCTTTTGTAGAAGTCAGTTTGCTGACGCTGAGTAGAGGGGAACCAAACGGCTACTATTTTACCTGACATTGCTTAAAGCGGCCGCGTGGTGGGGGAGAGCAGCTTCAATCATCCGGTCGCGGCCAGACAGTACTATACTACCTGATCTCCATTGGCCGCGTGGTGGGGGAGAGCAGCTTCAATCATCCGGTCCCGGCCAGACAGTACTAGGGATGAGCATCGCCACAAAACCATCGATGTTAACCCTTTCAGACCCACTGTACGTGATCATGGACACGCCATTTTTTATACATTTTTATTTTAGTATACCATTATTTCTTCCTTTGGAATATTTGTACATGTTCATGGACACATCTGGAAGGGAAAATAATTATTTCGTTTTGTGTAAGTTGGCTGCACGTGAGAACACAACACATTGTTGACATCATGGCAGACCATTCATATGCTGATCAAGGTAAGGCTTCTTTTTATTACTATTATTTTATATTATTATCATTGCTACAACTAGTGTAACAGGCAATTCTTGATGCTGAAAGTGTAAAATTAACAATATTATGATTGAAATTAAAAAATAATGACAAATAAATATTTGAATAGCAGTTAAATATTGATGTACATAATCGTGTACATTGGTACCAGTTGGTTACCTAGTCAAAAGATAACCTCAAAAGTATGTGTACGTGATCATGTACAAATGTACTAAGAGGTGGAAAAATGTCAGCTGTATAAATATGCCTGTAGAAACATATCGGTGTATGTATTTATTCTAAAACATAATATAAGTACAATTTATGTCATATTGTACGAATTTTACCTTAGTCTCATGTTGAAGCAATATATTATACAACAAAAATTATGTACTTGTTAGTATATTTCCTCTGCAAGCTTGGAAGTAATTTACATGTGTCTTCCAGGTCAACAACAACATAATATGAGAAGTGAGGCTGGTTCATTATGGTGTCATGCTGGAGAGGTACCAGGGATTAAAATTACACGCTCTGCTCAACTCCTATTGGATAAATTAATGCAGGGTGATGTATCAGATATTTCCGATATTGAGGACAGTGATGAAGAAGACTCTACTGCACTTCCTAAGTCTGCAACTGATTCAGAGAAAGGTAAATGCCATTGTTGAGATGTAAACACAGTTTTTGTATAAGATTTTATTTTATAATTTCCAAACTGCTGGTTGGTTTGTTGAGTTTTCTTTAGTATGCTTACTCGCTACTTTCCTTTAAACATTTCAATAACTTCATATAGATGTGATTAGAATGTATTTTTGTGGTTTATTCAATTTGAAAAAGAAAATATCTATATTCACACAATGATGCTCAAGTACTACAAATGCTGAACAATTTACAAATACTGTAGAATCTACAAATATTAATTTTACTATTTTTGTAGCAGATACTGTTCAACAAGATTCCTTGGGTGACAGTAATGAAGAGCATGTTGAAGAAGAGGTGGCATATTACGAGGAATTAGAAGTGGAAGATAATCCATTTCTGCTCACTGCAAAAGAAGATATCAAGTGGCGTCATCACCTTCAAATTATGCCTGCGGAATGCAACTGGCAAGAACCAGACAACTCACACCTTACGAAACCTGAAGATCCAGTTGTATATTTCAAAAGGTACATTACAGATTCCCTGATAAATACTATGGTTGAGATGAGTAATACATATGCAATTCAAAAAGGAACTGTTAATTTCAAAAACACTAATAAAAAAGAAATCGAAGTCCTTATTGGTCTTCACTTAGCAATTGGTTCTTTGAAATTTCCTAGAATTCGATTATACTGGGAAAACATGCTCGGAATAGGGCTCTTCAAAAACTCAATGACTAGAAACCGGTTTTTTAAGCTAAGAAATAATTTACATGTAATAAATAATTTAGAAATTGATGTAAACAACACTGATAAGTTCAAAAAAGTGAGGCCAGTGATCAATGCTGTTGTAAAGAGATGTCAAGAAATAAACCATGAAAAAAATGTCTGTGTAGATGAACAGATAATTCCATTTAAGGGTAAGCACTCAGCAAAACAATACACAAAGGGAAAACCAAATCCATGGGGAATAAAGGTGTTTCTTTTGTGTGGAAAGAGTGGACTTGCATATAATTTTATTTTATACCAGGGAAAGTCAACAGAGATTGATCGCAATATTATGTCTCGGTATGGCCTTGGAGCATCTATTGTCTTACATCTGAGTCAGAATACAGTTAGTCCTGGAACATGTATGTATATTGATAATTTTTTGACAACATATCATTTGTTACAGACTCTAAAAAGGATGTCAATTAACACAGCTGGTACAGCACGGGTTAATCGGTTTGCAAAACCTCCATTCATGTCTGAGAAGGATCTGATGAGAAGAGGACGGGGAGCAATGCAGGAACTAACAAGCTCAGATAATGATATAGTGTTAGTACGCTGGTTTGATAATAGACCAGTTACTATGGCATCCAATTTTATTGGAATTGGTACAACCAATGTTACTAAGCGATGGGATAAGAACAAAAAAGTATACGTTGATGTAGTACAACCGGAGGTGATTCAACTATACAATCATTCCAAGGGAGGAGTAGACAAACTAGATTTTCTGCTAGAATTATACAGAACATTTATCAGATCAAGAAAATGGACTCTAAGGGTAATATTTCATTTTATTGATCTTGCAGTATGCAATGCTTGGTTGGAGTACAAAAGAGACTGCAGCATATGTAAGATTGATAAAAAATCACAAATGGATCTGCTCGAGTTCAGAATGTCGATTGCTTATGCCTTAGTTCAGTCAGGAACAACAGTCAAAGAGCGCAAGAGGGAAGACCAAGCTTAGAAGACAATGAGATAGAATTGCATACACTGGCAGCTCATGAAAAACGACCCCCAGCTTCAGTAAGATTGGATACCATTGATCACTTGCCTGTGCACTGTGGCAAAAAGGAAGCTGGACGATGTAAAACTATTGGATGTAAAGGCAGATCACATTATAGATGTGAGAAATGCAATGTGTATTTGTGTTTGTCAAAGGATCGTAATTGTTTCAGAACATTCCATATCAATTAGTATGCATTATTTTATATGTAATAACACCTTTCTTGTATTATTTTGTGTTAATAACATGTTTTAAATTTGTATAATAAAATATCTTGCTTCAATTTACAATTACAAATAAAGACAAATAGAAGAGTCTATCCAGGTGTATTTCTCTTATTATTCCTCGAGTACTATCAATTACAGCCGCCGAGTACGTATGTCCATGATCAAGGACAATTCAGTATGCCTTATGTAAGCATAAAAATATTATAAAATCATATTATATATGTTATTTAGTGGCAAATTAGTAAAAATAAACAAAAAAAAAATTTTTACCTCATCATTCCAGTTGCTGGGTCTGAAAGGGTTAACATCGTAAAGAGTACATCGATGTTAAAAAAGCATCGGTATGAAAACATCGATGTTTTTATGCCACTGTTGCAATTCAAATAAAAATCTATCCTTTTTACATGTTTGTAATAGTACAAATAATTGGGGATGAATAATAAATAAATATAATTAAAGAGAAGAATAATATACCCGATACTTTACTCACTTACCTTATCAGAACCAAAAGCCCTTGGGTCACCACCACATTTTGACAGGCGGAATGTGGAAACCTCAACACTGTACCCGAGAAAACAATTTAAATACATCTAACTTCCCCGCATCAGATTTTCCAGGGCCGTTGACGAACAGGTTATGTAAAGGCGAGGTGACGTTAAAATAATTTAACTCACATTCATAATTAACTAAATCTGGTCATTATTATTTATTATTATAATGATTATAAAGTGTTTGAACAAACATATATAAAACCACCTCCTTTAACAAAAACAGAAACCTCTTTAAATCTATGTCAGGTTTGTTTACTCCTAGTGAAAGTTTAAATTAGTATTCCCAAAGAGAGATAGGCCTATAAATTTTCTTATTTTCTTTTAAACAGTAAAAGCTTAATAAAATCACAGTGTACAGTACCACTGTTAATACGTTTAGCTTCAATTTATTTATTGTAACAAATTATACAGGTATATGTATAATAAGTATATAATAACAGGTATTCGTAGTTCGTACCTGTTATTTTTTTTTGGAACGGTTACGTTGGTACCTGTAACTTTCGAATGCAGTGTTGCCAGGTCTTCCGAAATTTCGGAAGATCTTCCAATTTTTTGTAATATTCCAGAAAATACGAAATTTGGTGTAAATCTTCCGAATTTTTTCCGACGCGAGTTTCGGTGAGAGTAGGGCACGAAGCTGCGATTCGCGCGATAACGTACCTGAAGTTAACTGCATGCGACGCGGGTCTTTTTCCGCGGCGGGTCATTTTCCTACTCTCGTTTCAGTGCAATGTCGCATTTCTAGAGTTTTGTTTTCCGTACGATATGACGTCAAATCTAGTGTTGCAACCGTAATTATAATTGCTTTCAATAAAAGTTTATAGAGGTCTTGTCCAAAATTATAGTTCATTCCTCCTGTCACAAACAATTATGACCACCTATACACAATGATGTAATAGGCATTTTGCAATATCCACTTATTTTACCATACTGCTTATTCAACAAGAGTGACTAATCCTTATTGTTTAGTCTCAAGCTGACAGAGTCGCACGACATGACTGCACCTGAATAAACAGATACTGTAATGTCTAGCCTACACCACTTCATAATAACGTCAAGTCGCCGTGATAAACATGAAAATATGTCACTTTCCGAACTTAGTGAAAGATATTCAGGAACTTGACACCGAGTGGAGGATGCTGAGAAACACAAAGGTAGACATAGACAGTGAAAATCCAACAGAATTTTGGAATGCCGTGCGTAATGTGAAAAAGGGGGATGGTTCACCAATGTTTCCAAAGCTGTCTACCTTTATGCGGTCACTTCTGTGTTTACCCCATTCATCCACAAGTATTGAGAGTATTTTCTACTATAAACCGTACGAAAACTAAAATCATAAATAGACAGAGCACCCAAACGATCTCCAGACTTCTGCATACCAAAAGAAATACAAAATCTGCAACCTGCTTATGATTTCAAAGTTGACGCGGAGTTTACAAGTTTGGTGAACAACAGTATCCTACATGACTGGCGGGGAAGAAGAAAAAGTGAAGGAGGGGGAGGTTTAAAATATAAGACAACGTTGGTGTGTTAAAATTATTTTGTGATAATAATTATGTATACTGTATATATTCTTTTCACTTAAGCTTATTACATTTTCTTGAGATTTGACAAAACAACTTCCGAAATTTTCGGCAATCTTCCGAAATTTTCATGTCAAATCTTCAGAAAAAATTTTTTTAGACCTAGCAACACTGTTCGAATACTAGTTTAGTGCACCTCTATAAAGAACAGAATATGAGATAAAAAATAATACAAATAATGTACATGGAAAGACGCGTACAATATATAATTCATTTTAAAAATACCTTTAACGTTGCAATATATCTTTCGGGTGGCATAATTAATGGGTAGATAATTATGAACGATGCCGATTATATTAAAAATTCAAATGTAAACTATTTAAATTATATTTTAGTGGATGGTTAGTGAGGATCGGTCACTAACCATCCACTAAAACATTCACTGATTGACGGTCACTAAAAATTTAAGGATTGATTTAAATTATGTTCTAACACTATCGCAATTAAAAGAGAAAAACGCTACACCCAGTATGAAAAATAACTAAAAAATCTAAAACTAAATCAGAATGAAAACCAAATACGACTAACGTAAAGAGTAAACCGTTATTTCGTACGTATGTAAGCTAAAGTTAATTTTGAAACTGTTGAAACCTATGTAACGGTCTCCTATAAAATGGGTTTGTTTAGTTTTACCGTATTATTACGTCACTACGTAGCTCATATACATGGTACTTGTCGTTTACCTAGCGTAGGGAGCAAACTACGTAGACATTAATATCTAAAATAAAAATTTGTTGATTTAAAATAATAATAATATAATATATTATATATAATATAATAATAAAATACATCTAAACTAAATTTAACAATCAACTTAAAAAAAAGTCTTCATTACAAATTAAAAAAAGTGTTCAAAGGAAAACATCGAAACGAAACCATCGATAGTATGAAAACATCGCAACTGAACCATCGATGGTAAAAACATCGAACATCGAACGTTAACCATCGATGTTTTTGGAACATCGGCTATCGATGCTCATCCCTAGACAGTACTATACTACCTGATCTCCATTATCTGTTTATATTCATATCTATCACAGTCTAAATACTGCTGCTCTTGGTGGATAATCAAATTTAAACTTTAATGTGTGATGTGTTGTTGAGACAATATGGAGGGAGTAAGAACAGAGGTATTCCATTAGTAACCCCTCTGACTGTATTTATATTTTGTATCTCAAATAATACAGGACTGAGATAGACTGATTATCTACTACAATTAGCTGTTACTATCAGTTTAAATAATAAATTCTAAACAATAATTCATACAGTAGGACATCAACATCCAAATTTCAAATACATGAACTTGTAAAATTCAAAAAAATATGATTTAAATAATTATGTGCAACAACACATTCTGAACTTCTTTTCTACATTAATTCAATTTTACATAAATTATAATACCAGTGGTGTAACTACAGTCACCTGCATCTCCCCCACCACCACTTTGGATGTACCCCCTTCCCCAAAACCTCTATCTTAAGTTATTAACATCTGTTAATTTCAGTTCCATTCATATACAGCCCTTTTTTAAAACATTACTGACCTTTAATTTAAAAAATATTTAACTGTAAATGACCTTTGTATAGAAAATTCGATTTCATACCCAGTATGTCTTAAAAAAGGTGGCCATTAGTTTCAGCTTATATGTTGAGTTGTTTTCTGTGAATTGGACTATTAAAAAATTGAATTTAAAAAATCCTTGGGATTATTAACACATACAGACATTGAATGAAGAGTTAATGAAATTTGTTCAGTAGGGTTTGATTTGTGACAAACATTACATGTTAGCATCTCCATTCCCTATGATAATGATTACTGGAAGAGTACCAAATTCACTACAAAACTGTTACTCTGATAGATATTAGTACTGGTAAAATGAAGAGACAAAAGAAAAAGCTTGTGTGCTTTTATCAACATTACAATCCTATTTTGATACCAGTACATAATGTACCATTAAACACAGTCCACTATAAATTAACAGTAGCCATTATTCATTCAGATTTAGTACAACCAACACAGTAAGGAAGCTTAGTAGGATATACCGTATGTAGTATGTGTGTAGTAGTAATTGGGTAGGAAGTCGGCTAAAATTAAAACAGACTTAAATTGACTTGTATATTTTTAATTTATACTAATGGAGATAATGGATATTTTTGTACTCCTGGTAAACATTATGGAAGCTCACTAGTAGCATTAACATTAAGTGCGGTGATGCTGTGAACTAAGTTAATTCCGTGTTTGCTAGTATGTTAATAGAAATGCCATGCTACTGTAACATATTTTGTAGTAACAAATTGTACTGAAGTCTTTGATTTGTCAAAGAAATCTTCTTATTGTGATGCATTTCTTTAGTGTTTTATAAATTCATAATGTTCTCTGTATTGTGTTATACTATTTAGAAGCACAGTCTGAAGAATTAACTTTCTAAAGGATGTACAAATTACAAGACACTAGTCTATGAAGAAGTAGTTTGCATTAAATGTGTTGAAAGTGTTTGTACACGATCCGTTTTGATTGTTGAACTATACTGGACTAATTAATCTTCAAGTATATCAAAGAGATCGATTAGTAACACTTCTGAAGACTTCTCTGTCACTCTAATTGTCACCTCAATCCAAAAGTATCAGTCATTCTATACAGAAAAGTTGAAAATTGTATATAATGGAAATTGAAACAAAGTGATAAGCAGTGGGAGCAATAACAATACACAACTAAAACCAACTATTAAAAAAATGTTGTAAACTGAAGTGTTTCATTTCAAGCACAAAAAGGCACTAAGTGCATGTGGCCAAAATAAAACAAAAATTTTACATGTACACAGTGTTCTGGACTGTGATTGCATATGTTAAGTAAGAACTTTTACCTATGTGCATGTGTGTGTATGTGACATAATATTATATACCCACTGTTTGGTAAAGTATTTATATTCAGCAGATAATAATGAATCAACATTATGCTAATGATAATTATACTGCATGATGCTTGCACCACTCATTTAGGCAGAAAATTTCTTGATTGTACTATTACAAATGTATATAATCTTACATTGATAGATCATGAAAATGAACTGCACACACACGCACACGCACACACGCACACACACACACACACCACAAATAGATCTGATAAAGAATTGTATCCAATATCTGAATTCCCTGCATTAGAAGTATCCGATTACAAATTGTTTTTATATGAAGCTAGTAAACGAACAGACACAATTCAAATACCATGCATTATTCGAACATATCACACCCCACATACCAATATCGATCTTTCAAAACTCGATACTGTCGCCAACAACAAGACGGACAGTGCTACCCAGCGGCAGCCTCTGAAGAAGCTTTTTAAAAGGAGAAAACCAGTTCAGGTTATAAGGTAAAACTTTACGTTTTTACCCATAAAAAACTTTGTGTTCCAAGTCGTTAGTGAAATAATTATATTTACCTTTTTATCTTCCCAAGAACAAAAAACATAAAATATCAATATTTTGCATCAGTTGAAGACACAAAGCACAAAACATTAAGCCAACTTACAGTTGTACCAGCAACCACATCCAGAAATGTCCTGATGACTGGAAAAAACATTGGCATGGATGTATTGTATCCCATGGCGATTAGTTTGAAAGGAGGGATAGAAGTGTAGATGAATAAAGACATTTTCAAAAAGTGAAAACTGGTTCAGGTTGTAAGGTAAAGCTTTTACGTTTTTACCCATAAAAAGTTTTGTGTTCCGAGTCATAGTGAAATAATTATATTTAGTTAATTAACGGACACGTCATGGACAACAAAATCCAAGAATTATATAATTGAAGAAGTTTTTTTATTTAATTTAATAGGTTACTTTTAGAGTTCTCAAAAAAAGATCACAAAATTTAATATAAATTTGTTCTTGGATTTCGTTGTCCATGACGTGTCCGTTACTTAACTAAATACAACTATTACATTAACGACTCGGAACACAAAGTTTTTTATAAGTAAAAACATAAAGTTTTACCTTACAACCTGAACCGGTTTTCACCTTTAAAAGGCTTCTTCAGAGGTTGCCGCTGGTAGCGCTGTCCGTCCTGTTGTGGGCGACGGAATCGAATTTTGAAAGATCGATGTTGTGTGTGTGGGGTGAGATATGTTCGAATAATGCGTACGATTTGTATTGTGTCTGTTCGTTTAGGATGTCATTTTTATTTGTTTTCGTGTGTTTGTATATTGATTTGTTAAGGCATGTTTTATAAGGTAAAACTTTATGTTTCTACTTATAAAGAACTTTGTGTTCTGAGTCGTTAATGTAATGGTTGTATTTAGTTAAGTAACGGACACGTCATGGACAACGAAATCCAAGAATTTAACTCGGCAAGATGGGCTATAGTCCAAATGTACAAATTCACAGTAAGGTTAGAAAGATCGTCGCACACATAACATTCAACAAAACATGCCTCAACAAATCAATATACAAACACACGAAAACAAATAAAAACGACGTCCTAAATGAACAGACACAATACAAATCGCACGCATTATTCAAACATATCTCACCCCACACACACAACATCGATCTTTCAAAATTCGATTCCGTCGCCCACAACAGGACGGACAGCGCATACCAGCGGCAACCTCTGAAGAAGCCTTTTAAAGGTGAAAACCGGTTCAGATTGTAAGGTAAAACTTTGTATTCCGAGTCGTTAATAAATTTTGTGTAAACAATGAGACAAAGGACTCTAATATGATGAAAATATTTCAGAAAGCTTTTGGTGAGTGTAAAATGACAAGCAGTTTAGAAAAATGGTACAAATGCTTCAAAGATGGTAATGAATTAGCTGACGTTGATAGTAAGATGAAGAACATGATGCTGTGGTTCAAGAATTCTAACTAATACACAGTAGGCTACTATGGTCAACAAAGAGTACTATCTGGCCACATTACACCGCTTGTATAGAGCTGTTCGTAGAAAATTGCCCGACTTGTGATAATTTACAGAATTATAAAATAATGCATAATGAAAATTATAGACTAGAAATATAATGCACCTGCTCACATGCTGTGATGTTTCATAACAAATTAATAATATAGCAACTACAATTCTTCCCCCACATACTGACCTTATAAGACCTTTTTATCCTTGGATTTCGTTGTCCATGACGTGTCCGTTACTTAACTAAATATAATTATTTCACTAACGACTTGGAACACTAGGTTTTTTATGGGTAAAAACGTAAAGTTTTACATTATAACCTGAACCGGTTTTCGCCTTTTAAAAAGCTTCTTCAGAGGCTGCCGCTGGTAGCACTGTCCGTCTTGTTGTTCGCGATGGTATCGAGTTTTGAAAGATCAATATTGTGTATGTGGGGTGTGATATGTTCGAAAATGCGTGCAATTCGAATTGTGTCTGTTCGTTTAGGATGTTGTTTTTATTTGTTTTCGTGTGTTTGTATATTTCCAATTGTTCTAGAGTTGTCTAGTTTTCGGCCTTTTGTGTGTACGTGTAGAATGTCCATGTTATTGTCGATGTTTTTGAATGTGTGGTTTGCTTCAATAAGGTGGTTTGCAAAGGTGGATTCTGTAGTGGAGTGGAGTGCCTTTGTGTGTTCAGTGTATCTTTGTTTGAAGCTACACATAGGCTGTCTGGCCTATGTAGAATTTGTTGCAATCTGAGCAATTTAGTTTGTAAACACCAGGTAGATCGAATTTGTTTTGTGCTTTGTATATGTGTTTTGATAGTGTGTGTTCTGTTTTGTTAGTAGTTTTGTAAGCGTTCTGTATCCTGCTTTTTTGAATTTGTGGGCTATTTTTTTCAGTTTGTTTGTTGATGTATGTTAGTGTTATGAATTTGTTGTTTTCTGTCTTCGTCTGTTATTTGTTTTGTGTAGGAGTTTATTGACTATTGTCCTGTCATGTCCGTTGGATTCTGCTAGAATTTTATCGTGTTTAGTTCATCTTTGTAGTCATTTTCATCTATCTAAGTTAATGTATCATGGTTCTGAAGGCAGCCAGTTTGTGTTGTATTGGGTGATTGGAGGAGTTGTGTATTAGTATGTCAGTTTTCTGTATATACTGAATTTGTGCCTGTGTTCAATTTTGTGATGGATAGGTCTAAGAAGTTTATGCTACTGTTGTGTTCGTATTCGGCAGTAAAGGTTATGTTTTTATGTATTTTGTTTATATGTGTTAGTAACTGTTCACATCGTCTTTTGTTTCCCCTGTATAGTATTAGAATGTCATCAACGTATCTGTGCCAATATAGTATTTTATGTGAGTGTCTGTCATTGTTTGTGAGGATTTTTGTTTTTTCTACGTGTTGGAGGAAGACTTCTGCTAAAAT
The DNA here is from genome assembly GCA_034769895.1 of Magicicada septendecula. NCBI lineage: Eukaryota > Metazoa > Arthropoda > Insecta > Hemiptera > Cicadidae > Magicicada > Magicicada septendecula. Next base: position 583,774,171 of record CM068369.1, read on the forward strand.
GCTGGATATGGGTGAGCCCATGGGTCGACCATCATTCTGTGTGTAGAATTTATTGTTATATGGGTTATTTACCTGTGCTCCACCATACAATCTTGAAGTGAAATATTTTTTTTTTATTCTTCTATGTTATATAAACACGCGAAAATTAATTTTAAACGGGGGTCGAAGCTATTTACGAAGAAAAAAAATAAAATAAATACTCCCATAAGGATGCATGCAAAAGTGAATGATCGCCATATTGACTGTGTAGACGGTGAGCCGAATTTGACTGGAAATCATGTTGATGCGTTTCCAAAACAAAATTTACATGATTCTTACATGTTCAAAATTGCGTTGAGCCCAAACGGCGGTTTAAAGCTTTGCGTTGAGCCCACCGCGAGTTTATTATTAGTAACCTCGGAGGCGCCGAAGGCGCCGTAGACTAAAGCATGTGCGGTGAGCCGGCTACCCAAAATCACTCTCAGCGGTGGATACTGTAGGAAACTGATGAGTCGGCCACCCACGAGTCTGAAATGTATTGCTTTGCGTTGTAGGCAATTGAATTACGTTAAGGCAAAATGTAGTGGTGATCCCACTAACTACTCAGTTAATATGGCGTATGGTGTAGCACAGGTAAATATTTACCGTTATATGTAAAGTAGTTTTGTTTTGTGATAATGTTCAGACTTTCTGTTATTTCGTTGATAAGTTCGTCTGGTGTATTGTTCTGTTTAAGTTTGTGTTGTAGGATGGCGATTGTTTTAGAAATGGGGATGTTAGTGTACAGGTTTTTAATGTCAAAGGAGGCTAATGTGGCATTATGGCGGATGTGTATGTCTTTTATTTTTGTTACTAGGTCTGTGCTGTTTTTTACTGCAATGTTGTTGTCTAGTTGTGTGTGTTGTCTGATAATTTTGTCTAGATGTTTTACGAGTTTGTATGCAGGGGCATTACGGTAATTGATAATGGGGCGGATTGGAATTTATTCTTTATGGATTTTGGGAAGCGCTTGGAGGGTAGGGAATGATGGTCGGATTTGTCTTATGTAGGGCTTTTGTTTGTGTGTCATTATGTGTCTGGCTTTGTTGATTAGTTGTTTTACTGTGTTTTGGTATCTGTCAGTGGGGTCATGTTTTAGTTCTGTGATGTTGTTTTGTTCCATGAAGTTTTGTACTTTGTTGTGTAGGTCGTCTGTGGAGATGATTACAGTCGTGTTGCCTTTGCCTGCTTTTACTTATGTGATTTTGTGTTTGTGTGCCTTTTCTCTCAGTTTGATGGCTGTGTGTATTTCTGAGTTATGGTTCTTGTTATCTGATGTCTTATGTGCTCCTATTATATTGTTTGCGTTATGTCTTAGTGTGTCTTGATGTTCTGGTGCTGTGTTTTGTATATTTGTTTCAGTGTCAACTATGAGTTTTGTTAGTGTTTGGTTTTTTGTTTGTAATGTAGGTTATGTTTTAGGCCTTTATCAAGGAGTGTTTGTTCGTTTTAATGATTGTGACATCCGTGAGGTTTACTGTACGTGGGTAGAATTTGTGTGAAGGAATTATGTTTGTGGTGATTGGTGTCAGGTTTTTTATTTTTCTGTCGTGTTTTGTCTATATGTTTTGTATTTGTTTTTTTGTCCAGTCATTTGTGTGATGTATTAACTCAGTCATGTAATTGTGTCCGTATATGTTGGCGATCTGTAAGTGTAGCATCAGTGCTTTGCGGTTGAGAGCTACAAACATCCCCATCTCTGAAACAATCACCATCCTACAAAAGAAACTCAAACAGAACAATACACCAGACGAACTTATCAACGAAATAACAGAAACTCTGAACATTATCACAAAACAAAACTACTTCACGTATAACAACAAATTTTACACACAGAATGATGGTCTACCCATGGGCTCACCCATATCCAGCATTCTAGCAGAAGTCTTCCTCAAACACTTAGAAAAAACAAAAATACTCGCAAACCATGACAGACACTCACATAAAATACTATATTGACACAGATACGTTGATGACATTCTAATACTATACAGGGGAAACAAAAGACAATGTGAACAGTTACTAACACATATAAACAAAATACATAAAAACATAACCTTTACTGCCGAATATGAACACAACAATACCATAAACTTCTTAGACCTCTCCATTACAAAACTAGAACACAGGCACAAATTCAGTATATACAGAAAACCAACTACAACTGACACACTAATACACAACACCTCCAATCACCCAATACAACACAAACTAGCTGCCTTCAGAACCATGATACATAGACTTAACAACATCCCCCTAGATGCAAATGACTACAAAGACGAACTAAACACGATAAAATATCTAGCAGAATCCAATGGATACGACAGAACAATAGTCAATAAAGTACACAAAACACAAAACAAATAACAGACGGAGACAGAAAACAATAAATTCATAACACTAACATACATCAACAAACAAACTGAAAAAATAGACTGCAAATTCAAAAAAGCAGAATACAGAATCACTTACAAAACTACTAACAAAACAGAACACACGCTATCAAAACATACACACACAAAGCACAAAACAAATTCGATCTACCTGGTGTTTACAAACTAAATTGCTCAGATTGCAACAAATTCTACATAGGCCAGACAGAACGTAGTTTCAAACAAAGATACGTTGAACACACAAAGGCACTCCACTCCACTATAGAATCCACCTTTGCAAACCACCTCATTGAAGCAAACCACACATACAAAAACATCAACAACAACATGGACATTCTACACGTACACACAAAAGGCCGAAAGCTATCAGTCTAGGCCTTTGTTTAAGTGATACAAGAAAGTGTCAACAACACAAATACACAGGCAGAGATAAAAGATTCAATAAAGTTCATAAGTCTGCTTTCACAGCTGGTGTTAACAGTTTCAGCGATTTTAAAACAAAATGAGCGTCTGACTGTTAAATGATCACATGCGCGCGCGCGCATTTAACATACTGTTACACTCTCTACTGATCATCATATCATACAGTGGAAAACAAAATCAAGACACCAATTAAGTCACTAATCACCAGCTTTGATTATCACAATTAAACAGTTTGTAATCAACAAGATAGTCTCTTACAACAAATCAAATAAAAAAATTGTTCACATGCAATAATAATGTCAACTAATATAAAACACAATTGTCCCGCACAATTACAACACACGTAACACTGCGCCACAATACTTCGAACCGCAGTGAAATAAATCGCAACTCAAACTGACTTGACCGTCGCTGAATGGCTGTATTTATAACCCACTGATTTCCAGAATAATCTGTCACTTTGAATAACTTGTTAAAGAAACAAGCGCTCTCGAGAATCCACTAGAAACAGTGTCCTTGAACACACTGCGCTAACCGGTACAGACTGGTATAGACTTGATAATTGACGCGTAATTGTTTGCGGTCTTGGCACAGTGCACACGGCCGGCGACGTCTAGAAAAGTTTTGCTTACGCATGTTGAGGTCACGTACACACACGACATTACAGCCGGATTCCGCTGGAACATCCGACAAACACGTAGATTGTTTTGTAATGGTGTAACACTTTTCCACGTTACGTAACAGTACTGACAACTACCGCTTAGTAACTGTAATATAAGAAAAAGAGTGGAGTGAGAAAGAGAGGGGGAGTTCTCAATTGTGCACACTTCTCGGCCACAATAACACTGTGAACACTGTAACTCATAAGCTCAAAGCTTTTTCCTAAGGTTTGCACAGACTATAATATAACTGTATTACAAGCTAAGGGCGTGTACGAAGAAACCAGTTTATGCATGGACATGAACATTTTGAGTTCTGAGCAGCAGAAATGAAAAATTAACTGTTATGCAAATCGTGTTAAGTGAAGGTGTTGTCAACACGTATTGCGTTTTAGTTTCATGCTAGTTAACTTATTGTGATCTCACTCTAGCTTTTTCTGGTATTACCTCATTCTCAGTCTCACACATCTTTACTAATGGTACTATAAATAATGAACGAACTGTCAATATTACTAAAAATAATGAATATCAGAACTGTAAATTTTCACTTTATTTACAACAGGGAAAAGCCTTGCTGTCTCACCAGTTACATCTTAGTATCATTTTGTTTCTTTTACAGGTTCTACTATCTGTGGGATTATAAGACATTATTTTATGGGAGAAAACACAAAGAGAATTTTATTTTTTTCTTGTGAGAATTAAATAAATTTCTGTTGTCTACAATTAAAAAGTGTTCACAAAAAACTTACACAAGCTGCTTTCCAAGATTGTACAAAAGCTAGTCATGGCAATGGCAATTATGGCAAAACAATGATGGTACTGTATAATACTGAATCAATTTTTTTGCAGACATACAAACAAGAGAGTACAGAGAACTAGACAAAAGAATAAAGGAATGATTTGAGCTGGAACTACTCTCAGAGAACTTACAAGTACTGTAGTCCAAATACAATATTGTTATGACGGTCTACTTGATCGTCGTAGGTACAGTGGAAACAAATTAAGTACAAGACACCAATTAAGTCACTAACTACACCTTTAATTTTTACAGTTAAACAGTTTGTAATTAACAACACAGTCTCTACAACAAATCAAATGAAAATTGTTCACATGCAATAAAAGGTCCACTAAAATTAAAAACAATTGTATTACTATTATACCATCCGATTATAAAACACCACTCTTAACTAATAACCACTTGAACACGCACAGTAACATCGCTACTATAACTCTCGAACCGCACTGTCAATATATCACACTAATACTGACTGAACGTCGTTGAGTACTGGTATTTATACCGCCCTGAATTACTAGATTATTCCATAATGCGCGATAGCGCTAGCATAGTTACAACATAATTACTTGCGGCCTTGACACAGTCCGTGCGCCCGAGCAAATTCTGACACAGTCTAGAAATGCGTCAACAAGCACGTACGCCACACACGTTACATTCCGGATCACTCTGAAACATTCGATAAACACGTAGATTGTTCTGTGACGTTGTAACACCGCACCCTCCTTAAGCCTGTTCGTCCTGAACTGGCAAACCGTCTCTGAAGTAGTACTTAGCCAGGCGATCTAGGTGGACGACCTTGAACTTTCGCTGCCCTTCCTGTTGAATCTGATAAACAACATCGTTGATTCTTTTTTTCACAGTGTAGGGTCCTTCCCAGTTAAACTGAAGCTTAGGTGAGCGACTACGACGGCACTATGGGTTGAACAACGAGACCTGATCTCCTTCTTGGAAACCCACACTATTGCTGCGAATGTGATAACGAGTTTTCATTTTATCACTGGCAATCTTCAGGCGTCCTCTTACTAAGTGATTCATTTCTTGCAGTTGGTTTTCCAATTGCGAGGAATAGTTCTGTGGCTCTTGGGACTGAGTCTCAGGTGATCCGAACATTAAGTCCCCAGGAAGACGAATCTCCCTCCCAAACACCAATTTTGCTGGAGTCATGCCGGTTGCGTCGTGTACTGATGATCTATATGCCATGAGGAATAGTGGTATATGTTGATCCCAGTCTGTTTTGTTCTCATCAACAACCTCCGAAAGATGCTGCTCAAGTGTCCTATTGAATCTCCCAACCATCCTGTCCTTCGAATTCCGAGTAGACGGCATAATTCTTTAAACACTCCTGATTAGAAATTTCTTATATTAGAAATTTCCATAGGGGCTCCATAACGGCAACAGAAGTTGTGAACTAACTGCTTTGCCACAGTGGTAACCTCCTGATTTGGAATTGCGTAGGCTTCCATCCACTTAGTAAAGTAGTCACCTACAACCATGATGTACCGGTTTCCATCGTCAGTAACTGGGAATGGTCCACCAATGTCTATGGCAATTATCTCGAAAGGCAGTCCAACGTTATATTGTCTCATTTTTCCCCTGCTACTGGTTTGTGGGCCCTTGCTTGCACACATATTTCACACGTCTGAACCCATTCCTCTATGCCATGGCAAAGATGAAACCAATAGAATCGCTTCCATATTTAGTCAAGGGTTTTGTTAACGCCAAGATGGCCTTCAAATGTTCCATCATGCATCTCCTTCAAAACAGACTGCACTTTACTTCAGGGAACTATCCACTGCATGACCACGTCTCGTCCACCTGCACTTTTCAAAGCCCTTTTCAGCAATCCGTTTTCAAAGGTGAGAGATTCCCATTGTGCCCAGTAGCCCTTCAGCACTTCGGAACCATGGCAGATATCTTGCCAATCCGGGCAGCGATCTTGCTCTTTTGCTGTCAAGATCGGTCCAATGTCTTCATCAGTCATCTGTTCTTGTCGACAGTCTTGTGTTGTCCAGGCATCAGTTTCTGAAACCCATCCCAACTTATTGCCTCTTTGAATAATGTAAATACAGACCATTTTGTAACACGCCCTGCGCAGTTTTTTTCCGGTTGAACTATGTTTACAACATTAAACTTTACAAATGTGTGTACAGATGACAGTTAGGTATGCAAAGTTAACAAAACTGTATAATAAAGAAAGTTTTATTTAGTTATTTAGAGTTTAGTTAGTTTAATTAGTTAGAAAGTTTTATTTTTTATTAGCAAATTAACGAAGTTATTTTATCCAAAATATAAAAATGTGTGTTTTTCAAATCCAATGTTTGGTGTTTTACACAGTGTTTCTTAGAAACTAATTGAGATAGAGTTCTGGGACCTCTTTTATTCAATGTTTCAGATCAAAACCATCAGAAACCACTAATTTTATGCTTCAATTTATACCCCAAGAATTTCAGTATGGCTTCATTTTACTGTGGGAGCAGAAATCAGGGTGAACTGGTTCACGAGCTGTTACTCGCTAATGAACTGTTTACGGACCTATGTTTATACGGATTTTTTTTCTTATTTTTAGCTATAGAATCAGCTCCCAAGAAATTGCTGTGCAATTCTGAAAAGCCCTGTATATTGAACATATAAATTCAAGCACATATTTTTCTGTTTGTACCTTTAAACCTATGTTTAAAAGGAATAAATCCCAATTTTAGTACCAAGCCACGTGTTGTTCAATCAAATATATTGCAACTCACCGTCTGCGGCTTTTTGAAACAACGTCTTCACTATAAAGTTGACATGTTTCAGGACACTTGTCCCATCCTCAGAACTTAAAATATTCGTGTATCATTTAACGTTGATACAGTTGTCAAATAATTAAAATATTAAAAAAATTAAAACGATGTAACCGTCGTTTAACCGTGGCGGTCGTTTTTAAACATTTATATTGGATTTTAATATTTTAATTATTTGACAACTGTATCAACGTTAAATGATACACGAATATTTTAAGTTCTGAGGATGGGACAAGTGTCCTGAAACATGTCAACTTTATAGTGAAGCCGTTGTTTCAAAAAGCCGCAGACGGTGACTTTAAACCTAACTGAAGTACAGTTAAAAAGTTTAAATAACACTAAAACTCTCAATGGCAGAGGGAAAAACCATAGAAAATAATGAACCAAAGAGTCAAGCTACAATGCTTTCTATGCCGGTGCACAATTTGTGTTTTAACAGGAGTATCAGTATACATAAGGTGTAGGTGGGTGTACAAAGTATTTCTGCAGCAATATGGAAATGTTATTTTCACATGTTAATATACATTTAATATTTATAATGAATGTATATTTATAATGAATATATTTACTATGAGAATAATAATTCATTTTATTGAGACTGTTACGAACTAACTACCTGGATTTGGCTCTTAGTAAGAATTTTTTTTTTTTTCATTTTACAGTCATACAAGACCAGGTGAAATGAGGGTTAGCAAACAGCGACAGGATACTTGAATGCTCCTTGGGTTACTCTTGGTACAAGTAAGTTATGAAACCAATAAACATGATTACAAATTTTTGTAATACATGCAAAGGAACCAGGATCTGCCAGTGTTTGCACATTACTCCATTCTGCTAATACCGAACCAATAAAAATCTCATGATACTCAATGAAAAATTCTTTATAACAAAGAATGCATAATGTGCATTGACCAAGGACAAATGATAATACTTCAATGATTATCAGTATTCACATTCATAATCTTACAGATTGAGATTGACAGATTGATGGTTCAGGACATCAGTAACACAACTAATATAAATTACTGAGTTTTTGAAACAATAATTTGGAATTAATATGATTGTTCATAGTCAAACCAGCCTCAATGAACTACACAATATTCGAATCCTCAATATCTTCCTTTTACACAACGACAAACAGAATCACACCAACCACAAGACACACTGGATAATTTTACTGCATCCTACAAGCTTAAACTGTTTAAATGGCTTAAAAAGCATTATAAAGAGAAAGATGAAAACATTCTAATGATGAATGAAAAATGTGATGTCAAACTGGTTTCCTATTCATCCTGTTAATTTTAATGGAACTCGCACAAAAAACCTTGCCAGACATTGGGAAAAAATGTGTGTACATTAACTACAGATGTAGAAATGTAACTCTGTTACTTAAGTGTATTAAAATATGATTTTTTTTTAAATCTTATTTACAGGATATTGATCCTCCATGATTACTGCAATTCACCAAATGATTGGTGACAAAAAGCAGCACAAAATTACTATACTGCAATTAATACAAATTACTTTGCTCAGAATATTTTAATTAGGCTACTTTCTATTATTTTGATTGTTCATCACTTTTTTCATAGCACTTAATAATTATTATTTAAGGTACTTTCGCTTGTGAAAAACTTACTTGTTGTTATTTCCTCAAACGTCGTTTCGGAGTTGTATTCTCCTTCCTCAGTGAGGTTTAAATGTGGAATGCGTCAAGTGGTTGGTAATCTGTAACGTATTTTTAGGTGACTGGTTGTGTGTGGGGATGTGGAGATGGAAGGGGGTTGGCGCGGGATTCTGAATTCTCTTCAGATTCTCTATTCGACACAATAATACACAATGCATACAATACAGAATCCCGCGCCAACCCCCTTCCATCTCCACACCCCCACACACAACCAGTCACCTAAAAAACCGTTACAGATTACCAACCACTTGACGCATTCCGCATTTAAACCTCACTGAGGAAGGAGAATACAACTCCGAAACGATGTTTGAGGAAATAACAACAAGTAAGTTTTTCACAAGTGAAAGTACCTTAAATAATAATTATTAGGCTACTTTCCTATCTTTGCCACCATTCTTCCTGAGTGTAAAAAAATTTGTGATAAATTTGAAGTTTTTTCAAGTATGTTAAATACAACTGTTACATTAACACAAAGTTTTTTATAAGTAAAAACATAAAAGTTTTACCTTACAACCTGAACCGGTTTTCACCTTTAAAAGGCTTCTTCAGAGGTTTTAAGGGTTAAAAGGCTTCTTCAACCTCTGAATAAGCCTTTTAAAGGTGAAAACCGGTTCAGGTTGTTAGGTACAACTGTATGTTTTTACTTACAAAAAACTTTGTGTTCTGAGTCGTTAATGTAATAGTTGTATTTAGTTAAGTAACGGACACGTCATGGACAACGAAATCCAAGAAATCGAGTATGTTCTTTTTGAAGACCAATAAATATAATACAGTACAGAGATACAAAATAAACAGAAAACATACTTAAACTGGCATTTCTATAAATACATATCTTTCTTCTATAAATATTCACTTTCCACAACTTTCATCCCTTCATTGCCATTGGCAATATTATGTATATTTTTGTACTGCAACTTTCACTTCCTAATACAATCTCTCTCCAGGGAACAACAAATAAGGCCAGAACCACACTGTCAAAAAAAAGGTACCATCAAAAATACAAACAACCTCTCCCTCTCTATCTGAAAACAAAGATTAATTGATTAATAATACTTTTGACTATTTAATAATAAAATTAATAACTTTAAAATACCTGTAGATGGACTGACTAATTAAAGCTTATCTGCAACCACTGAAAAATTCTCCAGTTTCTTGGTTGATTAAATAAACGTTTCTTACATATAGTTTTTCATTAAGAAACAAAAAAATTGCTCAATAGAAACAATTCTTGCCACTTTACTGGCCAATTAAGACACACATGTCTGCACAAACTACAACTTCGGTTAAAATAACTAAGTTATTTTTTATATGGTTACATTTAAATTTTACATAATATGGTAACATGTTAAATTCACTTTATTACATTTTCATAAAATTGTACAGGACTTGTTATCATACCTTAATTTTCATATACTGTTTTCTCGATTTTTATTTATATATATTTTTTTTAAGTACGAATTATTTAAATTTTAAGGCACAAAATTCCTCATACAAAATTCCGAACTCTTACAAAAGGTTTCAAGTATGAAGCTCATACCAGTGTGTACTCTCTTTAAACCCACTGTTTGTTCCAAACTCAGATTCATTGCAACTTGTCTGTGGGCTACAAACATCCTTGGCTTAGAAGGTGCTCACAGTTTTGCTGCCAAGACGCCTGAGGAGCAGGCGGTCTACTGAATGATAGTGCTTACTTGTGTTGGTGGGGTATTACTGGTTCTGAAAACATTGTTCAGACATTCACAAGACATATTTAGTTCTAATTTTGTGTGCGTATTAGATTGAACGTTTGTACAATATGTAAGTGTAATTTATTGAATATTTTGTTAAAGTGTTTTTTTATTCGCTAGAAGAAATACCTTGTAAGAGACAGTCAAGTCACAATGAAACTGTGTTAAACGTAGTTTAAATGTGTAGTATTACAGTGATGTGTGCAGTGGAATGGCATACATCACCACACACCTTATTCGGTAGCAAAGGTGAACTGCTGATAGTACCTTGTCTCTGACAGCCACAAAAACTTGCAAACACCGTTTTTTGTGTTTCTACATAAAGCTAGGTGTGGATGCAAAAAATTCGCACAAAATAAGATGCGTTTTTAACGTAAATAGGGTAAAATAGACGTTGTAAGTTTAACATGCAAATTAACCTCTTAACTACTAACCTTACTCGTTTTTTGTGAAATCCACGTAAAAAAAAAAAACTCAAAGTAAGCCGGAGTGCTTGTTACTATACATGTCTCCCTTTTTTGTGACAGAATTCGTTTTTTTTTTTCAAAAATACTCGATTTTTGTGCACGTCACTGGAAAAACAACCAACTCGAAACGGTATTGTGTTTCAGTGCTGTATTGCTATAATTAATTATGCATTTCTTCGCAACTTGCAAATAAAAAGTGCGAATTTTTCGCTTCCTCGCTAATTTTGGCCTATAGTTTACATAGAAACACAAAAAACGTTTTTTTTGCAGCTGTCAGAGCCAAGGTAGTCACTCGGAACTATTACAGAAATGGTATGCACACTTTGTAAAATTACAGACGTAGCAAAAGGAGACTGCTAATCCTAATGTGTTTTAATAAAAACAAGCCTATGTATTTTCCCTACATAAAACGTTTTTCAGCACTACAAATATAACCTTTCTATATTATTTATACAGCACTATCGATGTGCCTTGTTTTATCTTACTTCACTTAAAATTAAATATAAAGTTATGCACAATATAGGCCTATGCAAGAAATCACTTTATAAAAATAAAGCGAATCTGACGCCTGAAAGCTATGTGGGTAATTATCGACTTTCTGGGCCGCGGTGCTATTGAAGTGACATATTCTTTTTTCTATTCTTCTGTGTTATACAAACACGCGAAAAATAATTTTAAACGGCGGTCGAACCTATTTACGGATAAACAAAATAAAATATTTACTCCCATAATGAGCGCCATATTAGCTGAGAAGTTAGTGGGATCACCACTACATTTTGCCTTAATGTAATTCAATTGCCTACAACGCAAAGCATTACATTTCGGACTCGTGGGTGGCCGGCTCATCAGTTTCCTATAGTATCCACCGCTGAGAGTGATTTTGGGTAGCCGGCTCACCGCACATGCTTTAGTCTCCGGCGCCTCCGAGGTTAGTAATAATAAACTCGGGGTGGGCTCAACGCAATTTTGAACATGTAAGAATCATATAAATTTTGTTTTGAAAACGCATCAACATGATTTCCAGTCAAATTCGGCTCACCGTCTACACAGTCAATATGGCGCTCATTCACCATTGCATGCGTTCTTGTGGGAGTAATAATTTAATTTTTTTTCTCCGTAAACAAGTTCGACCGCCGTTTAAAATTATTTTCCGCGTGTTTATATAACATCGAAGAATAGAAAAAAGAATATGTCACTCCAATACCAGCGCGGCCCAGAAAGTCGATAATTAGAGCTATGTGAAGCAGAAACATTTACATTTGATAATATAAATGACTCGTGTAAACAAATGAACACTTACAAACCTTGTAAACTTCGCCTAGATTTTCTAGTGGAAGACATAGGCCTATAGACCATTTGCTAAAAAAAACAAATTCGCATTATTTAAACGTGATTACGCACAATTACTGCGCATCTTTGAATACTTAGCGCAAAATACTTACAACAAATTTTCTTCACCACTGCTGTAGGTATAAAAGTACTTCACCAGCAACAGTAAATCACACGATTCACCTGTTCAAACTCGCGCTTCTACTTTTCTACTGTGCCCGGCGGCGTGGCGGGGAAGTACTCACTACTCACGTTTATGTGAAGCACGCGCAAAGGAACCAGCATACTTTCACCAGATTAGCCATCGCTAATTCAAAACTTCCCTCTTCTTTATATAAAAAAAAGGTCTTCAGGTTTTAAAACGTACACAGATAAGTTACGTCTTAATTACTATTGTCCCATTTTGATCAAAAAAACTTTCTTCAGATACGTCTAAATAAAAAAAAATTCGGTACAAAACATTTAATTAAAATCGAAATTAGGTTGGTAAATTTTTATAACTATATTAAATAATTTTAAGGTTTTGTTACGTTACAAATTGCAAAATATAACTAGTTTTTTGCAAATGATGTAATTCATACTCGTTAGGGTAACGTAATATTAAAAGAAAATTGTAATCGTATAGTATTATAATTGTGACTAATGAAAAATATACATCGTATTTAATGTGTGTGTGTGTGTGTGTGTGTGTGTGTGTGTGTGCGCGCGCGCGTGCGTGTGTTAAAAAAAATAATGTTCGTACTCAAGAATTTGCTATATACCTTGTACTATAGCTTTCTTGTACTCAAGAATTTTGTATTCTTAGTACAAAGGTTAAAAACATGCTTTCCATATAAAAAAAGTCTAGATTCCTTGGTTAAATGTAAAATTCTCATATCTTCAGAAAACTATTTCTTTCATTTTTGGATTTCGTTGTCCATGACGTGTCCGTTACTTAACTAAATATACCGGTAATTATTTCGCTACGACTCGGAACACAAAACTTTTTATGGGTAAAAACGTAAAAGTTTTACCTTATAATCTGAACAGGTTTTCACTTTTAAAAACCTTCTTCAGAGGTTGCCGCTGGTAGCATTGTCCGTCTTGTTGTTGACGACGGAATCGATTTTCGAAAGATCGATGTTGTGTGTGTGGGGTGTGATATGTTCGAATAATGCGTGTGATTTGAATTGTGTCTGTTCGTTTAGGATGTCGTTTTTATTTGTTTTCGTGTGTTTGTATATTTCCAATTGTTATAGAGTGTCTAGTTTTTGGCCTTTTGTGTGAACGTGTAGAATGTTCATGTTATTGTTGATGTTTTTGTATGCGTGGTTTGCTTCAATGAGGTGGTTTGCAAAGGTGGATTCTGTAGTGGAGTGGAGTGCCTTTGTGTGTTCAGTGTATCTTTGTTTGAAGCTACGTCCTGTCTGGGCTATGTAGAATTTGTTGCAATCTGAGCAATTTAGTTTGTAAACACCAGGTAGATCGAATTTGTTTTGTGCTTTGTGTGTGTGTTTTGATAGTGTGTGTTCTGTTTTGTTAGTAGTTTTGTAAGCGATTCTGTATCCTGCTTTTTTGAATTTGTGGGCTATTTTTTCAGTTTGTTTGTTGATGTATGTTAGTTTTATGAATTTCTTGTTTTCTGTCTTTGTCTGTTGTTTGTCTTGACAGAACAATAGTCAATAAACTCCTACACAAAACAAACAACAGACAAAGACAAAAAAACAACGTTGTGCTGACCTTCAAGGCATAATGCATTGTGCTACGACTGCAACAATGTTATCATGGCTCTGACGTCTTTCTCTGGCAGTACCACTTACTTTGGAATTGTTTTATTGCACACTTCGAAAACATATTACTGTATTCAATTACTGAACTCAGAATGAAGCAAAATATTTTATGGTTTATACCAAAACAACACAACTGTACTCAAAAAACAATTTTACTTCAAAGTTCAATGTTTACACTGTGTATTTAAAAAAAAGTTTAACTTAAATTTGACTTCTATTAGATCACATATGAAATTCATGTTTTCTGAAAAATATAATTTAACTTGTGTAAACATTTTAATCAACCTATTAAACCTTTTAATTATTTCCAGTTGATATTCATTACAGAAATTGAAAGAGATAACTTCATTTTTAGTTTTTTAAGGTTAGCTGTCTTTGAGGGAAAGCAAACTAAAATTCAATGTAAACAGAAAAACCAAATTTAATGGTTTCTTTGTAATACCCCCTTGGTAACTACAGTAACTTAGCAGATTTCAAGTGAATGTTTGCAGATTAATTTCAACGCAACTATCACATTAAATTATAATAAAAAGTAACATTCTCAGAAATATTAAAAAAAAAAGATTACTATACACATCATCATGCAGCAATGTTCAATAAAGACGAATTCAATGGCAGCAGTGCTTCCTAATAAATCAGTCACAATGCATCACTTTCCACAGGTTCATTTTTGAGGAAGGTATAAGTTCAGGAAACACCATGTCCAAGAAGAATGCAAACATAACCCTGATGGCTGACAATACACTCAGTCAGCATTCAGCACTCTGGTTCACTACTTACTACAGTTCCAACTGCTACATAACCAGATCAAAAGGGATACAAAAAATAAGACACTGAATACATAGGAACTCCAAAACAGCTAACCAACCATCCCAATTGCACTATAGTCAATATCAAGCCTACTTCCTCAACTGACCTCTTTCTAGTGTTCCGGTTTAATCCATTCTCTCCCAAACTGACACAGAACATCCTCTTAGAAAACTTTTTTATGCTACCCTTCTACTGCATTCTTGGACCCACGAATTGTTTACCTTCTGGTAAACCCTCTGGTTGACCTTTATATACCTGTCTTTCGGACTCTGTCTTCAAGAATTTGCATGGCTCACATGTTGGAGACACTTCAGTTTTATATAGACTGAGAATTACAGTTGGCCAACAGTACTGGTACCCTAATTAAAGCTACTATGAATAGGGTTGGCAGATTCTTAAGAAACCATAACATAACATCAGTAAAGCCTTCATACCACAAAGTCTGTTGGATTGTTGCTGAGAGTTTCAGAGGACTGAATACATCTAGAAGAACAAGAGGTACACTGAGTAGTTCATGCATCAGCCAATGTAACCACCTCAAAAACCAGCAGGTCAAGGAACACTGGCTTGTAGTGAATAATGGTGTGTGGACAAATCTAGCTGGAAATATTGTACGAGTTAATTACAAACTGTTAAATAGTAAAAATTAAAGCTGGTGATTAGTGACTTAATTGGTGTCTTGTATTTTTGTTTCCACTGTACCTATGACGATCGAGTAGACCGCCGTAACAATATTATCATCACATATTACATCTCACATTACAGTATAAATAAAATATTTACCAGGTACAAAACAATACCAAGAAACTTGCACAAATTTTCTCCTATTTTCTGCAAATGCTGATAGTGTTAAATATTTTGTACAAATTTTGTAAAACTTCACATTAGTGTATGTCTATAAAATTTTAAGGAGATGGAGTTAAATCAGTTTTCTCATTTTGTCTCAGAAATAAAAGATTTTCATATAAATGGACACTTAAGGTCTTTTAAAAATTAACACTTCAAAATCATGCTTCATAATGCACAATTGTGTGCTTGCCCACACATCTTGTTGAATTTGTCATATAAATCACTTGTTGAAGAGGTTATAAAGCACTTGTAAGCTGCATTCAAAACTGTATGTTTGGTTGTAGGTTTAGATAGTACAGTATAACAGAAAATATTATGTAAGTATATAGTACGGAAAAATTTTAGTTTTTTCTTAAATGGTAATAAAGCTCTATGTTAAAAAAAAACTTATTTAATATGGATTGAAAACCATATACAACAATAGACACTCCTGTATAGTGGCATTAGGAGCTGCTGCTCCTGGGGGTGGGATGAGACTAGTTTGGACTCCATATTGAGATGTGGGGCAAATGAGATATTCAAGATTCGTGCTATACAGTTATTTACAAGCTTATTTTAACATATAAAACTGGCTTAGAAGTAGGTCTACATTAAGTGAGTATAGAACTTCATTGAAAGTTTTGACTGGCTTGTCCCCCCCCTCCCCACGTAGTTATGCCACTGCTCTTGTATAAGATTCAAATAACAAGCAAAAAACTGTTTAATACAGAAGGTTTTTTAAGTTGCTGAAGAATAATAATTATTGCACTAAAATACCATAAATCAAGATGGATATTCTACGGATTGAATAAATGTTCTACTCACTAAGAGGACATATGCCTAAACTCACTTGAAAATGTTTGTATTCATATAACTAATTAGACATTTAATTCGACTCATGTGACATTTTTTCTGGCACATTATCTTCAATTTTTTACATTTTTTTCTTTATCCCTCTGGGATGGTAACCTCCAAAACCTCCCTCTCTGCGCTACTGCCCTCATTCCTTACACAAAGAAACAGCTTTCATTGGAGAACTTAAATCTTTTTCTAGGCATTCACTGTACAATGTTTGCACTTCTTGACATAGGCAAGGCTTTTTTCCATCAACGAAGCTGTTAAAAGTTGTATTTTATTGGTCTCCTAACTCTTTGTCTAGGTCACAACATTCTGCAATGAAGACTGAGTCATGTACATTAAAAACAGTGCTAAGTAACTCTTTTGAAAGTTTATGTCTAGTCTTAGAAGGATTTATTTTACCACTTCCAACAATAAGTGTGACACTTCTAGTATTTTAAACCTACTATTGGCCATAATGGCTGGCTAGCACAGCCATTGTATTGTTACGACGGTCTACTTGATCATCGTAGGTACAGTGGAAAACAAAATACAAGACACCAGTTAAATAACTAATCACCAGCTTTAATTTTCACAGTTAAACAGTTCGTAATTAACAACACTGTCTCTTACAACAAATCAAATAAAAATTGTTCACACGCAAATAAATGTCAACTAATATTAAAACACAATTGTATTACAATATTTCCACAAGAATTTCTCCACACGCAATAACAATGCCTATTACTCGAGTTTCGCACAATTATTAACACAATACTACTTTATGTCGACAACTCTCAATCCGCACTAGCGAAAATCGCTCACGTAACTCAACTGACAATCCGCCTGCTATGGCTTTATATAGGCCCCGGAGAGGTGCAGTACAGCTTTGCCTCCTTATTGCACGCCAGCAGATTAATGCTTATCTCAATTGTTCCTGGAACTCACTAGAACCACCTACGTGAATGCCGCAACACAAGCCAGACTGGAAGGGCTGGACGGGGGAGTGGAGAATGTTCTGGATTGTTTGGTACGCTTGTCACAACAGTATGTTATTATACTGGCTTACGTTGTTACTGAATTGACAGTTAAGTTGGTAAATTGCCTTGTTGACTGTCTTGTGTTTGAGACATATTTTTTACAGTAATCACACATGGTTCACTCAAAGAAGACTGGTTGGGTCATTCTCTTAGAAAACTGGCGAATGACATTTTACAATAAGTCACTGACTGAAACCCACAAGGTCCCAAGGTTTTTACAGCATAGGGTGACCAATGATGAGAACAATTTCTGAGTAGACAAAGATGCTGAAACAACTAAACAAACTGCCAATAACTGGATCAGATGGAGGTAGGTCTAGACTTCTCTGTTCCGAGATGTTCCAGGAATGTGGAAATTTGACAGAGTTTGTTTTCATGTTTACCTTTAATTATATTTTAAGACAAGACTGAAATAACCCAAATTTCCACTCAATTACTTGTAATTTATCATACTCATATCAAGCAATAAAACTTTCTAACAGTTGTGGCGCGCGCGCGCGCGCGCGCGTGCATGTGTATTTTATACACACATTCTCCACAGTCCTATTCATTATTTAAATGAAATGTATAAATAATTATTTACCACATAAATCAATTCTTTATGCTCGATCATACAACTTGCATTATTATTCATTTAGTAACAACTCATTTTTCAGTTGATAACCATGTTCTATTCATATTGTTGAGAACAACAAATGTTTAGCCTATACTATGATGAAGCACCCTTTGTGGTAAAGCTGGGAACATGTTTGCTGTTCATGAGAAATAATGTTTGGTAAATCATGATACCAAAAACATTTTTGTCAACCAAAAAAAGTGTTGTTATTACAACCTCTGATCATAAAAGTTCACAAATGTAAAACTATTCACTAAGATTTATATAACCATCTTTGCATAACACAAATAAACATATGACTAAAAAGTCTGCAATGAGGTTTCAACTAAACATCTTACCTACTGTTAATTTAAGGAAGACAGTAAGACAGTACTTTATACTGAATGATCCAAAAACTCATAATATGAAAGTACACGAACAATTTGAACTTACATTTATAAACCTATATGATATTTATAAACACTGGTCAATATTTTTTACTTAAAAATTATAAACATCTTAGTAATAGTTGGTTACTTCTTGAGTGTTATTTCTCTAGAATTAATTGACACATACTGATAAAAGTAATAACTCATTTATACACATCTAAGTTTATATTGAAATGAGCAATACATGAGAAATTTCTTATAATTTGGCCCTGTGACTAAAAATTTATATTCCCCATAAAGTCTAGTTTTTGATGTCAGCATATTTGAAACAGTCCAGGTAATGTGGAAATTTGACAGTTTGTTTTCATCTTTACCTTTAATTATATTTTAAGACATTGAAATAACCCAAATTTCACACTCAATTACTAGGAATTTATCATACTCATATCAAGCAACAAAACGTTTACATGACCTTTATTAGAAGAAAACTAAGAAGAAGTAACCTCACATAAACAGAAATAATGATATGTCTTGCCGGGCTGTAAGGCCCTGGTCCATAGTTGTTTTGAGCAAACTTTTCGGCCGTGCCTGCAGCGGCCGTCTTCAGTCCAGAAGGTTGCAACACACTGACCAAGGTTCGCAGTCAGTGACCACTGAACTGTGGTTAAGGCTAGTGGGCGTGAGTAGGACACGCATATTTATGTCTTTTGGTGTCCGCACAAAGTTGTTGTCTGACACCATCAGGCAATCAGAAGAAAGGCAAATTTCTATTGGTTCGTCACAACTCGAATTCAAAGAGCACTCAATGAGAGGGACTCGCCAACTTCTGCACTGAAGAAACGTTTGCTCAAAACAACTATGGACCAGGGCCTGACAGCCTGGCGAGACAAAGCACTCATTCTGTGAAAGCCTCAGACAGAATTAGAAATCATTTTATTATTCCTTTTGTTTTAGAATTAGAATTGTTTTAGAATTATTTCCTTTTGTTTTAGTTAATATAGGTTTTGAATAAACCATATGCATGTGCAATGCTAATGAAAATTCTACCATTCTCCATACATTTATTGGCTCTTGTTCTTCTCATTTCTGTTAAAACAAAGGTCCAGACTTCATGATTAAAACTGTGGAAAACCAAGCATATATAATAGATTTTTCAAGTGTCAAACAAATTCCAGTTTTGATAAAATTGGAAGGTCTTTTAGTCACATAAACCAGATATTTGTTTGAGTGAACAATAAGTGACTACTGATAATTCATGAAGGATTGTTGTGTCATCATAACACCAGACTTAACAGGTGACTTGTCAGTGATGATGAATTTGACTTTTTCGACGGGAACTGGCAAACATAATGTTTATTATAAAACTAAATCAAGTCTTGTTTTTACCTTAGAAACTGGTAACCTTGGCACTATATCGCTTCAGATCATCATTATGTTCTCCTGAGTATAACACACTAACACACTGTATTTATAAAAGTGAGGTATGCAACTTGCCTGGGACAGATGACGCACAACTGTTGAAACTGAATTCCATTTTATCTTATCAAATTTTACTGTTATCAGTGGTCTGATATGCAACTGTCAATACATTTGAAGTGGTCTTATTGGACGTACAGTACTCTAAAAAAATAATCTTGCAGACATGAACTGGTTAAGTTTTATCTAATGAAGGCAGTGCCTGTTTTTATCTATGAGTGTGAAACATTTATTTTAACGAAGAAGGACTAACAACTTATTTAAGGTTGTGGAAGTGAGATTTTTTATATCAACCACAAAAAGAATGTAGATATAAGGGCAGAACTGAATACGTACAATCCTTGAAGCAAAATAAATGAATATAGACAGACATGGATAGCTCACCTACACCAACAACCATCCACTAACATAGTGAGGTGGGTGCTGCATTACATTGGAAGAGACCAATGTAGTTTGGGCCGGCTAAGAAAAGGTGGTTCAAACAGGACAAGTAAAACATATGGAGCTGAAATATGTGTTGGACCCTAATCCTTGAAGAAGGTGATTGTTCCCACCATTTAGTAACTTTGTAATGGTCATTGGAAAATGTGTCCAATGATGTGTCTAGAAACCATTTGCAACTGCAGGAAGGCTGCACATGATTGCAGATCATAGCAGAAAAGAGCACGCTCACTACAGGCTTTTGAGAAGTATGCTGAATGTCCAACTTAGCCATACAGCAGCTGCCACAGAAGTCATTTGGTTACCACAGTACAATGTGAATGTGATCTGTTCATTGTTCGTGCTTGATGTTTGTATCTTATTAATGTCTGTATTTCTCACCACACTTGCTTAAAAAATTCACAAAAATAATTAATTTTTATTCTGAGAATTGGTGTTATTATTCATTACCCTAAACCATGGAGTACAAGGGTGGTCTGAAAAGTTCTCTGCCTAACAATGAAAAAACGAATTTATAATTTCAAAAATATTTTTATTTTTCAACATAATCTCCTTTTAACATAACACATTTATTCTAGCAATGTTCCAATCCATCTATCCTGTCCCTGAAGTGGTATTCTGTAAGGTCTGTAAAATACCCCTCTACGGCTGAAGTCACCTCTTGATCCTATGGAAAACGCTGACCAGCGAAAAAGAGTTTGACTTTTGGGAAAAGATGAAAGACTGAAGGAGTCAAATCTGGGGAACAGTGATGATGTTCCAACAATTCATAGCGGAGAGATCTTAATTTTTCCATTGTCAAAGCACTTTTGTAGGCAGGTTCATTGAACTTGGTGAAAAATGATTTTTTCTTTTGCTAACCGGGTCTTTTTTCACGTTTTTTTCATCTAGTTTCAATAAAAGGTTGGAATAATATTCCCCGGTCATGGCTGTACTCTTTTCAAGGTAATCAATACAAAACATCCCAAAACACTGACACTATGACTTTTCCTGCTGATGGAATTGACTTTGCCTTCTTTGGCGCTGAACAACCAGCTTCTGTCCACAGCTTTGACTATTGTTTGGACTTTGGTGTGTAATGGTGAATCCAAGTTTCTTCTTCTTCTTCACTACATGGCTTAGGCTGTAGCCCGTTCTGACTTCACAGAGTCTCTGACCATTTTTCCAGGGTCTTCCACGATCTCTCGTCCCCACTGGCCTATATTCAAATGCTTGTTTAGTAATATGCATGTCTACAATGCATTCCACATGGATCCAAGTTTCATTCATATTAATAAACCGATGCACAAAATCTGCTTTATTCTTATTAAAATGCTCCAAGCACTGTTCAAATATTTTCATGCGCATGCATTTTTGATCTGTTATAAGCAAGCACGTCACTCATCTAGCACAAAGCTTTATCATTTTCAATTTCACATGTAAAATGTTTCCGACACGTTTTTTAAAATCCCTGTAGTCTCAGCAATTTTGTGCACTTTAATCTGGCAATTGTCCAAAACCATGTCATGCACTTTTTCAATGCTTTTCAGTGTTAATGTTGTTTTTGAATGTCCTTCACGTGGATCATCTTCCAGGCTGGTACAGCCAGCTTTGAACTCGACAGCCCATTTTGTAACTGTAGAAAATGAAGGAGAAGAGTCCCCATGCACTTTAACGAATCCTGAATAAATTTTGCTTGGTGTTAAACCTTCTTTCAAAAAGACTTTATGACAGCAGAATATTCAGTTTTCTCCATTTTAAGGAATACGGACAACACTTCTGTTTCAAACATCTGTATAATACAAATTATTTGGTAGAGTTGCCAGAAATTGCACACGCATGCTAACAATAGATGTAGTAGTAAAATAAGAAAAAAATTGCGATAGTGCTGCCGCCTATGGTTGAGGCTGAGAACTTTTCAGATTACCTTTGTAAACTTAAAATAGTCTGTTATACTCCATAAAACCAAAAGCATGTATAATGTTTCCACACAACATAAATCATTTTCAAATTTTATTTATTCAAGAGTCATTTAAGCTGTTAATAATGTACGAAACCAACACATTGTGAACATAACTTTTCAATTACCATAGTCTTCCATATTATGTTTGTTGTTCCTGTAGGTAGCTAATAGCAAAGTCCCTAAACATGGTGACATAAGTGACATTAATCTTATGAATAACAAACACAAGTTCAACTTTTCTTTATTTATTCAACATAAAAACAAATTGTATATTAAATAAAACAAACATTTATACGTAATAATTATTTTAGCTAGTTATACAGTAATAACACTAACTTACACGCCCTATGAGTGGTGTGCTGATCAAAAAGGTTGAGGATAAAAACAAAACTAGATAATAAAAAAAAAAACATAATAGCTTATATACAGGGTGTCCCGGGAGGAGAGGGAAATAATTTGAGAAATGGTTCTATAGAGTAAAAGAAGAAAAAAAGTTCATATAAACATATGTCTGGAAATGCTTTGTAAGCGAGTTACAGCTAGCGAAAGATTTCGCCTGGGTTTCGGTTCCCCCAGGTAAATGAAGACTTTCTGAAATTCTTGGAAGGTAAATTAAGGGGCGAATTCTGTTGTTTCTTATGGTTTTTGACCTGAAAATCGAATAAAACAGGTCGCAGAACTGTATCTCCCATAAGTTTCATGATATCTGACGTAAAACAGAAAAATCTTTGCCTAAAAACAAAAATTTATTTTTAACCAAAATTGGAATTTTTTGTTGATTTTATTGACTTTATTAACACCATTTTTCTCAGAATTAAATTCTTTACAAGTTTTGTTTTTAACTATTATGCATTTATTAATCATTTAACAAAGTTATTATACTTCTAACCTAAAAAAGTTTTTTAATAGTGTATATAAAAAACTATTACAAATCTAACACAGTGACAAACTTATAAACTAGTTGATTATAATGTAATAAAAATACTCAACCAGTGTGCATTTAGTAGCTGATATCATCATGAACACTCAAATTAGTTGAACAATAGGCTATTTATTATGTCTGATAATAACTGATCTAGACTAAGGTGACATCGACATGCCAGCATATAAATCATACACAGTGTCTGGCCTCCCCATATGAAAAATTTTCTGGATCCCTTTTCCTGTTAAAATGCAACAACAGTCTATACTTCATTTTTCCTATTACTTTATCTTTAATCTGTCTTTAACGCATAATCTCATCAAACACTACAGATCATTAACAAACATGGTCAGAAAAACCAAAATAATGTTTGGTTACATTATACATTGAATTACATTACAGATACATTATACATCATATATTTTACGCATGTATAATGAAACTTTAAAGGCAAAAGAAATTTCTAACTGAAACATCAATCATAACGCCAGCCAAAGACATTGACGTTTAGCACATTTATGTCAGCACATGTTTGTATATTCACATGTTTGTCTCTTTCTTATTTCGTTATTGTTGTGATTGTTTTGGTTTTTGTGTTGATAAGTGCTGGGAAATGGGAGATAAGAACGCAAACGAGTAACACTGCATAATTTCTTTCAAAATTGCCTGACTGGCGATTAAAAATTTCTTTGTGTTGTGACTGATTCGGCTTACTGCTACTACTGCCGAGCATTTTGTGACAGTGTGCCTAAGGGAGAGGATGCGTTTATGAAAACTGGATATAAGAATTGGAAGAACTGAAATTGTTTATGTTTATAGGCCTACAGTATATTTGTTCTAGGTAAACATAACTGGAAGTACAACTTATGAAGAAAGGTTTGTTGATCATTAAAAAATGAAATTGTCCCTCGTTTACTAACTAAGAATTATTACTAAACTTTTTAATTTTGTATATAATATATTTTATTAATTTTATTATATAGATGGTCTCACTACACGCTTGAATTTATGAAGCTTTACCCTGCCCCCCCCCCACCCAAAGTTAGGCCCCAAGTTACGCCCATGGTGCTGTTGTTAGGGCGTAATCTTGGATTGTGAATTAATCCTGTTTTGAAAAAACGAACAGCGTCTTCCTCATTTCAGACAAAAGTTGGCAACTCAGTCACATTCATGTTGAATAAAGCAATATACAGAATAAAGTATATAGTAATAACATAAGTAATAAACACGAAAGAAATGTAAAGAGTGAAAAACACAAAATAAATGTATGAAAGATTAAGCGTGTGTAAGAAGAAACAAATGTAAATAACTAACAAAAGAGTAACTTTGAAAAATGAAACACTGTAACTAACTGCACAACATAACGGTAGACTTGTAGACTCCAAACAGAAACGATAAATGTGTTAGTGGTAGTGGTAATCTAATCACCCCACCTTCATACCGCTACTATAGGAGTAGAGACTGGCGGGAACGTTGGTGAGGGAGCTTAGTGCCCTTTCGTCTTTAGTACTTCCTGTGGCATAACTTCCTTTGCACGAAATTACAGCTCATGTTTCAGGACACACAACTATTTAAACACTTCATCCAGTACAGTACTGAGTCAGTAGTGGCCGCTGTCACATCATCTCATCATGATTTTGTGAGAACTGTAGGCTGAGGGCCACTTTTACTTCCATGTTCCATAAGGAAATGGAAGTATGGTGATGGCGAAAAAAATCGTGTTCGAGATAAGGGCTGATTCTGATTGTACTACCCTCAAAACATGAAAAAAAGTCATTTTACTTCCATGTTCCATAAAGAAATGGAAGTATGGTCATGGCAAAAAAAATCGTGTTTGAGATAACAGCAGATTCTGATTGTACTACCCTAAAAACATGAAAAAAGTCATTTTTCGAAAAGTGTCTGTGTGTGTGTCTGTTGTAGAATTTTTTCTATGGCAAACGATAACAGCCTCAAATTCAAACAGAATCAAATAATTTTTTGCATACAGCCATGAATTGTAGAGGACTCAAGGCCTATTGTTTTTGGTGAAGATCGGTTAAGGGAAAGGGGTAGTTTACCTGCAACATTTTATGTTTTAACAAGAGTAAAGTGCTTAATTTTGATAAATAAAGTATCCTTAAAAGAAGGTCATAATAATCCACTGTAGAAAGGTACAGATAGATATAGAAATATCTATAAATGAAAAGGGTTGTTGAAGGGAGGGGAGTAATTTTTTTTATAAATTAAAATGGTAGTTGATGAGGGAGGAGGTAAATTTTTATAAGTTTTATATGTGTACTATGCAGGGGCGGCTCAAGAGCAAAATGTCACCCGTCCAAGATAGTCACTTGGCACCCCCCCGGGTCCCCCTCCCCAAATTATCTATTGATTACTTACGGATGGCTATCCGGCCGAAGGGTCTGTAATTGTTCCAGGAAATAGATGCCAGACCATTTTTTTTTATTGGAGCTTAAAAACCGTGCTTTAATATAAAATCATAATAATGTATGTATGTGCTTAAAATCATTTGCATTTCATTTGTCAAAGAAGAGCCAGGTTTTAAAGAATTCTGCATACATTTTTTCATAAAATGAATAAACTTGTATATTGACTAAATTACACATAACTTTCTAAATCTACTTGTATTTACATGACAACTTTAACTTTCATCTTTGACACTGTGTTTAACACTCACAACATGACTTTTCTTGCTTTTTTTTCTGCAAAGTCTTTTATTATAACGTCTATGTCGATATCTTGAAGAACTTCAAATTCTATTGACATTAAAGAAAGTCCAACAAGACACTTCTGGCACATGCTTGATCGCAAGTAATTCTTAATAAGTTTCAGTTTTGAAAAACTTCTTTTTTCTGAAGCAACACTGACTGGGAGGGTCAAAGCAATTCTGAGAGCAATTGTGACGTTGGGAAAGTTTTCTGTGAGGTTGTTGACTGATAAATATTTTAGTGCATTTAAAGGACTTTTTGCGCTATCATCTGGCAGTATAGAGAGCAAAACCAACAGTTCTTGTTTAAGCTGAAATCCCTCTATGTCGGAGTGATCTTCATCAGTTAATCCAAGCTGTAGATCTGAACAGTTCTTCAACAAATTGGCGTTGTCTTCAAGATTTTTGATGTTATACAAAAATCCAAAAAGGTTGTTGTGATGACTTAGCTGAGAGAACCGCTCTTCCAATGAACTAATTGCACGGTCCAAAACGTAGAAATACACATTACTTTTAAAAGCCTTTTTGGGGTCTTCAATAGGTTCATCAGAACTCTCGTAGTCAAATTGACATTTCTTTTTTCTAGGCCGTACTTTTCGTTCATTTGGAAAATTATGATCTATTTCAAGTGCTTCAGCGATTTCTCTTGAATCAACCAGTAACTCTTCAAATCCTTTGTCAGTGCGCATTTTCTCAAAATGACTTTTTACTTTTGAAATCATCTCAACTGCCTTTGAAATGTCAATTTCTTCTCTTTGCAACATTTTGCTAACAAGGTTAACTCTGAACAAAACTGTGTGCCAAAGAACAAGTCAGTACACAAAATTGAAACTTTTGATTTTTTCAGCTAGAGCCAGAGCTTTGTTTTTGGCAAATGCGTCAGCTCTGGGATCGATTGATAGTGCGTACAAGGCATCGTATATTTCTCCAGCTTGATATCTCAGAGGAGTGACAGCATCAATATGACTCTCCCATCGAGTCGCACTTAAAGGCTTTAATGTTAAAGATGTTACATGTTCCATCAGAACAGACCATCTATGTACTGAGGCAGAGAAAAGATTGTATATTTCCTGAATATTGCTAAAAAAGTCGACAGCCTCAGTGCAAGATAAAGCAGCATCATTGACGACAAGATTGAGTGAATGTGCACTGCATGGTACGAAAAATGCACAAGGGTTCAAATCTAATATTCTTTTTTGAACACCCACGTTCTTCCCCTTCATGTGGGACTCATTATCATAGCCCTGACCGCGCTTTTTTTTTAGCGGTACATTCATTGAGTTGAGAGAGAAGAGTGTCTGTCTGTCAGTCCTTCTCCAGTCGTAGAGTCAACAGAAACGAACCCCAGAAAATGCTCATGAATATGCGGTTCCTCTCCTGGTTTGCAGCTCACAAAGCGAAAGACCAAATACAACTGTTCAGTATGACTTACATCAGAAGTGCAATCTAATATAATGGCGTAATATGTCCATTCGTTAACTAGTTTCAAAATGTGCTGTTTTACCTTTGAGCCTAGCAACTCAATTATTTCATTTTGGACGTTTTTTCCAAGATAATGCACATAAGTATCTTTTGAGTGATCCTCCTTAAATGTTCAGCAGTTACTGCATCAAAGTTACCAATAAACTCCATTAATTTCAAAAAGTTTCCATTATCTCTCGAGTAGAGTGTCTCAGTTTTACCACGAAATGCTAAGTTTTGTGAAGCAAGAAACTCAATCATGAACACTATTCTCTTAAACACTTCTCTCCAGCGTTCAACTTCTTGTTTAATAATACATTGGTTTTCACAATCTATGGTTACACCCAGGCATAGCCTTGTGCTAAATTCAACCCAGTTTTGGAAAGCTTTCATATGTCCTGGAGATTTCTCATGTTCAGATAAAAGTGCATGCATATGTCTCCAGTCAGAATAGCCTGATTTGTAAGAAAGAGAGATCCTGATTTTACCAAAAAGATGACAACAAAAAGAAAATATAGCGTTTTTCTTTGTGGAATAAATTAACCAGATGTGTGAAACATATTCACCATTGCACATATGTCTTTGATAACTTTTAACACTAAATCTTCATCCATCTTCATTTACTGGGAAATCTATGTTATAAACTTGTTGAGGACCACGTTGAACCAATATTTGGCGTTCTGTGTCGGTTATATGTTTTGGCCATTCGCCGGGGTCGTGTGATAGGCCTATTTGGACATTTTCTGCAGGAAGCTGAAAAAAAGTATGGGTATAAGTTATAAATACAACTTGCTATGCATTTCATGACGAACAATTGCATATGAAGCTACATCAAAAGTATACCATTATGATAGGTACAAATAAAAAAGATAGATATGAATAGCTCACAGTTGTTGAATATAATCGTGCAGTAACACAAATCAAATCAAATCAAATCTTTATTCATCTCCTTGTTTCATAATACATATAAAAATAGTAATATTTACATAAAATATGGTGATGAGAAATACCCACAAAGACCGTAGTCTGCGCGTGGGTATGAGTTACAATATAGTTTTTATATGTAGAATATCACATTCTTACAAAAAATATACAATAAATAAAGAAAAAAAGCCTGATATATAAATGATATATGTAAAATAAAAGTACCTTTAAGAAAAATCTATAATGAAAAAACAAAACAAAAAATGCAAATAAAGACATCCAATATCACTATATGGAAATGCTACCACAATGTGTACAGGTTAAGCTGAAGGCTTTGATAGGTATATTGTCACCGGAATTTCAGAGTAGGAAAACTTTAAAATACTTAGTGATTAAAATATTAATAAGTTATTATTTATTACAATCCATTTATCCATTTCATTTCGTAGATTAGTTGTAAGTACTGTAAGAATAAATTCATTTGGTATTAAGTTTATTAATTTATTGGAAGTATATATGAATTGTCTTCTATATGCAGATATATTTCGATATTTGTTTTATAAGTTTCAAAGCCCGGTTGTCAAATGTTGTAAAATAATGTTCAAGCAACAAAAAGGTTTTTATTTTTATTAATGAAGAGTAATAAATTTTGTATATATAATTGTTTTATTGTTAGTACCTTAAACTCCGAGAAAAGATTATTGCTGGGATAAAACATATTTTTACCCAAGGTAGCCTTTATTATTTGTTTCTGGATCATAAATATTTTATTTAAGTAAGTGTTTGATGCACCACCCCATATCAATATTCCGTATTGTAAAACAGACTGGGCATATGCAAAATAAACTAGTCTAGAAATTTCAATATTTCTCAATTTGCTTATTTTGTAGGATTTAAATATTAAATGTCTTATTAAAACACCTAAATATTTTGCCTCCTTTGTTCTATTCAGAACAGGGCATTGGCAGGTTATGGTTGTCAACAAGCTACAGCTAGGCGAATGAATTAGTAAAGGATTTAAATTCACCGGCTGGGTTCTAGCAGTTGGAGAAAAGGTCATATATAAGCTTTTTTTGTAATTTAAGGATAATAAGTGTTCGTCCACTAATTTTTTAATAAATTAATACGAGTATAATAGTCTAATTTTATAATAAATAAAACGTACCTCACTTAAAGAGGGTCCTGGTGAATTCCCGAAAACTTCCAAATCCATTTCATTTTCATTTGCCTCAGTTTCCAGACCCATTTCATTTAAATTCGCCTCAGTTTTCAAAACCATTTTGTTTAAATTGGCTTCAGGGTTTTTTTTCGATGACTTCAGGCTCTGGTTCTGTTGTCATTGTTGAAGAAGAACAACTCGAAGCAATGCTTTTATTTCCTGACAAAAACGTTTTCAAGCCAGCCGCTTGGTTTTCTTCATCAAGACTTTGTTTTGTTCTTCTTTTCCTGTAGTATGACCCAGAATGTTTCTTTTTATCTGACATGTTTTATGTTTAAATGTGTTTCACACTAATATTTCACTAACTCCGCACTTAAGTAAAATGACTTTACACACATGGGCTTCTAACATCTAACACACACAGTATAAACAGACGCTGACCGCCCCTGTGATCCGATTCGGACTGACAGGTGAATCACGCTTTGTTTTGCAGTGCCAGTGATGGCGCCCTGGACGAGTCCAAATGTCTTGTTTAAGGGAGGGGAGGATAGGTGGGGCGCTGCAGTTGGTTATGCGGTAGGAAGGGAGCGGTTGAACTGGATTGTTTGTGTTTGTGTTTGAGATCATTATTTGTTCTGCGCATACTTCAAGGCATTTTAATGTAATCCTTAATTTTTTATGGGTTTTTTTTGGTACAATAATATTTTTTTTTCATCCGTATCGCAATTGATAAACGTCGCAGCAGGTTCGGCGTTCGCATTAATTTTTTATAATAACCCATTTTGGCGCCCCCCCCCCAACATCAGCGCCCCGTGCAGGCGCACGGGTCGCACGGGCCTTAAGCCGCCCCTGGTACTACGTTATTGACAACAAAGAAGTAGTTTCTATTGAAACATTTCATTTCACTTTAACAAAATTCTATATTTTTCATTTCAAGTTAAATCACGTATGAGTGAAAATATATTCCTGGCAGGCAAGCATATCTCATTTATGTAATCTTTACTTTTCCAAAGTTTTATTATTGTGATTACCACAATAAAAAGGCTGGCAGGACACACACACACACACACACACACACACACACACACAATTCGCGTTATTTCTGGCCTCACTCATGTTTATTTTCTTATGTTTGCAAGCTTTTTAAATGGGAAGTCCCGAAACCCACACCAACACAACACGTGCAAGCCGAAAAGATGGAGATCGATTTGCTTCCTGTGGATCGCTGGGCAGTGTTGTTGTATTAAAGCAATTAATACAATTTGTGTACTTATTTCTATTATGATATGATAATTATAAACAAATATGTGCATGTGTGTATGTATGAAAAATATATAAATATTTTTCTCCTTTGGAAAATTGTTTGCCCCTCCTTGAAAATATTTTGACCTCCCTGATGGCTAGTTATTTACTAGCCTGTGTGGAATATAGTGTTATGACATGGATCAGAATGGTGGGTGTTAAACAGGAGACACAAACGTATTAAGAAAGAAATGTTTTGCTGAGAAATTTATAATTATACGGGTGAACAGAATAGTCGTTCAGGAAATCAGAAGACAAATGGAAAGAAAGAAATCAAGACTCGATTTTAAAAAAGAAAAATGGCTAGTATAATATTGACAGGAAAGACTTTGATAACACTATAGACATCCCTCGGCCCCTCGCAGCGAGAGTCCAATTTTATTACAGGAATCAGATCGCAGCTACCTTTAGCTAGCTCTTCGTTCGACCTACAGACACTTTATCCAAAAGTACAGTCCTTCCTCATGAAGGTTGAGGATAGTCTTAATCCACCTGACATGGTGGTACCATTTTAGCTGATACGTAATCTCTTCAGAACTCAAGCATCCACTTATTTAATTAATATTTAAATGATTTTAAATATAAATTTTAAGACATAGAAGTCATGTATGGTTCTCCATACCAATTTTTTTTTTTAATGACGAATGATAACTGCCGTAAATTCAAACAGAATTAAATAATTTTTTGCATAAGTGCCTGAGTTGTAGTGGAAACTCAGTTATGGGGAAAGAGTAGTTTACCTGCAACATTTTATGTTTTAACAAGAGTAAAGTACTTAATTTTGAAAAGTATCCTGAAAAGAAGATCATAATAATCCTCTGTAGAAACGTAGATGAAATATCTATAAATGAAGAGGCTAATTGAAGGGGTGGGCGTAATTTTCCTATAAATGAAATTGATAGTTGAAGAGGGAGAGGATAATTGTTATTTATATGTCATGTGTACTACGTTATTGGCAACAAAGAAGTAGTTTGTTGTTAAAATTCCTTTCCGGGCTGTTTGGCGTGGTCTAATGTTTTCTACAAAACCAGACGTTTCGGCAGTGCTATCGACTGTCATCATCAGTGAAAATCAAGTGTGCTAACATGAGGTGGTATATGTTAGTGACCACAGTACTGTGGTTAAGGCTGAAGAAAGAAGTAGTTTCTATAGAAATATTTCATTTCGAAAATGATTTTAAATATAAATCTTCAAACATGGAAGTCATGTATGGTTCTCCATACCGATATTTTAGTACGGTATAGTCTATCTCAGTTAAGTTAGCCTAAACAAACCTGGCTATTGACAAATAATATTGAGACAACTTCGGGCGATCCGGTAAGAAAAATATCATTATTGTTATTTTTAAGACATTTTCAGTTAATGTAAAATAGTAATGTAACAATAAAAAACTGTAATTTGAATTATTTGTATTACTATATCTGGTACTTGGTACTTATGAATTATCTCCCAATTCACCTGAACCGATCATCGATATGTTCAGCACTAGATGTCGATTCGATAACCTACATTGGTCGGTACAATTCGAACATATGACATCACGGGTGACCACACAGCTTTTAGCACAAAATGGAGTGAGTAGGTAATATAGATGATGCCGACAAACACTCACAAATGCACTCATATATGAGGGTTGTTCAATAGAAACACTTTTAGAGGCTGTAAAGGATTTTTTATTCAACGATTTTAAAAGAAGTCTCCATTAACATTAAGGCATGAGTCCCACTGTTGCATAATCTGTAGATTCCCTGCTGGTAAAATTCTTGTGGCTGTCTGTGGAACCATTCGCTAACAGAAAACTCTACCTCAGCGTCCAATTTGAACCGCCGTCCTTTTAGTGATTTCTTTAATGGGCCAAAAAACATGATAATCGCATGGGGACAAGTCGGGACTGTAAGGTAGATGTTGTGAGACTCCTTACTTCATACGACCAAGCAGATCTTGAATCGTTTGAGCTACATGGGTCGAGAATTATCATGGAGAAGAATGATACCATTTGTGAGCTTCCCGGGACGTTTATTCTTGATGCTGACCCATAAGCATTTTAAGCTCTCTGCATATCGCTCAGCATTGATGTTGACACCAGGTGCTTTAAAATCTAAGAACAGCACACCCTGATAATTAAAAAGTATAGTCACCATTACTTTTCCTGGCGAAGGTTGGGACTGACAATTTTTTCATCTTCGGAGATTGTGCATGCACTCTGACGTTTGGATTATGGTTCATAGTTAGGCTTACCATAAATTTTTCTTCTCAAACCGGGACACTTGTAAAATAATTTGTCATGCAATTTTGAAAATATCAAGTCTTAATTATTACATAACTTTAAGCTTTCTATGTCTCAATTACACAATTAGGCCAACTTGGGTACATATTACAGAATACTAAAAGTGTGTTTACGCGTTCACAATCACATAGAATTACAATTACACAATAGATACATATTTTACTATATGAGGAACAAAACTACCTTACATTCTTACTACAAAAACCTAGTTATCAGCTGGTTGAAACCATTCATATTTGTTACTGGTGTGGACCTTTTTTAGAAACGGTTTGTCATTCTTAATTTTGTCATAAAATTCACTACACCTGAGTTCAATGTTTAATTTAAAAATCATTAGACCTTTCACTGTGGATTTCGCCATTTTACCTCTTTCTTCAGACCATATATTGTTCATAATTGAAAATGCCCTTTCAACAGGAGCAGAAGAGCCTGGCAGGCAGAAAATGTACTCGACAACGCGGCTGAGATTATCCACAGAAATATTGCGATTCTTGAAATGCCAGAACAGTTGAACCCATTTATCTTGACAGTTCAAGTTATTGGTTTTCCAGTTGTCACAGTTTGAAGACCAAAATGCTTTGGCAACCACCACTTCATCAAACAGTTCATCCATTATTATGGCTGGTTTTCCAAGTGTTTCGTTGATTTTTTCACCAGCTATCTCAATTTCGGGCCATGTAATGGCATTGTTGTTTATCCACGTAAATGATTCTCCTCCACCAAAACTATTTTCCCACAGCTCAATATAGGAGAGACATCGGTCATAAAAATCTGTAAACTCTCTTATTACCTATATTAACAGAATTGATACCACAATCCTCATCCTCAAGTTTCTTCAATAGTTTCTTAGCTTCTTGTGGTACAAATTTATTGTCGTGCCTTTCTTCCTTTCTTGAAGATTGTGTTTCAGATTTTCCAGTTCAATCACAATATCGGTTGCACTAGCTGCAGTTTTCTCCATAGCCAAGATTGTTTTATTAAACAAGGTAAGCTGTCCACGAACAAACCACAAATACATTTCTCCACTATCACTCTCAAAGAACTCTTTTATCATTTTCGGGCACTGTTCTTGGGATAAAAAGTAAGACTTAAGTCGTTCATACATGAAAAGTAATCTCTCAATAGCTGGAAGCAGGGAAAGGAACCGGGTGGTACCATGTTGTAGAATGTTTTTGTACTCAATGTGTACAAAGTCGCAGAACTCTTTTAATTCAGTCACTCGCACAGTATAAATGTAGAAATATTTGTATATTTTTACTACAAGAGCTTCTACTTCAATAGGTAGCACATCTACTGCAGTTTGTAGGCAGTTGTGGACTATATGAGCACCACAACCAATACCCACAATATTTCCTGCCAATTCTTTCTTCAGTCAAACATAAACATTATTTACTCTTTTGCGTTTTATGCCTCCAAAATTTGTGTTGCAATTATCACCACAAAATCCAACGACTTTCTGTACTAAGTAATTTTTCTTTATAACTGACACTAAATAGTTTGCCAATATCTCAGAAGTTTCACCAGGAACTGACTGAAATTCTAGAAGGTTAACTTTCACTCCTTGTTCTGGCACAAAGTACCGCACAATACAGGGGACAATCTTAATTGCTTTTCTGTTAGAAGCATCGATTGTTAGTGTCACAAAATTTGATGTACTCAAATCGCTGTTGAGTTCTTTAACTGCCATTGGTGCAATCATGTTTATAATGATAGCCTCACATTTCGTTCGGTTGAGACCAAACTTAGGTTCAAAGAACTTAGATATTAATTTTGAAGAACAATCTGCAGTTTTGAAACTTAAATCGTGAGCAGCAGTGTGGAAAGCAAAAGTAGCTTCCTTAGCAGCAATTAAAAGATCTTTGTCGACGGGATCGGCACTTTTAAAAAATGACGAAATTGTTGAGGAACCAGCAATTGCAGTTAAACTAGCTTTATGCTTTGTACTTTTCAAATGTTCTTTTATGTCTGAACGCCTGCCGTGAGAAACTGAAAATTCAGGCAAACAATGTTCACACTTTACTCTGTCCTCATAACCACACACTTTTTTAAAAATGGATAATCTTGCTTTAAAGCATCATTAAATATGCTGTTCCTTTTCGGCATCTTGATGTTCTTGAAATGACACACTCTTGGAACTATTTATATCAGACTTTAGACACAATCTACCAGTGAGCGCTATCACATTATGGTAATCACGGCATCAAGCTAACACTAAATACAACCAACAAAATGTTCGTTAGAATTCAAACGATGCCAGTCATGGTTGCCAACCGAATTTGTGGAAGAGTCTTTAACTGTTAAGTCACGGCCACGATGATGACAAATTATTAGGCTACATCTACATGTTGCCACAAACAAGTAAAATTGGCAACACTGAGGCCAGCGGACCGTTCCATTTATTATGCGGTAATTCAATTTTTTTTATATGGAATAACTTTTCAAACCGGGACAATTGACAAACTGGCCAGGACCCCGGGATCAGGTCGTCAAACCGGGACGTATGGTAAGGATAACACAAAGACTCATCACCAGCAACAATTTGGTGTAGAAAGGCATTACCTTGTTGTTGATAGCCCATCAAATGCTGTAATGATAATGCCGAACACAAATTTTTCTGCTCATCAGTAAGCAGTCGTGGAATCCACTGAGCAACAACTTTGTGATAGCCAAGACTATGAATGATGGAACGAACAGTTCCCATGTTGATGCTCAACATTTGAGAAAGTTCTCTAACTTTAATGTACCTATTTGCACATAAAGCAGTTTCCAGCTCTCACATTTTCATCTGATGCTGGAACATGTGCAGGTCTGGGACGGGCTAAATCTTTAGTGGATTCTCTTCCTTGTCAAAATTTATTGCACCATTCAACCACTGGCGTATGAGAATAACAATAGTCACCACATACAGCTTTCATTCTCATATAAATTTCCATTGGCTGACACCCCTCAGTGGCCAAAAACTGAATAACGGCACGCAGATTATCTTTGGATGGATTTTCTATCATAGATGCCATTTTTAAACCCAGTCACAACGCTTAGAAAAGAGCAAACTGCAAATATTTTTGACAGACGTGTCACTAGTACAAATGAATTCCGTTGCCATGGCGACGAAGTCATGGCTGCGCATATCAAACGTGTTTTTATTGAACAAGCCTCGTATGATTCTTAACTTGTGTTTTCTTTAGTGTGAAGCTGATTCGAGCGGACTCTTCCCAATACCAAATTCTAGGTTCGCTACTGTACGCATACAAAAATGATTTAAAATTAATTGTTGTTGTTGCAGATTTATTCACTGGTAACAATTAAACCGAATTTTTGTTAAGCATATTATTAGAGTGTATTCGTTTGGTGCGATTGTTGTATCATTGTAAGAAGTGGTCGTCTGTTTGAAAGGGAACGGGCTAAGAGGAAAGCTTACAACTGAGTATCTTTGCAAAAGCAAATCCTAGGGTTTCTCAAGATCAATGCGTGGGCGTCTAACTGCTGCAATCCAAAGGTGCACACCTACAGTCCACGTTGATATGGAGTTGTCACAATTAGTATTCAGAAATTTTAAATTTTAAAGTATTCAAAATTAAAAAAAAAATACCTCATTGCCTGAGTTACCTTTCCTTCCTTTGCGAGCTTCATCAGAGGGTGTCGCTAGGAACACTGTCCAGTATATTTTGGGAGATGGCACCGTCCTTTGAAAGATAATTGTTTTACATGTGTTGTGTTGTGTTCAAAAAGATGTGCGATTTAAATTGCGTATGTTCGTTTTGATGTTGTTTCCACACGTTTTCGTGTGTTTGTGTATTTTCAGTTGCTCAAGTTTTTCTAGTTTTCAAACACATACAAACAGCTAAACAAATTTGATTTACCTGGCATTTACAAACTAATCTGCTCAGAATGTAACAAATTCTACCTAATCAGAATGATCACAGTTGCACACCACTATATAAAAATTATCCCAATTAGCGCTTTCAAGCTTCACAGCCCATCGTCAGATTGGAATAGACAGGAAATTCGTAAAAACAACCCCTTCACCCCTCTCCCCCACCATGCTCACACACAACAAGCTATAATATAAATGACCCTTCCCCACCCCTTAAACCCTTGTCCCACCATCTGTAGAGTTACATATTTTTTACATTGTTTATTAAACCATATTTTACTTAAAACCCTCTTCAATTTAACTTTTAGCTTAAGATATTTAAATACTTTACTTACCTTATTGTTGTCGTTTATTACCTCATTGTTGTTGTCCATTACCTGTAGTCGATTGCACATCTTAACAGACGTTTAATGAAGAAATTTGTGTTAGTGGTTGAAATCACAATCAGAATGATCACAGTTGCACACCACTATATAAAAATTATCCCAATTAGCGCTTTCAAGCTTCACAGCCCATCGTCAGATTGGAATAGACAGGAAATTCGTAAAAACAACCCCTTCACCCCTCTCCCCCACCCTGCTCACACACAACAAGCTATAATATAAATGACCCTTCCCCACCCCTTAAACCCTGTCCCACCATCTGTAGAGTTACATATTTTTTACATTGTTTATTAAACCATATTTTACTTAAAACCCTCTTCAATTTAACTTCTACCTAGGCCAGACAGGATGCAGCTTCAAACAAAGGTAAATCGGACACATAATAAAGCTGGTTACACTGTACCACCAAATCCACATTTGGAAACCATTTTATTGAAGCAGACCACACATTCACAAACATGAATAACAACATGGAAATTCTACACTACACATGGAAGGTTAAAAACTAGGCACACTCCCACATGCAAATGACTAGAAAATATATATACAAACGAAAACATGATAAATGAATAGACACAATGTAAATCACACATACTATTTGAACACATTACACATCACACACACAACGATCTTTCAAACAACAACACCATCTCCAAAAAATCATTGGATAATGCTCGTAGCGGCAGCCTTTGATGAAGCTCTCAATGAAACAAAAGTTAGCTCAGGCAATGGGGTAACATAAAATTATCATCCAAAATACACATCAGAATATTGTGTTCCAGATCACAATAGTGTTTATTACTACTGAGTAATACTCCGACACATCATGGACAATAAAATCTATGAATTCATGTCTTCTTGTAGTTTCCCACTCTTCAGCCCCATAGCATATGTTACAATACTTTCTACTGTTGTCTTATATATTTTAATTTTTATTTCAGGTCTTATCTGATTGCTTCATAAAGTGGAATGTAACTTTTCATCACGTACTTTTCTTGCCTTTACGATTTTTTATTTCTGCTGCACTTGTGCCATATTTTGTAACTGTATCATTAAGGTATTTGTATGAATCGGCTCCCGTCACAACTTCCCATTCCAATCTCTGCATGTATTTCTGATGTCTGGATTTTGTTGTCCATGACGTGTCTGTTGATTAATTAATTATAATAGTTGTTTTGATAGTTCATCTTCTTTTTTCACAGTACTAAATTAATATAGATTATTGAACTTTCACTTGTGAAACTTACTTGTTTTCTCCCGTACATGTTTCGGCGTGATGTGCGCCATCGTCAGCGGTATGAGACAGACTGCCAGTAACTCGTAACGGTTTTATTTGGTAGGTTGAGTGGGGGTGGTGTGTGGTGGAAGGGGATTGGCGCGGGGAACCGAATTATTGTTTGTTTTTGGTATAATTGTGTCAAAAAGTGTGTGTGATTTATAGTGTAATTGGTCATTAAGTATGTTGTTTGGTTGTGTTGTGTAGTGTTTGTATATTTCATATTGTTCTGCTGTGTTAAGTTTTCGACCTTTGGGTAAGTAGTGTAATATCTCATTTAGTATCTATGTTGGTGTAGCTGTGGTTTTTTGTGTGTATGTGTGTGGCAAACGCGGAATGTACATTGTTGTTGGATAAAGCTTTTAGGTGTTCAGAGTAACGAGATGAAAAAGATCTTCTCGTCTGGCCTATATAGAGACTATTGCAATTATTACAGTTTAATTTGTAAACACCTGTTTTGTTGTATTTGTCTATGTCCGTGTTTGTATCATTGATGTGTTTTTTGATGGTATTGTTTGTTCTGTATGCTATTTTGTACTTGTGTTTCCTGAATGTGTTGGCTATTTTGTGTGTGTTGGAGTTATGGTATGTGAGTGTGATGTATTTAGTTTGTGGTGTGTTGTTGGTATTTAGTGTTTTGTTGTTTTTGTTTATGATGTGTTTGTGTAGTTTGTTTATTAAATTAGGGTTGTATCCGTTTTTTATTGCTATATATTTGATTGTGTTGAGTTCATCGATATAATCCTGTTTACTTAATGGTATTTTTGTTAGTCTATGGAGCATATGGTTGAAGGCCGCATGTTTGTGTTGTGTTGGATGGTTTGTGTATAACCACGTCAGTTGTGGTTGGTTTTTTGTATATTTTATACATGTGTGTATTGTTTGTTTTGTTAATTGTTAGGTCCAGAAAATTTATACTATTGTTTTGTTCTATTTCCAGTGTAAATTTTAGTTTGTGGTGTATTGTGTTTATGTATTTGTGGAAGTTTTCGACCTGCCTTGTATTGCCATTGAATAAAAGTAATATATCATCCACATACCTGTGCCAATAAATGATTTTGTTGGTGTATTTGTTGTTGTTTATTATGTGGTTCTGTTCCATGTTGTGTATGAATATTTCAGCCAGTATTCCTGATATGGGGGATCCCATCGGGAGACCGTCTGTTTGTGTGTATATCTTGTTGTTGTATGTGAAGTAATTTTGTTCTGTAATTATTTTGGTGAGTGTGATGATCTCATGTATATGTGTTACGGGCGTGTTGTTTTGTCTGAGTACAATGTTCTAGTGTTTGTATGGTGTCTTTAATGGGTACATTGGTGTATAAATTGGTTATGTCAAAAGATGCTAATGTTGAATTGTGTGGGATGTGGATGTGTTCGGTTTTCTTGACTAGTTCTATGTCGTTTTTGACAGAAGTATTGTTACTGAGATTAATGTTTTTCCTGATTATTTTGTCTAGGTGTTTTGCGATTTTGTGGGAGGGAGCTTGTGCGTTGTTTGTTAAGGGTCTGATGGGAATGTTAGGTTTGTGTATTTTTGGTAAAGCATTTAGTTTTGGGGGGTTGACAGTCTGTCTCATACCGCTGATGAAGGCACACATCATGCCGAAACGCGTATGGGAGAAAACAAGTGTTCAATAATCTATATTAAATTAATTATAAATATATCACTACCAACTCAGATCACTAATTTTTTATTGGTGAAAAATGATAGATGTTTACCTGATAGCCTAAACCAGTTTTCACTCCTTTGGAGCTTTGTCAGAGCCTGCTGCTAGGAGTGGTGTCCATCCTGTTTTTGGTGACGGCGCTGTCATTCGAAAGATCGATTTTGTGTGTGTATGTCATGTAATGTGTTCAAATAGTATGTGTGATTTAAATTGTGTCTGTATTTTTGTACGTTTGTATATTTCTAGTTTTCAAGAGTGCCTAGTTTTCAGCCTTTTGTGTGTATGTGTGGTTTGCTCCAATGAGGTGGTTTGCAAAGGTGGATTCGGTGGTGGAGTGTAGTGCCTTTGTGTTCAATGTATCTCTGTTTGAAGCTGCGTCCTGTCTGGTCTAGGTAGAACTTGTTACATCCTGAGCAGTTTAGTTTGTGTATACCAGGTAAACCATATTTGTTTTGTTCTTTTGATGTGTTTTTTAACAGTATGTGTTCTGTTTTGTTTGTAGTTCTGTAAGTGATTCTGTATCCTGTTTTTTTAAATTTGCGGGTGTATTTTTTCAGTGTGATTATTTATATATGTTAGTGTTATGAATTTGTTGTTTTATGTCTTTGTTTGTTTGTTTTGTGTTTAGTTAGGAGTTTACTGATTATTGTTCTATTTCTGATCTCAATAGTCACCTTTATTTGTATTTACTGTAAGCTGCATTTCCAGCATACTTTGTCTAGCTTCCTAAGCATGTAACGGATGTCATCCTCATCTTCAGGTATAATTATTTGATCATTCACAAAATGCAAATTGAAGAGTTTTTTTGTCATTGATAGCTATTCTCATGTTATGACAGATGGATCTCCAACATTCTAAAACTGAACTCAAGTATATCTTAAATAAAGTGGGTGCTATGCAAATTGGTGATTGCAAATTTATCAAATAGTCTTGAGCGTATCTTTATACTGGTAATACTGGCGCTTCCACAATTCTAACATACGCAATGACACCAATTTTTAATAACATCTGCCATAACTTATTTTAGTGGAAAACTGTCATGTGTCTTCTTGAGGTCTATGAATGCTAAATAGGTTTCTAATTTTTTCCTATCTTTTTTTTTCAAGAAGTTTTAATAGAAAAAGTAGTATCTATTATCTATCTACACGTTGGAGACAGGCTGCATTGATCTGCTATTTCTTTGATTAATTAATTATTGTGTTATCTGATTGTATAACATTTAGTCCAGGAGAGGTATGTCTCAAGTTATAAAAAAACAAGAATAATAGTATCAACAGGTTTTTTTTATTATGAATATATATATGTACATACATTATGATTTAAATATTTACATATATAAAAATATGTTTTTTTACATCATGTGTCTAATAAAAATGAAAATAAAATTATGTCACTAGTGCTATTTTTACTAAATGCTGAATGCTTTTTTTAAACTCATATGTTTTGTTCTCATTTTACAGTCTAGAAGTATGAACAAAAACAGTTGTTTGTTATAAAATTCTGTACTTTGCCACTGACTCCATATCTGCTGCTTATCTGTTGTGTCTTTGCTTGTAGTTATGTAAACATATGCTTCAATCAGTGCTTTCATTAAAACTTACTAAGCCTGGTCCTATGGGTTACATTCAGTTCTTCCAGACTCAACGTGTATGGATGTTAACCAGTAATTTCAATACCAATAATTTTTTTGAGGACAGGCATTACCTTCTAAAAAAGGAATGTGTACAAGGAGATAAAATGTGTAGGCATGGATAATTATGGTAACTGACTTTTAAAACATTAAGAATTTGCAAAAAAAAAATTGTATGCAAAAGACACAAATAGTCAGGTAAGGTTGGTGTAGGATGTTAGACTAATTTTACTCGGTTTTTTAGGCCAATTTAAATAAAACTGAAAATATATGATTAATATTTAATGTTAATGAGACTGAAACTCAAATATATGTTAATAAAATATACTTCTCGTAATTCAGTATTGTAGATTTTAAATACAACTTAATTTTTTTGCTTATGTACTTACTCTACTTTTTTATGGATTGAAGTTTTTTAAAATTCTTTCAGTCTTCAGGTATTTCTTGACAGTTAACAGTCTTTCATGAAGACACCAACCCTTGGACATATATTCTATAAAGTAATCAGACATACGGACTAAAAAGTGCTCAGAAGAGTAGACAAACTGCAGGTTGAGTAGACGTTTAGGTTTAAGAGTTCAATGGATGGACTTTTGTCAACACTGGCAAAAGTTCATCCACTGAATTTTAATCTCCAAAATCTGTTACAGTCAATGTTGAGGCTCATACAGTGCCATTACGTACCGAGTTTTTGTAAACAAAAATTGTGCTAGCTGTACACATGAAATAATGATTGATAGAAAATTAAGAAGTTGACTGCTGGAAAGTAGCACATTTCTGGTTTTGATTTCTCTTCATATCTTCCTGTCAAATTTTAATAATTCTTTAATGATCAACAACTACTTGAACATACAGAGGTAATAAAGTTTTTAAACATTGACTGTTGACATATAACAGTACAGTTAATTGTTTATAAAATGGAGTTATTTTTTGAAGGATTAGTAGATTGTCAGAGCTGAACATATACACACTACTGTACGTGCCAATGGACGCAACTTGCTTTCTTTCCAGAGCAAGGGAATTTTATAAGAAAACTGCAAGCATTTTCTTGTAATATTTATATTTAATATCAATAATAATGGTGGTTCCTTTATATACTATTGAAGTAGCTTAAGGAGGCAGGCAGGTAGTGTGGCCAGCACTATTCTTCAGCCCCTACTACTTTAAACTTTAACGTTCCATGGCAATTCATGATAATTTTGTGGTACACCACAAATTTGTGGGAGCACAAATGAACTTATAGACAGCACTGACATTCTGCAAGTAACAACAATCTTATAACACTGTCTGTACCAGGTTCCTTCTATGTTTACCATGCAATAGTGGACACAGCAAGGTACAGACAGACTACTCCCTGTCAGTGGACTACTGCCTAGGTCAGTGGCTCTCAACTGGTGGTCTGTAGTCCGAGGAGTTACAATACATTATGTATAAAGAAAAAATGTATTCAGTCTGTTTTATAAAGTGTAGCACAAACAAACTGAGTGTACGAGTGTGTAAGCAACCAACTGACACAAAAATTAGCAAGGAAATTGGCTGCTAGGTGAAAGTGATGATATGCAACTGGCATTTCACTTTAATTGTAATTGCACAGATAGTGAAACAAATTAATGCAAAAAAAAAAAATAGTGCCAATTTCACTAGATTTTAGTTTTTTCAAAAGTAATTTTAAGTAATTTAAATTGTTTAATTACAATTAGATAAGACATAGATAGATATATAAATATGTATAACAAATGTTTTTATAAAATATATATAGTTGTCTTGATTATTCATCTCTTCTTTCACAGCACTAACACTTAACTAAAAATGAACTTTTTTCATGTGAAAAACTTACTATTTTATTGGACGCGTTTCGGCTTAGTATCCGCCTTC
This sequence comes from Magicicada septendecula, assembly GCA_034769895.1. Lineage (NCBI taxonomy): Eukaryota > Metazoa > Arthropoda > Insecta > Hemiptera > Cicadidae > Magicicada > Magicicada septendecula. Next base: position 583,818,044 of record CM068369.1, read on the forward strand.
TTCAGCTTTGGTAACAGACATTCAGAAAACACAAATACAAAATAGCATTCAGAACAACCAATACCATCAAAAAACACATCAGTAATACAAACACAGACATAGACAAATATAACAAAACAGGTGTTTACAAATTAAATTGTAATGACTGCAATAGTTTCTACATAGGCCAGACGGGAAGATCTTTTTCATCCCGTTATTCTGAACACTTAAAAGCTTTAACCAACAACAATATACACTCTGCATTTGCCACACACATACACACAGAAAACCACAGTTACACCAACATAGACACTAATCTTGAAATTCTACATTACATACCCAAAGGTCAAAAACTCAACACAACTGAACAATACGAAATATATAAACACCACACAACACAACCAAACAACATACTCAACGATCAATTACAATATAAATCACATACACTTTTTGACACAATTATACAGAAAACAAACAGTAAGTTGAATCCCCGCGCCAATCCCCTTCCTCCACACACCACCCCCACTTCACCTTCCACACAACCGTTACAAAATGCTGGCAGTCTGTTACCAAAGCTGAAGAAGGCGGATACTAAGCCGAAATGCGTCCAATAAAATAGTAAGTTTTTCACATGAAAAAAGTTCATTTTTAGTTAAAATATATATTGTACTTTTCCTTAGTGCATGAAGTCTTTGCTAGAAGGGGGAGGTTCATATTGTATCTACCTTTCAACTTAATAGAACACTGTCATTTTAAGGTTACTGGCCTACCCAATGCTTTTGAAAGAATACTCTTCTTTTAATCTCAGCAGTACTAACAAACACAGGCTTACTTTGATGTCTGCTTGCTTGCTTGAGTACAACAAACTGTTTTATCACAGTTTGAAAGATAATGTTACCAGACTGTTACTTCTGATACTACCCAGTCTCTGACCAACTACTCAGTTTATCATTGATTTTGTTCAAGACCTTGATGATTTATAAGTTCTTCTGTCCAGCTGTTACTTTATCACATTTCTCTCATGTTTCTTTTATCATGTTTTATGTTTTCTCTTTGTTTTATAATCTCTGGCAATTTTTTCTGTAAAACCCGTTTCACTAAACATTATGCCTACATCCTTTGCATATAGCCACTTCATATTCACTGATTTGTTCTTATTTCATCTATTGCTGTTAGTGGAATATTCATTATGAGTCTAATCCTGAGTTTGGTGTTCCCTCATCTTTTCACCAAAAGGCCATTTCTTGCCTGAATTTGATTTGCCACATTTCACTTCCATGTGTAAAAATACTTAACATAAAGTATAGAACAAACTTAAATTATGTCATAAAAGATTATATATTGATGATTTACATCTAAAATATTGTATTTTTTTGAGAAAGTAGTGTCTGTATGTACTGGCACTAATTTTCATTACAATGAGAATGCAATACATTGTAATGTATATATAGATCCTTAAATTGGTAGTGACCGTCAATCAATGAATTTTTCAGTGAATGGTTAAAGAGGATCGGTCAAGAATAACACAAATTTTAACTTATTTGTGTCGACGTTTCTACAATGTTTATTGCCATCATCAGGACAATTGTTGCTGACACCAAACACACAACTATTGTGTGTATATATAGAGATTACAGGTAGAGAACTGACCTAATGTTTAAACCCCATATTTAGTATTAGTACTCTGTAAACTAACTTACAGATGCAACAGTAGTATTAATAAGAGAAAAATTGAGGATTAATGTATTTGTTTTTATGTTTATATGATTTTTATTATGTTTTATTAGGTTAGTAATCCTGATTTTGTTGTGGTCACCACAGGGAAAATTTGCCTAATTCTCTACCTTTAGAGTCATGTTTTGGCTCACAACAATATGCAGAAAGTTATAATTATATTCCTCTGTATGTACTGTTTTAATTGTTACTCATTTTGAAAGAAAATAATTTTCAGCTGTAACTTATTTTATAATAAACAGAATTAACACATTGAGCCCTAGCCACCTTTGAGGGCTGCCTACTCCTGTGGCTGGAGCGTTTTTATATTCACTTGAACCTAATTTACAAAACAACTTTTTATTTATCATCAACGTACATATACTGTCTACAAGCTTAAATCTGACATCTTTTATATGATATAATGTGACCAATAACATGTTATGTGTATTCCACTATAAGCATCCAAATCACACCATTTTCAAGTCTTTTTTTCACAACAATATTTCTGATATCAATATTACATCAATCATATTCAGTAGTCCATCAGTATAATTCAGAATTCAAGATATTTACACGAATTCATTATAAAAAAACCCATGAAAATAATGCAAAAAATACTCAGCAAAAGTCACAACACAGCTTAAACAACACAAAATGTTTACACTCAAAATGCACATGTTTACAAAAAAGTAACATTGTTTTCAAGCTGGTGCTGCCCTCTGCAGTTGTATAGGACACCTAATATATTGCTGTTCATACCAACAAATCTACATATATAAGAGCCATCTGGTTTGATATAAATGCTGCAAAATTTGTGAATGAGTTACGCTCGTCCTTAGTATATGAGAATGGAATGACACATAGGGCTCAATGTGTTAAAATACCCTGCTTCACTTGTTTTACTAGAAATTGTATTTCTGTTGTACGCACACTGAATTTTTTAATTAGCCTACATCTGTGTATATAAACTGATGACTAGATGACAATTTTTGGTTACTTCTAAATCACATAAGTAATAATTTTGTATATTAATAATAATCATGTTTCATGTATATATACAATAGAATTGTGATATATAATATTTACACACTTAAATACACATTATTTCTATATAAAACTGACATTATACAGTGGTGGTGCTGTAAACCATACGTATAGTATTAAACGTCAATTATGCAATTCATATTTTGTCTAAAAGTCATATATATAAAACAGTCTTGAAAGTTCCACAAAATATTGCAACCAGACGGGCAATGTAAGCACGCAGGTTGCAGTTATATGCTATGAAGGCATTTCGGTACACAGGCTTTTGTGAATCTCACTTTGGCTCGAAGAACTGGTCGGAAATCCATACGTTATGACAGTCTTCACTGCACTCGTCTCACATACTTCTTCTGAAAAAAATAGTACATCAGTCAATATGAACTGACTATGGGCTATGGCCCTGAAGGTGACAAATATGAAAATGAACATTCAAGGTTAGTAAAACCTTGCAAACCATGTGTAAGTAATTAATAATAAAGTTGTGCTGAAGCAATTTGATACTAAGTTTTACTACAGAGTTGTAACCATGAGAGATTAGCAGAAATAGGAATTAAAAAATAAGAACAAATAAATTAATATTATTATAAATGTCAAAGGGAAGGAAAATATGAACAAGAGAAAGGAGAAGTGTGCCAAAGCGCGGAGAAGCTTATTCCATTTGTTGGTGCATATTACCTGTTTCGACGGTGACAGTTGGACTGCCTGTAGTCTCACATTGTTGTGTGACAACTTCATTCTGTGTGTCGCCGTTGTCTTTACTATGTGAGCTGTACGTTTGTAAAGCATCAACACCAGTCAGTGAAAGTGCAGAGTACGAGTTACTACAGCTTACAGTAAACGATGCAGGGATCTGCAACAGACAGCCACATCTCTCTCAGACAAGCAGCAAAGCAAGATCATCATTATAAAGTGATGTTCACAGGTTAGAAAAATGTTTTCCAGTTAGTGTTTACCCACAATTCTTGGTTAAGCAGGAGTGGTATTGGGGATCTCTACACTGTTTAATATTGTTTTAGGAAAGGAATGGCACTTTGGAATAAAAATAAACCTGTCAGTATACAAGTATTTCTAATAGAAAAATTTTAAATTGTATCTGTTACAATTATTTGAAACATATTCCTTATATAAATTCTAGATTTATAATGTCACAATTCTATTTTTTAATTGCTACTTTGGTGTGAACAACAACTTAAAATTTAAATTTATTCTAAATTGAAAGTGCTGAACATAATAAGAAACTACATAAATTTAAGTACAAATCATGCATAAATATTTATGTTTATAATCATTATATCTAATTTATAAGGGTTTAATTTCCTCTGGAGGTCATTGGACCACCTTTTGAAAACTATTAAAAAGGACTGGAGCTAATTATACTTAAAAATGATTATTTTCTATACAGGTAACTTGAAGTTTCTTGCAGCAATTATATATAATATTGTGATGTTGTTCACTGTAGTTTCTTCTGCAAGTAATGTATTGTGTTTTTGTTTCAACACCTGACGCACGTTTCACTGAAAAATATCAGCATCATCAGAAGTTTGTATGTAAATCATAACGATCAATATAATATTCTATATTAATATAGGAACTAACAAATAATCAAATTTGTTTAGATTTTAATGTAAAATAACTGATAATTGATTAAGTTGATTAGTTAACGTTTGTTTTAATGTTTATTTAAGCAGCTGTTTTGTCAGTTATATTAGAAATATGTAATGTTCATATTTTATTTATTTTAATAAATTTATAATTTTAAATACTGTCGATCATCTTGTTTTGTTTTTATTTGAGTTAGTTCTTTAATTAATAAATTATTGTTATTGTGTTTGTAAATATTAAGATTTTCCCAAACATTCATTTGTTGACCTTTTTGTATATTTTTAATTAATTTTATATTTTCAATGCCTGGAAATTGGTGGTTATTATTTAGACAATGTGTGGCTAAATTAGACTTATAAATATTTGGTTTTAAAAATGCATTGCGGTGTTGAAGGAATCTATCGAGTAGTTTTTTTCTTTGTCTGGCCTACATAAAATTTATTGCAATCTTGCCATTCTAAGTTGTATATTCTGCTTAAGTAAACATTAAAACAGTTTTTAACTAATCAACTTAATTGATTATCAGTTATTTCATATTAAAATCGAAACAAATTCGTAGTTCCTATATTAACATAGAATATTATTTGGGTTGTTATTGATTTACATACAAACCTCTGATGAATCTGATATTTTCCAGTGAAATGTGCATCAGACGTTGAAACAAAAATGAAATACATTACTTGCAGAAGAAACTACACTGAACAACATCACAATATTAAAAATTATTGTAAGGAAAGCCAGTAAATACTGTTTATAGTTTTCGGTTCACTGTTGCCAACAGTTTCAACAATCATTGAGAAATGCATGTGGTGCAAATACAAAGAGTCAGCTGTATTTTTAAAACATTTGTTAGTAGAACACTTGAAACTAATATTTGTAATTTTTGAGATAGCCTTTCCTTTCATCTCTTTCTTATTTATTGACACAGTGTTTTCTGACTTGTCGTTTTAACAGCTTGAATTGCCTATTGTTTTTAAAGAATATTTTTGTAACATTAAATGTATGTCAAGGAAGAAAAGTTGTTTGTAAGATTAATAGAACCTCTGGTTTTTGGTTTAGCACTTTATTTCTCTATAAAATGACTCAGCTGACATTGCCTTATTTAGAATGGGCGAAGTCTTTATTGCTGTCAAAATTACAATGTGTGATACAGAAAAAAATGTCATTATTAAAACTGATAACCACGAACATTTATGAGCAAGATTATTTGTAAAACTATGCTGAACAGATTATGAGAATATCCTATGTCAAGTAAGATTGTGAATGCCAAATAAGATTGTAAATTCAGAAAGAGTTTCTGAAATTATACCTTTTATTGTAAATCATGAGTAAATGATGATTAGCATTTGTGTTTATGTCTCAAATCACTCTAGATTGTTACATTTTTGTACCAATATTTTATGTTACAAAATTACGGTAATTTACAGAACTTATTTCAATAACACCACATGGCATTCGGCACATGCTGCAATAGGCCTATGTCAAACTTAGTTGTATTTATCATGTGTGTTAATAACAGCCTGACACTCACAAAGAGTTAAGGATTTATAAGCTTTTTTTTTTGTTATTTAGACCATGAGTTCCCAGTGAGGATACTACATCACAACATCAACAAAATGTCCAGTAGTGTTGTTCAGAATAAAACACAGATTTTACTTAAAACTGTCCTATTTTTTTAACAATCTAAACCAGTGGTTACCAAAGTGGTGTCCGCGACAATGTTTCAGGGGGTCCGCAGACACTTTTAAGAAAAAATAGAATATACCGTAATTTTCTCCATTTTATAAGCTTCAATATTTAAACATTAGAATCTTAAACAAATAGTTGAAGATTCCAGTATTTCTTTTTTTACTGAGAGATGAAGGAAAGCTCTTTTTGATTCCAAGTTTGACATTAAGGATAGATTCCATGACTTTAACTGGATTTTGACGCTATCTTGCCTTGCTGATACCTTCAGTCATCTGAATGGACTCACTTTAAGCCTGCAGGAATATAGCATCACTGTTTTCCAGGTTCGAGATAAAACTGAGGGGATGACAAAAAAATTGAAGCTGTGGGTTCAGAGATTAAACTCTGAAATCTTCAAACAATTCCCTGGCAGATTTTATCTAGATGGCTGGAGAAAATGTTCCAAGGGAGATCCTCAATGTTATTAAGTCTCATTTGGAGCAACTGCGCTTGCAGCTAAGGGAATATTTTCCAGTGACGGATGATAGTGACATAAGGATAATGATAAGGAATCCATTTGCTTATGGGCTATCAACTAACCTCTCTCTCGTACTGCAGGAAGAAGATCATTGGCAGAACTTTCAACTGACAGTTGATTAAAATTACAGTTTTTGAATTACAGCTAGCTGACTTCTGGTTATATGTAATGACTGACTATCCTGAACTCGCAAAAAAAACTTTGAAGTGTTTAACTGTGTTTCCCTCTACAAATGTGTGAAACCGCATTTTCCCAGCTCATGTACTTAAATTAATCTTTCCTATCAGCCTCCCTTGGCTAACTCTTGTTCTTTTCGACCCCGACGCTATTAGAGTATTCGAGGACTACGGTGTCTTCCATGTTTTTCATTCTATTTCTTGACACCTTGCCTGGCGCGGACCAAAATTGGCAAATGGCAGCGTCTGACCCGTAGCGGGCGGCTGTCAATGGGCAGACTGGGCTCACTAGCTGTAGAGAAAGCAACCGGTCTAAGGAAGGAAATCTGAGTAAACAACAATCTGTTAATAAAGATGAACAGTACAAATAATAAATTTAATATTACGGGACAGGGGCTCGGAACTCCAGAACCGGTCGGAGTAGGGAGTGAGCGAGCGGGCTCCCGCCGACCGTCAGCCAGCGACTGCTCAGAACTCACGGTGGATCACCAGGCCGTGAAGTTCAGGTTAGCTACTGGAGAAATTAATCCATTTCAGAGAAGAGATACCATTTGCAGGTCACCGCCAAGGCCTAGGTCTGCATCGATCTCATCATCAAAAGAAACTGAAATAAATCAGAAACTACAGATCCTAAGGGCAGAACCATCGAAGCAGCTGAACTTGGATGAGAATGATCTGCAAACGGAGATGGAGTTTGCATTGTATAAGGAAATTAAAAAACAACTTGTTCAGAGTGACAAAATGTATGCTATTATTACTTCTTTACGAAAAGAGCTATCAGAAGTTAAGGAAGAACTGGTAGCCCTAAAAGAAGAAAAAGGTTCTCATGCTGTGAACCTGAGAGAAACAAATACTATCTCTGGCCAAATAGATTATTATACAGATGAAGAAGAACTGAGCCGAGAAACAGATTGGATACTAAAAAAAGATAAAAAGGAAAGAGTTGTGAACAGTTCGAAAAAAAAAAAAAAAACCGAATTCTCTCCAGAAGTAGAACAACCAAGTCTGAGTGAATTAAAAATACACGTCAGAAAAAGAGCACAAATAAAGGAGCAACTGCCTCCACCAATAAATGTAACTGGGCTAACGGATTATAACAGGTTGCACTCTCTCCTCAAATCAATTGCAGGAAAAGATCACAAGGTCACAACATTAAATAATAATGTTTGGAAAATCAACGTCTCAGACTCTGACACATACAGATCATTGGCACAGAAACTAAATACTGAAAAAATTCAGTGGTATTCATATGAAAATAAAAATGAAAGGCCAATACGAGTAATGGCGCGAGGACTCCACGCATCATGCACAATAGAAGATGTACAAGAAGATCTACGTAATAGAGGTTATCAAATACTGGATGCTGTTAATATCATCAAGAAACAAAAACATGAAGATGAACGAGGGGAACAAGTCATCACCAAGCATGGGCTCTTCATGCTAACCTTTGATAACAAAGAGAATGTCGAGGAAATTTATAAGATTAAAACCATACTAAATATGGTAGTTAAAATTGAACCTGTGAGGAAAACACAAAAATGATACCTCAATGCAAAAAGTGTCAAGGATTCAATCATACACAGGCATACTGTCAGAAGGAGCCACGTTGTGTAAAATGTGCAGGGAAACATTTAACTAAAAATTGCAACATTAATAGGAAATCTGTTCCAAAATGCGTAAACTGTCAAGGAGCACATCCGGCTAATTACAGGGGTTGTGAAGTAGCCAAGGAACTACAAAAAAGGCGTAATATGCTTATGAAGCCACTCAAAGAAAAGCAGCAATTGGCAACAAAGACTAGATCAGTTAATGAAAAGGAACCGGGTTTCAATAAGGAGAGTAAACTAAGTACCTCTGAACAAAAAACTTATGCACAAATAACAAGTAATGGAAATGAAGAAAATGATAACTCCTTCAATGCTAAAATGCTTAATCTCATACTTGGCAGGTTGAATGAGCAAAGTACTATGAATAAAATGATATTTGACAGGCTGAATAAGCTGGAGAAGAATATGGGAAAGAAAAGTGTAAGCAAGAGTAAATGAGCCACTACCTCAGAATTGCAATATGGAATGCCAATGGGCTCGTTAATAAAATCAACGAATTGGAACTCTTTCTAAGGGAAGAAAAAATTGATATATGTTTAATATCTGAAACCCATTTTACAAAACAGACGTATGTTAAAGTAAGAGGATACACAATATATCATAGCACTCACCCCTCTAATAAAGCTAGGGGTGGATCAGCTGTGATTATTAAGGATTCAGTTAAGCACACTGAAGATGTAAAAATTGATACTGAAACCATGCAAGTGACTACAGTATGTGTGCAAACAAAATATAAAAAGATCAATATTTCAGCTATATATTGTCCTCCATGCTATAATTTGTTGAAGAGTGATTATCTGGATTTGTTACAATCGCTCGGCAGCCATTTTGTTGTTGGTGGTGACTTTAACGCGAAACATACCTACTGGGGATCAAGACTTAGTACCCCAAAAGGCAAAATGCTGTATGCTGCAGGTAAGGAGGCGAATTGTGATTTTTACTCGTCAGGCAAACCAACATTCTGGCCAACTGACCTGAAGAAAGTGCCTGATCTCATTGACTTTTTTGTCGTTAAAGGGCTTTCTAACAATTATACTGAGGTTACTGATTGCAGTGATCTCACTTCAGACCAATACACCTGTCATCCTGACAATAAGCGAAACACTGATACAGAAGGAAACACAACCCAGACTGACCACTTGTAAAAGTGACTGGGATGGATTTAGAATTGAGCTTGAAAGCCTTATTGAACTCCAGGTGCCTCTTCGGTCACCAGAACAGCTAGAAAAGGAAGTAAATCTGTTTGTAGATAATATACAGCAAGTAGCATGGCACAATACACCTGATAAAGTAAGGAAGTTTAATAATGTTAACTTTAATTATCCTCTGGAAGTACATCAGCTGGTTAAAGAAAAGAGAAAAGCACGTAAAAAATGGCACAAAAGTCGTGCACCACAAGATAAGCAATACTGAATCGCTTGAGTAATAAACTCAAAGATCTTCTTAAAAATATTAAAAATCAAAATATTAGCATGTATCTCCAGGGATTGACAGCAGAAAAAGATACAGAGTATTCACTCTGGAAGGTTACAAAGGGGATTAAAAGACCTAAAGTGCATTCACCACCCATTAGAAAAGATAATAATGAATGGGCAAGGAGCGATAAAGAAAAAGCAGAGATATTCGCAGAATATTTAGAAAATACATTCCAACCACTCCCTAAGCAAACGGCTGATGAAAGAATTGTACCAAGTTCAAGAAACGACAGTCTAGAAATCAGTCAGGTATCACTTACAGAACTCAAACAAGTAACCAAAAGCAATTTGAGTGCTAAGAAAGCTCCCGGATATGACTTGATTACAGGACAGATACTGAAAGAATTGCCTAACAAAGGCTTTATTAAATTGTTGCACCTTATTAACGCAGCTATTAGATTAAAATATGTTCCAAGACAGTGGAAAGTGGCAGAAGTCATAATGATTGTCAAGCCTGGGAAAGATCCAAACGATAAGAAATCTTTCCGACCCATCTCTTTGCTGCCGATAATATCCAAGGTGTTTGAAAAATTACTGATTAAGCATTTGAAACCTATTTTAGAGGAGAGAGAGCTGATTTCCACCCATCAGTTTGGATTTAGAACCAAACACTCAACAATAGACCATGTGATGGTACAATCATGGTACATTGTATAATTACCTAAAATATGGTAACGAGATCATAAATATTGTATTTTCCTATCTTTTGACATACCCAACCCAACTTCAAACACCCGATATAGAATTTACAGTGAGTGGACTATATTACAGTATTTGCCAGGATTTGAACTAATTCATGACAAAAAACGGTGTCACATCACAAAAACAGTGTGCAGTTATTGAGATAAGCAGAGCCAAGCCTTCGTTACGTCAGAGGCGGAGAATGTGTTGACAGCAACCAAACTGCGATGTCAACACGTTAGACAAAGGAATGTGACGTCAGTACGCCCCACTTCCGCAGATTTCAACCAGAAATTGCCGTCATTTCATCTGCAGCTCTGATTTGAGCCGGCCGGCCGCCCATTCACTTACGAGTGAATTTTAACTTTTTAGACCACTGTAGGTGGTTAATAAACAGTATAATATCTACAATTAAAATGTATTAAGGAAAGTAATAGTTCGGTTTGGTGTAGGCGTCCTCGACCGATTAAATCGTTCGTAAACAAGATCGACGTATAGAATCGGTCCCACGACGGTGGGTTACGTGGGTTGACCAAAGGTGTCCCGTCAAGCGCAGTAAAAATACACCGATTGTGCCGATATACGAACGAGACTGGCAGTGCGAGGAAGCCAACACGGAAATTGGTGAGAGCGTTCCTTATATATTTTGAATCCTTTATTTCCCAATATATGTTATTGTAGAAATCAATCATTTAACAAATTATTCAAATTTTCAATCTATATAAAAGGAGCTCCAAAATTTAAAGTCTGTACCATGAGAATGAAAGGTTGCGTGGTTGTGTGCGTGCGTAATTATTTCTAAGTGCTGGGTTGAGCAACGCCTATAAATATATATATATCGATATAATTTTGTCATATACATATTATACTTACAGAAGTTGCAACACATATAAATATATATAATTTTGTCGTATACTTATGATATTTACAGAAGGTATTATTACACTATGTATTTATTTTGGAAGGGTTAAAGATAGGGTTGAAAACAAATATGTAAAACGAATAAATAATAAAAAGGGTATTTCATTGGTAAAAATCAGAACAGCTGTTTTTATTTCAAGCAATTTCTGTTCCCGCATGACTTCGCGTAACGAAATTCTGGCCCTTGACTTAGTTAATTGCATAGATGGCGTCTTAGTTTTTGTATACATAACCACATTTGTGAGATATAATATATCGTATTTATAAATTCAAAAATAACGTAACTGTACAGATGGGGCCCGAACAGGGACCTTATGTAATATTATGTATATATATTATTACATGGGATACGCCTAGAAAGAACACGGGAAAAAAATGCTTGAGGTAACAGACAAAATTTTATAACTAGTAAACATAACCCCACAATTAGGTTAGACAATTGTATGCATGCGTGCATTACACAATTGCCAAAATGAGTACAAGTGACGATATTGACATAAAAACCAGTACCATTGACATAACTTTAACTGGTGAAATGGAGGTTCAAATAAATCCCATTAGTCAGAATGACGAAGTAAATACGCCTGTGTCTGTCGAAATAAAGCAAACTGACACATCCATTTCAACCAATTTAGACAGTAAATCAGATGAAAGCAATGCAATGATACAATTGTTATTAAAACTAGATAAAAAACTAGACAAACAGAAAAGAGATACTGATATTAAATTCACACATTTGAATGACAAATTTGATAAGTTACAAAATCATTTAGCAAACATTGAAACAAATGTGATAGATATCACTAAAAATTGTGAAAATATAGATAATACAAATAATACAAGTAGTAAGATTGTGGTGGTAGAAGAGGATAAACATGATAATGAAATTATAATGAATGATAGTGAAATATTTGACTTTATGAAGTCAGAAAGAAAGTGGAGAGAAAGTATTTTAGTACAAGGAATGGAGGGGGTAGAATTTTCTTTTAATGTTGTATTAGGGGGTGAAGACAAGTCTTCATGTAGTTTGATAGACGATAGTTCTACAAATAAAGTTTCTTTTAGTTTTTGTGTACCTAAGAAGAGGTGCAACGATTTTATGATAGGAACCCCTGCATATTTGGAGAGAGAAAGTGTATTTTGGTGTTATGGAGAGAAATGTATTAAGAGAGAAAGTATAGAGAGATATTGTGAGAGTAAGAGAGTAATAGAAGTATTTAAAGTAAACAGAAATTACAGACAACTGTTAGAAAGGTTAGGGTTAGATGTGGTATATGAAAATGATGAATACTTACCTGATAATAACAATAATTTGAAAATAACAAGAAATGAGAATAAAGACCTTAGGTGCTTACCTGTGGTGGAATATTATGGGGATAATTATTATATAAACCGATTAATGACATATGATACTAAGACAAACGGAACTCTACTTGATCGTGACTGGGAATATTTGTTTAATAACCGTTCAATAACATATGAATATAATGTATCTAATAAAATCTATGTATTAAATAAGAATTTATATAGACCTAAGATTCGTTTGTTGTTTAATGATGGTGGATAGACTGTTATATTGTGAAATGAACATTAAATAATAATATGAAAAGTGGTTTTGAATTGGACTGTTGTGGACTGATTTCGATTAATGACACAATAATGAAGTTGGAGTGTATATTTTTATTGTATTAACTATATTTATCCATGTATTTTGATATGTATTATGTATTACAGGTACCCCAGTGTGTATTATTATATATTCTATATATGTAACATGTTTAATAATAATATTTTAATTAATTACTAATGAATAATAATGATTGTTTAAATAAATAATTATATTTGAATTTTGAAAAGAGGTATTGTTATAAGTAGGTAGGAGAGGAATTTTATAAGAGAATGGTAAATGATTACAATAAGTGTTTAAACAGGAATAGAGCCTGGGTATTGAATTAGAAGTAGGTGAGTTATTTAATTGATGTAAATGGAGTTAGAAAGATAAGAATTTTAAGAAAATATAAAGAGAATTAATAGATATTTAGGGACACAGTAGTTAGTTATTATTTGTAAAGAAGGTGTAAGTAAAGGTACATACATATATTTGTTGTTGATGAATTCTGTAGTGGGGGTGAGGTGATAAAGAGTAGCCAACCAATAGTGTTGTGGCAGGTAATAGCGTAGTTTAAGGGAGTGTTTGCCGAATATTTTTGGAAGGGCAAAATATTAGAGATGTATATAGCCAGTTAGGGAACACCCAACCCAGTGCAAAGACGAGCGGTGCCATAAGATTTCAATGGAATTAGTAATGGAGTATATAATTGAGATATTGGTGTCAATGATAGGTAAATTTGATGGTCAGTTAGAAGAAGGTGAGTAAAATTATATAATGAAGTATAGTGAATATAGGAGTTATCCAGACTAAACAGAGATAGAAGGTGAGAGGTTAGGTAGTTAGGTAGATAGAAAGTTCAGAGTATAGAGAAAGTAAGAAGTGAATTATGAATAATGAAATAATAATGTAATATGAATAGTAAAAATAAGTTCAAAATGTATTTTATTATTATAAATAAATAAATTTGATGTTTAATTAATAACTGCAATGGTAAATTTTAATTTAAATACAACTTTTAAGTAAATTATACAAATGTTAATGCATATCTTGGATATGATTAAATATGATTGAGTATTTAAAATGTATTAACTGTATTATTAATATATCAGTGTTAATTATTAATGTATTATGTATTTATTTGAAAATTTTGTAACATGATTTTTTAATATGTGTAGGAAGAGAAAAATTTTTTTAAATGGCGCTGTTAATAATATTTATCAGCCAGATGATTAACTGTTAATAATAATAATAATAATAATAATCATAATAAAAGTTTATTTTAAAAGTTATAAGTAAATAAATCGATTCATTAAATTTCTTGATTTGTTTTTCTCCAAGTTTGGGAGATAGATAATTATATTTTATATTTTCAATTATATTTTATTCAATTTTTTATAATTTTGTGCTTATGTTACAATTATAGTAATTATAGAACGAAGATAATTATTATCGATAGGAATCGAAACTATTATTCAAGCTAGGGTTTGTAATATGCAGGCAAGATATTCTTTTTAATCCTTGAGATTTATTATTTTTATAATTTTTATACTTTCTAATTTTATTTAATATAATTTATAATTTTATAAATAGTAAGCCAACCCAGTGCTTATGGGCACAAACCAGCACTTAGCTAAGGGGAACCATATCAGTTAAGGAGGTAGTGATTCAATAAGCCACTATGTTCATATTTTTTATAAATTGTTTCAGTGTTTGGGGTGTGACAGCGGTCCTGAGCTGGCCAACGCGTCAGAGCAGGGGCGTTAAGAGCCTAAGTGGCCTTATGGTGTTGGGATCTCACAGGAGAAGTCCAGTAAGGTCATGAAGGTACAGTCATTATCACCAGACCAAGGGTGAGTGATTATTGTTTTTTTTTTTTATATAAATTTGTAAGGGGTTTGTGGCGGCGACTTGTCCTGACTGATCCCTTTAGGAAGTATGAAAGGGTCAATGAAAGTTTGTGTGCTTCGTCACACCATCTTTCATTGAGGGGGTTTTGTGATGGTACAATCATGGTACATTGTATAATTACCTAAAATATGGTAACGAGATCATAAATATTGCATTTTCCTATTTTTTGACATACCCAACCCAACTTCAAACACCCGATATAGAATTTACAGTGAGTGGACTATATTACAGTATTTGCCAGGATTTGAACTAATTCATGACAAAAAACGGTGTCACATCACAAAAACAGTGTGCAGTTATTGAGATAAGCAGAGCCAAGCCTTCGTTACGTCAGAGGCGGAGAATGTGTTGACAGCAACCAAACTGCGATGTCAACACGTTAGAGAAAGGAATGTGACGTCAGTACGCCCCACTTCCGCAGATTTCAACCAGAAATTGCCGTCATTTCATCTGCAGCTCTGATTTGAGCCGGCCGGCCGCCCATTCACTTACGAGTGAATTTTAACTTTTTAGACCACTGTAGGTGGTTAATAAACAGTATAATATCTACAATTAAAATGTATTAAGGAAAGTAATAGTTCGGTTTGGTGTAGGCGTCCTCGACCGATTAAATCGTTCGTAAACAAGATCGACGTATAGAATCGGTCCCACGACGGTGGGTTACGTGGGTTGACCAAAGGTGTCCCGTCAAGCGCAGTAAAAATACACCGATTGTGCCGATATACGAACGAGACTGGCAGTGCGAGGAAGCCAACACGGAAATTGGTGAGAGCGTTCCTTATATATTTTGAATCCTTTATTTCCCAATATATGTTATTGTAGAAATCAATCATTTAACAAATTATTCAAATTTTCAATCTATATAAAAGGAGCTCCAAAATTTAAAGTCTGTACCATGAGAATGAAAGGTTGCGTGGTTGTGTGCGTGCGTAATTATTTCTAAGTGCTGGGTTGAGCAACGCCTATAAATATATATATATCGATATAATTTTGTCATATACATATTATACTTACAGAAGTTGCAACACATATAAATATATATAATTTTGTCGTATACTTATGATATTTACAGAAGGTATTATTACACTATGTATTTATTTTGGAAGGGTTAAAGATAGGGTTGAAAACAAATATGTAAAACGAATAAATAATAAAAAGGGTATTTCATTGGTAAAAATCAGAACAGCTGTTTTTATTTCAAGCAATTTCTGTTCCCGCATGACTTCGCGTAACGAAATTCTGGCCCTTGACTTAGTTAATTGCATAGATGGCGTCTTAGTTTTTGTATACATAACCACATTTGTGAGATATAATATATCGTATTTATAAATTCAAAAATAACATAACTGTACAACCAGGTCCACAGGATAACTGGAATAATTGAGGATGCACTAGAAGAAAAGAAAGTATGTTCTACCATTTTCCTTGATGTCTCCCAAGTGTTCGATAAAGTGTGGCATAAAGGTCTCAACTACAAGCTACAGCAATATCTTCCAAGACAGTATTGTGAGATTTTGAAGTCGTACCTGAACGAGAGACTCTTCCGTGTCAAATGTGGTAGCGACTATTCTAAATTTAAGGAAATATCTGCTGGTGTGCCACAGGGAAGTGTTCTTGGACCAATGTTATACTTGCTATACACCAGAGACATACCACAAGATGAAGTATGGCCATGGCCACCTTTGCAGATGATACTGCTATTATGGCTGTTGCAGAAACTGTTGAAGTAGCAACAGTAAATCTGCAAAAATCTGTGGATAAAGTCAGCGCTTGGACCAAAAAGTGGCGCATGAAGCTCAATGAATGTAAATCTACCTATGTAATATTCACAAATAAAAAAAGTGACGAAAGTACCTATAACAATCAATTCACAAGTGATCCCATGTGAAAATGAAGCTAAGTATCTAGGAATGTGGCTTGATACTAAACTAAACTGGAAGGTGCATGTTAAAAAGAAAAAAACAAGAACTTGATAATAAGTACAGGAAAATGTATTGGCTGCTAGGACGACATTCTGAGCTAAGTATATATAACAAGCTACTCTTATACAAACAAGTGCTGAAACCAATATGGACGTATGGATCGCAGATCTGGGGTTGCACCAAGAAAACTAATACTAAAATTATACAGACTTTTCAGAACAAGGTACTACGCAAAATAATAAATGCACCGTGGTATGTTCATAATGACAATATTCATAAAGACCTTACCATGAATACTGTCCTTGAAGAAATAAGAATTACAGCAGTGAAGCATGAACACAGACTTCACAATCATGACAACGTTGCTGTGCTGCAAATGCTGGATAACAGTAGCGTAGTGCGGAGACTTAAAAGGACAAAACCTTGGGACCTGGTGCAGTAAGCATTGATGCCGCGTGAAAAGTGCGTGTAAACACTAGGGTTATTCAGTGGAATAATTCCTAACAATAAGTGATAGTTTTATGAAATGAAAACTACTAGATAAGTGCAAACTTAGTTGTAGTAATAAATAAATGAGAAAAAAAAATGTACTTAAGTCAAAGTTAAGAAATAAACTTGATGTCAAGAGAGACTTAATACTGAAATTATTATCAGACATTAAACCCAATATTGCAGAGATAATTGTTCAAAAGCAGCTTCATTAAACTATGTTTGATATCATTAATATTATAATTTTGCGAGTTAAGAGATTTTAATTTTAATATATTTTAGTTAAAATATAAGAGTTTGTATCATATTTACTGTTTGTTTTATTTCAGAACTCAGACGGTGTCAATGAAATTTTTAATTTTTTTGGGGGGTCTGCGGACTGAAAAGTTTGGGAACCACTGATCTTTCAGGTGAGACCAAAAATATTTTTATAGTGTTTATATAATAATTACGTTGTAATAAATAAAATAGTACTTTACCTTTGTGACATCTAACTTATTGACCTCATGCGACTGTTCCTTTTCTTCTATACTGTAACTGAACTGTGGTTTGTTTCTAGGCTGAGCTCTTCTTTGTGGAACATTCTGATACCTCCTGTTGAAAATACAAAAAATTCATATTAAAAGAAAAACCATTGCAGAAACTTATTATTAGAGGCCTCAGTACTTATAATGCAAATATTCAATGTATTAATGATTGTGTAAAGTGATATTTTATGGTGTAACACAGCCATATATTCAGAAAAATAATCAGAGATTTACCAGAATCTGTTTCAGCTGTATGAACTGTAGGAGTACCTTGTACAATTTGGTAAATCTGAATGTGTGTAGTCCATCAAGTTTGTTTGTTTGATTTATATTTTAAGCTCTCACATAGGTTCCAGTAAGGCAGGGAGTAAATGTACACCTATTACATTATAAATAGTCTGTACTATAATAACATAGTAGATAATGACAAGCAACTCTCTCTCCCCTCTTCCTTTCTCTCTCACTCTCAATCACCATCACACAATCTAACTTTCTCTCTCCCTATCAAAAACACATAAATAATCCCCCCCACATTCACTAAAATCACAATTACACATATTGTAAGTACAGATAAATATTCATATAGGTTTCTTTATGTTTTAGCAATCAGGTAGGCCTATTCGAATACCTCTGCCACACACACACACACACACACACACACACACACACACACACACACACACACACACACACACACACACACACACACACACACACACACACACACGTGTCACTGATTTAAAATTGTTTATGAATTAAACAATTGGAAAGTTGTGAAAACATACTAGGCTAATAATCAATTAAATACAAGAAAAGGATTTCAAAAGTATTCAGTTTGAGTGATGGATCAGTAGACCTGAAATGATCAGAATCCGGTGCCAGTTATTATACACAAATGGGTGAAAGCTATTTTGTTCCTTGCAGTTCCATTTCAAGTCTGGATGTTGAACTACTACTGCTGGATGCGATAAATGCTACACTAATACATTGCTTGCAGATAGAGACTGAGAACATCTGCATACTATCGGACTCAAAATGTGCCATTGAAAAGCCTAAAAAGACCCCACCTAAATGACTATGCTTCCCATGTAACAGAAATAAGAATATTCTTTGCACGGCTAGCTTATAAAGAAAGGGAAAAATATAGCCTTCCAGGGGGTTCCGGCTTACTGGGAAATTGCAGGGAATGAGCAGGCTGATGAAATCAAAAGCATCTGTGAAAACACAGCCAAAGCAAATGCCACAAATCCCTATCAAAGCTCAAGAGTGCCATGACAATGGCAATCCAGGAAGAATTAAGAGAAAAATGGAGAAATGCAAAAACGGGGAGATAGCTTTTTCAACTACTGCCGACACCAACAACCACAAACTTTACAAAAATGTCCAAAGAGAAATTGACACCTTTGTAGCAAGGGCCAGAACAGGACATATAATCACGCAACAATATTTGTTCTGGTTCCAATGAGAAAACAGAAGAATCCTTATTCTGGATACAAAGAAGAATCATATCCTCCTGGCTTGTAAATCAACCAATACCAAGAGAAACAGATTGAGAGCCCTTATATGTGATTATGGAAAAATGGAAGATATCCTCAACAACAATGCTTTATAGGGTGCAGCAGCTGTGGCATACTCCAGACTTCAGTCCATCGGCATCAGTTGTTGCTGGATGCCTGACTCAGAAAGTAAGAAGTAAGCTCAGCTTAATCTCTCAGCATGTGAGTACATTTCCTCTTATCATAAATAAAATTAAAGCACCATGTCATGCCACCATGTCATATTTGTGGCATGGGGAAGTTTTGGGTAGCTATGTTGGAAATAGGTTTGATTGACCTGGCAGCACTGCTTTCTTTTTTCGGTTAGTTTGTTACATGTTGAATCAGTTTACTGCCCTTGGAGCACAAGGTGTATGGGAGTGAGCTGGGCACCATAGTGCTGCACATGAAGTTCTCACTTAAAAAACAATCAGATATTGCAAAAAAATACCTGACTGAAATTTATATTATTACAAACAGTCTGCATATTTAGTTTAATAGTTATTGTATGGGAATTAAGGTATCCACTGACAACAGACAAAATTTACCAGTGAAAAGAGGTGGACTAGTTAAAAAGCACTAATGAAACTGTATCAGCTGTATTTCATAGTCTCTGTCAACATTAAAATAATGGACTGTTCACTTAGGTGAGGGACTCGGTTGTATAAAAATATGATGTCTTTTACTGTTTAATTCATTATGTGTGAGTGACTAGACTAGATCAGCAAATTCATATTAAATTTCATACCTGTAAAGAACAAAAACTGCAACAAGTGATACAACTGCAATCACAGAGACACCCGCTCCAAAGATCTCCATCCACATGGTGCTGTAGATGTTAGAGGAGGTGACAGGCGGTGTACAGGTATGGTTGCCGGAACATGCCTGGGAAGCATGACACATGAAGCCGGGTGGTGCTGGATGTGGTACACACACTTGCGACGCAGGACACATACACTCTGCAGATGCGAGCACTTCTTCACACTGGTCACCTGCACACAGCCATTGTAAAAATTGTTTAAGAACTTAACTAGACTTCTATGACTAAAGTTAAAATTATGTTTATAGGTTAGAGGGCACTGGGTCTAATAATACTTAAATAATTATTCTTGGATTTTGTTGTCCATGACGTTTCCGTTAATTAACTAAATACAATTAAATTACTACCAACTCAGATCACAAAGTTTTTTTATGGGTAAATATGTACAAGTTTTACCTTATAGCCTGAACCAGTTATTCGCTTTTAAAAAGCTTCTTCAGAGTGTGTTCCGAATCGGTAGTGATTTAATTATATTTAGTTAAAAATTATTAAAGGAAAACAAGAAAACTTGCTAAATTCAATTTTTCAACACACACACACACACACACACACACACACACACACACACACACACACACACACACACACACACACACACACACACACACACACACACACACACACACACACACAATTATGTGCAATTTATAGTAGGTTTAATTGTCATAAATGGTCTCATTAGACATGTAGAAATAACAATGCTCAGAAAATCTGTTTTCTCTATAATAATTTGTAGTATATAGTGTGGAAGTGTTATGATCCAATTTATGTTTTCTTTAAAAGTGTTTCAATGGTTTTAACTCCAGATGACCCAGTCAGCTTTAATAAGGATACCAGTAAGGTCACACAGTTCTTCAATAATTAATAGCATTGCATTATACATGACTACTCAACTGCAGCTGAAATACTCTAAAGCCCTGAAATTTTAGCTGAAGATAAAAACTAATTTTTTTTTCAAATAGTAATAAATATTTTTAAAGTAATTTTGATTTATATTTTATTTCACAAAGCAATTTGTATCATAAAGACATTGCACTAAAGGTGCAAACCCAGAAATAAACACAGATAATACAATTTTTGTTAAACAAAACATTAATTTGATTGTAGATTTGTACCGTAATAATAAATATAGAATACACAAAATATTCATGCTGCAGTAATTTTATATAATAGGGTTTTCAGCACCTATTATACACCTCTATTGAAGCCTCAGTCAATAAATATAAAAAATATTAAGCTCTAAAATTTTCTGAAAAAAATATGCAGTCAATTAAAAATTAAGAAAAACATCAAAAGAAAGATGCCTGTGAAAATGTAAAAAACATAATAATAATAACCGACAATTTAAAAACAAAGATAAAAACTAACAAGATACCAGTAGTCTATATACAATTTTGAGAACTACAGTAGTTCTGATTCTAATAAATATAAAAAATGTTTGACTAAAACATCTATATATATTCTAAAAGTGTCAATTCAACTGTTTTTACAAACAACTGTATACAACTGTATTTTATAAACTCTATTTTTCTCTAGTATGTTTGATTTTTCTTTATTGTTTACTAGTAATGAAAAGATTATGTTTATTTACTGATACCATATTAAGACCATGGTTTTTAACCGGTTATTAATCCTATCTCTTATAAACAGACTGTAATTTGTTAAATAAAATTTTTTGTTACCCTGCCGATCTGGCTGTGTGGAATATAATTCTTTTAAAATAATTTTCTTCTGTTTTTTTTTTTTTTTAATAAAATAGTCTATTATTCTTTTGTCACTTTATAGATACAAAAAAACATAACATTACTGCATAACATACAATAAGGTAAAAAAATGAATTTATTAGAAATTCTAGAAATTAGAAAAGTAATCAAAAGTAACAAAAATGTAAGAAACGGATGTACTGAATTCTGTGTATCCCCTTTATTAAAAGTTGTTATTTAGTTTAGTTAATTTTTAAATTTTGTCTTCTGATTATACTTAGTTTTTACAGACCCTTACTAGCTTCTCCAATCCTTCCATCATACACACCTCACACACATGTCCGGATACACAGCCTAAACACATGTTCACCACCCTCACATTCTTTGTTTAGTTGTTTCTTTATTTCTTTGAGAATAGCTTAATAAGCTGAAACAGCTGTCAGAGGTAAATAAATAATAAACTGTGAAACTTACCAAGTGTTTGTATGTTTTTAAAACCTTCGTAGTAATACGTTTCACCAAGTGCCCAACGAGTCATCAATCAATATCATGATTAAAAAGTTGTGTTTTTTTAAAGAAAGGTGCACAAACTAATGTCTGAAACATGTCTTGTCGCAGACACCATTAACAGTAACAGCAATAATATAAGTTTGTGTGTCTATATACATACCTGTGTAGCCAGAACTGCATAGACAGTAAAGCTGGTGTCTGTAACTAGGCGCAACAAAACTTGTGCCATTAGTGAAATGTGTAACCATGACATCAGCGTTAATGCTAATTTGTTGTCTGCACGTAGCATCATTTTGGCACTCACAGTGTATACTTTCATTTCCATAGCCACCTGAATTGAGCACATCATTCAGTGTTGTCATTTCAACAGCCTGCAACATTTTAAATTATATATAAGGTAATGATGACCCTTAAATATCACTGCACGTATACCTGTTCTTAATATTATAATTACTACGACACTACAATTGATATCAACATTTTAATTATCTTGGGTATAACGTTTTCTTCTATTTGGTTAGATCTGTGATTGGGAAAATTCAGAATGACATATACAATGAATAGGTGATCAATATTTTTAAGGAAGAAAATATGAGAGGAGTTAACATTAGGAGGTTAAATAACCACTGTGGTCAGATTTGAAGCTGCTTTACCTCTTTAGGCTGAAAGTGGGAATGATGGTCAGGAAACTGTAGTTCTTATGGAAAGGAGATTTGTTTTATTTGACAGGCAGATGAAAGAACAGAAAACATGAGGGTTAATTGAAAAGTTCGTGAAGTGACATCTATAGCTCAGAAATAAAACTAAAACGTTTAGTATGTCAAATAATCATATTTTACGTAAACAGCTGTTAATTTTCCACATTTATCTGCCAGTTTATTCGTTGGTTACAAGCTGCTCAAAATTTATGTGTTATGTATGTTTTGAAAACTGGACTAAATGAAAAAATAAAACATCATGCTGTCATGAAATTTTTGGTAAAAAAGGTCTAATGCCGATGGAAATTCATAATGAAATGGTAAATATGTCAGGAGATGCTGCACCTGTAAAAGCAATGATTTGTAAGTAGGCAATCAAATTTGAATTTGCTTGTACGAGGATTGGAAATGGTTCCCACAGTGGATTCCCAAAAAGGGCAACTCCAAGCAATGCAGCACCAAGCTTGCACAAAACATTTTTCATACCAAGTTCATGAGTTAAAATGTGATACACACACTTATGAGCGATGCTTATGATCTTAGTAATGTCATCCACTGTCAAACGACAGTCATCCTAAACTGTGTATAAAATGTTTTAATGTTATCTAGAATTGTATTTAGTCTTCTGTATGGGCCAAAAACTTGTATCATAATTAAAAGGCATCTTAGTAGAATTAAGGCATCAGATATCAAGTTTCTTTTGTCTGACAAGGGAAGTTTGACAGGTCATCTTCAAAACATGATGTGTTTTGTCAATTGCACTCACAATGCCTTCAAAGTGTTATATGTATTGGATTGTAATATTATAGTGTATATCACAACAGGATCAAGTTCCAATATTATGTGGACAGAATGCATTAAAGCAGATTTACCAAGAAAATTTTCATGTCTAAAGGGAAGAAAGATTTTCCAAGCCTAGGTAGGTTTTAAGAATCTAAATAGGGGAATTCCTTTATTCACTGCTTCTTTGAAAGTAGAATCTAGTTTTTGACTGCAGTTGAAGAAGAAAAGATACAGATTGGAAAAGATGGTAACCTACTCCAGCCAAAACGTGGTCTAACAAACTTTGGTTTAGGTTATTAGAACTATAATAAGCTATGATGTATATTCCATGAGACAGGGAAAGCAGTGCTTAATCAGTTACTAAGATGAGAGAGAGTAAATCTGATTTTTTAGACTGAAAATTAACAAATTCAAATTTATTTTAGATCATCGCATGTAGTAGCTGCAGTCAAAACATATGCACTTGGAATGCTGTAGACCAATCAGACTCTCTTGTTAGTAAAATTACAATGTTACATTGAGTCCACATGAATACAGTACTGCCACAATTAATGTCCATTAACTACAACTTATCACCTTCAGTGGAATCAACATGTTGTGTTATTGTCATTCTGCTGTCAGTGTAGTAGGCTATTGTTTAGGTGATATACAGAAACATTTGAACAACACAGCTATATGAATGGAGATACAAAACTCATTAACAACTGATAATGTTGATTCAATTTCAAATATTGGTGGTTAAAAAAATGCAGAAACACTAAATATATATTATGCATAAACTTTTGGTGACATACAGAATCATTATACACATACCCCACTGAAAACTAGAAGTACATCTAAATCTCCATGGTCTGCTTTCTGGAAACTGATCACAGATACATTTCTGAGTAACACAGACTCCAATAGTTGTGTTAAATTTTTCATACCACCAGTGAGAAACTCTCGTGGGGAAGTTCCAGGAACTCTAAAAATCCATACAAATACCAGATTTATACATTAATACAATATTAACTTTCTTAATATACATGGTGATATATTAATTATATATTTACAGCTAACACACACACACACACACACACACACACACACACACACACACACACACACACACACACACACACACACACACACACACGGACAAGTATGTATTTAAATTGGAAAGCTTGTTTTTAAAGATACTTTCAACAGAAGGTGTCATGGGGTAAATGTATTTTAATAATGAATTAACAAATTTGTATTAATGTATTTATTACTACAATTTTATAACCTCAAGCAACAGATAATGTCTACCTTGAACCAATATAAATACTAAACCTGACACAACTTACAAATCAAGAAACCTGTGCTGATTTCATGACACAACTAAGGATGCGTTACAATGCTACTAGTGGAGTGTTGCGGAAGCTTTGCAACCACCAAGCTCACAATGGAACATAGGGCAATTGTGAAGAGTAACATATATCCTCCTATATACCTGTGTAGTAAGCTCTGCCATTTACTGTTCAAGTTGCAAGCGGCCTACAAGCACCAGCCTACGCAGAACATTTAAATTGTACGTGAACATTGCCACATAGAATCTAGTACGCTTTCCGTTGAAATCGATGACACTTTTAACTGCTTAATGTATTCATATATTATTTTATACTTTAGTTATTCTATATTGGTGGTAGTACAACGCTGTAACCATAACACCAGCCACCACTGACTGTACACAAACATAAATAAAATTAATTATTAATATGCATGGGTATATTTAAACGTAAGTGATTTTTGGCATCAAATAAAAATTAAAATGGTCTACTGAAACTTAGGATTTTGAGAAAAAATAAGCATTAATATAATCTTGACAAAAAGAAAGTGTATAAACTAAGAATCTTTACAAAGCAAAAGTATAGAACTACCTACTATTACCGTTAGGGTTTCTTTGTGTGATTATGCTCACTCTTTTGAGTTCTCCCTAAACATTTGTAGTAGTGATGAATCACTTCACTCAAAGGAGTTAGAATTTAAGTGCTAAATTAAATATGTATTAAATTTTCAAAGAACAAACTATCATTATTTAATTAACATCAATCAGTTAAGTTATTACTATTTAATTTTTTCCGTCCTGGTTAATTTGTTGAAAACTTTTCTGCAAGTTGTAGCTTGTCTACATGCTGCAGACATATGAACAGTGTATCAGTTCAGACAAAAAGTGAGATGGAGTCTGTCACTTCACGTCTATGCTAGTTCACTAGTACTTTTGTCTTGATTATTAGTGCATACCTTTAGATCTGATTTGCCCTGCATGTGTGTGCTTAGCCTATGTAATTCTGACATACTTGTTGCTAATATCAGACCTAAATTAAAAATGTGTCAGAATTAATGCAATTATTGTGAACATCAGTCAGCCTTTTACATAAAAACTTCATAACAATCATTTTGCACATGAACTTATCTTGTTAATTTCATTTTGTCTTTCCTTACAAAAATTATTGTAAATCTAGTAGATAAAATTTGCATTTATTTTTAAATTTTGTATGTTTATTAAATAAAATATTCAAGAAGCTAATAATAAAAATAAAATATAGTAAACAATATAGTAATAATAATAATAATAACAATAACAATAACAATAACAATAACAACAATAATTTGCTAAATTCTCCCTGTTCACATTGTATTTAGTTAAGTAACGGACACGTCATGGACAATGAAATCCGTGATATTCTTGTTCCACCTTATTGGTGTGCCCAGCAGTGGCGGCTGGTGGTTCGAAATTTTGGTGGTTGCAGTAGTTGGTTGGGAGAGGGAATAAGAGACATTGAACTATCATAATCATAGTTATACAAAATTATTACTATAGTTTTATAAACCTCAAAGAACGGATAACTTTTCTCTGAGGCTTGCACGGCCGGTGTCAATATACTCTAAATTACGTCTAAAAATTGGACTGTTAGGTCATGGTCGGTTGCTATTAAATACCATTACATCGGCAATGTTTCGATTTCCCCCTTGGAAATCTTCCTTAGGCCACCAAAAAGACAATAGAGGTGACAGAGAGTAAAAAGACAATAGTGACAGATATATGCCGAACAATATCCGATATCAGGTAGATAGAACTTTTTTTACCTCTGTAGTAACAACAGATAATGTTTACCTTGAACCAGCATAAACACTAAACCTGACACAATCAAGAAGGCTGTGCTGATTTCATGACACAACTAAGTTGTGCTACAGCGCTACTAGCAGATCATTGCAGAAACTTTGCAACCACCAAGCTTACATTGAGAACATACGGCAATTGTGAAGAGTAGTGCACATCCTCCCATATACAGTATGTGTGTAGTAAGCTCTGCCATTTACTGTTCAAGTTGCAAGCGGCCTACAACCACCAGCCTGTGTGCTACACTTGAATTGTACGCGAACATTGCCATGTAGAATCTAATATGTTCTCTGTTGAAATTTATGATGCTTTTAACTGCTTAATGTTTTTGTATATTATTTTATATTTTAGTTATTCTATATTGGTGTTGTGTAATGCTGTAACCATAACACCAGTCGCCACTGGTACCCAGTCATCCTGCCTGATTCTGGAAATTTTTTTCTCACACTAATAAATGAGTTTTAATTTCATTTAAAAGTTGTATTATGAGATGTACTCTAGTTCTTCACTTCCACCCAGATTTTCAGTTGACTTTAATTATGCCTGATGTGATGGACGACAGATAATACTGTGTTCCTTGACATAGAAAAGTCTTGTCGATGATACAGCAGTCTTGTCTGCTAACAAAATCCGGCTAGTTAGATGTTAATTTTTTTTGTAATCACTTTAAATATTGTTCTGTATTCATTTCAGAATGGTATTTGCTCATAATTGAGCTTGATTTCCATATTGTAAACAGCCTGGAATGAAAGTCATTCACCTCCTATGTGAACTTCCGTATGAAGCATATACACATGTGCCTCAAAAACATGCTATGTCACCTGCTATTTAATATGCTTGGTCACCTGCTATGTCAATTAAACTCGTTCACCTCCCTTATCAAGGAGCATAGTTGGAGGGGAAGGCCCAGGCAGGAGTACATGGGCGGGGTTAAAGAAGGAAGATGGAATGCAGTGATCGAGAGGCTGTCCATGGAAAGGAAGGAATTGCAAGTCCACCAGCCTCTGAGTTGAGGAGAATGAGGAGGAGGAGGAGAAGTGAATCTTCATAAGTTGTTCACCTTTTTGACTATGAAAATTTAATTTTGTCTCAACTTCTTTCTTTGTGTGACTAACTTTTTCCCTTCAATGCATTGGGCTACCCTGAGTTTACGCTTTATCAGTGCAGACAACTGACCAGTCTTGTCCCTGTGTGTTTTTGAATTTGTTTTAAAAACTGGAATCTGTTGTGCTGTATGCATTGGTTTTCAATCAAAACAGATTTAATATATTTCTTCTGAAATTAATAAATACCTTTTTCTTTATCCGTGCTGCGACTATGTCTTTGATGTCTTACAACATGTTTCGGGAACACGTTCCCATCATCAGGTAAAATTTTGTCTTCTAGTTCATAACGAATGTGTCAAGAATATAATAATTAAAACACATCAACACATAAACACATAACACAATGAGTATGATAGAACTCAGTCCACGTAACAGTGCGCACTGCCGTACTATAACTGACCGCGTAATCAAACTATATATTCGGCTGGTATACACAAGCGTTATCACTCTTCAATACAGTATCATATAAACAGTGAGATTTAAATGTTAATTGATCATTAAGCAGTAGGTTTGGTTGAAATAAAAACGCTTTATATATTTCATATTCTTCCATGGCATCCATGTATCGGCTCTTATTGCATATATGTATAGGCGTAAAGTTATCTGTGAAACCACTATAACTGTGATTGCTGTTTACCAGATGTAAAGCAAAGTTGGATTTGATTGACTTGACGTTCTTTTTTGGCATATGTTCTTTATATCTGTCTTTAAATTTCCTGCCCGTTTGTCCTATGTAGAATTTATCACATTCACTACACTGGATTCTATATATACCAGAACTGTTTTCGGTTGTTTTTTGTGTTCGAGGTTTTAATATGTTCAATATGTTATTGGTAGTTTTGAAGGACACGATGATATCTAATTTTCTTAATTCATTTTTTATTATATTAGGAATCACATTAGTATATTCAACTGAAATATAATGGTTCTTTTTACCATCTAATTTTAATTTTCTTTCCATTTTATTCCTACGTTTGCGTATTAAGTTATCTATTATATCACTTTTATATCCATTATTGACAGCTATATGTTTAATAATATTTACTTCATCTTGAAAATCTTCCTGGTTCATAGGTATAGTTAAAAGTCTATTTACGAAAGCATTAAAAGAGGCCATTTTCTGTGTATATGGGTGGAATGAATCAGCATGGACAGTTATATCCGTGGTTGTGGGTTTCCTGTATATTTTATATGTGATACAATCAGCGTTTCTTCGAACAGAAAGGTCTAAAAAGTTTAGGCAATTTTCATTTTCTACTTCCATGGTGAATTTTATGTTATTATTTATGTTGTTCATGTATTTGAGTAACATGTCCATTTGTCTACAAGTGCCATTAAAAACCATGAACGTATCGTCAACATATCGCGTGTATGAGATAATTTTATCGTGGTAACTGTTACAGTTAGACAGTAGATAATTATTTTCATAAAAATGAAGGTATATATCTGCCAGTAATCCACTTAAAGGAGACCCCATGACTAACCCTTCTCCTTGTTTAAAAAACTTGCCGTCAAATGTAAAATAATTTTGTTTCAACACTATTCATAATATCAAGATTAATTCGTTAATTTCCTGTTGATTTAATATTGCCGTATTAAGTAAATTGTTTTGGAGAATCTCTATTGTTTCTTGTATAGGTATATTTGTGTACAAATTGACAATATCAAAAGAAACCAGCTTATAACTCGGTAATAAGTCGATGGAATTAATTTTGTTTATGAAATCTTAATTGTTCTTGATACTATGATTATTCTCTAGCTTTATACTGTTTTTTATTATATGTTGAAGTTTTTTTGCGATTTTGTACCCAGGTGCCGACGTGTAGTTAACTAAGGGACGTATTGGCATGTTGTCCTTATGTATGTTTGGCAAACCTGTGAATGCGGGTGCCTGTGCATTTATTTGTTTAATATGGTGTCTAACATTTGCGTCAAACAAATTTATGTATTTGTTCACAGTGGAATTTAGTTCCTTTGTGTACTTGCTGGTGGGGTCATGCTCAAGTGTCTTAATAATGTTATTGTTAATAAATTCATAACATTTCTGCGTGTAATCTGCTTGACTCAATATAACAACAGTATTGCCTTTATCGGCTTTGGTAACTATTGCCTTATTTATGTCAATCTTTTGTTTTATTGTTTTCATAAGGTTGAGCTCCTTCTTGTATTTTATAAACTGGTTTTTATTTTTACTTAAGCCATCCATTTTCAATATGCGATCCAATTTATTGTTGATTACCAATCATGTTACTTGTTGGGTTTCTTGGTTTTTAATGCATTTTATAGCAGCTTCAGCGTTTATAACTCCACGTAATAGGCTGTTTTTGCTAAGTTTAGGTAAGTTATATTTTAAACCTTTAGATATTAATTCTGTCTCGTCATTAGATAATTCGATATTGGTATAATTTACTACGCGTTTATAAAAGTTATGTTTACAATTTATGTTATCATTGTTATCATACATGTGTTGTTTCTTGTATAGGTTACCAAACTTCTTAATGTGTTTCGATATAATGACTTTAACTACTTCTCTTATCTGTGCTTCTATCAATTCCATAACATTGCTAATGATAGCAGGATGCAAACTGTTCAATACTTTCAAATGTGCAATATACAAAATACGGTTCAATCTGTCCTTTTTCACATACAATTGCTTAATTTCTTCTTTTTTGCCATATCTTCTGTGCTATTGATTTAGTTTTAACCGCTGCTAATGACTTATTTTGAATATTAATTTTGGAAAAATTTGGTGTTATGTTGTTGTGTAAACATTTCTTAATGAATTTAATGTTGAGACTAGTCTTAATTATTTTCATCTTAACGTTCTTATATTTATAGACCAGGTTTGCCTGACTGGCTTCAAGATTCATTATATTTGGTCTCCAGTCGCAGTGAAATTGAAATTAATAAATACCTTTTTCTTTATACGTGCTGCGACTATGTCTTTGATGTCTTACGACATGTTTCGGGAACACGTTCCCATCATCAGGTAAAATTTTGTCTTCTAGTTCATAACGAACGTGTCAAGAATATAATAATTAAAACACATCAACACATAAACACATAACACAATGAGTATGATAAAACTCAGTCCACGTAACAGTGCGCACTGCCGTACTATAACTGACTGCGTAATCAAACTATATATTCGGCTGGTGTACACAAGCGTTATCACTCTTCAATACAGTATCATATAAACAGTGAGATTTAAAGGTTAATTGATCATTAAGCAGTAGGTTTGGTTGAAATAAAAACGCTTTATATATTTCATATTCTTCCATGGCATCCATGTATCGGCTCTTATTGCATATATGTATAGGCGTAAAGTTATCTGTGAAACCACTATAACTGTGATTGCTGTTTACCAGATGTAAAGCAAAGTTGGATTTGATTGACTTGACGTTCTTTTTTGGCATATGTTCTTTATATCTGTCTTTAAATTTCCTGCCCGTTTGTCCTATGTAGAATTTATCACATTCACTACACTGGTTTCTATATATACCAGAACTGTTTTCGGTAGTTTTTTGTGTTCGAGGTTTTAATATGTTCAATATATTATTGGTAGTGTTGAAGGACACGATGATATCTAATTTTCTTAATTCATTTTTTATTATATTAGGAATCACATTAGTATATTCAACTGAAATATAATGGTTCTTTTTACCATCTAATTTTAATTTTCTTTCCATTTTATTCCTACGTTTGCGTATTAAGTTATCTATTATATCACTTTTATATCCATTATTGACAGCTATATGTTTAATAATATTTACTTCATCTTGAAAATCTTCCTGGTTCATAGGTATAGTTAAAAGTCTATTTACGAAAGCATTAAAAGACGCCATTTTCTGTGTATATGGGTGGAATGAATCAGCATGGACAGTTATATCCGTGGTAGTGGGTTTCCTGTATATTTTATATGTGATACAATCAGCGTTTCTTTGAACAGAAAGGTCTAAAAAGTTTAGGCAATTTTCATTTTCTACTTCCATGGTGAATTTTATGTTATTATTTATGTTGTTCATGTATTTGAGTAACATGTTCATTTGTCTACAAGTGCCATTAAAAACCATGAACGTATCGTCAACATATCGCGTGTATGAGATAATTTTATCGTGGTAACTGTTACAGTTAGACAGTAGATAATTATTTTCATAAAAATGAAGGTATATGTCTGCCAGTAATCCACTTAAAGGAGACCCCATGGCTAACCCTTCTCCTTGTTTAAAAAACTTGCCGTCAAATGTAAAATAATTTTGTTTCAACACTATTCGTAATATCAAGATTCATTCGTTAATTTCCTGTTGATTTAATATTGCCGTATTAAGTAAATTGTTTTGGAGAATCTCTATTGTTTCTTGTATAGGTATATTTGTGTACAAATTGACAATATCAAAAGAAACCAGCTTATAACTCGGTAATAAGTCGATGGAATTAATTTTGTTTATGAAATCTTTATTGTATCGTGTTGTATATATACGATACAATAAAGATATTGTAAATATTATTTTATGTTAAAACTTACTAAACCTGCCCATAGAAGTAACAGCTAACAAAACACATACTTTAATAAAGAACACAAACTAACAAAATTAACTCCAGCTTCTTAAGTACAATGAAACTGTCGACTCTATTTTTTAGCAATTTAAAGTAAAATATTAAACCAACATGTCTGAATTCATCTGTCCATCTCAGTATAAGCACTAACCTGTCAAATATTTCAATAAGGAAATTAAAAAAAAAAGAACTAAATATTAAAAGTAAATTGCTTGTCAACAGCATTTAGTTTAAATAATTTTAATGTGGGGTTTTTAATAATATTGAAAGCAGCAAAACAACAAAAATTTTGATGTGTAATAAAATACAGAATGCATTTGGATAGGCACAGTGTCTGTAAGTGTCAAGTTATACAATATGTTGTAGTGTCTAGTGACTATATTGCAAAGCTGAGAGGTGAATTAAAGAGCAGGGCTTTGGAGTCATGTGATTTCAGAACTCTTCAGTGCGTAGACAGGTATTATATTTTAGATGATCTTCATAATATGTTATTTTATTCAAAACTTTTGGTTGTATAAATTATTTTTTGTATCTTACATTTTACATAGAAGGGGGTATTGGAACAAAAAACTATAATATTTTAATAATATCATAAAATTAAAATAAGTTTTGAAAATATTAAAGATTAGATTTAAACGAGTAACTGATTTATTGTACCTGATGCTTATGCTGTGTTTCAAAATGTCATCCCAAATAGGCCTAATGGTGACAGTTACTGTTGCATATGAGGTAAATTTACCGTCACTGACAGAAACGTTTACAATATAGTGTCCAGCGTCCACACTGGTCACTGTGGCTACAACGCCAGTTCTATGGTCCACGTCAAACAGCCCATCAGGTGCAGGTGGGACTATTGTATACTCGAAGCTATCATACTGATCTTTGTCTGTTACAGTAACTCTGCCTATTTCTGTTGCAGGCCATCGATCATGGTATGACATTACTAAAATGTCAAGAGGATATGTAACTGGCGCAAACTTGGATTCTTCTATCACCTGAAATGTTAAGTAATGATGTTAAGAACATGTATAAATTTATAAAAATAAGTATATTCTATGCAATATTAAAATTACACTACCACACAAAATTTTATAAAAACTTCCTAAAAACTCCAACTCAGTGGCTCCAGTATGCCAACTGTTCTTCTGTCACAATGCTCTTGATAAATTAGCTTTTGAAGTATAAGAACATCTTTACAATTGAAGTCTGCTTGTGCCAATAACCATACAAAAGTACAACTGATCTATATTTAAAAACATTGTCTGCATTTTCATTCATGTCATCTGGATTTTCTTTGGGGGGCACTTAATTATGGCTGGCGCCGCCTCTTGCATCCTAGCTTCCACTGGCGGTGGTCTAACTGTTTAGACCCAGTCCTGTTCTATTTTTTTATATATTTTTTATTGTATTCTTTTTTATAGAGCCTAAAGGCATCATATGATGTTATTATAAAGCGATCGATTTCGGTCAATAGACCATCTTCAGGTTATCACAATATTATAAAACAGTTGTCTTGATTATTCATCTCTTCTTTCACAGCACTAACACTTAACTAAAAATGAACTTTTTTCATGTGAAAAACTTACTATTTTATCGGACGCGTTTCGGCTTAGTATCCGCCTTCTTCAGCTTTTGTAACAGACTGCCAGCATTTTGTAACGGTTGTGTGGAAGGTGAAGTGGGGGTGGTGTGTGGCGGAAGGGGATTGGCGCGGGGATTCAATTTATTGTTTGTTTTCTGTATAATTGTGTCAAAAAGTGTATGTGATTTATATTGTAATTGATCGTTGAGTATGTTGTTTGGTTGTGTTGTGTGGTGTTTATATATTTCGTATTGTTCAGTTGTGTTGAGTTTTTGACCTTTGGGTATGTAATGTAGAATTTCAAGATTAGTGTCTATGTTGGTGTAACTGTGGTTTTCTGTGTGTATGTGTGTGGCAAATGCAGAGTGTATATTGTTGTTGGTTAAAGCTTTTAAGTGTTCAGAATAACGGGATGAAAAAGATCTTCCCGTCTGGCCTATGTAGAAACTATTGCAGTCATTACAATTTAATTTGTAAACACCTGTTTTGTTATATTTGTCTATGTCTGTGTTTGTATTACTGATGTGTTTTTTGATGGTATTGGTTGTTCTGAATGCTATTTTGTATTTGTGTTTTCTGAATGTATTGGCGATTTTGTGTGTGTATGAGTTGTGGTATGTGAGTGTGATGTACTTATTGTGTTGTGTGTTGATGGTATTTAGTGTTTTGTTGTTTTTGTTTTTGATGCGTTTGTGTAGTATGTTTATTATATAACCCCAATTTAATAAACATACTACACAAACGCATCAAAAACAAAAACAACAAAACACTAAATACCATCAACACACAACACAATAAGTACATCACACTCACATACCACAACTCATACACACACAAAATCGCCAATACATTCAGAAAACACAAATACAAAATAGCATTCAGAACAACCAATACCATCAAAAAACACATCAGTAATACAAACACAGACATAGACAAATATAACAAAACAGGTGTTTACAAATTAAATTGTAATGACTGCAATAGTTTCTACATAGGCCAGACGGGAAGATCTTTTTCATCCCGTTATTCTGAACACTTAAAAGCTTTAACCAACAACAATATACACTCTGCATTTGCCACACACATACACACAGAAAACCACAGTTACACCAACATAGACACTAATCTTGAAATTCTACATTACATACCCAAAGGTCAAAAACTCAACACAACTGAACAATACGAAATATATAAACACCACACAACACAACCAAACAACATACTCAACGATCAATTACAATATAAATCACATACACTTTTTGACACAATTATACAGAAAACAAACAGTAAATTGAATCCCCGCGCCAATCCCCTTCCGCCACACACCACCCCCACTTCACCTTCCACACAACCGTTACAAAATGCTGGCAGTCTGTTACCAAAGCTGAAGAAGGCGGATACTAAGCCGAAACGCGTCCGATAAAATAGTAAGTTTTTCACATGAAAAAAGTTCATTTTTAGTTAAGTATTATAAAACATTATTATTTATAAAAACGATAATAATATTCGTTATATATATTATATATATAATAATATATATATATATCAATACATCATATTATCATTAGTCCTGTTCTGTTAAGTCCTCTTGCATTCATTTGCATCTTCGACATCCATTTTCCATGAATGTTTAGGTCTTCCTTTTTTTCTTCTAGAGGGTGGAGTCCATTCCCATACCTTCTTTGGTCATCTCTCATCCGACATTCTTTTTAGGTTATCCAAACCAATTCAGTCTTCTTGCTTCTATTGTTTCTATAATGTCAAGGTTGATTCCCATTGCTTGTCTTATCTCTACATTTTTCACTCTATCTAGTCTTGTTAGTCTACATCACCTCCGCCAGTAATCCATCTTCATAGCTCTTATTATGGATTTATTTCTTTTATTAATTTCTCACAGTTCTGCTCCATATAGGCCTATACTTTTGACTATATCATTTGGATTTTAATACTCAAAAAAGGGTTTTTTCTCCTACTTTGGACTTGTGCAAGGCCCTAGGCAATGCCCTGATCACCTGTATAAAAGGGCCGCCTCTGTAGGCAACTGCTCTGCATGATTTTACATATTTACAGTTATATCCATCTTATAGTTTTATACTAGTTTATGATATATACTGGACACTACTTTGTCGTCATCTTGCTATGGGAGAATAAGTGTATAAAGCCAAAATTATAGTCTATTCTGTAAGAAAAAAAGAAAAATTAAATACTTAGGCCATGTGATAAGAAGCCATGATGTTCAATGTTATCAATAATCTTAGGGAGGCAGATAAAGTACTTGAAGATGATGAATCACATAGCTTAGGTATATGAGGAACTGGATTGGAAATGTTTTAGTCAGCAATTTATAACTGAAGAAGAAGAAGAAGAAGAAGAAGAAGAAGAAGAAGAAGAAGAAGAAGAAGAAGAAGAAGAAGAAGAAGAAGAAGAAAAAGAAGAAGAAGAAGAAGAGCGACAGCAACAACACTATATGTATGATTAAATTATTAGTAAACTAATTTCTAGGAATTTTTATTTTAACCATTTATATTTGAGGTTATTAATCATGTTGCACAAACTATTCTGCTTTTTGCTTTTTAAGGAAATGAATACAAAGGCATAACCATGGCAACTTTAAAGCTATGTGCTGCACTTTAAAGAATATTTGTTCCGGGGGACGCAAGAATTCTGTGAAGAAATTTGTTGCTGAATTTTTATGCCCAGACTGTTTAACATAGTTTGGTCTGGGTAAATTTTGTTACTTATAATTCTGCTACTATGCAAAATTTTTTTTACGGTATAGTAATATAAAAATCTTATGTTTTTAAATTAAATTAGTTGAATGCTGGTCAGTCTCACGGTGAACGTTAAACAAGAGAAAAAGATTTTCACTCTTTGTATGTAATATCTTACACATATTACTGGCAGATGTACATGCTTTGAATATTACTTTTCTCTTTAAGAAGAATTATTATTTGAAGAGTCAAAGAAAAAAAATTTATGTACAGTATATGTATATAGATATTGTCATCTTGTTTTAAATCTGCAGACATATATTACACCTGCATCCACCATCTTCTGTCCTCACAATTTCTGGTTTGGAGATCCCTACTGCTCACAGCAATTATTTACCCCTGCTGATGACAGTTGTAACGTAATCTCTTCTAAGGTACTTTCCGCGGAGTCTTTGGATGTGACCTATTGTGCTCGTCTTATTTAATTACGCCCCACTGTTGTAAGCGCCATTCTGTAACGTCTCGCGGGTATTAGCGAAAGTCAAAGTACCTTTTTGAGATCGTCACTTATGAATTATAATTATTTATGTTCAAATCAATCGGATAAAATTATAAAATAAAAAAAAATATTTTATGATAATTCAAATGTTTACCTAACTAAATCGATCCAATGTATTATTGACTGAAAAGATCGATTATAATATTTGTATACTGGAAGAAGAGGAAATCAGTGTATTATACAAATAAATACTCTGAATATTTTATGTTAAATAATCAAACGTGTATTCTTTATTGTAGAGGTTAGTTGTTGTAGATTTTCAGTAAGCCAAGAAGAGGACTATCCACCGGGGAGTATTACCGAAGAGTGGTGTTTGGTTAACCTAACATTTTGAGGTTGATGTCAAAATCAGCTGATCTTATGAACAGCGAATTTTAAAAATAAGAAATTGTATAATCTGGGTGTAACAAAATTGTTCTTACTCTCTCTTCTAACTAAGATTAAACAACTTCCTTAATCTCTACCAAATCACACACACTCGATTTCTGTTTTGTTTGGTAAACTTCAAATCCGATTGATTTGAACATTAATAATTATAATTCATAAGTGACGATCGCAAAAAGGTACTCTGACCGCTCTGAGACTTTCAAAAAATAACTCTATACCTCAGAAAAAGAGATCTCGTTACCAGTTGGCGAAATCAACTTTGGGGCTTAATTGGGAAAGCTTAAATTAATAATAAGATACTTTCACGAGATACCAGCGAGCACGCTACAAATTGGCGAACCCAACATTGGGGTTTGAATAAGACAGATGTCTCACACCTTGAAGCGATTACGTTACAGATTGACACATACTACGTGGGGCATATAATATAACTCTACTATACCTCATAGCGATCACATTACAGAATGGCGCCCAACGTGGGGCGTAATTAAATAAGACGAGCAAAATAAGTCACATCCAAAGACTCCGCGGAAAGTACCTTAGAAGAGATTACGTTACAAATTGGCGCTCAACGTAAAAGGCCTGTAATTAGAAAAGAATTTTGAGATATTTAACAAAATAATATAACAAAAAATCTAATTATCATCGGCAGTTATGAGAAAACAAGAAATGCATAATACCAGAGGCAGATCGAAGAAGAGGGCAGAAGAAAAGGAGAAGGAAGAAGGTGGACAGGAACGAGAGATAGAAATAGTTACGGACGATGAAATGGAACAACCAATGGGTGATAAAGAAGAAACTGAAGCAATTATGAACACGGAAAAGGAAATAGTTGAAGAGGATGCCCAAGGGGACCAACCAGACAAAGCGGTAGCCAGAGAAGAACCTAATTGGCAAGACATGATGAAATTTATGGCTGAACAATTTAGAAAACAGGAGGAAACTTCAAAGCAAACCAATGACAAAATAGATGAAAATTTTAGAAAACAGGAGGAAAACTCAAAGCAAACCAAGGAGGAAAATAAAGAGAACTTTAGGAAACAGGAGGAACAAAACAGACAAACCAATAAGAAAATAGATAGTATTCAAGAAAGTTTAGTCAAACAACTAAACGAAAAAATTGAGACCATGCATGGAAATATCAGAGAAACCATGAATGAACAAAACCATGAGTTGAGAGAAATAATTAATGGTCAAAGGGAAGAGATGAACACCAAATTTGAAGAAAGTAATAAAAATATAAAACAAATTCATGAGAAGATTGACATGATCAGTAACACACTTAGCCGAAAAGCAGATTCATACAAGGGGGAGACAAATAAGCAAATGGATGAAGGTTTCAAGAGTTTGGATGAAACACACAGCACTTCAGAAGGTCTTAAAGTAAATCCGAATAAGGAAGAAAGCAGGAAGGAAATAGAAATTAGAGAATACCAAGATGTAACATTCTCTGAAAATAAAAATAGCCAAAACAAAAAGGATATTCAAACCATGGAAGAGAATATCAAGAAAATAAGAAAAATAGGTAGAAAGAAAATATTGAGTACGAAAGAAGAATTGGAGATGAGGAAGTGCGGATTAATTAGTGCATTTAACATACCCATTAATGAGCGAAGGGAGTTAAGTAAAAGTATGAATTATAGAAAAAACTTTATAAAAATGGCCAAGGTAAACCACCATAAAATAATAAAGAAAAACTTAAATAGATTTAAATATTACTTAAATATAGCCACGGTCGAAGAGTATCTGACAACATCAGCTATATTTTTAATACGAAATATATCAGCAAAACGTTGGGTAAATAATACAGAGGAAAGAGGGAATGGAATGCTATTAAAAATGAGGGAATATGTTATGTCAGAGGAGGTACAATACCTGTTAGTTAGAGAGGAACTAACAATGACGGAAGACCCGTACTTAAATGAAGGTTTCACAGCAGAAAAGTGGGAGAGCAAGATGGTAAGAAGATTATCCAGGAGAGAATTAATTACGAACACCCCAGTAATCCGAGAACATGGAGTACCTGAGTTAATGGACCATGTTTAACCTAAATAATAACAAACCAGAAAAAGGGGACTGAATTTTTGAAAACCGACCAAGCAACCCATTGAATAGTGGAAGAAAACCCCAAAATTCCAAAAAATTGTAAGAACAACTTACTAAATATTTATTCAGGAACAATATGATTTAATAAAAGTATGTAAGTACCACTTACTTTAAATATTTCGAAACGATATAATTTGATTTAACAAACAACAAACAACCAAGAAAAAGAGAACAGATGATTAAACAATATTTATAAAGAACTGATTTAAAATGGAATGATAGAAAAAATAATATTTTTATGGTAACAAACAGAAGAATAAATAAATAAATAAAAACAATTGATGGTAATGTGCTCAAATAAGAAGAATAACAAATAATTTAATGACTACAATGAAGCTGAAGGAAGATGATAATTAATACAACAATAATTAGAATTTCTTGGAATTGAAGATTATATAAGAAGAAATGATACGGAGAAATATGTCACAAGAAGGAAAGTCAAAAGGATTTAAAATAATGCCTATCAATAATGTTATATGCTATTAGTTAATTGAAAAGAAGAAGGAATCAAGAAGAAGAAGAAATATATAATTAAATGCAAACAGCTACAGTATGAAGAATCCCAAAAGTGTTTAGTATTAGTCGCTAATCGACTACTTATAATCTTTTTATTATAACGAATTGACCATAGAAATGTTCCGGCAATAATTTTCCTGAGCAGGGATGATGTTCCCCTGGTCTCAGAAGGTGTAAGGATGGACAGCGGAGTTATGGACCCAAAAGTGGCCACCCGACTGGTACCACCGCACAGGATAGGGAAAAATGTTAGAGAAATTGAATATTTAAGGGATAATAATTATAAAATAGCTGAAATGAGTGATATTAGATTCCAGAAGTATAGATGAAGAAAACAGAAGGAAGATAGCAGACCGAAGCTTAATTGATAAAGCGAATTTATAGAAGTAAATAGAAATAAGTGTTAAAACAAGTTTAATATGATTAGTGTGACCAGTCCTTATCAAGTAAAATGTGGAAGTACCACTACCCAGAGAAATAAATCATTGATGAATTTGCCTCCAAGAGAGAGAGAGTTGAGTAGGAAAACAGCAATTACCATTTAACCGAATAACAGGAATATAACCAGTCTGAAATGAAGGAAGATATTAGGAAGAATAAAACCAGATATGAAAATTGAAGCAATCAACAATTTATTTTGTAAACAAGTAAAACGAAAATAAATTTGTTCTAGTGGGGGGGCTTTATGTAACGTTACATAACCCAGTCCCAAAAAATGATAACTTAATCATCCTACCATAAAGGTCAGAAATGGGTATAATATATCTAGCTCTAAATTACTTTATATCACCAAACATTATAAACTATATTTAATTGATATAAAGTGTAACAAGTGAGTTATAGTGTACCCAGTGAGTAAATAAGTGACTTTGAAGGGAGCATCTTACAGACTTGTGCTGTAGATGTAGAAACAATTGATTATAATAGTAGACTGTGTTGCTACTAACCAGTTATGTATTTTGTTTAATTATTGTATGATTTGTATTGTGTAGTCAACTAAAATTTAGTACCTAGGTTTAATTTTATATTTAATAGAATAATTATGTTTGAATATAAAATAACCCAGGGTTAAAAATTAAAGAGTTAAATATAAGATGATAATAAAAAATAAAATAATACTGTATGAGGAAAATGGCAGAAGAAAATAGTGCAGTGTAAGGATACTATAAGAAATTAATAAATAATATATAAATTCAATTAAAGGAAATAATAATATTAAAGACCTATATCTAAGGTTATAAGAAAATAAACGGAAAAACCTTATATAAATCAAATTGGACAATAATCCAAAGTTAAAAAGAATTATTTTTCTATAAATAAGAAATAAATTTATAACAATTAAAAACAGCCTATATACTCAAAAGTAGATAGAAGCACCAATAAAAAATGATATAAAAATTATTGGTTACTAAGAGTAACGGTATAACAACATATGAATTAATTGTTAAAACGATTGGAAACCGTTCGGTTGAGAAAAAGTAATGTCACAAAAATAGTATTAAAACCATTTAAAACTTTCGGAAACAGTGCCAAAATGGAATAAAAATTAACTCACAGTATCCACCTTATGTTCAAACTCCTTCAGATATCAAATATAACGTGCTTTACCCGATAAAAAAGTGAAATAACCAATTCCAAGATCTGGCCTAGTTAAACAGCACTTCGAGATTTTTGCGAGATTGTATCTTATGGACACTCAACGAAATTACAAAACAACTAGAACTACAAACTAGAAACAGCTCCATTCAAGTAAAAA
Organism: Magicicada septendecula; assembly: GCA_034769895.1. Lineage (NCBI taxonomy): Eukaryota > Metazoa > Arthropoda > Insecta > Hemiptera > Cicadidae > Magicicada > Magicicada septendecula. The sequence goes on from CM068369.1 coordinate 583,860,383, forward strand.
CTTCGAGGAAAGAGGTAATATAAACGTTATTAATCATTATTAACCAAGAAAACCTCATATCAAATTGTTGTGCAGTTACAATATTTCGTAAATGATTCCATGTGTACGAGAAATAATAAAGAAATAATCTGCACTCTTGCGGACAAATCCGGAACTACATACTACAAAATAAACCAAAAATTCGAAATTTATTAATTTTTATCTTGTAAAGCGTAGTATATAATTATTCATTTCTGACCATCTCATAACACAAAGAACTTACCCTTAACCCTGGGGAAATTAATAAAATGAATTATATGTTGTTTAATGTCTAATCAAGGATAAAATTATAAAATAAAAAAAAAATATTTTATGATAATTCAAATGTTTACCTAACTAAATCGATCCAATGTATTATTGACTGAAAAGATCGATTATAATATTTGTATACTGGAAGAAGAGGAAATCAGTGTATTATACTCGTACAAATAAATACTCTGAATATTTTATGTTAAATAATCAAACGTGTATTCTTTATTGTTGAGGTTAGTTGTTGTAGATTTTCAGTAAGCCAAGAAGAGGACTATCCACCTCCCCAGTATTACCGAAGAGTGGTGTTTGGTTAACCTAACATTTTGAGGTTGATGTCAAAATCAGCTGATCTTATGAACAGCGAATTTTAAAAATAAGAAATTGTATAATCTGGGTGTAACAAAATTGTTCTTACTCTCTCTTCTAACTAAGATTAAACAACTTCCTTAATCTCTACCAAATCACAAACACTCGATTTCTGTTTTGTTTGGTAAACTTCAAATCCGATTGATTTGAACATTAATAATTATAATTCATAAGTGACGATCGCAAAAAGGTACTCTGACCGCTCTGAGACTTTCAAAAAATAACTCTATACCTCAGAAAAAGAGATCTCGTTACCAGTTGGCGAAATCAACTTTGGGGCTTAATTGGGAAAGCTTAAATTAATAATAAGATACTTTCACGAGATACCAGCGAGCACGCTACAAATTGGCGAACCCAACATTGGGGTTTGAATAAGACAGACGTCTCACACCTTGAAGCGATTACGTTACAGATTGACGCATACTACGTGGGGCATATAATATAACTCTACTATACCTCATAGCGATCACGTTACACGGTTTAGGTCTACCCATTTTTTCCTCTTGTTGATGTGGGGCCCTATTCCATATTTTCTTGGGCCATCTTGTTTCAAACATTATATTCTACGTATTTAGGTGGCCAAACCATTTCAATTGCTTTACCTTGGTAGATTATGTGATATCTACACCTACTCCAGCTCGCCTTCTTATTTCATCATTTCTAATCATGTTAAATTATAACTTCTCTATTTCAACTGCAGTTAATCTGTCCTTGTTTTTTTTTTTTTACACATACTCCACACTTGTGATACATAAACTATTATTTCCTCTATTGTGCTCTTACATAGTAATCTTTTTACACTCTTGGGAATTGCCTGTTCCCAAATAACAGGATGTAATCTCTTTGTAGCTATTATCACTTGCTCCAGATTTAATTTGATATCTTCTTCACGATCAGCCTTACCTGATATTATTGATTCTAGTAGAAGAAGTTGAACCACAGGTTTATACTGTGTATTAAATCTAATTTGCATTGGTGTCTAATCTTAAAACATAAATTATAACATTTTTAAGATTAAAATTAGTGAAACATAAATGTTTAAAAATATTAAATTGGGTTTATTCAACACATACTAATGAATTGTAAATATAAAAAGTACCTTTACAACAACCCAGGTATCTGAGTGCAGACGAGGTATTCCATTGTCTGTTACCCTGACATGTATAAAATAGGTATCATGAAGTTTGGAATTGAGTTTAGTGACAGTCTTCAGTATGCCATTCGATTCAAGCCTGAACATCCCTCCAGAATCGTCGTATAGCACTTCGTATATGAAAGGGTCCGCATTTGGAAATATGTCTTTGTCAGAAACGGATAGCTGACAAACTGGCCAACCAGGTGGCTTGTTTTCCTGAAAACAGACACACACTTAATAAAATACAGTAACTCATTTTTTGCTAAAATTATGTCCAGCCGTAGTGGTGATGTTATGAATTTAAGCATAGTGAAGGATTTAGCATGCATCCAGCTTCAGTAAGGATTTAAGGATTTCTAATAATGGGGGGGTTAAGAGTTAAGGGTCTGTTAAGAGTTATGTTATTTAATATTGGTGACAACTGAAGACAGTCTAAAACCTTGTATTGTTAAAGATTTTAAAGGCTATTTAATGAAAGATCAAGAGAAACTATGGAGTTACTATGATAAAACTACAACATGAAACTGCAAGTGTAATAGAGCAACAACCACAAGAACAACAGATGGGAATCAGGGGGCGGTAATGAAGAAGCTAACCAACGCCAAGACCATATAAAGCCAAGTTGAGTTATTTGATTATTTTTTATCTGGTTTAAGAAAATTGAGCATAAATTATGAATTTAGGAATTTAAGGGGTAGCATATTCAAGGTATAATTGTTTGTGAAGCCTATAAATTAAGGTTTACATAAAGGGTGCTTAAAGAACCAGATTTAGATTTAAATAAATTGATATTATATTTAAGGCTATTAATATTTATAAACCAGCTGAAATAAGTGAGAATAATTTAAATAACTTAAATACATTTTTATGTAGTCAATGAAGATTAAAAAAACCTATAGACATATTAATTCTGTTAACATTTAAATGCATATAAATCTAATTTTTCAAAATCTATATAACGGACGTTACAGAAATCATTCTTTTAAATAATATTGGTATTAATTATTGTTATTATATTTACCAGGAAGCAATTACTGATAAAACACAATGATCTAATTAAATGAATTGATATTTATTAGTACATTAAACAATACATTAAATCACTCATGACAACCGCACATATAATGTAAATAACAACGTAGGTATCTAGGATACATAATTCAATGTGACCGACATAGCTGGCGACACACTCAAGTATAATAAAATAATTATTTATTAACACTCCTCCATAATAATTTTATTTCTAAGTTGTTCAAATACTTTCTTCGACAATGGTTTTGTCAAGATATCTGCCAACTGCTCAACGCTGCTTACTTTGTCCAAAAAAACAGTATTTCCAATGTGTTGCTGTATAAATTTTCTAGGAATGTCAATGTGCTTCTTCCCTTTTGTTATTTTCCCTTCTGTAGTATTTTGTAACATTAAAATTGCAGATTGATTATCTATACAGAGACTTGTAGGAATATCCTTGAAATATCTAAGTTCGATACCAAGTCTCTTTATCCAGCAAATTTCATCAAGCGATGAAACAGCAGCTCGAAATTCTGCCTCTGCAGTTGATGTAGCAACAAGTCCCTGCTTTTGGGTGAACCATACAATAGGACCGCCTCTCATAATAATTACTCCAGTAGTTGACTGTCTTGACATAATGTCTCCTCCAAAATCTGAATCTGAATAAGCAATGAGTTCAGAATCTCCATTGAAACTTATTCCAAAGTTTACAGTGCCTTTCAAGTATTGAAATACATGTTTTACCATATTCCAGTGCCGTACCATGGGATTGTTTGAATATCTACTTAGGTAGTTTACTGCAAAGCTGATATCTGGCCTAGATACTGTAGCTAAGTAAAGTAAACTGCCTATTGCCTCACGATATGGGACAGATTTATTGAGTGGCTGATCATTATGAAAATGTTGTTCTTCGGTTAACATACCTATTTCCATTGGAGTTGACTTTTGATTTGAATCTTCCATTCTAAATCATTTCAATATCTTTTCAGTGTAATGATGTTGGCTTACAAAAATTTCCTTATGTCTAATTTCAATTTCCATGCCAAGGTAAGTTAATTTGTTGTCTGACCCAGAATTATAAGTAATTTCAAATTCTTTGTTAAGTTTATCTAGTATATCTATCATTTTATGTTTTTCTTTACCTATAATAGCACCATCATCTACAAAAAGTACAATTATAATGCTTCTGTCACCATTATAATAAATACAAGGATCATCGTCAGAACAAACAAAATTTAATTTTGTTCTTGATATCCGGGCTGTTTGGCCGTGGTCCATGGTTTATAACAAAACCAAACGTTTCGGCAGTTTATTTTGTTATAAACCATGGACCACGGCCAAACAGCCCGGATATCATGAACAATTCATCTGACACCGGCCGTGAAAGCCTGAGGAATAAAATTTAATTTCCTTAGGTAGTTTGTGAACTTCACATTCCAATTTTTCGGTGACTGTTTAAGTCCATATATACTCTTGAGCAACTCACAAACTCTACCTGAGCCATCATCAAAGCCTACCGGTTGATACATGTAAATCTTCTCATCCGAAGATCCATGTAAAAACGCTGTCTTCACATCAAAAGTCATCAGATGCATTCCATCGGAGGCTGAAATGCTGAGTATCAGTCGAAAGGATGCATGTTTGGCAACAGGACTAAAGCTCTCAGTATAATGGATTCCTTGTTCTTGCTCAAACCCTCTTGCAACTAGCCTGGCCTTGTATCGCCCATCTTGTTTTTGGCATAAAACCCACCGACAAGTCAAAGCTTTTTCTTCTTTTGGTAGACTTACTAGTTTCCAAGTTCTCATCTTCATCAAAGATTCATACTCTTCTAACATTGCTTTCTTCCAGTTTTCATCCTGTAGTGCTTGTAAAATGGAAATATCTTCTACCTCACCTATCATGGCCATATTTACATTTTTGTTTCTGCTGTCTTCAACTACATAATCTACCATCCCTGCTGGCATCCTTAAAGCAGCCCTGTTTCGAAGACTTCTTTTCTCTGGTTGAATACAAACAGTTTGATCTCGTTCCAAACACTTTACACAATGATTTTCTTGACATTCATTTTATATATTATTGTCAGACACAGAGCTTTCATAAACACTTTCACTATCAGATTTTTCTTCTTCACTTGACACTATGTATTCCTTTTCTTCATTTGACAAGGTAGCTTCAATTTCTGTACAACTAGACTTACTGTTTACTTTTTCATCAAATATCACATCTCCTGATGTTACAACTTCATTTTTGTCTCTTAAGTAAACTCGGTAACTACTTGAATCTAAACTGTATCCTAAGAAAATTCCTTTTTCTGATTTCTTCTGTGTTTTGGATCTCTTAAAATCCTGAATGAAAACATAACAATCACATCCAAAGATTCTAAGCTTATTTACATCAATACTGCGTCCAAACCATAAATCCACAGGACTTTTACCTTTCACAGAACTTGTTCCAGTCTGATTCAGTGTAAATGTAGCATAACTAATTGCTTCTGCCCATAAGTTTTCATTTAGATTTCTTGCATGTATAGCTGATCTAGCAGATTCTACAGTGTTTCTCATCTCTCTCTCAATTCGACCATTTTGTGGTACAGTGTATGAGTTCGACTTAATGTGGAAAACTCCAAGTTCTTCACAAAACTTCTTAGTATTTCCATTTTTAATTTCTTTCCCATTATCAGACTTTAAAACTTTTATTTTCTTTCTAAACTGATTCTCAACTAAAGTGATGAAGATTTTCAATTTCTCAAAAGTTTCATTTTTAGTTTTTAAGAAATAGACAGAGCGAAAATGAGAGAAATCATCTTTGAGCATAAAAAAATATTTTGCTCCTCCAAAAGAATTTATATTCATTTCGCACAAGTCTACATGAATTACATCAAGTACCTCTTTTGCCACTTCAAAATTTCTTGGATGTGGGAGACGATGGTGTTTGCCATAAACGCATCCTTCACACACATAGTCATCCCAATCGTCTACATACTTTATATTATTTTTCTTAAAAATGTCTCTTACATAACTAATATTCTGATGTGCTAATTTTTCATGCCACTTTTTAATTGACATAGTAACAATACACTTTTCTAAGTTTTCATAGCGAAACATCATTCTAAACAATCTTCCATCTCTGTTTGCCATGGCTGTTAATTCACCATTGTCTGAATCAAAAAAATACGAGCAATTTGGGTCTGCTTCCTGACGATAACCCTTGTCCAAGGCACTAGTGACGGAAAATAAGTTAAAGGGTATCTTTGGTGTATACAAAACATTTTTCAGTGTTATGTTACACCAATCTTGACCATTATAAGCTAACAAATCTATGTCTCCGACACCAGCACCTTCTATAAGTGTTGAATCTCCAATCATGACTTTTTCTGGTTCTTGTAAAACAGTATAATTTTTCAACCAGTCATTCCTTAAAGTCATGTGCTGAGTGGCACCACAATCTTGGTACCATAGATCTTGATAGTCATTCTTCATTGATAAATATTGTATATTAGTAACAGACAATCCAACATTAATCATCAATTTACTTTTTGATGTAGATTTGTCTGATGTTTCTGACTTACTATCTACATTTTTGGTACAATTTTTGGCAAAGTGACCTTTTTCGTTGCACTTATTACACGGATAATTTTTCTTACAATATTCAATGTAACTTTTACTAGGTTTATTCTTGCAGTACTTCTTTATGTGCCCTTTTTGTCCACATTTAAAGCATTCCTTTACGTTCACTTGTTTTGTTTTATTATTGTTCTGTCCCTTTGATATGAAAGCATTCTGACACTCATTATTGGCCTGTTCACTTTCTTTTTGCCTGTCTTCTTCAAGTTTCAAACGCTCAAACATGTTGTTCAACGTTTTGTCTGTGGAAATAACATTATCCCAAGACGTTCTAAAATGATGCAGCCTTGTTGGAAGTATACCTAATATCCTTTGCATAATCCAGTTTTCTTTAACGCTTTCACCTAGTGCAGACAATTCATCAGCATTATGTTGAATTGTCATGCAATTTTCTATTACTGATTTGTGCTCATCATACTTATAATTAAAAAATAATCTTTGCAGGCCTTCAACTGAAACGTTTGATTTTTTTCCATATAAGGTTTCCAACTTTTCTAACATAGCATTTGCAGACTGGCACCTTGCAATTTTCTTGGCTATATTACTGTCAACATTCAATCCAATTAATATTTGTGCTTCTAAATCCTTTTCAATCCATTCTTTTACAGCTGCGCTTGATTCATCTCCTTAGGCTTAATTTTAACTGCCGTTGCGATTTGATAAATACCTTTTGATTTTAAGGTTAGGTTAAGTTTGAATAGCCATGAATCATAGTTGGAACCTCCTTGCAAATCATCTTTCAACATTTCTAAATTTGATCTGACTAAATCCATGTCTATTGTTTAATGTAGTTTCTTCTCTACAACTGACTTTGTGCACTCAATTCTTACTGACACGTGCAACAAAAAAAAAGGGTTCTTGCGTATTTTTACTGTCCACAATTCGATTCAACAATGTGTTTTATTACTTCTCTGGGCCCATAACCTGTTATTATATTTACCAGGAAGCAATTACTCATAAAACACAATGATCTAATTAAATGAATTGATATTTATTAGTACATTAAACAATACATTAAATCACTCATGAAAACCGCACATATAATGTAAATAACAACGTAGGTATCTAGGATACATACCTCAATGCGACCGACATAGATGGCGACACACTCAACAAGTATAATAAAATAATTATTTATTAACAATTATAAAAGATAATAATGTTCTACTGTATTTTTACTAGATAATATAGCTGAATCCAGTGGCGAATATAGAATATATTTTTGGGGGGGGCCAAGATTAATGTAAGGTTAGTTAAATAATTTTAAGTAGACACCACATGATACTTTATATCAGTTTTGCTGCTCATATTCAGAGGGTAATTTGCGCTGAATGCCCCTTTTACTTTACCGAGATCACGCTTCTTTATTGTTGACATTAAATCATAACAAATATATCTATTTTTAAACAAACCAAATGATGAAAAGATCTGTTACTATATTTCAAACATTGGTCAAGATTTTAACAATGTCTCATCTGTAAACACTTATCCGAACTAAAAGAGTGAAATAGGTGATTGTGATTATCGTGTTTGGAGGGGTTCTAGCTATAAATATTGTTTTGTTCTGTCATGTTTGTATAAATTGCCAAGACCCCTATTTTTTCTTTTTGTGTATACACGCATATGTGTGTTTTATCAACTATCATTAAAAAACTGTTTTGAGTATTGTTTTGGAGAGACCTTAAAAGAAGGTTTAATAAAGTGACTGTTTGATAATGCAACAAAATTTGTTTTATTAATCGTTTATCCAACTGACAATAAAAAGAATACATAAAAAGGAACTCCACTTTTTATTTAGACCAATGGTTATGAAACAAAGTCCAGGTTTCTTGGTACACTTGTAAACTTATCAAGAACTTCATCATCACTAACTATAATGTCTCTGTGGATAGAAAGTAAAGCAAGCCCGTTAAGCCTACTTTCAGATGTGCTGTTCCTTAGGTAAGTCTTCAGTCTTCTCAGGCTGGAGAAAGTTCTCTCTATGGTTGCGACAGAAACAGGAAGAACTGCGAGTAATTTCAGAAGGGTATAAATGTTGGGGAAGAAAGTCTTGTCACATTTTTCTAGAGAACTTATAGCCGTTTTTGGAAGATTTGAAGGATTTTCCTGACTCCACTTTTCTTTCCACAACATAAACTCACTTTGCACAATCTCTTTATGTGACAAATCTTCTTCATAGAAACCAAAAGCAGCCTCCAGTGAACCGAAATCTGTTATGATACACAATTGTGGAAGGATGTTTTGTAAGGATGCAACTGTTTCCTTGTGAGATTCAAAGCGTTCTTTCAGTGAGTTACAAAAATCGTCCAGGTATGGCACATAAACAGCTCGTCGATAGTATTCTTCTTCTGTGGTGTAAGGGACGTTGCTACGTGCTGTTTGAAGGCGGCAAATTCTTGGAATCTCTTCCTTAATGTCAAGTTTGGCAGCGAATGACTTTACTTGATTATACAAGGCTTTAAATGAGTCATCAGCATTTGCCCTCTCCTTCGACAGAAGGTGTAAGACACTCGTAACGTTAGTCAAGGCCTATGGAAGATCTATATTTTTGTTTTGAAGCTGCTCAGATAAGTTATGCGTGGTTGATAGCATCTGGCTCAAAACAAAAAGATTAATAAGAAATGCAAATTGACTAATAGCACTACTTAGAGTGTGAGCCTTAGAAGCTGAGTCACCTAATTCCTCTTCTTCTATTTTGCAAAGGGAGAGAAAGATAGGTTCCAAAATGTCTTTAAATAAAATTACTGAGTCGTGCCTTTCTACCCATCGGGTTTCGCACAGTGAAATAAGTTTCTTTTTCTTTTGTTCTGGACAACATTCAGAAATCATTGATTTCAATATTTCTGTTCTTTTGGCTGACATATGAAAGAATCCACAGACTTCTTTTATGACACCCATACAGTTTCTTATAGAAGGTATTCTGCTCGCATCTGACAAACACAAATTTAGAGTGTGTGAAGAACAATGTGTATACAGGGCTAACTGTAGCTTTTCTCTGATGGAAGCTTGTACTCCTCTGAATTGCCCACTCATCGTGGCAGCGCCATCGTACCCTTGGCCTCTCATTTTGTTTAGATCAAGCCCTAATGTTGACAAGGTCTCCAATATTGTGTTAGCCAAACCTGCTCCAGAGACGTCATAAACGGGGACGAATGTCAGAAAATCTTCTCTGATTTTGAAAGTTTGGTACTCTACGTAACCAGAGAGAAAACTGTTCGATTTGGCTGATGTCAGTGGTTTCATCTGCTAAAACGGAATAAAAAACAGACTTTCTGACATTTTCTACAATTTTTGATTGTATTAAGTGACCGAATATGTTAATAAGTTCGTTTTGAATGAAAGAACTTGTGTACATCGTCTTCCCACCACTGGTCGTTAATTGGTCTTTAAGAATATTATCTCCACTGTTGGCTCATTTTGGTCCGGTTCTTCAGGGCTTATTCGTCCAGAGTCACGATGACCCCTTAGAGCTATTTGCTGCCTCCCGCAAAATCGTATTGTTTGTATTATAGGGATTAGCCGTTTTCTATTATTCTCAATATCCAGTCTTCTTTGGGCATTTACTTGATTGATAACACTTTCAGCCTTTTTCTTAACTATAGCTTTTGTGTTTTCAGCGATCAAAACATATTTCTTATGATAGGATAAGTTTTCATGTTTGCTAAACATTTCCCTGGCTTTTTTTAAATTGGTAAAAGCCTGAATAACCAACGCCCCTGCTACTTGGTGATCTCCTTTCCCTACATTTTCGGTATGGGAAAATAACACACAGTACTTGCAAAAAGATCCAGATTTTTCCTCTGAATAAGCTAACCACGTAAATTCTTCTAGCCACTTCATTTGAAAAGATCTAGTATGGTTTGAACTAGTAATGGAGGGAAATTTGTATCCAGGCTGAGGTTTCCAAACATTTTCTAATAAAAAAATTTTTTTTTCGTTTGTGAAAGACTGAACGGAATTGTTTTGACAATAGTTTCCAATATCATAGATATTTTTCCTTACTTGATTAGGCCTACTATCCTCCATAACCGGAACTACATTAATTGAGCTCGAAGTAGCGACATCACAAGAAGCAATTCTACCAATGCAGCTGACTTCAGCATTGTCACCGTCAGGCCTATTTGCACTTTGTCCTTTCGTAACACTACCGACTTCAGGACTGTCACCAACAGGCTTATTGACACTTGGTTTTTTGGCGAAAAAGTTTTGAATAGAAGCTTGCCTCTTCATTACAATTGTGGTTCACTTACGGCCAACTTCAATATGCTGATAAAGTACGTAAACATTAACACTTAAAACACCACCATACTTCAGTACAACAGATGTCGAATAAACGTAAACAACAAACAATGGCTGCCACTGAACTGTTCAGTTGTCCGCACGCGCAGATGGCCGGGCGGGAGCCCGAGTCGGACCGAATCAACCCGAACTGGCACGAACTTCACACCACTACCACCCCACTCCCCTCACCGATATGGGGAATTATCACTGTCTGCCGCGGCGATGCCTTCGCGCATGATTCATTAAAATAATTCAGATTACGTTACTTATTTTTTCTTTATATTCATTATTTCGGGGAGGGCCCGGGCCCCCCCTTATATACGCCCCTGGCTGAATCCAAGTAACTGTAATGGGATATTTGTTTAAAATGTTAAGAATGAATCCGCATGATTGAACATGTGGCAAGAGATTTTGCCTTCCTCTTTTACATGACTTCCACAGTTTTCTTTTCTCTCTTACTTCCTTTACAACTTCAACATTTGTATTTCTCTCTATCCTTCTCTTCCTTTCTCAACATGCAGGTTTACTTCTATAAAGAAAGGTCTTATTGGAAGTCATTTGCAAAAGCCTTCCTAAGTTCTAAATCAATGTTATTACTTCCATGCACTTTCTGAAAATCTTGTTTAGCAAATGTTACTCTTCTGCCTAACTCTTTCACATACTTTTTTCCTTAATCATAGTGTCCAAGTAGCAAAATTCTTTTGCTAGCTCCATTTATTAATTATAATTTACATTATCATATCATTATCAAGTGTATATATATCATTAAACAAATTTCAGTTCATCAACGTTTCAAATTTGGCGAGTAGTTCAGTGGCCAGAGTTCAGAGTTTGCCAATTCATTTTTAATTAGGCAAAACAATTTGCCTAATTATTTTGACAATTACATATTTATATAGTTCTTTAAGAAGCTGAAACAATTTAACAGTACCCATATTATTGATTTAAGAATTTATTAATACTAAAGAGACTCAGAACACTAGTATTTTAGACAAAAATTCTCAGACAACAAGTTAAAACATTTCTATCTAAGATACTAGTGTGTTGGAATACTATTTATAAATTCTTACATGATACTCAGACACATAATAGACAATAACATCCAAGTACTAATTTATTAATAAATATTTATTATTTATTAAAAAATTATTAATATAATTTGATTTGTACTTTATTTATTTGCACGATCACATAAAACTGTGTTTTGATGAGTTCACATAAATTTTACATTTTATAGTATATTTCCTAATCTTTTTTATGTGTGAAAATAATTAAATATACAATAGCTGTATATTTGACTTACCTTTACAATAGCTGTGAAATTTGACTGCAAGAATCGTGGAGGGTTATCGTTGATGTCTAGAACGATAATACTGATATTCGCTGAAGTTGACAGCTGAGGACGGCCATTATCCACTGCAGTAATATTTAATTCATAATGTTGAATCTGTGAAGAGAGGGATTCGTATCAATGTAGTATTGTAATTGCATCTAAGAGTGAATACAGTGTATATAATGTCTATTTGAATCCTGAGTGATGACAGTTGTTTTAATTATTTTAGCTAATGTATCATAAATTTATAATATAATACATTGATTATGTGGATTAATACGGAGTACAAACATCCAATAAGTGATTTGCTTGGTTAACCAGTTTGCCAAGTCTTAAACATTTTGTAAAGGAATATACTGTACGTGCACCAGCTGTGCTACCAAGACGCCTAAAGAGTGGTGGGGGGGGTCTACTGATTGATAATGCGTGCTTGTGTTGGTGCGGTATTACTGGTTCTGTAAATAATTCTTCAGTAAGTGTTCGTTCTATAGCCAGTTGTTCAGAAGACGTATTCAGTTGTGATTTTGTGTGCGTATTAGATTGATCATTCGTACATTATATGTCAGTGTAATTTATTGAATATTTTGTTTAAGTGTATTTTCTTATTCGCTACAAATTTACTATTAGCCTGTCGTTTAATTATTTTATTTTTCGTTGTCAATTACTAAGCAATGACTTTGACATTAATAATTATATTTTATGAGTAATTCCATTAAAAAATAATATTAAAATGACTTCGCAAAAAAGTAACAAAACAGTTCATTTGGAAGGATGTGAAATTATATCATCTGTTATTGAAAAGTGTGATAAAGAATCAAGGAAAGAATATTCCATGAATATTCCTTCACGGCTAAAAACGCTACAGCAAGAGCAGCATATTACACTGGTGTTTCAGAATTTACAATTTAAAAAATCTAGAAAGAACATAATACACATCTAGAAAATTGCCCAGATCAACGTTTAAGTAGCCCAGGGAAACGGAGAAAACCCAGACCGAATCACACTGCGGTAAGCATGGGCCAGTTTGACAGATGTGTAATCAGAAGAGTTATTAATGATTTTTACACAGTGCAGAAAAAAGTGCCAACAGTGGCAAAACGTCTATCTGTGATGAAAGAAAAAAATATATTTTTTGTGGGGTAACAGTTCTTTATAATTAAGGAAATAGGGTTTAAGTAGAAAATATTTAATAATAAAAGAACTTTACTAATTGAAAGACCGCAAATCGTGATGTGGCGGCATCGTTATCTTACCCACCTTAAACTTCATCAAAAAGAGAATAGAGAGATAGTGTTCATAGATGAAACATGGGTAGACAGTAACGTAATGCATCAGAAAGGATGGCGAAGTAACAAATGCAATATTCACATTAATCAGAGTGGCTCGAAGAGACTAATAATATTGCATGCAGGGAGCAGAAATGGATTTATAACTGACGCGAAACTTATATTCAAGGCCGGTTCGTCTAGTGGGGACTATCATGGACAAATGAATAGTGTTAATTTTGAAAAATGGATTAATGAAAAGGTTCTACAAATTTACCAGCAGAATCAATAGTTATAATGGACAATGCTCCTGGACAGTAGTGTGGTAATTTTCACATTAATAGGTTGGCTAATCTGTGCTTTCTGATATTGCACTATCATGTTCTTATCTCGTTTTTATAACGTCACAGTTAACCGAGTTGCAGCAGGCGGCAGATGTCATAACGTTTGCTCGCTTGTTCTGTCATCATCATTTTTCTTGTCATCAGACAATCATTGTAGGCCTTAGGCCACAACATATATTGCACTTGCAATACATTAGCAATACCTTGCTAATTCTTTTTCATGTAGCTTGAGTGCCGTGTACTCGCGCCTCAAGTCTTACGACATTTCATACGACATTCGTCTAGGCCTTAGGCCTTAACGTTTTAATCTGAGTGCCGCACATTTGCGCCTCATCTAACAGGTAGCGTTCTTAACGACTCTGTTTATTCAAAATCAAATTGTGCAGACTTAGCCAATCTCAACACCATGATATAAGTGTACAGAACTTAATAAATGTATTATACAGTCCACTATCATCATTATTCTGCATCCTGGCAATAACACCACAAGCATCATTCTTCCTAACATTTTTGGTCCTATCGGGCCACATCTTAACATTTTTTTGGTCCTCACGTGACGGATCATTCTTCTTACTAACATTTTTTTGGTCCACTCGGACCGGATCTCACCATTTTTTTGGTCGCTCCATGCCTGGATTCGTCATTCACCTCTTGACCGCTCTAGCGGTTTCATCATTTTTCTGCCCCAATTTCTGGCCATCACGGGCGATTCAGCATATTCGCTGATCCGACTGTCTCGGGACTTCTTCAGCATTTCTTTCATCGCCATTGAGCCTCGTGACGACATCACTGCAAGAACATCCATGTGCTAGCGTCTACACTCCAGTTTGAGCAGTCATCTCTACGGTCTGTGTGTTTGCCATCTTCTCCACGACTTTGACGCTCCAGGACATCGCATAGCAGGTACCACATCATTAACAGGTGCGTACAATGGTTGAAGAAGGCCTCAAAGTGTTCGTCAGAAAGAGAGGCGGCATAAAGTCTGCCATAGTGCGTATTAATTCAGCTATCATTAGCTTTGATAAAAACACTAGCACAAAACATTTTTTAACAGTTAGACTCGAAAGTCTAAAAAGCTTGGCAACAAAATATGATGAGGTACAGTCCGAAATTGAACTCATTCCTAAAGACATAAACGCTGCTCAAGAAGACCGAATTGAGGTTGAAGAGCTGTTATATTCAACAGAAGCCAATATCTTGCAGTTGATAGAAAGCTTCAACGTTCAGACTGTATCTCCCGTATTAACAAGCAACATACAATTAAAACCGATAAGTTTGCCCTGCTTCACAGGTAATATCTTAGAATGGCAGCACTTCTATTCAATATTTCTGGACTTGGTGCACGCCAGATCTGATTTAACCTCAGTGCAGAAATTACACTACTTGTATTCGTCTCTGAAAAATGAGCCGCTAGATTTAATTAAGTCATTACCTATCTGTAACGAAAACTACTCGATAGCGTTGAGTTTGCTGTCCGCTAGATATGACAACAAATTCATACTAGCTAAGTATTATATTCAGAATTTACTTGAAGTAAAGTCAACAGTTAAGGACTCTGTCCAAAGTTTGGCAGAGTTCATAAATACAATAATGTCTTCCGTTAATTCACTGGCGGCCATGCAACTGTCAGTGGATTCATTCAAGCTTATCACTGTACAATTATTGTCAGCGAAACTCGACCATACTACTTTCAAATTATGGAAGGAGTCTATAGACCCTGATAATCTTCCTAACTTTCAAGGTTTCACTCAGTTTTTAAGCGCACGTAGACAGCTGTTAGAAAATACACTGCCTATCGATGCCGGACAGCAACTCAACAAGCTAAGTTTAAGATTCAATAAATCTGACAAACATAAATCACGAAACTCTGCTGGCAGCACTGCATTTAAAAGTTATCACTCAGCTTCACACAATTATTTATCCTTATGCTGTAAATCTAGTCATCCAATTTACATGTGTGACAAATTTCGTGCATTAAGCACATCAGAACGAGGACAATTCATATTAAATCATAAACTCTGTACAAATTGTTTAAGACCTTTTTTCTATTCTTTTGCGATTTCGTATGCATAACTATGTTCTCATTGCCGACATCGAGAAGATGTATCGACAAATTCTGGTAGCTGAGAAGGATTGTCATTATCAACGTATTCTGTGGCGTGACTCTCCCCTCGAACAGTTTAAACAGTTTGTACTGCGAACTGTAACATACGGCACTGCTACTGCTTCGTTTTTGGCTACCCGCTGTCTTTAATCAGATTGGTAAGGATCATCAAACTTCTTTTCCTGACGTGGTGTCAGCTATAACCAATGATTTCTATGTCGACGATTTGTTAACCGGTGCAGACACCATTTCTGATCTGACCAAGTTGAAATCTGACTTAGGTACGTTGTTGAGTCAATACGGTCTCACTCTACATAAATGGGCATCAAATGAACCCAATGTGGTCGCAGATCATGACAATTTATCACTCCCTTTAAACAAACAGGGTAATGTGCGTACCTTGGGCATTCTCTGGAATAACACTACCGATTCATTTTTGTTTGACATCAGATCATTCCCCGTTGAATCAAGCATCTCTAAGAGGAAAATCCTATCGATTATTGCAGGTATATATGACCCACTCGGACTCGTCGATCCCGTTGTTTTCCTGTACAAACAGTTTATGCAGCAACTTTGGCTGTGCAATCTTGGTTGGGATGAGCCAATCTCCGGGCAATTACACTTGCATTGGCATTCATTATGCGATAAATTATGTCTGATCAGTAAAATCATTGTCCCACGTTCTATTCGCTGCAAGTCTAAAGCAAGGATAGTTGAATTACATGGGTTTTTGGATGCTTCTGAAAGGGGATATGGGTGTTGCGTTTACATTAGAGTCATTTATCAAGATTCATCGGCCTCTTGTCACCTTCTGTGTTCTAAATCTCGCGTAGCCCCCCTACGACAGGTGTCATTACCTCGCATTGAACTCTGTGCTTGCTTGTTGTTATCGCGACTCTTGTTCAAGGCCGCCCCTGCTCTTCATTCCTTTATCAATAGTGTTCACCTCTATTCTGACTCTATGGTGTCCCTTTACTGGATTCATGCCCAGTCTTCTAGGTAGAAAACTTACGTCGCTAATCATCTTGCCGAGATTCAGCGTCTTACTGAAGCCTACACATGGCATCACATCAATTCTCGACATAATCCTGCTGATATTTATTTCTAGGGGATGTCATCCCGACGTTTTGTGCGATTGTTCGCTTTGGTGGCATGGTCCCGCTTGTTTGTCTCAATCTTCCGAGTCCAATCTTTTTCCACCCTTTTTACCTTCTAATCTGTCGTCTTCTGAATTCACTGCAGAGGAAAAACAAACCCCCAAACTTTCTCTAATGTCTACCCTGGATTGATCTTTCAAGGGACTTCTCTTCGTTGCACCGTCTGACACGCGCGTACGCTTACTGCTTTCGATTCATCAAAAACATTAGACTCTCCAGGGCTGAGAAAATATCGGGCGCTCTTACCCCCGTTGAAATTCATTCCACTCTCAATTTTTTCATAAAACAATCTCAGTCGATCCACTTTGCTGCCGAGATTAATTGTCTTTGTAATGGGTCTTCTGTCTCTATCAGGAGCAAGTTGTCTTCTCTGGACCCGTTCCTTGATGAGTCTGGTGTAATACGCGTCGGGGGTCGATTACAGAAGTTGTAACTACCTTATGACAATAAGCATCCTATTGTCTTGCATCCATCAGCTCATATTACTCGCCTTATTATTGAACGCGAACACATTCGTCTACTCCACGCTGGTGCTCAACTCGTGCATCACTCACTTCGTCAACGTTAGTGGATCATTAACGCCAAGATAGTCATTCGCTCTATCATTCGTAGATGCGTCAAGTGCCTCAGGTTTAGTGCCAAACATCAGATTCAGAGGCTTGGTATTTTGCCATCTCCCAGAGTCACTCCTTCGCGGCCGTTTCTATTCTGCGCAGTTGACTATGGTGGTCCCTTCATGATTCGTCATGGCGGGCAGAAATCTAGGACTCTGTCAAAATCGTACGTGTCTTTGTTCATCTGCCTAGCAACTAGGGCTATTCATTTGGAATTAGTTTCCAACCTTACAGCCAACGCGTTTATAGCTGCCTTACGTCGTTTCATGTCCCGTAGGGGCATACCCAGCCAGTTATATTCTGATAATGGCACGAACTTTAGGAAGGCCCGCAATGTTTTGCATGACCTTTACAATCTTTGGCATAATAAGGATGCCACCTCATCAATCCAATCCTTTACGACCTCTCAGGGTATTACATGGTCATTTATTCAGCCCTCATCACCTCATTTTGGTGGTCTTTGGGAGAGCGGTATAAAGAGTTTAAAGTATCACTTGCGCCGCGTGGTAGGCAAGTCTATACTCACCTTCGAGGAGTTTACAACAGTTTTGTCTCAAATAGAGGCATGTCTAAACTCATGTCCATTATTTGCCGTTTCATCGGATGTAAATGATCCGGTGCCACTTACACCTGGCCATTTTTTGATTTGCGCACCTTTAACGGCGTTACCTGATCCAGACTTATCTCACATTCCCATCTCTCGTCTTGGACGTTGGCAACTTCTCCAGAAGTTTGTCCAAGTCATTTGGAAAGCTTGGTCTCGCGACTACTTACATCAACTACAACAACGTCACAAATGGAAATTTGCCAAGGATAACGTTTCCATTGGTGACCTGGTTTTACTGATTGAGGATAACTTACCTCCATTAGCGTGGAAATTTGGTGTAATTACCGCCACATTTCCCGGCCCAGACAACTTAATTAGAGTAGTTGACGTTCGCACGCCTACTGGCACCTATCGCCGACCAATTCATAAATTATGTTTGGTCCCTACTAGGGACGAACAGTAAAAAAAAGGGTTTATTTTCCTTTGTATATATTTGTAATCTGTAATACATAAATCAGATGTTCAAAGAAGACTTTGTTAGTTATAAGCACCTTTGTTTTTAGCATAAGCTTTAATTTGTATATTTTTGATTCAGAAACTGTTTGTTTTATTCAAGCAAGTGTCAGTTTATTTAATATGCAAAGCTTTAATTATTATTTTGTACTTTCGTATATGCAACATTTGATTTATGCCTCATGTCTTTGCTTACTATTGTTTTTATGTAAAAATTTGGTATAATATTCGCATGGTCTGCAGCTGTACAAACCATGTATTACATTTGTACAACCACATTGTTGTACTTGTCACTTATGCTATTGTGCCTTGTATTCATGTATTTGTAATTATCTAAACCAATTTCTATTGTATTTATTATGTATAACTTGTATCTATGTAAAACACATTGTTTTATCCGCATTTAGTGTCTATAACCATACGCCACGCCTATATTTTTATATTGTATTTTGTATTTGTATTTTGTGATCATGTATTGCACAATTATTATTCATGCTGTAATTATGACATACATGTCATTACACTTTGTGCTTACAATCATTCAACTATGTATAGCTTGTCTTTACATGTATAATTTTATAACAATTTTGTTTGTTCATTGTATTCATACTATCTATAGGTCTACTGGCCTTATCTGGTTCAAGATAACCATTATGACTTGCACAAATATTACAATTTATCGGGCCCATCATGTGATGAGTCACCGATTACATACAATATATAGTGGCAATACATTGCTAATCTTGCATTTATATTACTCATGTATAATCAGGTTACAAGCCGATTTTGGCCTGTTCAACTCTTATCATCATTCAAGCTTATCTCTAAACAGTTAATGTCATAACTGTTATCTAAGATTCAAACTCAAGGTTCAATGTAGCCTACTGAGATTAACCTTTATTATTAAGAACTCTGTATTTTTCTACAATAAGTTATTAAAATGTATTAAAAAATCTTTTGATTTTTAGCGGGCAGTTATGGACAGTAGTGTGGTAATTTTCGCATTAATAGGTTGGCTAATCTGTGCTTTCTGATATTGCGCTATCATGTTCTTATCTCGTTTTTATAACGTCACAGTTAACCGAGTTGCGGCAGGTGGCAGACGTCATAACGTTTGCTCGCTTGTTCTGTCATCATCATTTTTCTTGTCGTCAGACAATCATTGTAGGCCTTAGGCCACAACATATATTGCACTTGCAATACATTAGCAATACCTTGCTAATTCTTTTTCATGTAGCTTGAGTGCCGTGTACTCAAGTTTTACGACATTTCATACGACATTTGTCTAGGCCTTAGGCCTTAACGTTTTAATCTGATTGCCGCACATTTGCGCCTCATCTAACAGGTAGCGTTCTTAACGACTCTGTTTATTCAAAATCAAATTGTGCAGACTTAGCCAATCTCAACACCATGATATAAGTGTACAGAACTTAATAAATGTATTATACAGTCCACTATCGTCATTATTCTGCATCCTGGCAATAGCACCACAAGCATCATTCTTCCTAACATTAACATTTTTTTTGGTCCTATCGGGCCGCATCTTAACATTTTTTTGGTCCTATCGGGCCACATCTTATACATTTTTTTGGTCCTCACGTGACGGATCATTCTTCTTACTAACAGCTCCCTATCACTGTGCCCAAACTGACAAGGCACCGTCAAAATACGCTCTAAAAGAAGAAATGAGAGAGTGGCTTTTTAGAAATGGCATCTACTATGATGAGAAAACGTGGAAACAAGAACTTTACTGTCTTATAGAAGCACATAGACCAAAAGAAAAAAAAAACATTTAAAATTGATGCTATTTTGAAAGCTTTTGGTCACACACCTCTTCGATTACCACTATATAAGTGCAATCTAAATGCTATTGAATTAGCATGGGCGAAAATAAAGCATATAATACGGGACAATAATACAACAGGAGATTTATCATTAGATGTGCTTAAAAAAATTACTGAAATGGCAATTGAGTCAGTTACACCTTGTGACTGGACAGGATATGTAAACCACGTTATACGAATAAAGGACTACTACGGTGATAAAGATGGCATTATGTCAGAGATTATAGATTATTGACAGTTTTGTAATTGAAACAGGAAGTGTCAGTGACAACAATGATAGTGAGGAGTCTGAAACAGATTCAGAATTGGCCCAACCACTTACATGAGGTAAGTTACAACTTACTCAACCATTAGAAATTTACCCGTCAATTAGAATTTTTGTTATTGGTTGACTGTGCTTTATATTGCCATTAAATCCCGTTTAGGTACTGTATAATTACACTTTCTAAACTAACATTTTTATTGGTTAATAGTGATCTGAAAAGTGTAAGCAATAAATGAAACTGGCAAAGATAAAGGCTATATGCAATTAGAAATACCATGTAATAAACATACCATGGTCCCTTTGTGTGGTATATGTTTTATGTTTTTAAATAATAAATAAATAATGAACATTTGGGAAAATTTACAAATATACAAACATAAAACACAAAACAACCTAATACCTGAACAAATACAAATCATACAAAACATGACACAATTTTCAAAGCACTCAACATAGAAAATAAACAAAATACTAATATATACACCACAATCACACACAATAATACCAATTTAAAGCACCAGAGACCAGCAGGAAACCAAAGCAACAACCACCCAACACACAAATACCTCACAAGGCTCAAAATTAGGAAGGCTGAAGATGGAAACACAAGGCTTCGCGAAACATGTTCCAAATAGGGAGAAAACATCTTTAGGTAAAGTTATTATAAAATATATTATATATGTATATAAATTTTTGTATTTGATATATATAAATTCATAAAAATCTGGTTTGTTAACTTGGAGTCATAGTGTCAGGTACTAAAAAAATTAAATAAATACAATTTTTAACTTTCTGAGTGTGTGGAGGATACTACGTTGGCCTGTTGGAAGGTAGAACCCTTGCTGTGGGCTGCTGCTTGTGTTGTTCCTCCCATAAATGAGCACCATCTTGACATATATGTGGGATATACATATAGTCAACTACACATAGCTACAAAGTAGCCAGTTAGTCACTGAGTAACATGTTGTTATGTAGATATACTTGATCATGTGATAGCCTATACTTTTGTAATATCATTAATACGTTTTCTTCGTTGCTGTTAGGTGAAAGCGATTCTGTTTTCGAATTATGGCTGATCAACAAGGCATTGAGAACAAGAGAAAGAAGAAGACTGTATCAGTGGCACACAAACTGTTGTCTTTAAGAAAACTGGATAAAGTTACCACTTTAACTGAACTTAGGAAGGGGTACAGCATCTGCAGTCAACTTTGGAGACTGAAAATAGTAACGAGTTGAAGTTGAAAGTTGGTATTCTGCTCAAGCTTCAACTTGAGGACTTCAAGAACGTAGACAAAGTGAGGTTAGGAGACTATGATCAGGTCATTGAAGTACTTTTTCTTTACGTACACTTTGCTTCTGCAAAAGTACTTTGTAAAATAATGTAATGATGGTACTTGTGGTATTGTTTTTGATTATATCAGTTATAGTAACTGGATTCCGCTTGGTGTTCTTATCACTTTTACATGTAGTGATAAAATGTTTAAAATGTGTGATAAAGTGATTAAATGTGTACTTTTTTGAAACATGATAGATAATAATCAGTAATTTCTGTTTTCAATTAATCTCTAACTTATTAGCTATTTTTTTTATGTTTTCAGTTTAGTACAACATCATACTACTCAAATATAAAGAACGCAATTTCTGTTTCAGTTTACTCTAGGATAATCAAATTAAATAATAATTATAAGAACTTTCTCTACTCCATTGCTGGCAAAAAGTAATATATCAGGTAAAATATATCAAACATTTAGTTTTTAAAACTTGAAATAAATTTATAGTATCAAAAAAATTCTGCATATAACAAAAAGGTGGTAGACTGAATTTTATGTATTATATAAATGTGGTCAACCAATTAGGTTATCAAGTATACATATGGTGGCCAGTACCATTTCCCTGTCTAGGGGTTGTGCTATGACGAGCTGGCCAGTCTCTGAATCCATAAAGAACTGTTCGTGTATGTCACCACTGCTGATGGAGTAGTGTACTCTGCTATTTTCACCTGTGTCTGTGTCAACAGCCATCACCTGTGTGCAGAAAGACAGAATGTAATAAATGAATGAACATGCAAGCAAACCAGAATAGATGAAGTCATTACATAAACAAGACAAACTGGAGTGTTTTTGTTTATTGTGGCTAGCCCAGCCTTCTGGCATCCCAGTACAGCTGCACGAAGTTCCCTGAAGCTTACAAACTTGTGTCCAGTTTTTGGCAGTGGAGGAGGAGGTGTAAAGTAGTCATGGCCAGTATTGAGATGGAATGAAACAACAGAGTATCTCCTAATTATTTTTGTTGTTCTGCCAAGTTGCATCTATATTTTTCCACATTTTGTCAATGACATTCTTGGGACTACTGCTCTTGACACTGACTGCTGATAAACCTCTGAGCTGGTGAAGAGAGGTATCTTTCTTTGTTAGGTTATCTGCTACCTCATTTTCTAATATTCCATTGCCACGTGATGTTTTTATTGTGCTATTGGAGTTTTTATCATCTGTTGTATGTCTCCAAGAGCTTTGCTGATAGTTGTATGAGCTTTGCTGATATGAAGACACAGCTTATATTACTGCCTCAGAGTCCATCAATATAATGACATTTTGATAGTTGTTGGGATAATCCAATATTGTCAGAAAAGCCCATGATATGGCTTCTATCTCTGCATCAAAATTTGTTCTGTTCAGGCCCGTAGGAAAGTGGTGTGAAAACAGGGGGAAGTAGATTCTCACTCCAATATTGTCATCCTTTGATCCGTTTGTGTAAACTCTCAGCCACTGGTCTGACAGGAATCTTTCTTCTGTTGTGGAGATAGCTACTTGATTGAGGGCTCCTGGTGATTAGTCTTTTTCTTCTTAAATCTTCTAATAATAAAATATTAGAATTTATCTTTGAGAAACCTATTGGGTTAATTGGTAGGAGTACAGTTCTGTAGAAAGTGGTAACTGGTTTTCTTTAAGGTATTTTGAATAGAAAGTAATGAAGATTGTTTAGATTGGACACTGAGAGCCATGAACACTATGAAAGGAATACAGAGAGAGCACTTGCACCATCCCTGGTTTATGAAACAAGAGAAAAAACTGGAAAAATAAGTCATTTACTTCAGAACATAACTGTTCCACTTGAACAATAAGTTAATAATAAAACATTACTTAACATTTAGGAATAGCACATTGAGAAATCCTTTTTAGAAATATTGAAACAAAAAGAATGATGACCGTGAGGTTTTATCTTTTTTGTCGATGGTGATAATGATTTTACATGAGTGAGAAATGATGAAGTAGACAAAATTAAGAATTACAAGACATAAGATATCTTGATACATTACAAGAGAGTGTATCAAACAACAATATAGGATCGTTCACTAATACGAGAAGTATGGAACAAAAAGAAATTTTGACGAAACCAAAACATTGAAGCATGATAATGTTTTTAGGCTTTTGAAACGTATAATATGCATAAACTGCAGACTCTTCTGTTCAGCGATGTTCGTACGGATTTCTTAAAAACGACAGAGACCGAAGATTTGTAGACTATGGGGAATCGAAAGTGTGGAAAAAATATAGTGTTAAGATCACCTGGAGCGTTACATTTTTCGATGACGACAAACATTTTGCATCACGCATTTTGTGGACTGACCATCCAGCCTAAAAATATTATCATGTTAAAACAAGTCACTGTGGTGAATCTTATGTCATCTCACTTGATTTCCCTCAGTTTATTTATTCTTTACAAAGTAAACAGCACATAAGAACACACACACACACACACACACACACACACACACACACACACACACACTTTGTTATTGTTTGTTTTGCAAGCACGGAAAACCAATATTTTTATATTAAAATGAAAGATAAAGCATAAATGGAAAAACACGTTTACATTATAAATGTTTAATTTATTACAAGTACTTTTTTATAAGGAAAATCGTCACATGTGTACTCAGTTCATGGCAGGAGTAAAGAAACATTCGCTATTACTAATAATCTACAATGGTAAAAATGGAAAATTACAAGTATTAATATTCTTTATTAGAATTCAATATACATGTCACACACACACACACACACATTTCAGTGCAGCTATCATTCACATGGAAACAAAAAATTAATTAAATATTGTTACGAGAAGTGTACCGAACAATCCAGAACATTCTCCACTCCTCCATCCAGTGTTACGTCATTCATGTAGGTTGGTTCTAGTGAGTTCCAGGAACACTTAGAGATACGCATTAATCCGCTGGCATGCAGTAAGGAGGCAAAGCTGTACTGCACCTCTGTGGGGCCTATATAAAGCCATAGCAGCTGCGGCGATCGGGCGATATTACTGCGTGCGTTCAAGTGGTTATTAGTGAAGTGTTGTGTTTTATAATCGGGTGGTATAATTGTAATACAATTGTGTTTTATATTAGTTGACATTTTATTGCATGTGAACAAATTTTATTTGATTTGTTGTAAGAGACTGTGTTGTTAATTATGAACTGTTTAACTGTGAAAATTAAAGCGGGTGATTAGTGACTTAACTGGTGTCTTGTATTTTGTTTTCCACTGTACCTACGACGATCAAGTGACCGTCATAACAATATAATTAACTCACTACTGACTCGGAACACAAAGTTTTTTATAGGTAAAAACGTAAAAGTTTTACCTTATAGCCTGAACCAGTTTTCGCTTTTAAAAAGTTTCTTCAGAGGTTGCCGTTGGGAGCACTGTCCGTCTCATTGTTGGCGACGGTATCGACTTTTGAAAGATAGATGTTGTGTGTGTGGGGTGTGATATGTTTGAATAATGCGTATGATTTGAATTGTGTCTGTTCGTTTAGGATGTCGTTTTTATGTGTTTGTATATTTCCAATTGTTCTAGAGTGTCTAGTTTTCGGCCTTTTGTGGTATGTGTAGAATGTCCATGTTATTGTCAATGTTTTTGTATGTGTGGTTTGCTTCAATGATGTGGTTTGCAAAGCTTTTTAAAAGCGAAAACTGGTTCAGGGTATAAGGTAAAACTTTTACGTTTTTACCTATAAAAAATTATGTGTTCCAAGTTGGTAGTGAATTAATTATATTTAGTTAAGTCATGGACAACAAAATCCAAGAAAAAAAAAGTTTTACTTTGAGTAATAAATATAAACTAAATGATCCCTGTTGTATTATATTGCCAAAAATGTTGTTATGTTATATTGAAACATGTAATAAGACATCAGTCTCTTGGTGGCTTACCAAGACAATAATAAATAGATAAGCTGAACAAATTAAAATTTCCATACTCAACAAAGCATAAACATTGTACGAATTTTAATATTCATTGTTAAGAATATTTATAATAATTTTATGAAAATCGGTTGACATAACCATATGTCAGGGGTTCACACTGTCAGTCATAACATAAGACTGAGGTTTACAGTCGTGCAGATCATCTTGTCTGTTGGAACACTTATCCACTGTAAGATTCTGTCCTCTTGGTAATGATTTCAGGCTTTAATCAGATCTTAGTTTGTCCTAAAAACTACCAGCACACGGACACTTTTCCATCACATGTTTACAAAAATTTTATATTATTTTAATATTTTTAAAAGTGAAATAATTTAGCCAGTTCATTGAATGAGTGAAGCGAGTTCTCAGTTTCAACTCAACCGTTTGGCATTTGTCTGTCTGTTTACGTATTTGCTGTTGTATGTCTCATAATAACTTTTTATTGCATCAGCTGATTTTTGTAAAATTTAGCATGAGTGTCCATACTTTTATCCTACAAAATTGTATTGTTTTTTGAAACTGATCCTCAAACAAAATAGAGGGGGCAAAATCTGAGTGGTTCAAAATTGTGAAAATATCACAGTGTGGGGTATCAAATTAAAGGAAATTTTAACCACAATTTAAGTACAGTGTTTGTTTTTGAAAATTTCAAAATTTTTGGATATCAAGGTCCAAAAACTGGGTGCAAATTTTCATAATACACTAAAACTTTGTTTATCCAAATCGTGTTTATCCAAAAATCCGGTTTATCTGCAACAATTTTTAGTAAATTTTAAAAATACACAAAAGCATTTTTAAAAATTGGTTTTTTGATCATTTTGTTCATGCTGTTCAAAAACAACTTAAGAAAGATGGGTTACTTCAAAAAGCCGTGTTGTTAGGCAATGTCCCCACCCATCCAGGAGAGAAAGAGTTAAGAAATGGAGACATTTTTGTAAAGTTTTTCCATCCAAGTGTCACGTCTCATATCCAGTCAATGGACCAGGACTCAATTGAGGCTTTGAAACGCAGATATCGAAGGGCACTGTTAAGCTAAATTGTGAAGGAAAGTGACAAAAGTGACAAAAAAGGACATCATGACAATTTTAAAGGAAATTAACATCAAGAATGTGATTTACATGTCTGCAGCTGCTTGGGAAGAGGTCACACCAAAAACGTTAAGGAACTCATGGAAAAACCTATGGTCAGATATGCCAGTGGAAAATCAAGACAATGCCAACGAGAATGAAGAAGCCTTTAAAAATTCAAAATTTGTAGAAATATTAAGACACATGAAGGGCACAGTTACAAGTAGAAGACATATCCGAGTGGATGAATGCGGAAAAAAATGGTCCTGGATATCAGCTGTTATCCGATGATGAAATTGTTGCATAAATGTTCACAACAACCCGGTGAGGACAAAATCTCTGTCGATGATGTGGAAGAGAAAACGGGAGTCAACCATACAGAGGCAACATCAGCGTTTGAAGAGCTACTGTCGTATTTGGAGCGACAAGACGAAACTTCCTCTGCAGAACTTCTAACAATGAAACGAGTTCGAGATCATACAGCCAGCAAGCAAGCTTCAAAGCTTTGGTAAAAAACTATGATTGATTACTGTACGAACAAGCAATAGGACTGTTCCAGTACTGTAGAAACTATAATTTACAGTGCAGTGCCGTTTTATAGTTTATTGTGTCATATTCACTGTAAGTAACTTTTAAATTATTATTATTAAATGAAGTCACTGTACTTTCATATGCGTTATTATTCAAATAGAAGTTTCGGTTTATCCGAAATTTCGTTTATCTTAAACGGGCGCGTCCCATCAAATTCAGATAAGCGAGGTTTTAGTGTATCATAAAAATTCATGTAGGGTATCAAATTAAAGTGAATTTTAATTAATATTTGAATGTAGTGTTTTGGACATTTCAAAATTTTGGGACCCTAGGGTCTAAAAAAAAAGAGATAAAAAATTTCAAAAAATGTGAAAATCCAGCAGGGTGTCAGACTAAATGGAATTGTAAACCAAATGTGAATGTTTCAAACTGTTAGTGTTTGTTATATGATTGTGAGCTCTACGATTGCTACATTATTACTAAAGAAATAGTAGACGAATTGGGATTCTTATAATTTTTTCCATAATTAAAAAATTATCTAATACAGAAATTTAGATAATAATAAATGTACTTCATTCAAAATAGTGAGTGAGTTGTGCAACTCAGGTAGCATACTAGTTAAAATATAGTTGAATCCCTTGGCATACAGACAGACCTGCAAAACTGTGGTGCCGACTTGTGCATCTTCACTGACTTGGACTGCATACACTTGCTGAGTGAACATTGGTGCATTGTCGTTACTGTCTAACACAGCAATGTTGATCATCGCCTGGTTACTCAGAGGCGGTGTGCCCATATCTGTTGCTAGGACTGTCAACAAGTATGATCTTCTGACTTCATAATCCAGAAGTTCTAATACTTTAACCATTCCTGATAAAATGTATAAAAAAAAAACATTTATTTTGTAGTTTAACAGTTGTATAAGAATGATACATAAAAGCCATCATAGAATAATAAAGCATATAATAATTCTCTTATTGTCCTCCATCATTATAGATCACAATTATGTGATATAGATTCTATTAAATTTATGTACAGCAGACATTGTGGTGGAGATACTGAAGGCAATTTAGGTAATCTCAGATGGACCAGAAATATTATCTATAAAAATAATGATAGACATTTTGTCATTCATAAAATCATTATTTTTAATTTAAGTTAATCATTTTGGTTTCTATTTTTCGTAGCTGAATAATTCTGGAAGCAAAAATGGCTAGTACACTACATCCATTTTGTTTTGTCTGAGACATGAATCCTCCAGTGCTGGGAAATGTTAGCAGAGTGTACATGTTAAGCAATGGTGACAGATTCTCTATACTTTCAGTTAATGGAGTGAAAGAGTTTAATGTCCATATCTTTGTTCAGAGATACTCAGCATAGTAGAATGTATCCTATGTACTGACAGTGTGTTTTACACATTTACAATAGTAATATTTGAATCATTAAATGTTATATCTACTCTGAAAAGTATTGTCGTATTGTCATACAAATACTTTATTTCTTATTAACCTTATTTATTGTGGAATTACCATGGCCAAGTGTACAAAATGTTGAATGTTTTTTGTTTTTAAAATTGATAAAATTTTGGTCTATTTCTTTGTTTAAAATTTTTAATTACTAGTGTGAAACCTGATGTGACTATTATGTATCTGAGATGATCTTTATGTTTAATATATAAGTTACTTATTAGAAACTGAATTTTTTCAATTACTGAAATTTTTGGGGGAGGTAGGAGAGAGGTCAGGAGTGTATTGAAATCACCCTCTTCTCGAATTCACCTTGTGCCACTGGGTAGACAGTTGAAAACAACAAAGGAAAACTTCTTGTTTTATGAATAAGTGAACACAAACTCTCATGGCTGGAGTTGTCATAGCTGCACATGTTATCCAGGCTATTAGACCATGGTCCAAAATTTAAATTTTCTGAAATGTCAGACGTTTCAGCTGCACCAACACCAGCCATATTCAGTGGAGTGGGACCAAGATAGTACTACCCACTAAAGAAAAAAACTGAGATTGAAAGTAAAACCAGAAGCACGCTTCTATAAATAACTTCTGTTGTGGCTGTTTAAGACCAGCACCAACAGACCTTGACTCAGGGCTATGAAAGCTGTGAGCCACTCACATTGTGCTGAGCTCCTATTGGCCACATTGTAACATATCTAAACACTAGTCGCCAGTATTTATTTAGGGTCAGACATTCATCATGTCCATTACCATGGCCGGTAGCAGGACACACCCTTAACATCCAGATCATCTGTGGTCCCTGTGGCAGGAGCTCTATTTGAAGCACGGGACACAGCACACAAGTGGGTGACGGCCATGCCCTTCGTTCCGCACATCCCTACTTGTTGTTTTGTCATGTCTATTCATCCCCAAGATCTATTCATGCTTGAAGATCTTGATTGGCTCCATCTGCAACCAAGAGATGTACTGTCACATCGAGGACAGGAGGCTGAGAGGAAGGCCATACAGTTTTATTTGAGGAGATGTCCTGTCCTCGATGTGTTAGTACTTCCCTGCAGATAGTGGCGATCGAGATCTTCAAGCATAAACCCTTGGGGATGAATAGACGTGATGCTGCCAGAGCTGTTGGGATGAGTGTGTGAGATGTCCCAATAGTTTTCTAGTTCCGAGCTTCCGGAAGGAGCTCCTAGACATGATGAATGTCTGGCCCTAAATAAATACTGGTGGCC
This sequence comes from Magicicada septendecula, assembly GCA_034769895.1. Classification (NCBI taxonomy): domain Eukaryota; kingdom Metazoa; phylum Arthropoda; class Insecta; order Hemiptera; family Cicadidae; genus Magicicada; species Magicicada septendecula. The sequence continues at coordinate 583,890,614 of CM068369.1, forward strand.
GGTGCTTAGATATGCTGAAATCTGGCCAACAGGAGCTTAGCACATGAGTAGCTCACAGCTTTTGTAGCCTGAGTCATGGTAACATCTTGAACAGCTGCTACAGAAGTTATTTATACAAGTTTGCTTTTGGTTTTACTTTCAATCTCAGTTTTTTTTAGCAGACAGTACTACCTTGTACCTGCTCCACTCAAGATGGCTGACATTGATGTGGCCAAAACATCTAGCATTTCAGAAAATTTAAATATTAGACCATGGTATAATATCCAGGACAACATGTTGTACAGCTTCTTGTTTGATGGTTGTTTGCCCATACCTATGAAATTTATAGATTTTGTCTAAGCTATGAGAGCAGAGAAAACTAAATTTTACTAGTGTGACAAAATTACTACCAGCATTACTCATTCTTATGGCTCAATGAGTAACTGTTACAGAATTAATAAGTTCTGAAATACAAAATAATTGAAGGATATTGTTGAAATGTAGGATATTGTTTTAACAGCAATATATAATTTCTAATATAATGTTGCTTTCAACTAAGCAAATGTAAACATTTTTATTTAATGTTTAGGGAATGACTAATTAGTTTATGTATGAAATTCCTAGTTATTTTATTGCCATTTTCAACATACACCTGAAAATATAACTGACTAAAGTTAAAATGAGAACAGTTTTCTATGTGCCCTGGTGTATTTTGTATATAATAACAATGGAGAAATAGGCTCTGTGTGGAATATTGTTTCTTAAATACAGGACACCTTGACATGGAATGCCATTTATATAGCTTTCATTTTATTTATTTACTGGTTAGGAGGCATTGAAAGAAATAAGTGTTCTAGTTAAATTTACGATGGTTGTTGTTCTTAAGTGCCTGGTCTAGAGAGGAGGGCCACCTCCTACCATTAAACTGTTGTTACAGTTCATCATTAAATCAAATTTAAATGTCAATGTCATGAAATTTGACCAAATCTGCTCAATGAGTTGTGTTGTGACAGTTTTTAAAGTAAACAATAAACAACAGAAGAAGTTACAAATATTGAAATATTAATTTCCTCATTTGAAAGGAAAACAAATAATGAAATCAAAGCTTAATTAGATTCAATACATAGTGACTTGGGACCTTTGATACCTACATTAAAAAATTGGTTTGCTGAGTAAATGTATTGTTCTAATTTTTTTTTTTTTTTTTTTTTTTTGTAAAGGACAGTGGCTGTCGAATTGAGGTGACAATGCCGAAAAAGACTGGAAAAAATATATCATATTAAATGATTGCAGAGGTAATGATTCCCTGAGATTTCAGGCATAAAAATATGAATGTAAAGTATTCAACAAATATCTGAAAATATGGAAATGCAATCTGTAAACTATGTACCACGTTTGTGAACAATGGGTCAAAAACTTGTATGAAAAATATCTCAGAAGCTTCTTTAGACTATGTTCCAAAGGACGTTGTGCATTGTTTCATAACTATCGATGAAACAAGGATCATTTACTGTAATGGGTGTAGGTAGAGAGAGAATTTAGTTTTTGAATCCCCTCAAAATTTTCCATTCTGTTAAATCACCATAATATTGTGTCTTTTTTAATATCCTTTTAAGGTAAGCCAAATGGTGTAACAACCGGGCCTGCAAAAACATTTCCCTTAATTTTCGTAAGAACGGGTATACACAGTCGAACTTGAGTAAAACTATATTTCCCTACATGTATTTAACATAAAAACAAATACATTTACATTTTACCAGCACCTAATGTTGTACTTTGAGAGTGTACATTATTTGGTTAACTGCACAAAAGAGTGGTGACTCCAGTTACGAATGCACTGAGGCCACCAGCCAGATCTGTATCATTATTCATTGAGCTACAAATAATAAATGAGCTAAAGTACTGGACATGTTGTAAGTATTACTCTGACATTGGCAGGTTCAAATCTAGCCTTTGGAGGCCACAATGAGAATCTTCTCTGTTTTTCTCTCTCATAATGGATATTACACAAGCAAGTACTAAACAAGAAAAATCAAATGAGTCAAATAATCACATATGTCTCAATTTCTGAAGGTGAACCAGAAAGGCCCACCAACGTAAACTTGAAATTAATTAAAGATTGTAAGTATAATATTACTGACTCTGAACACTAAGTGTTTTATTGGTAAAAATGTAAAATTTTTACCTTACAGCATGAACCAGTGCTTCGTCAGAGGCTGCCACTAGGAGCACTGTCCATCTTGTTCTTCGTGATGGTGCCGTCATTTGAAAGATCGATGTTGAGCGTGTACGGTCTTTCAAATGATGGTGCCGTCACGAAGAACAAGATGGACAGCGCTCCTAATTGCAGCCTCTGACGAAGCTTATAATAAGCGAAAATTGGTCCAGGCTATAAGGTAAAAATTTTACATTTTTACCAATAAAAAACTTAGTGTTCTGAGTCATTAGTACTTATAATACTTATAATTAGTTAATCAACGGATACATCATGGACAACAAAATCCAGTAATTAAAGATTTTAAGGATTTATAGAAGTAACTGATAAAACTGGCTTAGGCTTAGAAGAAGAATTTAAACAGTCTTGAGGAGAATGTATTCCGTGTGCGTTATATAATTTTAGTAGCTCCTACAGCCATAAAGCGTTAGTATTCAAGAAGGAACAATGGCATGAATGAAGTAAGACTAATGGGGGGGGGGGGGGCTGCAAAGGTTTCCTGCAGGTAGCCTAGAAAAAAGAGTTATGCTACTGATATTATTTGTAAAAAGCTATAATAATAATAATAATCTCAGAGCATCTACAGAAATGTTGTTACAAGATGGTCACCATAAGATTTATCCCTTCCATTTTTTTGACCCCCCTAAAATAAAATTCTGCATGTTTATTATGCACCAGTGAGAAAAGAACAATAAAAACAAAGGAAGTCTAGTTGTGAAAATTCGCAAAAGGAAGCAAAAGCAGTCTAGTTATCTGAAAAGATGGTGGCATCTGGTTTTTTGGAATGCAAACATCGTTATGTTAATTGTTTTCTTAGAAAATAGAAAACCCATAACAAAAGAATTCTGCTACATTACTGGACCATTTGAATTCAAATCAAGAATAAATCTGGAAAGAGGAAAAAATGGATCGTAACAAATCACTAGCTTTAATCTACTTGGATTCATGTAGACTTAATTATTGTAATTTTTAGTTTAGACTGTTATAGTAAACTTAAATGTATTAAAATTTAATCACTTTCACAAGGATCATATTCTCTAGTTTTGGCTCTATTTGACTTTTATTTGTCTGCAAATATAAAAAAGTGACTGTCTGGACAGAAGTTTGCTTTGAATCACAAAATAATTGGTGATCATGAGGGCAAGTATGCTATTATACCAGTGGAGAATAAGTACACGAGGTACTTAATACCAAGTGGTTTTCCTAGTAAACTATACTTACCTGTTGAATCATCAATGCTGAATTTTCCATCATCGTTCCCTGCATTAATAGAATACATTATTTGTGCATTTTGTCCGGCATCGAGTGATGTCGCTTCAACATGAATAACTTCAGTTCCGACTGTGGCATTTTCAGGCACTGTTGCATTATAAAAATGGAACAGAAATTCTGGAGGATTGTCGTTGATGTCGAGTATTATGACTCGAATGTAAACAACACTCCACAATGGAGGAACTCCTTGGTCAATGGCTTTCAGCATCAGTAAATGTTCTGCTTTGGTTTCTCTGTCTACAGGTTTGATGAGAAATATCAGCCCTGTTTCTCTGACCACATCAAAATGCCCTTCACCAGACTCTACGAGAAAATATTGCATTCTACGATTTACTCCTATACAAAAGACAACAACAACAGATTATAATATAAAGTATAGTAAAAAAGTTCATATAAGTTTCTAATTACCATAAATGTATTACCTTTTTTGAAAATTTGAATTCTTAGCATAAACTATGTAAGCTACAAGGGTCAGTCAAATATAAAAGAGACTTTCTGAGAAACGTTTTATTGGCTTAACCTGTTCATAAGTGGGTTAAATCAAGTTGCATGCATCTATAGAGACAAGTTTATTTTTCTCTCAAATGATGCCATAGTGGATTGTTTGGGACGAGTGCACTATGGCCCATAAAATAATCAATAGAGGTCCTTGATCAACATCTCTGAAATTTATGTAATGCAATTTATGGGTGCAGTCACATTTCTTTCCACTTTAGATTTCAGACAAACACTACCAGAGCTGATGAAGCGAATGCATGTGTCAAATGATCGGTTCTATGGCATAATGTACAAACAGTATCACTCCCAATAATCAATACGAGACTCCAACTGGTAGGTAATGCAGGTGATTCCAAATTTTTTACAAACCTATTAAACCTTGGAGACGGCAAAATACCAGATGCAGATGGTGAGATACTGTATGGTTAACAGGGTCACTATTTCAGATAGTTCCTTCACTGGAAAAATTGATAGAAAAAGTTTATGGGCACATTGAGGCTATAAATTATCGTGGAGATTCATGGTTATGTGAACATCTGATTTTAGCATAAAGAAACGAACAAGTTAATGCCATAAATGACTGCATACTTCATCGATTCCCAAGAGAAGAAAGAAGTTATTATTCTATCAACATGGTATTAAGTATTAAATGAAGAAGATACAGTACATTGTACTACTGAGTTTTTGAATAATTCATCAGTATCAGAACTGGCAGCACACACGTTAACTTTAAAACTAGGTATTCGGATTATACTTATGAGAAATCTAAGCCCCCACATTTGTACAATGGTAAATGGTCAAAAGTTACATCATTTAAAAAACATCTTATTGAGGCAACTATCTTGGGTCCCCTCATACCCAATAATTTTCTGTTTCTGTTTCCAGTGACTGTCTGTTTTGCAATGACAATCAGTAAATCACAAGGGTAGACTTTACGTACAGGAGGTGTAGATTTAATAACTAACTGCTTTTCTCATGGAGACAATTGTATGTAGCATGTCCTTGAGTCAGCAAAAGTAGTGATCTCTTTATTTGTTCTGATGGCAGTACAAAAAATGTAGTCTATAAAGAAGCACTTCAGTAAAAAAAATTGTGTAATATATAAATGTATGTGATGTGTGTAAATGTATATTGTTAACTCCCTAATATATTGTGTATGTAATGTATTTAGTATTAAATCTGTTTGTAAATTTTATTTATTTATCCAAATAAGTTTTTATGTGTGTAAAATACATATAAACAGTAAATTATTTACAGAAAAAAGTACATCTTAGTTAATGTCAACATCACTGCATATTAAATATAGACATAGATGGTTAAAATTATATTAAATAACATATTAGAAATCAAATATTTGCATGTAAAGCTGCAGGTAACAGCTAGTAAATAATATAATCTATTTATAAAGGAAATGTAATATAAGTGGAATAATATAATAATTATTATGTGAGAGTATATTTAAACATGTACCTAAATCTTTATCTGTGGCTGGCACTCTGATGACAGGCATGCCGACTGGAGCGTTCTCGTGCAAACTGACTGTGTATTTGTCCATGTGAAAGTGAGGTGGATTGTCATTTACATCAGACAAAGTAATATCTACTTTAGATACGCATTCCCATTCAGGCATTTCCTCATCTTGAACGTGCACGTTTAAATGGTAATGCTCTCTTGATTCACGGTCCAAACCATGTCCAACGCTCAGGTTACCTGTAGTGATTAAGTAAGTGTTTACCCATCTAGAAAATTTATAAGAATTGGCTTATAATAGGCAGTCATACGAGAAGGAATCAGAGAATGATGAATATTAGCAATACAGGAGATTATAAGGAGCCAGTATTAGCACATAGCTGATAGTTGAATAATGACAGTGCATGGGAATGACAATCAAGAACATTAGTATGGTGTCTACTGACAGAAGTATAAAATGACAAGTGATGAAAATGGATCAATCAAGATTGTAAACAGACGATAGATTTTGATAAGTCAGATCAAGATGTGGAGTGGGGAAACACTCTGTTGCAAGGCTAACAAAATGTTGGTTCACTGCATATGCACAGAACAGTTTTGTACGGTGTTCCATAGTGTGCACATCAGACTAAACAAAGCAATCAAACAGACAGTACGATGTGTTAGAGAAGGATTGTGTGTAAGTCAAACAGTAACTGTTATCATATACTTTTCTTGTACAACTACACAACTACTTTTAGGTAGGAGTAAGCCATTTCTGGGTTCCTTCAACTCACTGTTCAGGAAGGACTGTCAGGTGTCTACTTATGTTTTAATACAGACTTATTTGGAACATAAATCAAGCTTCCTATTAAGGGGTGAAAATATTAGCCAATGTATTTTGCACACTTTATCAAAACAAATTTCCATAATAAGGAAAAATTTTGCTGTCATCAGCAAGAGAAACAATATTACAAGTGGGGATTCTCCCTCCTTTCCCCATTAATCGTACACTGGATTTACTTATAGATACATTTTATTATTAAAAAAATAATACAAACTCTCGTTGCTGCAGTTCTTTTCTTGATATATGAATTACTTATATTATGATGTTTTCCTTGTACTTGGAACATGTTTCTAGCTGTATGCTCATTGTCATCCATCAGAAACCAACATGGCTCACAACAAGCATACGGTTTGATGCTTGAAAGATATTCCCAATAAGGGAAAACATTTTGATTGTATATTTGTGTAGTATAAGTGAAAAAACTCTCTTTGTAATAATAATAATAATAATAATAATAATAATCACTGCTTGCATCACACAGTGAAGAAACTACATTTCTGATGGTTACCTATTGTCCAGGATGAAACAGGAGGGTGTATATGCAAACTTCATTAGGAAAGTAAATATTGGCATTAATACAAAATAAAAACAAAGTATATGAAACATAGTATCTGCTGTTTTAAATAAGAGAACTTAAAACTTTTCATATTGAAAACTATATTTTTGGATTGTGTAATAGAATATACATATCTACGAGTAACACTAAATGTCTATAGTGTGTGGTACACTGGATAGGAATAATACATATGTAAAAAAATGTTAAAAAGTTATCAAGAACAATGATGTGAACTACTTTCACAGAAATCTATTTAGGTCATGATAAAGTTAAAAAAATACAAAATAAAATTATATAGAACACTTGTAAAGAAAATTATGTAGACCACTTTGCAGCAAAAACCTGTACTCTCCTTGACATCGACATAAACCTACTCAGAAGATATGAAAGAAAAATACCTGGGAAAATGTATGGATAAAAAATAGTAGGAAGTGTACAAAGAATAAATAAAGAAAACGGACAATTTGATGGGATAGTATAACAGATAAGATCTTTTTAGAGTAATTAGATTACAAAGGTTTCATGTAAAATCAAAGTTATTTGGTTTTCTGAGCAAAGCTATTTGGAACTTCTGAGCTGACTGACTGTAGACTACTGTTGTTAAAATGTCGGATAGATGTTAGCATTTCCAATATTTGTTGTTTCCAGATGATTGTTGTTTGTTTGGGACATAAGACGACCAGCATCTAGACATTTTACCAACAATAAACTTAACAATTGGCTTGGAAGTTTTAATATTAATTTTTGGAGTAAGTTGGTAAGGGTAACAACAAAACACGCAACATGGTACTTTGTCGGTCCTAAAAGAGAGGGAAACTAAGGGAGAGGTGTCTGCAAGGTATGGAGGAATACATGGAAGAAGTTCACAATGGCAGAAATTAATGGAGAGTAACTGTCTTGGAGGGTAAGGCTCGCCATGGGTTATAACATCAGAGAGTAATTATTGAATATGTCTTGTGTTACCGTAAAACTATGTGAAAAAAACTGGGAGAGGATTATGGGTCATTCAATATTTGGATTGATTAGGGCCTTAACCAATACTCTCTACTGAAAGATTGAAGGTAAACAGTTACAAATACCCAAAGTACTCAGTTAACATATAATACTTATGCATCATCTAGTTCATTATATTGATGATGATGGTGTTAATAGAATATGATGCAAGTATTCTTGATGCAGATGGTGATAGTCTTGAATGATTAAAATGAATGAATAGAACTATAGGTGCTCTTAGGGATGTCATTCAGTAAGAAAAAAGGAAACAAAAAGAAAGGAGTGAGTGAGTGAATATAAGTGAGGGAAAGAGAGAGAGAGAGAGAGTGAGAAGACAGACAGACAGACAGAGAGTGAATTACTTACTTTCAACTGTTCTTATTTTGCTTATTGGACTCGTTTCTGTTCAAATTTTTTAGTTTCAGTTACTGAATATTCATTTTATTCAAATATCATAAAAAAATTACAATGCTGTGACAAGAAAACATAAGTATTCAACACATCTTTCAGTGTGTGCTCATACAAATTACAACACATTAAACATTTAGTCCAACTAGCAGCGCAAAACATGAAGTAACTGAGTTCATTGTGTTTGGCATATATTGAACGAGGAAGATACAGGATAACCTGTTGAGATTGATTACATTACAGAAAATTTCAACAGATAGTTTTGTTATCAACACTGCTACTATTGATGAATGAAGTTGTTAATTTCCACATTCCTTTTCCCAATTATTCTGAACTGTATACTACATTCCAGTGATGCAGTGAGGGGATTTTGGGGGTTAAACCCCCTCCCCCAGATGGATGAAGAAAAAATGTCAAACGTTATTAAAATGTATCAGAAAAATGAGTTGAATCTTTTAAATTTGAAATATTACACTAATTAGTTATGTGAGCACAAATATAGTTTTCACTTCTGGTATGCTATACCTGTGCTGCAAGTACAAAGTCAGTTCATATAAACATTGCTAATTGTCTGGCAGTCGAGGGATGGCTCAAGTTTTTTATACTGATTTTTGAGGTTGTGTCCTCTCAGTGAGTCGGAAAGAAGTAGCTTTCAAATATTTATTCAGCTCACAATGTATCAGACTTGGTTTATGATATTTATAATGCAGTATTTTATTCCACAGTACCCTGAAATGTTTCTTTAATGAACAGTTTTTTGCTTGGTATTTGAACCTTATGCCTATTGTTGTATGCAATTTTGCTTTAATAATAGTTTCTTGTTTTTAGTTTAATGCTTCGTTGGCTTTTTAAAACAAATTAAATCTTAAAATATGTTTTTTACTCCATACATACATAAAGCTAAGACTGGAAGTGGCATTCAGAATGATGTTTACAAGCACTCTGTAGCTGTATGGGTGAACTGATTTGTATGCCAAATACAACAAAATGTACTGGCAGCCATGTACTTGTGCATGTCTGGTAGTGAGAAATGTTTGATTTGAGGTCCTGTAATTCCATTTTAAATCCGTTTGCTACACATTTTAAAAAAACATTTTTTTAAAATTTGTAAATTTAACATTATCAGCATCTGGATAAAAAGGAAGAAAATTTATGCTGTTTTCCTAATCATTTATTTTATTTAAATTATTCCTTAGGCTTTCACGGCCGGTGTCATTTGAATTATGCATGATATCCAGGCTGTTAGCCATGGTCCCTGGTTTAAAATAAAACCAAACGTTTCCGCAGCTCCACTGGCTGCCATCATCAGTGGTATAAAATTTCTGCACTTTGGGTGTCTACGTGCAGGCCCACAGTACTGTGGTATAGACTAAAGCTGTCCTGCCATGCTACCTGTACATATAAATTCAGCAAAGTCACACGTACAGGTAAAAATGACACCATCAACCAATCACAATAGAGATGGTGTATGATTGGCTCGCACCAAGCTATGCCATTATGTACTCACTTGTTTTCCAAGAAATACTGTGGGGAAGGCTGCTGATTTCCCGCGATGCCACCTGTGCTAATTGTTTACTAATTGCAACCCCCGCACAGGTAAGTACAGCATCACCGGCCAATCAGAAACAAGAAGGTGTGTGAGAGGCTCGCATCGCGCCATGCCATAAAGTACTTAATGCGATGCTTTCGCCCCGCCGATTCATAGCGATCGCAGCATGCTTCTGAATCAAGACGGACTCCATATGAAGATGAGGGAAGTAATCACTCACCGCCGACAAGAGTTTCGTCTCATCGAAACGGATCCGATGGTCGGCATTGGAGAGCGCGTGTTCGGCCACGGCAGACTTCTCCGGCTGTCCCAGTCTACAGTAACGGCTATGTTCACCCACGCGTGTGCGGACGCTGCGCTTCGTGGCACCAATGTACACCTGGCTGCATGAGCAGGGAACTCCGTACACACCGCACGATGACAGCGGGTCTCGGACGTCCTTCGTCGGCCTCAAGAACAGCCCGGATATCATGCATAATTCAAATTTATTTTATTTATTTTGTCGTCCTTAGTGTTTGAAGACTGTTAAATAAAGGTTTAATATTATTGTGTTTTAACTCTTATCTTCTTCATTAGAAGATAAATCAAAATAAATAGCAAATAAAGAATCTTTTATTTTTTGAAGTGTCATTCACAAAAATTTCAATGTCCTGGGGAAAAACTTAAAGGGACACAATGTCCTGTTTTCCACAAAACAACACTTCTTCCTAGAATTTTTAAAATCTATTTCAAAATAACAGAATATTTTACATTGATTATATCAACTGTAGCAGCCTGTTCCATGCTCTGTCAGTAATGCTTATGAAATTTCACATTTTCACAGCACTGTTCTTTACATTGTCATTTCAATAGCCAGTCTATGCAGGATTCTTGTGAACATACTCTCAGTGTGTACCGTAAACATAAGCATAAACCTGGTGCTTATTGATATTGTTTTGTGACTACTGAGAACGTGAATGTGTTTTTAACAATAACAATACCTAATAGAAAGATTTATTTTAATGTTGAACTGAGAAAGCTTTTCCATTTCTAATAGAAGAAAATATTTTAATCTTTTCAGTGCCAATTACTTTATTAAAAAGTGTTAACTTTTAATTTCAACTTCAAGTAGGAACTATTTTTCTTTGTAGTTGGTGTTGGAATAGTTAAAAATAACAGAGAGGAGTATAGAAGGGGTTAGGAGGAGATAGTGAGGGGGAGAGTAGGAAGTGTCTCCTTTTAAAAATTTTTAATCTTGTCACCCTAGTTTGGTAGTAAATGGGGAGGGGGTTTAGAGGTTCTAAAGCAAGATACCCGCCTACCACATAGCTGCTAAGAGTGGATCTGGACAAGACCAGTATCTACTAGATCTACCTGTATTCTGATCAATATGAAAACTCTGGCTGCCATCTCCAGTGATATAATACTTCAGTTTAGGCTGTAGATCAGCATCAGTAGCCACAATTGTGCAAATGTATGTTCCAATTGGTGCAGCTTCTGATACAATATGATCATATCTTGGCTGTACACATCTGGGCTTTTCATCTGCAAAGTAAGATCACTTAAAGTTAAAATAAAGTACTTACCCATTCTAGAATCTATAATGACTTACATGAATATTTTATCAAACAATACACTACAGATTACTAAAAACTGACACATTTGAACTGTCAGCTGTAAAACTAAATAGCTATCATTTTTGTTGATACTGTGTATGCAAAAGAGAGTTTGCACATTAACATACAAGGTTTGATCAAAATGATTGTGCAATTTTCAAGTTTCCCACAAATGTCCAAATCAACAACTTTTTTATGGTGTTGGTACACCTGTCTGCCACAACTGTCTAAGTTTGTAGCTGTATTGGGTGAATAGTTTAGATCTGACAGCAAACTGAGTAAGTTGTGTTTTCGTGTATTTGGTGATTTTGTGACATTCTACAATTAAAGATTGATGAGTTTGCATACATTTCGTTTAAAGAATGACATAAACTACTCTAATAAGGAGAAAACTTTACAAAAGGTTTTGGAGAGTCTGTTGTAATTGAATGAGCAGCTTACAGATTGTACAAAAACTTCAAAACAGTTGTGAATGAGTTGAGGATCATGACAGTAAGATGAAGATTTTTGTAACAATTTTCACAGATGTTTATTACTAGTTGATATGGTATAATACAGGGTATAGTGTTTGGGCATTTTATGCCACTTGCATGAAGGTATTGATAGAAAATGTCTAGATTTATGGAGGTATAATTAATGCACCCCAGCGCACATGCTTGTTCAAGAATTTTTGAACAAAAATAATACCTGATACTACAACTGCCGTATTCATCAGATGTTGTCTTATGTGACTTTTTCTCTTCTTAAAACTAAAAAGAATCATGAAAGGACAATGTTTTGTGACCACTGAAGGTAGTGGCCACTGGTGGCATTTTTGACTGGGGGAGCAAAATTTGTTTGGACCATACATAACAAAAGTAATCAGTCACTAGTAGAAACCAAATTATTGCAGTTATCATAAAATAATAGCAAAATTGAACCTCTTGCTTTTCATTAAAAAGAAAATTATATTTTTATATTTCCATAATTGCAATCACCTGGGTAGAAATATACTGAAACTACTGTTAATATCAAAACCTACCTTCTAACCAACCTATAATTAAATAGTGTTTTAAATTAAAATTATTTACAACCCTAAAATTATTGCCGTTCACATTCCTAAATTAAATGCTAAATCAATTTTATTATTAATGAAACAGGCTCAAACCTACATATAAAAAGTATCTACAGCACGTTTACATATAAAAAGCTTCATAAAAACATTCTTACACCGAATACACAGCCTAATCAAGAATAAATTACCAAAACTGTATAAAAAATCAGATAAAATATGCACTTAAACAGCAACAGACACAATCTACAGAACACACCAATTCACTGTGAAAAGACCTGCAAATCAGTCAGTGGGCAAAGTCCTACCTGACGTGGGTGCCGGCCGCTTCATTTACAAGCATAAAAATGTGTACACATCCTCTTACCCTGCTCCCCGCAAGACCATTCAGTTAAAAACAGACAGGTCCAGTTAACAACAGACAGGCAGGATTGTAGAGAAAGCATAAGACTATGGGACCATGCCAAAAACATTGGGTGATTGCTATTAGCTGCCCCTAAAACAGTGCCGGATTTAAGATTTTTGAGGCCCTAGGCCAAGTTTTTCTGACCCCACCCCCTTGCCGTGACTTTTAAGTAATATATGTACTGCAGAAGTAATTTGATGTCAGATTAATACTATCAAATTTAAAACCAGTAGGCTACTATAAAAAAGCATGCTTTCATTTAGTCCAAATAAACTTTTTTAAAATATTGAGAACCATGCAAAAGAATGGAGCAAATTAATTTATTTTGTAAGTATAGTAACTTAACTAAGCTTATTCAGAAATTTAACATGCAATTTTTTTTTGTATTGTGTAGGTATAACACATTAATTTTTTTCTTATAATTTTTAAGCCCACCACACAAAGCTAAACACCTTTACATTCAAAACAAAATAATAACATAACCTCAAATCGCAAACCGTTCAGTCACAATGCAGATAAACAATGATAACAAACAAGGGTGGTACCATGGTCATGTAAATTCGGGGGCAATATAGCGTTCAAAATTTGCATGTGCAGATTAGTTTTCAAGGATGCCAACATCTTAAAAATAAGCACACAATATTTAAATAACAACTGTCTTCCGTTTGTTTTATTGACAAAAATTGATCATTTAATTTCAAAAAATCATACTTGAATAAATCAAAGTGCCTCCTACTTTTATAAAAATACTTCTGTTAAAAAAAATCTGTAGCTTGCCTAGTCCGCCTAGTGGTAAATCTGGCACTGCCCTAAAACTATCTGTCACATAAGCAAACTTTTTACAGTTTTCAGTAGTATTATTGACAATTTTAATTTACAAATTTTATGGGGGGCTGTGCTCTTTTGCCCTCCCTGCACAAGCCACTACTAATTGAAGACATAAAACAAATATTGCTAAGTGAATTCAAGGTTAACACAAAACTTAATTTCAGAAATGCTTTGCATACTGGAAAACTTTGGTATAAGTGTATTATGTTGGCATCTGATGGATGTAATGTGAAGTGGACAGTATAAATATAGAAGAATATAGACAGAAACTTTTAAATAAACAAAAATTGCATAAACCTTTTGACTAAACCTTGCACATCCATGGGGTCATTCATTATACACTATTATTGTATGATCACATTTATATAATGTGTCCCATTTATAAAGTCAAGGCCTTCATATTAACACAATATGTACCATTTACATCGAGTACAGAGATATACAGATGAGTCTTTGAAACAAACTTAGCGTCTGTCGCAACTATAGTCATAGTGTACTTTTCCTGAACTTCTCTATCCAGTGGCTGGACAATGTACACATGTCCAGTTGGCAAAACTGCAAATTGAGATCGAGGGTCACCATCGGTGATGTAATAGGCTATGTTGGGTTTCATATCTGTATCTTGGTCTGTAACGGAAACTTGTATTATAACAGTCTCCACTGCTGCATCTTCTTTAACTGCAAACAGTGAAAATAAATATAAATTTCCATACATATTTACATACCGTATCTTTTATATATAGAAAATTAAAAATGTTATGTCCACATTTGGTGTCATTACCACTCTCCATCTCATTCACAGAATTCTCACATGTGTCAAATGTGCGTGTGTTTTCCTTAAATTGTAAATCATAAACTTTTCCAGGTATAATATTATAATTATATAACTAAGTTATTTTATTAAAAAGTTATAATGTTTAACATACATTTTGCTGAAGCTTATTGTGTTTCTTTGAACATTAAAACGTATCTTCCAAAGGTATACAACAAGCCTCTGTGTAATGTATATTGTAAGCTAAAATTTAAATGCCTCAATAAGAAAATTACATATGGTTTATCCAAAAATCATTTTATAAAACTATATATACAAAAAAAAAAAAAAGAATAAAGCCAAACATTTAGGATGGAAGTGGCATGGCATGATAACTTTTGAATGGATCAACCTATTTTCATAAGATTTGGCACGCGTGCCTTTGCCTTAGATTGATCCCCCCCTAAAAAAAGATGACAGGGGTGGGGCAAAATTGAGGAGGCAAAATTCTGAAAAAATTGCAATATGTCCATGATGGATATCAAATTAAAGATATCCAAATTACAAAGGTAGGGTGAAAAGTTCTGGGCCTGACACAGAGATACTGATATTATGCTCATTATTCTGACCATGTTTTATGATTTCATCATTTGTAGGCTTAGTTCTGATGATTTTGAGTGAATGAGCTGTTTATTGTTAGTGGCACAGTCCACTGTTTATAAGCGCCTTGGGCAGCATTGGATAGACTGGAAATTCGTGCTGTGATTATTTTATTTTTTTTTAAGGGTTAACTGAAACAGATATAACAGAGGAGCTGGATTCAAGGTTGGGGGACTCTTCTCCATCGAATACAGTCACTGAATTTAAAATGGGTCGGACAAGAACAACTGACGACACATGTGGTGGAAATCCTATTGAAGTTACTACGCCAACCCCATTGGAGAAAAACCCCATAAATCGTTTTGATAGACTTAGAATGAAAGTGGGTGAGATAGCTGAGACTGTGGGTATATGAATGGAACATGTACGGAATATTTTACACAAACATCTGTGTATGATAAAGCTGTGCCTAGATGGGTGCCATGTTTGCTGAGATCTGACCAAAAACAGTGTCAAAAGGGTGTTTCAACCGATTGTTTGGCACTCTATACACACAATACAACCAAATTTTTGTGTGTCAGTTCATAACCGTTGATAAGACTTGGGTCACCATGACACTCCTGAGACCAAAAAACAGTCAAAACAATGGACTGTGAAAGGCAAACCAACTCCAAAGAAGCCAAAGACCATTCCTTCTGTTCATAAGGATATGGCGACTGTTTTTTGAGACAACTATGGAGTAATCTCCATTGACTAGGTTAAAAAGGGGAAATCAATTAATGGCAAGTAAGCAAACCTTCTGAACCTTGTAAATAATGAAAAAAAAAAAAATAACAGCCACATTTAGCAGGAAAAGAAAGTGAAAGTGCTATTTCACTAGACAATGTACCATCTCACACATCAATTGTTACGGTGGTTAAAATCAAAGAATTGAACGTTGAATTGTTTCCTCACCCACCATACTCACCCTATTTAGCCCCGAGTAACTTCCACCTCTTTCCTAACCCCCAAAAATATCGGTATGGAGAACCATACATGACTTCCATATTCTAAGATTTATATTTAAAATCATTTTCAGCCAAACAGCCAGGGAAGGAATTTTACCAAAAAAATACTTCTTTCTTGCCAATAACGTAGTACACATATAAAAAATATTATCCCCTCCCCCTTCAACTATAATTTTGATTTATAGAAAATTACCCCCAGCCCGTTCAACTAGCCTCTTCATTTATAGATATTTCATCTACGTTTCTACAGTGGATTATTAAGATCTTATCAGGATACTTTATCAAAATTAAGTACTTTACTCATGTTACAACAAAAAATGTTTCTGGTAAACTGCCCTTTCCCCGTAACCGATCTTCACCAAAATCAACAGACATCGAGTTCTCTATAGCTCAGGCACATATGTAAAAAATTATTTGATTCTGTTTGAATTTACGGCAGTTATGGTTCGTCATATAAAAAATTACCCATGTTAAAACATAAAACATGAGATTTATAAAACATATCTAAGATTTATATTTAAAATCATTTTTGAAATAAAATATTTTCATAGAACCTACTAACGCTGGGGAAATCTGAGGAGCCAATCAGAGTTGGGCCTACCTGTCACTCTGCTGAATTTGGTGGAAAGCCCTGTCACTGTCGTCAAAGTATCAGCCTTGACAGGGTCCTCTTTTTCTGCAAAATGGGAGAGGAGGCTTGAGATGGAGTGAGTGACATGGTCCCCACCTCAATGAAGAACCCATTGTTTTATAAAAATATATTTAAATTTTGAAAACTGAAAATTCTTTTCTTGTTGTAAATATTTATATTTTATAATCAAAATGACTTTATAAAAAAACAAACATTATTTTTTTATAATAAGTACTTACATATGTTTCTTAATATGCTTACTTTTTCTTCAATGTTGATGATCATTTCCAAACATTCTGACAAAATTGTATCTACAGAACAGTTAACATTCCCCAGGTTTCCATTTCTGCTAATTTCTCATTACACCTTCCACTGACGTATTATTAACCATTTCATAAACTATCGTATAATCTTTTCAGATTTTGTGGTACAAAATCTGAAATTTTCAGATTGCCTGGCAACAAAATTATTTTATTTTCAACAATTACCATTGTTTGAAAAAGTTTAAATGAATTTTCAAGTACTTTACACTTGTTAAAACGTAAAAGGTTGCAGGTAAACTACCCCTTCCCCTTAACTGATCTTCACCAAAATCTAAAGGCCTTGAGTCCTCTACAATTCACTGACGTATGCAAAAAATTATTTGATTCTGTTTGAATTTGCGGCAGTTATCGTTTGCCATAGAAAAAATACGCTTGATAAAAAACGTTGCAGGTAAACTACCCCTTCCCCTCAACCGATCTTCACCAAAAACAACAGGTCTTGAGTACTCTACAAATCAGGGCTGTATGCAGAAAATTATTTGATTCTGTTTGAATTTGCGGCTGTTATCGTTTGCCATAGAAAATACCCTTGTTAAAAAAACGTAGGTAAACTACCCCTTTCGCTTAACCGATCTTCACTAAAAACAATAGGTATTGAGAACTCCACAATTCAGGGCTGTATGCGAAACATTATCTGATTCTGTTTGAATTTGCGGCTGTTATCGTTTGGCAAAAAAAAAAATTTCCCTTGATAAAAAAAACCGTAGCTGGTAAACTACCCCTTCCCCTCAACCGATCTTCACCAAAAACAATAGGTCGCGAGTACTCTACAATTTAGGGCTGTATGCAAAAAATTATTTGATTCTGTTTGAATTTGCGGCAGTTATCGTTTGCCATAGAAAATACGCTTGATAAAAAACGTTGCAGGTAAACTACCCCTTCCCCTCAACCGATCTTCACCAAAAACAATAGGTCATGAGTACTCTACAAATCAGAGCTGCATGCAGAAAATTATTTGATTCTGTTTGAATTTGCGGCTGTTATCGTTTGCCATAGAAAATACCCTTGTTAAAAAAACGTTGTAGGTAAACTACCCCTTTCCCTTAACCGATCTTCACCAAAAACAAAAGGTCTTGAGAACTCTACAATTTAGGGCTGTATGCAAATAATCTTTTGATTCTGTTTGAATTTGCGGCTGTTATCGTTTGCCATAGGAAATACCCTTGTTAAAACATAAAACGTTACTGGTAAACTACCCCTTTCCCTTAACCGATCTTCACCAAAAACAATAGGTCTTGAGAACTCTACAATTCAGGGCTGTATGCGAAACATTATTTGATTCTGTTTGAATTTGCGGCTGTTATCGTTTGCCACAGAAAAAAAACGACAGACAGACACACACACAGACAGACACACACACAGACACTTTTCGGAAAACGACTTTTTTTCATGTTTTGAGTGTAGTAGAATCAGAATCTGCAATAATCTCGAACACGATTTTTTTTGCCATCACCATACTTCCATTCCTTAAGGAATATGGAAGTAAATATCGGTATGGAGAACCATACATGACTTCCATATTCTAAGATTTATATTTAAAATCATTTTCAGCCAAACAGCCAGGCTGTGTCTTACCTGCCTTTTTATTGCTGTATTAAATGAAAAATATTATATTACATTAAAATGAAAAAATTATAATTTTATTGCCTGGCAACAAAATTATTTTATTTTTAACAATTACCATTGTTTCAAAAAGTTTAAATAAATTTTCAAGTACTTTACTCTTGTTAAAACGTAAAAGGTTGCAGGTAAACTACCCCTTCCCCTTAACCGATCTTCACCAAAATCGAAAGTCATTGAGACCTCTACAATTCAGGGACGTATGCAAAAAATTATTTGATTCTGTTTGAATTTGCGGCTGTTATCGTTTTCCATAGAAAATACGCTTGAAAAAAAAACGTTGCAGGTAAACTACCCCTTCCCCTTAACCGATCTTCACCAAAAACAATAGGTCTTGAGTACTCTACAAATCAGGGCTGTATGCAAAACATTATTTGATTCTGTTTGAATTTGCGGCTGTTATCGTTTGCCATAGAAAATACCCTTGTTAAAAAAACGCTACAGGTAAACTACCCCTTTCCCTCAACCGATCTTCACCAAAAACAATAGGTCTTGAGAACTCTACAATTTAGGGCTGTATGCAAATAATCTTTTGATTCTGTTTGAATTTGCGGCTGTTATCGTTTGCCATAGGAAATACCCTTGTTAAAACATAAAACGTTACAGGTAAACTACCCCTTTCCCTCAACCGAACTTCACCAAAAACAATAGGTCTTGAGAACTCTACAATTTAGGGCTGTATGCAAATAATCTTTTGATTCTGTTTGAATTTGCGGCTGTTATCGTTTGCCATAGGAAATACCCTTGTTAAAACATAAAACGTTACAGGTAAACTACCCCTTTCCCTTAACCGATCTTCACCAAAATCAACAGATCTTGAGAACTCTACAATTCAGGGCTGTATGCGAAACATTATTTGATTCTGTTTGAATTTGCGGCTGTTATCGTTTGCCAAACAAACAAAATTACCCTTGCTAAAAAAAAACCGTTGCAGGTAAACTACCCCTTTCCCTCAACCGATCTTCACCAAAAACAATAGGTCGCGAGTACTCTGCAAATCAGGGCTGCATGCAAAAAATTATTTGATTCTGTTTGAATTTGCGGCAGTTATCGTTTGCCATAGAAAAAAATCTACAGACAGACAGACAGACAGACAGACAGACAGACACACACACAGACACTTTTCGGAAAACGACTTTTTTTCATGTTTTGAGTGTAGTAGAATCAGAATCTGCAATAATCTCGAACACGATTTTTTTTGCCATCACCATACTTCCATTCCTTAAGGAATATGGAAGTAAAATGGCTTGCTGAAAAAAGATTTACAGACAGCAATCAAGTCAGCGATGCTGTAAATGGCTACTTTGAGTGCCTCGACAAATCGGCTTATCAGTCTGGCATAACCACTTTAGATCATTATCGGAAAAGTGTTAGAGCTAAGTAGAGATTGTGTTGAGAAATAAATGCAAATTAATCCAAAGAAATGTCGTTTTCTTATTGAGGCCTGGAACTTTTCACCCTACCCTCGTATAACCATAATGTGAATAGGTTTACGTTTAGAAATTACTAAATTTCAGGATACCACAGCTCCAAGAGTGTACCAAAACTTAAAAAAAAAAATGCTACAGACTGAAGGAAATGATGTTAAGCCAAATCTGAGTATAGTACTTGCTTTGAAGATAGTGTGGCTTTAGAGATGAGCCAAAAATGGAAGTCAACATTTTGAAAAAATTGTAGAAGTTTGAGAGAGTTATGCAGCCTTGAGAGTTTACTAGTATAGACTATAATAATTTTTGTTTCGTGTGAAAAGTACTTTGAGATTTTGGATGAATGGGTAGACTAAAAGACAAGTGCAAGAGGCAAGGCAAACGGGTTATAACTTTAAATAAAAATAAAAATAAAATAGACTTAATTATTTTAAGGGTATACTGACACATACAGATAAACATATACATTCACAGAATGCTAACTTTCTAATAGATTTAATTATATAAACACACTGTTGTATATTACCAACACTAAAATTGATTGTAATGGGTAAAAGATAATAGATGTCATACAATCAAACAAACAGTTGCCTTCTGGCAAATGTAACTCAATGACATCTGGTAGTTCTTATTAGAAAACCTTTTGATACTGAGTCATGTACTTTAGAATGTCATATTAGTTTTTGAGAATTGGGCAAAAGGAAAAAATTCAGTAATGTTATTACATAATAAACAGATTTCTACATCAGTATAAGTACTGATATGCATGGTATATTGTATGTCTGTGTTAGCCCTTACCTGTTGTAATATATGAGTCCAGTGAAAACACTGGGGGATTATCATTGTAGTCGATTATGTTAATTCGCAATGTTGATGTTGCAGAACGAGGCGGAGAGTAATTGTCTGTGGCTATAATCAATAATGTGTACGACACCTGAGATTCTCTGTCCAACAAACTCACAGTGGTTATCCAACCGGAGTATGGGTCTACTGTGAAAGCGGTTTCATCTTCACCCAATGAGTAGTGAATTTCACCATTACTGCCCTCGTCTGGGTCTTCAGCACATACTGCAAGTAACATTCAACATCCAGACATTAACTGTTAGTCGTCTTCATCTTGATGTCAATTTTTTTTGCCAATCTAGTACTTGCTTCACGCTGGATAGAGGCTTTCAGTGTCTGCTGTTCTCAAGTCTGCAATCTAGAATTCAAGTTGCAGAATTTCTGCATAAACTTCACTAACATTCAGGTTGCAGAATAGAATGTCAGAATGGTAGCGACACTGGAAAGCCTCATTCAGAACAAAGTAGTTTAGGAGACTGGCAACAAAATAGACAATCTTTGTACACCACTATATAGACATTTCCTTATTAGTGCTTTCAAGCTTTTCAGCTCATCATCACATCAGAAATATATAATAATAATAACAACAAGAAATTCCTGTATACAACTTATTTGCCTAGAGAGAGCGTACATATTTTCATAAATAACTGTGGAGGTAAACACTATTTTCTAATTCCTACTGCACATAGGCAGGGTCAATCACCCATATCAGTATTTTACCCTTATTTCTTGTGCCCTTATTTCTATGTGCAGTACATCATTTCTATACCTAATACCGTACTTTAAACCCACTCCCTTATTAACTAAGGCAATTGAAAGAAGACTTATAGCAGAGTTGGAAATATTGAAAGAGAGAGAGAAAGGTTTAGCTAATTTAATTACAATAAAAATTACTTTTGGAAATAAAGATTATATTTTATAATATAAATAAAATGTAAAACAAAGTATGGTAGGAACCAGAAAAAATGAGTGTTTACCTCTACGTTTGTTCATGAAAATGTGTTCCCTTATTGGGCAAGTAAGTAATATATAGGAATTGTCTTGGCTGTTAGTATTGTATATTTCCGATCTGATGATGACCTGAAAAGCTTGAAAGCACTCACTGGAAATTGTCTGTATAGTGGTATGCAACGGTTCAATTTTTGTTTTTGATATAACCACTAATACAAACCTATTTAAAAAGACAATATTTTAATGAGAACAATTAAGTCCATACCAAGATATATCTAGAGACTACAAATTACTACAGTTACAAAAGAATATCGTTATTATTTATCATTATTCATTTATCATTATCATTATTATCACATCAAATCATCCAACACAACATAAACATGCAGCCTTCAACCATATGCTACATAGACTCACAAAAATACCACTAAATAAACAAGACTACAATGAAGAACTTAACAGAATAAAATACATAGCAATAAAAAACGGATACAATCCTGAATTAATAAACAAATTACATAGAAAAATCCTATACAAAAACAACAAAACAACACAAAATACAAATAACACACAACAAAACAAATACATCACACTCACATACTACAACTCTAACACACAAAATTGCCAACACATTCAGAAAACACAATTACAAAATAGCATATAGAACTAACAATACCATCAAGAGACACATTAACGACACAAACAAAGACATAGACATATACAACAAAACAGGCGTATATAAATTAAACTGCAATGATTGTAATAAATTCTATACAGGCCAGACAGGAAGATCTTTTTACTCCAGATTTTCTGAACACACAAAAGCTTTATCTAATAACAACTTACAATCCACATTTGCCACACACATCGAAACAGAAAACCACAGTTACACCAACATAAAAACAATCTTGAAATTTTACACTACATGCCCAAAAGTCACAAACTCAACACCGCAGAACAATATGAAATATACAAACACAACAAAACACAACCAAACAACATACTCAATGAACAATTACAATTTAAATCCAACACACTATTCGACACAATAATACACAATGGACACGGATACAATTCAGAATCTCGCGCCAACCCCCTTCCATCTACAACACCCCCACACACAACCAATCCCCAAAAAATCGTTACAGATTACCAGCGCTTTGACGCTTTCTGCATTTATACCTCACTGATGAAGGAGCAAACTACTCCGAAACGTGCGTATGAGGATATAACAAAAAGTAAGTTTTTTCACAAGTGAAAGTGCATTTAATTATTAATTATTACAAGATGTATCAAAACAAAACTGTACTAAGCTTACAAAGTGTTTATTGCTAAACTAATTTACAGCTGATCTCCACAGCTTTTGAAGTAGTAACCTCCTTCATTGATTTAGTTGATCCCATCACTTTCCCCATGTCACCAGTGATTCCTGGAAGTCTTTCTCTCCAATCATGTCAAGTGATACCTCATTTTGAATCATGTCAATTATGTCATTTTGAATCACCTCGATGTTATTGAAATTAGAGGTGGCAGCAACTGTACTCATTTAAAATAAGTACAGCAGAGCTGCAGTGCCATCACTCATGTCGCAAAATATGTTGTTGTTTCTTATGGTCAGTCTGGATTCATCCGGGTTAGCCGCAAGCAACAAGATATAAATAAGTAATCTACATTATCAGATTTAGTCAATAGACAAACTGATAAGTGTATATTTTACCTGGAATAAAGGCATTTTTTAAGCCAGGAACAAAAGTTATTAGTTATGAAATAATAAGCTATCAATTTGTAGATCATTTTCAAAACATTTACAGTAGGTTTGTATTAAAATAATATTTAAAGCATCAGACATGTGGATTAATACATGTTGTAATCAAAAGTATTTACTGTGTTTCAACAAAAATATATGTTTAATTCTATAACATATATTTTATTTTTACAATAGTCATATACATTGCTTTAATTTTAGAATGTTTTGTAGAATATCAGACTATTTCTAAAACTGATTCAGCACAATTCAGTTTCTTTTTGATAGCACCTTTTTTAGTATGACAAAACAGAGAAACATTTAGTTTTTACCTTTGAAGACACATGTTCCTTCCGGAGTGTTCTCAGCTAGCGATATGGTATAATTGTCAGTGTGAAACCGTGGAGCATTGTCATTTACATCGAGGACCTGTACAGGAATCTCGGTGAAAGCGACAACAGGTGGTGTATTATGAGTGAACACCAGCACACCCAATCTATAAGTGGCAGCAATTTCTCTGTCTATGTTGCTAACTGTTCGGATCTCACCAGCTGCATTGATGCTGAATACTGATGTCCCTCCCAACAGCTTATAATCAATGGGTACATCTGATGTTACTTTCACTTTGGTTACAGTGCTCCCTAATAAAAAAATATGCATTAAATTTTAAAAAATTAATTTGTTTAAGTCAAGTCTAAGAATAAATTTTAAAATATGAAATTTTAAACTCACACTATTGAAAGACAACATAAAATATCGGTATGGAGAACCATACATGACTTCCATATTCTAAGATTTATATTTAAAATCATTTTCAGCCAAACAGCCAGGCTGTGCCTTACCTGCCTTTTTATTGCTGTATTAAATGAAAAATATTATATTACATTAAAATGAAAAAATTATAATTTTATTGCCTGGCAACAAAATTATTTTATTTTTAACAATTACCATTGTTTCAAAAAGTTTAAATAAATTTTCAAGTACTTTACTCTTGTTAAAACGTATAAGGTTGCAGGTAAACTACCCCTTCCCCTTAACCGATCTTCACCAAAATCGAAAGTCATTGAGACCTCTACAATTCAGGGACGTATGCAAAAAATTATTTGATTCTGTTTGAATTTGCGGCTGTTATCGTTTGCCATAGAAAATACGCTTGATAAAAAAACGTTGCAGGTAAACTACCTCTTCCCCTTAACCGATCTTCACCAAAAACAATAGGTCTTGAGTACTCTACAAATCAGGACTGTATGCAAAACATTATTTGATTCTGTTTGAATTTGCGGCTGTTATCGTTTGCCATAGAAAATACCCTTGTTAAAAAAACGTTGCAGGTAAACTACCCCTTTCCCTCAACCGATCTTCACCAAAAACAATAGGTCTTGAGAAATCTACAATTCAGGGCTGTATGCGAAACATTATTTGATTCTGTTTGAATTTGCGGCTGTTATCGTTTGCCAAAAAAAAAAAAATTTCCCTTGATAAAAAAAAGCGTTGCAGGTAAACTACCCCTTCCCCTCAACCGATCTTCACCAAAAACAATAGGTCGCGAGTACTCTACAAATCAGGGCTGTATGCAAAAAATTATTTGATTCTGTTTGAATTTGCGGCAGTTGTCGTTTGCCATAGAAAATACGCATGATAAAAAACGTTGCTGGTAAACTACCCCTTCCCCTCAACCGATCTTCACCAAAAACAATAGGTCTTGAGTACTCTACAAATCAGGGCTGTATGCAGAAAATTATTTGATTCTGTTTGAATTTGCGGCTGTTATCGTTTGCCATAGAAAATACCCTTGCTAAAAAAACGTTGTAGGTAAACTACCCCTTTCCCTTAACCGATCTTCACCAAAAACAAAAGGTATTGAGAACTCTACAATTTAGGGCTGTATGCAAATAATCTTTTCATTCTGTTTCAATTTGCGGCTGTTATCGTTTGCCATAGGAAATACCCTTGTTAAAACATAAAACGTTACAGGTAAACTACCCCTTTCCCTTAACCGATCTTCACCAAAAACAATAGGTCTTGAGAACTCTACAATTCAGGGCTGTATGCGAAACATTATTTGATTCTGTTTGAATTTGCGGCTGTTATCGTTTGCCAAACAAACAAAATTACCCTTGCTAAAAAAAAACCGTTGCAGGTAAACTACCCCTTTCCCTCAACCGATCTTCACCAAAAACAATAGGTCGCGAGAACTCTGCAAAACCGGGCTGTATGCAAAAAATTATTTGATTCTGTTTGAATTTGCGGCAGTTATCGTTTGCCATAGAAAAAAAATCTACAGACAGACAGACAGACACACAGACAGACAGACACACAGACAGACACACAGACACTTTTCGGAAAACGACTTTTTTTCATGTTTTGAGTGTAGTAGAATCAGAATCTGCAATAATCTCGAACACGATTTTTTTTGCCATCACCATACTTCCATTCCTTAAGGAATATGGAAGTAAAAAGAAACTGAATGGATTTTGAAGTCAAGCAACCAGAAGGTTCACAACATACATTTTTTAAATTAACATACATTTTTGTATTGTGTTACTGGTAGACTTTGAAAAAATCTGCAAAATCAACTCTTTACTTAGATATGACACACTTAAAATTATACAATAACAAAGAAATACATACTAAAGCTCAACACACAGATCGCACAAAACAAAAAGAATCAACAAAAATTCAGTTACCAAGTTCAAAACGTTCAGCAAACACTAGTAATCAACATGTTCAATGCTAGCACCAATTACAAAATTCAATATTGTCATTTCGTATTGTCTATTATATTCACATGAGATTCAAATTTCTATATAGAAGTTCCATCTGTTAAGAAAACCTATATACATTAAGATGGTGAATAAATAAGAACAGTTACACAACACAACAATACCACAATGAGTGTTTCAAAAGACAAGAAGCATCATGTCGCAATATTTTGAATCTACACAAATTCCAAAAATCTACATGTAATGATATTACAGTGTCAACACTGAACATGTTAAAATGTGCTTTAGGTTGATTTCCAAATAAGTGTGGTTTTTTTTTGGCAAAGTTTAACACTTCATCTTTATTCCAAATACATCAAGTTTTTGGAGGACAGGGTAGTATCAGTTATTCCCTGAAGTATCTGATAGGTTCCCTACAGTCCTGATTGTTTAGAGTGGCCAGGTAACTGCAAAGACTTTCACACCTCAGCACACAACATTTCACTATCAAATAAAACTGATATAAGAAACAAACATCCATGCGTGTTTTAAAAACAGTTTTAGTATAAATGCAGAGACAAATGGCATTAAAATGACAACCACATATAACTTTATCCAAATACCTGTAGCGAGAGAAAGTTGTTTTACAAAGACGATAACATTTTTTAATGCAAGTAAAACTTATAACACATATTCACTATTTCTGATTATGGAACACTAATTTTTAGATAAAATGTTTAATATAAAGTTGAAAGGGAAAGTGAACTGCAAAGGTAAATAAATAAACCTCTGCTCAACAGTCCATAAAGGACCAAGGCATACCGCGCGGCTTTTGTATTTAGTGGGACGGTTGCATGGCTAATACAACGTGCCACCAGCTGCTAGTTGTGGTATTCACACCCAGGAGGTGCCGCTGTTATCTCAGAAAGCTACTCAATTTTACCTCACGGCGTACTGAGCCTCTGCAGGGAATTGAACTGGGACCAAGCGCACATGAATCGCGTGTACTAGACACTAGTGAACTGCAAAGGTAACATTTCATTAACGTTTTATCGGAAAATTACTGTTTCATAGTTAGACATAGTGCAGTACATATTACATTTAAAATCCAAGAATTTAAATGTTGTAACAGACAGAATTTATATGTTGCAGTACATACTCAGAGCATTTGACAGAAACACTGGTTACAATTTTATAATTATTGTACAGCATATTTTAATTTATCTGAATTTTAAAACTGAGATTCTCAGTTGCCCAAAAGGCAAAAACAGGTTCTTTTTTCTTGTAACCATGATAAAATGATGAAACAATTTTGAAATTTTTTAAAAAATAACTACTGAATGGCAAAAGAAAGTAATTATATTATTGTGTATTATTATTAAAGTGGATATATGCATTTATTTTTGATGCATGTCTAAATTTAAGTATCCAGACTTTTGCAAGAAATAGCTACTCTAATCTTTAACAGAGAAATTAACAAATGACATTAGTATCTGCAATAAAAACTTGAACATTCTAATACACTTCTATATTTAGTAGTAACATGCTCTCTGCCAATGTCTTTTGGTGATTCTGTCTTCCTGTGTTCCTCGTATGATGCTGATTTTCAGTCATAATGATTAATTTGGCATAATTGTTTGACTCATTTTTAGTCATTATGACTGATGCAGCAGAAAACGTGTTAATAAATCTAAACTAAATCTTCTGTATACAAATATATAAACACACCCGCACGCATAAAATAATTGTGTATTCTAATTATGAGGATATGGAATACAAACCTGGCTCCACATTTTCAGCAATAAGATACTTCTCACTTCTTCTATGAAATACTGGCAGTGTTTCTTCTTTATTCATAATATATATGAAGACAGGAACGTCTGTGTGCCGTGGTGGTGTACCACTGTCACTTGCTCGCACAAAAAACTGGAAGATTTGGTTCTCTGAAATTCAGACACATGTATGCACACTAACTAGTTTTTGTGTTAAGTGCATAAGTTTAGAAAATAAAATAATCTGATTCATTTCACTGTAAAATTACCGTACTTAAAAAAGATTTATTATAATGTAATCTACTAAGACGTGTTCTTTTGAACATATCTCTGAACATAAATTTTTAATGAATCAGTTGGAATGCACGCGTGCGCGTGCGCACGCACACACACACACACACACACACACAATAAACAAAACCTTACCATATGCTGAAGCAGGTTTAGTGAGATGTAGCTCGCCATTTTGTGGATTTATATCAAACAACAGTTTTACTTTGCTTGCTTGAGGTTCATATATTGAATATTCAATCTTTGCAGAATCACCTTCATCTAGATCTTCAGCTTTCACCTGAATTCATTTAGAACAAAACAGTTATGGAGTGTCTAACAAAGCTAACAAAAGCTAGTTAGATAGTTAACAAAGCTATTTCTAGAGCCATAATTATTAAGTGTCTTTTAGGAGTCTGAGGCTACAAATCAGAAGCAACATGAGAAGACCTATGTTATTGTCACACATGATATACACATGTTTGTTTTACAATTTGCAATAACAGATAACAAAGCAGGATTGCAGGAATGCTTGAGGGACACACAAACTAGAAACACAGGTGCCCTATATAAACTGCATCAAGACTAAAGTAATGATAATACAGAAGAGGCTATATCAAAATACAATAGGAATGTATATATTTGGAGCAATTATATTAAACTTACTGATGACAAAAAAGAGAGAATTATTGAATGAGTGAAGCAAGTTATATATAAAAAAATACATAAGACACTTATCAGACCGTTTGTTACTTATGGAAGCAGGACATGGACATAACAAAAAAGGAACAAGAAACCCTAAGAAGATTTGAAAAGAAGATTTTATGACATGTTGTTTATAGCCTGGTTAAAGAAGATGATGAATGGAGAATAAGAAGTAACCAGGAGATAGACGAGGTATTGAATCATGAGGAGACTGTAAGATTCATTAAGGCTCAACAAATACAATGGCTAGGTCACCTCGGACATATGGATGATCAGTGTATGGGAAAGAAAATCCTGCCTGAGGACACAAGTCTATAAAAACAGAAAGACGGACCGACCTAGATGGTAGAATGATGTACTGGAATATCTAAGAAGAATGGATGTAAGAGGTTACACTGAGATGGCAATGGATAGAAGACGTTGGAGAAGATCAGTGTTGCAACTCAGGGCTCATGTTGAGCTGCAGTGTTAAAGAAGAATGATAAATATAGAAGAGGATGTCATAGTCAGGATAGAGCAAGATTCAATAGCACACAACAGCAATAGCATCTGACTTGGGGCAATTATTAAACTTAATAATGATAAAAAATAGAGAATTATTGAACGAGTGAAGTAAGTTCTCGATGTTAACTTGATAGTTTGGCATTTATCTGTCTGTCAGTGTATTTGAGGAATGTCTCACTTTTGAATGCATCAATTGAAGTTCATAAAACCTGGCATGCATGACCATGATTTGACCAAGAAGACTGAACCTTCCCAAGAATAAGGAAGGGGCAGAAGGCAGAACTAAGAGTGATCAAGATTTTTGTGAAACTGTAAAAATCCAATGGGGTATCAAATCAAGTAGAATTTAAATCAAAATTTAATTATGGTTTCAGTTTTGGAAATCTGAAAATTTATAAAATTGAAAGGTTGAAATTAGGGCCCCAAAAGTAGGTTGAAAGTTTGTAAAAAAAAATTATACAATTCCATCCCAGGTATGTAAAAAAAAAAAAAAAAAAAGAACTAACCCAAATCCAAATGTACTGTTAAAAAATGTCATTAACTCTGTCTGAAATTTTTTTAACTTTAGGATTATCATAGGCCAAAAATGGAAGTCATGATTTTGTAAAAATTATTGTAAAAGTCTGTGTGGGGCATCAAATTATGAAAAATTGTGTTCAAAATATAAACTTTGTGTGTTATAATATGTTATAATATTAATCTGTGTCAACATCCCTTTTAAATTCTGGACCACTTTCAAAATGTTTGTGTTAAGTTTGCAAAAAAAAAAAAAAAATTCATATAAGATTATCAGTTACAAATAAAAAAATACATAACTTACTACACTAGTTGTGAATGTAAATTTATAGGTATAAACTTATGGGTATGTACATAAACTTTAAAGCTACAAGAAAAATAATTTTCATTTAGGCATAATGGTTATAAACTTAAATAAAAAGTATAAATGAAGTATTTGGAATTTGTAGTGTTTACTGTACTCATAATAATAAAAACAGTTATTGTCTGCTTTTCAATTGTTATTTTACTATAAAATTATAGAGTAATTGGGGTTTTCAAATTTTTTTTATAATTGGAAAGTTGCATAATACTGACATTTTCTAATAATAAATCTATTTCATTCAAAATAGTGAGCAAGTTCTGCAGCTCAGGGAGCATACTAGTTACTTTCAGAACATAACCAGTTCATTTACTCAAATAAACACTGTTTTTTTTTGTGTGTGTGAAAGCTTACCTTCAGAAAAGCAGAATTTACAGTAAAATTAGAATGTACAGACATTCTGTATTCAGGCATATGAAAGACTGGGGCATTGTCATTGATATCTGCCACTGTTACATGCACAACTGTGAAATCATATTTGCCAGCACCATCTGTAGCAAGTACAGGCAACTCATATGTCGACTGTTTCTCTCTATCCAGGCCTCGCTTGGTCCATATTTCTCCTAAACAGCAAAAGAAATCATATAATTTTTATGTACATTTGAGCAGTGTTTATTTTTACTACATTTTTTTTTATATAGAACAATAACATGCATCTCATTCTATACAAGTCACATGTATTTTTTTAAATTTCACAAATTTTATGGTTTTATGCTTTAATAACAAGAATGTGGTTCTTTTACACATCCCTTAATTAAATGAGCAAAGTGAGATCTCAGTTTTAATTCGACTGCCTGTTAAAACAGTTTGGCATGTGTCTATCTATTTGGCATATGTCTCACGATAACTATTCAACGTGTCAACCAATTTTCATAAAACACGTCACATATATCCATACTCTTATGCTACAGAACCCTATTGTTTTTCAGATCGATCCCCCAAAAAATAAGGGAGCATGAGGCAAAAATGTGAAAGGATCCAAATTTTGAAAAAATCGCAAAAGTCCGTGTGAGGTATCATATTTAAAGGAAATTTGAACCAAAATATGAATTTCGGGTTCATTTTTGAAAATTTAAAAATTTTTGGATGCCTGGAGCCAAAATATCGGTAAACATTTTGATAAAACCACAAAAATTTATGTGACATATCAAATTAGAAGGAACTTTAACTTTTAATTTCCAAATCTATCTGTGTCAATTTATTAGTTGTTTACCAGCTGTTCAAAATTTACATGTCATCCATATTTACACGATACCTAGGTTAAGCAAAGGGAGCACAGAGGTCTGCCACATATGGGTTCAGTGTGTAGAGTGTAAATGTGTAAAATATGCACAGAGAAATGGTCACAACAGTATATAAAAAATGTAACCAGCCATATGCATTACCATTCCAGGCATGAATCTTCATCTCTTCACACGCTTACACGCAGTCTATGTCTGTAGCTGATAGGGCGATGTTTTGATTGCAATTAGCTGGGTCACAATTGATTGACTTGGTTCAAATTTTTACCTTGGTTTTAACTCACCAGGTTCTGTATGATTGGGTTGCAAGTGACTGCAGTCCATTGATGCTACTAGGCTTGTTTTT
This sequence comes from Magicicada septendecula, assembly GCA_034769895.1. Taxonomy (NCBI): domain Eukaryota; kingdom Metazoa; phylum Arthropoda; class Insecta; order Hemiptera; family Cicadidae; genus Magicicada; species Magicicada septendecula. The sequence continues at coordinate 583,922,574 of CM068369.1, forward strand.
AAGTAAGTACCATTTTGATACTAAAAATAACAAGTAATATTTTTTTGAGCAATTTTACTTTTACATGAAAGCCAGTACATTAAACTATATTTCAACAAAGTTTCCACCTGTATTGAGGTACCTGTCGTATCGTATGATCAGCTTCTGTATTCCGTCTTCATAGAAATCAGCCACCTGAGAAGATAACCATTGGTGCACGACTGTTTTGACATCGTCATAGCACTGGCTGGCAACTGATAGTCACTGGGCACGAGGTCTGGACTGTAGGGGGGATGACCCAGTTTTCTCAGCCAAATGATGTAATCAGGTCTTGGGTGCGTTGAGCATCATGTGGCTGAGCATTGTCGTGAAGCAGTACGATTCCCCTACTGAGCATGCTATGCCTTTTGTTTTGGATTGTGCAACGCAGTTTATTCAGGGTGTCACAGTATGTCACAGCATTTATCATTTCACCCTGAGGCAAAAAATCAACAAGCAACACTCCCTGACTGTCCCAAAACACGGTACACATGGGCTGAAATGGTTTGCTTGAACTTCACCTTTTTGGGATATGTTGAGTGCCTCCATTCCATGGACTGCTGTTTTGATTCTGGTGTAATGTTAGACACCCATGTCTTGTCACCAGTGACGATTTGGCTTCAAAACAGATCACCTTCCTCACTGTACCTCGTGAGAATATTCAGAGCACTGGCTAAACGTTTTGTTTTGTGCAACTCAGTAGGCATTTTTGGGACCCAACATGAGCACAACTTCCGATAATTTAAGCTGTCTGTCACAATTTCATAGAGAACGCTTCTTGAAACTTGAGGAAATTCATTAGACAATGACGAAATCATAAACCGCCTATTTTCATGAACTTTTTTGTCAACTTCATGCACCAGGTCGTCATTAATGAGATGGTCACCCACTCCATGCCTCATCATGCACGTTTGTATGACCTTCTTTAAATGCTCTAACTCACTTTCTCACCATGCCATTGCTCATAGCATTTTCCCCGTACACTTCACTTATCTGTCGATGAATATTGGGCGCTTTCATGTCTCTTGCATTTAGGAAACGAATTACAGCCCATATTTCACAATCAGCGGGACTTTCAATGGTATGAGGCATTTTAAACACTCACAGGAAAATGTAAACAAAGACTTCTGCTCAAGTAATAGCATCTGTAGCAAGCCAATAGATACAGACACTCAGTGCGCATGCGCAGAACGGCGACCGCTGCACTGTAGCGGCGATATAGCGAAATGGCACTTACTTAAAATACACGCCTCGTATTTAGTTAAAATCAGTTAACTGTGATAACAGAGGGCGCTATTTAAGTTAGCTGAAGGCATCACCAAATTTTAGAGTTAAAGTATTAAAATGGAAATATGGTAAATACTAAGATACTCAGCTAGCAAAAAGACACACTTTTGAAACTTATAAAGTGCAGATTGAATTAAACTATTGTTTACATTTTACAATTTATAGATATATGTCTGTCTGTGACGGTACGGATTTGTGAGCCACCCCAGTTTAATTTCATATTAATTCAAATCATCATTTTAAGCACTTTCCAAATTGCCAGACTTTCACCTGTAAGGAGCCTCCAGTACAGCAATGCAACACACATACAGTCAGACAAAACAACTGGCAGACGCATTGCACAATCACATAGCAGCAGGCTTGTGTGTGAAACCCAGTCTGCTGTGTGTCATCAGAGAGAGTGGTAATAAGCAGCATACAGTGCAGATAAAAATTACTTAGTGGCCTCGGGTGTAAGATAGGCCGCAGTTAAGAGTAGGCCTATCTTTGAAAATACTAAAACTACTATAAAAAACTGTATAACGCGCGGCCAGCCTAAAAAACTTCAAGTGACTTTCTAAGTGCGAAAAGTTACGTCGGCCGACTAAATAAATAATATACGTATAATTTGAACAGTGGTGACTGATGGTCATAACATTGACGTGAATTAACCAGTGTACCCGAGAAAAAAAAAAAAAACTAAACGCGGAGTGAACCGTAATGTTGAACAAACAGCGATTGTACAACTCACCGAGAGACACCTGGAACGGTTAAGTACCATCAGTAACTAATTGGCCAAAACTTTTAAATTTCACAGATATAATGGGTAGAATACTAACCAAATTAACTAAATGAAATAGAAGGGTGAGAGAGAGAGAGTGAGTGAGAGCGTAAGTTTGGGGTACGTACCTACAAAGTAAAATACTGGTTCATAGATTGAGTAAATTAATTAATTGTAAAATTTTTTGCATTATCTTGCTGTTGTAAGGGGATGATGCAAAGACCATTGTAGTAACTTTTTTATATCACTTTCATGTAATAAGTAATTAAGCGATTTTTGTGTAAACTGTTGTTCTACCGAGAGTAAAGAGGGAAATTAATTAAAGAAAAATAAATAAGCGCCATTCATTACATAACATGTGTTAGCGTAATTATTCGTAACTCAAACAAATAATCCTGTCTGCAGCTGTTTTCGTCTGAAAGACTTTGGAAGAAAAACCCTAAGGTAAGAGATAAATATAATTATAGTTTTGTAATTAATTTGAAGAGTTACATTTGGCGCCCGAACAGGGATGCGAGTATAGGTTACAACCTATATTCGCCAGACCTAATTAAGCTGCAGAAAGGGTTATTTGAGAGGGAGGACGTTTTGGTAAATTATATAAACATCGTGATATATTAAAAGGGTTAAGTTAATAGTGGATAAGGTTAAAATTCTTATGTAACTTTTTTTAAACTTATAAAAAATGGCAGGGAATAGTGACGATATCAATGAAATAGTTAACGTTGAAAATTTTGATGAGTCAAATATGAGTAATTTTGAGACACATTCGACTCCAAGCGCGAGTCAAGATAAAACAGAGTTAAACTTAACTGATCAGAGTAATGTAACTGAAGATTCGGGCGTGCAATTGACCCCGACTTCAACAAAATGTAATGTCCAATTCAATAGTGATGTAATGAGTATGTTACAATTACTCTTAGAACAAAATAAAGAACAGAAGAGTGATTCTGATATTAAATTCCATGAGTTAAAGGGTGACATAAATAATATTGACCAAAAATTTGATAAGCGTTTATGTGAAATGAATACAAAATTTGATGAGCGTTTATATGATATGAAACAACAGAGTGTTAAGTTAGAAGACAATATTCAGAAACGTTTAAATGAGACGAATGAATGTTTCAATACATTGAAAGAACAAATAGTAGAGTCAGTAGCAGAACAGATTAAAAGTAAGAAATTAACAAATGTTAACAATGATATTGAAAATAGTAATGTGATTGAAAGGGTGGTATCAGAAAGTGATACGTTGAAAATAGATAGTGAAACAGTAAGTGAGAGTGAGAAAATTATAAGTTGTAATGAAGTAATAATTAGTGTTGTTGAATTGGGAAAAGAATGGAAAGAAAGAGTAGATGAATGTGTAGGGCAGAGAGTAAATTTTCCCCTTATTTGTGATGAACCAGAGTGTTCAAAAGTGTTATTTTTGGGCAAGAGACCCTTATTAGTGAAAGATTTGAATTGTTTAATTTTGCTGAATAATTTTGTACCCTCTGCGTGGAATGATAAAAGTATGATATGTTGTTATGATGAGAGAATTTTAGATAGAGAATGGTGTATTGACAAAGAGACAGAATTGTATGAATTACAGAGAGATTATGGTGAGTGGAAGGAAATGTTAGAAGTATGTTTAAACAAGAGTAATTTACTGTATGATGAAAAAGTAACTGACCCGATATTGGAAATATTTACCGACGGAGACTTTACAAAGAATACTGATGTTGACTTAGTATATGATTATTATGGTAAAATGAATAAACTGAAATGTTATGGTTACAAAACACAAGATAACCGTATACGGAATGTAAATAAAATTCAAAATTGTTATTTGAAACTCCGATTAATTTTTGACGATGGAGGTTGAAATTCATAAACGAACAATTTAAATATGTCAATATATGGTAATGACCTAGCTGAATTTTGATATTGAAGTGTGATGTAACTGAATACTTATTGCTGAAGAGTTGTAAATACATGTGTAGTGAAAGTAATTGTATGTATTATAAAATGTTGAATTGTTTGTATGAAATAACATTGTTGTTAAATGTTTCAGAGGTTACACGGAGATATTGGTGTGTGTGTGGTGTGTATTTTGTATTCATGTCAATAAGTGGATTGTAAGTATAAAGTTCATAATACTAATCAGATAGAATAAAATGTTTACAGGTGTGAAAAGAGTGTAATAATAATAATAATAATGGTATTGAGATAATAGTATTAAGTAGAAACTGTAATTGAAAGGTAATAATAATTGAAAGGTGAATTAAAAGTATATTTGGTTGAACTGTAAGAAATAGACATTGATAAATATGTTATCTAAAAAATTTATAAAGACTGAAAAGTACAGGTGTTAATATGATGTAACCAGGATGTTTATACTATGTGAGTCTTGCAGGCTAGTGTTTATATAAACAGGTGTGGTATGTTGAGACTAATGTCTGGAGTCATGCTTGGTGACAATAACAAAGAATGTTGTAGTCTGCTGAATCAGCATCTTGAGTAAACCTTATTGTGATAGAAAAGAATTGAAACTAAATTTTTTTTACAGACCAAATAATAATGAGGCCATTACTGTAACTTTTGAGATGAATTGAATTAATTAAAGTAAATTAAATACAATTAAACTAATTTAGTAATAAATTAAACATAGAAACAATGATTTTAATAATGAACTTAACTTTATTTTCATTTAAATTCACATTGGAATTATAAATTAAATGCTAATTGATGTCAATAATGATTAAAACATTTATTTAACACTGACAACTGATGGAAAATGTTCAGGATGAGATAGTGTCTGGAAAATAAGATGTGTATATTACTGTCCATATAGACTTTACACGTGCCATGAATTTTGTCCTACATACATATATAGTAGTTAAGGATACCTTGTATAATCTATGTGTCATTTTGGTTGGGCAATATTGTATGGGGAATATTATTTAATGTAACGGAAATTTATGTGTACCACTGTAAACCTATATTGTTTTACTAATACTATATTTTTTTTTTGGGTATATTATATAAAATGAGCCAGTACGTTGTCAATGAACCAGTACGGCTAAGAGGAAACAAACCAGTTGTGGGATATGGAGTGATGGAAGGCCGTTTGTCAATGTTTAATTACATGTTTTAAAGTCAGGCGATACTGGGGCGGGTATCTGTCCGAGCTTATGGTGGTGGGATCTCGAGTAGAGAAGTCCCGTAAGATCGGATGGGTGCTGTCGCAGTCGCCAGACTAGGGGGGTAAGAACCCATGATGTAGTAGAGTGTTTAGGGGGGTTGCGGCGCCATATCCTCACTGATCCTCTTAGGTTTAGGCAATAAGAGTTTGAACGCTTCGGCCTTCAATCTCTTATTGGGGGGGTATTGTGACGGTACGGATTTGTGAGCCACCCCAGTTTAATTTCATATTAATTCAAATCATCATTTTAAGCACTTTCCAAATTGCCAGACTTTCACCTGTAAGGAGCCTCCAGTACAGCAATGCAACACACATACAGTCAGACAAAACAACTGGCAGACGCATTGCACAATCACATAGCAGCAGGCTTGTGTGTGAAACCCAGTCTGCTGTGTGTCATCAGAGAGAGTGGTAATAAGCAGCATACAGTGCAGATAAAAATTACTTAGTGGCCTCGGGTGTAAGATAGGCCGCAGTTAAGAGTAGGCCTATCTTTGAAAATACTAAAACTACTATAAAAAACTGTATAACGCGCGGCCAGCCTAAAAAACTTCAAGTGACTTTCTAAGTGCGAAAAGTTACGTCGGCCGACTAAATAAATAATATACGTATAATTTGAACAGTGGTGACTGATGGTCATAACATTGACGTGAATTAACCAGTGTACCCGAGAAAAAAAAAAAACAACTAAACGCGGAGTGAACCGTAATGTTGAACAAACAGCGATTGTACAACTCACCGAGAGACACCTGGAACGGTTAAGTACCATCAGTAACTAATTGGCCAAAACTTTTAAATTTCACAGATATAATGGGTAGAATACTAACCAAATTAACTAAATGAAATAGAAGGGTGAGAGAGAGAGAGTGAGTGAGAGCGTAAGTTTGGGGTACGTACCTACAAAGTAAAATACTGGTTCATAGATTGAGTAAATTAATTAATTGTAAAATTTTTTGCATTATCTTGCTGTTGTAAGGGGATGATGCAAAGACCATTGTAGTAACTTTTTTATATCACTTTCATGTAATAAGTAATTAAGCGATTTTTGTGTAAACTGTTGTTCTACCGAGAGTAAAGAGGGAAATTAATTAAAGAAAAATAAATAAGCGCCATTCATTACATAACATGTGTTAGCGTAATTATTCGTAACTCAAACAAATAATCCTGTCTGCAGCTGTTTTCGTCTGAAAGACTTTGGAAGAAAAACCCTAAGGTAAGAGATAAATATAATTATAGTTTTGTAATGTAATTCGAAGAGTTACATGTCTAATTAAATATAAAGTAAATGAAACATTGGCTAGCTAACAGAATTACAATCAATGGGTGCTGTAATATCCCAAGACAATTTTGAAAAGTGCCAAACAGTTTAGTAGGTACTGGATTAGATAATATAAAATTAAAACATTTATAGCAAACAGTTTATATTAGTTTAAGGTGTATATTTTTTAGATCTGTATAAGTCATAGCAAGTGATGTAATAGTTCAATATACCTACATGTTGTAAACCTCCAGTAGAACTCTTACCTGTATGACTGTTTATATGGAATGTTTGTAGCAATAACTGTGAAGTTATTGAATATCTGATTCTTCCATAAGCTCCAGAGTCTTTATCAGAGGCAGCAACAGTGGTTACTGGAGTTCCAGATGGTAAATTTTCATATATTCTTGCGGTGTACTGATGCTGGTGGAACTGTGGACTGTTCTTATTGGTCGGAATTATTTCCACATAAACATTAGTGAAACTCGAATGTATACCATCAGAGACGGAAATGTTTACAACGTGCGTTTGCTCTTCTTGTAAGTAATGCAGATTGGCTACACTCAGAACCCCTATAAACACAACACTTATACTGGCTCATTAAAAGATTAATATGACAGTTTTAATACAGACTGTTTGCAAACATTGTATCACTTACCCGTGTACTGGTGAATACTGAATGTGTGGTGCTGGTTTCCTGACACAATGCTATAAGCAAGCTGATCAAAATCAGGATCATGCGCACCAAGTACTGTTACCAGCTGGCCTCGTTTAGCTTCTTCGGACAACCAACATGTGTAGGACATATGGCTGAACTTTGGTGGATTATCATTTATATTCACAACTGGAAAACAAGCGTTAATGTTGTTTAACTTCTACAAAATGGGCTTTAATATATATGTTGGTGAGCTGTATGAATATATATGTTACATATGGTCCCCATATTTAACAGTGACATTAAAGGAATGTTTACCAATTCTCTTCAAACAGCACAAAATCAACACAAATGGAAACTTGTGTTTTACATTTTAGTTAAGATTAAATTTTTTTAAATTTTAATTTCTTTCTTTTAAAAGAAGTATACATGAAGAAACAAACTACTCCCCTAAAAACAGATGTACGGGAACTAATTAACTGGCACTAACACAGACAGCTAGATAACCAGGTGAAACTTTGCAGTGTAAATAATCAGGCAGATGAAAGTTAAGAAAGTGTAGGCCATGACCACAAATTCTTGGAAATCAATACTGATGCTGACTCACTTTCACTCTCTTATTATACCAATATTATTTCAACAAAGAGGCAAAAATATTTTTTGAGATTAAATGAAAGGATAGCAAAATTCTAAAAATAATATTTGCTGCCTTTTTAAAACCAAATTTTAAATGCTGAAATGAATTTAACTTCAAAAACTTATTTTTAAAGTTTCTAACTTAATGATCCCCACAGTGGAATTGTGAGGAACGAGCAAGCTGATGAAATAACAAAAGCATCAGCAAAAATGCAGCCTAATCAAATGTCACAATTGCCCCTTTTGAAGCCCAAGAGCGTCCTGACAATGGCAATCCAGGAAGAATGGAAAGAGAGAGATGGAGAACTGAGTACATGAGGAGATGTTTTTTTCACCTACACCCGACACCAGCAGATCACAAATTATATGAAAATGTCCCAAGAGAAATCATCACCATTGCAGCAAGGCCCAGAATGGGACAACCAAAATATTTGTTCCTATTTCAACTGGGCACCTCACATGACTGCAGAGCCTGCAATGAGCAAAAACAAGAATCCCTAGCCCACATCCTCCTGGATTGCGTGTCCATTAATGCCAAAAGATACAGACTGAAAGCCATTATTGGTGACCATCCTATAAAAACAAGGCTTTTTGCTATCCTCGAATACAAGGCTTTTTGGGATCCAACAACTATGGCATATTCTGGACATCAGGCCATTAGCATCACATGATGCTGACCCAAGAAGTAAGCAATCAATTAATGAACTTACTACATGAAAACTTCATTAAAATTATACTTTTATTTCTGAACCTTAAAAACCAAAGAATTTGACAAGCAGGTAAATATTTAGCATTTCATGACTTCAAAATATTGGAAGAGAAGTGCGCGCACGTACACACACACACACACACACACACACACACACACACCCGCGTGCGCGTATTTATTTATTGTAGCCTTACCATTGAGCCAAACAGGAACAGTCACTGACTTGCTGAGAATGCCCTTGTCTGTTGCCACAGCTGTGAATGAATACAGTTGTTCTGTTTCATAATCAAACTCTCGCTGAAGATAGAATCTACCGTCATGCTTACTTGTAATGAACAGTTCAATTTTGTTATTACCCAATAAAGAATAATATATTTCACCATTTATACCTGCAACCAAAGTGGTATGTTTACCATTCAAATTCATGTACAATAAAATAATTCAAGGAGTCTACAAATCATTTAATCGGAGTTCTATTGCAATTTAAAATGTTTAATATTTAGATTTTAAGCATTTTGAAATAATAACTACATTTGTGTTTTGTCAGTAGAGTGTTCTGGTCAAAGTCGTGGAGAGTTTTATTGTACATAATTTTGACAAGTTAATTTCCTTGTTGAAATTGAAACATACTTTTTTAAATTATTGTATGTGAATATAATATACTTAGCTTTGCTGATCAATATTGATCTACATCTACAATTTGTAATAAAAAGGACTATTAAGTGTTTCAGATATTACAACATATTTTATTCTGAGAATACTTTTAAACATAAATGAGAGTTTCTGAATACATACACAGAAAATAAAAATCAGAATTATGTATATACAGTTTCTTATATATAATATGAAGTATACGGGTTGTAAAGTAGTATAAAGGAACTTTATACAGTTTCTTTTCTTTATGCATTAAGTAATTAATGATATATAACAGACCTATAGCATACATGTCAAATGTGGCATGTGGAAAAATTTTCAGTTGCACATTGGATGCTTATAAAATAGGTCTATATAAAATCAATTTAAATATATGACTACTCTATAGACTATGGATACTTAAAAAAAATAAAATAAAATAAAGATCAGCGAGTCATTGTAACTACTGATTTACGCTGTTTACAGTACACTGAAGGTTGGCAGGAAACTTGAAATATGTCAGGAGTTTGTGAACGAGTGAGAAAATCCTTGCGTCGTCAACTACATATATGTGTTAAAAACAGTGGTGGCCACTTATCAATTTATTTATTTTTATTATACCATTTATTATCAGTTCTTATATGGAATAACACTTTTGCTATTTTAGTGTTTATGATTATGATTAGACCCTATTCGTGTAAAGAACTTCCTATTTGTTCTAATAGTATAGGATGTTTTCTGCCATAACTTAGTAATTTGTACCGGTAACAGGATTTAAACAAAAAAGTGTTGTTGTGTTCACAATAGAATGGTCAACATATTATATTGATAAAACCATAATTTGATAAAATTAAAATTTACAGAATTATCAGTGATGAGAAACATCAAAGTAGCCACCATTTTAAAACTTGAGATCACAAAATAACTGTAATATTTTTGTTTTTAACCTTAATGTAAACATGTGTACCACATGACATTAATGTACCACATGACATTAAGAGGTCTCAGTCCTTTCTTGAGATATAAAATTTTCCTCTCTCTCTCTCACACACACACACACACACACACACACACACACACACACACACACACACACACACACACACACACACACACACACACACACACACACACACACACACACACACACAGTATGATGGCAATATAGAAAATGAGGAGTTTCCTGGACCTCTGTTTATATTCTTCTTCTATCAGGAACTAGGCGAATCACATATACCAGTCTGATAGGAATGTATCCACTTCACCAGTGCTTCCTAGGTCTTGCTGTACTTCGGTGTCCAACAAGCTTATATTGCTAAACTTCCTTAGTTAACCTACCAGCTGGGGATCCTTTCAGATGAACATTTGTAAGATCAAATTGCAGAGAACAAAGAGAGATGGGTTATCTCTCTTTGTTCTCTGCAATTCGATCTTACAAATGTTCAACTCTTTATGAATACCATCCAATTTGTTCCTTTGTGTCTTTTGAGTAGAATAAGGATGCTGTCATCTGAGGATGTTACCAGTGTCCTGTAGAGTAAGACCAGTGGTAAGAGTGCTACTTTTGAGCCTCTGGTCCTGCTATGGGTTTCATTTGGAACATACATCCTAGGTTCTTTCGTCCCTAGTGCCATTGGGAAAGCTTCATCTTTCACCCCTAGGACCGTTGACCATTTAACTCCTTTAACCCTGGCCAGGCCCTTACCAGGTAGTGCGAAAGGAAACCAGGAAAACATACCAAATCTGAAGTATGAAAACAATGAAACATTCCCTAACCCTCGAAAACACCTGTCTTTATAAGAACTTTTTTTTCTAATATTGATGGATAGAATCTGAATATGTATAGTGAGGACACCTTTTACATTACACTTTGCAGACATTAAGTCATTTTTGAGTGGGTTTGTGTTGGCATGCTGAGTGACAGTGTGTCTTACTTCAGCACAATGCTACCAAAAGGTTGCTGATCTCTGCTAGGTAATATACAAAAATCAACGTATATTTAATATACTTGAGACATGTTTTGGGCATTAAGATATATGTTTGTATCACCATTTATTGATTCAGTGACTGGTAAAGTTAAAGGTAATTAACTGTCGTGTGATAATGGGGCTGAATGTTGCATGTCAGTGGCAGTGTTGTGAATGAATTTGATAAATATTTTTATTTTATGAGCATTTTCAAGGCTCATTGTTTCAAAAATAGTGTTTTGTTTTGTACCAATTTGAATTTGTTCAGGTTTTATGTTTATCCACACAACCATTAGTGTCTGTTCACTGAACGCCATCATAAAGACCTTGTCCTGGAATTTTTACAGGCGCTGTGACCAGTCCAGACCATTTTCATTCATTAGCGCACTAGTGAACACACACATGTGTCATGTGAATCTTGACCCAAGATCAGCAGGCCTTAATAATGAATCAGACTCTGTCTAATTGACTCCCATGGCCATTAGGAGGTTGCAAGTTCTTGAAGTTCAGAGTGTGGTGATAGGTTTGCACATCAATTTGTGCAGTCTCTCCAGTTAAAAATGAAAACCCATCTACTTAACTACAATAAGTAGACATATTCAGATATAGCAAATGGCTGGTTAGCCAATATAGTCAAATAGATACAACAAAATACTCATTCTATAAAGAACAGTACAAAAAAATGAAGTCACAACTTTGTCAAATTTTGTTGCCTCTCTGCTATATACACTTTTTCCTCGAACGAGGCCTTTCGGTTTCGCAACCATTATCAAGTTCTTTATTATAATGGTTGCGAAACCGAAAGGTCTCGTTCGAGGAAAAAGTGTATATAGCAGGGAAGCAACAAAATTTGACAAAGTTGTGATGAAGACTGCTAACATAGAGAAAATAACTGAAAAAATTAAGTCTTTAAATATCAGTGAACAGTTGGATGAAGCAAAGTCTCTGATCAGAATGGGCTTCCACTGGACCACACAAAATCACTGAAGTCTAAGATACTTGCAGGATAAGTAAAGATTGGTAATCATCATCATCATCTTCAAGGATGGTTTGCTCCAGTCTCAAATAGGCAATGATTAGAGCTGGTCACTCCAGCGCTTCCTCGGACGTCCCACACCTCTCCGTCCCCTCGGCTTATAGATCCAGAGTTGTTTGGGGATGCGACAGTCATCCATTCGGCAAAGATGTTCCCACCAATTCAGCCGATACTGGGCGATCCTGTCAAGTATACTTATAATATTCAGTTCCTGCCATATATCTGTGTTTCTTCTATGATCACGGAGAGTATACCCTGCCACGTGCCTGAGAAATTTCATTTCAGCCGCTTGGATGCGACTGGCCTCCAAGTCCAATTCTCAGACCCATAAAGAAGTGTGCGAAGAGCCATCACCTTGTAGAATTTTAGGCACGTTCCTTTACTTGCTGACTTAAAGGTTCGCCTAATGGTCCCATACCTAAGGTTGAACTTATGCAACTTATTGGTAATTATTTACATTTATATACATAGTACCACCAGATCCTCTCTCTCTGTGGGGGATAGAGTCAGAGAGGGAGAAAAAATATACACATAGTAGTAAACGAATATATATTCAAATATATGTGTAGTTACCTGTATCATTATCACTAGCAGTGATGTGAAAAATGAAGGCACCAACTGGAGTATTTTCAGCTATAGAAATGTTATAAAACTCCCTGTCAAATTTTGGAGCACAGTCATTTATGTCTGTGATCACTACGTTGACTACAACTTCTGTAAATGTTTTTGAAGCACTGTCTGTAGCTCTAAGAGTCAGCATGTACTCTTGTTTGGTCTCATAATCAAGTTCTTGATTCAAATATAATATACCTGCAAGATATGTATATGTGATTGTACAGCACTGTGGTTTTACACAAGTTAAACGTAAAACGTCAATGACTACAATTACCAGTAGTTCTGTATATTAGGAATGTTTACGTCTTGTATGTAAGAACACACACACACACACACACACACACACACACACACACACACACACACACACACACACACACGTGTGTGCACACTCATACACACATATGCATGCACACATGCATACACAGCATTTATTTAGTCTGTTCTTAAATACGAGAGTCATTATACTCACATGGATCACTGTCTGTTGAAGAACCTACAACATAAAAAAAAATGTTATTTTTATAGGAAATTAATGTCAGAATAGTGTGTTTGTGTGTGTGTGTGCACACGCACACGCACATGCATGTTCCTGTCCATGTGCGCTTGTAGTTATATTTCATTGCTAAATATTTTTTTCATCAGCTTAGAGTTGTCTTCTTCGATGATACTGTATGTTCAAAGAAATAACTTTATATATGAACTTTGGTATTTTCTACTGAAATGTAAGTATTGTGCTACATTCAATAGAAGTTGTATGGCTTGGTATGATAAAGTGGCAAGAGAACATCTTTTGTGCTTGCATCAACTGTTATTCCTAAACTGAACATATCAGTTGAGCAGCAATGTGCACTGTTCTTAGCTATAGTTCCCAAAATTACATTTTGTGAAATTTGTTAAGTCAGTGTGAAAGTTCAGTAGTTTTTATATTTATTCTATTAGTGTACACAGTGTCTATTCAATTAACGAGTGAATATTAATAGATGTATATGTGTGTGTTTTGGATATTTCCCGTACAGTATAACCTTTTCAACTTTTTAATTGTAATAGTGTAAATTAGTAAATGTTCTAAATTGAGTCAGTACAAACATGCACAACACGGTGTACACAGTTCAAGTAGCTTGTACACAAATCTGTTTTTATTGGTACCGTATGTGTTTGACTTTGAATAATGTTTGACAACCTCTTATGAGGGATATATATGTCCGACGATGGAACAATCGTTCTAAAATGTGTCACATAGCTACTAGCAGTCACAAGATGGAACTGGCATAAGGTAATGTAACAATTAAATTAAATACAGATTGAGAAACTATAGTCACATCTGTATAAGGTTTGAATATTGAGGAAAATACTATTTAATATTAAAATGTTTCAAGTTATTCTGAAATTAATTACTGTAGCTACTATAAATATTGTAAACTAGGTTTGGTCAACTACGTGATGAATAAACCTTCAAAGACTACCTCTTTTACACTGGCTCAGAAGGCATAGCTTCACAAACTAGATACAAATTTGAATAAGCCTTTAACCACCAGACAAATAACGTTTATGTGAAGCCATTTCATACTTGTAAGATGGCTATAGCACAATGGAATTTAAAAAATGTTTGTACTGACAACTCATTAGCCTAATTATTTAATTAGATTTACATGAATACATATTTACTGGTAGATTTTTCTTAATTTTCAACAATTCCTTTTTTCTTTATTCTTTTGGGGGGGGGGGTTATGATGTACTCATATCATAAACCCCCTTGCTGTGACACTGATTTATTACTTTTTTTTTCAATAAATACTTTGAGGTGATATATTGTTAAGAAATATTTTATGCACAAAATTTAGAATGTTTCTAAATTTTATTTTTACTTAAATGAACACTGGAACAATGTTGGACCTGCTTTTAACTTTTAGGACAATTATTAGGACTTTTAGGGGGCAAGACAATTATTGTGCAGATTGCCTCTTACACAGGAGCAATGAATACAATCAATATTTGCTGAAGTGGTAAATATTATCAGTAGCAGGTACTGGTAACAGATAAATGGAACTTATTTTTAACGTAAAAGTTGTTTTCAAAAATTTTATTTTCTTAACTTTATGTTTGACATATATTATTATAACAAAAAAAACACAGCTAAATATTCTTAACATTTTGGATAAAAAATATTTAAATCATATTCAAGCAGTTTAAATTCTGTACCAATAAGGTTATCTTTACCTGTAGTGAAGTTGACAGAGAACTGTTGCTGCAAGTCACCGTTACTGATGTTGTAAATCAAAGGGCTACCAAACGGAGAGTAAGCTTTTATCACACTGGGAATAGGTGTATTTATTGCAAAGTTCTCAGGAATTACTATCTTATAAAATTGTTTCTCAAAGACTGGCATCGAATTGTCAACAACTTTTAACTTTACCATGGCTTCTGTTGCACATGGTGGCGAACCTGTAAGACAAAGAAATTTACGTTTGAGTCTCAGTGGTATCTTTCTGCACACTGTGTACGACTGAACATGAAGTGAAATGTACAACCTCCATCATAAGCAGCGATACTCAGCTGGTACTCTTTCCGGCTTGTGTCCAGTGCCTGCTTCAAGCTTATCTCTCCCGTTTTTCTAGAAACTCTGAACAAGTCTCCATGCCCTCTGTTCAGTTCATATCTCACATCACCATTTTCTTCAGTATCGAGGTCAGTAGCTTGAACCTGGCAATGAATAGATGATTTGTTAACACTGGTGTAAATAGACTACACTTATTTACATGCAAATAATGTAAGAGGCTTTTGTTTATATACATGTGTTGTACAAAATCTGATAGTGATTTAGAGAATAAACTCAGAATTTTTAGCACTGATATACTTAAAAGAAATGATAGTGTTATTTTGATGATGATGATGAGGGAGTAATAATAATAATATTAATAGTAGTAGTAGTAGTAGTAGTACAGTAGACCTGTATCTATCAGAACTATGTGGCAGTTGGACAAGTCAGTTAACAAAAAAGCCAGATAAACAGGAGGTTGTAAGTAAATCATTTCCTGCACAGTCACCCATAATATGTGACAAATATGAAAAAATTATGTTTGTCAGGCCAAATAGGGTTTGTCAATTATGTTTGTACACAGTTGACAAATTGTCTCACAACTTTTCTGTTGTCTTGATCTGTCCAATAGGTTTAAACAAACTTGTGCACGCAGGTGTCAAAACGACAAAACTCGTTCCACAGTTCACAAGAATTGTGGAGGACTACAACAATGCAATGACTTCATGCCCGATGTTCTAAGTATGTAGGTAGTACACTCTTCTAGTAAGTACAAAGAACATACATAGGACTAGAAGAATAAATTTAGACCAAAATATGGTTCATGAAAAAATTTTATAAAGTGTTTATATTTGTTTTTATAGAGATGCATACTTTATAAACAAGAATCAAATATAATGTTTACCTAACTGTTAATGGAAATTTAAATAAAACACCAAAAATATTTTTAAATACTTAACATTTATTTAAAAAGTATATACTGTGTGATTATTGAAAAAGTGTGTGTTTGTGTGTGTGTGTGTGATCTTGAATTGTTTACTTAAAAATAAAAATTGTACTCTAATTAAAATAAAATTTTTTATCAAGAATAAAAATTTACATAAAAAAAAGGAGAAAACACAGTAACTTACAAAACTACAGCTTAAAGGAAGTGTTTCCTCTATCATCACCAACACATTCTTCTATTTGTTACTCATACTATATTTAACTTTTATACAAAATTATTTGCCCAATTAGAAACATTATACAGTACACACAAACTAAAATAAATTGCAACAAGATATACATGCACCAATAAAGTGAGAACTTTAAGCATACACTTGACACTGCAAACAAATCAATGCAGTAGAACTGTAATTTGCCTGTACAGACATGCATGTCACTTGAAGCCACAGTGGAGCACCTGGACCATTTGGAAGGTGCTTACGTTTGTACAGTACAATATATCAACTTTTTTTATGTCAAACAGATTGTTGGGCTGGATGGTATTAAAGGCCAGATAAATGGAGGTCTGGATAACTGTGAGTCTACTGAAACTAATAATACTAGTATAATAAAAATAATAAACTTTTAGTAAGCCCATTAAAAACCTTATATGATTACTTAAGAGAGTAAATATTGTAAGCAAACATTTGAAACATTAAATTAATGAATCATTTGTTTTATCTGTTATATTGTTATAAACAAACTGTGTAATATCTTACAGGGTGAGCATTTCTGGCATGTCACAATCCCACCTCTTGACTGACACCTGTTCTCATGACTGTAGTGCTACTCTCAGTTGTTTCTGATATTACCAATTTTCGTCATTTTCAGTCAACTTTTATGCCTTAATATAATGCATCTTTGAACTATAGTTTTTCTCCAAACTATTTTATTCCATGCAAGAAAAGACTGCTATAGTCAAAACTTATATGGTTATCCAAAGGAACACTGTTTCCTCAGCTTCACTTTGTGAAAAATGAAAAGTGTTTACTAATTTGTTTCCTATTATGAGGACAGTCTGAAAAGTCCTCAGCCCATAAATGAAAAAACAAATTTATAATTTGAAAAATATTTTTATTTTTAAATATAATCTCTATTTAGGATAATGGATTTATTCCAGTGATGTTCAAATGTATCCCATCCCTGAAGTGGTTTTCCATAAGGTTAGCAAAATACCATAAGGTTAATCCTTTACCTGGAATCACCTCTTGATCTGATCAAAAATGCTGACCAGTGAGAAACAGTTTGAGTTTTGGGAAAAGATTAAAGTATGAGAGAGCCAAATCTGGTTAACAGGGAGGATGCCAACAATTCGTAGCCGAGATCTCTGTAGTTTTCTCATTACCAAAACACTTTTGTAGACAAGTACATTGTCTTGGTAAAAAAGTATTCCTCTAGAAAAATAGGTATTTTTTCATGAACGTTTTTATCTAGTTTTGGTAAAGGATTGTAATAATATTTCCCAGTCATTGTTGCTCTCTTTTCAAAGTAATCGATGTACAAAACACCTTTAGCATCCCAAAACACTGATGACTTTTCCTGCTGATGGAATTGACTTTGCCTTCTTTGGTGCCAAACATCCAACTTCTGTCCATTGCTTTGACTGTTGTTTGAACTCTGTTGTGTAGTGGTGGATCCAAGTTACATCCATCATAATAAACTGATGCACAAAATCCATTTTGTTCTTATTAAAATAGTCCAAGCACTCAGATTCTGTCTGAGGCTTTCACGGCCGGCTTCAATGTTATGAGAACTTTGGCGTGCCAGGCTATAAGGCTGTGGTTCAAGGTTGTTTTGTTCAAACATTTCGGTCATGCCAAAACGCTGACAAAGACTTTCATAGTCAGTGACCACTGAACTGTAGTTAAGGCTAGTGGCTGTGAGTAGGACACCCGTATTTATAATGTTGCACCCATATTTTGGTGTCTGGACAAAAAATTGTTGTCTGACACCACCAGCCAATCAGAAGAGAGAATAAAGGCAAATTCTTATTGGTTCACCACAACTCACATCCAAAGAGCACTCAATGAGAGGGACTCACTCTGTCGATTCATTGCAATAGATGCATGTTTCTGAATCTGGACAGACTCCGTATGCAAGCGAGGGAAATACACACTCACCGATGACAGAAGCCTCGTCTCTTCAAAGACTATGCGATGCATTGGCGAGTGTATGCTCCACTGTAGCAGACTTTTCCGGCTGCCTTAAATGACAGTAGTGGTTGTGTTCATCAACGCGGGCATGGGCACTACATTTCATAGTCCTGATGCAGGGGGGGCCATTCCGGCTTCCCGCGCTAACCTAGCGATCAGCTGTTTTTGCCGCGTGACGTGGACTGGTGGAAGAAATACGCGCGAGTCTTGATTTACCATGCAATCTTACCTGAGACAATGTCCTACTTAGCATCTCTCTGCTGTTTACACGAAATATTAACAATAATTGTAATGAGCTATTCATATAGAAAAAGGATTAAACAACAAGATTAAATGGTTTGCGGCAAAAAATAATGGTAAAATTTATTTCTACATTTAATAGAAAAGTAAGCAAGTCTGTCCACATATAACATTGACAAAATGGCACAAGATGTAAAATTAAGTCGGAAAGGAGGCGATATTATATATATGTATATATCATTTTTTATTATTCGTTAATTTTATATTAATAGAATTATTTTGATTGTTATTAATTTACTTAGAAACCTCTGATGATACTGATATTTTTCAGTGAAATGTGCGTCAGGTGTTAAAAAGAATATACGAAATTATACTACTTGCAGAAGAAACAAATTGAAAACATCACAAATTTTATATATATATATATATATATATATATAATATGCCTATGTGGGTAGGTGCGCGTACGTGCACACGCATGCGCGCATGAGTGCGTGTATAAACATTTCTATGTAGTATAATATATTTGAAACAAGCTTCCAATTATTATAATTATAATCAGTATCATAATCATTTTCTTTATCTACATTTTCATTGTTATTTCATTGTTACTAGTTTCAGTTAAAAACTGAAGCTAGTACGTTTAGTTGTAAACATAAATACTTTTATCAACGAAATGAAAATGGTTATTTAGTTGATACATACCTTCATAGGTGACTTAAATTTTTGAAGACGAAGCTACCCAGAGCCGACTCTTTGTTGCTGCATACTTTTCAAGTGACTTGAGTTTGAGCTGTTTGTTCAGATGGCGGATTCTGATGAATTAGAGGTCTGTTTGCCAAGTGGAAGCAACCCATTTATTATGATTTTGATGTGACCATGACAGATGTATTGCTTAAAAGCATTATCAGTGCCGTTGAGAGCAGTAATATTCATGTAGCGGCTGTGACGTGTGATATGGGGGGAAAGAATTCAAAAGTCTGGAAGGAATTAGATGTAAACACAGAAAAAAATTTCTTCATTAACCCGACTACAAACGATAAGGTGTGGGTTTTCTGTGACGTACCTCATCTTTTGAAGCTGCTTAGAAATCATTTTCTAGACCATGGGTTGTTATTTTGCGACGGCACTGAGCTTAAAAAAGATACAATCGAAAATCTGTTACAGCAACAGAAAGGAGAATTGACGATTTTACCCAATATTAGTCAGATACACCATACACCTTAACGTAACTGGTCGATCTCGTCAAAATGTAAGATTTGCTGCACAGTTGTTTTCTAATCGTACAGCAAAGGCGCTGAAGTATGTTGCAAATAAAGAGCGCGAAAGCAGCTTCATCGAACTGGTAAACGATGCATTTGCTGTTTTAAACTCAAGACTTCCAAAAGACCAGAAAACGCCCCTCAGAAGTGGGTACGGCATGAATTTAAGGAGCCAAGAAAATACTTTAAAAAGGTTTTTGGAAGTAATAACTAACATGCGAGTAGCAAGTAAAAAAAGTTTACTACCTTTTCAGAAAGGTTTCGTTATATCTTTAAATTCATTGTTCGGCCTTTATGAACAAATGACAATGATTCATGGGGTGACGTACATTTTGACCGCTAGATTCAATCAAGATTGCCTTGAAAACTTTTTTTCACGAATTCGGGGATTAGGCGTCTTTTATAATAATCCCACTCCCTTTGAAGTGCGCAACAGAATTCGGCTCTTACTTTTAACGGGTAGCACGGACGATATACCGTTATCTGGAAGTGCGTCTGTGGCTGAGGATGGTAGCATTCATTCCACCGAAGTTATGGAATCAAATGACTCTGACGAGGATTTCATCCAGTTTGTTACCAATGAACTATGCATAGACATAGTTGAACATACGTTAACACCAAGTTCTCCGAATAATGACACCGACGAAGCAGAATTGTTAAAAACAGAGGACTTGGCCCCGTCTGCAAGTGACAACGATGTTCCTCAAGATGCCTTAAAATATCTGCCCGGGTACATCGCATTCAAGTGCCGCTTCATTGATGAAAGTCTAGGTGTGAGAGGCGAAACATTGTATCTTTCCGGGGAACATAGTCATGACTGGATATCGATTATATCAAAGGGGGGGCTTACCCATCCGTCAGACGAGTGGTTACAAAAACTGATTCAGTCTGAGATAGTTTTTACTTCTTTCCACGGACGTACAGTATCAAAACAAGTGAAAGTTATCTCTTATTTGGCCACCTTACTCAAATCTAAATTTCCAGAGGTGGACGAGAAAGTCATTTGTCTGTACGTCAGGACAAGAACATTCAGCAGAATCCGCCATCTGAACAAACAGCTCAAACTCAAGTCACTTGAAAAGTATGCAGCAACAAAGAATCGGCTCTGGGTAGCTTCGTCTTCAAAAATTTAAGTCACCTATGAAGGTATGTATCAACTAAATAACCATTTTCATTTCGTTGATAAAAGTATTTATGTTTACAACTAAACGTACTAGCTTCAGTTTTTAACTGAAACTAGTAACAATGAAATAACAATGAAAATGTAGATAAAGAAAATGATTATGATATTGATTATAATTATAATAATTGGAAGCTTGTTTCAAATATATTATACTACATAGAAATGTTTATACACGCACTCATGCGCGCACGCGTGTGCACGTACGCGCACCTACCCATGCAGGCATATTATATATATATATATAAAATTTGTGATGTTTTCAATTTGTTTCTTCTGCAAGTAGTATAATTTCGTATATTCTTTTTAACACCTGACGCACGTTTCACTGAAAAATATCAGTATCATCAGAGGTTTCTAAGTAAATTAATAACAATCGAAATAATTCTATTAATATAAAATTAACGAATAATAAAAAATGATATATACATATATATAATATCGCCTCCTTTCCGACTTAATTTTACATCTTGTGCCATTTTGTCAATGTTATATGTGGACAGACTTGCTTACTTTTCTATTAAATGTAGAAATAAATTTTACCATTATTTTTTGCCGCAAACCATTTAATCTTGTTGTTTAATCCTTTTTCTATATGAATAGCTCATTACAATTATTGTTAATATTTCGTGTAAACAGCAGAGAGATGCTAAGTAGGACATTGTCTCAGGTAAGATTGCATGGTAAATCAAGACTCGCGCGTATTTCTTCCACCAGTTCACGTCACAGCGAAGCAACCAATGGGAGCGTAATTGGCCGGAGTGGCCTACCTTATATTCTAGTTACATTGGTCCTGATGTACAACTGGCCGCATGAGCAAAGAACTCCATACATTCTGCACAATGAGAGTGGGTCTCTGACGTCCTTCTCAGAAACTGCTGGATTGTCTTGGTTGGCTTGAAGATTGGTCTCACACCGCACCGCCTCAGCAACCTGTCAATACACCATGTCAGTCACCCCATGGACATAGGGCATCACAGCAAAACTAACATTCTCCTGAGACACTGACTCCACCGGCCTGGCTGTTCTTCTCGGCCAGACTGTACGTCTCACCTCCCCGACGGAATATTCATTGGCGATGGTGTTGCCATAGGTAGCCCACTCAGTCCTGTAATTACCAGCTTTTTACATGGAGAAGTTTGAGTGGTGGGCCAATCTTCAGATATTCCAGTCCACTGGAGAGGAATGGCCAAGAAAAGGGCAGAATGGAGGAGGAATGTTGAAAGGCAAAAAACCACAAGGTGTTGTGACTGCTAATTGAAGAAGAAGTTATGTTTCTGGTAATTGCATCATATAGCTGGTGTTTTATGACACAATTATTAACACAAAGGTATACCACAGAATTCTATACTGACTATAATGGTAGAACTGTCTCTTTCATGGCTTGGACCAAAACTGAGAATCCATCTTTAAACATTTTTTTATATGATGTGTTATGCTATTTGAAATGAAATAAAAATATGTCTTTCCAGACAAATCTTTACATCAAAAATGGAAAATAGTATAAGACTTTTAGGCTAGTATTGGGAAGCTTCTAATATTAACACTGCCAGTATCCAAAGTGTTAAATAATTAAACGTTAGAGCCAAATCTTTGTTGCAACTCTGCAGCTGTATACAATTTATAATACAACGTCCAAAATACAAGGATGGATCAAATATGAACCAGAATTCTTGTCCAGTGGCTGAGTAAGTGAACAAAAACAGAACAGTCTTGAGTGGATATGGTGGGGATGTCTGAAGTCGACCCCTTTCCTGGAATCGTTGCGTGAGCCTTACATCTTATCAGTAGCACAATGACTGACTAAGACGTATGTTTGTCTGTACTGCAATGTATCATAATCAAATTTCTCGCCACAGATGGAGAGGAGACTCTGAGCAGGATACAGTAAACAAACTCTTTCAGAGACTCAAGTTTTTCGTTGGTACAAAAAATTTTTTACAGGATGGAAAACCAACCCCATCAATGATGACCATGGAAGAAAACATCAATGGGGTCAGAAGAAAACTTTCATGCTGTTCGGAACTTACTGATTTAGATCAGCTCATAAAGATTTTGGAAGTTGCTTCACCAGTAGAAATAAGCTATGGAAGTGATCAACAATAACTTAAATTATTGGAAAGTATCTGTCAGGTGGGTTCGTCATAGCTCCTTCCCAGGAATAAAAATATGTTCATCTGGACGTCTGTGAAAGCCTCCTGACTTGCTACGAGGAGGTAGGAGATAATTTTTTGTTCCGTGTTCTCATTTATGATGGAACATGGGACCACCACTACACTCCTGAATCAAAACAAGCAAGAATGGAGTAGTGGAAGAAAGGGAAAGTTGTGCTGTCAAAACCAAAACATGCTTATCAGCTGGAAAAATGCTTTTGACTCTTTTTTGCTCTCTACAGGTGTTGTGTTCATAAAAATTTTCTTCATGAACAAAGAACAGTGAATACTGCCAATTACTGCAAGCTTCTGAATAATGCAAAAGCTGCCCATTGCAAACATTCACTGAATGGTCCTAGAACACCTTCTGTATAGTCCAGATTTATTGCCTTGCAACAACCATTTGTTTGGACCACTCAAAGAAGTGTAGGGAAGAAAGCAATTTGATGATGGTGCAGGGGTAGAGGAGTTCATGTGCAACTGGCTACAAACACCCACATATTCTTTCTTCGATAAAGAAATCAAAAAATTACCAATTTGATGGGAAAAATGTTTCCAAACCAGGAGATTATTCAGAAAATTTATGTAACAATTTTGTATTTTTCTTACTGATTAAGTAACATTCTTAAAAAAATGTCTGGTTTATATTTGATCTACCCTCATACAATGTAGAACAGAGAGAATCTTAATTAATTTGATAATAATGACTCACTTTTGTGATTACTTCACCTCTAGGCACAGCAACAGAAACAATGTCATAGTATGGCTGGTTGAGGAATACAGGGCAGTTATCATTTACGTCTAGAATTGTGATATTCACAGGAACTTGTGCTATCCTGACTGAGCCTTCAAAGTCTTTACTTTGAGCCTAAAACATAAAACAGAACTGGTTAACATTTATTTGTCAAAAAAACTCTCCACAAATGAAAGTATGTAGATTTTGAATGATTGGGAGGGTGTTAATAACACTAGTACAATTTAAAATAATAACATAAATACAAATTCATCATAGAGTCCTTATTATAATGAGTAATAAAGATATACGAGTTTGTAACGTGTCAAAAGTGGGTCATTTCATTTATTGCGGTTATGGGGTATTTGTATTTCATTTATTTCATTTTTCAGGGTTTCATAAAATTATTGTGCAAACTTTAATTCCTCTGTAACGGACCACGTGTAGAAAACAATGTTGAAACAAAGCAGCGTCGTAGTATTCAGTTGCGAAACCAGGCAAAGAATTTGTACCACCCTCGATTTCTCAGAACTGTGAGTGAATGTGACAGTGCGCACGCACGCAGCGACTCCAGTATGCGCGCTGTAGGGACGCCAAGAAACACAAACGGTGCTGTAAAAAATGGCGCTGGAGCGTACAATTTGTGCAATCAACAAGCGATCTACAGGAAACGTGGCTAAGGACCGCCTACTGATAGTGACGACAGACTAGCAGTGCCTAGAGATCGTCGACACATTTTGCTGATATAACCACTATGTTTCATGCATAGAGCCAATAAACTGTAACAAATCAACCTTGAACGGCAACGAGATCTGATGGCCGTGGAACACTGTTTCCTCCCGCTCACCAAGTAAGTTGCGCAGTTGTTCGTCCCCAGCGTAACCGGCCGGTTTACGGAGAAGAGGTATCCCTTCTCAAAATTTAAACATGTGGCAGTAAAAGTGATTCAATCGTTATTCAAACCAGTGGAAGTGAGGAGTAAATAATTACAGAACAGTATCATGCCAATTTGATATATTTTTTTTTATTTTCGGGACAACTACCAACTCACCACGTAGCGACCATGAGGTCGCGGATACACGCGTTACCGGCGGGGAGATCATATCATGGATTACATTGATCAATCCAAGTAAAAGGGGGGTTTTTATTCTTGTTAGAATGTGAGAGTGCATGAGCAGGCTGGGCTATCTTAAGTTGTGAGTAATAGTATGTAAGTATAGGAAATAAGATGCATAAGCAGAATTGCACAATTTTTGAAAAGCATGTAAGTAACTGTATTTGATAAACAGAAATTTAAAATTGCAATAGGTGATCATTAAAACGAATTATTTCTCTTCATAACGATGTGTAGAGTCAGTTATTTTGATAACCTTAACACAGGTTTGTATCTGATGTTCATGTGATTGGATCCTGGACCCTAATAGAAGCTTTGCAGGTAGGTGGAAATTGTGTAATTTTGTATTTTAATATATTCAAATTGGAGTAGAGTATAACAAGTTATTATAATTATGAGTTAATAAAGATATATTTTTTCTTCTTCCTCTGGTGCTTCATTTCATTTGTGCTTCACAATATGGTTGCTTTCTATCAAAACGGGTGTCTTATGCCTATTGTTAATCACTGCCTCTCACTGTTGCAACATTTTATACTCTGTAGTTCTCACAACAGTCCCTTTTTACAAGGTATGTCATCAGTTCAATACCTAACTTCCAACCTCGAAGGTCAGTGATTCTTCTGTATAAGAGCCTTAGCTGAGAGGAAAGAAAACCCTTTTTTCTCTCAACACATCTCAGAAACACCCATACCTTTCTCTTCCAGAGCCAGGCTTTGTGTCAAGGGTTCTGATGCACTCTGGTTCTTCGTAACTACACAAATTAACAATTAGTATCAGGTATACTTGGGAACACATATGAAGATGAGACCTGTAAGCTTTCAGAGGTAAGAGAACGTATCATGTGATATGTCAGCCAATTAGAGCCAGTCAGTAATTTTGCTGACTGGGCATGGGGCAGATTCACCCACCAGCTCAGTGTGCAGCATGTTCTGGTGTCCAGTCATAGTGAATCACTCTCTACCTCTCTCTGTGCAATGCACTTTTACTTTTTGCCATTGTACATGCTCCCAAATTTAGTACCCCAGATCTTAAACCATTGTTTCAGATTCTCTGTACTCCAGAGAATCTAGAATTCCCTGCTTCTCTTTTATAGTGATAAAACCTTCCCTACAACATGAAAACAAAATATTATATATATATCTGTGATTTTTGAACGTGTGAAGTCATTTTTCACATCCTAGCTTTCAAACTTTATGGTATTTCCAACCACCCTCCTTCAGATTTCTCTGTACCATTGCTTGCCTTATACAGTAAACAGCCAAAATATTATTCAGTATCAGTTCCTTATACCATTTCTATTCAAGTCTATCATGGCCACCCTCTTTCTCTTCTTTTAGAAGGGGCCCATTCCAGTAATTTCTTTGGCAATCTATCATTGCCCATACATCACATATGTCTGTACCATTACCATCTTAATCTTTTTACATTAATTGTGTCATTTATATTGGTACATATTGTCATTCTTTATTTCTTCATTTTTAACCCTTTCTTGCAAAGTAAATCTACAGCTCCAGATTCATTTTTTGCTTCCTCCTCCCCTTTTACTAAAGTTTGTTTAATAGTTTTACAAATCACTATAAGTCTGTTATTTCACTGATTTCAAACTGATATTGCCATAACCTAGATATTGAAAGTAGGGCATAATCCTAAAATAAATACTACAGTTACAATACTTAGGATATTAGCCTATATAATACTGGTATAAGAGCCAATAACCAAGTTTTTATACTAGCCCAATTAAATGACAATTAAAGAGCACTTAAATGAGAGTGTTGAGAGAAAGTTAAACAGATTCTGAGAAGAAAAACAAACAAATAAAATCTTATGAGGTAATAAAATGTTATATCATTTATTAAATTAATAGATAATAAGGATAATTTAACATATCCACATTCTGTTAACACTTCTGTTACTGTTAATTACCTCTTTACCATATTTTAAAAATAATAACATCCACCAGTGTATTCTCTCTTCTAGCAATAAAATCACCAGCTACCAGATTATCAGATTGCTTAATGCTACGTATTTACATTAGCTTGTAAATTAGTATAAAATTCTGCCAAGTATTTTCTTTTCCTATCCTCTGGTGAATACATCCTAAAATTGTGAAGTAATTGAAGTACTGCTTATTCAGCTTTTTGGTCAACTTCATCATCGTCATCGTCATCTGTGGTGCTACAACTCATTGCTGAGTCTTGATCTCCTCCAGATGCCTTCTCCAATGATGCCAATCTGAAGTGACGTCTCTCCTCACATTATCAATCCATCACAGCTTTGGCCTGCCTCTCTTTCATTTTCCATCCAGCTGCATTAATAATTCAATCCACCTCAGCCTTGATTATTTAATTCATTTTATAATGTATCACTAAAGAATGCATATAATTCTTGATTAAAATGTATCCACCATACACCCCTTGTACATACTTGACCATAAATTTTCTGGAATATCTTTCTTGGAAAAGTTAAAAATGTCTTTCATTTACTTTGGTGATGGTCCATTTTTCTGCTCTAATTGTCAAAACTGGTTTTATTTGATAAAGGATGCATTATGGTGTGGATACTAATCTACTTCTCATCTGTTTTAACAGTCCAAAGTGTCGATTTTCTGCTGAGATTTGCTATTGGATCTCATTTGTAGTATCAGTATTTGTTGCCACTAATGAACCCAGACATCTAAAATGTTCGATTCTTTCAAACGGTAGCCATTGATATGCATTTCAGGACTATTATTATAATTTTTGTTAGTCATCACATACTTAGTTTTATTTGCATTTATAACTAAACCTGTTTTCTTTGCGCTACGTTCCAAGGTGAGGAATGCTTCAGTTATAAAGCCATAAGATCAAGCAAAGGTACTTAGTCAACTTAGGGATTTTATTTATTTTGGCTGTTGCTTAACCTTTAATAAATTGGTAAATGTAGAAGGAAAACTGCTTACATTTCAGAAAATTTATGGAATAATTAAAAGAACCCCTATAGGAAGAGTGAGGAAGGATATGGTTACTAAATTTTACAAAACTACAGCCATGTCAATGTTACTACATACATAGCTGTCAAAATTGAATCTTCACATCATATCAGTGCATATGAAATAAAATACCAGAGATTTCAAATACAGAATATTAGGCACATCATTGTAAGATCATTTAAAGAGTTATGTCACTTGACAAAATTTGAGGTTGAAGCTATTTGTAATGAAACACGAAGATTCAGAGAGGTGGAGAGAACATGTGTATAGAATCAGTTGTGATATAATTCACATGATTGTCTGGAGCTATAAAGCAGTCGGAAAAAGTGAATAGGTTAGCCGATGAAGAGATGGAGTCATCAGCTAATGAAATATCTGAATACGAATTATAAATATAATAAATTACATAAATACATTTTTACCAATAATAAATTAGTGTTCTGAGTCAGTAGTATTATATTTATAATTAGTTGATCAATGGACACGTCATGGACAACAAAATCCAGGAACCATCTAAATTAGGGGACCAGCTATGCAGTCTGATCCACATAGTTTAAGATAATTATGATAAAATTAACATTACATATTAACACATTCACTGCAGGACCTTGAAGTATGACATTTCAGAAATGCTGAAAAATATTATTATTGTTGACAAACCTCTGAAAATTTTTGATTTTGGGAAGCTGAGAAGCAACACAATGTACCTCTAGAGCCACTGAATTCACAATGACTTGTATGTTGTACCCCCACCGGTGTATGGCCTGCTCCACAGGCTATGCTGCAACGATCACCAGTGAGGGACCCTGGACTGAATGTGTTGATAAATAGACACAAACTGTATATAGGCTGTTACCTGCACAATCAGCTGATATTGAGCTTTAATCTCTCTGTCAAAAGGAACTCCTGTTGTACTTAATATACCCGTAGTTGGTCCGATTTGAAACCCTAATGTTGGATTTAAAATGGAAAAAACAACGTGCTCATTGAGATGGCTGCCCACAGTGCTTACTAATGTGATTGCTGTTATCTTGGTAGAGTTTTCTAACACTTCACCATAGTAAGTTGAACGTTGGAACGTCAATCCAGAGTCTGAGCTGTGAGACCAAATGATGAGTACAGTCCTGGAATCATAATTGAATCACTTAATGTTAAAAGGGCACATTTGCCTTACAATAAATGTTTGGTAAAGTGAACAGAATTGTACAACATTTTATTACTTTATTGCATTAATCAACTACCTAACGTCTTTATTAATATGTAAAAATATTAATAGAAAATGTGAATTTAAATGTTTTATAGGTCTCAAATTGTGTAAATATGCCCTTTTAATTAAAATCCTTAATCTGCAAGTGACTGTGAGCAATCGAAATATTCACAAAATAATGACAAACTATGTTAAGAAGACATAAAAAGTAACAGAAAAGATAATACAAAATTATTTGTTAAAAAAATTTCATTATTTGTATTTTTATCAAAAATGTAAACATTTTCATCATTTCCTTTGTGATTTTCTGTACTATTTTGTATAGCGCCATCAAAATTTCACTACAACAGTTTTTCTATTCAGCTATAAAATATAATATCTTTTTGTATATCTTGAATTTGTCTTGGTTATTACAACAATTCTTCTAGTCTGTGTTTGAATGAAACCATCACTACACTGTTTATAAATTCACTCATTAAGAATATTCCTGAGATTTCACTAATGGCTGTCTTCTATTCTTCTTTTCTTGTTTTACATTTATGTTCTGTCACAACTTCTACTTTCCCCTTTCTTTGGAGTAGATCTCTTCATGTTCTTCTTAGCAGCTTCAAACCATCCTCTTGTCCTTTGCCTTTTTGGTGGATTTCAGAAAAGTTTTTAGGAATAAAAGTAGATCCATTCATTAGATATGTTTGTCCATTTTGCCTTGTATTTCTTTATACATACATGGAAACAAAAATGCCATGGAATGGGAATAACGATACGAAACGAACACCTGTACACACTATGCTTCTCCGATGACCAGGTAGTTATAGCCCAGGATGAAGAAGATCTAAGCTACATGATGAGAAAGCTAAATGAAGAATACACAAAGATGGAATTGGAAATAAACATAAAAAAGACTGAATACTTGGCAATTAGAGATGAAGAAACAACAGATTTAGAAGTAGACGAAAATATTAAAATTAGAGGAACAGACAAATTCAGGTACCTAGGATTCATACTGAGTAAACAAGGCACAACGGAAGAAGAAATAAAGAGTACATTAGGGCAGACTAGAACAGGAATTAGACATTTACACAGTGTTATATGGGACAAAAATATTCGAAAAAGCACCAAAAAAATGATATATCAGACCATAGTCCAAAGCATTATGACGTATGCAGCAGAAGTATGGGTTATTAACAAAAAGAATGAAAGAAAGATTTTTGCAACAGAGATGGAATATTGGAGGAGGTGCTGTGGAATAACGAGAGCAGACCGAATAACAAACGAGGAGATCAGAAGAAGAATGGAAACGGAAAGAAGTGTAATTGACTACATCGAAGAAAAAAGATTAGTGTGGTATGGTCATGTCCGGAGAGCCCAAAATAGGTGGATCAACAAAGTGACGGGATGGAGTCCATTAGGAAGGAGAAAAAGGGGAAGACTGAGAAGATCTTGGAGGGACGAAGTGGATGAATCTATGCAACGTATAGGACTTGAAGAAGGACAGTGGGAAAATCGGGAGAATTGGAAAGCCAGGTTGAAGGAAGGGAGACAGCACTAGCTGTAGCAACCCTATTACATATATATATATATATATATATATATATATCTTTATACTTTGAATTTGTAATGCCACCTTTATACCAGAATTTATTATATTCCTATCCTTACTGCACCGTGTAGAAATCTCATTTGTGTTGAATGTTACTTCTTTCTCTCTCTTGTTAAAGTATATGTCTCACCTTCATGTAGACATGAGATGGCTATGGTTTTATGGAATTTCATTATCATATTTATATGTAATTTATTTTTGAATGTTATAATGCTCCATACGTTACAGAATTAATGTTATTAAATATTCTTTTTTTTCTAACATCAATATCTCTATTGAACGACAATAAGGAACCCTTAAAGGTGTGTTCGACAATAAGGTGTATACCTTAGGAAATCGAATGTATTCATTAAGTTTGTTGAACTTATTATTTCAGTGACTATTTTTTCATCTAAGATATCATTTTATAAATAAATCAGTTCGGTTTTTCTTTAAAAGGTTATTTTACTTATTAATGAAATATAATCAATGGATAGCTACTTGTAGGGAGTTTTCACAGTTGGCTAATAACATCTGGTCATGAGTTAATAAGGCAGTCATAATGTATCTTTTTTTATTTTGCCAAACATTATGCCACTGACTTGTTATAATATTATTATATACATACCACCAAAATCAGTAAAATTCCATTTTTTAAAATAATGAATAAGGCCTTTTCGAAATATTAAAATTTTATCATCAGTTCGTACACTGTAATGTTCCTGTTATGATGTTTTCCTTTAAATGTATAACTGTTGTTAACTGTGTCTATTACCTCTTACTGTACTTCGTTTTGAACTTTCCACTGCCATCATTATTGGGTGAAACCAAGCCAGATATGTATTGAAATAATTGATCATTTTCAAATATTGTCTGTTGATTTATCAATTTGTCATATTTTTTATGAAGGTATATATATAATTTTTCTAACTGTATAATGTCATTTTTATTATTGTTTATTTCCACAATTTCCATATTGTTGGTTATATTTGTTATACTATTAATATTTGTTATAATAAGATCACCTTATTAGTATTATTATTATTAGTCTTCTCCACAATCAAGGCCACCAGTTTTTGAAAGTATATACTAATTTACTGCACTCTATATATTATGTATGCTGTTGTTATTAATAATAGAAATAAAATTACAGCTAGTCACATTGTGTATGAATATGTTCACAAACCAATTAAATTCGTAAGAGCAGACTTTTTGTACAGTTATTACTATAATAATGTTTAGTATAAAATTAACTGAACTTATATGAATAGTAATAATTCTAGAATATTTAATGACTTATAAAAATTATTATATTTTGAGTACATACATACGTACACACATACATATGATTTAAGTATTTAGTCTGCTTGCAACAAATAATAGAGGATGTGTATATGTGACTATTACATGGTGTTAACTCTTAAATTTAAAAATAGAATACATTCAACAGAACAACTTATATTCTCAACAAAACTTAAACATTAACTAAAAGAAATATTTCACAACAAT
This sequence comes from Magicicada septendecula, assembly GCA_034769895.1. NCBI lineage: Eukaryota > Metazoa > Arthropoda > Insecta > Hemiptera > Cicadidae > Magicicada > Magicicada septendecula. Next base: position 583,954,956 of record CM068369.1, read on the forward strand.
CAAATTATCTCTGAGTACAAACACCATTAAATAACATTCTTAAAACTAAGATTTCTAAATTTCATTTATATTTCCATATATGATGACTAATCCTTTGGATAATAAAAAAAAAAAAAGTTTTTAAGAAATTAAATGACAGCCATTTGTTTCTTTTGTTTATTCACATCTATGCACTATTCTATGGTATGTCATGGTATGTACACATGACATGAACAGAACTTATTTTTACCAATTATCTATAAGTACATAGAACAGGAGCCATCTTACTCACGCTTCAGAAGTATATCTGCCATCAAACACCGATACTTTCAATTGATGTGGTGATGAATGCAATACTTTTTTAGCATCTACAATAGAAATTTCCCCTGATGATGTGTTAATTCTGTAGTGGTTATGTAAATTTCCTTCCAGTATTGAATACTGTAGTTTTGTAACTTCAGCCGAGTCTTCATCTGTTGTTTCCACCTTGCAGAAAGATTTTTTTCAGTTTAACTTTCAATTTTATTAGTCTGATTACCTACATAATTTTAATTATGCACTATTTTCAATACAAGTGCATAGGTTAATTATAGATTGTAATGGGACAGAATGGGGTATTTTATTTTATTAAATATATTTCATTGTCAATTTTAACTCCCATGGATAAATACGATAGCAAGTCCCCTACATAAAACAGTTTCAGTCAGACAAAGAACGCAGTAACATAGTTTTGCAAGGTGTGATCGTAGAACGCAATTGCATTCCAAGAATTCCAGTGTTGTGTGACGCACGCAAACATGCAACTTGAGCACGCGCGCGGATAGGACGCTACGCAGACTGAATCAAAACCAACAAAAATGTCGAAGCTGAAAATTGTATCACCACATGCTAGGTTGCTGACGGAAATACAGACAAACCACACCCACTTGAGTGACGTGACTAGGGCCAGTGCGATGTCTTCAGCCCTTTGGGAGTACTCACAACCCATACTTTGTGTACAGTGACGAACAATTTAACACCAGAAGGCATTGGTTTCCTGTCCCGCAACCCGACGTGGTGGGAGATTGGTGGGTAACACTCTTTCTCAGTTCGAACAATCACGCTTCCCGGCTGGGAGCATCACGAACACGTGCACTTCAAAAGTAAATTTTTCTGTAATAATGTTAATCAGTCCCTAAAAAATGAACTAATATTTCAAAAGGGAGTAAGGGGAGTGACAGAAGAAAGTGTAAAAGTGTATTGAACTAATAAACATATTTGGACATAAAATCAGCGCGATGCGTGATGAGGAGGAACGCCAAGGGTGACGTAAAACACAACCATTTTAAATATATCAGTAAATGCATTATAAAAGGGCCTAAAATAATAAAAAGGGGGGTTTTGGTATGAATGTTGTGGATGAGCAGGCTGGGTTGCTTTCATTAATATAAGAAATTAGAATAAGCATGTGATATTAAAGAATGTTTTGTCTTAATTATGTTGGAAAGAAATAATAACCTGAATAATTCATAACTTGAAAACAGTTTAAAGAATAAAATAAAATTTTAGTTGTCTTACACCAATGCGAGTCGAGTGTGTTATTTTTACAACCTCAGAATCACGTTTACATTCACAGTTCGTGCGGGACCCTGGACCCGAAATTAAGGTAGGTGAGATGGTAAATATGATTTCATAATTGTGTATTTATTTGACTAAGTACAGATGGCACCCGAACAGGGACTCGAAGCGAGGTTAGGTGAGTATGGAGGGCAAAGGGCAAATTTTCCCCAAGTATATGGTGAAACAGAGGTTTCACAAATGTTGTATGAGGACAGAGTTTCCTCTGGTAGTTGTATGGAAGACGAGGTTTCTCCAAATGGTCCCTTTATTTTATGTGATGGTCTTGGAAGTGCCAAGACATATAGTAAGTTTGTTATGCCCTCTGCATGGAATGAGATAGTTCAGGGGGGTTGTAAGAAGTATTGTGAGAGAGAGAGAATAATAGAGTTATTTACGTTGAGAAGTAGTTATGATGAGTTGAAAGAGCGGTTAGAATTGAAGGAGATAGATGATTATTTTGATGATACTGTTGTAAATGATAAACACTTACCTAATGATGTGATTGAGATAGTAGAGGAGTATAATGATAAAATAACTTACCTTATGTTGAACAAAAATACTGATGGAGACAGAACTAGAATCACCAATGTAGACAGGCTTTATGAATTAATGGTAGACACAAATGTAGTTAATTATTGTGTTAATGTAATTAACGAAAGTAGTCATTATAATGTTCATTACAATCTAATGTATGTTGACAAGAATGATTTGTGTTACAAATATATAAGACTCACATACGATGATGGAGGCTAAAATAAAAATCAGTAAATGGACATTTTAAATATTTTAATTTGTGGTTATGACCTTGCTAACTTAGAAAATGAAGTGTGGTAAACAGAAATGATATGACAAAGAATTGTAAATAAATTTATAGTGAAATTAATGGTGTCTATGTTGTAAAATGTTTAAACAATGTTTAACTCTATGTTGTGTAACTTTAAACAATGTGTATGTAGTAGAAATTGTTTTAATAATAATAATATTATTTTGGTAGACTAAATAAATAACAAGAATAAGTATGAAGGTAATCAATAAATTGTAATTGTCTGGGAGTAAGGTAATTAAAATATGTTGTGTTTTTAATAGTTGATGGAATTAAAATAATTTGAGAGGTTTAAATAGTTTGATTGATTTAAAATGTTATATAAAGAAATTTTGATGATGAATTTAAATTATTTGTATGAGATTTAAACTTGATAATAAATATAAATAAGTAAATATAAAATGTACTTTGTTATGGAATCTTATGAATGTTATAATGTTACAGAAGGTACATGGAGTTGTGTACGTGATATTGGTGATGAATTGTTTATAATTTTATGTCAGTAATAGGAAGCAGGTGTGTTGAGTGATGTACTGTAAGTATGAGTTTTATAATGCAATTTATATAAAGTGCAATGTTGGATGTTTAAAAGTTAAAAGTGTAGATGAATTTAAAAATGTAAACATTGAAAAGTAAGTAATAAATAACCAAACATATAAGAGTTGACCTTCCGTGAATTGTAGTAACGGTGTCAGTGTGAGCCTTATATGTCTTTTGGTAGTTTCCCCACATTTCGGGCGGTCACGGCTTCACCGAACCCTGACCGTGGATTTATGTAAGTAGATACAAAATTGGTGAACATAGAAATTGAAAGGGGGATAACGGGGGAAACTACATAACTATGGAACAGCGGCTATTGTCGAAGGTGTCGATAGTTCCATAATAAGGGTGTGTGAATCATTTTAGTAGGATTACTGGTGTCCTCGGACATCAGTAATACCGAATTTGTATATAACGCTGAACCAAGAATGGTATAGGCAGTGTCTATACATTATAAATGTAAACTTCAGTCCTTGGGAACGCAAATGGACGCCACAGTCCACCAGCAGGAAACAATAGTGTGTGTGGAAAAGGAGCTGGCAGTTACAAGCCAGGGGTATAAGGGGGGACTTTAAATAAATGATGAAGTAGGAGGGTAGCTGTAAATTCAGTGAGAGGGTGATGACCTCTGTAAACAGCGGGCGGTCAGCTTATAACACGACTCTATAGAGAGAGTTGGGGGTTGACAATCCAAAGAGCTGTTCAGTAACTGTTGCTATGACTATGACTCAATGAGTAGCGATGTATGTCCCTATGATAGCAAAATGATTTTAAGTACCAAATTTAATTAATAGTGATTCCAGATCACATTGTAGGATGATAACTATATAATTTTGTGTATTTGTGTTAATTGTATGCGGTATGTTAGGGATAAGGATTATAAAAATGTGTACTTTATATAATTGTTGAAATGTATCTATAGAAAGGTCATTCACCTGACCAGGAACATCAGCTGATTACTGGTGTTATATATATATATATATAATACTTCACTGATTTGCAGAGTTTTCAATGTAATTAAAGGTGTCAAGAATAAACTGTCAATGTGTTTAAGAGATTTTAAATTAAATGATGAAAGTAATTTGAGATAGTGATGAATTTTCAATGGGTTGTAAAAGAGAGAATTTGGGTGATAATAATGTTTTAAGTAGGGCATTTAAGCCAATCAAATCAATTTTGAAGGTGTTAGAGAGAACAATATTATTGTGAATAAACGTAATGTAGAATTTGAGTATTGATAGTGACACAGGAGCTATGGGGATATTTTGTAGATGAAAGTGATGTGATTAAAGAGCAATTAGATGATGGGGGAAATTTGTAAAGGGGGTGGTGTGATAAGGAGTCCTCAACGAAAAGCGTTGTGGCGGGAGGGGAACCGATATGCGCCGGAAAGGGTTACCTAGGGAGGGTCCAGGAACCAAATAAGGGAATGAGCATTGGGAAGGGAACACACGTCCTTAGTACAAAGAGGGTAGAGTGTATTTTGTTATAAAGTTAGAATGAGTAAGTGGGAGTTAGAGTAGTAAGTTAGTGGAGATAAATATTTTGAGAGAGTGGTGTCAGACTAGGTAAAGCTGTTAAGTGAGTATTAGAGTCAGAAGGGGGGTAAGATTATATATAAATGCCAAGTTAGTAAATCAAATTATTATGAATAATTGAGAGTCACCCAAACTAATTGAGAATGGAAATGTTAGAGAAAATCAGAGTTAAAATGAAATAATAAATGAAAGCAGTAACAGATTGAGTAGAACTTGAAAGTCAAATAAAGCTGTAAAATGTGTAAATTTTTAATCAAATTTAAATGTGAATTTTATTGTTTATTGTAAGATAATAATAACCATGTTAATTTTGAATGTTCTATTTGATTATGTTGTATTATGTTTGAAGGTAAAAAATTTTAAAGATGTTTCATGTATTTTATGGTGTAGCTTTGTGTAGTATATATATGTCAAGGTCATTCACGTGACCCAGAGAGATCAGCTAATGGTTGATGTTAGAGACAAGACCAGTTTCTAGTAATTGATTGATGCAATTTTGTTTCTTGATTGAATTAAATAATTTTGTTTTTTCTGAATATTAAGAAAAGAAATATTTTGGGAAATTAAAATTTTTTGGAAAAAAAAATTATTTTTTATATCTGCCATATAGATGATGTTTGCGGTTCTCTGAGTATATTGTTGTTTATATGTATTCCTAGTGTGTTTAAGGAATTACATGGTTTAGTATGTATGTATAACCAAATGTTAGGATAAGTGAATTTATGATTTAATAAGATGTTCAATTTATGTGTTTTTTTTAATGATTGTTAGTAGTAGTAGTGAAGAAAATTGATAGAGTTGATAGATTCATGTAAAAGATTTTTAGGATTTTGATGAAAGTAATGGTAATATAACAGTTTGATTTTGAACTTAAATGAATTTTTGAACGAAATTTAAATAATTTGAAGTTAATTAGCTGCTGTGTTGTGATTTGAAAAGTAACGTTAATTTGCAAAAGGAAATTGAAATTTAAAGATAAATATTTTATGAATTTTAAATAAGGTGTTTGTTTAGAAGGTATTAATGAGTATGTGTATGCACCTAGTACTTGCTAAAGACAACCCAGTGTGCATGTAAGGGGGAACATATCGGTGGAGGATCTGGCATGGTATAAGGACGGGGGTTTTGATTTTGGGGTGGAATGTTAGAAGGTGAGGTGTACTATGGTGAGTATCTGTCAGAGTTTATGGTGTTGGGATCTCGAGTAGAGAAGTCCAGTAATCTCGATCAGGTGCAGCCATAGTCGCCGAACTAGGGGGTAGTTTACCCATTATGTGTTAAGAATTCACGGGGGGTTGTTGGCACCATATCCTCACCGATCCTCTTAGGGGTAGCAATGAGAGTTCTTCTGTCTCGACAAAAGACCTCTCATTAGGGGGGGGTATTGTAATGGGACAGAATGGGGTATTTTATTTTATTAAATTTATTTCATTGTCAATTGTAACTCCCATGGATAAATACGATAGCAAGTCCCCTATATAAAACAGTTTCAGTCAGACAAAGAACGCAGTAACATAATTTTGCAAGGTGTGACCGTAGAATGCAATTGCATTCCAAGAATTCCAGTGTTGTGTGATGCACGCAAACGCGCAACTTGAGCACGCGCGTGGATAGGATGCTACGCAGACTGAATCAAAACCAACAAAAATGTCGAAGCTGAAAATTGTATCACCACATGCTAGGTTGCTGACGGAAATACAGACAAACCACACCCACTTGAGTGACGTGACTAGGGCCAGTGTGATGTCTTCAGCCCTTTGGGAGTACTCACAACCCATACTTTGTGTACAGTGACGAACAATTTAACACCAGAAGGCATTGGTTTCCTGTCCCGCAACCCGACGTGGTGGGAGATTGGTGGGTAACGCTCTTTCTCAGTTCGAACAATCACGCTTCCTGGCTGGGAGCATCACGAATACATGCACCTCAAAAGTAAATATTTCTGTAAAAGTGTTAATCAGTCCCTAAAAAATGAACTGATATTTCAAAAGGGAGTAAGGAGAGTGACGGAAGAAAGTGTAAAAGTGTATTGAACTAATAAACATATTCGGACATAAAATGAGTGCGATGCGTGACGAGGAGGGACGCCAAGGGTGACGTAAAACACAACCATTTTAAATATATCAGTAAATGCATTATAAAAGGGCCTAAAATAATAAAAAGGGAGGTTTTGGTATGAATGTTGTGGAGGAGCAGGCTGGGTTGCTTTCATTAATATAAGAAATTAGAATAAGCATGTGATATTAAAGAATGTTTTGTCTTAATTATGTTGGAAAGAAATAATAACCTGAATAATTCATAACTTGAAAACAGTTTAAAGAATAAAATAAAATTTTAGTTGTCTTACACCAATGCGAGTCAAGTGTGTTATTTTTACAACCTCAGAATCACGTTTACATTCACAGTTCGTGCGAGAACCCTGGATCCGAAATTAAGGTAGGTGAGATGGTAAATATAATTTCATAATTGTGTATTTATTTGACTAAGTACAAGATGTCCTTATACCTTTATAAAAGCATTTGAATACAAAGTAGAATTATTCAAATTCAGGTATTAGCAAACATTTTTAAACTGAAAAAATTTGTTTCAACTCTACGTCTAAATCAGAAATGGGGCCTGCATAGATGACTTGAAAACAGAATATTTGATTACAATCTTAAAGTTTTGATTGACAGTGAGGGGAATAAATTGAGTTAAAAATTTAAATATTCGGGAGCATATATTGACAAGAATTGAATGGGAGAAACTGAAATGAAACATTGACTTTATTAAAGCAGAAAAATAACTGGATGCCTCAATTCATCCTGGCAGTATAAAAACATAACTAACAAAAAACTGAGTAGGTAGAGTAGTAGTTGAATCTGTTTTGTGTTTTGTTTGAATCTGTTTGGGGAAGCAACATGAATAATTTTGATGTATAAGTAAAGACGGAGGATACATTTTCATGTGATAGTTTGGTTAATTTTTGTAATTGGTGTACTTGTATTTGGCATCAATATTGTGGTATTTACAAGGTAACGTGTAAATAATAGCCTGGGAGTCACAGGGTTAAGGTTGTAAAAACAAACTTGTAAAAGAGAACGTACTGTAAAAATTTAAAAGAAAAATGCCAGTGTAATTATTATTAAAAAAGAAAGTTAAATACGAAGTTCATACTTATGTTAGGATTATGTGTCAAGTTATTTCAATTGTCAACCCAACATATTCCAATGTGTGTAGTGGGTTTGCCAAATGGACAGGGGGGGGTCTACTATTAAGGGAAATCAAAAGCTGTGAATAATGGGGACAGTTATACAGTTTCTGCACAGTGGCTTTACAAATGCAGATAGCAACTCTAGGCTTTTTGTTTTTATGGGGGCTTTGTGCGATAGGTTCTGGGACCTATCTTTCTATCCAGTTAGGACCTGGGACCTATCCTTACCATTACATAACTGGTTACTGGATCAACTCCATTTGGCTTTCTGAACATTGAACAACATTTTATTAACAAATGTTATTGTCAGTCAGTTGTGATGATTGCTCTATATGATGTATTTGACTTAAGAAGTGCAATGCTTAAAACAAAAAAGAAAACAATTATAAAAAAAAATCAGATTTAGTGCTAATACATATACAGCAAAAATACATATGGAATGGTATAATGTATCCTTGCCTAAAACATTCAACTGAGGAATGTGCACTAACACAGCATAATAACTTTTTCATGCATGAACATTGATAATTTTCATTATTACTGTTTTGCAGGCAGGAGGTTGACATTTGACACTTATTTATTTTTATTCAAGGCACATGAACAAAAATAAGTAATAAGACACATGAAAATAAGTAAGGTAATTATTTTCATTAACAGAAATGTTTATTTAATTCTAGGTGATGAAGCTTTCTTTGTGCTTCACAAGCTCTTTTTAGAACTTACTGAGGATCCTCTATCATAGAATGGTGAAATCTTTGGTATTAGTGAAAAAAAATTGTGAAAACCAAAAATAGTATTTTCCTCAATAATAATTTTCGGATAAAACTGAAAATGATTAACCCTACAGACTTGATCTAGGACTGTGTCAAGAATAACATGATGTTCACCAATTAGAAATTGCTTAATTTAGCTCAACTCTAATATTTGCTTTTTCACCAGTATTAAAAATAAAGTGTATCTTACCTAAAGAAAATATACTGACAAATAAAGAAAGTTTTTGTATGAAAATGCTAGAATATAATCTACCTGGCCAATAATAATGTTATCGTACGTGGGCAACAGCACGGTAACATTGTATCTGTCCTGTGTGAACATTGGTGGGCAGTCGTTGATGTCAGTTATGTCAATATGAACAGTAGCACTAACTTCACTGGTTCTCTGGGGTTTTCCCATGTCTGCAACCAATACTGTGAAGTCTACGCTTGTTGCTGTTTCATAATCCAACTTCATGCCAGTTCGCACTATACCTACACAAAAGATGGGACAGCCTTATTCATCTTATCATTAATGTTGATAATATAATGTTTATAAAACTACATTTTGTTGTACATTCTATGAGCGCGCGCGCGCCCGCGCGCGCACACACACACACACACACACACACAGAGTTGTCATCTTCACATCATGGCATAGGCAAGATGCTGCATGTTCTGCTTTCAAAGATTCTCCAGCCATCTCTTCCTGGGGCTACACACATATCTGTATCATACAGGCTTATATTTCCAGACTTGTTTGGCCAGTCTTTAATCTGACATTCTTTCTAAGTGATCTTTTCACCGTTATTTATAATCTTTTAATCTGTCATTCTAAGTTGATAACTGTAATTTTCTATTTCTTTTATGAAATTGTTAAACTGCTACAATTTTTGTTCAGACAAAGCTTTTCGTCATCTCTGACATCATCAGGTCTTGAAAAATGTCTGTCGCCTGTACGTTGTAGGCTTTTATACTTTAGGCCCCTCCCCTTTTGTCATCGCCCCTCCTAATGGTTCTTGCCGCTGCCGTTCTTCACAGAAACTTTGTCCACATTTTTCCGTTAGGCATTTTACCAACGTCCGTCAATTGTTTTAAGAATCTCCCGTTAATTTCTTTGTTATCATTTTATTTTCTGATTTATAACTGTTCCATAATCTTTTATTACACTTCGTCAATTTTAGTGTATTCTTCTTATTTTAATTTTATTTATTGTTTACTATATTTAAAATATTTCTTCATTTGTAAATTCACTTTTATATAATTTACTAAAATCTTGCATATAGTGAGTTCATTGTTTAACAGCTACCGCTCTTCACGGGAACTTCGTCTATATTTTCCATTAAGCATTTTACCAACGTCCGTCACTTATTTTATGAATCTCCCATTATTTTCTTCATGTTACTATTTTATTTTCTTGACCTGTAACTTTTTTGTAACCTTTTATTACATTTCGTCAATTTTAGTGTGTTATTCTTATTCTTTTAATTTATTTTTTGTTTATTGTTTAATATATAATAAAATATTTCTTCATTTGTAAAATCCACTTTTATATTCATTAATTTATTCTTATCTTCTTTTTTAACTTTAAGTATTTCTAGTTCTTCTACTAGTTTTCTTTTATGCGGATTATTTTCTATTTTGATTATTTCCATATTTTCATTTGGATTTATGAATTTATGGCCTGATTCATTGAAATGTCTTGCATATAGTGAGTTTGTTGTTTTAACTCCTTCTCCTTTTGCATGTTCATTCATTCGAATTTTAAATTTTCTTCCAGTTTCGCCCAGATATATCTTATTGCATTCCCCACATTTTAATTTGTATACGCCGCTTTTTTCTGTTATTGGAATTTCTTCTGTTTTAGCATTTTTTATATATTCGAATACATTTTTCGTTTTCTTTATTCCTATCTGTATTTCGTATTTTTCGAAACATTTTTTTAACATTTTTGTTTGATATCCTATGTATGTTATTGCTCCTTTATATTTCTTTTCATTTTTTTTTTCGTTTCTATTTCTTTATTTTCTTCTATTTTCTTAACTATTTTATTAATTATTTTAGGGTTGTAATTATTATTTTTTGCTATTTGTTGTAATTTCTTTAATTCTTTTTGTCTGAGTTCTTATTTTCTAGATAATTTATCGCTCTATAGCAAAATGAATTTAATGATGCCATTTTATAATTGACTGGATGATATGATTCTTGTGGAATTATTAAATCTGAGTATGTTTCTTTCCTATATATATCGAATTTGAGTTTGTTATCTTCAATTTTTATATTGATATCCAGGAAATTAATTTCTAATCCTCCAATTTCTTCTTGAAATTTGATTGTTTTTTCTATGTTATTTAATTCTTCCGTACATTTTTTAAATTCATTTACTTCACCTTCCCAAACTATTAGTATGTCATCTACATGCCTGATCCATTTTTTAATTCTTCTTTCTTTATCTACATCTTTTAAAATTTTGATTTCAAAGCTATTCATGAATATCTCTGCCATTAATGGTGAAAGCGGTGATCCCATTGGTAATCCATTTTCTTGTATGTAAAATTTTTTGTTAAATCTGAAGTAATTCTGGCTTAGGCATAATTCCAATCCTTCTATTATTTCGTTTATAGCCAACCAAGAAAGATGGCTGCTAATTCAAATAATACGAAGAATAAAACATGTAATTTTTCTCTTATGACTTAATTCTTTGTATAATCAAGTTTAGAACGTCTTTTAACTCCTTTTGTTATTTCTGATGCTTGTATTTTACTTTCTTGTTTCTTGGTTGTCATCCAAAATTCACACCTGTAGAACAGTGAAGGGACTGCCACAATTTTGTAGAACTTTAACTTTGTCTCTCGAAATACCTTGTTTCTAAAAATGCGCTCAATTGTTCCACAGATTGTCTGGAACTTTCCTGACTTAACACCAATATCAGGACTCTTGTCATAGCCAATATCAGTCCTGAAATCGTTGAAATGACTCATCTGTCCTATAATTACATTTTAACTATTGCTTTTGTTCTTATTAGTTCCTTGCCTTGGAATGGCATTAGCTTTGTTTTTATAGTAGAGATTTTCAGATTGTACTGTTTGCAAATCTGATGAAGCTTACAAAACTGATTATCATAAGGCAGATTCTTGATTTTGAGTTACTAGCAAGTCATCAGAAAACAATAGCACACTCAACTATCTGTCTTATGATATCTTAATACCATGGTTCACTGGTCGTTTCCATTATCATTATCATCATAATTTTGGCAGCTGCCTGCCCACTTCTGAGCAACTGTTACACAGCAGACATTCTCCATTCTCTCTAGAGTAAATCTTATCTAATTTATTTTCAGCCATACCTTGTGAAGCGGCATTGTTATGTCCTCATTATATCTTTTGGCCTTTAATCTAGAAGGCAAAGTGGCTGCTCAGAAGGTGAGCTGCACAGCTACACTATTTGCCTTCTTTGTGTACTAAGTTAACTGGGAAACACTGTGCTATTTTATAATATACATCAAGTCCTATATTCTAAAATAATATCCTATATTCTGTTATTAATGTATTCAATATCATAAATTTGAAATAAAAATTCAAACCTACAATGACGTTTTAAATTTATGCCACAGTATGCTGTCAGAGGATTCTTAAACTCTCTGAGAATACTGTGGACAGAAAGAGTGACTAATGATGAGATTTTGAAGAAAGTGGATGAAAGAAAGGTTCTGATTAAAACTATTTGGAATGGAGAAGCAATGTGAGGGTTGTAGTGGAAGGGGAAAGTCCAGACAGAAGTATATGGATGAGGTAAAAAGAGGAAAAAGGTGTGTAGAGATTAAGAGGCCATCTTAATAAGGTAAGAAATTGCAACTCCACCAATGTCTGGGGTAAGGATAAGGACAAGATATGTTTCAGAGCTGTTGATACAGCAGTCTGGTCTGTAGATATCATTCATACTGACAGAAATAGTAGTGAATGTCGCCGGTGAGTTGCCTTCTAGTTTGCTATTTACTCTCATCTTCACGACCATTTTCTAGCAAATACGAGGGGGGACCCAAAAGTAGCGAGAATTTTTCTCTGGCAGTTCGTAGAACACTAGTTCCGACTTCCCCCACTAGGTGGCTTCACTAGACACCATTTTGTATCAGCTGCCCTAGCGGCATTGTTGTGGAAACATTAGCGCGGTCAGTGTAACTATTTTTTGTAAGCACTGTTTCACGTTTTCGGCGATTTGTCAATGGCAGACATTAAATACCAACGTGCTAACATCAGGTTCTGTTTCCTGTTAGGGAAATCAGCAGCAGAAACTGTCGCAATGCTTCGGATGGCTTATGGGGAGAAAGCTTTGAGCCAGGCAAGGATTTTGAGCTGACAAGAAAGCACACGCGGAACGAATTTTGCTGCAACATGTTTCATCTTCAGATCTTCAGTCAAAATTCGTTGGCATGAACTCCAGGATATTCCAGTCATTTCCTCCAATTCATCGATTGTTCTACGACGATCAAACATGATCGCAACATGGATTTTTTCAATGTTTTCGTCCGTTTTGGAAGTCGAGGGGCGTCCCGGTCGTGGTTCGTCTTCAATTGACATTTGACCACTTTTAAAACGAGAAAACCACTCGTAAATCCTTGCCTGGCTCAAAGCTTCCTCCCCATAAGCTGTCCAAAGCATTGCGACAGTTTCTGCTGCTGATTTCCCTAACAGGAAACAGAACCTGATGTTAGCACGTTGGTATTTAATGTCTGCCATTGACAAATCGCTGAAAACGTGAAACAGCGCTTACAAAAAATAGTCACACTGACCGCGCTAATGTTTCCACAACAATGCCGCTAGGGCAACTGATACAAAATGGTGTCTAGTGAAGGCACCTAGCGGGAGAAGTCGGAACTAGCGTTCTACCAAGTGCCAGAGAAAAATTCTCGTTACTTTTGGGTCCCCTCCTTGTATACAGTATATTTGCTTCGCCAATTTTATTTTCTTAATTTATTGTATTATCCATTCTAGTTTCATTACATATCCATTTGTTTTTTTATTAATCCTTGTTATTCATAAACATTGTCCTTTTCTATGTGTCTCTGTGCAGTCCACGGTATTTGTATCTTGTGTTCATTGCCCATGTTTCTCACATAGTGGGACCTACACATTGATTAAAAACTTTCCTTATTAAATAAACATAATCTCAAATCCAGTTTCCCTGAAGCATAAGTCATCTTTCCTAAGGCAGTCCACTTTAATTATTTGTTTGACAATTTCTCACGTCATCTTTCCTAAGGCAGTCCACTTTAATTATTTGTTTGACAATTTCTCACATAGAACTTCTGTCGCCTCTTAATAATCTTGTATAATCATAATTACATCAGTTTCAAATCCAATTTGAAACCTCTCCTCATAACAAGTGGATGCCTACAATATCATGTTATGAATGAATCTGAAACATGTAAACCTTATTACTGTTGAGACCTCATATTAATGCTCAATCAAGTTTTAATTGAACCCACTATTAAATACTACACTGAGTCTGCTAAAGCATAAATGCTCATACAATAATTCAGTGTCTAACTGGGCTTGCTAGGGTGCATATTTATATGGCCAGCAACTAAATTTAAAATATGTAATTTGTATTTTTAACATTTAAGACTTAGAGTGACTGGAAATCTGAAAATGGAGCAAATGTGTTCTAAAATTCATTGTTTTAAAATAAGCAATAAGACAATCAAGCAATCCATCTAAGATTATTTTATTTTAATTTATTAATATTTTATCCAACTTCACTTTGAAGCTTCACCTCTTCAATTGGCGCAGCCTTATTAAATGTGAAATTGGTCTTTTCCATATCCTGTTTCGGTATTTGTTTTTCTCAAAGTAACTCTACACTTTCCTGATTGAATTTTTTAAACATCTCTTCCCTGACTGCATTATCTCATGACTTGAGCTATTAAATTTTTATGTAGTGGTGTTTCAGATAGATTACGTTTCCTATCTTTTGATCTTGTACAAGTTTTACTATAATATCTGTATTGTATGAAAAAACTTTTTTCAGAACCAATAATTGCAATATTGAACCAATAATAGGAATCAATAATTTCCTATAGTGATTGCAGTGTTCATAAAATTGTTTATTGCTTGAAGATTATTTATTGTAGTCCTTATAGTTGCTTATGTGGAAATCCTACTTGATGGCAATCGAGTTCTCTGTTAGTTCCATTAGCACGAATCTTGCTTAAAACTTTATATAAAGACAGTAGCTATAAAATTGGTCTGTAATTTTTTGATTGTGATTATTGAATTTTTTTTTAGACCACATTATTGGTGTGTTTTCAATTGTAATGTTCTTATTACAAAAAGGGTTTCAACACTTTTGTTTTTATAATTTCTCTATTCACTAATGTTTCCATTGTTACTCTGTCATTATCTGGAAAGCCCAGTTCACCAGATGAAAAAAATTCTATTAAACAGTGAACAGATAAGATTTTAGAACTACAAAATAAATCACTATAAAGGATCTCATCTCAACTGCTAAGGGCAAAGTCATATAAAAAGCTGAAGGGTCACTTCTACTGACCCTTAGCTTTAAATAATTGGCAGTGCCTGAATACCTCTATAATCTGGACAAATGGGGAAAACAAAACCACTCACATTTTGACAAATACAGAATGAATAAATTAAAAAAATAAGTTACTGAGGCTGAATAAGATAGAATGCCGTGTCCAGCACATAATAAACATGAGTAAAGATCATAAAATTTTCCTTAAATAATAAATTTTAATGCACATTATACTAACCTGTAAAAGAATCAATAAAGAAGCTGCTTTGTGCAGACGATTCAGCGATACTAAACTGCAACATAGCATTGATCTGAGAGTCATTGTCCTTGGCTGATATAACCAGTGGAGTGTTATCGTTTGAAAATACCACTGATCCGATGAGAGCATCCTCAGCCACAATTCCTCTATAGTGTGTCTTTATGAACCAAGGACTATTGTCATTGTAGTCTAGCACGTGTATCAAGACATGACATTCTGCTTTAGCCCCAGCCTGCAAATCATGTTTGATAATGCCATTTTATATAAGGGGATTAGAAGTCACTTTATATAAAAGAGTCGTTACTTTTTCTCTTGGCTGGATGTGAGTTTGGTATAAACTGAATTACAACAATATAAGAGTTGGGCAATGTGGGTACTCATGTTGGGACACAAGTATTCAACGGGTAAGTTGGTCTTAAACTTATGTCAGTTGTAATAACTTTACTGTTGACATAACTAACATTTTATTAATAAAGAAAACCTGATCTCTGTGTAACTGAGTTGCAGGTTGTTGAATCGACAAGTTTTTACACAATTACCCCACCAGATACACTAAATAATTAAGCACTAACTAAATGAATCACTTAATACAAGACTAGTATACAACTCTGGACTAAGTAACTAAACAAAACTTAAACAATTAACTGGAAGTATGAACTGCTCCCAAACAGTCAAACAATTGAGGAAACTTGTTACATCGTATGTACTCAAAATGTTCTTGATTTTTTGAGGTTCAGAATTAGTGAATCCAATGATTATGGCTTCTGTATCCAAATGTGAAGTTCCATTGTTAAAGATCACCAGTTAACAGAAAATTAATAAAGTGTTAACTTCTTATTGGATGGATTACAGATTGTAATAAATGGTTTATAAGGTTGGTACCAACTGGTACTTATACTAAGTACTTATAAGATACTCCTGGTAAGTGGAGAAAAAAAAAAATGCTAACAATGGACATTAAGGCTATAAGAAGCACTTTTTTACAATAAAAAAAAACTGTTCAATTCGATCTAACCTTTTTCAGTTATTCATTATTTAAAAAATTTCTAGAGTCTGAGCATGTTTTTGGGCAGGCTGACCCCCTGTTCTTGAGTGCTTTGGGGTGATGAAATTGAAATGGAGTAGTCTCCTACTATCTGAGTAATTTGTGGCAATTGTATTACAATATACAGTTGCTAACTTTATTTATTCATCAGCACAGGAACACTATTGGGGCACAAGATACTATGGTATAAACCCTATTAATATCACGATGAACACTTTTTATGACTATGCATTCCCGTTATTGTGGATGGCAATCTTTTGCTGGAATACAGTTTCATGGTGAATTGCATAGGTACAACCCCCACCTATTACCCCCGCCTGTTATTGGTTGGTTGGTAGGTTGCATAGGTTGGGTGGTATTGGGGTTGGGGATTTTGAACAATTTGTGTTGATTACTCTTTTTTATTAAATAATAGGAACACCCTATATTTATAATAGAATCACAGATTAAATAAAATTATTCGTTAAAAACCTATAGTCTTTAAAATTTAAATGGAATGAGACTGAGTGACATTATAATCATGAGTTTCTTCATAAAATCATTATGAAACTGTCCTAAAAAAATTAATCTTGATAGAAATGAGTTAAAATTTATTACTTGATAGTCATAATAAAGTTTAAATATTAATTAATTGGCAGTTAAATAAATTTTAGTTTAATTTTATCTTTAAATCAAATAATAACAAAAATTAGCACACAATATAAATTATACCCATTATTGGAACAGTATAATACAAATTTGAATTATGAAAGATATCCGGGCTGTTTGGCCGTGGTCCCTGGTTTAAAACAAAACCAAACGTTTCAGCAGCTCCACTGGCTGCCATCATCAGTGGTATAAAATTTTCTGCACTTTGGGTGTCTACGTGCAGGCCCACACTACTGTGGTAACTATACCACAGTACTGTTGTTAACTCTCATATATTTAAATAAAATATAAATGTATTTGTAAGAGGAAATATCAAGTAACCTATATTCGGGTCTGTTTACATTACTTGTATGAAGCACGTATGTCACGCGCACCATAATTATGGTACTTACCATAATTTGAGAATCTGGTTACTTCAATCTTGTTGTTTTTATTCTTACCTAGGGTCCAAGGATTCAACTCAGCGAGATTGCTGACAGAGATAGGCACAGAAATGAGAATACGTTTATTTGAAACAGTGACCATTAATATCAATTTATTCAGTAATTTAGTTAAGCGTGTACACCGGATAAAATTTCAACATGGCGGCCATTTCTTATATTGGCTCGTTTGTCATAAAACTCCTTTATGTTTTATTAAAAATTAATTCATCAAATTCTATCTACTAAGTATGAAGCAGCTTCATGATTAATTGACTTTTTTTTTATATTTACTTATCGCTAACGCAAACCAACCCCCATTCAGAAGTCGACATTTAACGTTCACGCACTGCTCTCTCTCTCACATCCATACATACAATTTTCAATTTACTTTTGATTGTGTACACATAATAACGGCAATTTCGATTAAAAGAGCTCTTTAAATAAAATTTTGGTTTGGCACTTCCCTTGTTCGGTAGACTGGAAGTTCTAGCAGCGGGTCACATGTTGATTCCAAAACGGAGTGGTTACATCTTTCTGAATACACTGATTCTACATATACTTTTGAAAACTATTACTTCACACTGCCTAGACTTTTCTGTAGTTAACACTGGTTTACATTTTGATTACATTGTTAATTCTTTAAAGCACTTAAGCTGACTATTTCAGGCCAGCACAATTTTTAACGTGTTATCGCCATGATGAATTTCTGCAGACTGGGTCAGACGTAATTGTTATGTCTAGCTTTCGTCTGTCCTTTACACTGAATTTACGTGATGGTTATAATCACTCGTTAACACTATTTACTTGTTATTACATTTTGTTAATTCAAATAAAACACTTTAGCTGACTATTTTATGCCAGCACAATTCTAACGTGTTACTACCATGGTGATGTTCTGGTGACTGGGACGCATACTATGCAAATTTTACGTATGTGTGTGTGAATAAACGTCATTGTTCTTTGTCTTTTGTTACATAATCGCCTTGTTAGTTACGTATTTTAATCACGTCATTGTTGTATTAATGACGTTTGGCGTTGTCGGCCAATGAAAAAGACGTATGGAGCGCCGTTATTAGTGGCTGTAACCATTTCAAGTGTCTTTATCTGCACGTACACTGCTGTCCTTGAAATTATTTTGTTGTCTCGGAACTGCGTCGTTGTAGGCAAAAACCAAGGGAAATTGTATTACCCATAGAAATGACTTTAAAACATCGAAATACAATAATTTACTACCTTGCATACCATACTTTTTATATCAGACTTTTTGTACTGTCACACTGTGGGCCTGCACGTAGACACCCAAAGTGCAGAAAATTGTATACCACTGATGATGGCAGCCAGTGGAGCTGCCGAAACGTTTGATTTTGTTTTAAACCAGGGACCACGGTTAAACAGCCCGGATATCTTTCATAATTCAAATGACACCGGCCGTGAAAGCCTAAGGAATAATTTAAGTATAATACAAATTTTAGTTAACAAACTAACAGTTTACAAAGCTGTACAGTTTACAATAGAACATACTATTACTAACATCACATAACCTATTCTCTGGGTTGAAACAGTGCCGGATTTACCACTAGGCTGACTAGGCTACGGCTTAGAGCCATTCACTCAGAGGAGGCCACAAGTTATACATATTTTTTTTTAACAGAAATATTTTTATAAAAGTAGGAGGTACTTTGATTTATTTAAGTATGATTTTTTGAAATAAAATGATCAATTTTTGTTAATAATACCAAATGGAAGACAGTTCTTATTTAAATATTGCGTGCTTATTTTTAAGACGTTGGTATTCTTGAAAACTAATCTGCGCATGCAAATTTTGAATGTTCGCTAAATTATCCGCTAATTTACATGACCGTGGTACCACTCTTATTTGTTATCATTCATTGTTTATCAGCGTTGTGACTGAACAGTTTGAGATTTGAGGTTATGTGTTTATTTTGTTTTGTAGGGGGGCAACTTGGCCTAGGGCCTCGAAATTCTTAAATCAAGTACTGGTTTTTAATGACAACAAACAATGTAGCCACACCATAACTTATTATAAATATATTATAAAATTCAGTGTTTTTATTTCAAAAGATATCTCTTCATTATCAAGTTAATATAAAGAAGTAATATTAGTACTTAATATTAAGAGGTAATATCACTTATCACTACTTTATATTAGTGCCTAAATTATAATATTGCCTACTAACAAATGCATTATTACTATAATAATAATAATATTTAAAGTGATTTTATCCTATTTTGAACACTAATCAGTTGTGCTTACCATATTTGTAGCCAACACTGTAACATTAAACATCTTGATTCTTTCATAATCCAATTCTTTGTCTGTCGTTATGATTCCAGTGCTGGGATTAATTAGGAATGTTGCTTCATCATCACCTCTGATGATTTCAAACAGTAACGATGACACACTGTTAGCTTTGATATGTGTAACAAAGGTTCCTGGAAGTTTATTTTCATACACTTCCACTGAGATTTCTTTTTCTTTGATCCTGAAGCAAAATAAGGTGTAGATAATCATAAATAGGTTCATAAGCACATGTTGGTACAGTATGTATCACGAAATAACAGGCAACTTGAAAAGCTTATTTATCTCTTAATTTACAGTTTTGTCAGTTTATGTTTTAGCAGATTTATTTGTAGTAATATGTTCTATATTAGTAGGTATATGTATTTATTTATTGGATTATGTTGCAAGTATATTTTTAATAAGACAAATGTCAGATTATTTAAAAATTATAATAGTTGTAATTTTAATATCTGAAAAATAATAGAATTTAAAAAACTATATGGTCTCTGCTAATCCAAACATAAGGTATATAACAGTTTTACATACATGTTAATAACTGTGGAGGCTATATTGCTTTTTCAATATTAGTAAAAACATTTAAAATACTGCAAGCATATATATAAACCAAATTCCTGGTACAATAAAATGGTCGTGGAAAAAATAAATAAACAGTACCTCTGCAAAATATTTCTTTCATATTTATTCTTTGCCAGTCAGATCTCATCCCATGTTTTAATTTTTTTTCCTAGTTTATAGACTAGAGCAACTAATTTTCCCAGATTGATGTAGAGTTTCCCTTTTCCTTATTTTTCTTAATTTTTATGTGTATTATTTTTTTTCTCTTCTACTTGTTATGCATGTCTTCAAGTCAATTGTCATCTTTTATAGTTTAAAGTATAGATTGTGTCTGTAGTCTTCTAACTTCTATGTTATTAAAACTTATATTTAACTTGTATTATTAAAAATCACATTTTTTTTCTTAATAATGACCAACTCTTTTCATGAACTTTGCATTAACAGCTTGTGTTTTATTTTTCTGTTTGTCAGTCAGTCTCAGTCAACTTGCAAACTGGATGCTGTTTAGTTTATTGTACTTTCTTCTCTTCTAAAACTGTGTTTCACTCATCCAGGTTTTTTGTAACTCTTTCTAATTTGGAGGGCAATATGCTTTGTGAATACCTCTTTTTTACCTTTATTTTTTGTAGATTTAGCAAACGTGGGCATATTTCTAGTGGGTATTTTTTTTTGTCCGAGAACATTACAAATACTGATGGGTTTCATATCCTCTCATTCATATGGATCCTTCATTTCTTACATTGTAATGGCATGTTTTGCTTATAATGCATCTGACATTAATACATAATTTTTTCCTGATTTTTTTTTTTTAATTTACCATTTTAAGAATAGCACGGCCTTTCAACTGAAACAATAGATGGAGGCCACAGCAATTGTCAATACACTCTCTTAGTCAACTTTACCATGCTTAGACAGCAGCAGCAGAAAAATTAGTCTGTTCTTTCTTTCAGCCACACCTGTATTGCAGTTCACTGTAATATCTTATATACAACCCATTGTTTGTTAACATTATACATCTTAGGTTTGACTCGGTGTCTATAGCATAGTGATGATTAGTATTATTATGTTATAGGCCTATTATGTGGATATTGCTTTCTGTTACTTACATAAACGTAGTGTAAGCTCACTCATAAACAACTGTGACTATCAAACAGCACTGTTTTGGAATTATCATTTTAATTTTGTTAATGCTGCTGAAGATGCTTCAAGGTAAAAGAGATAAAATGTTGTTCTCTACATAATACAGACATCTGTGTATTGTGTGTGTGTGTGTGTGTGTGTGTGTCTGTTTAATCTTTTGTATACAAATTCTCTTTAACTTATTTTTTAAAGATATTTTCTTATGCACAGTTTGATAAAGAATTAAAAAAAATTGATCCTATCTTGAAGACTAAGTAGTTGTATGTTACCTAGGTACGCTATTGTCAGGTGTAACAACTATCACATGAACTGGTACTGTTGATGAGAGAGGGGGTGAACCTCCATCTTTGACTTTCACAATGATAACGTATTCTGTTTGTCTTGACGAGTCTAATTCTTTTGCTAGACAGAGAATTCCTAGAACTGGATCCAGTGTGAAGGTGTTTCCTATGTTACCTGAAAACAAAAATTTCAAATTTCAGTTACTATTATTATAAAAATGTATTTTCTATAGTAAACGTTTTGTTCAATTAAGGTTTTATAACAAAATTTTAAAACATTGAAATAAGTGTGACATATGTTATTTGACTGAGTAATTTTAACAAACATGTAACAACATTAAAACAACTGATTTTTTAACGTTTCTTATGTTTGAAATTGTTACACAATAAAAATTATGTAATAAGGATCACACAAAAATTGTAGCAAAATCCCATCTTCAATAAACTACAACATTTCAGGAAAATAATTACAGTCATCATTTTTACACCCTTGTCAGGTTTAGGGCCAGTGTATGTCAGGCTATGTTAATGAAGCTGTACAGTATAAAGTGACCAGTGCTATTTCCAGCTGCCTTTGTCTAGGCTGAGTGAGCTCAGAGTTATCTGGAGATTGTAATACATTCACCCTCGTATCAATCGAACCCACAATGCTCTGGACTAATAAATAAGTGCACTGACTGACCTCAACACTCCCCTCCTCAGACTCCCATTGCAGCATACTACGTGATTATTTAAAAATAAGATCATTCAATTGTCAAGAAAATATTAAGTGACACATTCATGAAGTAGTAAGTAGAAAGTAGTAAACATTAAACAATACTAAACGTCAAGGTATAAATGCATATATCTTTGACAACTTATAATTTCATTAATGAAAAGTCATTTTAAAATTTCCTGATTTTTTTAACTCTCCCCGTTGTGCAATCATATTAATTAATAATTTATATTAATGTAATGTTTGTCTGAAAAAATTGCCCTGAGATATTCTGATGCAGGGGCTTTAATACAGTTGAATCTTATTTGTGGTACTTCTAACTACACTATATTTAGTTAATTAAAGTATACATATAAGTTCAGAAGTTTATTTTAAAAGCTCCAACTAATTTCAAACAATATACTCATTTGATTATCTTATCTTTCAAAGTTGTCTTTGCAAGATGAAAAACAGTTTTTAAAAACTAACTTCTGTTTGAAAACAAATTTTAAATGAAAAAAAAAAAAAAAAAAAAAAAAAAGAAAATAAAAATAGAGAAAACAGAATATTGAAAGGAGAACACAGCAATATTCACATTGCTATTAAAAAATAGTAATGAAAATATGTACTAATGACTATAACAACTTTGGTAAAACATAAAAGGAAATTTAAATAATAAAATTAGTTAGAAGAAAAAGCAATAAAATTGCTAAATGAAATCATGTGAAAGGAAAACATTGACAAATTAAAAGAAAACATACATTGACAGTAGTTAAAAAAGTTTTGCAGTAAACAGACTTTAATTTTCTAAGAGCTCTTATGTTTTCAGAAAAGTTAAAATAGAACTAAGAAGCCCTCAAGTTTAGGAATTAAAAAAATTGCATCCTCAAATGTTTTAGACATTTAGGCTCACCATGCAGTCTCAAGAGCTAAAAATTTTGTGTTAGAGGATAATTAGCAGATGAAATGAAAACTATGTTCATTATTAAAAACAGCCTGTTTCTAAATACGTAGTTGAAGCCAATGGATATGATAATAAAAGGCAGATATTATGTATATCTGGGAGGCTATAAACTATAAAAATAGGCAGATTTTACACAGTATCTGAAACAAACCACATGAAAAGAGAGACAGTGTCAACCAAATTAATAATGCCACCTATTTAAATTGCCCCCAAATTCAAAAAAGAGCTGGCTACATCAGTATATAAAGAACTACAAACAGAAATCATACTGTCAAAAACATACAAACAATTAAACAGCTTTGATTTACCTGAGGTTTTAGAACTAAACAGCTCACTATTCTATACACATAGATCAAACAGGCCATGGTTTTATACAGGAAGATAAAGAACACGTGAAATCACTGTCATCCACCAATGAACCCACTTATGAAAGCGACCTCATTAAAACAGATCACATATACACAAACATCAACAATAGTGTGAAAATCATGCACAAAATATAAAAATTAGACACATCTGAACCACTTGGAATATATAAACACAAAATGATATGGGAAGCACATTCAAATGAACGCAATCTAATTGACACGCATGTTTTGAACACATCACTCACAATAAAGATCTTCTAATTTCTAATTCAAGAAACAGTGTCACATTCCAGTATAAGATGTGGACAGACAGACTCATAGTAGAAATTCATGAACAAGTGAAAACTGCCTCAGGCTCAGGGTCAGCTAACTTTTAGTGAATATTTAGTAGTTAATAGTATAATGTTTCAAAGCTGGAAAAGTGCTTTGCATACAATTAAAAATACCTTGCAATTGCTTGCTAAAAAAACATGTTTGTGTTCACCAGACAACATATTTGACTGCCGAGAACAGAAGGGAATGGTGTAGGATTGTTGAGGAGGCCAAAGCTCATAGAGGCATGTAGAGTTAGAGGGAGAAGGAGAAACTTAGTAAACACAGTGAGGTTAGTTTTTAATACAGTGTAATTATACATTATGACTATATGAGTATACGACTGATGTTTTTATTTGAGGTCTGATTTACCATGCACTATCATCCCACCTTGTCTAAGCTGGTGCAAGTGACAACCAACGTTGATGGTGCAGTGGAGAGAATATTTGAGGAAAGATGCCTGAAAAACAGCACCCTCATTTTATGATCATGGCAGAAACAGAAGGAGGTAGATCACTCCAGAAAAGGGAAACTTACAGCGTCAATGCTAAACAAGAAAGAGAGCTGAGCCGTGGGAGATTAAGAAACTAGATAAATTTGGAAACTGAATGCCAAAAACCTTGGTCAAAAAATAAAAAGAAGAGTCACATGTAAAACAGATGTTCTCTATTTACAAGTTTTGTATTGTGCATATTTGTGTAGTACAGACTGATGCATTTTTATTATCAGTAATGACTATAACAGAAATAGTTGAATTTTGGACTACTGCCAACATAACAGCTTCTATAAATTATTGTACTACAAAATTTATGGTAGAAAAAATATTCAGATAAGTTTCTGTAGTGACTATTTAATTACCGTATATAGTGATGTCTTATGACAAATAGAAAAACAATGAGAAATTTGTAGATTCTGTTATCATTATACAGAGATTGTCATAGTGTTTAGTATGGCAGCTGTAGGTTCAATTTGCTAGGTATAGAGTAACTCCTTATATTGTATTTTCTTACTTCTACATTAATATCAAAATGTACTTGTGAATACCTGACACGATACTGTAAGTTAGCAAAGCATTGGTCCCATGGTCTCTGTCACTCGCAAGGATGGTTAAAACAGCTGTTCCGACTTCAGCAGTTTCCAGAATGTGAGCTTGAACAACATTTTCACTCCATTCAGGCACATGGTCATTGGCGTCTTGTACGTGTATGATGACTTGTGCAAAGTTGCGCTTGCTGGGCATGCCATGATCCCGTACCATGACAATCAGCATGTGCTCGGCTATACGCTCCCTGCACAGCACTCCTTTTACCAATACATACTTGTATTTACAAAGTTATGTACACTATATAAATACAGTGAAGCCAGATAAAAGTAACATGCATGATGGATTTTAAAATGAAATGTGACATACAATTTTTTTTTCAGTTTTTGATAAGATCCAGTGAATTTACATGTGGTGAGTGATTATTTTTTACATTCAGCTGTACATCAGTTGTTACTGGTTTTTAGGAGTAAGGATATACAATAAAATCTTAAAATCTCAATTATATATCACAGGTTTAAATATTATTTTTGTTCTGGTATTATAATTCAGATTGTTCAAGCTGCCAGACTGATGAAAAAAATTATCAAGCTGCTAATTCAAATATTACAGATTGTGAAAGTCATTTCAGGGAGAAACGCCCATCAATTGATAGACTTGAACAAACTACACCGGCATATAAGTCAGTGGCAAATATAATATCACAGCAAAGGTGAAAGAATACAATTCAAGTGTCTGGTTCATGTACTAGAGCCGATTTCAAAGTGGTGACCTGTAGGCCATATGCAGCCTCAAACACCTTTCTAAGCAGCCCACTACCTTACCTTGGAAAACCTATCATATAATTACCCTAATTAATTCAAGACGTAAATGAACAAAAAAATATTATTTTAACTGAGGATGGTCTATAACAGCTTAATTAAGAAAGGCACTGGATTTCTTTAAGTTACTACCCAATGAACAATTTCCAAATCTGTGAAATTCAGGACAGAAAATGGCATCATTGTTTGGAAGTACATACATATGTGAAAGCATGTTCTCTACAGTGAAGTTAATCAAGGAATTCAACAGAAGTCGTCTCATAGACTCTTCTCTGCTTCACTTATTAAGATTAACAACAACTCAGTTCAATGTGGATATTCTTAATTTGTAGCTGCAGCAGATTGGCCTCAGTTTTTTTACGGGTGATTTACACATTTTTAATATCTTTCTTATATCTTCATTATTAAACCGACATAATAAAGATTATATCATTAAAGATAAGTAGTAATACATGCTAAATGTGTAATCCAGTGGCGGCTGGTGGTTCCAAATTTTGGTGGTTGCAGTAGTTGGTCGAGTGGATGGGATAGGTATTAAAAGACATTAAACTATCATAATCACAGTTTGACAATAGTAAATTATTACTATAACATTATAACAATGGATAACGTTTACCTTGAACCAACATAAACATTAAACCTGACACAACTTATAAATCAAGAAGGCTGTGCTGATTTCATACAAAACGTTGTGCTACAGCGCTACTAGTGGAGCATTGCAGAAACTTTGCAACCACCAAGCTTACATTGGGAACATAGGACAATTGTGAAGAGTAGCGCATGTCCTCCCATATGTTTGTGTAGTAAGCTCTGCCATTTACTATTGAAGTTGCAAGCGGCCTACAACCACCAGCCTGCGCGCCACATTTGAATTGTATGCAAACATTGCCGCATAGAATCTGATATGCTCTCTGTTGAATGATATGACACTTTTACTTGCTTAATGTTTTCGTATATTATTTTATAGTTGGTGGTTGGTGGGAATATTAATATTCTATATTGGTGGTTGTGCAACGCTGCAACCATAACACCAGCTGCCACTGGTGTAATCTCTTTTTACGTATTTATAAAGAACTACTGGTTTTTTTGTAGGGTACTTGTTGGAAAGTTGTTACTCATGATGCAGTTAGCCAGTAGGTTCCTGAGTTAATTGTGGCTCCCTCAGGCGGTTTCAAGATGGAAACAGCTGTAGTAGAGAAAACAAACCCACACTACTTTAACTACTTTTTCACAGACTATCTCTAATATTGCTGTGGAAAAGGCTTCAGGAATAGTAAATCAGTGAAAGTAGGAGACTTAAAAGCAATGACTGTAAGTAAAGTTTTAACACTATATACGTTTCTTACTTTACTGATATAAAATGGATTAGATTATTATATGTAAGCCTAGGTTTCTGTTTGTTGATTGCACATTTGTTTATCAGGCAAGTCAAGAGATTATAGTCCAATACATAATATAATTACTTTCATATATTAAAGATAGGATTTGGAGAATCTATAATTTGCAGAGATACATACAAGGAAGTATGAAATAATGTGTATGTCTGTATGTGTATGTAAAACAGGCAAGAGACCATACATAGGACATGGGATCACAAAACTAAATATAAGTCCTGCAAGATAAAATGTAATGAAATCAATGAAACTAAGAAAGGACTACACGAACACTCAGTTGTCTTAATATGGATTGAAGGACAATAAAGAAAGAACATTGTTGGTTAGCTCCTAAACAGGAGAAACGAATGAGATGATTAAAGAGTGGGTAAAGGAGAGACAGAAGTTAAGACGAGATTCTGAAGATAGTAGGTTGAGTGTAGATGAAGGTCAAACAGAATTAGCAAGGAAAAAAGAAGGAAGACAAACAAGATGTGTAGGTGGAGAAGGATGAAGAAGCAGGAATTAGAAATCCGAAGCAAAGCCAACATGTGGAGAAGAAGAAGAGACAAAGTGTATGGGGATGTGATAAGAAGCAGATATGGGTAGAGAAAGTTGAGGAGGAGGAATAGACAGAATAGGAGGATGTGGAAGATGTGGAGTTTCGAGGTGGAAGAGGATGATTAGGATCAGGTGGGGGAAGAAGAGTGAGAGGAGGGATTTAAGAGAAGGAGGAGAAGGAGAAGGAGAAGGAGAAGGAGAAGGAGAAGGAGAAGGAGGAGAAGAAGAAGAAGGAGAAGAAGGAGAAGAAGAAGAAGAAGAAGAAGAAGAAGAAGAAGAAGAAGAAGAAGAAGAAGAAGAAGAAGAAGAAGAAGAAGAATTTAAAAAAAATAAAGTTTGGGTGCGTGTATCAGTAAGTGTGTACACGCGGAAGAAGTGAAACTTCTTTGGGTTATATCCATTATTTTTTGTTTATCCATTATTATTATTATTTTTAACTGTATACTTAAAATTTAATAGGATGGGAGAGGTATCAGTATAAGAAAAATTTTCATTTTTAGTAAATTAAAAATAATACATTTACAGAAATTATTATTATTATTATTAATCTATTTCGTTAATATTTAGTGATACTCATATTTCATCACACACTTTTGTAACCAAAGGCTTATGGTAACTAAAATAAGAAATGCATGTTTTACATTCAATATTATCCAGAAACCTTGTGAATACTGCATCAATTGTCGTATTCGATTTTGTCGTAGATATTTTTTTATCATTTTGTATAGACAGGTTTAAATTATCTTTTAAAAATTCAACCAGTTTTATAGATTTGTCTAATGCAAAATTGACATTGAAATCTCCACTTAAAATCATAGGTATTTTATGATAATCTTTACGAAGTATGGCGGCACCTTGTGATGTATACGATAATAATGAACGATGGAGAAAATCAGTAATATCATCTAATGTTTTATTTGGAGAAATATACACTGCTACAATCACAACTTTTTGCCCATCCATTTTACATTCAGCCATACACAAATCGCCAACTGTAGATGCCATTGAACCATAGACATCAGATTGAGTAACGGAAAAATCCATGGATGGAGTTATAATGTTAATAATATCGTCAGAATTTTGAAATATCCCGACACCTCCCGCTCTAATATTTGGTCGTTTATATTTCATAATGCAGTTGAAATTAAGAACAGATACGTCATCTTCATTGGCTAGCCAAGTTTCTGATAAAACTATGACATTTGAATTTTTCACAACTATTTCTTTTGGAACAGCATGAGCTGTAAGACTATGGCAATTAAAAGTGAATATTGATAAACCTATTCTGTTATTGACGAAACTAACTAAATTTTCATTTATAGTTTCTAGTTTGTTTAGTGAAAGTCGTTTAAATTCCTCTTGTAAATCAATTGTTGATGTTGATCGTCTTCGGCCATGGTAGAATATCTTCTCGTTGTTCTGTGTTGTAATATGTAATCCTTCAATACTCGTCACACGTGATAAAGCAACGTATAATAATGATTGAGAATGACGTCGATCATATTCATAAACAATTTTTAACATATATGTCATTAAATTATGTAGGACTAAGTAGATTATTTTTTACATATTGTTAACTTAAAATATTCGTAACAATAATTATATATAACTGTACATTTCCTCATTTTGGTATACTACTAAACACATACACACACATGCATGCATATAACGCATAACGCGTAATGAACATTTTTCCTACCGTGCCCAAAGAAGTTTCATGCATATAATGCATAACGCGTAACGAAAATTTTTCCTACCGTGCCAAAAGAAGTTTCACTTCAATAAATTCATACTATGTTTCATTTTTGAAGAGTTGAGACCTTTGTCAACATTCACTATAACTATGTCACGTAACACTTGTTAACACTACAGTACATACTATAACTTTTAAGTTTTATGAGAGAAATATGTAGTTTGTAAATTCAGCAGTCTGTAATATGTATTTCAGCTACTTTATAGCAATAAGGTAAATGATTATAAAGAAGCTACATACACAGTGAATTAAATTTCAGTTGTTCTTAGTGTATTGTGCCTGTGCATTATTAACATAAAAAATGAAACAAATTAAGTATATTTTTCTAATAAAAAAAACTGTTATAACAGTAAAACAGAAACATAAATGTAACAATACATAGTTTATTATACAAAACAACAGTAATTCTCTAGTCTACCTGTATAACTGACCTATCCAGAGGTTGTGCAACTACAAGCAAGCCACTATGGTGGTCTACACTGAACAAGCTAAGCGTGGAATGACTGCGGGCACAGTGAGTGCTGTACACCACTTTACTGTCCTCGTCTGCATCTGTTGCTGTTAAACGTAACAGTTCTGTTCCTACAGCGGCACTTTCCGATACGTTTACTACATAAACTGACTGCAGAAACTCGGGTCTGTGTTCATTTATGTCGATCACAATTACAGTAACCTGTAACACACAAAATGTTCTCATACAAGGAATTTATGCTGCTAAATTGTAACTCCAGATTTCAAAGTCTCTTGCAGCTATGTCACAATTATTACAAAGGAATATTTAATTTTTTTTTTGCAAACTCAAAACTTACTTAAGGTTTTTTAATATTTTAATAACTGTGTCATTGGAAGCAGAATATATCAGTGTATAATAGATTTTAGCGAATGAATGTATGAACAAAATCAGTTATTTCTTGATTTATTCTGTCTCTGAAAAATTTGTGAGGTAAAATAGCATTACATTTGTAAATGATAATTTATGTGATGATATTGCATATTGTTTTAAAATTGAGTTTGATATTTGGTTATATTGTGTCTACACTAATGCAAAGTGAGAGAAACCATTGAGGAAACTAACCATGACTGCATTTATCTCTATAACCCTTTTCTTCAAGCTCAACAAAATTTGAGTGGTATAAGTAAACTTTTATAATTTTTAAAAGCAAAGTTTTTCTTATATTTTTTGCTCAGCTTCTGTGCTTGAGAAGATCAGGAAACTATGCCAAGTGTTAAAACTTGATGTAGAACATTTTTTGTACTGTATTAAGTTCTCTCTCTCTCTCTCTCTCCTCCTCCTCCTACTACATACATTCACATAATACACATTGTTTACAAATAGTTCTATAGTAGCCCAAACCTTACAAAAAAGCATTTGGTCTAATGGCAATCTTACAAGCATTGCTGGTAGATCGTTATTTATTCCCACTCCCACATGTTTATTCATTAGTTATGAGTAATGAATAATATCATTTCAAAATAATACATAGCCTTATGTATGTGTGGTAAGGTGACAGCATATTATTCAGTAACTACAGTTCACGTTCAGTGAAGGTGACCCTGAAATTTTGCTATCAGTGTAGGCATTTGTTTAAGTGATACAAGAATGTGTCAAGAAAGCAGCTTCACAGGCCAAGATAAAAGAGTCATTAATGTTGATAATAGTTGTTTTGATAGCTGATGGTAACTGTTTCAGAAATTTGAAAATAAAGAGACACATGTCTCATTGTAAAGTGACCACACACATGTGCGTGTTTAACTTATTAATAACTACCGCTTGTTGCTTTGCGTGAATGCTTCCAATTATTGCTGTGTGTAATATAAGAAAAAGGAGAAGAGAGAGAGAGGGAGATTGTGTGTGTGTGTGTGTGTGTGAAAGAGAGGGGGTGTGTTTGTGACACGTGTGCAGTATCTCGATCACAATACATTAATGTCGTTACATTTGTCAAAACTGTATTCCATAAGCTCGTTGATTTTTCTATGTTTTGCACTGACTATAGAGACTCTGTGACAAGTAGGTACATCCTGCGCTTTCCTCTCATTAAGCCAAAATCTTTCTGCCTTCAAGTCACTTCTCACATTTCCTATGAACATCTCTTGAGAGACTGATAACACTGAATAATATACGTCATATGCTTATAAAAGTAATGTAAAGTATAAGTAAGTGATATGTGAATAAAATGTATCTATTGAAAAAATTACATAAGGTGAAGTACAGTTAATATTAAAAGCTAAGTGATAGGTGTCTGCTTCTCTACTTTAATTTACAGATTGGTTAACAGCTTGGACGTATGTTTTCTTTAAAGCTGCATCATTTTAATGATAGAGCATACAGGCAGTAGTTCAGGAAGGGCTTTCCAGAAGAACTTTTGTACTATTAATGGCACTGCAGACTGTTAATGGCAATAAAAATTATTATAAATGTCAACAAATTAACAATTCTTTTCTAAAAGGGTAATGTAGGTCACAATAAGAGAACATCTTATTTTATAAATTTTTTAAGTACCGTACCCTGCCACTTAACAAAAAATAATAAAAAAACTTCAACAATTAAGTGACATAAGATTTAAATAATATGCAGAGATATGAATAAATGTGTCATGTACTGCTGGTATTATAATAAGAAGTTCTGCAATAAGTTTGTCATCTTTTTTCTGGCCCCTCTTCCATTCTTGATGGGAAATACAATAATTAGTTTTTTGTCTTCTGAACACCCATAGATATTTTTCACATGATTAGATTTTTAAGTTCTATTCTGAATTTAACCCTCTTTGTAAGTCATAAAGGAGGCGACTAACTGATCATGTTCTTTAAAACCTCTAAGCAGCGGGTGATTCTTACAATCAAATCCTCTATTCAGACCGCTTCTATCATAATAAGGGTTTCAGTAAGAATGGCAAGCAAAGACATTCCTCAGATTTGGTTTAACATTTTGACAAGTGGGATGAAAGGCTGTGACAGTGGGGACGGGTGTTAGTAGGTTGGAAATTTTTGGTAGAGGTTGGAAATTTCCGTGTGGGTTGGGAAGTTTTGTTTCATGAAGCAGTGAGAAGTAGGGGAGGGGACATAGTCTTTAGCAGGTAGGTGAGAGTATAAATATGAAAGAAGACAGTTGCCCAGCCACTGTTAGGTCTTCCAACCAGTGGCGTAGCTAGGCTTATTGGCGTCCGGGGCAAGAAGATCATCGGCCGCCTCGCCTTCACAATTAAAAGGAGACAAAAGAGCAAAAATGAAGGCCCATCCAGTGAACAAAGTACTTAATAAATGCAAATGTGTAGATTTTTGTGATATAATGAAGGCTTCTTTGGTATCTACAGAATGACGTTTAATTTCAACAAATCTTATAATCTGAGACATTTGTTCTACATGTGCAACATCTGGTGTTGTGTCAAATATAATATTAAAGTAGTACTTCGCCTTCTCACATGCAGTAATAATATATTTGCGCACTCTTTCTCCTAACAGGCTTATTATTTTATTATGAATAGTTGGCGAAAGAGACGATATACACCCAGATTTACTAGAGACTGAATCCAAATGAGATCTCATGACAGGGTCAAATTGAGCCAAGTATTTTAGCAAAGCTAGAAACTTTCCAGGATTTGGATCATTAGTAATTAATTGACTCTTGATGTCTTCTTATCGCCAGATTTTGTTGTGCAAGCGTTTGTACTGTTCAAGGATTTCTTTCCATGTCTTAGCTGCTTTACTCATTTGTTCCTGAAGTAGATCATCAATAAATCCCCCTTTGTTTAAAGAACTTTCCAATTCCTTCCATTTCAAAAATGCAGAGCGATGACCAGGACTATTTTCATGATCCTGGATGGACTAATACTGTTTATCACGGAAGGCGTATGACAACAGAGAAGCTGGCTGGTTATGCATCTTTTATGAAAGGAATAGTCATATCAAGGAAACAAGTTGTTTGTAGTTTTAAAAACTGAAAATAATATTTCAAGTCTATGCTCACTTTGCTGCCCTCCTGACTATGCCACCCAGGGCGGCTGCCCCCTTGCCCCCCCCCCACCCTAGCTACGCCTCTGCTTTCAACAGAGTCTTTCAACTGCCACTCACAGGTAAGAAAGATTTATTTTATTTTACATATTTTGTAGCATAGTCTTATATGTTTATTCTTACATAATGTGCCTAATGATTGTAAGACTTATATTGTTATGAGAAGTTTTTAATCGTAGTTATGTATGTTTTGGTAATATTTTGTTTCATAATGTTTTATTGTAAATTGTTTTATGTTGTTTAGCTTCTGAGGACAATCCCAGATTCTAGGGATCAAAATGTCAAGCAAGAAACATTATGATAGAAGCAGTCCAAGAATAGAGGATTTACCCATAATTGACTGATAGGTCTCGTTGTGTATTGTGACAATGCTTTTGTAAGCCTCTAGGACTGCCTGCAGACGGATGGAGACTATTGGTTTATGTCAGTCAGACTACACTTGTATTGTGACTACAGAGATAAGAATGAACAGTAACTGCTAATGATACCTTTGTATGTACAGTATGGACTCCATCTGTAACTGCCACAGTTAGAGTGTAATGTTTTTGCGTTTCTCTGTCCAGCTGTTTGGCTAGCAGTACACTGCCTGACGCTTCTCTGCCCATTATGAACTCTGACCGTGGATCTCCATCTGAAATCATAAAACTTGATATGATTGAAAGAAAACAAAAATAGAAAACGAATGCAGCCAAGTTCAATTATACGATATATCATATGTCTGACCACTCTTAACATACGGAGCTTCTCCTTAATAATGCCATTAATCTATTTAGAGGCTTTGAGTAGAAAATAGCAAAAAAAGGTGGATGTACCAATACATTAGGAGGATGTATGGATGGTACTGAGAAAGTCATAAGTATGGCACAACTGTAAGTATTAAATACTTGTGTAAGTGTGAGAAGGTTGTGTTGCTATACATAAGGTAAACTATATATAATAAATATTAGTTGTAAATGTATATGTATAATGTGTGTGTGTGTGTGTGTGTGTATATATATATAATGTATAATGTTGAAAATTGTAAAAATAAACAGTATGAGTAAAAGATGAATAGAAGCAGTCAACCAAACACTAAGAAAAAAAAAAACATGAGTAGAAATAACAATACTGGTAGTTGGAAGAACATGAAATTTTTGTCAAGAAACATGTATTACCACAAAATTGTCGTCAGTTAGTATTTTACCATAGCATATTGCTCTTGCTACAGAGTGACATTCTCAATGGTTAGATTGTTGTTTATTGTCATACCTGATTTTAAGCAGTGGTTCTTACCTACAACTGTTTGTGTACACCGGCAGGCTGCTACCTAGTATACTGAACTGTAGCATCCTGGCCATCAGGGTTTTTCCTGAAATTTGTCATTTGAGTTTGATACGCAGGTTTTATGAATAAATATTTTGAAGTAGAAATATTCAGAAAAGAATAACATCTGTGAACTATCAACAAACTTAACCCAAAATAACGCTACTTAACTATGTTTCTGTAGTGTCCATTTGCACAGGAATTATTAATTTCTTTAGCATAAGAATTTAGTACATACTTAACTTACATAATTTTAATATGTATTTGACTAAAATACGCTATTAATAAAACGTTGTTTATAATGTACTTACAATGGTCTTCAATTACTAATTCTTATCGTGATGTAATTACAAAATTTAAAATTAAATAATTGGAAATATATTTAAGAGTAATATGTTGTTAGTCGGTTTCAGGAAAGGTAGGTCCTGCATTGACAATGAACTGGTTATTTTTTTTATTTTTTTGTAAATGTTGGGCTTGACAAGTTGGGTCTTAAGCACTTATTTCTCAACCTGCAATCAGTACACAGAGAAAAGGAATGGACTTCATTTATTGTTGTTGATATAGGCTACCTTCCAGAATAAGTTCTTTATAACCGGTTGATCAAACCAGCTGCCTTTAAGAACTTCAGAGTTCTCTCAGTTGATGTTGTCTCATCAGTGAGGTGTGTTTTCAGATTATCTCTGACCCCGCATCTCTGTCTTGAGGCTCAAAAAGCAAAGCACTTCTCTATGATGCTCTTTCCTGTGAGTACTCTGCAACATGTAGATACTGGTTGTTGTTGTTCAGGTTATAGGAGGTACGATGATATCATATTCATATGTCCTATATGTAGTCTAGTTAGACAAACCTGTTCTCGTTGACTACCATTTCCTGTATGTTGCCATCTGCCAATATTCTCTTTTAGTACTCGCAGTTTTGTGCGCAAGTTATGGTATGTTTGCTGCCATGAGGTAACAACTGCTGATGGGGTAATATCAGCAGGTCTGATATTAAAGATGTCTACTTCCAGATTGTCTGCAGCAGTTCATGCCGCAGAGTCAGATTATTCATTACCCTTGATGTCTACATGGCTTGGCACCCATATAATAGTAAATTGTAATTGCTGATGTTGCAAGACATAGCACAGAGCCACTGTCTGTTGTAGTAGCGGGCCATCTGTATTTGTGGTGATGCAACTCAGCGAGTCTGTGCAGATAGCAAAACGCCTCAGGCCTTAGAGTTTGCAGTTCTGAAGAGCCTACCAAACGTTATATAACTCATTGTCAATGTCTTCAGCAAACCCCATGAGTAAGAGGGGCACCCTGAACAACAAATGCTCTCCCTGCTCTGTTAAAACACTTTCTTTTTTATAATCCCCAATCAGTTCTATTAAAGTGACATACAAAGATTAATACAATGCTAGTCATAAGTGTCTGTGTACAATTTGTCTACAACACCCCAATGAAAAATCTTTGTGAATAGTGCCCCATGGGGAATCTCTGGATACGTCACTGGGTTAGGTGAGTTGGTGAGTAGGTTAGGTTAGGTCGTATAGTACAGAAAGGAAGCATTTTAATGACAGCAGAGGAGTTGGGCTGTGCTAAACTATAGGCAAGTCCAACACTCTGATTGCATGGTGTTGTGGTGTGAGTCAAGTGGTTTCCCTCCACGGAGTCAGGATCAGATGTTCGTTACAGCCTGCACTGTGATCTGCTACCAACTGTCGTGTACAATTAGATTAGATGTAATTCAATCTGAGGGTTCACCGAGTCCAAGGTATGCCTGGTACTGATAGGTAAATCAACTTTGGTAATCAGAGACTTGTGTAGGAAGACTTGTGCGATTGAATGTGTCTTATGCAGAATTTCCTAAGCAGGCTTTCTGTGGTTCCACAACCAGCACTGCAAATGGTCACAGGTTAGATGTTAGTGAGTTTTGGTAGGCAACTGTTGTGTTCTCGGTCTACAAGTGACTGTAGTTTCACCTTGTGGATCTTATCCAAGAAGACACGGATCGCATAGGAAGCTAGTGACACCACGTACATAGTGATGCTGAGCTCGCCTAGGTATCAGTCATAATATTGCTCAGCAGTTGGATAACTAGAAGCTGTTTTTTTTGGAGGGGTGAGGCTAGCTTGAAAGTTAAATTCTCTATTTTCCTAAGGATAAATAAGAAATTTCGGATTATTCCCAATAATTTTGTAAATACATTTTATAACATGTAGGCTATGTAAGGCTGGAAACACGTCATTCACCAAATGTTGAGTGAGCGTCATTATTAAGAAAACGGTAACTTTACATACTTTTTTTAATCGATTTACAAATATTTTTATTCCTTTTATTCCTGAAATTATAAGTAACCCTTGTTTTAATATACGAAACAGATAGAAATAGTTCTACGTCAAGTGATTATGGAATTTCGCTGAATTTTTAATATGTTTGGGGCCTCTGATGCCCCCATAGTTACTCCACTGTTGCTGACTAATTCAGCCTCGGCCAAAATAATTACAATCGGCATCGAAGCAACTGTTATCAGTGGTAATTAATTTGTTATCTCGCATCAGCGTAGTTACATTTCTGCCACGTGTATGCAGATCATTAAAGAAAGGCTATACCGAGAGCAGTATGCCGACGACACGACGGGACGGCTTAATTGAAGGGTGATAAGTTGCGGTTGTTGGATACTAATTGTGGCAACACAGAGGCACGGTGCAATCTGATTGGTGCACAGAAACAGTGTCGGGAAGTGACGCGCAATTAAGAACAGGCTATTTTATTACATCAAGGATTCCGACAGCCATCCGCTGGGTTTGTGTGTCCACTAGTTAATACGTCGGTCGAGATACGTTCTGAGCAGGACTTGATTTCAGGAGGAACGCGCCGAAACGGCGTTCCGGAACCTCTTGGATCCAAAAATAAAATACCGAAAAAATATATGAAAAGAAAACCTAATTATTACAAAAATTTACTACTACTTTTTAAATTGTGCCCCTCATTAGCCCCACTAAAAAACTACATTTTTCAAAATCAAACACCAGCACTAATCTTTTATCTGAACTACTATCGTTAAAAAAAAAGTCCGAATAACCTATGGAGAAAATGAAAAACTTGCTTCAAAATTAAAACTACATGAAAGGCAACTGATTGGGAGCTTCCGAGAATATGTGCATTCCAGAATTTTTCTGGATAGTCTTTCTACCTTGAAATATGCTACTGAATCAATAGAAATATCTTCAAGTGAATGTGAGAGGGCCGATTTCTAGCCATCATACGGCATTGGACACAAAGAGTAAGGAAAGGTCAAGAAACAAACAATATGAGGACACAATGATGAAACTATGGAAACTTTTTTTTCAATGTCCGAACCACCGAAACCATCACTTAGAGTTTGATTGAGGCTCCGGGATGACGCCATCATGAGTAACATGTTTTCGATTGTCGTGCGGCTAACCTGACGACGAAGCTCTTTAGAAATATCAGTAAACTTTATCACCTTTTTGGATACAAGTTTATATGTACAGTATGTTACATATTTTATAAGGCTTTAAAATGTAAACCTGCTTTGTAATAACCTGATGTAAACTTATACGATAATATACAATATAAGTATATTTGTGCCTGTACAACTATTGAGTTGATGCATTCCGGCACCTATGATTTTAGAAATCAACCATTGGTTCTGAGACATTTTACACTGTTGCAGTGTAACCACCAACTGTGGTATTACTTCTGTATGCGTTATGGTAGAAATGTGGGACTTGAAAACACACCTGGATTTTATCGTTTCGGTCGGAAATGGAACCCGGAACCTTCAGAGTCATGTCCATGGTCACATCTATTAAACTACTAAGCTTCTGTATAAACAAATTTAAACAGAATAAATGAAAACGTGACAGCCTTTCTTGAGCTGTGAGTTCAGCCGATCCATCGAATGAATTACCCTCACATAAAAGTATAGCGTTCGAAGTCTAGAGAGGAGAAAATGGAGACAACGGGATGACAGTTCGCTGTCTCACTTACATACTATATATTTTGTCACATATTGTAACTTCGCAGCAAAACTATCATGCTTCCAATGTTCTCGCAGTCTTGTTGCAGCCACTGTTCACACTATGAAACACTGTACAAGACTGCTGTGCGTAAGTGCGAAATGAACGAAAATCTGGTTGGCCTAGCAATGAGGTGTTTGTGTTCAGTGCGCAATTCTAGTCGATTGTTAACACACACACACACACACACACACACACACACACACACACACACACACACACACACACACACACACACACACACACACACACACACACACACACACACACACACACACACACACACACACACACACACACAGAGTATATATATGTACATCTCTCTCTCTCTCTCTCTCTCTCTCTCTCTCTCTCTCTCTCTCTCTCTCTCTCTCTATCTCTCCCCCTCTCGTTAATGGAGATTATCGCCTTACCGGTAATTTCATACCAGAGCCAGTCCCCGTCAGCGTCGGTCGCTTGGATGAGCGCCACCAAGAACCCGACGGGATCGCTTTCCGTGATTTTGACGATCTGGTTCTTCTGTGTGACGGTGGGAGCGTGTTTGGACCGCGTCGGGACGGCCGCCACTCTGACCGACACTCGCGTCGTCGAACTCTTGTTGGGCACCCCGTTGTCTGTCGCCTGAACCTGCAAGCACAATGATATTGTTTAGCTTCACTAGCAGTATCCGAGGGCCTGAAAATGTAAAAAGTGTCCCCCCCCCCCACACACACACTTTTACAGGT
The DNA here is from genome assembly GCA_034769895.1 of Magicicada septendecula. Lineage (NCBI taxonomy): Eukaryota > Metazoa > Arthropoda > Insecta > Hemiptera > Cicadidae > Magicicada > Magicicada septendecula. The sequence goes on from CM068369.1 coordinate 583,994,537, forward strand.
TTTTTTTAATCATTTAGAAATGGAAAATCAATTGTAGTTAACGAGTGTTGCGCATGTTGAGTGAGAAGAATTATTATTCTCCTCGCTAGTGGAATAAAACGTTCATTTAGGTTAGTCTTTCGTAAGCTTTCTCCAATAGGTTTTCGACAATCGTCTGTCTGCCGTGATTTTACCACTCGAAAAATTTAGGTTCAAATAAGATGAAAATCGTATTTCATTTTTAGTAATCGGTTGTATTGTACAAGTACAAAATAATTATTTTTTATTAACAACAAATAGCTAATAATAAGTGCAATTATAACTAATTATAAACATGTACCCTAATTTCACTTATTGTTTATATTCGCTAGTGTGACACACCCGTGTTGGGAGAAAAATTAGTATTAAATAAGAATTTATTTAAAAGCTCTTTATTGTGGCGATCATACAGTATCTATAAAACCAATTTACATACTGAAATTATGTAAAATAAAAAAATTGCGTGCGTCGTGGGACTCCCCAGAAGTGAGAACTTCAGTATGATTGGCGAGTGAACTGATTTAACTTGTTGTGCTAGGCCTTATGCAGGCTTTAATTGTGTCAAGCAAGGTTTCAGTGGTTTTGTCTGGTACAGCATAAAGAAAACATTGTTACGTCATCGCAGAACGTTCTAAATGTTGCTCGTCTATCCCAGCAGAGCGCAGTGTGTGCGTACGTATGCTACTTTGTGATGAAAGACAATTACGTGACACTTAACATGCGTCCACAATCGACGCTATTTCAGACTTCATCGGTCACGCACTGTGTTCAAGCTAGTGTTTTCGAGTAGTGTTGACGCGTATTATGGATTATTCTGGAACACTTGTGCTATCTATTTAAACAACGACAGCTGCCGCCTAGGGGGCAATTTAAGTGGTGATTTATTCAAGTGAGGTTCGAATACTGTGGCGAAGTGTTACAATTGTGCGGGACTCTATTGGTTGACATTATTGTTGCGTGCGGACAAATTTTGCTCGGACTATTGTACAAGTTGATTATAAGCCGTATTTGTGATTAATTAAAGCTGACGATTAGCAACTTGATTGGTGTCTGTAATTTTGTTTTCCACTATCAGTTAGACCGTCGTAACAATATTATTTTCGCGTTAGATATCGTATCGCCAAACATCTACCTATACAAGACCGTCTTAGAATTTTCTGTGGGAAAAGCACGTATCATCTATTTTGACACTTTTCCCCGGTCCCCTATTACTACACGATTTTGGAGCACACAATTGGAGGAAATTTCGCGAATACAACTCGTATGTCTGTAACAGGACAGGGAGCCATCGAACTCGTCAGTACAGAACATTGTGGTTCTTTCATGCAACCGTAGGTAGAGAATATAACGGTACCAAACAGTAATTACAATTTTTCCAACCAAGTACCCGTGTGCAGTGTAATTTTCCGTGCGACAATCTTTTTTGTTACACCTCCACCTTTCAGATTTTTCGGACGGATATAATGTCATTGAACGACCGCGATCGCACTGTCTATCGCCGTGTGGAATGTTCGGTACTGTCCAAATAACCGTACCAGCACTCATTTTCGATATTTCGATTATGACATTACTGGCATCGATATGTAGTGAACATCGCATATAATTTTAGTTAGATGAAAGAATTCGCTAAAATTTATGTGTGTATATTATAAAATAGTTTGTTGACGATTGCAATCGTTTTACTGTGTCAAGTTTTTTATGAAAAATGTTTCTACCACTATACTAATATAACACTGATGATGGATGGATGGATGCACGGGCGTCTTGCGCCCTAATTTGTGCGCGTTGTCCAGGCCTAAGCCTGATGAACGCCAGGTGCCAACAGTTCAGCGCGGTCGTTTGCTCTGCTCAAGGATGTTATGGTGCAGTCCGCGGGTCCATGATAAATTAACATGGCCACCACGGTGGATAACACTGATGTGTGCCTGTGACGCCAAAAGTTAATGTTGTTACGTTAACTAACATGTAAATTGAAATTACACATGAAAACCAATACGCCTCTAATGTAATATTCACTTTTTATTGCGAAAACCATGTAAAAAAAAAACAACAACTCGAAGTAAGCCAACTTGCCTGTTGCTAAACATGTCTCCGTTTTTGTGACAGAAATCGTTTTCCACTGATACTGGTTGTTTTCACTAATATTCGACTTGCCTGGATATCATTGGAAAAGGAACCACTTTAAAGTCAGGTGGGACGCTATACATGTCATCCATTTTTTGTGTTTAGCACAAAATTCGCTTCCAGTGAAGTTTTCCAGATTTTACTGAATAACATAAAAGCATATTGGCCACCTAACGAATAACGAATCTTGATTTTTTTTTAATCTAACAATTCAGAAATAATTATATTTTTCATTTTACATTGCCTGTTTTTTTTTTGTTAAAAAACTTTACGTTATTTATTTTAAATGTTACTCTGTTATAAGCACTGTACTTACACATTAAACATGTTTCTTCCAACCATGCCTTTTATTTTTTTAAACAGTAAACTAAGAAATAAAAAACATTACTACCTAACTTCACAAACCAAAACATTACGTATTTTTGCTTTAAATTAAGAAACAGAATAATTTTCAATTAGTACACTTCATCTTCAAATCGCGGTATATCGATACAATCGCGTAATCGAATTATCGAAAATGTAGTGCGCGTACACAGATATTGGTACCGAATGTTCTTATTTTGCAAAAATTCAATGGCACTGTCTTCGTCAGGAATATTACGAAATAACAATAATGGTAATATTATTAAATGTATGTTTTGTTTTTGTGCGTGAAAATAGTGTTTGGTCGTGAACTTACGTTTTTGTTACTTCTCACTGGTATACTTTAAACGGGTTTTTTGAAAAACCGTATTTTTCAACACTTAGGTACACACATCTCAGAAACTATGATACATATGATATTAAAATTTTTAGGGCTGATGTAAGTCACCGTCGTCTACTTACTGAAGCACAATTGTTGTTGAAAAAATAAATGTTTGCTAATTTTCCGTTAAAAAATATTATAAAATTAAAATAAATATAAATCTAGTTTTGGAAACAGAAATTTAATAATTCTGCTTCAGTAAACATAAAATGTATACGTAAAACACCCTCAGAAAGTTCTAGACTCTATCTCATCAGGTTTCAGAGAAAAATGTACCTACATGTGGGCAATTTAACATTGCCAGCATAGGGACTACAGACTCCCCTTAACTTATTTCTACCACTGGGTTGGATGGAACGAGGTGAGCTGAGTCTTTCTGAATGTTCGCTTGAGTCTCACCAGTGGAAGTTTTTTTTTTCAATCTGTTTACAAAATAAACATTTGGCAAAATTGGTGACAATATGTATGACATGTAGAGGGTGATCCATTGATCACTCCTCCTTAAGCACTAATATTACATCAATCTAGCCGGAATGTCCACTTGTTTGTGGCGTTTGAGTCTTCTTGTGTTGGTCCCTGCGTCTTCCATGAGCTTTTGAGCTAGTTCATTGGGGTGCGCTGCTAGTCTCTTACTGTAGTTAACGAAGAATCGTTTGATTTCATGACGAACAGAAGTCACTTGGAGGTCGTTCTCGATGACATTATTCGGTACGTACCAAGGAGCGTTGACCATAGCTCGGAGCACCACATTCTGGAATCGTTGTAAAATCTCAATATTTGAAGTACTCGTTGTCCCCACAGCTGGATGCCATATGTCCAGGTTGGCTTAAGTATGGCTTTGTAGATAAGGAGTTTGCTTTCCAGAGTTACAGGGGATCACCTTCCGAGTAGCCAATACATTTTCCTGTACTGTAGTGTGAGCTGTTTGTTTTTGGTAATTATGTGCTTCCGCCAGGTAAGGCGGCGGTCCAGATATATACCGAGGTACTTTACATCTTCCTTTTGCGGTAGTTGGCAGTTATCGAGTGTTACCGGCGGGTAGCTGTCACGTCGCATAGTGAAGGTAACGTGTGATGATTCAGTTCCGTTCGCCTTTATCCGCCACTTCTTTAAACATTGATGGATTTCATTAAGGTTCACCTGTAGGTTACATGAGGCGCAGGCAGCATCTGCGTGCGAGACCAGGATCGCCGTGTCGTCGGCGAAAGTTGCTGTCATAACTTGATTTGAAGTTGGAAGGTCTGCGGTATATATTAGGTAGAGCACAGGACCCAGTATACTTCCCTCTGGGACTCCAGAGTTGACTTGATGGAAGCTTGTAAATTCATCTTAATGTTTAACAAAGAAGTATCTGTCTTGGAGGTATGATCTGAGGACAAGATAGTAATCGTGTGGAAGGAGTTTCTTCAATTTGTATAATAGGCCGGTGTACCAAACCTTGTCAAAGGCCCACCAGTGGAAGTAACATCATAAAAATATAAAAATTAACATTACTTGAAGGGTTAGAAACAATATAACCATAATTCACGTATTTCTTTCGTAACGTCGCAGCGGTAACAGACTTACCATGAACTCAAATTCCTGGCCGGCCGTCAAAGACTTCTGCGCGAAGACGCAGCCAGACATCGGGTGTATGCCAAACTTGGTCTTGCCCCGTCCCGACTTCATGCTGTAATGCACTTCCCCGTTCTTGTCCGCATCTTTGTCCACGGCCACAACCTACAACATAAGTTTGTATTACACGTTGTAGAAGCAAAAGGTTGTAATGCAGACAGAATCGCTGACAAGTTGTAGAGTTGTGGGAACAGAGTGAATTAGTCAACACGCTATTGAAATGGAAACTGATAATAAAAATAAATATACTTGAATCATAAAACAAAAATTTACACACACACACACACACAAAGAGGCATGTCTTTATATATACAAACCTACATAAAGAGAATGTATTGAGACCTTACCCTAAATAACGGTTGTCCTATGTGGCTGACGCTGTCCGGATTTTCCCAAGTTCCGTTGACATGAACGGCAGGCTCTGGACCGAATTCTGACGTACCCGAATCAAGTTCATTCTGTCAACACATTAATACACAGTTTATGATCTCATCGTAAATTTGTAAATACTGTGAACGTTACGCTAACAGGATCCAAAGCAGTAGTAAGGGCGACTGTCGGCTGACTTTATTCTTTGTTGTAAGTGCCGAAGGTGATGCGATCTTTTCCATATTATTTAACTTAACACTAGAACCTGTTGATAAACAATAGTGTTTTGTATGTACATGCGTGTCAAGTTCCACAAAAATCGGTTGATGCGTTCAAAAGTAATCGTGACACGTATTCCAAACAGACAGATAGACAGACAGACGGACAGGCTGACAGACAAATGCCAAACGGTCGAGTCAAAACTAAGAAGTCGCTTCGCTTGTTCAGTGAGAGCCTGAGCGTGTTCAGTAAGTCACCCTGTGGCAGCTGGGCCTTGAAAATTGCTGAAGAACAGCTGTTGAGCTGTATTCAAACGGAAAATTCTAAGGAAAATACACGGGCCAGTTCGGAAGCGGAGATAGTTCTTGCAAAATGACGAATCTTGAGTTGAACCAAATCACACGGAATGAAGATTTTATACAATTTATTAAAGGAGAAAGATTCGCATGGCTGCGTCCTATGAATGAATGGATCCATTAAACATGATGATGACGATTTTAAATTGGTAACTATTCGACAAAAGAAGGGGATAATTTTAGCTTGTTGAGTTTGTTTGTTGAACTTGTCTATCTGTCCTACCACAGCTTATACGAAACGCTCCGGATATTTTGTTTTTATTTCTTGCTCAATTGGTTCTAGTCTGTTGAAATGTAACGACCTTAAAAGAGATACTGCGAAAACTTGACAGAGAGGCATAGAAACGAGGAATTAAGGTACATGAAATAAAAATATAGTACACCACTACACAGAATACATGTAATAAATCAGACCACGTCTTGATTTGTGGAGATCTAAACACCAGGGTTAGTAATCTACCAGTATCAGGGGTGGTAGGAACTTTTGGAGAAGACCGGACCAACGACAATGGAGGAGAACTAAGACAGTTTGCAACCTACAATAACTTAAAACTATCCAACACCTTTTTTCGAAAAAAAAATATATACATAAATACACATGCAGTGCGAGAGGCCAAGGATTCCTTATAGATTATATTATCGCAAACGATAAAATTAAAAACTCGGTTCAAGACGTAAGAGTTTATAGAACCAGTGACTTAAATACAGACCACTACCTACTGGTAGCCACAATCACATCGTTAGCAAGATGGAGAAAACCAAAAACGAAAAGAACATCTGAAAATCAAGATATATTTAAAATATATCTACTTCGAGAAGAAAGCGTGAAACATCTTACCGAAACAAATTACCTGAACATCTAATACAAGTGCCAACTAGTAATGACATTGATAAAGAGTGGGATAATATAAGAACTTGTATTGAGAAAGCAGCAATAGAAGCAATAGGAAAGAAGAAAAGGATAAGAAATAAGAAAGGCCTAAGAGTATGGAACGAGGAATTACAGACAGCTATTAATGAAATTTTCTATAGAGTTCCTACAGAAAAACACTCAACAAGCGAGAGATCTGTATACATTCAAGAGAAATTATGCCAAACAATTGACCCGTAAAGCTCACCAAGATTCCTGGGATAAATTTATCTCTGATATCGAACACGATGTACACGGAAGACAGTCATTTCCATATAAAGTTATGAGGCATTTAAACAGAACAGAAAAAGATGTGCAAAACTTAATATCATTAAAGAAGATCAGTGGATTGGACATTACAAAGAGCTGTGGTGTAAACAAGAAGAACAACAAAATAATAACCCAAACCTAAATGACGAAGGAGAAATCATGGACGTTGATGATATATCAATGAGTGAATTACAAGATGTACTAAAAGGCATGAAAAATAGAAAAGCTGCAGGATTAGACGGGATAAATTTGGAACTAATCAAATACGCCGGCACTTTCTGTCACCTCAGGTTCTTACATCTCATTAATATGTGCTGGCAAAGGTGTAAAATTCCAATTGCATGGGAAACAGCAGAGGTGATCTCTCTTTTCAAGGAAGGGAACAGAAGCGACTGCAGGAACTACAGAGGCATAAGCCAGCTGAATGCTGCTTACAAAGTATATTCCAGAATACTTAATAACCGGTTAAAGGTATTGGCAGACACACTCTTACAAGAAGGACAAAATGGATTTCGGCAAGGACGCTCATGCAGCGATAATATCTTCACAGTCAAATGTTTTATAGGAAAACGTAGAGAATTTATCTCGAAACCCATCTCGCTTTCATAGATTTAGAGAAAGCCTTTGACCGAGTTGACAGAAATAAGCTCTGGATAATAATAATAAACAATGGGTATCCTCCACGCCTTGTAAATGCAATCAAAAGCTTGTATCATGCGACAAGAATAGTAATAAACACAGGTAATAAGAGAACGGATGAGGTAAAAATTAACCGAGGAGTGAGGCAGGATTGTAGTTTGTCTCCCACTCTTTTCAATACATATATTGACGATGATCTTAAAAAATGGCAATCAAAGGAATATCCTGGAGTCCAGATAGACCTACATACTTACCTGAGTACGTTACTATTAGCTGATGATAAAATAATAATACAGGAGAGTGAAGATAAGTTACAACTGGCAGTGCACCGACTGAATCCAATATGTCCAGAATATAATCTTAAAATTTCCTTGCATAAGACGAAAGCTATGGCTTTCCAAGGCAAGTATCCTGTTAGGTCGAAAATAATTGTCAACAATAAGCCAATCGAACAAGTATCAAATTTTACATACTTGGGCTGCGACACAAGCTACAATTATGACAATGACATGGAAATAAAATAAATAAGTTCCAGGCAATATTTGGCACAATAAATAGAACATTAAATAACAAAACACGAAAAGACACAAGGATAAAATTTTATAAAACGATGGCTATACCTGTACTTATGTATGGGAGTGAAAGCTGGATAAATACCAAAAAGGAGACAGCAAAATACAGGCAGCAGAAATGAGATTTTTGTGACGGGTCAAAGGCTGCACAAGAAGAGACTTAGTAAGAAATGAAGACAAGACCTGCGAATAAACTAAATATATATACAATAAATGAAAAAATAACTGAATATAAAGAACGATGGAAGCATCACGTAAATAGAATGGAAAATGGGAGAATACCCAAAAAATACTTAACTACAACCCAAGAGGGAAAAGAGATATAAAAATACCACAAAAACGCGGTGGTCGTAAGTTTGTGAGGACGGAACAGGCAAAGGCCTAATCCTTGTAGTGCAGAAGAAGAAGAAGACTAAACAGAATAAATATAAACAGAATTCAACGTCTGACTAAATGTAAGTATTTTATCTTGCATTTGCAAAACCAACCGTTTTCCATGAAGTGGTAAGTGACATCGGACTGTAATTGAGTACTTTAGTTCTTGCAAATATGGAGACACTAGAGAGGCTATCTTTAAACTCCAACGAGAAAAGTGGGTCTACTGTTTCTTGGCTGTAGCGACTATGTACTTGGTGATTTTACAAAAACAACAAAGCGATTTTTTCTGATTCAAGCAATGTAATGCAATATTTCCTTTGAAAACTTAGCATAACATTTCTCAGCTTTCTTGTGCCTGTATCGCATATATAATCGAGATTTCAGAACACATTTCTCCGAGAATTAAGAGAAAGTACTTATCTGTTAATAACGGAATTTATTTCAATAATACATGCCTCGGAAATGAAATTTTTAATAGCAGTGAAGGAATGTAGTTTGAGAGATCGTCTACGAAACGACTGCGTAAGGAAACACCTGAAGTTACAATCGGTTCTGGAATACAGGTAGAATTGCAGTCCCATGTGAAACGCATGGTAGACGCGTATTCCTACAAACAAGCGTTTGAATATAGGCCAGTGGGGACGAGAGATTATGGAAGACCCTGGAAAAATGGTCAGGGACTCTGTGAAGTCGGAACGGGCTATAGCCCAAGCCATGTAGTGCAGAAGAAGAAGAAGAAGAAGAAGAAGAAGAAGAAGAAGAAGAAGAAGAAGAAGAAGAAGAAGAAGAAGAAGAAGAAGAAGAAGTATTACGTTTGAAGCGCACCGTAACAGGTGTAACAAAGAAAACTAATAAAGCAGAGAGAATAAAGCAGCATTTAATTTGATTTCCACAAAGACACTTTTCTTTATAATTTCCAAAGGAAGATGGGGAGGAGGAGGAGGAGAAGGCTGTTTATTCAGTTTTAACGAAACTCATTGAATTTCATTCCTTTCAGAATTGAAGAGTACGTTGTAATATTCCAACTTTTACTAACACAAGTTATAATTAAATATTTTAACTCGTTTTACTTTGTCCATTGTCGTTACCTACTTTGTATATTAAAATACTCTACACCCTGTTGTATAAAGTTAATAATAATAATCTTTTCGCTTATGTAGTTTGTGTTTGAGGGGTTGGGGTTGGGGAGGGAACAGTTTTCCATTTGACGCCGCGAACAACACGGCTTTGAAATGTTTTCTGTTTTATTATACATTGTTTCAATCAAATTATTTGCATTCGTTCGCGTTTACAAGTTGTATTAAATGAAAAAAAACTAACAAAAAAAAAAAAAAAATAAAAACACTTGATTACATTTACGGCAACGACGAAAAATTCAAAAGACTTGTTAATGAATTCTTAAAAATAACAGTCACTCACTTAATTTGTTTTCCTTTTCATGAAACTCTGTTCAAAGTAATTAGTTGTTTTTAGTGCTTGTTTTTGGTTTATTTTAGTTTAAACATGACAAATATTAAAAAGAAACTAACTTTTTCTTGCTTGTGAATAGTTAGTCTGTTTTCATAAAAATAATAAATTGTGTACAAGGGTTTTTATAAAAATAAATTATGAGCTATGATTTATGTAGTGAGTAGAAACGTCCAAAAATCTTACAGCTTTGAAGATTGCGATTTTACTGGTGACGAAAATTAATTGTGTCACATTACATGAATATTCTACAGCTGTGTTATCTATTATCAAGAACAACCAACACTCTTCTTTGCAAACCACTTGTACCTTCAGTGCTGTGTGTGTCTCGTAAAAATTTTGCTCCTGTCACTGGAGTGAAGAGTGAAGGAGACAGATTTTAGAGAGAAAATGTGTGAGACTTTGTAAGCGAAGAATCAGTGAAGAATTTTGTACTTTACTGCAGGACATGACGATATTTAAATAACAGGAAGCTGGCACGATTTAATTGGAACGGTTATACAGAGTGATCCACGGGAATCTGACGATTTTTAAAGCGACATAGGTTGGCAACTCTGGCGTGCAAGCGGGAATCGGACTGGGTGTGGTCTTGCATACCTGATGCCATTTGAATTTCAATGGAGCAGTGGACTGCTACACACTGTGCGTTCGTAGTTGAATGGTGCGTATAAAAATGGTGATTCAATTGTGATCATTCCGCTGTCACTTTAATGTTCCATGTCATTGTGTTGTTCCTAGTCGGTATACGATAAAGGTGTTGATAAACAATTTCAAACTACTGCTTCTGCAGCAAAAACAAACCACCAGGCCCAGCGCACACTGTTAGAACCCGTCCAACCATTGACAGAGTCAGGCAGGCGATATTAAGGAACCCTCAACGCTCAGCGAGAAAGCACGGAACAATGTTGTAAGAATTCTACACAAAGATTTGAGCTTTCATCCGTACAAAATGTTAGTGGTGCACTAGTTGAATAATTGTGTGCAAAGCAAATCGGGCGGTACTTTGTGCAAATTTTCTGAACTTGTTAACTGATGAAATGGTCCTGCTAATAAGCAACGAAGCACATATTCATTATCGGGAACAATGAACAAAGTAAAATTTTCATTACTGGTTCGTTCAGCAGAGCAGGTACATATGCGTCCTCTTCACAGTCCCACGTGTGAACTGTCTGGTGTGCTGAGACAAGTTTTGGGTTCATAGGCCCTTAGTTTTTTAAAAATGAAGGACAAACGGAGACCGTCACTCCTGCTCGATACACAGCAGTGATGTTACAGAAATTCCTTGCTCCTTAACTGCGTTGTCGTGGGATCGACTTGAACTCTGTCTGGATCCAGCAGGGTTGAGCACATTGCCAGAGCATCCATGCCGGTAGTTTGAGACATGTTTCCAGGCCACATAATTTCCAGAGAAGGAGATGTTGCATGGCCGGCACGATCTCCAGATCTCTTAGTATGTGACTATTTTTTCTGGGGACACCTCAAGTCTAGAGTGTTTCTTAATAAACCGAACGACATTAATAAACTCAAGGCCTCCATACAGCAAAATCATAGCAGTACCAAACAACATGGTGCAAGCAGTAGTGTGAAATCTACGCGACAGACTGCAGTAGTGCATACAAAATGACGGAGGACATTTGAGAGAGGTCTTATTCAAAAAAATAAACTGACACCTGTAAATGGCATCAAATTTTCTTTAATTATATAACAAAAAAGTAAATAAAATACAAAAGCAAGACTGAAGTAGTACCATAGTAACACAGTAATTAGCAACGTAACTAAAACATGAGACTCATGTTGCCAACACCTTAGCTTGCATAGCAGCTGATTCTCTGTTACCCTCCCGCCATTCACAATTTCAAAGTGGACTCGTCCTAGAAGAAACTGGTTATTTATATCAATGTATAAAAAATTGTATATTTTATATTACTTTTTTCATTTTTAAAATCGTCAGATACTCGTGGACCACTCTGTATTGTGTGTTCGTACGTGACTTGGATCCTGTAAAGCGATTTGTCCTGCAGAGGCCACACAACAAAAAGAAGTTTGCAAAGCCAATCTGACACGATAACTGCGATGCTGGATGGCTGCAACGGGCAGGACCGTTTGCGAGGAATATTTCAATAGACCAAGGCCTGATCTTGGTTGTAGCGCCTCTGATGGTGATGATGTTAACTTATTTGACTTCAATATTAAACCAAATATTTTAGAATACGTGTATATTTTGGGCGGAGATTCCATAACCCACAACCCAAATATTATCTTCTGTTCTGATAGTCATTTTTAATTTTTGTTTTTCCTTTCTTGCTTCTTCAACGTCTTCTGCTTAGGTTCACCATTCTTACATCAGCTTGATGGATAATATTGATGGGCTACATTTTATTTTTCATCCTAGTAATGTGCCTAGATCAATTTGTGTTGCTCACTTGTTCTTTGTGCTTTGATCTGATTCCTTATAATTTCCTTAAATTAAAAATCGACTACTAAATTGTACACTAAACTGTAATTAAACACTAAATTACAATTACCTTAAATCTACCGTAGATTATTATATGTGTGTTTTTTGTAATTACTATATTTATTTATATAATTATAGTTTAATATATAAATTTATATAATTATATATTATATTTATTATTATTGACGCGTTTTGTGTAAGATGGGCGAATATACGATTCTGGCGGGACATAGTCAGAAACGAGAAGGTCCGGGTATTTTCCCATCAACAAAACATGTAGATCAGTTAGAGACAGGAAAGGGAACATGTAGGAAGTGTCTTAGTATTGAAAGTTATACAGCAATTATTGGGCGTTAAAAAGGTTTCTTGCAGCCTGTACGGTTAATTTGTTATAAACACTTAAGTAAGAACGAGAAATGTAGGTAGAAAGCGGTGACTAACAGAGGACTTAACGGGCAAATTGCCTAATGCTTGAAGTGGAGATTAAGAAGAAAAAGAATATGAATATCACGACACTTGAATTTTAAATTTTATCCGACGTCCTATGGGAGAGAAGAAACGAAGAAGAGGAGGAGGAGGAGAGGAAGGAGGAGGAGGAGGAGGAGGAGGAGGAGGAGGAGGAGGAGGAGGAGAAGAAGAAGAGAAGAAGAAGAAGAAGAAGAAGAAGAAGAAGAAGAAGAAGAAGAAGAAGAAGAAGAAGAAGAAGAAGAAGAAGAAGAAGAAGAAGAAGAAGAAGAAGAAAGGAATGTAATTTTATTACCTCTTGGTAAGGTTAAAAAAGGTAGCCCTCGGTAAACCGGTATTATGTTTAATTAGTGTATCCTCCATTAGTGAGAAAATAAATCGCTTAAAGATATATGGTACTTATTTGGTAACAACGTGTTACATTTACTGCATGTCTAGTAATAAAAAGGTAAGTTTAACGAAAAGATGTATGTTTACCTGTCCGGACGCTGTTCTATGGAGACGTGTCTCGGGAATCACGAAGTGGTAGAGGCTTTGTTCAAATAGGGGTGCGTTGTCGTTGACGTCGTCGACGCCGATCACTACCCTTGTAGTCGATGATAACGGTGGCGATCCGTTGTCGCTCACTGTCACCTGGAAGTCGCAACACACGTCAGAGACAATAAACAGAAACTGTACAAACATGTTATATGAAAACGCCACAAATTAGTGAATCAATTTTTTATTAAAATCAACCAAGCAAAGGGGAACGTCTGACGTATTCGGAGCCCTGTAGAAACATTTCCGTATTTTTTCGTAGCAGAAGAGAACACAATACATTGGCGTTATCGGTTTCGGTTAATTTTGTTTTATGTACCGGCAACTATTTAGTTTTTTTTTCAGGTGTAACGTTTAAAACTTTCCATTTATTCTTCTTATCATGTTCCTGTTTCTCTTTCTTTTCTCCCTGTTTGTTTTGATTCTCCTGCTTGCTTATCTTCAAGTGTAAGACCAGCCCTTTACATTGGCACACATTGAATCGCAAAAAATCTTGTTCTGTACAATTTAACTTCGTTCCCCAATCGACCAGTTCTGTTAAACGATTGTGAAATCTTTCAGCTTGCGTTGAAAACAATACCTAGTCGTAACTGTGCATAAGTCAAAGATTTATAACTTTCTGTATCATCATCATCTCCAGCAAGAATTAAACCAAAACTGGTTTGTTCCGGTCCCAAGCAGATACTCTAGAGCTGGTCACTCAAACGCTTCTTCGGACATCCTGCACCTCTCCGTCCTTTTGTCTTATAATTCCATATTTGTTAGGCGATACGACAGTCATCCATTCGGTTCAGATGTTCCAACCATTTTAACCGAGATTGGACAATTCTATCTTTCATTTCTGTAATTATTCTAACATTTTGCGATCCTGCCACATGCCTGAGAAATGTCAATGTTCGGTTGCCTTGTAGAACTTTAGGCTTGTTTCTTTACTCGTTGATTTTAGAGTTCTTCTGAATGTTCCACACATATGGTCGAACTTGTACAGTTTCTTCACCACATCATTGTTTGTAATGTAAGATACCTTTCAGCCCAGATATTCAAAATTACTGTCTTAACTTTCGATATGTTCTCTAAAAAGACTTGACTTCTTTTTCTTATGAATTAATTTTACAAATCAGTTTAATGTTGTGAATCCTTTGACCGATTTCGGAAATCACATTTTTCACGTTTTTATTTTAATAACAGGTATCCCAGTTCCGCAAAGAAACACTGTTTGTCTGTTAATAACGTTGTAGAATTTTGATTGTATTTGTCTTTAATGGTTTTATTTAAATTTTCATTTTAAAGTCGAATTTTTAAAAGTCATAATGTACAGCGTGGAACTTTCCTAAATGTATTGTTTAAGTCCGGCGTTCTGAATGAATGGCGTCTTATAAGTCTGTTGCAGAAAGATGTTCTTGAGAATTGTTTTGGTTCTCGTTGAGATTTTCCATGCAATTGGACGGAGTTGTTTTGTTGGTAGAAACTTTTTAAATGTTAGTGAAACAGGTGATTTATGAAAGACAGGATGCAGCTTGTATTCCACGTGTCTCATTCCGTTAGTAGGCCTAATAAACAATCTGCAAAAATTTCCAATAATTAAAGGCCATTTTTTCAAGGACAAATGACAGAAGGATTTGTAATCAATCGAGGGTTAAAACAAGGAGACGGGCTGGCCCCGACGTTGTTTATCTAGCTCTAGAACATGTAACCAGAAAACTGTCAGTAGGAAGAAATAACGTACTGACAAACAAATCGGTCCAATTAGCATCCTACGCGGACGACATCGACATAATGTGTCGGATAAAAAATGCAGCAAAAGAAACGTACTTTGAGCTCAAAGAAAATGCTAGCAATATAGGCCTCAAAATCAACATAGATAAAACAAAAATATTAGTACAGACTAGAAGACAAAGAAACTACGGAACAATCGACAATATCGAAAAGGTGGACAACTTTAAATACTTGGGAACCATATTTAAAAAAAAAAACTGCACAGAAGAAGCCGAAATCCGGAACCGGATAGTCCAAGCCAATAAAGCGTATTTCGCCACATCAAGTATCTAGATCCAATGACATCCACAGAAACACGAAACTAAGGATATACAAATCAATGATAAGACGCATCCTAACCTATGGCTGCGAAACCTGTATCCTGAACTCCAAAGCAGCAAACTTTCTCGATATCTTTGAAAGAAAATTTTACGAAGAATCCTGGGACTAGTTAATGACGTACACGGCTGGAGAATAAGATATAACTTTGAATTGTATCAAATGTATAAAGAACCACCGCTAACACAATACATAAAATTACAGCGTCTAAGGTGAGCTGGTCATGTAGTCAGGATGGGGGAAGACAGAATACCACGAAAACTATTGAATACCAGAATCCACGGAAAAAGACCATGGGGAAGCCCGAGGAGAGGATGGGACGACGCGGTGGATGAGGATGCGAAAGAAATACTGAAAGTGCGTTCCTGGAGGAGGATGGCTACCGACAGAAGAGAATGGGGGGAAAAACTGAAGGAGGCCAGGGCCCAACAAGGGTTGTAGCGCCATAGGAGAGAAAAAAAGGCCATTTTGTTGTTTGAATTTCATTTAAGAGTAACAACGTTAATGAGTACTACGCGGCGCGGCGATGCAAACAGAAATGTGAGTCTGACTGTACTACAAAGATGTGTGGAGAATCGAGAAAGTTCTTTAATAAAATTAAGCCATATATTGTGTAACAGGTTTAAACGTTTTATTTAAAATAATTAATTTCTGCTCAAAAAGAGCAAAGAGAAAATTGCACGAATTTGAGAGAAAATCTTGAGAAGCATTTTATCTTCAGGGACGATGAAGTAGAAGCACGAAGATCAAATGAACTTTATTCTTATTGCAGATGGAAAACTTTGTACCATAGAGTAGGAAGATAAAGCTGGGACGGAGTAGCTGAGAAACCTCTCGTATTTTATAAGGCGTCCCTGATGACGTCTGAATAATTAATTTAAACTTGAGAAAAAACGGTATTGGGCAGTCATCTTTTACGCGTGTTCCGTTGTTCAATATGCGTACATCACTCCAAGAATCAAGAATGCAAGTTTATTTTTACCTATCATGTCAACAATAGTTACAATAACTAATATATATTATTGTTAATAATAATAATAATAATAATAATAATAATAATAATAATAATAATTGATTATAGTTAATATTACCTCGTGTATCCGGGTACACTGGTGCTCCTCCTTGCAACTTCGTTGTTTTTAATAACTACGCGTTTCGGGACTCATGGTCCCATCATCAGGTTGGTAAAAACGAAAATCACTCACATGGAGTACGTCAACTTAATAAACTACAAATAAAAACTGTCACTCGCACATCATTCCAGAACATAAAGTCACAGTACCGCGTGCATACAATTACACCACTACACGATGCGCATCGTATCGGACTGCGCGAGCGACTAACCGTTACGCGCCGTACTATCTCTACCTCTATCTATGTGTTGTTCCAACACGCGTATGGCCGTGTCATACAGTCCGTTGGACTTAAAAGAAAGCTTGTCGTTCAAGAGCTGATTACCTTGGGTTTTTGAGGCCTTATAAATTTCAAATTCTTCCAGCGCGTCCATAAGCCTGCCCTTTTTACAGAAATGTAACGGCCTGAAGCTACTTTGAAAACTCGAGTAATTATGGTTCTGGCTGCAAGGGAAAGTTTGATTTTATCTTCTGGATAACACCTCTAGGGAGATGTTCTCTGTACCTATCCAGAAATTTCCTGGCCGTTTGTCCAACATAAAAATTGTTGCAGTCCTCGCATTCTATTTTATAAATACCAGAACAGTTTTCTACTAGTCTGTTGGTCACTGGTCTCAAGGAGTTCGAAATACAATTACTCGTTTTGAAAGAAACTGCGAAACCGTGTTTTTTAAAATCGTTCTTAATAGTATTAGGCAAACGATTTGTAAATTCCGTTGGTACATATTTAGTGTTACTGTTGTGTGTTTTGTTTATGCTTCTATTTTTATATATGTTCCTCTTCTGCCTCGCTAGTATTTTGACTATGACTTCTCACCGGACAAAAGGCTTGCTGCATGACAAATGGCGCCAATCGTATACTCTAATTATCTTGGTGGCCTTAAAAAGGACCGAGTGGCGAGAACGGTGATGTTGGTAGTGCCGCGCTAAGATGTTCGGCGGCTGCGCCCGCTGTTCGTGGCGTACTGCAGTCCTCCTCTTCTTTCAGCACCGGTTGTAGAGTCGGCTGCCGGCCCAGCGAAATCCATCGCTGGCGCGGAACTGGAGGGCGAAGACGCAAGAACGCCGGTTCTATTCTTCGGCCGTTTCTTCCGGCTGACTCCGCGCCGATGTCGTCCGAGAGAAGAGAGGAGATGAAGTGCGTCCGATGGCGTGGCGATGAAGACTGCGCCAAAATTTTCTGCCGCCCCGGGTTTTAAGCACTAACCGGGATCGCTGATTGGCTAGCTCCGAGCACGTTAGATGGCCACGTCTCGGCTGCTAATCGCTGATTGGCTCGCTGTCTCCGCCGCTGGTAACGGAGAGCAGATGTTCGCATACCGCTGCCGTCACAACTCCACCGGGTCTTGAATGCTCTCCGGTAGCCAGCCTACTGCTCTTCTCCAGATGTTGTGGAGGTGTCTGTTGGGCGCCATGTTGATTGGTGTGCCGGGTGGTAGCTCGCTGGCGTGGCTGGATCTTGCATCCGCAAGATGATCGTCGCCCCACGTTGTGCGCCACTTGTCACCGGACAAAAGGCTTGTCGCATGACAAATGGCGCCAATCGTACACTCTAATTATTTTGGTGGCCTTAAAAAGGACCGAGTGGCGAGAACGGTGATGTTGGTAGTGCCGCGCTAAGATGTTCGGCGGCTGCGCCCGCTGATCGTGGCGTACTGCAGTCCTCCTCTTCTTTCGGCATCGGTTGTAGAGTAGGCTGCCGGCCCAGCGAAATCCATCGCTGGCGCGGAACTGGAGGGCGAAGACGCAAGAACGCCGGTTCTATTCTTCGGCCGTTCCTTCCGGCTGACTCCGCGCCGATGTCGTCCGAGAGAGGAGAGGAGATGAAGTGCGTCCGATGGCGTGGCGATGAAGAGTGCTCCGAATTTTTTTTTTTCGCTCTGGGCTTTGCGGTTGTGCGTCGCAGAGACGAACCGCTCGGTATCTGAGTTCCGAGCTGCCTTCTGGAGCTCCTGCCTCGTGGCCCTGCCCAAGTAGGGCGTGTGCTCTATAGCAGGCCGATTCTCGGCTGTTGTGCTAGCCTACACTAGCGCAGTATACACCGAGGGCGTTTCCACGAATCACCTGGACGTATACGGTACCTTCCCAGCCCAGTCACTAGAGGATTGCCTGGGAACCTCGCCGCACGTGCATAAAATTTGCGTGCAAGCTGCCTGAATGTGTCGTCTAAGGAGCGGACGCCAAGTCCTCTCCTTAGAAGGCGAGATGAAAAGCGACGGGGGACTTTGGCCGCTAGCCGAAGACTCCTGTCGAGGACGCTCTGCAACTTCTTTTTATGCATTGCGGCGAGGTAACCCCAGACCGGGAAGGCGTAGGTAATGAGCGGCAGCAGATACGCGCCGACGATCATCCTACCCAATTTCCTGGTCATGGCTGAGCTGATCAGGAGTGGAAACAGTGCGCACAGGCGAGTGGATGCTCGCTTAAGAACTGTCTGTGCGTGGGTACGCCAGGTGAGCCGACGGTCAAGGTGTAAGCCGAGGTACTTGACTTCGTTGGACCAGCGCAAGTACGTTCTTCCGATACGTAGCTGCCTAACGGGGCTCTTCCGTCGCTTAGAGAATTCGACGGCTACACTCTTGGTGGCGTTGAGTTGCACTCTCCAATTCTCAGTCCAGTCCACGAGCGTGTCGAGCTGGCGCTGCAGTCGTAGGACGTCCCTTTCCTCATGACGATCGGCCGTAAATACGGCCGTGTCGTCAGCGAAGAGGGGCATCTGGACTCCAGGCTGTCTCGGCACGTCGTTGACGTTGATCGAGAACAGAAGGGGGCCTAGAACACTACCTTGAGGGACGCCGGCTGTGATTCGTCTCTCGGAAGAGACTGAATCGCCAACTCTCACGCAGAAGGTCCTCTCCGTCAGAAAGCTAGCAACCAGATGGAGGTAGCAGTCCGGGAGCTGGATTTCCCTAAGCTTGAATAACAGGCCATCATGCCATACGCTGTCGAAGGCTTTTTCAACATCTAAGAAACAGCCAACGGTCCGTTCTCTCCGACACCCGGCTTCCGTGATGCTTTCCACCAGTCTCATCAGTTGATGAGTGGTCGAATGCCCCACACGAAAGCCGAACTGTTCGGGGACCAGCACGTCAAAGTTGGTTAGATGTTCTCGTACACGACGCTGTACGAGGCGCTCAAAAACCTTGGACGTAGCGGAGAGTAGGCTGATAGGCCGGAGGTTTTCCGAGCGGGTGGTATCCTTTCCCTGCTTCGGGATCACGATAACCGTCGCCTTTCGCCATTTCTTGGGAAAGTAGGCCAGTCTAAGACACGCGTTGAACAAATCAGTCAAGAATTGAACTCCAGGCTCGGGAAGAAGTCGTAGAGCGGTGTTCGTAACACCGTCCGGGCCTGGAGCTTTTCTTGGTTGAAGTTCAGCGAGCCGAACTGAGACCTCATCCAAAGAGATGAGTTCGGGCTCCGCCGTGATCGGAAGAGACAGAAAGTCTTCCACAGCCATCTCGACTTGTTCGTCGAAGTCCCAGTCCATGGGCAGGATGGGAGCGAACTGTCGCTCGAAACACAAGCCCAAGTACTCGGCCTTCTCCTCCGGGCGACCCAGGAGTCGACCGAACGGTCCAACAATGGCGGGGAGTGGAGGTCGGCGCCTCCGTCCCGTCAATGCGGTAGGTATTCTGTACGGGTGACTTTGCGGGTCCACATCCCCCGTTCGGGCCACATCGAGTTCCCAACAGCTACGTCGGAACGCCTTCAGACTGCCACGCAGTCGTCCGATGAGCCGATTGTATGCTCCCTTATCGGCCGGATCACGGGTCCTCTGCCAACGTTTCCGGAAGCAATTCCTCTCGCGAGCGAGAAGAGAGACTTCCTCAGGGATGCGTTGGTAGTCAGGCGTGAAACCAGCTCGCGTACGTGAAGACACGCCTATAGCTGAGATGATTGCCTCTTCGATTCCCGCAACTGCTTCGTCTAGGAGGCGAACGGAATCGAGTGGGGCCACTGGCGGCAATCTACGGCACAAGGCCGGGCCGTAGCGATCCCCATCGATAACCTTCTTCTGGTCAGAACGTGCTGGGTAGCGACGTGGACCAAGATAGGGTTGTGGTCGGATGTCAACTCCGTGAGTGAGAATACCTCGACCGGACAGACAACTCCTTGGGTTACCGCTATATCCAGAACATCGGGAGCCGCGTTAGGCCTTGACGGAAAGAACGTGGGTTGCGCTGGACCAAAAACTATCGCCCGGCGCGATTCAACAAAACTGAGCAAGCGCCTCCCGTTCGGAGTAGTCAGGCGACTATTCCTAACGCGATGCTTGCAATTCAGATCGCCGGCCAAAATTACCCTTCGATAGGAATCGAAGATGACGTCCAGGTCGCCGACAAGGAGTTCAGCTTGTGGGGGCTTGTATGCTGAAACCACGAGGACGCAGCCAAGAGCTCCGTGGACTCAATGGCGGTGGCCTCTAGGTTGGTAAGCTGCGGCAAAGCGACACGATGATGACCTATGGAGGTCCTCGCCGCGATCGCCGTGCCGCCTCCTCGTCGGCCAACTCGGTCATCCCGATAGACCACGTAATTTGGTAATCGAAACCGATTCGCCGGGGTCAGGTGGGTTTCAGAGAGGAGAAGTACGTCGGGTTTGAACCGAGCCAGGAATTCTAGAAGGTCGGAATGCTTGGAACCGATGTTGTTAGCATTCCAGGCTATGAGAGAGAGATCTCGTCTAAGGGCTCGGTTCATAGAAGACCTATGACTTCGCAGGCTTCCACCAAGAGCATGAATCTCTCAGTTGGGTCAGCAGTTTCCAGGCGGTCTCGGATGGACCTGAGAAGGTGGATGCGACTTTCTTGAGGTAGTAGCCAGACAGAAAGTCGCGGACGAACTGTGGGTCATCGGATATGACGGACTGGGCGGTTTGCCTGGAAACTGAGGCCGCGTAAGACGACCAGGTTTAACGGCAGATCGGGTCGTGGTGGAAGTCACAGGACCAGGGGCAGACGGTTTTGAATCAGCGGCAGGAAAAGTACGCTGTTGCACTTCGTCGGACTTATACCGGGAAGCAGGACTTTTCTTGGGCTGTGGGCAGGCAGGAGCTCGGGGCCGAGCATCCGGTGTGGTTATCCCTTTGTTTTTGGGTTTTGTGATGCCTGCTCGCGGAAATCGCGGAGGTGGCGAGGCTACCTCTGGTTCAGAGGTGGGAGTTGGAGGTTCCGCGGAGGTGGAGGGTTGATTCTCCGGCTCCATAACCGAGATGACGGCTACAGGGCTTGTCTCTGCTTCAGAAGGAGACGCGGTTCGTTTAGGTGCCTTTGCAGGGGCTGGAGGTGGAGCCGGAGAGGGCGCGCGCCGTGCCGGTTGTGCCTTCGTTTGCGGCCTAGCCTGTGTTTTAGGCTGCCTCTGAGGTTGGGGCTGCATAGCTGGCTGCTTTGGCTTCGGGAGGGGCCCCTGCGGCTTTTGCTTCCGCAGGAGCTCCGCCTTGTAGACCGGGCAGTTAACGTTATTTGCTGCATGGCCTTGGCCACAATTTATGCAGCGAAAACGTGATTTGTCTGACACAGTGCAGGCCTGAGTTGAATGTCCCAGAGAACAACGTAGACAGGCCGGGGCACTGCGACAGACGTCGGTGTGATGGCCGAACCTCTGGCACCGGTGGCACTGCGCAAGCTTGCCCGGGGGACGACTGGATTCCACCCTGACGCGGAAGTGCGCCGAAATTTCTGCCGGCCCGAGTTTTAAGCACTAACCGGGATCGCTGATTGGCTAGCTCCGAGCACGTTAGATGGTCACGTCTCGGCTGCTGATCGCTGATTGGCTCGCTGTCTCCGCCGCTGGTAACGGAGAGCAGATGTTCGCATACCGCTGCCGTCACAAACTGTACTACTGTAACCGTTGGCCACCGCGATATACTTTATCGTATTAAGCTCATCGATGTAGTCTTCTGCCTCTAACGGAACTTTTAGTAATCTGTTAACCAACGAGTTGAATGATGCCATTTTTTGTGCAAATGGATGAAATCATGCACAATGATGCAAATGATGCTTATGGACGCGCTGGAAGAATTTGAAATTTATAAGGCCTCAAAAACCCAAGGTAATCAGCTCTTGAACGACAAGCTTTCTTTTAAGTCCAACGGACTGTATGACACGGCCATACGCGTGTTGGAACAACACATAGATAGAGGTAGAGATAGTACGGCGCGTAACGGTTAGTCGCTCGCGCAGTCCGATACGATGCGCATCGTGTAGTGGTGTAATTGTATGCACGCGGTACTGTGACTTTATGTTCTGGATTGATGTGCGAGTGAAAGTTTTTATTTGTTATTTATTAAGTTGACGTACTCCACGTGAGTGATTTTCGTTTTTACCAACCTGATGATGGGACCATGAGTCCCGAAACGCGTAGTTATTAAAAACAACGAAGTTGCAAGGAGGAGCACCAGTGTACCCGGATACACGAGGTAATATTAACTATAATTAGTTATATGCAACTTGGAGACCACAACACAATATGTATAATAATTGATGTTAGGTGGTCAAAACGCTCATGTAAAATTAATTTAAAATATTCATTATAAAAATTTTGTAAGTTTGGATCAATAAAAAACATCGTAAATTATGTGATTAATAATATTTGTTTTGAATTAACCAACCCCTTGTTAAATATATACTTTGGCCTACTATGAGTTAGATTAAATAAGAAATTTTTATTTTTTCAAAATGTTATTTTTGACAGTGGTTAAAACCGTGGTGTCTAGTGGCTAACGCGGGCGATTGATGCGCTCGTGGTCCCGGGTTCAATTCCCGGCGGAGGTTCCGTACGGCGTGCACTCAGCGTCGTGAGGCAAACTGAGTAGGCGCTGAGATAACAGCGCCGCCTCCTGGCTGTGAATACCGCAACTAGCGGCTGGTGGCGCGTAGTACTAGCCATACACCGTCACACTAACACAAAAAGCCGTGCGGTACGCCTTGGTCCTTAACGGACTGTTGAGCGGAGGTTTAATTTAATTTAATTAAAACCGTGGTGTAGCTTGTAATATTATACTATCAAAACATACATTAGTATTTCCTAAAGTGTTAATTTATTAATTAATATAACACTTAATTAAATGAATTACTGTATTAATTTAGTTGTTGTATTTACAATTAAAGTATATTTAACTATGAATATAAAAAGATTTCACTATATAAGTTAATAAAAAGATAAAAATATGATTTTTATCTGAAGAAGACAGTAATGTTAAATAAACTGTCGGAACATTCTAATAAATAATAAAAAAATAAATTCTTGTTCAAAAAATATGAAATATTATTTATTATTAATAAATACAAACATACAAGTTAACAAATGATCAAAATGTATAATTAAATGTGATGTTAACATGTTAAAATTAAATAGTTTGTTCTACTAAAATCAGGAATGATGGAAAAAAAATACAAAAACAACATACGCAAAATTCTTTATTTAGAAAGTGTATATCTATCTCCTTCAGTTACAAAGTTATCCACTAGAGTGCGCGGGTATCTTGATTTGGTAAGAGCTGTACTGTTTCTCTTGGTTGAATTTGTTTTTAAATTTATTTATTTTTTATATTATTTTAGACAACTTGTGTCAGAACATTATTCGTTAGCTAAAAAATACGTGCGTACTGTAAAAGTATATTGGTTACTGCTCTAATACTATAAAACCAGAAATGAAGCAGAATTGGTTTCAATCAGTAATTGGCCTTCACCCAACAAGATTTTGAAGGATATATTATATTTAAGAAATTTATTTTTGAAGGATTTATTATGTTTATAGGTAGTTAGTAGGCCTAAGTAGTAGTAGTAGGTATTACAATAGTATCATATTACGTATATTGATATTGTAGGCCCCGATAAAGATTTATGTTATCAATAATGTAAATTATGTATGTATGTTACAAGTGTGTATTAACATTTCGTATTTAGATAGTATGTAATTATGTTTACTAGTATCACACACACACACACACACACACACACACACACACACACACACACACACACACACACACACACACACACACACACACACACACACACACACACACACACACACACACACACACACACACACACACACACAGTGTTACATAAGCCTATCAGGTGATGGCGGTTTTTGGGAGGAGGATTCAAAATGACTTCCCTTGTAATTTGAGTTTTTTTTATTAAATTAGTCAAAAATTTAAAGATAAATTCTAATATATCTTTTCCTTTACATTGAGAAAGAGAATTAATTAGTATAAAATAATTAAAAAACAAATTTAACTTTTTAATCCTTTAACATTATGTTCACCGACATTTCTTTTATATTGTACATTTCCTTACTTATATATTTGTTACACTATATGTTCTAAAAGAGTAAATAACCCTATTTAAAAACTGGTAAATAGTTAAAAATAGTCTTTCTTTATATTTAGTTTTGGCGTCCACACAGTTAGCACTCCGATAACTTACACGCGCCACTTTCGTCTTTCACCTTTTATCTCTCTTTAAGAACTGTCCGCAGTTCTTTAACTCATATTATTTATTAGCTCTTCCTTTTCCTCACTCTTTGGTTTTCCTCCATTTACTTATTAGTCGGTGATCGGAAAATAGATAGATAAGAAAGGATAGATATTTTGTGTTCAAGACTTTCATATTAAAGTTGCTGACACGTAACCGCCCGTGAGAGCAACTCTGACTATTCTCACTGAAGGAAGATTCCTGTTATTTTTGTTTTTTATCTGCTAATAAAACAAAACGTTTATGGGATTTTGCGGATACAATGTGTTAGACCATGTGTCTGGTCTTGAATTTCAGACGCTGGCACTGTTTTATGTAGGCACCGGATTTCCTTCCTGGCAGCCACCTGGACTGTGCTGGACGATGGGCATGTCCGTCGCCCGCTCGTGTGCTGCGTCCCGAGCTTCAAGTAGAGCTCCTGCTGCAGGGACTATGGATAGGGTTGGATGTTTAGGATGTGGCCTAATACCGGCCGTGGGGTTTCAATTAATTAATTAATTGAGGGTTAGAGTTCGCCGAGGCCGGGTCCAAGATTCTCCTGGCACAGATTGGTAGCGACCGAGGGCGCTAATGAGGTGGTCGTTCCGAAATCGGGCGGTGCAGCGATAGAATTTCTGGGACAGTGTCCGTATAGTGGCGTCCAGGGAACGGACACGCAGGGCTTCACGGATGGTTCTATTTGATGTCAGGTAGTGGGCTTTGCACGCCCAGCGCAATCCTCGGTCAAGGAGAGACTGAAGCTTTCTCTTATGGGTCTTGGCCAAGTAGCCCCATACGGGGATCGCGTAGGTAACCATCGGCACCACATAGGTGGAAACGATAAGCATCCCTAGGCGGCAGGTCATAAAATTGCTGCACAGCAGGGGACGGAGTGATGAGCGGTCTTGCAGGCTACTTGTTCGGAGTGTGTCCGCAGGTAAGACGACGATCGAGGTGGAGCCCGAGGTACTTAATCTTTCGAGACCAGGGCAACGGAGTGTCGCCTGCGTACAGTCTGTTAGGGAGCCTTAAGCGTCTGGAGAAGACTACGGCTGTGCTCTTGTACATCTTTCACTGCAGTATCCAATATTCTCTCGTGTGAAGCGTTCACCGGCAAACTCCTCATATTCTGTACACCGTTCTTCCTTTCCTGTATATTTCCAGTACCAAGACTCGCCTCTGATCTCCTAACCACGTGTATTCAGTGTTTCCTCTAAATGCTACATTGGTTAATAGATAAAAAAGTGCCTTCGTGGCACTTAACTCGCGGCAACGGTCAATGCGGTTTCAGACACACACTGTCGATCATTCTGCCCAGCATTGTACAAGGTCGGACATTGACATAGTTTCTAGCTAGTTTCAGAGCGCCTGTAATAACTATGTCATTTTTCTCGACGCGTCGTCAGGAAAGTGACAGGTTTTTCTCGTACCTCAGCAGGATGAAAATAAGCATTTAGCGGCCAGCCAACTTTATTTAGACCTGGCGATATTAGAGTGCGTTTCGGAGTGACTGTTGCGGTTTAACGGGAAGTGATTATTGTTTACTTAGTGCGAAACTGTAATTTATTGTTGTGTGTTGAATAACCTTTAATTTGAATAATTGTATAATAGTGTCTTTGTTTATTTCTAACTGTAAGCTGGAATTTGTGAGTTAATATGGTGCAAGTTAGTCTGTTTCCACTGTAAAATACGACGGTCCGTGCGGCAGTTGCAATCTCACGTCCATTGTTCTTCATGAGTTCCTATGCGCACTAGTTCAAGTCATCATAATCCCCAGCAACTTCTGGCCGATGATCTACAAAGTATAATGTGTTCCAACCAAGGTATCATTATTCTCGTGGTTTTGTATTTCTCATTCCACGTGTTCGGAATCTCTTCAAGGAATATTTTAACGAGAGTTAATGATATTGATATGAATAATAAAAATTCCTGAAGGCAGCAAGCAGCGGAAATGGACTTCTGGATAGTTTGTATGTGGTGTCCAGACTCCAGTAGATTAGAAACGAAGACATCAGGAGACAACTTCGTGTTGAAAAAACAATTTTAGACATCAGAAATGCAGCGTGTGTTTTACGGTACGGCCACGTGGAACTACACTATCAAATTGCGACTGGTGCTCGTTGGTCCAAAATGTTGTTAAACTGGGTTTCACCTCGACGGCGGAGGGACGGGGACGCCCCGGAATATCGTGGAGGAGGGCATACACGACGACGTGGAGAAGAAAGGCTTACAACGTGCTTAGAACAACAGAATCGTCTGGTGTGCACGGCGAGAGAGACGGAAATTGTTGTACGAGCAAGCGCAACGGATGGCAGGATGGAGTTATTGATATAGACTGCAACACTCTTTGACACCACAAATCCTCTTTTTTATTTCCTTTTGAAATTTTATAGTAAAAAATAAGATAATATATTCAATATAGTTTCTTCTGCAAGTAGTATAATATGTGTTTGTTTCAACACATGACGTACGTTTCACTGAAAAATATTAGCATCATCAGAGGTTTGTAAGTAAATCAATAACAATCGAAATAATTCTATGTTAACATAGAAACTATAACTGAATAATGTTCAGTTATTTAATACTACTACTACTACTACTACTACTACTACTACTACTACTACTACTACTACTACTACTACTACTACTACTACTACTACTACTGCTACTACTACTACTACTACTAATAATAATAATAATAATTATTATTATTATTACAACAACAACAATATTATTCGTTAGTTTCTAAATCAACATAGAATTATTTCGTTTGTTATTGATTTACTTACAAACCTCTGATGATGGTAATATTTTTCAGTGAAACGTAGGTCATGTGTTGAAACAAAAACGCATTACACTACTTGCAGAAGAAACTATATTGAATATATTATATAATTGTTGCAAGAAACATTGAGTTACGTATACAGAAAATGATGGATAAAAAATAAGAGTAATTAAAACAGAAAGGGTTCACTACAATAATTACATTACAGGTTGGATCCGCGACCAATCTGCAGACAGACTAGGCGAGAAGCAAACGTTCATTTTCAGTTTTGTTACAGTCGCGAAGCGGATTAGCGTTAGAATGCTCAAACTATTTGCCCTTAATTAAAATACCGAGCCGTGTGGTGTACGTGTTTGTTTGCTGAAAGTGTTATTAATTTTAGCGCCCGTGAGAAATAATTTTATTTATAATCAAAACACGTTGGCTGGTAGGATCTCTTCTATAAACATTACAGGGGCGTCTTCAACATAGCTGCAGAGCCACCAGTCAAGTCGCAAAATATTAATATTTGTATTTATCGAACTGAGCGTACTGAGTTGTCAGTTTTAACTCCAGCGTTTAGTATTTGTCTGTTTATCTGTCTAGCTGTTTGGGTTAAGTAACTTTTGAACGGCATCAATAGGTTTTCGTAAAACCTAGCGTGAGTACTCGCACTTTTACTTCACAGAAACCTATTGTATTTGAGATTGATTTCCCCAAAATAAAGGGGCGGGAGGGAAAAATGTGAGGGGTCAAAGTTTAGAAATACACACAGAAGTCAATGCGGGGTATTAAATTAAATACAATTGTAACCGAATAATAATTTAGTCATCATTTGTTAAAATTGTAAAATTTTGGGACGCCCGGGGCCGTAAAATGGATGAAAAGCAAAACTGCATACGACATATCCAGATAAAAGGAACTTAACTAAAATATAATCTGAATGTAAAATATAAAATTAACTAAACTAAATAACAGCTTTTAATAAAGGAGATACACAGAATTCAGTTTGTTCATTTGTTAAATTTTTGTTATTTTGTATTGCTTTTTTAATTTCTAGAATTTCTAACAAATCCATTTTTTTACCTTTTTGTATGTTGTGGAGTAGTGTTATGTTTTTTTGTATCTATGAAGTGATTGTGTTGTACGCAACGATCTGCAAAACCTGTATTGGCTGTATTGGTTAAAATCGCCTTCTTATGTTCAGAAATGCGATATTTCAGAGCACGGCCACATTGTCCGATATAAATAGCATCGCATTCTGCACAGTGTATTTCATAAACTTAATTTTTCTTCAGTGTGTTTGATTTTTGTTTATTGTTGACTAGTAATGAAAAAAGATTACGTTTGTTTATCTAATTCAGATTATATTTAGCTTAATTTTATATTTTGCATTCAGATTATATTTAGTTTTTACAGACACTTGACCTTCTCTTAGCTCTTGCAACCCCCCTCTCTAACTTCACACCTCACACATGTTCCAATACACGCCCTAAACAGATGTCCACCACCACCCTTAGATCCTCTGGTTAGGTATATGGGACCTAGAGTTGAACGCCGGATCCAAAAGGCACAGTTGGGGAAGGTTTATACGAGGCAGGATACTTCTCGCTAGTTTGCCATTGCCTTGCGAGGCGGAATGGTCGTTTCTAAATCAGATGGCCCCGGCGGGCATCGAACCCGCGCCGATAGCGTAGCAGCGGCACACGCTAGCCACTACGTCATGACCGCTCCTATAAATGCATACCGCACGCGCATTTATAAGAGCCACGACCGCATTTATATATACATACGGTAAATGCTGAAATTATCGTAATTCATAAAACTGTCATTGTGTTTCTTTCAAAGTCTTCCTTTGCAACATTCTTCATATGGGACCAAAAACCATCTGCCAAAATGAGAAAGAATGCCTATTCTCTTTACACTAAAACAGAAGTACTATTCCAAAACATCCTGGCTAGTTCCAACGCACGATCGTTAAATGAAAAATTTATAATTCGATTTACGTAAAAATATACTATTTTATTAAGATGTCATGTACCTACAGAAATTTAAAGCTGTTTTTATAACTTAAAGTAATGTTTTAACAGAAATCAAGAAAGGCTGGCTAATTGATGATGATGTGCCTTGAAATAGATTCGTGTTTGATATCTGCAGTATTTAAAAAAAATCTGTGAGTTTTCAATAATGTTAACTGTAGGCTATAGTAAATTCCCACTTTTCAAATTTAAAAATATTGTTATTTAATCTAACGGAATAAAGGACAGTGAACGATGGCGTAGACAACACTTCACAGAAAGCAGATCTGTTGAAGAAACGCGGAAACAATATGTTCTGATACGGCAAATACAATTTTAACATTTACTCTTTTCATAGCACGTGTCCGGTTCCTAAAGAACAAACCGAAGAAAAAAATCAATTTTACTGTTCTGTATTAAGCAGGACATTTGGGATGTGGGTTTGCCGAGCAATGGAAAAAGTGAGGTGGGTTTATAAAGTAAGGAATGATGAAGTTTTAAGAAGAACAGGGGAAGAGAGGAGAATCCTGAAGGTAAGAGAAAATAGGAAAAGGAATTGGTTTAGTCATTGTTTAAGAAGAGACTGCTTGTTTACAACTGCCATGGAGGATGTCATACAAGGAGAAAAAAGAAGAGGGCGTCGAAGAATGAAGTTAATAGAAAGCATTAAAATCATAGGGTGTTACGAAGAAACGATAAGACTGTAGGGTGTTACGAAGAAACGATAAGACTGGCATGCGATAGGCCAGCTTGGGGAGCTTTTACCATTTGAAGACCTGCCTTAGGGCAGAACACCAAATAGTAATAATTAAGCAGGCGTTAAGTTAGCAGTTACAAATTTAGCCACTAGGTTGCGTGAGAGTACCATTTTGTTACTATACGTACTTGGGAGCACATAAAAAGGCGAGATATGTCAGCTGCGCAGAGACAAGAAAGTATCACGTGATCTGTCAGCCAATAAGAGCCAGTCAATCGTTTCGCTTACATGAATGCAGTTTCGGACGCTTTTTCTGTCGAATCTCTCTCTCTCTCTCTCTCTCTCTCTCTCTCTCTCTCTCTCTCTCTCCTCTCTCCCTCTCTCTCTCTCTCTCTCTCTCTCTCTCTCTCTCTCTCTCTCTCTCTTCCTGCACAACGTGCATTCACTTTTCACTATCGGATGTGCTCCCGAGCACGACAGTATATTATTGTATAATGTGGTCTGAACAGGCCCAAGACCTTTTTAAGATGCAGCGTAAGAGTGTAGTCATTATAACAAGGAGCGATGTAAAATATTAATCTTAAACCGTTATTAGAAAGTAAGCATCGATTTTAACATAAGGTGTATACGACGCGGACACGATAGAATAATTTAAAATTAAATTAAAATTATTTTGTTGTATTAATGAAAATATATCGTTTGTTGCAGGTATGTAAACGAATTCGAAGCCATATTTTCAAACACTCTGTCTGAGGTAATAAACGAATGTCCGATGATGGGAAACCAAATATATAAACATTCCTGACGTTTTTTGAAATCTCGAATAAGAACCATATATAACCATTCCATTCCGATCATCGTGGTGTTTTAATGCTGACCACCGCATCCATCCGAAAACAGTCGTACTTTGGTAACACATTCCAAATGTTTCAGTATTAGTGTACTACGAACACTCCTTATTTTCCTTCGAAACTCTTCGGATGTACAGAATAACGGCAGTACCTTCGTTTCCTTAATGTCGTCACGAATCCTCACCAGGATTTTGTTTCTTCTCTCTTGTAGTCTCTCCAGATGTTCATTACACATTTGTTACAGTTCTATTTACTCTTCCCATTCAGACGGCGAATATTTCAAAATCGCTCTTATTACGTCAGTTCTTACCGCGTCTCTTCTGCAGCACTCTTAACTCTCTCAGGAACCTTATCCGTTTTGTTTTGATCATACTTTCCTCGTTTCTCTGTAGTCTGTTGTTTGGTACTATTGAGGTAGTATTGATACAAGAGACAGATTTAAAAATACAATCCCACAAATCTTTTAGCATTTGAAACGAATGTCAAATGCTTTTGTTCGTTAAAAGTGGTTTAACTTTGACGCTTTGTTTAACAATCAATAAAGAAAAACTGACTGAACATGAACTATTATGAATTTCTCTTGTCTGTGGGTTTAAATTGTACATTAAACGTGACAAAGCTGTACTGACCTCAATATCGTGTTCCGATTGTGCTTCTCTGTCGATCTTGTTCCCCGTAGACGTTATTACACCTGTAACAATAAGAAACAAGTTAGTCAAACGCTGGGCTAAATGAAACGCCGCTCCATTGTCAAGCACAGCTTGTCCCACTGTTGTGATTTAAAACTGAAGAGGCATGAACGTAATTTAACGCTTATAGTGAACTAGCTGTTACCAGCTACTTCGCACGCAAATATTTGACTTTTATTAAGTATTTAAATATAATTTTTATTTTCGATGTCTATATGGCGTTCTGTCAGCTCGTATAACAATTTTGTACTCATTAGTCAAATTCTCTCCAAAGCTGTTTTCAACACTTGTACTATTTTAACTTGTACTAAATTATTATGTTCGTGCAACAGCCTTTGGAGATTTAAAAGTACCCGTTTATAAAACCTTTGGAGATATTTATAAAGTACCTGTTAAATCAAAAACGCTAAATTCTTTATTTTAAGGGTTACTGTGTTACAAGCATTGTATAACACATTAAACGTCATGTTTTCCTCAACCATGGCTTTTATTTATTTCAGCAGTAAACTAAAAACCAAAACCCGTTGTCACCTAACCTCACAAATGAAAACAACACGTATTTTCACTTTGCATTAAGTAACAGGACAATTTACAATTAGTACACTTCTTCTTTTCCACATCGTAATATATCGATACAATCGCATATTGTATAAAACATCGAAAATGTACTGCAGGAATGTATAAATGTACAGTTCCGATGCCGCTAAATAGCTTTGTTTATTTACTTGTTACTATGGTAATTAATTCTGGTCTCCATGGTGTTGTTGTCATCTTTAATAGTAGTATTTAATATGTTTCGTTACTTATTCATTGCATCATCGGAAATACGTATAAACATAAATTTTATAATCGTTTAAGACAATTACAAAATATATCGATACAATCTCATATTAAAAACATTAAAAACTGCAGGAACGGATAAAGGTACAGTTCCGATGCCGCTAAATATCATTTGTTTATTTACTTGTTACTATGGTTATTAATTCTTGTCTCCATGGTTTCGTTGACATCTTTATACGCGTCAACGAAAAGGCATAATTAAAAGGGCTTAAATCGTGCGAACGGGGCAAAATATCAAATTTCAAGTTAGACAGTGTTTTTTGCCTTGTGTCAAAGGTTACCTGTGCAAAATTTGAGTACTGTGTGGATTTGTATTCAGTACCCATAAATTCTCAAACTTTAAGTTTTATATATATAGATGAGTAGATTACTATTATTACGAGTTTTAACCAACATAATATGATAAATTATTTGTTTTTAATAACAAATAAAACTTATTATTAAGTTTTATTGTTTTAGGTATAATAGAAAAATTTATTATCAGAAGGGTTAGGTTGGACTATTGTCAATGTTAGAATATACCACACAACGTTTGGACCATACAAAATCTGATGTTGTCTTCAGATGTAAGTTAAAATTAATACATTAAATATAAACGTAACCCTATTCGAGATTCATTCACTGACAAGCATCAACCGTCAAAAGAGTAAACCACCACCAACCTTCAAAGTTAAACACAAGTATAGAAAACCTATATAAAAAGATCCTCTACTTACCCGGGACTGCTGATTAGCGGTAAGACCGCTAAATTAGCTGAAAACATACGGGAAGAGCAACATATAATCCTGTGGGATGAAGTAGAGTAGATATCGTTGGGTGGGAAACTCATACTAATAAACATAAAATCATAGAGGCATCATTTATGGCTGTAAATGATAATTGTATGAATGAACCTACTATACGAGCACAAGGTGTGCTACCGAGACGGGGGGTCTACTGAATGATAACGCGTGCTTGTGTTGGTGCGGTATTACTGGTTCTGTAAACATTGTTCAGTAAGCTATATGCAATTAGAAATACCGTGCGAGAGACAGTGTTAAACGTATTTTAAATGTGTAGTAGTACCTTGATACGTGCAGTGGAATGCCACACGTCACCGCATTCCTTGTTCGGTTGCAAAGCTTAACACATGATAGTAGTAAAGATGTATCTCGGATCTGGGTTAGGAATTTGACAAAGTATGTATGTCGCGGTGGGCGGACGCAGGCAGAGTGCTTAGTCGTGTATTTAAACAGGGCGTTGCTTGTCGCTCACGTTGTCCATTGTGTGAACTTGCGTCAGTGTGGTGGTGCTTGCCGCTTTTGTCCAACGGACTTACAGGGTAAGTAGCGGTTTTTTTGTTTACGTAGTTTTTCTATAGTTGTGTGTAATTTTTGTAAGTTGGTGGTGGTTTATTCTTCTGACGGTTCACGCTTGTTAGTAAACGAGTCTCGGGTCGGTATTTAATGTATCAGTTTAACTTACACCTGAAGACGACTACAGATGTTATAGTCGTCGAAACGTTGTGTCGTAAATTCTAACAATGGTGATAGTTCGACCTAAGCCTCCTGCTGTTGTTCAAGTACCATCTAAAGTTAGGTTTATATTATTCTATAATTACTTTGGAAACTGTATTAAATACTAAAAGTTTACCTATGAGGTTTGATCTAAAAATACGTGCAATTTTGTAAATTTGCAACCGCTACAAATGTCCGATTAAAAAACTGTTTTTATGTGATGTTGGTACGAATGGTAGAGAGAATCGTTTACAATTTTAGCGTTATTTAATTTATAGGTTTAATTTCACAGCTTATTGAGTAAGTCGTCCTTAG
Source organism: Magicicada septendecula (assembly GCA_034769895.1). Lineage (NCBI taxonomy): Eukaryota > Metazoa > Arthropoda > Insecta > Hemiptera > Cicadidae > Magicicada > Magicicada septendecula. Next base: position 584,029,036 of record CM068369.1, read on the forward strand.
GTGTATTAATTAGAAGATTTTTTGTCATTCTAAAGGCAAGATTGAAGAACATGAATTAAATTTTGTGTAAACTTTAAGATGAACTGCTATATAGTAGTAAACCTGTTCAGAAGGTTTCTGGAAACACTAACAGTGTATTTATCACTGTAATTAGCCGTTGCGGAATTTACAAGTACTTTCTCAATACAGTTCAAGATAATACGTGAGTTACTTGGCCTGTCCTGTGGCTTCCTTCTAGAAAGTGTGACGCGTTTTGGAGCTTGCCGGCTGCATATAGTCCCTTCTGGACGTCGTAAGCGCATTAAACCACGTTATACAGCACACAAAAGCAGCCAGAATGTGTACCCTCTGTCGGTATGCTACAGTTTTGTCGCCATGCGTGACAACTCTTTGGTGACGCTCCTGTTTGTCATAAGAACGTCAAAGACAGTTTTATACAGCCGATCGTTTAGCACATAGCTTGCATTATTTCTGAAGGTGTATATCTTCAATTCTTCCGGTGAACTCGTGTTGATTCTTTATTAGAAAAATGCAGTGGTATGAAATTGGTTTAAAAGAACTCTATAGGCGTACTTGTAGGTTTTACGTAGTTTGCTTTTGGCGGCGATTAAGTTGTTTTTCTGTAGATGTTCATTGAATCTCTTGGAAAACGCTCTACTGGTCTGACTAACAAAGAAGACATCACAATTATCACCTTTCCTATTTCCGTGCGTCTTTGTGCCTGTAGTCTTAGTAACTTATGAAGGTCGTTTAGTGGTATGAAACGGTACCTGCGTATATTTTTTTTATTAAGATCATAGGTACAGTATGTAGAGCAGACTAAGGACAGAAGAGTGGTGCAGAGGGGGTAGCGGTGTTAAAATGTTGTGATCATCACGTTGCTGACTCTCCCCAATGCTCTTTAATGGCTACATCAGGAGGGCGCTGAAGATATGAGAGAGGGACAAGGTGAAGCTGGAGGCGTAAGGGTGCTTCTTTTTGCTGACGATAGAGCAGTGCTGAATGATTGTACTGAAAAACTGAAAGCGACCCTTACTAAGGTCAGGGTACTCTCAGCTCCGACTACAAAATGAACCTGAACAGGGGAGAAACGAAAATACTGGCGCTGAACAGGCATGGCACGGCGGAGAAGTGCTGGCTGGGTGGACAACGCCTCGAGACTGTGGAGTCCTTCACCTTTCATGGAAGCAGAACAACGTCTTGCACGATAAAACAAAAGTCTTGGAGATCCAAAACAAAAATCATTAGCCGCATCAATCAAGCCAACACCGCCTTTAACGAGAAGCGGAATCTCTTCACTTCTAACAACACTGCAATGGACCCTCGAAACACCTGGTGAAGACCTTTGTATGGTGTGTGCTATTATGTGGTGGTAACACATTGACACCCAGGGAATAGTAAAATAGAACAGTTGTGGCTTTTGAGTTCTGGCGGACAAAGTGACGAACGACGAAGTGTTGAGAAGAACGGAGGAACCAAAGGCGTGCCTGTGGCAAACGTAACAGAAAAGGTGAGAAGACGTCTGGATAGGGAACCTCCTAAAGCACGACAAGGGGCGATGGAGGGTAAGAACGCCAAGAGCAGATCGACGTTGGAGTAAGTCAACTAGATATTGGAGGACATCGGCTACTCCAGCTACGTGGCCATGAAGAGGCTTGCAAAACCGTGGACAGTTGCTGAAAACCATTGAAGATACAGTGTTGGTGTCGAGTTGATATGTAGGCTACTTCATGGTAGTATTGCGGCTATGCACGTGGTACATACGTAGCAACAATACTAGCCCTTTGTTCAGTCAGCAATCGTTAGCTACGTTTGATTATACGTAGGCCTAGGCCTATTTATTTCTAACAGCCGTTATACTCGAGAGGTACGTAGGCCTACCTCAGACGGTGAATATGTCATTAAAAGCGGCTACGTTTTTTGTACGCGCGTGAAGCGATTCTTCGTCTGTAACTGAATCGATTCATGTAGGTTTTCTGTAGGAAATAGGACATAAGTTCCGATCCAAACGTGCCAAGACAAAAGTTCCAAAAAGTTTAAGTTCCAATTTCAAATTATTGTTTTTCATTACTATTTTGTTTCCGAGCCACGAACTGTAATGTCCGATTTCGAATTGGCCGTCATTAATGCGGCTCAAACTCACATTGGAAATGTTCGCGCGTGTTTATTTCATCTATGCCGAATATTATTTCGAAGTGACATATGTACGTGGTAGACCAGGCAGAGGTAGAAGGAGAGCGATTCCTATACGTTATGCCCCAGAACTGTGGAATCAATATGATGCTGTTCTTCAAAGAATGGCACGAACCAATAATTCATCTGAAGGGTGGCATAATCGCTTTCAGGTAGTGGTGGGAAGGTGCCATTCAAACTTATTTAATTTTCTGAACGAGCTACAACAAGAACAAGGTGACACAGAAAGCATGATACGACAACTTAATCTAGGACAAAAAATAAAAAATCCAACGTCAGCTCGTCGACGAAATTTTGAAGAAAGAATTTTCAACATTGTTCAGCGACATCAAGAATACGTTGAAAATGATACAATCATAGATTACCTGAAAGCTATAGGCTATTATTTACATTTTTAAATTTATTTGGAAATTTTGTACTTTTGAAACTTCATGCTAATGGAACCTTGTGCAATTGGAAAAATAAAAATTGGAACTTTCGTCTTGGAACTTTTGTCTTGGAACTTTTGTCACCCAATCTTTCTGTATATTTCTTCTTCTCACTTCGGCCTGACCGTCGTACAGCTCACGTTCTATACCATCGGCACAGGGAAATTAGGCATCTTGTAACCACGTGCATTGAGAGCCGTATGGTCGAGAGGTAGGTGGATGCGTGTGCGTGTAAGCGTGCACTTGTTATTATTTATCTAGCCTACGCATGCCACACAACACCGCTTTATTATCGTCCCCAGTGACCAATACCGTGCAGGCATACCGATTCGTGACCTTGACTCGATCCTACCGTCGCAGCACAGCCGTTACGAATGTGAGTCGCAAACGGAACTACTGTGCCGGCCTACACACCACTTTCTTTATATTTTGTGGCGACAACTATTACTTTGTTTTATTTGGATTAAAACTAAGAACAGCGTGTGCTCTTTCACAAATACAAGTATGCTCTGAATATAAAAACTCACAAGCCGTGGCCAAACAGCAACGCTACTAACCAACAAACCACCTTAGACAGCATCATTTATTCTGTCAACATTACAGGCAGACAATAACATTACCTTCATTATTAAAAAAAAAGGGATTTGCGCAGTAAACTAGTATGCTCGCTGAACTGCAGAACTTGCTTACTAGTTTGAATGAATACATTTTTGTTTGTATCGGCCATCTAAGGAGCACATGCCAATTTCAATTCTTTATTCATTGTTCTTTTCTTTTTCTCTAATGTTCTTTCATTTTTCACTGTGTCTCTTCTTCCTGTCTTCAGTTCACTTTGAACCGGCGTTTTTCTCTTTCCTACCCTGGACTCCTTCCATTTTTAACACTTTTGCCTGAAAAATTTCTCTTTCAATTGCTTCTTCTGCGTGTATATTATATATTTTTCTAAATCCTTTTGAACTTCTTTAATCCAACTTGATGTTGACTTCATTATATGTGTATAGTCTCCAGACCGCATTAATAATTGTAAATTTATATAAATATAAATACCTTATGGTCCGTCTTGCGGTCTTGTAGTTTTTCAATATGTATCACTACATGTTTCGAAAGTAAACTTTCATCATCAGGTATATTGTAAACTTCCTCCTATTTTCTAGGGCTCGTTAGTGAAAGTAAAAAACAATAATTAATTAAACAACATAACACAAATGTACTAGTCAATACGATTAACACCGACATAATATCTCGTAGCAGTGCGCACTGTACTATTGTCAACACACAACTGAGTGGGCTTCAAAGTTCATTATTTATCTTCATTACTGTGTCGTATAATATATTGGATTTAAAAAGGAGTTGGTCATTGAGTAAACACTTGTTATTAATTTTGGAAGCTCTGTAAATTTCGAATTCTTCTAGAGCATCCATGAGTCTGCCTTTGCTACATATGTGTAAGGGTACTAAATTATCTGTGAAACTAGTGTAACTATGGTTTTCATTTACAAGATGCATGGCGAATGTCGACTTCAAATTTCTAATGTCCCTTTTCGGCATATGTTCTTTGAATCTTTCCAAAAATTTACGTCCAGTTTAGCCGATATAGAACTTGTCGCAGTCACTACATTTTATCTTATATACTCCTGAACCGTTTTCTATTGTTCTAGGTGGTCTTAGTTTAAATATATTTTTTAGATTGTTGTTTGTTCGAAAGGAGACGTTAATATTAAGTTTTTTGAATTCATTGCTAAGTATATTAGGCATTACATTGGTGTATTCTGCTGTGACATAATAGTTCTTGTCCTTGTCGGTTTTTGCTTTGTTTTTATTTTTATTTTTCATTTTGTATTTATGTTTACGTATAAGCTTGTCAACTATGTCAACTTTATACCCATTATTTATAGCTATATATTTAATGGTATTTATCTCCTCTTGATAGTCATTACTACATAAAGGTATACTCAATAATCTGTGTATAAAGGCATTAAAAGGAGCTAATTTCTGAGTTTCAGGGTGATATGAATGAGCGTTGATAATCATGTCTGTGGTCGTTGGTTTTCTATAGACCTTATAGGTTAAAGAATTATTCTCTTTTCGTACAGATAAGTCCAAGAAATTCAAGTAGCCATTGCATTCCAACTCCATTGTGAATTTCATCTTACTATTTAATCCATTCATATAACTGAGTAACTTATCTATTTGTCTGTCTGTACCATCAAATACAATAAAAGTATCGTCTACATATCGTGTCTACGAAATAATATTTTTGGATAGTGTGTTGTTAGTAGACAATAAATATTTATTCTCATAAAAGTTTAAGTAAACCTTTGCCAATAATCCACTTAAGGGGGAGCCCATTGCCAAACCTTCTTCTTGTATAAAGAATTTACCATCATATGTGAAATAATTCTGTAGTAGTAAGATTTTTAAAACCGATAAAAGTTCATTAATCTGTTGTATGTTTAGTATAAAAAAACTAAATCCACCTGAGAGAGAGAGAGAGAGAGAGAGAGAGAGAGAGAGAGGAGGAGAGAGAGAGAGAGAGAGAGAGAGAGATCCTCTTTGTCGACACAGATAATGAAAACCACTGAGTAAAACCCAACAAATCAAACCAACCAACGATAATCTGTTGGCACTGAATGAATGAATGAATACAATGAAGCCGTCGATCAAAGAAACAAATAAAACCGCAGCGCTACCTTCATTGATAAAATAGTACTAAACAAGCGATAAATATATTGTGAGATAAACAGCGCAACAGATGGAACGCTTTAACGGGCACAGGGACAAAGCGACCGCAGCGTTCGTTTGGTATCTTTTCGTAATCAAACGGATTACTCAGTCAAAGCAATTACTTGTAATAGCAACGACGGAATTCCCACAACTATTTAGTGCTTCTGTTTAACAAACAAGAGGCTCATCAAATACACAGCGGACTAACGCGTGGAAACATCAGCCAGACAGAACATAATATTATTTCTAAACCACGGAACTGTTGCACAAATGTTGGATACAGGAATCTATCATACGTTTGTAGACTATAATATACTAGCTGTTACCCGCGGCTTCGCACGGGAATATTTGACTTTTAATAAGTATTTTAATATAATTTTTATTGTCTATGTCTATGTCAGCTCGTATAACAATTTTGTACTCATTAGTCAAATTCTCTCCAAAGCTGTTTTCAACACTTCTACTATTTTAACTTGTACAAAATTATTATGTTGGTGCAACAGTCTTTGGAGATTTAAAAGTACCAGTTTGTAAAGCCTTTGGAGATTTATAAAGTAGCCTACCTGTTAAATAAAAAACGCTAAATTCTTTATTTTAAGTGTTACTGTGTTAGAAGCATTGTATAACACATTAAACGTCATGTTTTCCTCAACCATGGCTTTTATTTATTTCAGCAGTAAACTAAAAACCTTTGTCACCTAACCTCACAAATGAAAACAACACGTATTTTCGCTTTGCATTAAGTAATAGGACAATTTACAATTAGTACACTTCTTCTTTTCCATATCGTAATATATCGATACAATCGCATACTATATAAAACATGGAAAATGTACTGCCGGAATGGATAAATGTACAGTTCCGATGCCGCTAAATAGCTTTTGTTTATTTACTTGTTACTATGGTAATTAATTCTGGTATCCATGGTATTGTTGACATCGTTAGTAGTAGTATTTAATATATTTCATTACTTATTCATTGCATCATCAGAAATACGTATATAGGCCTACATATTGTAATCCTCCCTACGAATAACTTGTGTGTGTTTCGTGGTTACTTCTGCCACCCGTTGGATGCGTCAATTTATAACGTATTATTCTTCTTCGGGGTGTTATCTTAAAAGTTATTATTATGTTTATTATTATAATCGAATTTACGTTACGTTTAATTAACTTGAACCAAAATAAATAAAAGAGTGGTTATTGTTTAAATTTAAATTTGTGGTTAAAGTATTAAAAGTCTCATTAAAACAAAAGTCATCTATGGGTGAAGTGTTCCTTGGAGATAACTCAATGTTGAGGATGGTTGTTTCTACTTGAAGGTGACCAATGTAGTAAAATATTTTACCATACAACATTCAAGTTACTCACAGTGTTTACAATGGTTTGAATACTCTTGTTTTTAAAGAATTCCCTTGTATTAAACAAAAAATAATAAAGTTGGTTATTTTTTAAATGTTAGATTATCTTAAATTAAAACATGAAATATGGCAGTTGATTACTTGATAGTAGATCTCGTCTGGTTGAAACTGGTTGTAGAAACTTCTTCTGGTTACAGGTAGTCTGAGTAAGTCAAGTCCTGTAAAGTCTGGACAATATCATAAACAAACATATACTTGTACGTACCTGATTGCGTTTACTTGAAGCTCACTAAACTGTCAACTCAGCTTACATTCATCAACTCCCTTTAGTTGCAAGGTTATGTCACCTTGTTTATTAAATTAATGGGCGCCACACAGATTTATTCAGGGAAAATCCCGTGTAAAACCCGTTCATAAAAATTAATAGATGAAATGAAAATTTAAAATAGTTGAATACCACTTTTTGGCTATGTTATTCCAATGTGTCAAACACAACAGAAGGTTGTTTAAGTTTAATAAAAGAAACTATTTAATTATTCAGAAAAAATAAAATAAATCAAATCAGGTGATGCTGTTAATAATGGGTTTATTTGCACCCTTCTAGTGAATTCAAAAAATACACATAATATAACATATAAAGTTGTACAATGAAAACTTAATTATTATATGCCTCATACGGCTGGCTCAGAACATGAGTTATAAATTTGGTTAAGTCAAGATACTATTTATTGTAATATAAAATTATTACAATTATTACTATTAGTATTATTGTTATTATTATCGATATTATTATTATTATTATTATCTCAGTAGTGAATTCTTTGAGACACGAAAGAAAACAATTATGCCTACACAGTATCCAATGATACAATTGATCAAAAAAGTTGAAGTTACTTTGACCAAGTAATTAAAATAAAAAAACGATCTATTGTAAGATCGTGCGTTTCTTTAACGCTTGCTTTTCTAATGACAATATTATTCAATTGAGGACCCTTACCACTAGCATATAGCTTACTTACTAATAACAAATTTGAATAAAAAATTGAAACGTGGTGTAATCGTAGATACTGTTTTTGTGTTTTGCGTCAGTACAGGTTATGGTAGCAAAATACAAGTTATTGCGCTCAGATCAAGTATAATAATGATTGCACTTTTACCTTCGTGGTTTTAATTATTTTAATTAAAACCTTTTATCACTTAAGTAATCGGATTATAGAGATTACTTTCTTTCAGCACTAATTCGCACAAGAACAGAAATTCGATCCTCTTCTGATAAAAATGGATCGTGAATACTGACAATAAATTCTTTTCTGTTCGTTATTCCCGCACAAAATTAAAATAAACTGCACTTGAACACTGTAGATGATTGATGATGCACTTGAAGTAAAGTTTCTCGTTGTTAACTATTGGTTCCAGAGTACAAGGTAACTGACGCTATGTTATAAGATGAAACATGACGGAGACGAGCGTACGTCTATTCAGCTCGTTAGATGATAAAGGTCTCTCTCAAAATTCGCCGGTCTGTCTTTTTATACCCACCTGTTGGATTGGGCTTAGGTAAAATTATCATTTTATAACTAATTTTCCTATTGGTCCAGACAGGTAAGACGAAAAATGACGTATCACTTTTTGGCGGTTGGTAACGGTTTTCTAACCGTCGAATGTTGAGATGATTGACAGGTCGCGTCTGTTGTCATTGTTATTATTATTGGTACAAGATTCCTGATATACATTTATAAAATGATGCTAACAGTTGTCATACACTTAATACCGTCACGATTGAGTTGATATTATTATCAAATTAAAGATTGTTTTGTTTCCTTTAAATTGATATCACTCGATCTCGGATTATCTTCACCTTAACCGACATTGTTAGGAAATCAATGTTCGGGTACACTATCCTTACTGTCGTCTGCTCTTTATGAGTCGCCGATTTTACACTTTTTAGTTAACCTTTCTCGTTTCCACATAACATTTTATTAAACAAATGTTTATGTGTGGACTCCATTAATACTGTACTGACGTTTTTTTTTTCACTGAACTTTACTTTTACACCTTAATTCTATACATAGTAATAAATGAACCTACTGACTAATGACATTTTGTTTACTGTTAGTTAGTTTTGAACTACTATTTACAAATAAAATCGTGGCTAAACCTATCGTTTTAATATCATTTTTCGTTATGTTAATGCATAACCATTGTTCTGGTGCATTTTATTTTGCACTGGTGATAATTATTAATAGTCACTTTATTGACTAGTGTTTGGTCTAAGTTTGTTAAGTGTAGAATATCGCCTACACTGAAATTTGGCCTTTATAATGCCTATGGGTTCTCAATTTGGTAAATTACAGAGACATCTTATTGGTATAAGATTCTCTTATATAGTCAGCTCTCTTTTCTGACAGGTATATTTGATGCAGAAATACATCTTAGTTCCTACAATATAGCCATTGTTAACATTGGTTTTGGCCTTCATTATCTACTGTTCATAGTCACATTTATTATCAGAAAAATGCTGATTTTGCTTTCACAGTATTTAACTGCTAATTCGTCTGTTTTTTTTTGTTTATAAATGACATTCGGTTTACATTAACTATTTACTGAATTGACAGTTGAATTTAAATCTATTCTGTCCATTAGTTCGTTTTAGTCTCAGTCTAGTTGTAGTGTCAAACAGCTATTGCGTTACTGTTTCCCATGGCACTTCTGCTTTATTCTTCTCTCTTGGTTTCTTCTTTCTTGTTTATTTTGACTAGTCTATACCTATTTACATGTTTATTTTGTTTTATGAAATCTAATAACATACACTTAGGTTAGGTGACATCTTGTGATGTTACATAATACACCCTCTTTAAAATTGATCATTTGAAAAATTTATATTTTGTAAAATTATCAATTCATGTCAGTTTCTTAGTATACTTCAATAAAGATATTTTCTCTTGTATTCCTAGATTTTTTAAACATATTATTGGTGTCTTACTCTAAGTTGGCTTTTTATACAATAGTACAATTCTTAATTTACTAGTAATTTCAAGCTGCGTACTCTCTAAATCATTTAACTATAATGGATCTTGTTTCTCAAGTTAATTATTCCCTGTTTTATTTACATTCTACTTTCTCACTACATATCTTTGCATTCGTGATCATTTGATGGTTATAATAATTTATACCTCACAGATTCTTTTATAATATTCCTTGATATAATAAAACAATATAATTCCCTAACTGTAGTAGAGGTTCTGGAATCAGGGTGGCTCACTATGGCTAACATCCTCTGCCGTTCCTCCCTACACATTCTCAGATTCAGAGGCATTACTCTTCTCTGTCTGAGTAAAAATAAACATTGCACCTGGCAATAGTTGCACTATCACAACTCAAAAAAAATATCCCATATCATTTGTATTCAATAATATAATATATTCCCTATAATATACAAGGTATCAGAGGTTTTCATTTAGATCACATTTCTATCTTTATACTTGCTAACATACTTTCTTTTTTACAGGTAATTACTTCCTTTAGACTTGGTGTTTTTTAGCTATGCCTTTATCAGCTATATAGTTACTTATTTACTAGTTAACAATTTGTTATGGTTCATTTAAATATTTTTTAAGATTATACACTTGTTTGGATGCTTATAGTACTTAGGCATCTGTTTGTTCTATCTAGAGTTCACAACATATTTCTGTTTTCACTATAGTCTATTAAATCTTTCTTAACGAGTTATATTCCTCCTGAACTATCAGGCTTACATTGTTTGTATACTAAATGGTTTTCTTTTTTTTTCTGATGTTCTCTGACATATTCTTATGATGTATCAAATTTGATAATTGACACACATTTTTCTTTCCTTTCATTTCATTATAACAATAGTTATTCTTACAATTAATACTCTTTGTTATTTTTCTTCTCTACTCCTTCAAGTGATGGTGGTTTTCACTTATTCTGGATGATTTTATACACTATATACTATGCTGTAATTACAATTTTATTTAACAATATTCTAATATCTATTATCTAATTTCATAGACATGCTTGGGGTTTTCATGGTTTGTTTCACAAATATTAATTTCTCTTTCCTTACATTCCATAATAATGTCCTTCTTTTTATTTGACACACTTTGTTATACTGCCTCTCTACTCCTTCAAAGGTTAGTTGGGTGAACCTTTATTCTGGACGAGTTTATTTTAACATTTGAGTTTTACGAGAGGTATACTATAATCATTTTATAAACATTAGGTCATATAGAATATTCATCTGGATACATATTTTTTCTAGGTATAGTACAGTAATTGCATTTTCTTATTAAATCATTTGATTGACCTTATCTAATATTCTATCCCCTAGGGTAATAGGTTTTGTACATTTTCATCATTAACAAATGGTCTGGTTTACATCTTAAACCTACACACTTTTGTAACTTGGTAAGGTAGATTGACTAGTTATAGCTAATTGGTTACCTTCAATATTTTTGGTAATTTAACAACAAATGAGTTTGTTTATAGTAGTGGTTTTTTTTTTTTTTTTTTTTTTTAATATAGATCTTTTACTTTTTTATAACATAAACGTTTGGGTGAGGAATGTTGCTTCCTATTACATATTATCTCTCCTTAACATTCATCATTTCTTATCCGTCGATATTCATGGGGTTATTTGTGCTCTTCCACTCTATTGGGTCTATAATTGGGATATCTGACATATGTTCCGTACTAGTGGTTTTGGAGATACCTTACTATCAAGCGGTTCTTCCACTTAGCGGCTACCAGATAGTCATTGGCTCCCCGTTTCCTTGCCTTCCTCCTCTCATCATCTTTGGTATTATTGTGTTCATTGTACTCCGGGCCTTGGCTATTATTGATGTCTGGCCCATCTTCTAATCCGGGTTGATCTTTGTTCTCCTGGTTGGACTCTTCCACCGCTTGGTCCCTCTTTTTCCGCATTTCCCTTATTCTTTGGGCGTACCTTTCAATAAGCTGGTCCAGTCGTTCTTGATCATTTTCCTTCTCCCTGTGAAGCCTCTTCCTTCTAAGAATATTCGCCTTAAATACCTCATTGTTTATGACCTTCTCCGTCATAACATAGTCAATGGCATGTAACGTTGTTTTAATCGTTCCGTCATCTGGGTCATTACTTAAATGGTTTAATGATCGGTTATGCACTAAGGAATCGATTGATTTTGTTTGGTGTATTTTATTTGGTGGTATATTTAATTTAATCAGATTTTTATTTAATTTTTTACCCACGGTTTTATGGTGATTTATTTTTAACATTTTCATGAAGTCTTGTTTATACTTCTTACCATTGGTCCTTGCTCTATGACGAATAATTGGGTTGTCTACGAAGTTAATTAATCCACTCCTAGTCATTTCTAATATTTCCTTTGTAATCCTTGTTTTCTTAGAGCGTATTATTCTTTTTATCTTTGTCTCTTTCTCTCCTGTCTTCTTAATTATCTTGTTCCTTACATTTTTAATGACAGTTTCTTTATGCTGAATGTTCCCTTCATTCCTATGGTGTGTATCCTCAGGCACCAATGCTTTCGAGTCTTCTTTATCCTTAGTTTGGTTATCAGTGTCTTTGAATTGTATACTTAATTCTTCCATGGATTCATCATTTGATACTTCTCCTATCTCTGAGTCGTCATCGTCCTTTCCTTCTTTATTATTCTCCGGCTCTGGACTCATTTGTTCCATGTTCTTGTCTTCGGATACCTTCCGTTCTTCTCCCCACTTCCGGTTATTCATGTCATCCATTTTTTGGCTAATTTTCATTAAGGTGGTGTTCAATTCTTCTCTAATGGCTTGGCAGTTATTGTCGATTTTATTGTTCAGTGCGTCCATAGACTTATGAGTATTGTCAATCCTTTTATTTAGGTCCTCCTTCAGTGATTCCATATTCTTACTAAGTGATTCCATATTTTTATTCATTGATCGACTATCTTCCTTCACCTGTCCAAATTGTTCCATCATCATTCTCATCATTTGATCCCATTTTGCCTCTTCGGATGGTCTGTTTGGTTGTGGGAGTTCTTCAGACCGTCTGGGTTGGTTGTCAACAGTCACTTCTATCTCTGGTGCTACGTGAGGTGTTTCGTCGTTACTAGTTTCGATGTTATTGATTGTAATAACCTCCATCTCGTCTGTGGGTTGCGCTTCGTATGTATCTACCTCCCGTTGCATCTCTCCTACCCTACTGTCCTTATATCTTGTATCGTACTGATGGGTGTGCGGCATGTTAATTTTTTCGTGTCTACCGGGCTAATATAAAATATACAAAATATATTTATTTAATATTTTTTAAGCCACACTAGTTGGTGCGCCAACTTGTAATCCTCCCTACGAATAACTTGTGTGTGTTTCGTGGTTACTTCTGCCACCCGTTGGATGCGTCAATTTATAACGTATTATTCTTCTTCGGGGTGTTATCTTAAAAGTTATTATTATGTTTATTATTATAATCGAATTTACGTTACGTTTAATTAACTTGAACCAAAATAAATAAAAGAGTGGTTATTGTTTAAATTTAAATTTGTGGTTAAAGTATTAAAAGTCTCATTAAAACAAAAGTCATCTATGGGTGAAGTGTTCCTTGGAGATAACTCAATGTTGAGGATGGTTGTTTCTACTTGAAGGTGACCAATGTAGTAAAATATTTTACCATACAACATTCAAGTTACTCACAGTGTTTACAATGGTTTGAATACTCTTGTTTTTAAAGAATTCCCTTGTATTAAACAAAAAATAATAAAGTTGGTTATTTTTTAAATGTTAGATTATCTTAAATTAAAACATGAAATATGGCAGTTGATTACTTGATAGTAGATCTCGTCTGGTTGAAACTGGTTGTAGAAACTTCTTCTGGTTACAGGTAGTCTGAGTAAGTCAAGTCCTGTAAAGTCTGGACAATATCATAAACAAACATATACTTGTACGTACCTGATTGCGTTTACTTGAAGCTCACTAAACTGTCAACTCAGCTTACATTCATCAACTCCCTTTAGTTGCAAGGTTATGTCACCTTGTTTATTAAATTAATGGGCGCCACACAGATTTATTCAGGGAAAATCCCGTGTAAAACCCGTTCATAAAAATTAATAGATGAAATGAAAATTTAAAATAGTTGAATACCACTTTTTGGCTATGTTATTCCAATGTGTCAAACACAACAGAAGGTTGTTTAAGTTTAATAAAAGAAACTATTTAATTATTCAGAAAAAATAAAATAAATCAAATCAGGTGATGCTGTTAATAATGGGTTTATTTGCACCCTTCTAGTGAATTCAAAAAATACACATAATATAACATATAAAGTTGTACAATGAAAACTTAATTATTATATGCCTCATACGGCTGGCTCAGAACATGAGTTATAAATTTGGTTAAGTCAAGATACTATTTATTGTAATATAAAATTATTACAATTATTACTATTAGTATTATTGTTATTATTATCGATATTATTATTATTATTATTATCTCAGTAGTGAATTCTTTGAGACACGAAAGAAAACAATTATGCCTACACAGTATCCAATGATACAATTGATCAAAAAAGTTGAAGTTACTTTGACCAAGTAATTAAAATAAAAAAACGATCTATTGTAAGATCGTGCGTTTCTTTAACGCTTGCTTTTCTAATGACAATATTATTCAATTGAGGACCCTTCCCACTAACATATAGCTTACTTACTAATAACAAATTTGAATAAAAAATTGAAACGTGGTGTAATCGTAGATACTGTTTTTGTGTTTTGCGTCAGTACAGGTTATGGTAGCAAAATACAAGTTATTGCGCTCAGATCAAGTATAATAATGATTGCACTTTTACCTTCGTGGTTTTAATTATTTTAATTAAAACCTTTTATCACTTAAGTAATCGGATTATAGAGATTACTTTCTTTCAGCACTAATTCGCACAAGAACAGAAATTCGATCCTCTTCTGATAAAAATGGATCGTGAATACTGACAATAAATTCTTTTCTGTTCGTTATTCCCGCACAAAATTAAAATAAACTGCACTTGAACACTGTAGATGATTGATGATGCACTTGAAGTAAAGTTTCTCGTTGTTAACTATTGGTTCCAGAGTACAAGGTAACTGACGCTATGTTATAAGATGAAACATGACGGAGACGAGCGTACGTCTGTTCAGCTCGTTAGATGATAAAGGTCTCTCTCAAAATTCGCCGGTCTGTCTTTTTATACCCACCTGTTGGATTGGGCTTAGGTAAAATTATCATTTTATAACTAATTTTCCTATTGGTCCAGACAGGTAAGACGAAAAATGACGTATCACTTTTTGGCGGTTGGTAACGGTTTTCTAACCGTCGAATGTTGAGATGATTGACAGGTCGCGTCTGTTGTCATTGTTATTATTATTGGTACAAGATTCCTGATATACATTTATAAAATGATGCTAACAGTTGTCATACACTTAATACCGTCACGATTGAGTTGATATTATTATCAAATTAAAGATTGTTTTGTTTCCTTTAAATTGATATCACTCGATCTCGGATTATCTTCACCTTAACCGACATTGTTAGGAAATCAATGTTCGGGTACACTATCCTTACTGTCGTCTGCTCTTTATGAGTCGCCGATTTTACACTTTTTAGTTAACCTTTCTCGTTTCCACATAACATTTTATTAAACAAATGTTTATGTGTGGACTCCATTAATACTGTACTGACGTTTTTTTTTCACTGAACTTTACTTTTACACCTTAATTCTATACATAGTAATAAATGAACCTACTGACTAATGACATTTTGTTTACTGTTAGTTAGTTTTGAACTACTATTTACAAATAAAATCGTGGCTAAACCTATCGTTTTAATATCATTTTTCGTTATGTTAATGCATAACCATTGTTCTGGTGCATTTTATTTTGCACTGGTGATAATTATTAATAGTCACTTTATTGACTAGTGTTTGGTCTAAGTTTGTTAAGTGTAGAATATCGCCTACACTGAAATTTGGCCTTTATAATGCCTATGGGTTCTCAATTTGGTGAATTACAGAGACATCTTATTGGTATAAGATTCTCTTATATAGTCAGCTCTCTTTTCTGACAGGTATATTTGATGCAGAAATACATCTTAGTTCCTACAATATAGCCATTGTTAACATTGGTTTTGGCCTTCATTATCTACTGTTCATAGTCACATTTATTATCAGAAAAATGCTGATTTTGCTTTCACAGTATTTAACTGCTAATTCGTCTGTTTTTTTTGTTTATAAATGACATTCGGTTTACATTAACTATTTACTGAATTGACAGTTGAATTTAAATCTATTCTGTCCATTAGTTCGTTTTAGTCTCAGTCTAGTTGTAGTGTCAAACAGCTATTGCGTTACTGTTTCCCATGGCACTTCTGCTTTATTCTTCTCTCTTGGTTTCTTCTTTCTTGTTTATTTTGACTAGTCTATACCTATTTACATGTTTATTTTGTTTTATGAAATCTAATAACATACACTTAGGTTAGGTGACATCTTGTGATGTTACAATATTCACGTCACAATATAGGGATTTTTCACGTCACAATATATATTGCAATGGAACATCGCAGAAAGGGTCTTTGTAGCTAGGACTACATGCTTTTATACAATTTATGACGTTATAGACATGTTGAAAATTCATTTTGTTAAAATTTTGTAAAATAGCTATAAGTTTTGAAATAAGAAATGGGTAATTAACTGTTGATGTCAACATGCCCATAAATTTATTTTCTGTCATGTCAAGTGCGAATTTAGTGCGCGTGTCTGCGTGTTATTCGTATTTACATGAATAACTCTGGTGTAAATTAACGTATCGAATTGAAACTTTGACAGCTCATACTTCTGAATTAGCGCTACATTTTTCATATGTCGAAGACTCAAAACATATTATTTAAATATGTATTTTTTAACAGAATTCACTTTCTAAAGAATCCTTATCTTCTGAAAGTCATAAAACGTTTAGATAAAATCTATACATGCTTTTGCAGTCTTCAGCAAAATTTATCAGGACATATGTCTATCTATCTAACCCATCAATCACGTGCTATGGGTTTTAACCAATCGGAGGCTCCAATTTTCATTCAGATTGGTCCCCCGTGGAAGAAGCTTCGGCAGTTCAACCTAGCAACTCGGCCTTAGCAGACGTTGTCTCTGTGCGAGTTTGTCGTATCAGTATACGTTCTACATAAGGGTTACGAGTACGGGGTCTTAGCAACGAGTTGCCCGTTTGCTAGATCGTTTGGGTATTAGAACTCAAAATAATTTAATTATAAATTAAACAGTGCTATCTCGCGATAGTCAAGACTTTCCGCATAGGAATCAGTGTATTTGCCGAAATACACCTGGGTGAACGCAGGGAAACGTCAAGATACCGGAAGGTGTACGTAAAACACACCGAAATCGAATTAATAATAGTTAAACCCGTTATCGAGCCATGAGATAAACTGTATCGGTGAAACGGCGTACGTGCGTGTGTCGCAAGAGTTCTACGTGTCATGATTGTAGCGGATCCAGCACGCGGCGAGTGTGGCAGTGGAGCAGTCCAACGGTTCGTCAAGGGATTTCGTCGAACAAGTAAAATAGACTACAAGAGAGAAAACCATTCAAACCATTTTACAGACTCTATTAAAATTTAAGAATAAATAATTTATGTTCATATCACAGACCATATTAAATTTGTTTTAAAATAAATACCTAACTCCAGATAAAAGACTCTGATATTATTCTGTTGTAATTTACTATGCCTTATATTGGTTTCATTGCAATATATATGTATGTTGTGTATGTGTGTGTTCAACTTACTTAATTAGGCATAAACATTGTATTAGATTTATGAAACACCTCAAATTGATCATAATTTATTCCTGTATCCATAGGCTGTCCCAGGTTTAATTTAATTTTCAGCTTTGGCTCTTATGGGAGCGATCGCGCTCTCGCTCACTCACGTGTTTCTCCTATACTTCTTTCCTTTTCTGTCATTGCAGTGTACTAAATATGAAGCACGAATTATAAAGAGAGCGTGAAAGTTCTATTAAATTGTATAAAGTTATTTTCAATGCAAAGTCTAATATTCAATTTAAGGTGGTTACGACCATGTGTACAATTATTTATAATGTATATACCGGACACTCACTTTTGGAGACTAGCGAGCCGTTGACGCCACATTGTTTCACGTTAACTCATTTCGTTTATAGACTTTTCCCGTTAATAACAATAACGTTCATACAAATTCCATGTCCTGCTTCATACACGAGAGACCCTCTTACCCAAAACAGTGACTAAAGCCATTTCACAATTCCATGTCCTGCTTCATACACGAGAGACGGGTATCCCTCTTACCCAAAACAGTGACTAAAGCCATTTCACAATTCCATGTCCTGCTTCATACACGAGAGACGGGTATCCCTCTTACCCAAAACAGTGACTAAAGCCATTTCACAATTCCATGTCCTGCTTCATACACGAGAGACGGCTATCCCTCTTACCCAAAACAGTGACTAAAGCCATTTCACAATTCCATGTCCTGCTTCATACACGAGAGACGGCTATCCCTCTTACCCAAAACAGTGACTAAAGCCATTTCACAACTCCATGTCCTGCTTCATACACGAGAGACGGCTATCCCTCTTACCCAAAACAGTGACTAAAGCCATTTCACAATTCCATGTCCTGCTTCATACACGAGAGACGGCTATCC
Organism: Magicicada septendecula; assembly: GCA_034769895.1. Lineage (NCBI taxonomy): Eukaryota > Metazoa > Arthropoda > Insecta > Hemiptera > Cicadidae > Magicicada > Magicicada septendecula. The sequence goes on from CM068369.1 coordinate 584,047,443, forward strand.
CTCTTACCCAAAACAGTGACTAAAGCCATTTCACAATTCCATGTCCTGCTTCATACACGAGAGACGGCTATCCCTCTTACCCAAAACAGTGACTAAAGCCATTTCACAATTCCATGTCCTGCTTCATACACGAGAGACGGCTATCCCTCTTACCCAAAACAGTGACTAAAGCCATTTCACAATTCCATGTCCTGCTTCATACACGAGAGACGGCTATCCCTCTTACCCAAAACAGTGACTAAAGCCATTTCACAATTCCATGTCCTGCTTCATACACGAGAGACGGCTATCCCTCTTACCCAAAACAGTGACTAAAGCCATTTCACAATTCCATGTCCTGCTTCATACACGAGAGACGGCTATCCCTCTTACCCAAAACAGTGACTAAAGCCATTTCACAATTCCATGTCCTGCTTCATACACGAGAGACGGCTATCCCTCTTACCCAAACAGTGACTAAAGCCATTTCACAATTCCATGTCCTGCTTCATACACGAGAGACGGCTATCCCTCTTACCCAAAACAGTGACTAAAGCCATTTCACAATTCCATGTCCTGCTTCATACACGAGAGACGGCTATCCCTCTTACCCAAAACAGTGACTAAAGCCATTTCACAATTCCATGTCCTGCTTCATACACGAGAGACGGCTATCCCTCTTACCCAAAACAGTGACTAAAGCCATTTCACAATTCCATGTCCTGCTTCATACACGAGAGACGGCTATCCCTCTTACCCAAAACAATGACTAAAGCCATTTCACAATTCCATGTCCTGCTTCATACACGAGAGACGGCTATTCCTCTTACCCAAAACAATGACTAAAGCCATTTCACAATTCGCCGAGTCTCTGCGTCGTGGAACATAGTTTTAAACGAGGTGAATCGCAAACAAAACAATATCAAAAGCAAATTTTTACAGTTGTCGAAAATTTCTCTTTTATTATTAAAACCTTCTTTTTATAGTATATATAAATCTACTATAATAAATTATTGTGACTTACAATTGTTTATTTAGTAGTATATTAATATGTGTACTATGTGACAGTGTCTACTCAAGCTTTTAATTTGGTTTTTAATCATTTGGTGTTCTAACGTTACTTTTATATTTCATATTTACATTATATTACTATAGTATTATACATTTGTGTGTGTGCGTGTGTGTGTGTGTGCGCGCGCGCGCGAGTGCGCAGGACGTAACGTAAACGGTGCCCTCGCTATACGTACGTATTCGAATTCTATGCGTCAATATAAGAAAAAACGTTCCTAGAGCCATAGGTCCGAAAACGTCTCGTTTTCCTCCGTCTGGCCGTCATTTTTTGTTTTTTTAAAGAAAACGTAACATGTAGGCCTAAACGTAATATGTAGAAACTTTATCAAAAAATACAAAATGGCTGCCAGACGGAAAACAAAACGTTTCCGGACCTATGTGTGTACAAAGTTTTATTCTTATCCTGATGCGTAAAATCCCAGTATTTATAGTAAGGACATCTTTTACTTAACACTGTGTGTGTCGCTTTTGAAACGTCCTTCCACGTTTTCCGATGCCTAACATCCACTAGATACGATCATTCCACGTTCCATCCCCGAGATGTCGCGTGCATCCATGGCTCTTAATATGCCTTTTCTCCAGGATTTTCTCCGTCTTCCCCGGTTTTGACGTTTGGGAGGAACCCACTGATCACCTTCTCTGGAAGTCTTTCATCTCCTCCCATCGTTTAGCCGTGATAAATCAAGTGGTTCTTTTAATATTCTGAAACAATTCCGTCTATCCCAATCTTTCTTCTCATTTCTTATTTTTAATTTGTATTCCTCCTCCTCCGTCTGTTTCTTCTTGTTCCGTTTTTCCATCTCATATTCCCGTTTCAATCGCTATCATTATATGACCATACTGTTTCCTGTAAACCAACGGATCGATTTACAACTAATTAAAGTCTGTTTAATCTTGCTATATGTTGGTTGAGGACATAACAAAAGCGACACAAACCATTGTTCTCTGTCTTGTGTGTCTCTCTAATTAATAAAGCTTAGAGCGCACAACGGAACACAATACACGCCGCCTCTAATTAAAGAAAGCGAAGCGCTTATTACGGCGTCATCACGTGACATTAATTTGCCACGACGGCGTCGGCGTCGGCGTCGTCGTCGTTATCTTGTAGCTTTAAGTACCTGACTCTCCACGCTGCATTTTGTTCTTTATGTTTTTATGAATTAAGCAATTGCAAAGTTGTGTAAATATATTAAGGTAATAATGAACTACACACAATAAAAGGATTTTAAAAGTATTCAGGTCGATCTCTCAGAATTTGAGTACATTTTCTTTCATCATAAAGAAAATTATTTTTAATGTTTACGTTATTCTTGTAGTAGTATTTAAACATTTAGAATATGCTCGTATTCTTTAAACTTGTACCCTTTGTTTAAAGCATACCTATTTTTGGCAGTGGGAAATTTTTCAAAACTGCAGATGTGTCTTTCAGACAATTTTATGATTGGTCACTCTAAAATTGACACTTTGTTGTTTGCGGACGATCACGCTATTCTGTCGGACTCTCAAAACAGATTGCAGATGGGTATACATTTGTTAAATGGAATCTGCAAAGACTCTGGATTGCAGATATCCACAATTAAAACCAAGGTGATGGTTTTTTGTGGAACTGATCCCGTATGGGCAAAAATGTTTATAGATGGTATGATCCTTTAACAAGTTAGGAGTTTTGAATACCTGGGCTACAGTGTGTCTAATAATGCAAGCAACGACGTGGTGAGTAAGTTGCATAAATTCAATCTTATGTGCGGGACCACCAGGGGAACCCTTAAGTCAGCAAGTAAAGGAACACGCCTAAAATTCTACAAGGTGATGGCTCTTCCCACACTTCTTTATGGGTCTGAGAATTGGACGTTAACGAATGGCCGGGCCAGTCGCATCCAAGCGGCTGAAATGAGATTTCTCAGGCACGTGGCAGGGTATACTCTCCGTGATCATACAAGAAACACAGATATACGGCAGGAACTGAATATTATGAGTATACTCGACAGTATCGCCCAGTATCGGCTGAATTGGTGGGAACATCTTTGCTTAATGGATGACTGGCGCATCCCCAAATAACTATGGAACTATAAGCCGAGGGGACGGAGAGGTGTGGTACGTCCGAAGAAGCGCTGGAGTGACCAGCTGTAATATCTGCCTATTTGAGACCGGAACAAACCATTCTTGGTTTAAACCTTGAGGATGATGATGATGATGATGGGAAATTTTGCGTAGCTATGTGGGGAAAAGAGGTTTGATTGAGCTGGCAATCCTGCTTTTTTGTTTCAGCTGTTTCGTAACGAGTTGAATCAGTACACTGCGCTAGGAGCCCGAGGTGGACGGGAGTGAGCCGAGCACCGTAGTGTCGTATATAAAGTTCTCACTCCAAAACAGAACATGTTCCGAAAAAGCCGGAAGGATGACAACCTTAGTTAATTATCTTCAATACTGTGATTTGGACAGCCTATCGACCAGCTTGCTTGCGTGGATTACAGTATGTTGACTGTATCTGACACTTGCACGTTTAGTCCCCTCTTTGATCGTGGATTCATTCAGACCATATCGTATTATTGAATTACGCACCCATAATGATGGTTCGCAACACTTTGATTTTAAACTTTTTAAAAATGCTGTCTAAATTCTCCGTTAAGTCTCAAATTTTCTTAGATCTGTTGCATCTTTGATACTGTCATTAATTTTGTTTTTTCAACATTCAATATCAATCCATTTTCTTCACTCAACCAATCTTTGTAGATACTCTAGACATCCGGCCATCAGTATCGAACCACCTGCGGGCCCTAAGCTGTTAGGCCTAATAGCTCCGTTAACTTTCATATCTAATGTCCCTCCTGCTAACGTTTCCTTGATTATTTGTTCTGAACACAGAGTAAAGAGCATAGGCAACAACATACGACCCTGTCTAACCCTTCCTCTTATTTCTATTTCTTCAGAAGTCTCGTTTCACTCTTTCATCGCTGTTTTTGGTTAAAGTAAACGCGACAGATGATTTGGATAAACGTGACAGATAATTTTAACATCATTCACAGGCAAGTTTTTACCGCTAAGGAGTTGGGTGAGACTATTATGTCGAACTCTACCGAAGGTTTTGTAGCAGTTAGTGGCGGCTCGTCCATAAGGTTCAATGGTTCATTATTATTATTGAGTCAGTCAGTCTTTCGACTGGTTTGTACCCTCCCCGCGTATACCCGTGGTCCGTGTGTTACGGAGTCTCTTTCAGGTATATGGGACCTACAGTTTAACGCCGGATCCGAACGGCTCAGTTGGGGAGGGTTTATACTAGGCAGGATACCTCTCGCTGGTTTGCCAGAGTTCTCGCGAGAGGGAACGGTCGTATCTAAATCAGATGGCCCCGTGGGGAATCGAACCCGCGCCGACAGCTAGCAGCCGCCATACGCTAGCCACTAGGCCATGACCGCTCCCAAAGGTTCATTGAACCCCCTAAAAAAATTTAATACTGTAAGTAATTTATGTTATTTACGAGAACAGCCTGTTAGTTACAGGCATAGTGATGCTAAACCGTTCCGAGCAGTTTACTAATTTAAAATGACACGCGACTTAACACGTCAGGAGCACCATATAGTCATAAAAATTTGGCGAAAATACCCGTCCAGAGCACCGAAAAGGTTAATAAAATTAACTTAATTAATATTTTATTTTCAAATATTTCCGCCTTGCCTAAAATTTTTGGTGCCTTTACTATTCTGGCCCCTGAGTGTGCACACCGTGACGGCACGCCTGAACAGACGATAAATAACGACTGCTATCAACTATACAAATGAAAGGGAAGACACTGAAGAGTCGGTCATTTAAAATGAAGTTCACAGGAGAACGTAATTGAAGTCCGACACCGGTCCGCTTTATCAACCAACGACCACAGTAAAAAAAAAACACTAATATATCAATGGAGGATGTTTTGAGAATGGTCAGTGGCTGGGAAAACGTGGAGAAGATTAACTGCTCTACAGGTGTATTGCGTTACAACCTTTTGAAGCTAGCAATGGTGGAAAAGAAGTATCAGCCTTCAGGTACAACGAGAATATAAAAAAACATGATAGGACAATTACAGGTACCATCTGACGCACTACCTTCCTCATATACCATAAGGTCTAAATAGGCACCATGCTAGTTTATAGTATTGTCCGATTAGGACACTCTGCCCTTCAGTCTTCATTCTGGTCTTCACTCTCCTCATCTTACCGAGGACAAAATGGTTTCCTGAACAGGCAGTGCAGCCTAGGCCATGAAGTAAAGGAGAAGAAAAAGAATTTCTTTGTTCAACTTTACAGTCACTTACTAGAGAAATACACAAACAGATCGGCAAGCCAGCCAAATGAAATTTTTGTAGTGATCAGCTAAAAGGACTAGAAGAAAACAAATCAGATATCTTTAAATTTAACTGACGGACCCTTGTAATCAGAGAAAAATATTTAATACAACGTTTCAGCCAGCCAAACATCGGCAGCCGTCTTGAGGATAATATAAAGTAATACATGTAAAGAAATAAATAAGAGTCTATCAACCAGTGATAAATGACAATAACAACAAACAAACAACTCTATAATAACTCTATCAACAAACTAACAATAACAAAACGTCACATAAGAAATAATCAATAGATAAAATAATACAATTGAATACTTATTATGAAAAAATACACAAACACACACAAAACGCAAGCACAATGCACACGACAACGTATATTTTTTTCTGTGACTGCAAAAATCCGTCAGTTAAATTCAAATTCAAATGTGTACAATCCGTCATAGCCTTCTTTTAAAAAAGTCGTCAGAAATCTGTTGCAACAGGAAAAAATCTTCGAGACAATAGAAAGAAGAACACTGCAATGGTTTAGAAGTGTAATGGGGATGAACTTGAGGACGACGAAGCTTATCACGGTAGAGCGCCTAGACGAAGACCAAGATTGTTAACATCTTGAAAGCTCACGTCTTTTATTCCTTGTTTCTTTTATTCTTATCTTCATTCGTCTGGCTTCAACATTAAATGTTCATAAACAAGAACGCAACAGAACTGTTTATGAACCGCAACAAAACTTAACGATAAACTGAAATAATGTGTCAGAATACTGAAATCTTAAGTGAAACAAATGTGTTTATTTTGAAAAAGAACTTATTAAAAACCTTTCAAACTTAAAACCTTCCTTTATGGGATATAGAAATAAGGTTAGCGTTGAAATTGGTATATGAATGATTGCTTGAAATTAGATGCTGTGTAAAATTAGATTTAATATTTTCTAGGGAAAAATCACCCCTGTTAAACTGGCTGTGTGGTGTGTGTTCACGGAATCGTTTCGCTACCTAAGGGCCGTTACATGGATGCACTCGAAGAATTCGAGATATATAGAGGTCATAATAACCCCGATATATGTGACGACATACTCAATGATAAACTCAACTTCAGGTCCAACCCACTGTATGATACCGCGCTGCGATCGCTTAAAGATAAAACTAAATAACAGTGCCCATCGACACAGTCTTGACATGCTACACGCGGTGCACCGTTTCGGTTACTAGTACGCTTGTAATATGTTCATTCATTGTATTTTACGTATTTATTTATTGTGTGTTTGTTTTAATATGGATTTTAATTTATAACGAGCTCCTTTGGAGTGAAGGTCTGAAGATGGGTCATATGGCCTGAAACGCGTAACCCAGCTCAAATTACGCTAGAAGTCACTTGACGGAAATTATAAGGTAAATTATATCATTATCATACAGTGACTTGGACCGCATTAATTATGTTTAAAATGATTATTTGCAATTACCCTGCTATTTGGCTAATAATTAAACTTTAAAAATTACGTTCAGTAAACATTTGTTAAGTATTAACACTTGTTCAGACTATTTTAAACTCATTTTTTGTGTAAAATGTCTTCCGTCCCGGGTGCCGGTAGTTCAAGGAACGGAGTCGATCGCAGATCGGGATAGTTATGTAACCGGTGTCCTCAAAATTACAAAGTGGAAATGGTGCGTGTTATCATGAAATCCAAACGTAAACTTGAACTCAACATAAGAAAAATAAGTTTTACACTTGATTTAATGTTATTTATTTGACAAATCAGTTTGTTCATCGGTGTTACTATTTTAAATCGGGTTTGTATCAGATAAGCCAATAACGCTACAAACAAGTCGAAACACTTAAAATCTTCAGTGCTCACTACAGCTTACCGTTAAGTTAGACTATCAGATTCCAAAATAAATCAAAATGCGAATTAAAGATATGTTAACAAGAGAGCAAACAGTTGTACTCCGTTAAGTTTTGTTGTAAACAACGGTCTGCACTTCAAGCTGTCAGCAGTGAACGACGGTTGGAAAACATAACGTGGCAGCATTGTATTCTCCATCGATGTATACTGTATGGATCGCGTGCTGACAGGCAAAGTGAGCGGCAGAAAACGTTCCGAAGCACGTATAGCTTCTCACACAATGGTTGGCAATAAAGCGTTTGGCGCTAAGTTGACACGTGTACTAAACGAGTCATTCAGTCAGTAAGGCACTTGTTTTGACACCTTACAATTATTACATTTGGGACAGTTCTACTGAAAATTTGTGGTTATGAAGATTTTATTATTAAAACAGTTTGTTTTTACTTTTGCTTAACTGATAACAGATGACAATAACTTGAGCGTTTACACTCATTTTACTGACTTGTGTCAAGCGGAAAATTAATTAGAACTTCATCAAACGTTTTAAAGATTGTAAAATATATGTAGGCCTATAATTTATTGATTATATCTGACAGTAAACTTAATACCAAAAAAATGATTAGAGTAGGCCTATATCAGCTTGCAAAAACTTTGCCGGCACATTGTTTAGAAAACATATTTCAAACGGTGATTTTTCTGAAGACAGCCATGAAGTGAAACTTATCAGATTATTAGAGACATTACTTTATAAAATCTTGTGCTATGATATTGCTAAAGAAAGAATCGCTGCAGCTACCTTCTCTAAGCTTGGTGTCCGCCAAAAGTTAAATAAATTTGTATTATTTAGTAAGGTTTAATGTAAAACATTTTTATACAATTAATACGTATCTAATTAAATAAAATAAAAAAATTAATGAAAATTACCATTAATAATTGGACACTTTAACGACCGTGGCGAGCGTATACGCCAGCTTCTTTTACGCAATAAACGTTTTAAAGTTTACGGCTCACGTCTTTTATTCCTTGTTTCTCTTATTCTTATCTTCATTCGTCTGGCTTCAACATTAAATGTTCATAAATAAGAACGCAACAGAACTGTTTGTGAACCGCAACAAAACTTAACGATAAACTGAAATAATGTGTCAGAATACTGAAATCTTACAGTGAAACAAATGTGTTTATTTTGAAAAAGAACTTATTAAAAACCTCCCACTTTGGAGTCATGAATTGTTAAAATGACTTGGCTATACCATTTAACACAAAATATGCTCCGCTAAATCAACAAAAGCTATAACAAAGCAGAAAAGTCAGACTTTGTACAGGTACAGTATATATCATACGCAGTGTTCTTGCCCCCCACTGGTGTAGCGGTCGGACCGAATTCAGTGAATGCAGCACGCCATCCATACACCGATGGTATTCTCACCACTTGAGTGTCAATTCGAAAGTTAAATCATAACGCCCGGTATAATTGGTAACTGTTCAAAGTTTCTGTATTACAAGTTCAAGGAGTATACAAACACCACGGAGTCCAACCTTGGCCTGACAGCATATAGTCAATATACAGCAACTACTATACACAGTCCAATATATGTCGCTTCATCCGTTATCATATCACTGTAATTTATAGGGGAACCAATGACCTTTCATGACCTTTTCAAGTCAAGACATCGCCAGATTTAGTACTGTGTCTTGACATATTGGTGATCGTAGATGAGAGACTTGACTAATTTCAGTCTACTAAACGGTATTCCACAAAATGTCGCAAACACTGGTAAAGTAATTTGCAAAAGGATCAAAGAAATGTGGCAGTCCATATGATATAACAGTCTAAATTTTCACCGTTAATTTTTATTCTCTTTAATAAAAATATAACAACTTTTGTAGCTTTGTACGATAAATTCCATATTTGTAGTTTCGTAAAATGAAAACAATTCCTTAAAATTCTATGCTTGTTTTGCCGCCCTCCTGGCTATTGGATCCGGGGCGGCCGCCCTCATGGCCCTCTTAGCACCAACAAGAAGCAAGGAAGGAGTAAATATTAGTCCACACGAACACAGCGGCTCGTCGACCCTACAATTGTTACTGTTTTAAAACGTTCTAGTTTCTTCTTCTTCTTAAATACCCCGCTCTGAAAGTCCAACTAGCCCTTCGCCGAGACCTTGACGCTACGCTAGACGCATTTTTCCATCTTTGCGTCCCCGACATCTTTTGTGCTCGACACCGCCACTGCTGCACAACTGTTTAGCACTGTAAACTCAAACCTACCCCTTGCCACATAGGCAATCCGACTACACAACATACAAGCGCATCACCACTACCACATTCTTTCACCTCGATACCGTTACTAATTCTCATCGTCGGACTGCACTGGCGTCCGTTTTTCCCAAAACTCTCTGCCCCACTGGCTGAAGGGGGCTAGTCTCCAAAACTCGTCTCCGAACGAGCCTCAAACAGCTCCAAAAAGAAAGAAAATAAATCAATTTAAACCTGGAGATCGGCGGGTAGCCTAAGTCGGAGGACATCCTAGATCTTACCAAAACAAATTGCAATTTTCTACAGACAGCTGGTAGTAACATAGGCTTGACTCCAGTAAGTAATACGAACTCAACATGCCACAAGGTATCCTGCGAGTTGTACAGCAATAATTAAAACTAGGATGTGTGTGTGTGTGTGTGTGTGTGTGTGTGTAGAGAAAGAGAGAGAGATTAATTAATATAAAGTGAGGTGTACTTCGCTTTCTTCAATTAAAGGCAGTTCGCCTTAACGTTGCCAGGCTTACACCGAGTGCTGCCGTAAGCTTTATTAATTACAGACTACGTGTAGATACACAATGGTGACGTCATGCAATATGCTCACTGTAATTAATTGTAGCAGTTGGGCGCTAATTTATTTATTAAGTGCACTGTATGACAACTAGGAACATACACTGCCACTGTAAGTGACGTGTTTCCCGCTTTCAAACGTTCCCTCCTTTAGCTTGTCAAACAGCTTCACGTTTACACATTATAGGTTTGTGTCGGTCGTAAAACCCAATCCTATGACAGACTGAGAAAAATCATTTTTAAAATGTAAATATTTCTGAGGAAAAACAACATGGTTCACAAAGTGGAAGATTATGTATTGATACAATTTTTAAGGGGTACATTTGTAAATCGTTTTGTATTACAAAACCAGATTTATTTTGTGATAAACATACAACAAAAGAGTTGAACAGTGAGGAGAAAAAAAAGTGAAAGCAAACCGTAATTTTCTACTTTATTAATAATAGAAATATTAAAAATATGAAACAAAAATAGAAAAAACTTCATAAATTTAACATTATTTAAGAAAGAAGAAATATTTTATGCATTTATTAATTGGATTACTAAAATATTATTCATATGTTTCTCGTGAAAAATCATTGACAATTAAAATAATATTTTATTATTTATGTATTTATTAAACAAAGAGAGTAACCATTGAATCCATTTTCCAAGATACGGTTGTATCCTTAAACGCTTGATATTTGCTCGCTGACATTGATTAAGCGTACCAAAATCAAGCATGTTGTTGACGTGTTTTACAAATATCTCACGTGTGTGACGTTTCTCATACAGTGTTTAAATGTGACAGACACTTGCAAATGATTGCTGCGTTATCTTCACTTCCAAGCAAAAGACAAAGGTAGCAAAAACGTTCATTACATACTTTATTACCACATATTTATACATAATTTTTGTAAAGTTCAGGATTGAAACTCCTAGTTGGCGTATATTGCTTCCACCGGCTTTTAATATTTTGCGGAATACTTAACAATGGATTTCAACTTCCACGTGCATTAAAGTCGAATTTTTATTTAAGAGTTAAATAGTTACAACGAACGGAATTCAAATACTGCACACAGTTATTCATTCTTTCTCGTGTGAACATGAATCGAGAATCTCAATTCATTACATCACGAAACGAGAAATAAATGTTCGTAGAAACGCCACGAAAATACTAAATCAAAAGATCTAAAACTCGCCAAACGGAATTCGAGTTACAATTTCCGTGCGGGCTGCAGAGAATAATGCACTTATGCCATTCTTTCCACTTATCGCAAGTCTCGGCTTATCTAATTTCTGAATTTATATCTTTGTATTGATAATTCTAACAATTCAGACTATTCATTGGTCGCAATTAGTTACAATTTTAGCCTCATTACTGAATTATATTCATGCTACTAACTCGTCCAGTTTCCATACATTTATCATTAATTCACCACTGGCCTCATTTCAGTTAACTAAAGTAACTAAAGATTAATTAAAAGACTCGTGATTATCAAGAAACACTTCGTCCTCATTGCGGTGATGAAATAATTCTCATTACAAACAGTTTCTGCACAGTACAGTATATTCTCAGTGTATAGTTGGTTTACAACTCATGTTTACTTGGAGCGATAATCGGGTTGTAAATCAGCTGTTCTCGGACACAAAACAGCCGACACAGGAATATACGTATTTCAACAGCTGTGCTGCGCAAGTAATTGCACACACAATATGCAGGACAACGTCTTCTCATTAACATTGTAAGTTATACGTACGCTTATACTATAATTCTTCTCTCCATTAAACACATTGCATTTAAAAAGAAAAGTACCCTCACTCAAATTGCTCTAATTTCACTTTAATTATTAATACGTGGTCTGTACATTAAGTAATGAGACTAATCATGTAGCAGTCGATATGGCAACACTGTAAGGTTTCCATTAACACACGATTAGATAAAAAGCTGATTGATAATGAGTATTAATATTTATCGTCTATTGTTGCCACGTGAAACGTAAACAAGCTTTTCGTGAAGCGAGTTTCTGATGTGCGTTATAAAATAAGTAACATCAATTATGACCAGCGTTGTGCGATCACACTTTGTGTTAAACTCAGGCGCAATGCTACTGAGACTTTTACAAAACTGACAAAGCAGTATGGAGATGAAGGTTTGTCAAGAGCACAGGTTTTCAGATGGTTTGAAGCATTTTCTGATGGCCGGGAATCGATTAAGGATGATCCACTCTCTGGAAGACTGTCAGCGTCAAAAACCGACGACAACGTTGATCGAATCAGGGATTATGACCATCAATTAACTGTCAGAATCATCACAGAACAATTAAATTTGAACCAGACTACAGTTTATCAAATTTTGACAAACAAACTGGGAATGAGAAACGTTTGTGCGAAATTGGTCCCAAGAAAACTCACTCTTGAACATAAAGACAACAGGATGGAAGTATGCCGTAATCTTCTAGGACGAACTGAAAATGATCCTGATTTTCTAAAAATGTTATTACTGGTGATGGATCAAGGATCTTTGTGTACGATACAGAAACAAAACGCCAGAGCGAGGAGTGACACACATCAAACTCACCACATCCCAAAAAAGCAAAAATGAGCTAATTGAAAATCAAAATCATGTTCATATGTTCCTTTGATAGTAATGGCATTATCCATAAGGAGTTTCTGCCTACAGGACAGACTGTCAATCAACATGTTTACCGAGAAACTCTTGAAAGGCCGCGGCAAAGAGTTACCCGTGTGAGACCAGCCATCGTGAACACCTAGATTCTGCATCATGACAATTCACCTTGTCACACAGCACATCATGGTTAATGTTCCTGTGGTTCCTCAGCCGCCTTATTCACTTGACTTGAGTCCATGTTATTACTTTCTCTTCCCTAGAATGAAAAAACAGCTTCAAGGACACCATTTTGTGACGATAGGCAACATTAAAAAATGTAACCGACCAGTTGAAGGTGATTATTCCAGTTTCCGAGTTCCAGCACTGCTATAAAGAGTGGAAATCCGTCTAAAGTGCTGTGTGACTTCCCAAGGGAACTATTTTGAAGGCGATAAATTGATTGTAAATAAAAGGTCTTAATGCATTAGTCTCATTACTTAATTTACAGAACTCGTATTTTTTAAAGCATAAAGTTTTTAATACTCTACATATGTAAAGTACGTAATGTGTAAACAGGATAATAGCAGCTGTTTATCATCTATGCTAGTTTAACCTTACTGAACGAGCGAAACTAGTTATTCGCTTTAACTCGATTTTTTGACATTTGTCGTCTATGTATCCGTCTATCAACGTTTTGGCGTTATGTCTCACGATAACGTTTGACTGCATCAACCGATTTTGTAAACCTTGGTACGTACTTTCACCTAGTAAGCATCTATTTTTTTTAAGATTGATCTCCCCACAAATAGGAGGCGAGACTCAAAAATATAAGGGGTAAAAGTTTAAAAAGTTTGCAACAATCCGTAATGGGATATCGAATTTAAGAAAATTTTTTTTAACAATCTAAATACAGTGTTCAGTTTTCCGAATTTTAAGACGCAGAGCCGAGAAGGAAACAACAATTTAAAAAAAATTACAAAAATTTAACCGGGAATTTATTGGTTTAAAGGAATTTTAACCAAAATCCAAATGTGGCGTTTTCTCTGAAATTGTTTTAACTTTACAAACAAAAATAAAAGTCAAAACTTTTAATGAAACTCTAATATCCGTGTTGGACAGAAGTGATTATGAGGAATTTTATTCAAAACACAAATCTGTGGAACAATAAGACGACTATTGAAGAATAAAACACAGAGGGAGACACAGCTAAAGTTATATAAGATCGTGGCTGTTCCGACTTTAATGTACAAAAGTGTAACATGTACTGTCCTGTGAAAAGATATTTCAAAAATATATGCCTCGTAAATTATATTTTTAGGAGCAGTTACGGGATGCAGTTTGAGAGATCGTCTACGAAAAGATGACATAAGGAAAGTCCTGAAGTTACAGTCTGTTCTGGATAAAATTAAGGAATACAGACACAATTGGAAGTCCCATGTGGAACGCATGGTAGACACGCGTGTTCCTAAACAAGCGTTCGAATGTACGAAAGTGGGAACGAGAGGTCGTGGAAGACCCTGGAAGAAATGGTCAGAGATTTTGTGGGGTCGGAACGGGCTATAGCCCAAGGCATGTAGTGAAGAAGAAGAAGAAGAAGAAGAAGAAGAAAAAGAAGAAGAAGAAGAAGAAGAAGAAGAAGAAGAAGAAGAAGAAGAAGAAGAAGAAGAAGAAGAAGAAGAAGAAGAAGAACTTCGTGTTTTCAATCATTTGGCATAATTAATATCTCTCAACACTCTGTACAAATTTTTCACCACCTTCGAAATGTTTGTAATCTTAAGTGATAAAAACTGTAAATATTTTTATCAGTTATGTATATTTGTGGACCTATAGATATCTATTGAAACAACCATAATCTTAAAAAATAGGACTAAATTTTTTTTCGTGTAGGCATTATTGTTATAGGATTAAATTTAATTTAAAACTAATGCAGCGGTTCTGAATTTTAAGTGTTTGCTGTATGTTTGTTTGCTTTATAATAGTTGTTTTATTTTTAAAATATTATACTGCACTAGGTTTTCGTAATTTTTCTGAAAAATAAGAAATATGAAATATTGAAATTTATTTAGATGTAAATACATTTTGTGCAAAATAGGGAGCGTGTTCTGAGGCTCAGAGGTTTCTAGCAATAACGGAGAATGTTGTTCCCAACGTAAACAATTAACGTTCTTGTAACAGCCAACCGCACGCGAGTCGCAAAGAGTCGGGCAACCGTCCCTATTCATGGATACTTTCCATAAATTTACAACTTATGACCAACAGTATTAAGTGACGTCACAACGGCAGTAAGATTTATGGGTACTGAATACAAATCCACACCGTTACACCGATTTCCACCAAATGTTGCATAGGTAACATTTGACACAAGGCGAAAAATACTGTCTAACTTGGAATTTGATATTTTGCCACTTTCGCACGATTCAGGCCCTTTTAATTACGCCTTTTCGTTGATGCGTAAAAAGATGTCAACAACACCATGGAGACCTGAATTAATTACCATAGTAACAAGTAAATAAACAAATGATATTTAGCGGCTCGGAACTGTACCTTTATCCGTTCCTGCAGTTTTTAATGTTTTTAATATGCGATTGTATCTATATATTTTGTACTTTTGTATACAGATACGTCTATATATTTTGTAATTGTCTTAAACGATTATTAAAAGAAACTGTAAGAAAAGAAATACAACGAATGATAAACAATGAGATCATTGAGAGAAGTAGTTTAACGTATACCAGCCAAATAGTCGCAATACCAAAAAAGGATAAACAGGTGCGGTTACGCCTCAAAGCCAGAGAGCTATAACATTTTTATTAATGATCAAACATATAACTAAGAAGAAATAAAGAAATTTTGTGAGGAATAAAGAAAAATTGTTGAGAACTATTTATTTCAGCAATTATAAACCAAATTAATGCTGAAATAACTAGTCTTGAGGGAGGACATTATGTGACGTGAAAATTCCCTTCACATAAAAATAATCTGATAAAAGAAAGATTGAAATACAAAACCATAAAAGACTATAAGCTTAATTAATAGAATCTTATTTTATGCCTGATTAGTAGGTAAGATGAGACAATTATTGTATAAAAATTTGTGTTAAATCTTGTTTTATATTATAATAGAGATTGTATTTTATTTTAAGTATGTTAGAATCAATTATAATTGATCATTTTATAATGTAAAAAAGAATGTATTTGCTGTAGCCAAGAAAAAATTACATCTACATAGGAATATGGAAAGTATTATTGCAGTATGTTAAAAAGGTTTTAAAACTATAAAATGTATAAAAATAGATAGGGTAATTGTTTAGGATTAATTAATAAATGTTAAATTATAATAGAAATAAAAAAATTTGTGATCTAAATGAATTCTGATTTAAGTAACACTAAGCATTATAAGACCTACAGTGTAATCAAAAGATTTCGTATAAATTAATATAATCATTATGAACCATTAATAACTGAATATATAATGGTTAACAAGAATTTATTTGTACAACTACAGTAATAAATTAGGTTTAAGAAAGAATTATTGTAAACCTAATTTATTGAAGTAGTCAAAATTTTATAAAAATGTAACTTTAGAATTAATGAATAGAAACTAATCATGTAAGATATCTAAATAATCAGTAAGAAAAGCTCTGTTCAATGGTACTAATAACTTCAAACTAGTACTTAGTACAAGAAAGTTAGATCAGTTATAAATAATTTTGTAAATTTTAATCTTAGAAAATGATGTCATCAGTAACAATGTTTTGAAATAACCAATGGAAATTTTACACTTTTGTCGCTTGACAACCCAATATTTAAACAAACATTTATTTAGTTCTTTGTTAGATTTCATAGTGTACACTTGAATAAAAATTGTAATCCTCTCAAGGAAGAAATTGAACTGAAATAAATCCTAAGATAAGTTAAATGAAGGAAGAACTAATGAAGATTTATTGAAGATAGAAGATTATAATAAATCAGATTAAGAGAGAAGAAACATTTAATGTGATTAAAAAAGTGTTTAGAATGAATAGAAAGGAAAGTATTGTGGACAGGTATTAAATTTAGAAAAACGATTAAGTGACAGTTACCTACAATTCACTATTATACTTTATACACACTTAAACAATATTGAATACACTTTCACTGAAATAATACACTTAAATGTTATAATTATTTCATTTATGAACTGTATTTTTTTTGTATTTTGAGAATTATTAGAGGAAATTCATTTTATGAAACCTAAGTAACCTTAAACTGACACTATTAACTTATTAACCATTAAAACACTATATATTATTTACTGTGAGGTTTTGTACTTCATAAGTGATATTTTCGTTAATTGTTTGTAGTCTAAAAGAATCCTCGACATTAAAAATAATAAACAATTTTAATGTCAACATAAAGCGTGATTTAAGAAGTCACACCAACTGCTGAGCGAAAAAATATCATTAGCTGGTCAACTGTATTTATAATAAAGATTATTTAATTTAAATAAAAGAAAATAGAAGGAATTTAAAGCAAATAAAAAGTATTGATTAATATAATTTGTATGGATAATTATTCCTTTTAATAATTAACAATTTTGTTATATAACGAATGTTAGTTTTTTATTAACCAGAGAAGAAAAGTTGGCAAGCCTTAAATTTTGGCACTAGACTTGAATTTGAATAAACTAACAAGGTAAGTTCCAATAAATACAAGGAAAGGAAGAAAGATACTATTTAATAATTTTTTAATTGTTTATTTTAAAACAATTTGGCGCTCAACACCTGAAAAATAATTTCTAATAATTATTTATTTTGAAGGAAAAAAAATATCCAAACAAAAAGCATTACATATACAAGATGAATCCCGTCATATTATAGAATTGACACACAAACGTAGGGCTTTAAGGAAAATATTTAACCATAATAAAACCACAAAAAGATCGAGATTTACTAGACGTTATAGAATTGGCGCCCAACGTGGGGCAAAAATGAAACACTCAAAAGAAAAGAGGTAAAATCTCGTTAAGGTACAATATACATATGATATAGGTTGAGAAGGTTTGAAATGTGACTGTCATGTTCATTGAGAGGGAAGTCTCATACAGATGCATTAATGTTAGTATGGGATGGGTGTGTTTGTTACGGACATCACTGAGTACTTCTTACCTGTGGAAGGATCGATGGTAAACAGGTTGTCCGTGTTGCCTCCGGTGATGGAGAAGGTAAAGTTGTGCAACTGGTCGACGTCAGCATCAGTGGCGGTGATCTGCAGCACCGGAGTGTTGGCAGCACTGTTCTCAGTAATACGACCGTAGTAGACCGGCTCTACGGTTAGCGGTACGTTGTCGTTGACATTACCCACTGAGACGTACACCTGCAAGTCATACAAGACACGTTACCTACAATTTACCCACCAAACCACAAGATTAATACTAATGAATGACAACGAGATGCTTCCAGACAAGTAGGTCTAGTACTGTACTGTGTCTGTATCTGGTAGTTTGGGTTGAGCGTGTTTCTGCGTAACCTATATCGATTATCGAATTAAAATATCGATTCGCGCGCCCTGTCGAAAGCTTCCGTAGTAGTGCGTTCCGATCAGTCACAGTCAATCAGTCGGGTCTTTTCTATTTTGTATCTACAAACAACTCTCCCAGCGTTCACGAGCCCTCCGAACTCCCCCACCAATGTTCCCGCCAGTCACTACTCCTACAGTAGCGGTGTGAAGGAGAGGTGATTGGCATACCACTACTACTAACACATTTATCGTTTCTCTTTGGAGTCTACGATTCTACCTTTACTTTGTACAGTTAGTTACATTGTTTCATTTTTCAAAGTTACTCTTTCGTTAGTTATTTACATTCGTTTCTTCTTACATAGCTTATTCTGTCATACTTTATTTTGCTTTTTTTCATTCTTTACATTTCTTTCGTGTTTATTATTTACGTTATTACTATATAATCTTATTATTTATATTACTTTATTCAAAATGAATTAGATTAAGTTACTAATTGTCATCACAAATGAGGAAGATGCCGTTCGTTTTCTTTTTAACAAAGAATTAAACCACAATCCTAGATTATGTAATTAATGTAATGTAAATTGACTAACCATGAAAATAAAATTAAAAACCCCCTAATAAAAATTAAAAAAAAAGAAAACAAAATAAAAAGAATTGAATGCGTGAGAGCGTGCGTTTAATAAAAAAAAAAAAATAAAATAAAATAAAAATTACAAACAAAAAATTTAAACAAAAAAAAGAGTGGAAGCGTGTGTGCATGTGGAATTGAAGGCGCGCGCGCGTGCATTCGTCACATGTATGTGTGTAGTGGTATGCTAATCACCCCTCCTTCATACCGTTACTGCTGGAGAAGGGACTGGTGGGAACGTTGGTGGGGGAGCTTGGCGGGCTCGTGAACGCTGCGAGAGTTGTTTGTAGACACATAATGGAAAAGACCCGGTCAGTCATCTCAGAAGCACCAGGTGATTCTTTGAACGACACCATCTGAGCAATTCAATTCTATATAAGAAGGTACCACATATGGCCCGACCACATAAAAACAACTTATAATCTCTTATAAGTTCCAAGTTTGGGGCAGGAGCGTTCCTACTAGTTGCCACTGATTCAGTCAGTTGCGGACGAGTGGAAGGGCGGGGAGGGGGCGCACCTGACCGTTTGAAAACCGATAAAAACGTCGTTTGGTCGCAACTGACCGAGACCGTTCTGTCAACCGTTTTGCCTTTAGGGATCTGTCTGCCCTCAAACGTGTTGCCAACAAACGTGTTGCCTGTATGGAGCGAGGTGAGCTGTTCTTTAATATACAGTAATGTTGAAGCTAGTTTCACTTGATCGAGTCTCACCACAGAGAATAACATCATTTAAATGTAAAAATTACTTGCGGTTTGGAATGGGGTAACCTAAAATTTTTCTATTTTCAGTTCGTACCATCAAAATCTCACAGTATCAAACAGCAGTGGTTGATTTCTAAAATTATAGCTGCCGGAACGCATCAATTCAAAATTTGTCACAGACACAAATATACTTACATTTTATATTAGCGTATAAGTTTACATCAGGTTATTACAAAAGAGGTCTACATTTTTAAAGCCTTATAAAATACGTATCATACGGGTAAACTTGTATCTAAAAAGGTAATAAAGTTTACTGATATTTCTAATGAACTTCATCGTCAGGTTAGTCGCACGACAATCGAAAACTTGTCACTCATGATGGCGTCACCCCGGAGCCTCAATCAAACTGTAAGTGATGGTTTCGGTGGTTTGGAGATTTTAAAAAAGTTTCCGTAGTTTCATCATTGTGTCGTCATAACTTTATTTCTTGACCTTTCCTTACTCTTTCTGTCCAATGTTGTATGACGGCCAGAAAGCAGACCTCTCAGATTCACTTGAAGATGTCGCTATTGATTCAATAGCATATTTGAAGGTAGAACGACTCTCCGGAAAAAATCTGGAAAGCACATATTCTCGGAAGCTCCCAATTAGTTGCCTTTCATGTATTTTTAATTTTGAAACAAGTTTTTTTTATTTCATTTCCTCCATAGGCTATTGGGACATTTTTTGAACGATAGTAAAATTATGATAAAGATACTATGGATGCTGGTGTTTGATTTTGGAGAAATGTTTAGTGGGGCTGATGATGGGCACAATTTAAAAAGTAGTAGTAAATTTTTGTAATAATTAGGGTTTTCTTTTCATATATTTTTTCGGTAACTTATTTTTGAACCCAAGAGGTTCCGGAACGCCGTTCCGGCGCGATCCCTCTGAAATGAAGCCCAGTCAAACAGAGTTTATCCATACATATTGTTTTGAAAGAATCCACAACAATTTAATAAAATCTGTTCACTAAGTCACTGGCGTTGAAACGTTCCAGCATATAGATACTGCATTACCGCCCTTTGGCGTAGACGGTGGCATGATATCCCGGCCTGTCGCTGTATCCCTTACAGCCTTATTGGCGATACGTCGATTTATTTCTTCTACAACTGAAGACATTTGCAGATCCCTTTGGCTCATACTGTGAGGTGTTTGTGATGATTCTCAGTACTTTGTTTTAGAAGGGCTGCCGCACTCCAGCCTAGGTTGGAGATAATGGAAGTTCCGCACAACTGTATACCGCAAATCCAGACGGGCTTTATGATGGCTTTGCAAATTAACAGCTTGTTTTCCAATATCACCTGAGAGTCCTGCCTGTCAGCCAATTTTTAAAATTGTAAACCATGACAAAATTTAATAGTATAAAAAGTTAGATCCTTAGAATTATTCAGGCACCATTATACATTTTTCACTTCAGTAGAACCTTGATAATCCAAAATGATTACGACCATCAAACGCGCGAGGTTTCCTTAGGTGAATAATAAGTTATAGCCATTGTATATCTAGTAAGCTCCCTCAGCTACAGAACTCTCACACTATTTTGAACGAGATAAATTTATTACTGGATAAAATTTGATAGTAGATAATTTTTCAATTATCGAAAAAATTACGAAAATTACAGCTAGGCTTACCCTACTATTTTTTGTTTAGTAAAGTAAAAATTGTAGAGCAATAATAAACGTTCATATAGTAAAATTCCGTACAATCAGATCTGCGCTAAAATTCCCTTTAGGCGGACACCCGGCTGGATTTTTAAAATTTTGTTAAATTTCTGATCCCATTTCTGGGCCATAAATTGAAAAATTTAAAATTTTTAAAACTGTATATACTACGTACGGATTTTGGTTAAAATTCTCTTAAATTTGAAATCCCACATGGAATTTTTAATTTTGTCAAACTTTTGCCCCATTTTTGAGCTCTGATATCCCCAAAATTAAAAATCTCCAAAATCAAAGACACTGCATTTAGATTTTAATTTAAAAAAATTCTTTTGATTTGGTATGCTATATGAATGTTTGCGATTTTGTCAACATTTTCATCCATTTTTTGGTCCAAAAATTTTAAAAATTGCAAAAATAAAAGCTAAATTTGTACTTTGGTTAAAATTTTCTTTAATATGATACATGGAATTTTTAAGTTTTTATAAAATTTTGACCCCCTTCACATTTTTGCGTACAGCCCTTATTTTTGTGGGTGGTCAATCTAAAAAACAACAGTGTTCTGGTAGGCTACAAGAATAGACACGCCTGCTAAGTTTTACGTAAAACCAATTGATGCTTTCAAAAGTTATCGTGAGATCCCATACACATAGACAGTAGGTAGACAGATAGATAGACACACAGTCTCGCTTCGCCCGTTCAGTAATAATGGCTCCGTTTTGCACTAACGTAGGCTTCTAGAGTTCGGTTAGTAGTTCTTTACTTTAGGCGCCCGTTGTTACCTCAAAATGTTAACTTAGTCCTCATTTTTACAGGCTGAGTCGACCGGAGGCTCAAAAACGCCAAAAACTCTTCAGTATTATATTATAGAAAGTGTAGCTATTAAATAAGAAGACTGTTTCTACTTCTTAGAGAAAGCAGTGAGAACTAGAAATGTGACCGTTCAGGATTGACTAATCGAACCAATCCACAATGGGCCAACGGACGTTCAACGTTGGCGATAAGTCACACACTCTATGAGTTGATTCGAAAAGTCGATATTTCTTCATGAACACATAATTGCATTTTAAAAAATCACAAAGATACGTTCTGAAACCTTTATTTCTTATAGAAAATATATAATTTCTTATTATATATTTCTTATATAATAAAGTCTTATATTTCCTATATTATTACTATAATATACAGTAATAATATTTAGAGAACTCGAAGAAAAGGACATAAATGAAATTATTTTAATTTACAGAAGTCAATGGTGGGATCATCTGCAAAGGATGACAGAGGATCGATTGCCGAAAGCGGCACTGAACTATAAAGCCATTGGTATAAGAGACGTGGGTCATCCGATGATGAGATGGTTCTGGAACATGTTTTTATAATCTAGAAGAAGAAGAAGAAGAAGAAGAAGAAGAAGAAGAAGAAGAAGAAGAAGAAGAAGAAGAAGAAGAAGAAGAAGAAGAAGAAGAAGAAGAGACTATGTTGATTACAAGTTTAACTTAATTCATCATGATCAGATTTTGAATAAACACCTTTATCACCATCCGATGTCATCATCATCGTAAACATAATTCACTGTAGTCATCGTAATCACCGTAGTCTTCAACGTCATCTTCACAAAGGATCTGAATGCGTGGTAATTTTAATAAGTGTAATGCTTGTTTATGCAAGAATTTGTGTTTTTTTTTTACTTTCCCTTGCTTCCGAAATCAATATAAAATTAATTGAAAATACTTTGAGTAGTTTTTTAACGACTAAATATTCTCGAGTCACTCTTTGTATTTTTTAAAGTCTTCGTTATGCGATCGTCGCATTTACTCTGTTAACTGACTTATGGGCAACAAAGCTGGTGGTTTGTTTCTGGACCGTTAATCAAATATTCCTGCAACGTAGGAATCATATTGTACCAAGGATACTTTCTAACAAAACATTTTTTAGAATTTCGACAAAATTCTCGGAACCTGATTTATTGATTACACTGATTTCGTGTCACTAGGTATAACGCCGTTCTTGTATCCATCTTTCTCACCAACTCTAAATCCGGTCTAGTGATGTCAGTTGGTAGTTGTTTCCATCGTCTGTACTCGCGAATCTTGGTTTGGGTTTGTCCACAATTAACCCACATCGCTCTCCGAATTATTTCTGTATTCTTGTTTTGTTATTTACAACAATGTTTTTATTGTTTCAGACAATTTATGGTGTCTTTATTGACAATTTGTAAAATAAGTGGAGTCGACATTCAAAAAAACGCATCCAACCATGTAAAATGAACAGCCAAAATTCTAAATTCTCCGTTTTTATTTTTCGTTAAATTACTATATCAATATTAATATAGTTTTTATTATAGTGCGCCATATATATATATAACATTTTTCAGGGGCGCCGCTAGGATGCTTGCCGCCCATATGCAGTTTTACCTTTGCCACTTTCTTGAATATACTTTTCATATCCCTATTTGCCACACTACTTTGCTTACAAACTTCTATTGTTTTGAATACAAGTTGACAGTCCTAAACGCGCCCGTTTGTCAAAACAAAACATAAATAATTTCTTACGAGTATCTTAGCGGGTAGGTATTTATAGTTTGCCAGCGTCGACATGCACGCGCCTGTCTATAAAATCACAAAGAGACCGCAGCTATAACTCAGATATAAATGTCGCGCAACAATACTTATACGCTTTCTTGGCAGTAAAAACAAAGACAGATGTCAGTACACTGCGACAATGATAACAAAACAAATATCAAGAACAACTCAATAAACGTTAATGCCATATACCTAGACCTAGTCGGTATTAATTGTTTAAATTTATTTTCCAATGTCTGCTGATGAATTTAGCAGTCTACGGACGCCCCTTTTGAATGGCCGGCGCTGACATCTTTTTTTGATGACGTACCTGGATTGCGTTACAAACCTTATCATCGACCATAGCAAAAGTCAATCTCTGGCGCAATCTTCAGGATTTCTCTTGAATTTTTACTGTAGAACATTTTAATATATTTTGTTTGCTCGTCTATGTTATTATTTCTGGTGTGCAGCATGCATAGAACAAAGCTGTAACGATAACATGTGTGGACTGAGTGTGGAGTTGCTAAAAGTAGCCTATATATTTCATTAGGTGGATCACACGTGTCATAAAAACTTATCAACTGACTGGGCTTGTTTCCGAACCAATCGACACGGAGTTTAGTGTGTGTACAGAATCGATATTCCCGTTATTGACTTGCGTGCGCGTATGCACGCATGAATGCATGTGTATGTAAACGCTGCTACATGAAAATGGCATTATTGGTGTATCGCTAATTGCAATAAAGAGGCAGGACAAACCAATTACCGGTAGCAAATAGAAACAAAATAGCGTTTGGTCCCGATTGGGGTGACAGGTGAATTTGACCAGGCTGCCGACGGCGCCACCAGGAGGAAATTAAATGGTAAAAACAACTAATCACGGCTGATAATTAAAGCTGAAATACGAGTATTTCGAAAATTGATTTCTCTTAAAGTTTTGCTGACCATAAAATGTTTGTAGTACGTATAATTTTATATTAATTGTATGCAGTTCTTAACTGTTCTGAATGGCCTGCATAAAAGTATTTTTGTATTACTTATTTTTGTATTTTTCAATGCAGTAGCGCCCTCTTTCCTATAGCCAAAGTATATTTTAACTTAGATTTCATTAAACATTTTTTTCTGCCAGGAGACACACCTACTCTTGAACAGCTTTGATGCCTTCTTCACTGGAACGAAACTTTTTCCACTATGGGAACTCTTTTAGCGTCAAAAACAAATGGCGTCAAGTCTGAGGTGGCGAGGTCCGGACTATAGAGCGAACAGGGGAGAATGGGCCGCTTTAATTTTTGAATTGTAATCATCGTATGAGCGGCGACATGAGGACATCACTAACCAGTAAGAAACGGACAGAATGCTTGATTTTTTACGTTTACTTTGGATGGCTGTTTTTATTGGTCCCGTCAGAAAGTTGGATTGATTTGTCAGCATTTGTGGTTTGCTGTTCTGTTAGAAAATTAATGTGTATAATGCCTTTCATATTCCAAAAGTATGAAGCCATAATTTTTCCTGTTGAACAAAATGGATTTTACTTTTCTTGGTTTTTGAAGATCAAGGATGCCGCCACTGCTTCGATGATATTTTGTTTCCTGGGGTGACAAGGTGTACCCAGATTTCTCCAGTAGTAACAATAGACTGTAAAAAGGCATCGCCCTTTATTTCATACTGCAGCGCATGAGCTACCTACTGTATGTTTGTATTCGTCTGCCAACATGCTTGAAATTCAACGTGAAAATACTTTCTGATAATGAAGCTGATTTATGATACATGCACAGCTATATACACTACCGACACTAATACTCAATGTAGAAGCAGTATCCCGCACCGTGATTTGACCATCATTTTGAATTAATGTGTTGATCCTGTCAGCCATCTCTTCAGTTTTCGCTGTTTATGGGCGTCGTGGGCGCGGTGTCATTCTCGACACGTTGTCGGCCACTTTTAACCATTTACAGACGCTTGTATATGACGTTTCCTCAGCAAACTGTCTTCTAAGTTTTTAACGAATTTCTAATGGTTTTGAGTTTTTATTCGTGAGTAATTTAATAACAATGCTTTGTTCTACGTCTGAGTAAACTTTTACTTCACTCATAGGCCTATTGGTAAAACGAACTGGTTCCTGAACCACTCGGACAGATTAGTACGTATTTATTCCCGCGCATCAGCCAGTGCTACCAACTTAAGCATGTGTTTCGTTTACTTGGAGCTGAAATCAAATTATAATATACATTTGAACGAACCCCGTACAAAGAAATATTTTAAAACTATATGTTTGCACCCACGTTTGAAAGTGGGTCTTAATGAACCTGCATTCCAGTGTGAGGTAACAGCTGACAAGCGCGCGCGTGTTGCGTGAATCTGGTGACATTCATGTCTTATTTTGTGACGAGACGACTAATTAAAAAAAAAAAATGTTATGACTGGTACATGCACCAATATGCAGGCGCGGATCTACGGGGGGGGATGAGGGAAATTCCCCCCGCCCCACAAATGGTCATTTCAGACGAAATTTTTCCGTCGTCTTGTGATGGTAGAATAGTTTTGTGATTGTAGAATAGTTTTGTGATTGTAGAATAGTTTTGTGATTGTGAACAGTTTTGTGATTGTAGAATACTTTTGTGATTGTGAATAGCTTAGTGATTGTGAATAACTTGTGATTGTAGAATAGTTTTGTGATTGTGAATACAATAAAAAAATAATATCACGTTATGTAAGTTTGTAGTTTCACTTTAAAATTACTTTAAATTGTAATTGTACCTTACCTCCATGTTAATTTTTGTTTGATACGTAACTTAAACGAGTAGTGCGTACTTCAAACTGTAAGTGAATATTATTTAAAGAACAATGAACTGACAAAGACATATATGATTTTATACTTGTACGTTAATAAACTTTTTGTTATCATTACAATAAGTGAGAAACATGTATATGTTAATGATAACACCTGGAATATTTTCTTCACTCCTTCCCATCGTTTATACTTTAGACCATTAAAAAAATGGTCCAAGTTTTCATATCCCCACCCAAGTCGACTATATCCCCCAAAAATTGTTTGCCGGATCTGCCCCTGGCAATGTGTGAAACAGCTTAGATTTCAATTTTCTATTGTATTGTATTTATTGTTTATAGCCTAAAGGTACCATACATACAATGTGTAATAAATTTTTTTATTATTTACATTCTTAAAAACGATCGATTTCGGTCATAGACCATCGTCAGGTTATATACAGCACACTTGCGGTCACAATATCGTAAGCAGAGGTCGGAAGCAAACTAACCCCGCGTATATGAACAACAATAGGTTTGCACACTTCTGACGAATTCGCACGAATTCTCACGATTTCGTACGACCACATTTTTTTACGAATTCTGATGCACTGTAACCGCCGCCTAGAGGTGCAGTCGAGAAGATCGCAGAGCGACATCTAGGCCTACAGCTTAGTGGTAGAATACATAATTTTTCGTGTGTTGTAAGAATGATATTTCATGTAAACACCTGTTTAAGTACATGTAAACACCTCTATGCGTCAGTTTATTCATTGTTTAGCAGCTTTTTGAAATATGGGTGTCACGCGCACTACGGACAAAACCACAAATTATTTTTTTAACATTGAAAATGTTTATAAGGACATGTCGCACATTTGAAAACGACCGCTGGTGCGTGATCGAAAATGGGAACCGGTGAGTTTCCATAGAAACTACTTCTTTGTTGTCAATAACGTAGTACACATATAAAACTTCGCTTATGAATGCGACTACATTTACTTATAATCTGTACATTGGTAAGTGAAGAATGAATTCATTGATTGGTGAATGAACATAAATATATATATTTTTTAGATTTATTGAAGCATTTTCAATGCCCTTCTCTGTTCATTGCATTTGTGCAATGCCTGTGCATTTTTTAATTAATAAAGTTGCGTTAGTGGTTATAATCACAAACAGAAATAATACTGTTGCACACCACTATAGAAAAAATTTTCCGATTTGCACTTTCAAACTTCACAGCTCATCATCATCATGGAAGCGTAATCGGAAATTTTTTTCTTTAGTGGTGTGCAAGAGTGTTATTTTTGTTCACAAATTCCTTATAAGAAAAAGATCTAGCGACAATGAATGTTCACAACAAAATGGAAAATGTGTTAGGAGATGCTGCGCCTCCAAAAACATCGTTTGTAAGTATGCTTTCCAGTTAAAACGTGATCATACGAGCACTGAAGATGATTTCGTCAGTGACGACTCCAAAAGCAGCACCCAGCTTGCACAGTTTTTCACAGCAAATTCGTGAGTTAAAATATGACACTCACACTCATTGTGACATGACTCTGTATCAGCTATGAATCTACTCTTAATCGCCGGTCTTCCAAGAACGTGTATAGGCTTTATTTTTTTAAACGATATCTCAAGTTGTTGCAACTTTTTTAACAAACAATTCAATCACAGCATCATGTTTTATTTTGTAAATTTTTCAAAACACGCGTGACTCGTAAATTTCGAAGAGTTCGTAAACAATTAATAAATTGGAAGATGGATTTAGGAATTACCAGGTGTTTAGAAGAAATACGAATTTCATAACACACGAAAATTTTAGTTCTACCGCTAACCTACAGATGGCGCTCGCTCCGCGAACTTTTCAACGGACCCTCGTATAGATGCAGTCTACATTTGAATTTGTAGAAAGGATGTTGTGGATGTCTTGGACAGGGGATTTGCGTTGTTGATGTTACAATGACATAAAAAGACACAGTAAGATGGATGTGGAAAAAGAAATCTGAGAAAAGAAAAAAAGATAGAAATGCAGTATAAAATCGGTTTAAAGCAGATGCAAGAATTCTAAAACGAAAAGGCGGAAAACGAGCATAATACTAAAGAATGCTAAAAGGCAAGAAAGCGATAGAATTATTAAAAAAATGAATGTATGAAAAATTTAAGAAATAATATAATAAGAGATATAAAGGAAGCGAATGAGACGATTATAAGAGGGAAAGTCAAAAAGTAAAGGGAAATTTTCCTTTCCCTTCCTACCATATAAATGGCAACCTTGAATAGTTTGTCATAGTTCACAATTTTACAATTCTTCTGTTAGTTGAAAATAATATTTTATTATTTACAGTTGGCTGCTGTGCTTAAAGTTAATTAAACATAGTAAGCCATGCAAATTGGACTTTTTAGAAAAATAAATTATATATTTTTGATTTTTTTTTTGTTAAGTTTAAACAAGCAACAGGATTAAATTTACCAATGTGCTCCAGAAACTGCAGTTTCAGTTTGTTCTTGAAATCGTTATTTTTCATTGACTCAAAATTTGAGAGAATTTCAGTAACGTTTACAACAAGTGTCAAAATTATGAACGAGCACTTCTTCAGTAGTATTGTAGAAACAACACTTTATTTCAGAAAATGTGCTTGGATTACCCTTGCATAAGCACGACCTGAAAGCGTTTGAAGTACAGTGCTTGTGCGTACACTGTCTACCGCAATTCCTATAGTCCACTGTTCCTCGTAATGACAATGAGAGAGTTCTACCTCACGCGTGTTGGAAGCGAGCTTCAGTTACGGAATCCATGTTTAGAAAGAAGGCGCACAACGTTACTGAAGAGCATAAAAAAAGAAAATTATAGGACACGCATTTTGTATAAAACATTTCGCTCTACAAGTTCTATCCTTGAGATTTTTTGGGTAAATGGAGCAGTTTTGTAGAAATTTACGACGATTAAATACGTTAATTAAAAGAAAGATAAGTTTTAAACTCACATTACTAAAAAAGTAACTTTTTAGAACCTCTTGTTCTTGGTTCTATCATCGTGAACTAACAATCATTCAGTGAGTTATGACCTGATTGAAAGTGGAATTCATCTTTGTGATCCATTAAAAAAAGAACTGCGAGAAAAAAGCATGTTTGTTCAGATAAAGAGATCATAGGAGCGGTGCAAAATTAGCTGAACACGATCCTAAAAACTGCGAGGAAAACATGATTGTTCAGATGAAGAGCTCATAGAAGCGGTGCAAAATTGAATGTACACGATCCTAAAAACATTCTTCCAGAAGGAATTCAAAGCTCGTTAGAAGACTGACCAAATGCGTAGAAGCAGAAAACTATACGAAAAACCAGGCAAGTTTCATTTATGTAAGTGCAAAAAAATGCATTTTTAAAATTCCATTTTGCTTTTTGACTTATGTCAGTAGAACAGAAAACATAATTGCGGTATGGTCACCTCGTAAGAGTGAAAGAATTCCTAAGGCAGTTACGGAAGAATAGAATCCTGGTGTTATATGACGAAAATAAAAGCCTAGAGTCGTATTAATCTTGTAGCCTATAGAATAATGTGAAGAAGAAGTAAGAGAACACTGAAAAGGTGGTGTAACGCAATCAAGGGACAGTAGATGGACAATGATTTTATTGAATAAATCCTTTCTACCTGAACAAAGAACGTTACAAAATCGTTTGTTAATGTTTGTAAATAATTTGTTAAATTTTTAAATTAAAATTATTAGCAAAGAGAAGAAATGGTTCGAACAAAGATTCAGGGAAGTTGCATTTATAAATTCCGAACATTCGTAAAGGCTTCGTTTCATTCGTAAAGCACTTTAGGTAGTTGCTGTGTGGTCTTTGCGGTTTGTGGGTAAGCGGTGTTTGTTGCTAAAACCCGTTTCAGATTAAGCTGAGGCAGCGACCGGCTTACAAATAGAGGCCTACCCATTAATCACGCCACGTTGGTTGCTACACTTTACAAAATAAATTTTCTGAATCTGTCTTGTAGATTAATATAACAAACGCTATTGTCATACATCATAAAAATAAACTTCACCCTAAAAAGTTTCAAGTTAATCTTACGGAAGAGCTTTAAGTTATTTGAATTTTTAATAACTTTTATTTTACAAATATTATATAAGTTAGTTAGTCGGTTTAGTGCGAGATTATAAAAATTATAAAAAGTCTCGCACAATTAGTTAATTAAAATCGACTGAGAGAGTTTGAAATCAAACACAGTTAGTTGTGGGGCAAAAAGTAGGTCGATTGACATGAGACGATCGCTGCAATTTCTTTGTCTACCGATGACGATGCTTATAGAAGTGATTATTTTAAACTATATCACAGACCGAGAAAAGTATTTTTTCCAAGTTGGGCAGACAACGAGGCGCGATTAACGAGGATTAGCCGGCTGACCGCCGCGCAGACCCCTCCGGTCTAGATAGCTGTCTCAAATTAACCTGAATCAAGCTTTAGATAGAGCCTATTTTCGCTTTTACTATATAAATGGTTGGGCTTGCTGCTCTACTTTTGCACTGTTTGTTGACCTTGTGGTATACAAGTGTTCGTGTACAGTGTGTCTTGTGTATGCTGTCCGTTCTATCCTATACGTTTCTGTCTGCACTATTTAGTCTTTTTATCATACACTATGTGAACATCTGTTTCATAATATTGTTACGACGGTCTACTGATTTACAGTGGAAAACAAAATACAAGACACCAATTAAGTCACTAATCACCAGATTTAATTATCCAATTAAACAGTTTGTAATCAACAAGATAGTCCCTTACAACAAATCAAATAAAAATTGTTCACACGCGCAATAATAATGCCAACTAATAGAGTCCCGCACAATTATAAAAAAATATAACACTTTGCCACAATACTTCGAACCGCAGTGGAATAAATCGCCACTAAAAACTGAACTAAGCGTCGCTGAGTGCTTGTATTTATACCCCGCTGACATTCCAGAATACAGTGCATACTACGCGTCAAGAACGCTACTAGAAAACACTAGAGGGTAATTGCTTGCCGCCCTGAACACAGTGTGCGCGGACCGGTGAAATCTGGATCAGTCTCGTTGCGGCCGCGTGACAAGTGTCACGTAATTGTCCTTCATCTCAAAGTAGCAGCAATATGTACGCACACACATTATAGTCGGGCTCCGCTGGAATAGCCGAGAAACACGTAGCAAGTTCTGTGATGTTGTAACAATATATTAGTTTACAGTTGGATCGAAGATGGCTGGCCAATTGTTTGTGTGGGCGAAACGTCGCACCTTATAATTTTTCTGTGATGGCAAAAGCCCGTCATTTAGATTATAATTTTTAAATATGTATGTAATTTGTGTCTTTTAGTGTCCCAGTAGGAAAAACTGTCATCTTTGGGAATAGTAAAAGCCTTATGAGTGCGTCAGTATGTGTGTGTGTCCGCGCACAGGAAAGTGACATTATTGGAGCGGTATTCGCAGGGAAGAGAGAGCAAAAAACCAATTGCCAGTAGCAAATAGAAACAAAACAGCATTTGATTTCGTTGGCCGAACGTAATAATGAGTTCGCAGGTAGATTAAAGCAAAACACAGGTTCATTTGACCTACGAGCGATTTTAATTTTGTGTTGCCGACGCTATCGGAAATAGTAAAATTAAAAAAGAATCACTAAAATATAACTACAATTGAAATTAGAACGAATTCTACGTTTCTAAAAAAAAACCCAGAAACAAAATAGTATATTTAACTACTATTTTAATTAATACAGACATATTATAAAATATTTACAATATACATTCCTAGCTGTTACCCGCGGCTTGGCATGCGAATATTTGACTTTTAATAAGTATTTTAATATAATTTTTATTGTCTATGTCTATATGGCGTTCTGTCAGCTCGTATAACAATTTTGTACACATTAGTCAAATTCTCTCGAAAGCTGTTTTCAACACTTGTACTAAATTATTATGTTGATGCAACAGCCTTTGGAGATTTAAAAGTACCCGTTTATAAAGCCTTTGGAGATATTTATAAAGTCCTGTTAAATCAAAAACGCTAAATTCTTTATTTTAAGTGTTACTGTGCTACAGTGTTAAGTGTTAAGTGTTCAATGTTAAGTGTTTTTATTTCAGCAGTAAACTAAAAACTAAAAACCGTTGTCACCTAACCTCATAAATGAAAACAACACGTATTTTCGCTTTGCATTAAGTAATAGGACAATTTACAATTAGTACAATTCTTCTTTCCCACATCGTAATAGGCCTATATCGATACAATCGCATATTATATAAAACATTGAAAATGTACTGCCGGAATGGATAAATGTACAGTTTATTGATGTAAATTGTAATAAATTTTACAATTATTTATTAGATGCCTCTAAATAGCTTTTGTTTATTTACTTCTTACTATGGTAATTAATTCTGGTTTCCATGGTGTTGTTGACATCTTTAGTAGTAGTATTTAATATATTTCATTACTTATTCATTGCATCATCAGAAATAAGTATAAACATAAATTTTATAACCATTTAAGACAAGTACAAAATATATCACGTATCTGTATACAAAATTACAAAATATATCGATACAATCGCATATTTAAAATATTAAAAACTGCAGGAACAGGTAAAGGTACAGTTCCGATGACTCTAAATATCATTTGTTTATTTACTTATTACTATGGTAATTAATTCTGCTCTCAATGGTGTTGTTGACATCTTTATACGCGTCAACGAAAAGCCATAATTAAAAGGGCCAAAATCGTGCGAACAGGGCAAAATATCAAATTATGAAGTTAGACAGTATTTTTCGGCTTGTGTCAAAGGTCGCCTGTTCAATCAGTGTAACGGTGTAGATTGGTATTTAGAACTCATAAATCTTCAGACTTTGAGTTTTATATATATATAGATTAAATCGTGGTCGTAAACTTTACTGAACAGGGTGAGTAAGAAGACTTTATTTTGTTAAATGTTTTGCATTTACTGTCTTGGATAAAGGAATAGTAACTGATTACTGTAGTGATGGCGTTGTGGTTTAAAAAAAAATGGAGTTGCTAATGGAGAGAGAAGAAACTTAACAATCTGAGTACGTCAATTGTCATAGATTCGTATAATGGAGAATTAAAAGAAACGGTCATTAAAATCGGTGACGACCGCGAAAGAAGTTACAGCTTGAGAACGAATCAATTAAACCCACAGTCTTAATCTTCTTCTCCTTCTTCGTTACCTCAGCATCTTGGCTTACAGCCTATTCCGTCTTCAGTCCTGCCGTCTTCTCCTGGGCCTACCTATATTTCTTCTTCCTTGAGGTCTGTAAGTGATTATCTTTTTTATCAGACAGTCATCGCTTATCCTCTCCATATTCCGTTTCCGTTGCAATGAACACTGTCTAATTCTATCGTTCATTCTGTATGTCCTCGACTCGGCCCTGGTATCTTCATTCTTAATTTTATGGCAGATAGAACAACCTTTCACTCGACTCGTGAACTTCATTTCGGCGTCTTGTATACGCTGAGTTTCCGCAACGCCCACGTCTTGCACGTATAGGTCAGTACGGGTTCTGCCATTGTCTTATAAAACACAGTTGTAATTCCAACAATAATTCAATCAGTGTCAGTTTCCTTATTCTCCTCCTCCTTCCGCCTTAATGCTGTCACTGTTGTATCACATATTATTATTATTATTATTATTTGGTGTTCTGCCCTAAGACAGGTCTTCAAATGGTTAAAGCTCTCCAAGCTGTCCTATCACATGCCAGTCTTTTCGATCCTTCGTAACACCCTCTAATTTTAATGCTATCTATTGACATAATTCTTCTACGCCCTCTTCTTTTTTTCTCCTTTTATGACACCCTCCATGGCAGTTGTAAGCAAGCAGTCTCTTCTTAAACAATGAACTAACCAATTCCTTTTCCTATTTTCTAATACGTTAAGGATTCTTCTCTCTTCCCCTACTCTTCCTGAAACTTCACAATTCCTTACTTTATCAACCCACCTCACTTTTTCCATTGCTTGCCAAACCCACATCTCAAATGCTTCTAATCTTTTCTCATCCTCTTTCCTCAGTGTTCATCACAACGCAGTGGCAGAAATCTTTTTCTGGTCCCATCAATGCCATCAACCTCTGGGTTGAGGAGAAGAAGAAGAAAATAGGACAATTGACAAATTTAATGTCTTCACGTACAACCAGACAGTTACAATGTTACACACAGTTGATAATTACAGCAAAATTTTCATCAGTTATTTAAAAGGTACATAAACTTAGTGTTGTGGGCTTTTAATGTGTCGGAAAATGTTACAAAAAAACACATTTTACTATTGGTCGGCATATTTTATTTAGCGAAATAAATGAAAATAACATTAGGAATTTACGAGTCGTGGATGTGGACAAACTGGTTATGAATAAGCAAACGCCAACTAAATATTAGCGCCGATAACAGGTGCACAATGAAATATGCAAGGGATGACGTACGATGGAATGCATTAAACAACTGACGGAAGTTCGAGACCGTGCATCCGTTTACGTTAAACGTGGTGATGCAAATCAACTCGTCTGTGTGGTTTTTATGCATTTTTAAGCGGATATTCGTTAATATGTTCATCCGCGGATGTGATCCGGTTTTTTTTTTACCACAGCGTTAAGTTACTTCTGCACGTGTGAATAATTAATTATTACTGATGTTGTTCCCGGATGTCAACTGCACTCAGCTAAATTAGGCTACATCTCGTTGTTTCCGCGTATCTGTTTTATTTACTCGTGTTGTGAAAACGTCAGGAATATGTAACATATTCATTGAATATGCACATACAGAGTATAACGTAAAGGCTGTCCTCATTATGCATACTCGAATTATATGCATCAGTATAAGGAAATATCTGTATGGAGAACCATACATGACTTTCATGTTCTAAGATTTATATTTAAAATAATTTTCAAAATGAAATATTTCCATGGAAACTACTTCTTTCTTCAGCGTTAACCACAGTACTGTGGTCACTAACGTATACCACCTCACGTTAGCGCACTCGATTTTCACTGATAATGGCAGTCGATGGTACTGCCGAAACGTCTGGTTTTGGAGAAAACATTTGACCACGGCCAAACAGCCCGGGAAGGAATTTTAACAACAAACTACTTCTTTGTTGCCGATAACGTAGTAAACATAAAAAATTATCCCCTCCCCCTTCAACTAGCATTTTCATTTATAGAAAATTACCTCCCCCCTTCAACTACCCTTTTCATTTATAGATATTTCATCTACTTTTCTACACTAGATTATTATGACCTTTTTTCAGGATACTTCAATTATCAAAATTAAGTACTTTACTCTTGTTAAAATATAAAACGTTGCAGGTAAACTACCCCTTCCCCTTAACCTATCTTGACCAAAATCAATAGACCTTGAGTCCTCTACAACTCGGGGACACATGCAAAACATTGTCTAATTCTGTTTGAATTTGCGGCTGTTATCGTTCTCCATAGAAAAAATTCTACACAGACACACAACCAGACACTTTTCGGAAAATGACTATTCTTCATGTTTCGAGGGTAGTACAATCAAAATCAGCCCTTATCTCCAACACGATTTTTTTCGCCATCACCATACTTACATTTTCTTATGGAACATAATTTCCTATACAAATAGTTTCGTTCAATTAAATTAACAACTTTTAACATATTAAACTATTTACATACCACAATTTGAGTTACAACAATTAAATTATTTGGAATGAATAGAAAAACGTAATGGCACGTATCGATTTGTAAATCATCTGTTTGGTGTTGATCGATTACAAAGACTATCACGGCCGGAGACAACATTATTAAAAATCTTCTTCTTCCTCTGGCTCTACATCCTGCTATGAGATTTAGCCTCCTCAACAATCCGTGATCCGCAGGTTCTCCTCAACACAATCCATCCACCTCTTTCTCGGTCTTCCTCTGGGCCTAGACTCCAAGGGTTTCCATTTTGCGATAGCTATCTTATTTCTGGTCTTCTCCATTCTGTAAATATGTCCTAGCTATCTAATTCTCTGTGATTTAATAAACTCTGCTATGTTTTTGCTGTATATTAATGTATCAAATTCAAGATTCATGCGGATCCGCCAAGTGCCATCTTGTTGCACTACTGGCCAAAAATTCTCGTATTTTCTTCTCAAATCGTTTAAGACTTCTTAGTCTTTCTTCCGCATGGTCCACGTCCAACAGCTGTAAGTCACTACCTTTCTTATAAGACTTTTATAAATTTTTAGTTTAGAATTATGACTTGGGATCCTAGAGCATAATAGTTACTTGTTTGCAAAATACGCTCTGTTTCCCTTTTCTATCCTTGATTTGATTTCCTCACTGTTAAAATTGTCCTCATTTAGTAGTGATCTCAGTAGGTAAAATTCTCCATTTGCTCAAAGCTATAGCCTCCAACATCCAGTGTATTTCTTTCATTATGTCTTGATCTTGAAACACACACGTGCTTCGTTTTGACCTGGTTTATACAACCCAGCCTTCGTTATCTGTTCTTCCAGTTCTATGAATTCCCTTACTGCATTTTTGTTACGGCCGAGTATAACTATTGTAACGGTTGTTACATTTCGTCTCCCCCCCCTATCTTATCTAAACATTCTAAACATGTGCCTCAAAGTGGTGGGGTTGGTCAGTGTGTGTGGTGATTGGCGTGACGTCGATACGAAGTTGAATGTAGCGCGCGCGTTATCTCACGTTGGTCTGTAGTGACAAGCCTGGAGACTACCTATCACCGATTCCCGGTTGTAAGTAGTCAGTAGCGAGAGAGCGAGGCCTCCTGGCTGTTGCCATCACGTCTGTGTAATTTGTTCTGCCTTACGAGGTAAGGACGTATCGAACACATTTGCTTTATTAATTCAGAAATCATGGCTCATTCAGTTTATTATGTAAAGCAGTAATTATTATGTAACAATCAATTAACGCTTCTCATGAAAATGTAATTATGTAGAGTTTGAAGTCATTCCGTAGACAGTATGTAACAGGTTCATGATTTTTGTCAATCAAGATATTAATTAGACCAACTATGCATATTTTATTAAAGATTAATCTTCAATTCATTAACTGATAACCTTTCGTTAATAGTTTTCTGTACGATCTTCATTGTCATAGCAAAATGCATAACCTATCAGTCACGCTTGTTATACTAAAAAGTATATTATATTATATCGTTGCACATGTCACGGGTGGTTAAACCGTTAGAATTAAATTAATCTCAATGTGCAGGCTGCAGGTGTATGGATGAATAACACGTGAAAACTGCTTGTTTGAACTTCAGTCCAGCAAACGGTGCGTGTTCGGAAAATTGTGCTTTTAGCACATGCATTCTGCATTTGCTCCAGTGGTCACGGACATTACCATTTCACGACTTGTGGACATCTCTCGGCGTGTGCCTTCATCGTAGGAAAGTCCGAGTATCGGAGGACTGTCAGGTGACCTCAAACCATTCATACATTTTGGGGACCTAAATCGCAATACAAGTTTCCTCACTCAACAACCTACCACAGTGATCGCAATTTTCAAAAGTCGGAGAGGAAATACTATTTTATCCATAATTTTAAATAATAAAACAGGTGTTAACAAACTATGTCCTGAAAATTGAGTCTGTTAAGACCTGCACTTGTAGTGTCGTGTGCAGCATGGTGACATAGACCGTGACTTGAGAGTAGAAAATAAGTAATTGATGTATACTTAATGTGAATCGTACAGTTAGTCTCAAGTTATAGAATTTAAAATTAAAAAAAAAATATATATAATTTTCCTAATAATAAGGTGCACCTATTAAAGTAATTTAGTCAATGCTCTTAAATAGACAGTAAGGTGAATCTTTTATGATATATGTAATGCAAAGCTATTGTAGGATAATTGTAATGTCAGGAGCCCTAATTGCTGCTCTATTCATCGTAATAAATTTGTGTCGTTTGAATAAATTATTTATTTATTATTACCACGTGTCACGTGTTTTACATATGGCAGCCCACTTTGGGTTCCCAGTGTTGTGACCCTGACCAAGGGGGGGGGGTTACAGTATGTCATCAGCATGTGCCTGATGCCTGCTTTTAGTAATTAAATTTCCATGGGCATTCACTTTAGAAACAGCTGCATGAAGATTATTTATCTATACTAGGGCTATTTCCCGGGCTGTTGGGCCGCGGTCGATTCCTTAAATTGATGTCTGGAAACGTTTCGACCACACCTCCAGGCACCCCATTCTCAGTAGAGAAGAGAAAGACAAGAAAACGTTCACAAGAAGAACACGAGTTATGACAGATGTAGTTAACAAACTAATATCGTCAGCAACTTTTCTTAAAGCGATTTTGAATACCTGGGCTACAGTGTGTCTTATAATGCAAGCAACGAAGTGGTGAATAAGTTGCATAAGTTCAACCTTATGTGCGGGACCATTAGGTGAACCCTTAAGTCAGCAAGTAAAGGAAAACGCCTGAAATTCTACAAGGTGATGGCTCTTCCCACACTCCTTTATGGGTCTGAGAATTGGCCTTTAACGAAAGGCCAGGCCAGTCGCATCCAAGCGGCTGAAATGAGATTTCTCAGGCACGTGGCAGGGTATACTCTCCATGATCGTAGAAGAAACACAGATACACGGCAGGAACTGAATATTATGAGTATACTCGACACGATCGCCCAGCATCGGCTGAATTTTGTGGGAACATCTTTGCCGAATGGATGATTGCCGCATCCCCAAACAATTATGGAACTATAAGCCGAGGGACGGAGAGATGTGGGACGTCCGAGGAAGCGCTGGAGTGACCAGCTGTAATCTTTGCCTATTTGAGATCGCAACAAACCATTTTTGATTTAGTCCTTGAAGATGATGATGATGAACTTTTATTAAAGACAATTCTTTAATTCGTTGGCACGTGTTTCTTTATTAATTTTTTACCATGTAATTGTTGGTAACGGCGAACTACAGTTCTGCTGAAATGTTAGCTATATGTCTAATGTACGAACTTCCAAACTGCATCGAAGGATGCACGGCGATCTTACGCAGAACGCTTTTACAAGAAATAATCTTAATTCTTGTGGTTCAAATTATGATGTGTAAATATGTGTTGTTAAATTTATTAAAAGTTATTTATTTCACTGAAAAACGATCCTTTACTTTGTCGTAAATTACTGTTACTGAATTAATTAAAAGTAATACCTTTAAACAACTTTTCTTATACTGGAGGAATCGAAGTACAGCACAAAAAGAAAGAATTTCGACGAAACCGAAACATCGAAGCATGATAATGTTTTTAATATTTCCTATATAATACAAATATTTACTAGGCCTATATAACAAATATATTTACTATATAACAAACATTATCATGTTAAAACGACAGAGACCGAAGATTTCTAGACTGTGGGGAATCGAAAGTGTGGAAGCGTTACGTTTTTCGATGACGTTACATTTTTGTGAAAATACCCCCAGCCTAAAAACATTATCATGTTAAAAAAAGCAAGTAGTCAGAATGAGAAGGCTGCTTTCTACCATAACTCAATTATTTGTTGTCGGATTCAAATAACTAAGATGCCACTGTGTTAACAATAAAGTGCTACACATTTTATTTAATAAACCAAAATTTGATAAAATTAAAATTCACAGAACTATTAGTGATGAAAAACTAATGTAGCTGTGATTTAAAAATTTGAGATCACAAAATATTCACAAATCGTGCACGCTTTCATACAATAATACTAGTAAGCTCTCTGCACTACAGAACTTGTTCACTATTTTGGAAGAAGTCCATTTACTACTCTTTGTTTAGTAAAGTAACGACTGTAGAGCAGTCATACAATAACACTGAATATTCCAAACAATGGAATTGGTAATTGGTAATTAAAATTGATAATTGATCTAACTAATTAATTCACATCGTAATTAGCATAACAACACCGTACATTCCTGCTAACAGATATTGGTCGAATAGAAAGAGCTTGAAAATTTAAGTATCTAGGGGAAATTTATGAGAATGGTATAAAAAAGTCTGCTATAGAAGAAAGGATTCATAAAATGAAAAGAGCATATGGTATAACTAAAGATTACAGTAATGGTTACAGTAAAAAGTGCATATCTAAAAATGCGAAAATAAGGCATTACAGTACAGTAATGAGGCTAGAATGCCTATATGCAATTGAATGTCTAGCATTGAATTATAATTTAGACAAACTAGAAATATTGGAAAGACGAATTATTAGGAAAATATTAGCCCCACGAAAAACTTCAGAAAGCTGGAAGTTAAGAAGTAATGATGAAATACACAATAAATATAGAAAATATAACAGAAGCAGTGAGAAAAAGAAAACTAGTATTTTTTGAACATTTATATAGAATGGACGATAATAGGTTAACAAAGCAGATCTTCAAATAAATGTGGGGAAAGAAGTCAAAATTAAGTTCGATTAAAGAAGTCAAAAAGGATTTAGAAAAAAATAATATAAACGCAGAAGAAGCAATTGAAAGAGCCGTTTTTCGGACAAAAGTGTTAAAAATAGAAGGAGTCCAAGGTAGGACAGAGAAAAACGCAGGCTCAAAGTGGACTGAAGACAGGAAGAAGAGACACAGTGAAAAGATGAAAGAATATTGGAGTAAAAGAAAAGAGCAGAGAGTAAAGAATTGAAATTGGCATGTGGTCCTTAGATGGCCGATACAATAAACAAAAAAAAAAATCAATATTTATAAACGCAGAAAAAGCAATTGTAAGAGAAGTTTTACGGGGAAAAGTGTTAAAAATGGAAGGAGTCCAGGGTAGGAGAGAGAAAAGCGCAGGTTCAAAATGGACCGAAAACAGGAAGAAGAGACATAGTGAAAAGATGAAAGAATATTGGAGAAAAAGAAAAGAACAAGGAATAAAGAATTGAAATCGGCATGTGGTCCTCAGATGGCCGATACAAATACGTAGAAAAAAATTCAATATTATTTTTATTTTGAGCAAATAAATAAACGCAAACAGTAAAAAATATTTATGTAAGCTACGTAAAACAGTTAACAACTAGTAGCCCTACCTATACGAATTTATAGGTAATAGGCCTACAAACGTTTTACGATTTTTACAGCTTTATTGGGCAGACTATTTTCGAAGTACGGTACTCGTATTTCAGTTTTAATTATCAGCAGTAGTTAGTTGTTTTCCCGCTTAATTATCCTCTGGTGTCGTCGGCATCCGGGTCAGATGCACCTGTGCGTCTGTGTACTTTAATCAAAGTTCGGAATCGCCGCATACAACGTTTGGGCAAAACGGGCCAAATGCTATTTTGTTCCTATTTGCTAGTGGTAATTGATTTTGTCCAGTTGTCTCTTTAGTGCAGTTACCGATGCTCTGATAATGTCACTTCCATGCAGCAGCATAAACACACATTCACATAGACACACCTGCATGCGAGCTCGTAATCAATAATCTGTACGTGGTTTATGTGTAAGATCGGACATCGATTCGTTCGGAACAAGCTCATTCACTTAATACTTTTCTTTACACGAGTAATACAACGAACGAAATATAAAATACTAGCTGTTATCCGCGGCTTCGCACGCGAATATTTGACTTTTAATAAGTAGACTATTTTAATATAATTTCTATTCTCTATGTCTATATAGGTTCTGTCAGCTTGTATAACAATTTTGCACTCATTAGTCAAACTCTCTCCAAAGCTGTTTTCAACACTTGTACTAAATTGTTATGTTGGTGCAACAGCCTTTGGAGATTTAAAAGTACCCGTTTATAAAGTCTTTGGAGATATTTATAAAGTACCTGTTAAATCAAAAACGCTAAATTCTTTATTTTAATTGTTACCGTGTTAGAAGCATTGTATAACACACTAAACGTTATGTTTTCCTCTACTATGGCTTTTATTTATTTCAGCAGTAAACTAAAAATCAAAAACCGTTGTCATCTAACCTCACAAATGAAAACAACATGTATTTTCGCCTTGCATTAAGTAATAGGAAAATTTACAATTAATACACTTCTTCTTTACATTGTAATATTTCGATACAATCGCATGTTATAAAAAGCATCAAAAATATACTGCAGGAATGGATAGATGTACAGTTCCGATGCTTTTGTTTATTTACTTGTTACTATGGTAATTAATTCTGGTCTCCATGGTGTTGCTGTCGCCTTTAATCGTAGTATTTAATATGTTTCGTTACTTATTCATTGCATCTTCGGAAATACGTATAAACATACATTTTATAATCGTTTAAGACAATTACAAAATATATAGACGTATTTGTGTAACAAATTACAAAATATATCGATACAATCTCATATTAAAAACACTAAAAACTGCAGGAACGGATAAAGGTACAGTTCCGGTGCCGCCAAATGTCATTTGTTTATTTACTTGTTACTATGGTAATTAATTCTGGTCTCCATGGTGTGTTGACATCTTTATACGCGTCAACGAAAGGGTTTAATTAAAAGGGCCTAAATCGTGCGAACGGGGCAAAATATCAAATTCCAATTTAGACACTATTTTTCGCCTTGTGTCAAAGGTAACCTGTGCAAAGTTTGGTGGCAATCGGTGTAACGGTGTTGATTTATATTCAGTAGGTCTACCCATAATAAATCATCAGTCTTTGAGTTATATAGATATAGGATGTCTTTTAACTCCATACTCCAAATTTATAATGCAGTCCAAATATGTCATCTTTTCTTTCATGTGCTCTGGACACCAGAAGGATACGATTTTTATTGTATGACCATTGAAATTAGCAACGTTTAAGATATTTATTTGAAGACGAGGTGTGTTTTTCTTTTGAAATAAGGCGCGTTTTGAAATTATAGGTGCAACGAAGCAAGATCGCGCAGGCACAGTGTTGTATTATGACGTAATACTCGGCATACGTATATGCGATTGTTGTGACGAGTGAGCGACTTACGACAAAGTGTCCCGCCAACGGTGAAGTT
This sequence comes from Magicicada septendecula, assembly GCA_034769895.1. Lineage (NCBI taxonomy): Eukaryota > Metazoa > Arthropoda > Insecta > Hemiptera > Cicadidae > Magicicada > Magicicada septendecula. Next base: position 584,090,840 of record CM068369.1, read on the forward strand.
CGCAACGTGGTACGTTGTTTACTGTGAAAAAAACTTCAGTGCTGTTGAAACCTAAACACTAGAGGTGGGCCGATATACCTGTAATAGGTATTTTGGAACGATATTTTTGTGGAACGGATGTAACAGTGACTGAAAAGTTGAAATACCTGTTATTCGCGGCGACGCTGTTCCGAGTCGAGACACGCCGCCCTCGCTGTTCCAAGTCGAGGCATACCCCCTACGCACCCACACAGACACACACACACACAAAATGTACGCAAGACACGTAAACCAAGGCCAAATACTAGGCGTACAAAAATATCGCTGGAACGCAAGGAACAGCCAGTAACGAGTATTTAAAATACTAGGTATTTCAAATACTAGTGGTATCACCGATACACAAGGAACAACGCGTTCCAGAGTAACAGTAGTATTTTAGTAACACCTAATATTTCAGGAACACCTAGTATTTCAGGAACAGGTAGTATCAAGCATATTTCGAGTAAGAACTAGTATTAGCCACTTTTTCGTCCTGTATACTTCATTCTGCGCAAAGAGACGGAGCTGTTTTTAATAAAGGAAATAATTTATCCTGCTGTTACATTTATTCTCGTGTGATATGCAGGTATATAATACAGATTATATGCTAATAATTATATATTATACTAGTCACCAACTTGTAACTAAAATCGGTTGTAAAACTTTATGTTTTTACTCAAAAAAAACTTTTATGTTCCGATCGTTAGTGAAATAGTTGAATTTAATTATATTGAGTTATAACCTATAGAGTGGCTGATGTTGATAAGCTATATTATACTTTTTATTAATGTGATTTTAACTTCACTACACATCTCACGTAAATGATGAGATTGTTGTAATGGACATTTATGCACTTTATCTAGTTCTGTTCCTTAAATATCTGTAATGCATTTAATTTACTTTTGTTGTTGCTTATTATTTATAAGTTTTTATTTATGTATTTATATTTATTTTATTACAATTTGTTTTTTTTAATTTGTAAAATTTTGTTTATTCTCATTCACTCTTGTGGCTTACTGTTATGTTTTTATTATACGTTTCTGATGTTTTTTCACATTATTTTTCGTGGTATTACGTGTAGGCCTACTCTAAATTATTTAATTGCCCCGAGTTTCGCAATTGATTTGTCTAACCAATGTTAGTTTGTTTACTACTAGTGAAAACTTAAATTGGTATTCCCAAAGGGAGATAGGCCTATAAATTCTCTTGTTTCTTATTTTCATTTAAACAGTAATAGTTTAATAAAGTCACAGTGTAAAGTAACACTGTTAATACTTTTAGTTTCAATTTATTTCTTATAACAAATTATATAGTATAGGTTATATAATATCTTCAAATAAATACACAGCAAGTAGGTTTATTAATATATTAATAGGTTTATCTAGGTGAAAATAAACCTACTTGGAGTGTATTTATTTGAAGATATTACATAGGAGACCTGCAGGAAACTCAAAACGAGTTACTTACAAAGGATAATATAGGTTATGTATATATAGTATATAATAACAGGTATTTGTACCTGTTATTTTTTTGGAACGGTATTTTCATACCCAGTATTTTAAAATAACAGTTTAGCCCACCTCTACTAAAGACGACTTCTGTGAGGTTTACAGGCCAAACTGGCAGTGAATTAGGGGAGGACAAACTAATATCTGTGAGGAAGATCGTAGCGGTTGCCCAATATTGATGACAGTTGATTCGGTGGAAGGAGTGAATGCGAAAATACGTGAAGATCGCCGATTTATGTTTCACAATTGTCCGTTCAATTTCGTAACATTTCATGATCAATAATGTACGATATTTTGATATAGGAACTTTGTTATACAAAATTGTGTACCGAAAATATTATAGCACTGAGCAAAGATATTTAGCGTTTAAGGTCACGGAGGATGCTTCTCCTATTAAACATGCACAAGTATGCGCAGTGTCATCTACAACTGGGATATGTAACTGAACAGCAGAGTGCTCACTAGCGTCTAGGGGATGGACCTTGTGGGGCGCATGTGTGGATGTGGTGGAGACGGAGTGTAAGGTGGATTATCACAGTACCGGCGTCTGAGAGCCGCATCTTAACCTCAATTGATAACACGTCTTCTGTTTTCAATTGCTTTTAGTGAATTAATTTGGTGATTTTTTATTAAAGTGAAAACGTAAATAAAAAGTATTAATTATAAAACATCTCTCTCTCTCTCTCTCTCTCTCTCAAAGGGGATTTTCATCGGTTATTGCCGCATACCCACACCTAACCGCCATCTATTTCTGTCCTGTGCATCTTCTTCTGCCAAGTTATGATGTTCCATGGCCTTCCTCATGTTTTCATACCAGGACAGTCTAGGTCTGCCCCTTTTTCCTCTGCCTGGTGGCTTCCACTGAAATATTTTCCTCGGCCATCTCTGTTCATCCATTTGGAGTAAGCGACCGAAGCACTTTAGGCCTCTTCGTTCTACTCTATTAATAATTGTGTCTTCTGCATGCATCCTTCTTCTGATCTCCTCGCTGGTTATTCTCTCCCTTCTTGAGACTCGAGAACTTCTACGGAGATAATCTATTTCCACGGCATTCAATTGTCGTATAATTTCCGTGCTCAACGTCCATACCTCACAGCCGTAAGACAGAACTGATTCAACAAAAGCTTGTCCTATATGAATCTTTGTGGGTCTCAAAATACGTTTGTCCCACCAAATAGAGTTCAAGCTTCCTAGAACTTTCCTGCTCTGTTCTATTCGTTTTTTTGATTTCGGGTTTTCTAGGCATTCCCGTGTTATTAGTGCCCCTAGGTATTTAAATCAATCGACCTGTTCAATTGACGTACTGTCTTTAATCAGTACTTCAAATCTGGCATCGGAATTAACGACTAGATATTCTGTCTTATTTACATTAACATTCAATCCCCACGTTTCGTATGCCTTGTATAGTCGGGTGAGCATAAATTCGAGGTCATAAGAATCTTGTGCTATTACTGCTTGTTCATCAGCAAACTGGATATTAAACAAGCAGTCTTCTCCGATAGTGATACCCATTCTACCGCAGCTTCTTCTCCATTGTTGTAGCGCGACTTCTAAGTATATATCGAATAATAATGGCGACAAACTACAGCTCTGTCTTAAGCCCTTGGTGGGATAGATCACGTCTGATAGTTTACTACCTACTCGCACATAAGGCTTGTTATCTTTATAAAGCTTCTTGATTATATTTACAATAGGGGATGTAACTTCCATGGCACTTAGCGTCTGCCACAGCTTGACTCGGGGGACGGAGTCATAAGCTTTCTCCAAATCAACAAATGCTATGTGTGTTTCTTCGTTTCGACTATTCCTTTTTTTCCGTAAGTTGTTGAATAATAAATAAATTATCCACACATGATCATCCTGCTGTAAACCCACTCTGGTCCTCACTTATTCTCCCTTCTGTTTCCAATTCTAATTCGTTCTTGATTAGTTTACAGAATAACCTACTAAGCGTACCGTTAGCACTACGTCCCTTATAGTTGGCTGGATCGTTCTTTTTTTCCTTTTTTACAAATTGCTGAGATGTATGAAATTTTCCACTCACTTGGCACTTAGCATTGTCTTATACATGCATTCAGTAACCCTGTGAGGTGATGTATAAGTAATTTTCCGCCATATGTTACCATCTCCGTCATTATCCTTCCAGGGCCCGGAGCTCTACCATTCTTCATGGATCCAATCGCTTCTACAACCTTGTCCTCTGTAATTTCAGTGTTTATGTTCTGCGTATGTCTGTCCACGTCCTGCGTTGTTATGTTATATTTATTTCTGTTTTCTGTAAATAATTCCTAGTAGTGTTCTCTCCATTCTTCCATCGGTATTCGGTTAACGTTTCGTCCAGTCCTATTAGTTTTCATTGACTTCAAACATCGCCATACTTCCAACCACCCAATCTGCTTTCTATTTTTATGCATTTCCTTTCCCACATTTCATTTTTCCTTTCTCATATTTTATCTCTAACTTCTCTGTCTTTAATTTCGTACTTATGTCGTTTTTCTTGTGTATTGTTAGCTAACCATATATTGCAGAGATCATTTTTTTCTTAACTTTTTCCTGTATTTCTTGAGTCATCCACAGTGGGTTGTTCTTCTTTTTTATTTTAAGACCAAATGCTTTCTTTGACGCTTGATGTAAAGCCGTTATTATCCTATTATGTATAAAACATTATAACAAAATATAATTATGTAATTTTAAAGAACAATACGTGACCTTGCATTGTTTACAGAAATAAATGACTGGCAATTTTCTGCCTTTCTTATTCTCTCGTCCTCCTGTTTATTTTCTGACTATTATTTTTTGTACTTTTAAATCTCCGTTTGGTAATGTTTGTGTTTGGAGGCGTCTTATCCTACGTAACATGGAAAGTGAAAAAAAAAATCATAAAATAAGAGAAATAAAAATGATTTACTAAATGCGCAATTTAAAATAAACATATTAAGAATTTAACTGTATATGAAATTTAAAAAATATTGTTAACACGAGTTACAGAATTATAAAAACATTAAATGGTACATTGAGGATCAGTCAAAAATAACACAAATTTTAACTATTTTGCGCGGACGTTTCGACAGTGTTTATTGTCATCTTCAGGACCTGTGTATGAAATACAAAAGAAATGTCAAACACAACGGAACAATTAAATATTTGGGTGAACGTGTTCATGTATGTGAGTGTGTGCGTGCGTATGTATGTATCATTGTATATGTGAAGATTTATGATAGTTTGTTTACATCTTCCAATTATCTTTAAGAAAACGAGCAAATTATAGTATGACAGAACTTAATTTATACAGTATTACAGTTTAAATTACTAAATGTAATGATATTTTAATTAATTAAACAAACAGTAATCAACAATTGGATATTAGATTGGTACATAAATTGTTTATACCTACAGCAGTCAACATATAGTAAAGTAAAATATATTACCTATAACTAAAACAGATTAGGGGATGTTCACTATGTAATTATTAAAAGTTATTTTTAACATGTTTCACTCCCTACTGGTATTAACAAACAATCATAATTTAGAAACATACAATTTACACAATAACTGTAGAACTTTACGACTTACATCAGATAGTTGACATAAGGTTACAACAAAAGTTTCAGGTAAATTTTACTAACAGGTAAACTTGGATAATAATTGTAATCATATTGTAAAGTATAGTCAAGAGTACTATAGAATATTGTAATTTATGTATGTGTCCACAATCACACCTTCTCTATCACCCATTCTCCCCCTACCAATCCTTCTCACAGCCTCTCACTCTAACCTGAAATCGCTCTCACACACTCACATACACGAACACGTTCACCCAAATATTTAATTGTTCCGTTGTGTTTGATATTTCTTTTGTATTTCATACACAGGTAGTGAAGATGACAATAAACATTTTGTCGAAACGTCGACACAAAATAGTTAAAATTTGTGTTATTTTTTACCGATCCTCACTACCCATCCTCTAAAAAATTCATTGTTTGACGGTCACTACAAATTTAAGGATTTAAATGGTACAGTTTAAAAAATAATTTACTTCATATTTGTGTACGCTATATTTAAAGTTTCACTAAAACAATACACCCATTCGTCATCAACGTAATACTGTATTACTTATCTTCTAATACTGAGACTTAGTGTCCAAAAAATTAGACCAACTCTCCACAAAACTGCGACTTACCTCAGTTTCAAACATTTCCGTGTCAGCTTCCCGTGTCAGCTTCTCCTTCTTTAATAAGCTCACTTTATCAAACAGTCGTTCGTTTCAAAGTATCACAATAACACACCGTAAGTAGTGTTAATCGAAATAACAATTTTGTGCAAAACGACTGATAATTATTGTTATTTAATACTTCGTATTGTTTAAATTAGCAGCCATCCTTACAATTTCTTTTATGAATTTGCTAACTGCTATAATTTTTTATTGTTCGACTAAGCTTTTCGTCATTACTGACATCTTCAGGTCTTAAACAACGTCTATCAACTGTACGTTGTATGCTTTTATACTTTAGGCCCCTCCCCTTATGTCGTCGCCCCTCCTATTGGTTCTAGCTGCTACCGCTCTTCACGGGAACTTTGTCTACCTTTTTCCGTTACGCATTTTCTAACGTCCGTCAAATTGTTTTAAGAATCTCCCGTTAATTTCTTCATTCTTGACTTATAATTTTTTGTAACCTTTTACATTTCGTCATTTTTTAGTGTGTTATTCTTATTATTTTAATTTATTTTTGTTTATTGTTTAATATATAATAAAATATTTCTTCATTTGTAAAATCCACTTTTATATTCATTAATTTATTTTTATCTTCTTTTTTAACTTTAAGTATTTCTAGTTCTTCTATTAATTTTCTTTTTTGCGGATTGTTTTCTATTTTGATTATTTCCATATTTTCATTGGGATTTATGAATTTATGGCCTGATTCGTTGAAATGTCTTGCATATAGTGAGTTCGTTACTCTAACCCCTTCTCCTTTTGCGTGTTCATTCATTCTAATTTTAAATTTTCTTCCAATTAGATTTAAAATTGGAATGTAAAATGTAAAAGGTTACAAAAAAATTATAAGTCAAGAATGAAGAAATTAACGGGAGATTCTTAAAACAATTTGACGGACGTTAGAAAAATGCCTAACGGAAAAAGGTAGACAAAGTTCCCGTGAAGAGCGGTAGCAGCTAGAACCAATAGGAGGGGCGACGACATAAGGGGAGGGGCCTAAAGTATAAAAGCATACAACGTACAGTTGATAGACGTTGTTTAAGACCTGAAGATGTCAGTAATGACGAAAAGCTTAGTCGAACAATAAAAAATTATAGCAGTTAGCAAATTCATAAAAGAAATTGTTATTTAATATTTTAACACCACGTAATGTTTATTTGCATTACAAATTTTTAAACATGCTGTCCGATTACAAATCTTTATCTTCAGTATCCAATTATATTCAGAGCTTTAAGATAAAACGTTCCGATTTATAACAAAACGTTCCACACAATATCTTATAAGCCAAACTTTTTAAAATCGTCTTCTTGCAACGTATGCAAGTGGCGCACACATTTCGCTCAGTTGTCTGCTGTCACTGTATCAGTTGCTTCATAGAATATGTTTACACACAGCTCGCAGTATTGTTTTTGAGTGTCATACTAAAAGAAATTGTAATACAAATCCGAATGTTTAAACTTTTTAGTATTGATCGTGTGCTCTGCAATTGTTCTGTTAGTAAACAAATAATAGAGAAATGTACATTTTTGTAATTTGTAATGCCCATATTTGAAATCTTTGAACTCAAAGAAAATGCTAGCAATATAGGCCTCAAAATCAACATAGATAAAACAAAAATATTAGTGCAGACTAGAAGAGAAAGAAACTACTGTAAAAAGAAAAATGTCGAAACTACTGAGAAAGAATAATGTCGAAAAGGTGGACAACTTTAAATACTTGGGAAACATATTAGAAAAAAAAAACGGCACAGAAGAAGCCGAAATCCGGAACACGATACTCCAAGCCAATAAAGCGTATTTCGCCACATCAAGTATCTTCAGATCATAAGACATCCACAGAAACACGAAACTAAGGATATACAAATCAATAATAAGACCATCCTAACCTACGGGTGCGAAACGTGTATCCTGAACTCCAAAGCAGCAAACACTCTCGATATCTTTGAAAGAAAAATATTACGAAGAATCCTGGGAACAGTTAATGACGTACGTGGCTGGAGAATAAGATATAACTTTGAATTGTATCAAATGTATAAAGAACCACCGCTAACACAATACATAAAACTATAGCGTCTAAGGTGGGCTGGTCATGTAGCCAGGATGGGGAAGACAGAATACCATGAAAACTATTGAATACCAGAATCCACGGAAAAAGACCAGTGGGAAGACCGAGGAGAAGATGGGAAGACGCGGTGGATGAGGATGCGAAAGAAATACTGAAAGTGCGTTCCTGGAGGAGGATGGCTACCGACAGGAGAGAATGGGGGGAAAAATTTAAGGAGGCCAGGGCCCCAACAAGGGCTGTAGTTCCATAAGAGAGAGAGAGAGAGAGAGAGAGAGAGAGAGAGAGAGAGAGAGAGAGAGAGAGAGAGAGAGAGGAGTTGGAAAATTATCTACTATCGAAATTTATGTAATAATAAATGCACTTTGTTCATAATAATGAACGAGTTTTTTAGCTCAAGGAGTATAATACTAGTTCATCGGTACAGTTCATTAAAAAGTGCGATAGAGTATCGACGTGCAAGATAGAGTCACATTCGCGAGTGAAACACCAAGTTGCTCAGTTTATGAAAATTTTACAGCGTTATTGATGTTTCATGTTTATGAGCGTCACTGCAAACAACCGGCGGTATTTACTCGGAGATCTGTTTACCGAGTTTTAATTTGTGTCGTAGTTAGCTGGCAATGTGCGTCTCATGTGTGCTGTGTGCTCGCTGGCCTTTGATGTCGTCGTAGGCGCGTCTGAAATCAGTGTTGCCAACTGTTTTCCACCGCTTGAATTTTGTTTTCCATATTGTTTGTTTTTATATCCAATGCCAACTAAACCACCGCTTACGAGAGTCAGTTAAAAAGTTCGCGGATGGATATCTATAGCTCAGTAGTAGAACTAAAATCTTTCGTGTGGTGCAAGACGTGTATTTCGCGTAAACGCCTGTTAATTTCCAGATATATCTGTCAATTTATTCACTCTCTACCAGCTGTTTGAAATTTTCCTGTCACGCTCGTTTTTATTTCACAAAATCAAACATCGTATTGTGATGAATTCTCTGTTAAAACGTTTTAGCGCCAATGGAAAATCAAAATGAAATTGCAAATGTGTTAGGAGGTGCTGCGCCTTCAGAAACAACGGTAAGTAGGGCACACTCGAGTTTAAACGTGGTCGTACAAGCATTGAAGACGATCCCAGTAGTGGACGTCCAAAAAGTGCAAAAAAATGACAATACTGAAAAAATTTCATAGGGTTTGGAAAAAAGCATATTGAGAAATGGATGAACTTGGTGTGAAAAATCGTTGTGCAACATGGCTGCCGCATCTGGAGTTGTTGGATTTTTAGGGAATCCAGTGGGGGGGGTCACCTTCAATGCTTGTACGACCACGATAAACTCAAGTGCCTACTTCCAAACCGTTGGTTTTGAAGTCGCAGCATCTCCTGATACATTTACAATTACGTTCTGAATTTCTGTTGGCGCCAAACAAGTTTTAACAAAGAATCACACCACGATGTTTGATTTTGTTCGTTTTTCAAAACACGCATGACACGTCAATTTTAAACAGCTTCTAAACAATGAATAATTTGATAGATAGGTTTGGAAGTTAACAGGAGTTCACATAATATACAAATCTTGCAGCACACGAAAAATTTTTAGTTTTACCGCTAAGGTACAGATGTCACTCCGCGAACTTTCCAACTGACTCTCGTATTCGTCTTCGTTGAACGAGAGAAGCAAGTTCTCGGTGCCAACTTGGTACTTCTTTGTCTGTCTATCTGTCTGTTTTGGAGGATGTCTTACGATAACGTCTGAGAGCGTCAACTGATTCTTCATAAACCTTGGCATGCGTAACCGTGCTTTACCTCAAAGACTCCTATTGTTTTTAAGATTGATACTGAAAAAAAAAACAACAAGGCCGGAGGCAAAAATATGAGAGGTTAAAATTAGGGGAAAAATCACAAAAATATGTGAAGGATACAAATTAAAAACAATTTTAACCAAGATATAACAATAACAAAGAAAAAGAATATGAAATTTCAATAACTTGGTTCTAAAAAGGAGTCGAAACTATGAAAAATTGTGACTATCCATGAGCTATGTGAGCTATCAGACAAAAGGAAATTTCAGCCCAAATCCGATTGTAGTTTTTACTTTGTAAATATTTTAACTTCAGAGGCACAGCGGGACAAAAATGAAAGTCAAAAATTTTTAAGTGACTGTGTGTAGGTTATTTATGAGACGACTCCAGTCCGTTGTAACAATATAAAGTTTTTGTTGTGTGTATAGAATAATTAACTTTGATATTTAGCAGCTATTTGCAGCCTCTTCTGTACGCGTGTAAAAAAACAGTGGCATATAGAATTTTGGCATGGGTGGGGGGGGGTCCGGAGTCGAGTCGGCTTCATACAAACGAAAAAACAAGTTAAGACTAATCAGCACTACTAACTTTAAAGGGGCTGAAAAAACGTGTTATAACATCCTCAAATCAGTCCCATTAATGTAAACGGTAATAACACAATACAAATTCGCGTTACTGGAACATCGTTTACAAGGTATTTAGTGACTGAATTGATTTTCCTATATTTCATATTTCAAACGACACGCTAATGCTGTGTAATAAACCTGTTTGTATATTTAAGAAAGAGGTACTACTATATTAGCATACACAGCTGAAAAAATAATAAAACAGCCTAAAAGTTTAGAGATTTACAAAATTAGTGACATTTTTTCGACTCTCTGGTGGGTGGGGGGGGGGTCCCGTTCGTCTCTCTCGTAAATACGTCCCTGTAAATAAAAACAGATAAAAAGTAAAAAATAAAAATTAAAAAACAAAAATATGAAGTATGAGAGTCAGTGTATGGTCACATCCTCGTGGCGTTTGTCAGCTAAAGCTAAGAATCGTACATACCAAAAGCTATTGTGAAAAGTGAATCACAGACAACACAGATTGGATTACTTCTATAAAATTATCTGTACTAAAGTACTTTTCTGTAGCTAGTGAATCTCTTAGGCGTCAATTACACTATGCAACTGATTGCAGAAAAAATTGTGGCACATCTGTTTAAATGAGACCTATTACACTTAACTGAAATCGGTTGCACGGTCTGCAACAATCGATATGCTATGTCCACTCTTGTGCGCTTTCAACTTAAACTTCGCTTTCAATTTTCAATTCTGCTTTCAACACCGAGTAGTTCTTGCGCATGCCTTAGACCGAAAGTACTGAACGCATGCCACAAATTGTCTACACCTGTGCGTCACAGTTGTCAATGTTTCTCCAGTGTAAACGTGAGAATGGACGTGACTGATACTGCTATGTTAGCGGGTATAAGTGTTGAATTTTTAGTGCTGAAAAGAGTTGAAAAAATATCAACCCTCGATATGGTTGAAAGATTATTTAAGAACGCGAAATTTTGGAATTATGAGAGACCTGGATGATACAGTTCTGTTTAAGAACTTTACGCGAATATCTAGAACGAACTTTTACATGCTTTTACAAATGGTGAAGCTTAAGATGGCAAAAGAAAATACTCGCTTTAGAGAAGCAATACCAGCTGAAGTGAAATTAGCAATCACACTTAGGTATTTGGCTACTGGTGATTCATTTACTTCTTTGATATACTTATTTAAAGTATCCAAGCAATTCATTTCATCAATGCTTCCCGGGGTTCTTTCACAGTCAGTTCATACTTCGTAGCCAAAACAGCGTAAGCATCATTTCTTTTCATTTTGTTTGTATAATTGTTTTCGGTAAAGTCCCATAAGGCACAATGTGACCTATAATCTTCAATAAAGGCCAACGTTTGTTCTGCCGACATGATAAACAATAAATACAGTCACAGTAATCATGAAAACTGAAGAAAACCTTTCTGTAAAACTATGAAGTTGCACGGCATGTTGAAAGAAGATCCACTGGTGGTGGAATCACGTGCGTTACTGAATGCGTCGCTAAAAACGGTGACCTTCAACTGATTTTGAGGCATGCTTTGTGCATGCGTTACGTTCGCTAGAGGGAGGTCCTACTGAGCATGCCACAAAGGCACGAAAAGGGCACTAGTGGACAACTGTTACAAATGCAAATGCAACTGCTCGTGCAACTATTAGTTTCACGCGCTCGGCGTAAGGCATTGATTCAAGTGTAGCCTATTATACTATGCAACCGATTGCATGCAATTCGCCTGCGCGCATTCTGTGGACAACGAAGAAATTTCATGACATGGGATCGAAACAACGTATGTAATTTTTTACAAAACCGCCAATATCTCGAAAACAAAAATAAGGATTTTATTAAAACAAAAACCATAATATAATTTTAAATTTTATCTAAATTTTAATTGGTGACACTATACACGTTATCTCTTATAAAACGAAAGTCTGTGACATGCTGAAAATTTCACTACACGCAAATTAACAAAGAAATTTCATGACATGGGATCCTTTTAAGGTTCTGTTCTTGAAAATTATTAAAGTTATTGGTTAAAATTTACGTCTGAAACGATCACCAGACTTCAAGGAACGCGATGGTGAAAGACGTTTTTTTCATCGGATGAATGAATAGTTTCTGAGGTTAACTTGGCCAACGAAACAAACAAACTTTACGTCTTTAGAATAGTACGAGAGGCTTTAGATAATAGTGTCGTCGTAGCATAGACAACAGGCTTACTCTGGAACTGATTGCAGAGCAGTTGTAGCCTGTCTTCACTACCCTGCAACTAGTTTCACGTAGCTTTGAAATCAGTTGCATGCAATCAGTTGCGTATTTTAGGCTAACATTTTTAGGTCTGCGCGTTTAATAACACTACGCGTCTTCAACAACCATCAATTGATTACATATACAGGAATATAATTACTGTTATCGAAACGTAAATTAATTAAACGAGCGAAGCGAGTTCTAAGTTTTAACTCGACCGTTTGACATTTGGCTATCTGTCTATTTGTCTATCTGTTTGGGATTTGGGGTTACAACCCATTTTCGCTTACTACTGATCATCGATATTTACCGTTCAAGATCACACAGGAAACCATAGCGGCTTCCTCTACTACGTTTTTTCTAACAAGCACACGTGTAAACAGGCTCATTTAATTAAGATATGTAACTATATAGTAAAGGGATTCGTGCCCTGTCATAGGAAGGGAGGGCACAACGTTGTATAGGCGCGGCTAAGAAGGGGAAAAGGATACATTGGAAACGGAAAATAGTTGAGATGTACTATAAAACTTTGCAGGCAACATCTTACTTTTACCCTACATAACCTATTGATTTTAAGATTGATCCCTCCGAAAAGGAGGGAGGCAAAAATATGCTAGGGCCCAAATGTTGAAAAAAAATCACAAAAGTACATTTGGGGTATCAAATTGAAGCAACTTTTAACTAAAATATAAATTCAGTATTCGTTTTAAAAAATTTTAAAAATTTAGGACGCCGAGGGCCAAAAAGTTTGTGAAAATTTTAATAAAATCATAAAAATTCATGTTGCGTATCAATTAAAAGGAATTTTAACTAAACTCTGAATGTAGTGATAATTTTTGGAGGCCAGTGTCAAAAACGTTGGGCGAAAGTTTGATAAAATTGCAGATTCCATGTGAGATATCAATCTAACGAGAATTTTAACCACAATTTTAACCAATGGTAATTTTAGAATTTTTTTACCTGGAGCCCAAAAATGGAATAAAAAGTTAACAAAATTGTAAAATTCCAGCTAGGAGTCAAACTAAATTTCAAACAAATCCGATTGTTTGGAATTTTTAGCGTTTATTGTATGATTGTTCTAAGATTGGTAATTTACTACGAAAAATATAGTAAGTTAATCGGGATTAGTAAAATCTAATATCAAAATTTATTCAATATAAATACATTTCGTTCAAAATATTGAGGGATTTTTGCAGCTCAGGGAGCAGACTAGTTTTTAACATTTTGTGTTCAATCCTCAAATGACAACTCTTTACACGAGAAATATACGCCAGAACTATGCGTTGTAGGCTAATTTGTATATTTAATGTAAAACTAAATATTTAGGCTAAAAGTTTATAATAAAGTTATCATCTAACGTGAATAAACACAATGTACAATGGTAAGAGCACGTATGATATTGAATATGTGTATTTATTGAGATTACGATGATGTGATGCGGCGGGGCGGGGCGTGTTTATGATACGTAATTAAAGGTAAACACTCACTTCCAGCCGGGTATGCAGGGGAACGATCCCGTGATCCTGTGCGAACACTGTCAGCCAATAATCCGCTTTGCTTTCGGTATCCAATATTGCGTTGGTTTTGATGTTTCCTGAAAAAAAAAACACGATTAAAATTAGAAATATGTATGTTTTGGCCTTACAATATGTAAAATTAATATTAAATATTAACTGTTAAAGATGCGTATTGTTTATTAAAACAGTTTTCGTATCGGAGTACGAGTTACGAAGAATCGGGGGGGGGGGGTAACTAGGAGCTGCGCTGAAGTATCCTAAAAATTTTTCGATTGCTTGTTAAGGACGCATATTATGGAACCCTGCAGTACATAGCCCTCGCCTGCCGCTTAGTTTTCAGTTTACTTCGGGCGATTACTCAGTGCGTTAAAAGTGGCTCTTAGTGAAAAGTGATTATTGTGCGGGACTGCATCAGTTGATATTATTATTACGTGTCGGCAAATTTTTGCTTGAATTGTTTACTATTTTGTTGATTACAAACTGTTAATTGTGATAATTAAAGCTGGTTTTTTGATTTCACTGGTGTCTTGTACTTTGTTTTCCACTGTAGGCCTATCACACGACGATCAATTAGACCGTCATAACAATACGTTAAGTGATTGAGCCCTCTGATTACCCCCGTAGTTATGCCACAGCAAAGACTGTTAGTGTTTTTCTTACTTTGCACGGTTTTGTACAACGGTTCCAGTTAATTGAGTTATTACTAATATATAAAATAAACTAAACTGTGAATGCCTTCATAATTGTTTGTGAGTGAACGAGCGAAGCGAGTTTTCAAGTTTAACGCGACCGTTTGTCTGTGTATATATATATATATTTTAGATATGTCCCACGATAATTTTTTAATACATCTACCGTTATTCATAAACCTTGGCACATGTCCATACCTTCAACCTACTGAGACCTATTGTTTTTGAGATTGGTACCACAAAAATAGAGTTTCAGGGAGCAAAAATATGGAGGTCAAAAGTATGCACAAATCCCAACATGACTATGTGGAGGCCAACGGCCGGTAGCAGGCCACACCCTAAAATCCAGCACCATCTGTGGTCCCTGCGGCAGGAGCTCTATTTGAAGCTCGGGACGCAGCATACGATCGCCCTCTGCTGGCAGGTGGAGGTACCAAATTAAAGATAACTTTAACCACAATCTGATAATAATGTTCAGTTTTTGGAAATTTTAAAATTTTGAGGCGCCGGGCTCAAAAATGTACCAAAAAAATTCTGAAAAAAATTGCACAAATCCAGGTGACGTGTCAAATTAAACAGAATTTTAATCGCACTCTGAATATAGTGTTTAGGCTTAAAAATGTAAAAAGGTTTTGGACTGCGGAGCTCAAAAAGGAATCAATTTTCGGGAAATATTGTTGTACCTAATGTCAGGTTAAAGGGAATGTTGTTAACCCAAATCCGAATGTAATGTTTGCTTTGAGTGTTGTTACGGCGTTCTAGTGATCGTCGTACGGTACAGTGGAAACAAAATACAAGACACCAATGAAGTCACTAGTCACCAGCTTTAATTATCACAATTAAACAGTTTGTAACTGCCCTCCAGTAACAACTAACGGTCAACCAGTACCGCAAGCTGAAAGTGCTAAGTACCTTGGGATGCATCTGGACAGGAGACTAACATGGAAAAAACATATAACATCTAAGAAGATTGAACTAAATCACAAGGTCAGAAACATCTATTGGCTGATAGGCAGAAAATCACGGTTAAGTCTCGTCAACAAACTGTTGATCTATAAAGCAGTTCTTAAACCGGTATGGACTTATGGTATTCAACTTTGGAGTACTGCTAGTACAAGTAATATTGAGATTATCCAGCGCTTTCAGTCCAAAACTTTAAGATCAATAATCGACGCTCCATGGTTCGTCTCCAACAACTCTATACACCGCGACCTCAAAGTTCCAACCGTGAGAGAAGAAATCATGCGCCCCTGCAGGACTCACATCTCCAAATTAGAACAACATCCTAACCACCTGCCAATTAATTTGTTAGACAACAGTGAAGATATTTATAGACTAAATAGGCACAAACTATTAGACTTACCATTCAGGTTTAACTAATAATGTATTCTCTGTTTTTTCTGTATTGTAATGTCTGTGATATCTGTTCTGTATGTTTTTGTATTCGCGTCATTCATACGTGTTAATGTCAACCTGTATATGTGCCTTATGGGCCCAGTGTTTAACATTTTAACTTATTGTATCAAATTTAACATTTTAACTTATTGTATCATGCCAACAGGAAGTGGAAGTAATTTTTGTTCATTTGTTTACGTTTTTATCATTTAGTTTTGTAATTTGTGTACCTCTTTAATCTATTAAAAAAAAAAAAAAAAAAGAGTTTTTTGTAATCGACAAGATAGTATCTTACAACAAATCGAATAAAAATTGTTCACATGCAATACAAATTTCAACTAATATAAAACACAATTGTATTACAATTATTGTGCCGCACAATTATATAACACATAACACTTCGCCACAATACTTCGAACCGCACTGTGTAAATCGCCTGAAAATAACTCAAACGGCACTAAGCGTCGCTGAGTACATGTATTTATACCCCGCTGAAATTCCAGCACATTCCATACTACGCATCAGCGCTGCGCTATAACGTAATTGACACAGTGCGCGCGGCTGGCGAAGTCTAGAAAAGTCTCGCTAACGGATGTTGAGATCACGTACGCACACAACATCACAGCCGGATTCCACTGGAACATCCGAGAAACATATGTAGAATGTTCTATAACGGTGTAACACTTTTTTCCGCATTACGTAACAGTATGTTTATTTTTAGGGGAACCACAAGCCAAAAATGGAAGTCGAAATTTCAAAAAAAAATATAAACGTCTGAGAGCTTTCTGCAGCTTACTACGTATGTAAATCGCCTTGGATTCCGTTGAAGAAACATCTGATTAGGGTACAGCTGTAGGAGATGAGATTCTTGCGATATGGTAAAACTGCATACAAAGAGATACAATCTACAATGAAGATATACGCAAAGAGTTGGAAAAGTGTAATACCGAAGATTGTATTGCAGAATACAAAGAGAGAGAGAGAGAGAGAGAGAGAGAGGGATTGCTCAACTAAATAGGATGCTAGATGGCAGATTGTCCAAGAAAGTTTGACAGTACAAGCCTATTGGACAACGAAGTATAGGAAGACATGGGTAGCGTTGGCGACAGTTGGATCTATTTGATTTTGAACCGCAACAGGCGATTCGTTATCTACGAGGGACGAATAAAGCCGGCTACGCACTAACCATCCCCGCTGGACGTCACAACGGACGGCAAGTCAAAAACGACAGTGCGTAGCTTTGATATCCATCCGCACGTCGTGTATTTTTGAAGGATGTGCAAGAAGAAAAATGAGTCCAGCAAGACCGTCAGCTTAAGCCACACGACGTGCGGATGGATCGTGTGTAGTGTTGACGGATGTCAAGAAATCGTGCATCGTGTATGTTTGATCATTCTTACGCTTGCTGTCTATCAAATCGTCATTTTCGAGCAAGTACAGTACATGTTTTTAGAGCACATTCCTTTAATAAAGCTTTACCTTTTAATTTTACGTTA
Organism: Magicicada septendecula; assembly: GCA_034769895.1. NCBI lineage: Eukaryota > Metazoa > Arthropoda > Insecta > Hemiptera > Cicadidae > Magicicada > Magicicada septendecula. The sequence continues at coordinate 584,108,356 of CM068369.1, forward strand.
TATTCATTCTTTAGTTTATATTTAATAAGTAACAATTCAGATAAAATTTCAGTTTAATATTTAGTTTAGTTTATTCTGCGTTTACATAATAAATTAAAATATCATTAGCCGTTATTATTTTAAATATTGTTATTATTAATTTGTTTTAATTACAATTCGTAATGTGATTTTCAACAGATTTAATTATCAGAACAATTTTTTGATTTTAATACAGAAAAAACAATAAAATGATTTTTACAAAACACAACGAGAAGTAAAGAACGTCTGGGACGCTAGACGAGTTAGTTGCACGACAGTGTGGTGCGCACATCCATCACCGACGTCGGGCATGCTGGAGAGCGGCGATGGATAGTGCGTAGCTGGCTTAAGACATTAAAAATATTTTTTTGTAACACGTTTAAGTAAGGCAGAATGCAGTACTGAATGCAGAAGCAGACAAGCTAATGTCTATTGTAAGTTGGGAGTGGGTAGTCAACGTAACGGTGAATGTTATAGCCATGAAACTGCGTCGTTGTTGGCTGGGAGGTACTGGCGGGATTACGGCCCTCTATAACTGGCATCTGTTGCCACCGCCTCCGCTGCTACGACACAATCAAGCGATAAAAATGATTTACTCTGACTGTATTACGTTATACAGGAAACAATCCGCCCCCCCCCCATTATTACAGGTAGTAAAGACAGTAATTAGTGCTGTAGAGTTCTTTACGATCTTCCAAGTGCCTACTATAGAAAGTAAGACATGATGTCCAATCATAGGCGTGCGCACGGGGGGTGCCACAGGTGCACAGGCACCTGCTACTAAGTTATATTTAAATAAATAAATAAAAGTTTTTTATATTGTTGGTATTTACATTCTCAATGTTTTCGTAATTTTTATTTCATTGAGTAACAAACTTGTGTGAGAAAAGTGGGATAGATGTTTGACATTTTACCCTTTCATAGACTCACTGGTAATGGGCATAGACGAACGATTTGAGCAAGAAACGTGTGATTTAATAGTTGCAATTCGAAAACTTCTCAAGTTGGAAGCAGAAGAGAATGATTTGAAACTAGTGTCAAAAAAACTTCAGGTTGACTTTTATGGCATCAAAGCAGAACAACTACTACAAAACAACAAGTGTGATAATGGAGCTCCTCCAAAAGGTGAGCATAATAACTTAAAAAGCTTTAAACCTTCTGTATATTTAATTACACTTGGACAGGGTTACATTCCAAATTGGAATTGACAGAAATGGAAACCCTGTCCAAGTGTAATTAAATATACAGAAGGTTTCCAAATACATACAGTAGGCCTAATGGCACTGTGTTTATGTAATTCATATTTTTATTTGATAGATACGACAAGGACAGCCTTGAAGAAGTGGTTGGACTGGCTAAGCATTGAAAATCGTGTTAACTTGTTTGTTCTCCGAGCTTTACGCCACATTAAAACTGTTTCTTACAATACCAGTAACAAATACTTCATCTGAGAGAAGCTTCTCCAAACTGAGTATTGTAAAATCAAAACTCAGAACAAGCATGACTCAAGATAGATTGGAATATTTGATGCTTCCTTTCATTGAGCTAGAGTTAGCAGTAAATGTGGATTATAAAGACATTATTGAAGAATTTAAAGTAATGATTCCTGGAGAAAGGCGTATGCTACTGTAAACTTACAAAATGTTTGTCTTTATTTTAAATAAATTATTTTTAGTGTATGTCTCAGAAATATTTTTTTTCCTATAAAACAGTAGATAGAAGCAAAGTTTAAGATTCAACTTAAAAAAAACATGTTGCTTAGAACTAAAGTTCAAAAACTCCAACTAAAACTTTTTTGTAGCCCAAGAGTGTTAGATTTTTGGTTTAATTTTTAACAAAAAAATTGTTTAAAATACGTTTTAGACAGCATATTCTTTAAAAATTCCAGACCCCCCCCCCCAGTACAATGGTTCGTGCACCCTCTAATAAAGGATGCTGCGCACGCCTATGTGTCCAATAAGTGATACAGTAAACTGATCACAACTATTTTTGTTTCTCAGAGTATTAAGAAAGAGAGAGGAGAGGAAAGAGAGCGAGATGGGGAGAGGGAGAGGGGAGAGGGAGAGGGGAGAGAGAGAGAGAGAGAGAGAGAGAGAGAGAGAGAGAGAGAGAGAGAGAGAGAGTAGGAAGGTGAAGAGAACATATTGTTACGACGGTCTAACTGATCGTCGTATGGTACAGTGGAAAACAAAATTCAAGACACCAATTAAATCACTAATCGCCAGTTTTAATTATCACAATTATACAGTTTGTAATCAACAAGATAGTCTCTTACAACAAATCAAATAAAAATTGTTCACACGCAATAACAGTGTCCACTAATACAGTATCGCACATTTATAAAACACATAATACTTCGCCACAATACTTCGAACCGCACTGTGTAAATCGCCCGACAAATAACTCTGGACTCTTAAGCGGCAGGTGTTTTTAGTGTGCAGGGTTCCATAATATGCGTCTTTAACAAACACGTGAGAATTCTAGAGAATACTTCAGCGCGGCCATGGCACCGTTGGGCTAGTGAAGAAGCTTCTAGAACGACACCATCGAACCCACGAGACGTTCCGCATTACGTAATACTGCCTCGCATGTCAAGCGTCACGTACGCATTACAGCTGCGGGAATGGCCGAGGAAAGAGTAGAACAACGTTCTCCAACGTACCAGAACGTTCCGTAATGGCATTACACTTTTTCCGCATTACGTAACAATATTAATCCAGATGGTGTATTGTAGTGTAAAAGGAAGAGCAATTGTCTGAAAATATACTGAACATACGGAAACAGCTAGTGAAGCCTGGTATTAAGATATCATTAGACAGATATTTGAAACGTACTGTTCTCTGCTGCTGATTTGCTTGTAATTCAAAATAAAACATCTGCTTTACAAAAATCATTTTTTAAACTTCATTAGATTTGCAAACAATACAATATAAAAATGTCCATTATAAAAACGAAGGTAATTATATTACGAGGCAAGGAACCTATAAAAACAAAAATAATAATTAATAATCAAATTATAGAACAGACATTCTTAACTATTCTAGTATCCTCCTGTCTTTCAACGTGTAACAGCCAACTTATTCTTTATACTTTGATAAACGTTACTATAATATTTCCCTTCAATTAGTGCGTTCAATTCTTTATTTTCCCTTACTCTCCAAGTATCTTCTTCTTTAATTGCACCAGCTATCCTTCTCAAGACTTTTCTTTCAAACTTTCTCAGGTGATTCTCCTGACACCTGTTATTCTTTGGAAATGTAATATTTGCAGAAAATGAAATAACAGAAACCGTCTATCAGCAAAAATAACTGGGAGCGTACATGCCAACAACTTCAGAGATTTACAGGTATAGAGGTATCACACTTTAATTCAAAAACTTGTTGTGAAAAAACTTTGTAGAAGCTGGTTGTCGCATTTAGAGTTGTTGCAGTTTTGTGTAAGGTCCACATTTTTGAATAGTTGTTGGTTTTGTTGTGAATTTCCATTGACTCGGGAATATCACTTCAGCAAATTATTCATACGTATGCATTGGTTCATGCAGATGACAAGGTAATGATACAGAAAACAGAAGACCAGCCACAGCGGGCGATATTTACGTTCAGTAGCATCATACAATACTATAGAGTACAGATCTCTGCTACAAAATCTAAAAAGATGGCATTTCAGGGCAGGTATCCTATAAGAACCAAGATAATTCTTTTAATTACCTGGGTTATAATATCTTATATGGAACTGATATTGATTGGGATAGTAAGCTAACAAAATTTAGACGCATCTGTGGAATGATTCATAGGTACCTGAAAAATAAAACACGGAAGGATACCCGAATGAAATTTTATAAAACCGGCTGTCCCCACATTCCTGTATGCTAGTGAGACATGGATTCTTGGTAAAAGGGACGTGCAGAGGATCCAGGCAGCCGAAATGATTTTTCTAAGAGGGACGCAGCAAGGTTGTTCTCTTTTGGATCGTAGAAGGAACGAGGATATTAGACGCGATTTAAACATTGTATCATTGCACCAGAAGATTGAAGACCACAGAAGGAGATTGTGTGAACACTTCAATCGTTTTCCTGATATCCGTCTACCTGTGGCTGCCTTGGGTTATCACCCTACTTTGAAGAGAGGTGTCGGTAGACCGAGGAGGAGATGGGTTCCGGAACACGTCTAAGGCCTAGTCCTTGGAGTGGTAATGATGATGAAAATTAAAATACTGGATATAAAAAGTTGTAATACCTACCATTAAAGTTGTAATTAGAGATTTCTCTGTATTTACACTGTTCAAACACGTGGCGCGTAAATTTCGAATAGCTGTTATTACAGAATTGTCGAATATATTTGGAAATGAACAGGTATTTATATCACATGTGAATCCTACAACACACGAAACATTCTAGTTCTATCGCAAAGCTATAGATGTCGCACCGCGAATTTTCAACTGACCCTCGTACGAAAGAAGAGTAAAGGCTACAAAGAGAATAACAATGTGCACAGAATATAAGATTTAGTCTCCACATTCTGGAGTCGTATCGTGCGACTAAGGGAACGTATAAAACAATTATTGTCATGCTGAGCTCCTCAATTCTCAGTCTAATGTAGCTTAACAGAGCCAACTGAGCAGTCTTGATCGCGACGTACTGTCACTAAATTACACGCTACACCGGATTTATCGAGTTTTTAACGCTCTCCGTGCAATTAATTTAGTTTAGATACTTTACAGAGTTAATGTCTTCAGGGAATAATCTTGCTTAGTAGAGTTAAGGTTATTTAAAAACGGATAATTAATGTTGTAAGAGTATTGCTATAAATTGCAATAAAACAGGTATGAAGTATTTGAATAATACTTGCAGTCATTGCGGTGCGGGTGAGTGGAGAGAAGTAGAGGCTAACAAATTGGTACCGTCTTTACTGAGTTATATTCACGCTGCATTGCGCCCGTAATAATGCCCGTAATATTAAACACATTGACAGAGTTTTCTATTTTAAATTGCAACACCGCGGACATGGAAATGGCATTCTTAAGAGGAGTTAAAAGCTGTTCTAAACTTGACCGTATGAAGAATGAAGCTATAAGAGAAGAGTTGTAATTGTTTTTTAAACTTGGATAAAAAATTAAATGATTACAAACAACGGTGGGAAAAACACTTAGAAAGAATGTCAGATTCCAGATCTGCCAAACAAGGCTGGAAATATAAACCTATAGAACGCATGTGGGTACACCCAGGAATGGTTGGAGGATCTTTGAAGGCGTAACAGGACCTTGCCTGTGCCGTGTTATGATGATGATGATAGCGATGAACATGGGATTAAATTTTTAATCTATATCTACAAGAAGTGATCGATAGAGTAAGGGAAGACACCCATAAACATACACGGGGAAAAGTGGACATGCTTAGGTTCGCAGATGACATAGCAGTGACTGCAGAGAGCAACAAAGATCTACAAAACATTCTTGACACAATGGATCAAGTAATGAAGAAAGAATTCAATATGAAAATAAATGTACAAAAGACCAAAGTCATAGTCTGTAGTCGGAAGGAAGAAGATCCAGTCAGAATAACTCTTGGAAATAATGTTCTCCAGGCGGTTAAAGAATATAACTATCTAGGAAGTAAAATCACGAGTGATGGACGTAGCAGTAAGGAAATTATAAGCAGAATTAACCAGGCTAAAATGGCTTTCAACAAACAAAAAAACCTCTTCACTTCAAACACTATCAGCCTAAAAATAAGGAAGAATCTGGTAAAGACATGCGTGTGGAGTGTTGCCCTATACGGTAGTGAATCTTGGACAATTGGAGAAAATGACAAGAAAAGACTCCAAGCATTTGAGACCTGGTGCTACAGAATAATATTCAAGATAAGCTGGATGGAGAAGATAACGATTGAAGAAGTCTTTAGAAGAGCTCAGGAGGAGAAGAGCTTTCTGCGAAATTTAAAAGGCAGAAAAGCTATGTTTATAGGGCATATACTGCGACACAATGGGTTGGTTAAGAGAATAACAGAAGGAACAATTGAAGGGAAGAATCACAGAGTTCGACCTCGTTTAGACTACATGAAACAGCTTATGGTCGATACGAACTGCACATCATATTGTGAGTTGAAAAGAAGAAAAGCAGAGAAGCATATGAAGAATGGCGAGCTGCTGCCAACCAGCCTATGGGCTGCTAACCTAGCGGACAGAGATCTTTAATACAACGAACATTAAGGAACAAAGCAAGAACTAAAATGAAGTTCTTAAATCAATGGGGATACCTGTTCTTACATATGCTAGTGAAACATATATATATATGAAAGTGAAAGAAAAGCAGCATATACAAACCGCTGAAATGAATTTTTTCAGGCACGTGAGTGATTGTCGTCTAAGGGATCGAATGCGTAATGAACGTATAAGGGCCGAACTGGGTATATTCTCGATCAATGATAAGATAGAAGAACGGAAGCAGCAGTGGATGGAGCACGACCACCAGAGGCTAATAAAGCGCGCTGTAGACTACAAACCAGTTGACAGAAAATTTGTGGGTGGACCTTGGAAGACGGAACAGGCTATAAGCCTACACCGAGAAGTGACGACGACGACGACGTATAGCTTCTTCTACAGAATGTCCGAAAAGTCCCGCACCATAGGGATTTCATTAATTGGGTTGTTTTTGTTTGTTGCAGTATTGAAAAATGTTGACTACTGAAGAGCGGGTAGAGCTTATCCTCCTCTGTGGAAGAGAAAGATTCTCCAATAGAGACGTTGCAGCAGAATTTAATCTGAGGCACCCGGAACGAGAGCCAGTGTCGCACACCACGGTTGGCAGACTGTTAAGGAAATTCCAGGCTACAGGTAGTGTGGCAGATGCTCCCCGGTCTGGACGTCCAAGGACACCAGAAGATGTGGTGGAAGGGGTTGTGGCAAAGGTAGCAGCAAGTCCAAAGAAATCAATTCGCCGAACAAGCTTGGAAGTGGGCGTTCCTCGATCAACAGTCGCAGAAATTTTGAAAAAACATAAGTTTCACCCGTACAAGTTACAAGTGTTACACCACATGTCAGATGATGATCCGGATCGGCGTGTGGAAATGTGCGATTGGTTTTCGGCACAGTTGGAAGAGGACCCACAGTTTATATCAAAAGTTATGTTCTCTGACGAAGCTAACTTTTACGTAAACGGAGAGGTGAACCGACAGAATTTACGTTACTGGTCCAAGAGTAATCCGCACTGGTTTTCCAGCAGTAAGGAACAAGTTGCAGCTCGCGTCATGGTATGGTGTGGTTTGTGGAAAGACCGGATCATTGGCCCTTACTTCTTTGACGGAACAGTTAACAGTGAAAATTATTTGGAAATGTTAGGAGATTCATTATTGCCTGATTTGGATCTGCTGGGTCCAAGACCAGAATGGTTTATGCAGGACGGTGCACCCCCCCCCCATTATGGTACACAAGTTCGTGATTGGCTTGACGAAAACTTCCCACAGTGGATTGGCCGTAGGGGACGAGTGGAATGGGCTCCACGATCTTCGGATTTAACCCAATGGATTTTGCTGTGTGGGGTTATGTAAAATCCAAAGTGTATGCTGTCAAGATCATGGACATAAACCATCTGCGTGAGCGAATCACAACTGAGTGCCGTTCTGTAACACCTGACTTGGTGGCCAACGTTCTACGGAACTTGGGAGATCGTTTACAGTTATGTTTCGACACTTCCGGTAACCATATTGAACACATATTGTAAACCCCTATGGTGCGGGAATTTTCGGACACCCGGTATAGTGTAGCTTCTTCTTGTACTGCACTTGTGTGGTTCAGGCATACGACTATTCCGACGCCAAAGCCTATTTTCCCATTCCTGCCTCGTTATTCCAACACGCCTCTTTCCTATCGACTTGTCACTAACAGTCCCAGTGGCGTTGGTTCTACGCGGTGCTTTTTATCTCTGCCAGCAGTCTCCCTCTTTCTCTGTCTCTCTTTCTCTCATTTCCTTCTTTTTGTTTTACTTTCTTATTTTTTTTAGGATTCAAAAAAAAACCTTAGGCCCAAGCAAGTTGAAGAACAATAATGACTGTAAGCCGAGAAGAGATTTACATGAAGATAGAGGAGATTACAGACACTATGAGGAAAACAAGGGCGATGTTTTGGGGGCATCTGAAGGTTATGGATTCCAATAGAGTAACTACACAAATATTTCACACCCTTAAGCAGAGGCGTAAAACAAACGTAAAATGTATTCTCTTCCAAGAGACTAAGAAAGTGTTTAAACTTACTGCACATAAATCAAGACACAATACTAGACACTAATTTATTTAGAGACTCAATGGTCAACTTGAACGGTATTCAGGAAATGGTTAGCGCCTAGAAGGACTGGTTAGTAGAAAGGAGGGAAGCTGCTAAACAAAGAATACTCCAATACTGGCAGAACAAGTCCATTCATTAGGCTATAGGCCTAAGTCGCTTTATGTGGTCCTCGGCCGGTCCTAAACGAAAAAAGGTTTCCTGCAGTCCAGTCTCACCTTTGCATCTCTGCCAAATCATGATTTGCTGATGATGAGGTGAAATTTTGCTTTTGTACGAGCGGATCGAATGCTCAGTTGTAAATCGACCGTTTGCTATGTGACAGTCTATCTACCTATATATTTGGGGTATACTTTTGAATGTATCAACCGATTTTCATAAAATTTGGGAAGCATGTCCACACCTTTAACCGACAAAGACCTGTTGTTTTTGAGATTGATCCCCCCAAAAACAAGATAACAAGGGGCAAAAATATGTGGGTCAAAATTATGAAAAACGCAATATGACTATGTGGGATATGAAATTAAAAAAAAATAACCACAATATGAATACAACGTTCAGCTTTGAAAATTTCAAAATTTTGGGGCATCTGGGCCCCAAATGTATACAAAAATTTTGTATAAAATTGCACAGATCCATGTGCGGTGTAAAATTAAACAGAATTTTCACCACACTCTGAGCATAGTGTTGAGGATTGAAAATTAAAAAAACCCAAACCCAAAACCGAAATTCAAAAAGGTAATTATTTGCTGTTCTGCCCTAAAGCAGGTCTTCAAATGGTAAAAGCTCTCCAACCTGGCCTATCGCATGCCAGTCTTTTCGTTTCTTCGTAACACCGTCTGATTTTAATACTATCTATTAACTTCATTCTTCTACGCCCTCTTCTTTTTTCTCCTTCTATGACACCCTCCATGGCAGTTGTAAGCAAGCAGTTTCTTCTTAAACAATGACCTAACCAATTCCTTTTTCTGTTTTCTAATACCTTCAGGATTCTTCTCTCATCCTGTATTCTTCTTAAAACTTCACCATTCCTTACTTTATCAACCCACCTCACTTTTTCCATTGCTCGCCAAACCCACATCTCAAATGCTTCTAATCTTTTCTCATCCTCTTTCCCCAGTGCCATGTCTCTGTACCAAAAAACAACGCTCCACACATAAGATTTGGCCAACCTTTTTTGTTAAATTCTTATTAATTTTGCCACACAGCAGTCTTTTCTTCACATTAAATGCCTCTTTCCCTATAGCAATTCTTGCTCTAATTTCACGAGTGCAGGACATATCTTCACTTATCAAGCTTCCAAGATATGTAAACAACTCCACCTGTTGTATTTTGTCTTGCCCTATTAAAAAAGTAATAACAGTTAGAAAATATTGTAAAGCTTCATGCCGAACATCATGTTAAAGGGAATGATGTTAACCCAAATACGAATGTAGTGTGTGCTTTGAGTATTTTTATTTTTAGGGTGCCGCCATAAAAAAAAAAAAAAAAAAAAAAATGGTAAAGTCTGAGCGAGTTTTGCAGCTCAGAAAACTTAAGAAGCTTATAGTACTAGTTCTTGTTCTTTAATTTTGTAACATATAGTTGACGTGCATCTAAAAGTGTAAGTCTATCTGAATGTGAGTTATTAGAAGTTGAATAGGGGAGGTAGCGAGAGGAAGAAGTTGGAACGGAGAAAGCGAGAGAGAGGGAAAGAGAGAGAGAGAGAGAGAGAGAGAGAGAGAGAGAGAGAGAGAGAGAGAGAGATTACATGCATACTGTCCCGCCGTATTAATTATCGGAGCGTGTAAACAAGAGTGAACATAGGCTTGTGAGTAGTGTTACTGGCTTGTTAATCGACCGATCTAATTAGCAGTGTGGACCGGCTTGTAATTACGTATTACGTGTGTTTTGTAAGCGATTCTTTTGCACGTTGACATACAGACACGCGCGCGCATTAGTAGGTCGAGAATTTAATTACAAATAGGCGGGGTTTTAATTTAAAATCATGAAGTCAGTTGGGAAAAAGCCGTAGACTAGTGGATTCTGAACGGTTTTCTGATCGTCGTTCTACAAATTACGTTTTGACTGCAACTGTTGTTTCGTTTGTGGTTAGACCAGTCATAGGCAAAGGTTTTGTAAAATGTATAAAAACACTTGGTAAGTTTCACAAATTTTTTAATTAACTCTGACAGCTGTTTCGACTAACTTAAGCCATTGTCAAAGAGCGAGTGAATGAAATTACTGAACACAGGATGTTAGAGGAGTGTAGGTGGTAAACATCTGTTTAGGGCGTATCTGGAACATCTGTGTTGTGACGGCGAGGGGGGGGAGTGTGTGCATGAGACAAGGGAAGGTCTGGTGTCTTTAAAAACTAAATACAATCATGAATGTAAAATATAAAATTAACTGAACTAAATATAAACTGAATGCAAAATTTAAAATAATGATGAACATTCAAAATAATATAAAATAAACTAAACTAAATAACAGATTTTAATACAGGGGATACACAAAATTCAGTCTGTTCATTGGTTAAATTTTTTAATTTTTTATTGCTTTTTAATTTCTAAAATTTCTAACACATCCATTTTTTTACCTTTTTGTATGTTGTGGAGTAGTGTTATGTTTTTTGTGTCTATGAAGTGATTGTGTTGTAAGCAATGATCTGCAAAACCTGTATTAGATGTATTGGTTAAAATCGCCTTCTTATGTTCAGAAATGCGATGTTAACCAAGTTCAGTAATTTCATTCACTCGCTCTTTGACAATGGCTTAAGTTAGTCGAAACAGCTGTCAGAGTTAATTAAAAAATTTGTGAAACTTGCCAAGTGTTTTTTTATATATTTTACAAAACCTTTGTATTAATATGTTTCACCAAGTGCCCAACGAGTCATCAATTAATACCAGTCATAGGCAACCATTGGATTTATGGAGGCGCACATATAACTGAGGACTAGTTCGATGGGCGCACGCCTCCCCACCCCATCAATGGAAAATAGAAAGGTTCCATAACCGGATGTTACAGACATTAACTGTCGCTTTATAATACCCTTGCGCTTATATTTAGCGACGTGAAAAAAAAGCTTTGCAGTATTTTTCATATAAATTTGTGAAACTCTTTCACGTTAAGAGACAATTTGTCATCATCCACACGCACGTTAAAACTAACAAAACTTTGAACGAAAAAAGTGGTTAAACCGGAAAACATTTTAAGAAAAATAAATTAAAGGACTAAATAATAATACTTATTTTCATAAAGTGGACAGAAATGTAAAACTTGAAAAAAATCAAGCTTCTGCTTTGGGGAGAAAGGAGTTTACAGGCTCTGGGCGACAAGCTCGACAATCGTATTGGGGGGAAGACGAAGCGATACTATTTTGTAGTGGTACTATTTTATAATACTGTTACGGTCTATTCGATCGTCGTAGGTACAGTGGAAACAAAATAAGTACAAGACACCAATTAAGTCACTAATCACACCTTTAATTGTTACAGTAAAACATTTCGTAATTAACAACAGTGTCTCCAACAAATCAAATGAAAATTGTACACACGCAATAAAATGTCCACAAATATTACAACTCAATTGTATTACAATTATACCGTCTGATTATAAAACGCAACACTTCAATAATAACTACTTGAACGTACACAGTAATAACTCGAACCGCTCTGGAAATATATCGCACTAATACTCTCGAACCGCACTATCCAATATCTCGCAGGAACTGAAAACTAAGGCCGCTACCCGATGTATTTATAGTCACGCTCACACACCAGAAGCTTCCAAACTGCGTCTTATCTCTCGTGAACTACGTAATTACTACTGCCTTGACACAGTCCGAGCGCCCGAGCGAAGCCCGGCACAGTAGAGAAAATGCGTCTAGTAGCACGTACACCACACGCTTACATCGAGATCCTTCTGGCATATTCGATAAACGCGTAGATTGTTCTGTGCTGTCGTAGCAATACAATACTATGAAGCAGGTACAATGCGGGTGCGTTCCTTCGATCAAAAGAAAATAAAATTACAAATTGGTTTGTGGGCGCGTCAAAACTTATCGACGGGCGCAGGTTTGCCGACTGCTGGTTTAGACTATGCATAAACGGTATTTACACTTAGAGCTTGTGTAGCTAATGGGGGGACGGGGCTCAAGCCCCCTGCATGGTAGCAGCGCCCGGAACAACTTAGATGGGGGGGGGGGTTCTGTTGAATACAAGGAATTTACTTGCCTTACCCTATTGGATGTATACAACGGAAACAGGCATCCAAATAATTAATAAGCGGAGCTGAGCAATATAATTTAATTATTCATGAATTGTTTTACACACCTAGATTGTTGTATGTAGGTCTATCTTGTCTATAGGATCTGTTATTGTGCACAAGTAAATTTGTTATTTCAAACTGATGGAAGTTACGACAGAAGTTTTAACTCTGTCGTTTTAAGAAGTTTAGATTTTTTGGATTAACCGAGATTTTGTTAAAGAAATTGTATGTATTAATAGACCTCCAGGTCGAGCAACAATGTTTTCGCAATGTAAAATCTTGCGTTGACCTAATCTTCTAATCTTTATTGTTCGGATATGTGACAGGCCCTGGTGTTTAATAAACCTGCGTACATCTATTTTTTATATCTAAACAAGGTATTTGAAAGAATAAAACAACAGAATATCATACAAATACTTAGAAGAAGGAAGACTGCTGAAATAAATTTTAACATCATAAAACACACGCACACGCACACGCACACGCACACACACACACACACACACACACACACACACACACACACCCATTATTTCTTTGTAACTCCACGAGCTTCTTGCAGTATTCTTGATTAATATTAATATGTGTATTGTCAAATGACATATTATATTATATATTATATATCACATATATTATATATTTCAAATTATATTACTTATGCAAGTTGTTATTATTTTAATTAACCTGACGTTCGGTTCACTGATAGATTCGGTATCTTCAGAGGTTATAAAATATATAAATTATAAAATTTATAACCTCTGAAGATAATGAATCTATCAGCGAAACGAACGTCGTATAATTAAAATAATATCAACAACAACAACATAATTTGACAAATTGTGTGTGTGTGTGTGTGTGTGTGTGTGTGTTCATACTAATACCACCATGAGAATAAAATGTAATGGGGAATTAGTACAACTACTCATGGCTAGAAATGTGATACGAAAGGGTGATTCCCTTAGCCCCCTACGTTTTAGCTCGGTATTTAAGGGAATAATAATAACCATGAAGGATGTGAAGGGATATAAAATTGGTAACACTAATTTCAATATTGTGCTGACGATGCTGTAGCTGAGACTGAAGATGATCCACAAAGGTTTCACATATTTAACAGCGCGTGTAAACAACATAGTATCGTGATCTCTACAGCTAAGCTAAATACAGCTAAGCTAAAGCAATGACTATTGCTGCAAATTCGGTGAGGTGCAAGTTATTATAGTTTGTTTTAAACTGAAATGGGATTTTGCGTGACGTAAGCCCGGGAGACTCGTCTTCAGAGACGTACTAGGGGGGGGGGCAAGGGGGCAATCGGCCCAGGCGGCATAGGCAGGAGGGCGGCAAAGTGAGCATAGACTTGAAAAAATTGTTTTCAGTTTATAAAACTACAAACAACTTGTTTCTTTGATATGACTATTCATTTCATAAAAGAAGCATAACCAGTCAGCTTGTCTATTGTCATAAACCATGCGTGATAAACAGTATTATATAGTCTATTTATGCTCAAGCATCGTAATTACGGTTCATTATGATAACAAATTTGTAGTGACGTTGTAATGAGTAGTTGTGCTGGAAAGGAGAACTGATACAGTATTAACTGCTATTCCTATACAGACGAATATATTATTTGCAAACGTATAAAAAAAAGTTACGTGGCCTTCGTATGTGCAATTCTTCACGGTTCGACACAACGAACGTGTTGATCATCAGTTATTGATGAGTATTTTGAGTGTGCGGTTTGTTTTTGGTTTGTGCGTCTTGTGGGTATATCTATAATACTTCATGTGTATGTCATCATACTAATACCACTATTGAACAGGAGTAGTTCAAAAGCAGATGCGGTGAAAGCAATATCCACTCAGCTGGATGAAGTGATCCCTGCACTAGACAAACTAAGGGATACACCGACTGAAACAATTATTGATACGAGGGAAGGTGCAGCGTTAATAATTAATGCGACAGAAACTTTAATTTTGTGATCTTTATCTTTTTCTGGCCTCTTTCTTCTATGGACAAATTCGAAAAAATCTTGCAGACCAAAGGAATAAGCTTTATTCAAGCGCTGACACTTCTAAAGAAGCTAACGGACAAAGTAAACGTTTGGAGGAATGAGCTGTGTGACAATGTCATTTCTAAGGCAGATCCTATCACATAAAGGATAAGAAGGGAGCTCACGATGCCAGGGGAGCATACAGACGAATCTGCATTAACCGTTCTACAAGAAATGCGACGTTGTCTAATAGAAATTTTGGACAAACTACCAGTTGAAATTTCAAGTCGTTTGTCTAACATAAAAGAGTTAGACAAACGATTTGGGTTCCTCTGTAAATTTGAGGGGTTCGTAAATGATGGGGATAAACATTTTAAGAAATAGCTTTCCCAAATCAATATTAAGTGCACAGTGCTTGCAAAACAATGTCCACATGACCTAAACAATGAAGAATTGTTCAGTGACTTGAAAGACATCATACTTTTATTAAAAAGGACAAACGTTAACGGAGAACAAAAAGACTTTACACCTCAGGGACTGCTACAATAGGCTACATTTATTCAATGAGATTAGAAGCCTACAAAACACTAGCAACAGCTTTAAAAACCTTGCTTACTTTACCAGTGTCTGTGATTCTTGTGAAAGATCGTTTAGTAAACTTAAATTGATTAAATCGTACCTACGATCAACAGTATCTCAAGACAGGGTATCAAATCTAGCGATACTTTTAATTGAGAACGGTATTGCTTTGTCTTTAGATTATAGTGATTTAATAACCGACTTTGCAGCGGTTAAGACCAGAAAATATGTATTAAATATTAAAAATAAATATTAAGTATTTATTAATAGAAGACGGAACCATTAACCTGTAATGGTAAGTGATTTATTTTATTACTTTTAATGTAATTCGTTGTTTAACTTTATGTTAATTTAGGATATTCTTTTGACGATGCGCTTTAGACTTACAAGGGATTAGTATGTTTATTAGAACATTTTTGTGTTATAAATTTGTTATATTGGTACATTTTTATAGTCTACATTTGTTACTAATAAATGTATACAAACTGAATACCGGTAATATTATAACATGTAATTTCATAATTTTGACTTAACAAATATTATTGTCATTGTTTGCTGGACGTGCTTTCATAAAAAATCTACACATTTGCATACTTTGTTCACTTGATGGGCCTTCATTTTTTCTCTTTTGTCCCCTTTTAATTGTGAAAGGCGAGGCGGCCGACGATCTCCTTGCCCCGGGCGCCAAAAGCCTAGCTACGCTACTGCTCGGCTTAGATTCGTCCAACCAGTGGCTCCCGTTGCCAGTTGTCTTCACCATCAATCTTCACCATGTCTTCAACACAAGAAGTTATTCTGTGATTATCATGTGTGTATTTAGTGCTGGTTTTAGTTAGTGGTTTTCAGTAGTTAAATTCAAACAGTCTTTTGAAAGACTACTTATTGGAAGTGCGTCATTTATATTAAAGCCAAGTAGGAAAAAATACTGAACTTAACGATATCTGTAAACGTAAAGAAAGATAATTACTTTTTTGTTTAAAAAGCAATTCATTACTTTAATTAACAACAGTGAAATAATAAAATAATATAGCGTTAGATTTATAATTAGTTTGATACCATATTAGCACTGATTCTTTATGGTGTGTTGTCATGACGACTACATAGAGCGCGTGGCCCGCAGGTAAGAAAAACCACTGTCACTTGTAAATAAGTAGACCTAAAATTATAAAGTGTCAAATCAAAATAAAATATGGACTTTTTATAACAACTTTCCTTCTGAAATTTGAGCTCGGAGAAACAATGGTTCTAGGAAATTCATGATTCCAGGAAGCGTAGCACGGTAGTCACATTTGCACAGAAGCCAACGATGAGCTTAAAGCTGTTACGTGGAACAACCTGTCTACATTTGTTTAACAATAAGTCCTTTATTTTGTCTAATAGTTAATTAAAAGAAGAACGTTCAAATTGACAACATTCAACTAATTATTTGAAAACAACTTATATTTTCGTTATTTTAGTTAGCCTAACCTAACCAAATTCTCTGCGCCTAAACCCCAGACAACGGTAGATATTCTTAATTATAATAATTACGATTAAACACGCCTATAATTGATTGTAATTATATAATTTCGTTAACTATATGCCTTATTTTAATATAACTATTACTAGTAACAATAAAAACATTTTATTTATTTGTTATTATCATTTCATTACTGCTTTTATTTTGTTGTTATTACGTTTATTATGTAAGCATGCTTGCGCGCGCGAACACGCACACACAATATTAGTCTAATTTTGATGCTTCTGATATTGAAAGCTTCACGCTTCACCCATAAGTACCGTATAAGCGTGCCAGCGTTTTTTTTTCCATATATGTAAGTTATGTTATGATCAACGATCTATGGTTATGATATACTTGTTTCACTTATGTTCCTCAATCGATCTGAAAACTGGAAACTTGAAAAATTTTAACCAATATTAACTTCTAGCCTGTTTCTGTCGTTACAACATTTGATTTACAAAAGTATGTTCTTTCCATGTTGTGATGTGAAGTTGTTGCTTATTGATGTATCTTTCACTATTTTTCATTAATTCTCATTCACTTTACTTACTGATCAAAGCTCTCCGATAAGAAGCTGAGTACTACGGTCACACACTTGACAGAATATCCATCAACCTTGAAGAAATAAACCTCTGTTTTGAAAATAATCAGTTCGTTTCTAAAGGTTTTAAAAAAATCTTAAGAAGTTTGGAAACTTCCAATCTTAGCTTTCATTCACGAATCGCAAAAAATAATCATCTCTGAAAAATTCATGTAAATTATAATATTGTAGAGAAATCAAATTGCAAATAGGTCCTTGCAAATTGTATAATGATTCTTGGCATTGTGTATCAAACTATTAAAAAATAAAAAATAGTAAAAAGAATTAATTGAAACGCAAAAATGGTTTTCGGAAACTATAAAAGACTACCTTTTCATGGTGTTCTCTGGAAACGGTAAAATGTAGCTAAATATATACTTAAAAATAATAAATACATTATAGAAAACTGAAACAAAAATCTAGAACACATCTTTCTCTACTATTTAGTCTCCGCCTTGATAAAATTTAAACTATTATTATTTAAACTGATAGTAGGTCTACAGGTTTTCGTTTTAGAATACCTCAGATAAAGAAGCACATCTAGAATAGAATTCAGCATTATATACACGTTTGTGGGAAAATCAGAATCCTTCTTGTTCGGTCAGTAAGATTCAAACATTCTCTGTAAATTAGTTAAACAGGACTGGAAAAATGAAGTAGACAAAGTACTTGTTTATTTGGTATATATCTGTGACGTGACGTGTGTGTGTGTGTGTGTTCGCGCACGTGTGTTATAATCTCGTTAATAACACACGTACATTACGAGCAAGTGTTCCAACCCCGTTTTTAGCTGGCCAAAAAATAAAAAAATAAACATTTTCGCTTACTACTTTTTGTATGTTTGGTTTTTGTACAATTAAAAAAAAACATTTTCCTGTTGTAGTACAAATAAAAGATAATAAATTTATTCCAGTTAGCCTGATATTAATTCTGTCCTCTTTTATTCTCTAGTATTCTCTGAACTGTCCTCTTAATACCATATACATTTTGTGTACATTAGATATGTATTATTAGTAAAACTACAAGAAAAGCGAAGGAGTGTAACAACAGTCAAAATGTACGTTTGCTATGGACGCGAGACACGACACAGTCATGGCGACAATGTTCCTGAACTCCAATCCCATTCCAATTTAAATCAAACTATAGTAGGCAACGAAACTGTAGAGCTGGATAATGGAAGTCAACTATTTATGGTTAACACTTGCAAGCTAAGCCTCAATAGGCAAAGGGATAAGCTGCCAGATTACAAAGGCAAACAGGATGTCTGGATTCACGAGCGATGTCAACAAAAACAAGGATATATAAAATCACAGTAAGGCCTAGCCTGACCTACGGAGCACAGGCGAGACCAAAACCATGACAACTAGAAGGAAAACACAAGTTGCCAAGATGAAGTCGTTTAGAAGAACACGGTGAGATAGAATAACAATGTTCATATTCGAGAAACATGCCACGCGATAGACATAGTGGTCTGCGTACAGGAAAGCCTACAGCACTGGATTGACCGTGTCGACAGATTAGTCAACACGGGGTAATCGTCCAAAGGGGGGGGGGGACGAATAGGCGGCCACAAACGCGACGGGCGATTGTTTTGAGTAATGTAGCTGTATTTAATTTTCACGGGTATTTGGAGAGCTCGTTGTATTTAAATATATATACAAAATTGGTAAATAATTATTTTTATAACTATTATATTGATACCCTAGAAGGTAGAGAACATGTGTTCTCTACACAGCGCTGTCTGAGCGGTAGAATTACGCAACAACCCCCATAGATCGGTCTAGATCAGTGACCAGTGGTTCCATATTAAAACCGTCTGAGTGTCACAATTAAACTCGCAATACTACCGGCGGGCCGCATCATAATCGATCGATCTTTGACAAGAAACTTAATAACAGCACGGCGAGGTTTGTTGTCAACAAATAACAAAAGCTCTGCTGTCACAACCTACTAGATCCCGTCGCAGTGCAGTAGACAGTAACAGCGGGGACAATCCCATGGACATTTATTTGGTATTCTAAATTGCAGTTACAACTCTGTTCAACTTTTACGACCGCTGTGGTGCAGACACTAAATCTCGTTTCGTGTACGGACTTTATTGCTTAGGTTTTACATTTATTGCTTTTATGGACACACGGTTGTTCACTTATGATTCTGCTGGCCCATGATATTATGGTCGTTCCTTTTTGATATTGTGTTATTCATTTAGTTATTCTTGAAACCGACTTATTTTTAAATATACTGGCATTTTAATACTTCATACTATAAAAGTAATAACATTATAGAACAAGTAATTTCTCAGAAGTCGACTTTAGTGATACAACAGCACAGACCTGGCCGAATTATTAGTCAAAACAGTATTATTTATGTCTGTCATGTGTTTATTTGTTTATAACGTGTTTAAAGAACCCTTACGTTGTAAACTACAGCTAGGCCTATACGACAGAATTATTGAGCAGGTGTCATCCTTTAGTTACTTTGGTATATAAATAACCTCCCACCAAGGTTTAGAGGTAGAAGTAAAACACCAAGCAATTAAAAGAATATAAAGTTGTTTTAACAGTTTAATCTGATCAAAGCGATTCCTTAGAACTGAAGTCAAGTAATTCATATACAAAAAATGGTGCGCCCAATATTGACCTACGCTGTTGAAGCGATAGCTGGCAGAGCGAAAACAATGAAAATATTGGAAGCGACCGAGATGGAAGTCTTTACAAGGGTACTGAATCTGACACTCCTCGATATGATGATATAACGGAAAGACACGGCATTTAGAAAATAAATCTTACAGATCGGAGTAGAAAAGAGTGGCACGCCCACATGGAGAGAATGACCGAGGACCGACTCGGCAAAATAATTATCAAGAGTATAACGCTGGAAACGAATGGAAATGAGAGAGGGCATCGGAAAAGAAGGGGACGTGACGTTTTAGTGGAACAGACTCCGGGTCTTCATAAAAGCAGAAGGAGAAGAAGATATTTATTTGCATTTTAGAATGTCTATTTTTTTATTCTCCTTGTCTATTTGCGTAAATATGTCTAATATTTATTTCCATTAAAACGTTATAAATTTTAATCACAATTGAGGAGTTGCATGAAATGAGGACCTCTATGGGGTTAGGTACATTTTGCGTTAAACGGTTTGTTAAATTATCCATTGCTAGTTAGTATGCCTACGAAGTCTGACGTCCATATTCCGTCACCAGAGTTGAGGACAGGGAACAACGTGATTGCTCTCGTGCAGTTTTGGTAAGCTAAAAGCTCAAAAACAAAATTCTTTACTTTCAAAATTCACTTACATCCCAGATTAATGTACACAACTTCCGGAGCAGTTCTGACATCTACCACATACAAGGGGTCTTATCTTATTATTGTTTCTAATATGCAAAGAAACAATGCCTACCTGATATATTACCATTATCTCCACGTGGACCTGTTGCCATTAAACCAGCAAAATAAAAAGATATTCGAAGTTTGCTTCAATTCCTAAACGAGTCGTCTCAGAAGTCGTGTGAGCATATTCTTGCAAAGGCTATGCAGTAAAAAAATATTCATGCAGAAGAAGATGGAAGAACTGGCAGCATTAAAGAAAACTAAGATGTTTAAAGTGAATTAGAAGTACTGGTAAAGACTTTGTGTGGAAACTGTTTTTTAAAATAAAACTTATTTTCATAAGTTAACTGAATATATTTTGTTCTGATATATTTCATCTTACCTTTATTTAGCCATTTTGAAAAGCTGTGAAGGTAATTTGGAAGAAAATAGTTGTAACAAATATTTTAAACCATTGGAGGCAAAAAGGGTCTATGCAACTGTTTTTAAAGTTTTGTATTTTATAAAGTTTTAATTTCACTCTTGATCTAACCTAAATAGAATCCAATAAGAAACATTGCTCATTGAACAGAAATGCTGTACGTTATGCGGTAATAAGTTTGTACGAGTTTAAAGATTTTGAAACTCATTATCTCAAAATTTCATTTTGTCAGTTAAGCGCTTGTTGCATCCAACTGCAAGTAGAGATTAACCCAGCCTTTAACTCCTATATGTGGGGATTGGTGTTAGATGCACATAATATAGTAATAGTAAACAGGCAAGTGGTTTTTTGTCGACAAGTGTATGTCTCGTTTGTCTCTTGTTTACCGCTATATCAAAAGTATAAGTTACGTGTATCATACGTGGATTCAAAGAGAAACGTCTGCGGAATACAATGGTATACATGTCAACACAATTAAAAATTCTCAGACTTTTACTTGATATTTTTTTGGAAATTAGAGAGTGAAAGTTAAACTTATGGTCTCAAAATGTAGTAAGCGAGAAATTTGTATTTTTTGGCCAGGTACACACTCACAGTGAGATAGTTGTAGACCGACTTCAAAGTGCCCGAGGACCACAATTAAGCTGAGGAACCTGCCGGTGGCGGGCCGCGTCATAAGCTATAAATTTTTGATAAACAACGTAAAACTAAAAAATCGGTATGGAGAACCATACATGACTTCCATGTCCTAAAATTTATATTTAAAATCATTTAAATATTAATTAAATAAGTGGATGCTTGAGTTCTGAAGAAATTACGTATCAGCTAAAATGGTACCACCATGTCAGGTGGATTAAGACTATCCTCAACCTTCGTGAGGAAGGACTGTACTTTTGGATAAAATGTCTGTAGGTCAAACGAAGAGCTAGCTAAAGGTAGCTGCGATCTGATTCCTGTAATGAAATTGGACTCTCGCTGCGAAGGGCCGAGGGAAGTCTATAGTGTTATCAAAGTCTTTCCTGTCAATACTATAATAGTCATTTTCCTTTTTTAAAATCGAGTCTTGATTTCTTTCTTTCCATTTGTCTTCTGATTTCCTGAACGACTATTCTCTTCACCCGTATAATTATAAA
Source organism: Magicicada septendecula (assembly GCA_034769895.1). Lineage (NCBI taxonomy): Eukaryota > Metazoa > Arthropoda > Insecta > Hemiptera > Cicadidae > Magicicada > Magicicada septendecula. The sequence continues at coordinate 584,130,428 of CM068369.1, forward strand.
TTTCTCAGCAAAACATTTCTTCCTAAGTACGTTTGTGTCTCCTGTTTAACACCCACCATTCTGATCCATGTCATAACGCTATATTCCACACAGGCTAGTAAATAACTAGCCATCAGAGAGGTCAAAATATTTTCAAGGAGGGACAAACAATTTTCCCAAGGAGAAAAATATTTATATATTTTTCATACATACACACATGCATATATTAGTTTATAATTCTCATATCATAATAGAAATAAGTACACAGATTTTATTAATTGCTACAAAGTCTTTCCTATCAATACTATAATAGTCATTTTTCTTTTTTAAAATCGAGTCTTGATTTCTTTTTTTCCATTTGTCTTCTGATTTCCTGAACGACTTCTGTTCACCCGTATAATTATAAATTTCTCAGCAAAACATTTCTTCCTAAATACGTTTTGTCTCCTGTTTAACACCCACCATTCTGATCCATGTCATAACGCTATATTCCACACAGGCTAGTAAATAACTAGCCATCAGGGAGGTCAAAACATTTTCAAGGAGGGACAAACAATTTTCCCAAGGAGAAAAATATTTATATATTTTTCATACATACACACATGCATATATTAGTTTATAATTCTCATATCATAATAGAAATAAGTACACAGATTTTATTAATTGCTATAATACAACAACACTGCCCAGCGATCCACAGGAAGCAAATCGATGTCCATCTTTTCGGCTTGCACGCGTTGTGTTGTTGTGGGTTTCGGCACCTTCCATTTAAAAAGCGTGCAGACATAAGAAAATAAACATGAGTGAGGCCAGAAATAACGCGAATTTTGTATGTGTGTGTGTGTGTGTCCTGCCGGCCTTTTTACTGCGGTAATCACAATAATTAAACTTTGGAAAAGTAAACCTTACATAATTGAGATATGCTTGCCTGCCAGGAACGATATATTTTCACTCATACGTGATTTAAATTAAAATGAAAAATATAGAATTTTGTTAAAGTGAAATGAAATGTTTCCATAGAAACGACTTCTTTGTTGTCAATAACGTAGTACACATATAAAACTTATGAAAATTTACCTCCTCCATCACATTTTTATTTATAGATATTTCATCTACCTTTCTACAGTTGATTATTATGACCTTCTTTTCAGGATACTTTATTTATCAAAATTAAACACTTTACTCTTGTTAAAACGTAAAACGTTGCAGGTAAACTACCCCTTTCCCTTAACCGATCTTCACCAAAATCAATAGGCCTCGAGTTCCTCTACAATTCAGGACTGTATGCAAAAACGTATTTGATTCTGTTTGAATTTGCGGCTGTTATCGTTTTCCATAGAAAAAATTCTACACACAGACACTTTTCGAAAAATGACTTTTTCATGTTTTGATGGTAGTACAATCAGAATCTGCCATTATCTCGAACACAATTTGTTTTGCCATGACCATACTTCCATTTCCTTATGTAACATGAAAGTAAAAAATGCCTTATTTAATTATTGTATATAACTTAAAAGAAGCAGTTTACAAATTTAACCGTCTCCTTCTACATAGTATAATAAGTACGATATAAGAAAAATGTTAAACATTCTACATATATCCTTAAAAAATTTGTAGTGACTGTCAGCCAATGAATTTTTCGGTGAAGGGTTTGTGAGGATCGGCCAAAAAATATAACACAAATTTTAACTTATTTGTGTCGACGTTTCGACAATGTTTATTGTCATCATCAGGACCTGTGTATGAATACAAAAGAAATGTCAAACACAACAGAACAATTATTTGGTTGAACGTGTTTGTGTATGTGAGTGTGTGTGCGTGTGTGTACGTACGTATGTATCATTGTATATGTGAAGGAGTTTGAGATAGTTTGTTTTATATCTTCAAATGTTTTCTTTGTACACACGCACACACACACTCATATATATACAAACACGTTCAACCAAATAATTGTTCTGTTGTGTTTGACATTTCTTTTGTATTCATACACACGTCCTGACGATGACAATAAACATTGTCGAAACGTCAATGTTAAAATAAGTTAAAATTTGTGTTATATTTTTTGACCGTTCATCACAAACCCTTCACCGAAAAATTCTATGTATACATAAAATCTCCAATGCAAAACTGAGGTCGCTCTGCTGCAGCCAGTACAAACACACGTATTTCTGTGTGTCGAGTTGTGCTCAAACGAAACATTGAATAACAGATGCGACTGATTACGAACCAAACACGAAACATCGGACAAGCGCTTTTGTTTTGTGGAAGGAAGTAGACTCTGTCTTATAAGAAGACTACGGCGAATACACATTCCGTTAAACATATGAAGTGAATCTACTGTAGTTTTATTAGTGAATTAGTACTAGTTTCTGGGAGGGGGGATGTGACTAGGTTCTGGGGGAGGGGGTGAGCATAGCTTCAAATTTGGATTCCCCAATTTCCTCAGGGCAAATGAGATATTCAAGATTCTTCCTATATGATTATTTATCAATTGTTTGTAAGACTCATTTCAACACGCGCAGCAGGCTACGGAACAGGCCCACGTGAAGCGATTATGGATCAGTGACACTTTCTGTAGCTATTGAAGAGGATTGATACCGTCCATACAGTTATCCCACTGTGCGAGCGTATTTGTGTCGAAAATGTAATCCTGTTACAGCACCGAACCACGACTTTATTGATTGTATTGAGTGTTTATAAACGTAGCCTACGTTGTTTACACACTATGACGCGGTATCTGCATATTACAAGCTTTTCGCAAACAATTCTGAAATATACAGTTTTGTCGGGGTATTTAAACTGTACGTTTGGTCTCGCAGTGTAATTTGGTAGCGTTGGAAATGCTCTCCCGTACAATTGTGACAAACATTGTACGCACATTTTAAGTTAAAACTTGCGCGTTGAACAAATGCAATTACTGTTTTCAAGGGTTGCCAACTGTCCGCACTTCCCCGATGTGTCTTCTTTTTTCTATGTGGTTAGTAACACTGACTTTAAGGAGCAGATTAGCTAGGTTAAGAGTCAGATAATCAATTAACAAGTGTTTACCTTGTTTATCAGGTTGTGATTTTTGCATTAAGTAGTAGCAGTTTCTTGTACTTTTAGCGTTTGTTGTTCTTTTAATAATTAAAAAAAATGCCATAATCCCATGTGCTAGTTTCCGTTGCATTTTATACAAAAACGTGTTGCTATTCAAAATAGGAAACCTTGACTGGGAAACTGAAAACTGAAAATTTCAAGGCGTCATACGACTATTACGTAGGAGTGGGCGGACATGTAAGATACTGACGGTCACTTTAAAAGATTCGTTCGTTCATTTATTTTATTTTTTTATTTTTTAGGTTAATTGAACGACCAAAGCGAATTCTCAGTTAAATCGACCGTGGGTGAAAATTGTTTGATAAAATTTCAAAGAATCATGTGTGGTATATCAAATTAAAGAGTATTTTGACGAAACTTAACGTTAGGTTTTGGAAATGTTTAAAGTTTATAACCCCAGGGCCATCCAAAAAATTTAAGAAATTTTGAAAATCCAGCAGGGTATCAGACTAAAAGGAGGAATTCCGACCCAAATCCAAACGTTTTGAATTTTTAGTGAATATTCTACAATTGTGTACCACTCTACAATACTATTATCTTACTAAAGACACAGTAGACTAATCGAGATTTTTGTAATAGTAGAGTAAAAGTTATCTAATATCAAAATTTATGTAATAATAAATGTTCTGCGTTCAAAATAGTCATCGAGCTCTAAACTTCAAGGACCTTACTAGCCTTTAACCTTTTTGTTATTTACAATTATGAGGGGACTAATTAATAATATTGAACTATCCTTCAGTGAAGTAAATGATATTACTTTATAATAAACAGTATCATATTATATATACTTATATTTTTATTGTTAATGAAAATTAAGTGCATGGGTATGTGAATGCTTGAGAGTCTTCTGTAGCCAAACAATTTTAAAAATAGAAAAAAGCGTATTAAGAAAGTTTGTGGTCCAAAACGAATGAACAATTTTAAATTCACATTAAGATCAAGTAAAGAATTTACAAAGTTTTTCTAATTTTTCTACAGAAATACGGAAAAGAAGATTAAAGTTGTATGGAAATTTATTTATTAAGAACGAAAATAAAAGAATAACAAAAAATATTTGAATATCTAAGGAACATAAAAACAACATTTGGATGGTACAAAGAAGCATTGAAGGATTTAGAAGACCTCAAATATGGGGGAACAAACAATGAAGGACATGGATAAGTAGAGAAGAATAATAGAGGAATTTGAGCTGGAAGCAACAAAACCGAGAAGGTCAACAACAAGGGAGGCGAGATGGAATCGCAGAAGAAGAAAGAAAGATCAGCAGTGAACGAATCGAAGCCTACCGGAAAAAAGAAATATCGGTATGGAGAACCATAAATGACTTCCATATTCTAAGATTTATATTTAAAATCATTTTAGAAATGAAATATTTCTACAGAAACTACTTCTATCTTCAACCTCAACCACAGAATTGTGGTCACTAACGTATACCACCTCACGTTAGCGCACTCGATTTTCACTGAAGATAGCAGTCGATGGCACTGCCGAAACGTCTGGTTTTGCAGAAAATATTGGACTACGGCCAAACAGCCCGGGAAGGAATTTTAACAAAAAACTACTTCTTTGTTGCCGATAACGTAGTACGCATATAAAAAATTATCCCCTCCCCTTTCAACTATAATTTTCATTTATAGAAAATTACCCCTCCCCTTCAACTACCCTTTTCATTTATACATATTTCATCTACCTTTCTACAGTGGATTATTATAACCTTTTTTCAGCATACTTTGTTTATTAAAATTCAGTACTTTACTCTTGTTAAAACATAAAACGTTCCAGGTAAACTACCGCTTCTACTTAACCGATCTTCACCAAAATCGATAAAATCAATAGGCCTTGAGTCCTCTACAACTCGTGCAGATATGCAAAAACTTATTTGATTCTGTTTGAATTTGCGGCAGTTATCGTTCGCCATAGAAACAATTACACACACACACACACACACACACACACACACACACACACACACACACACACACACACACACACACACACACACACACACACACACACACACACACACACACACACACACACACACACACACACACACACGCGCACGCACACACACACACACACACACACACACACACACACACACACACACACCAGAAAATTACTTTTCTTCATGTTTTGAGGGTAGTACAATCAGAATCAGTTATTATTTCGAACACGATTGTTTTCGCCATCACCATACTTCCATTTCATTTCCTTATGGAACATGGAAGTAAAAAAGAACAAAACGTACAACGCAATTCGAAGTAGCCTTAATTGAAAAAAATTAAATGCACTTTATGAACTAATAATTGATTTTAAACCCAAAACTTAATTTGAAAATCATTATTATTTTTTGTTATTATATTATTATTTTTTTACAAATGATGTACTAATTTGTTGGATTTTTTTTAAGTGTTAGATGTAGGTCTACAGTTTTAATGTCCAGGATTGTAGTACGAATTAATTTTAGCAAATGGAAACTGTGTGTTAAGAAACCAAATTGCAACAAACCTTATACAGACAACTCGTATCAGTACAGGCTTGCGCAGCAAGTACTCACAGTGCCACAAGGTACTTTACCAGTTATATAACTGTAATTAAAGTAGAATGTAATTGAATGAGTGTGTGTGGAGGTTAATTAATATAAAGTGAGGTGTGCTTCGCTTTCTTCAATTAAAGGCAGTTCGCCTTAACGTTGCCAGGCTTACACCGAGTGCTGCCGTAAGCTTTATTAATTACAGACTACGTGTAGATACACAATGGTGTCGTCATGCAATATGCTCACTGTAATTAATTGTAGCAGTTGGGTGCTAATTTATTTATTAAGTGCACTGAATGACAATTAGGAACATACACTGCCACTGTAAGTGAACTGTTTCCCGCTTTCAAACGTTCCCTCCTTTAGCTTGTCAAACGAGCCTACTCTTAAACGTTGTACAAGGTTGTTCATAAAGTCACACAACCGATGCGAAAAACATCTGAACAATTATGAATAATTATTTATAAATAATTTTAATTTATTTTTGAAGTGAGAACTTCATATACGCTACTACGGTACCCGGCTCACTGCCGTACACCTCGCGCTCTAAGCCGCGTTTACAACGGAGTTGAAAACACATGTTGTGAACAAATTATGACAAAATTTCAAAAAACGGTAGTAATTTGTTTTAAACATCTCGTGTTGTCAACAGATTTTCCGTGCTTAAAACATAAATTTTGTTTTCCAATAAAAGTTGGTAAAGACAAAGAAAGCTGTAAACATTTGTTGTACACTCGTGCTGCAGCGCCTCTACGAGAGGAACAGCTGGTGTGTAATTGTGTCCTGTTTGACAATTTTATGTCCTGTCATTACAATCAAGTACTCAAAATCGCAGCTGGCCATTCTCAGAAAAATTTTAAAACTACCATCAGATTTCAATTCACCTGATCAATGTCATCTCTATTTAAATCCTTCAAAAGCTCACGTCTACTGTACTTAGCTTTCGGTTTTAATGACTGTCTGACTCAGTATCTTCGTGGTGTCCGTTCTCTCGCCAAAATCACACAAGCCGCTGCAGCAAGTACATATCCTCCACACTCGACATCTTTAAGTGATACTGGAGCAAGACTAAAGTGAGGTCACGTCAGGTTTCAGTCTATGCGCGTAAATGTTGCAAACAGTAATAAAGACAAACTAATACTTTGGTTTTCAACATTGGTTGTCAACATATAACTTTACAACACAAAAATGACAAACATTTGTTCACAACAGTCGATGTAAACGCGGCAGTAGGGCAGTAAACTGACTCAACGCGTCACGAAATGGCTGAAAGGAAAGAGCAGTGCTGTCAGGTAAATCAAACCTCTTTTTCCCACGTGGCTATCCAAAGTGTCTCCACTGCCACTAATATATGTGCTTTAAGTAGTGTAATATTTTAAAACATGTAAACATATTGTAAATATTTAAGTACTATTACATGAATAATGTAAATATTACAAATAATTTTATTTTTAAATTAATCCGTTTTGCTTGCGTTAAAACCACATCTGACGACAATATGTTTGGCGTTTACTTCCGGGCCGCCACCAGAGCGCAGCACTATGCCCATTCCTTTCATCATAGTGTATCACGTTACATTAACGTTAACTTCAGGTCCCCCACCAGAAAGCAGCACCAAACAAAATTTGGTGATTGCAGAATCAAGTTTAAAAGGAATAAATCCCAAATGTTTAGTACCAAGCCACGTGTTGTTCAATCAAATATATTGGAACTTACCGTCTGCGGCTTTCCAACAAAAGCCGCAGACGGTAAGTTCCAATATATTTGATTGCAGAATCAACTTAATTAAAACAATAATAATATTTATATTGTTTTTAAATTGAATTATTATACTGCGCATTTTACATTTCACTTTTCAACTAAAGTTCGTAAATCACATTGTTACAGTGGACAAAATTATTTGTTACATATTGTTGTGTGTATTGAAAACAAGACGACATGTGATATGGTTTCTTTATGTTCATTGTAAATATCGATTTCTTAAAATAAAATACATGTAAACACTATTATGCCCTTGTCTCCTTTAATTATCCGTTCACTCTTATTTGAATCTTAATTCTTTATAGCAAAACTCTTTTACTCCAAATACAACGAGCAACCTTTTTTCACGTTGAATCAGTTCACTCGCCACTCGACACTGAAGTTCTCACTTCTGGCATCTGTTCCACGACACACCCACTTTTCTGTTATCCATAACTCAGTTACCATATAATAGTGTAGGTTACATAATTTTTCATTATCGACTTTCTAATTTTTTCTGGAACGTACAGCACTGTGTTATATCGATGCAGACGTGAACTCGTTTTATCTTTGATGCAAAATTCTGTATATTTGCTACAGTTATGTTGGAAACTCTTTCCTCAAGATTTTTTCCAATCCATCTAAATTATTGAGGTAGTTTTTGAACACAGTTTTTTTAGGCGACCCTCAGAATAAACATCTGATGGTGAGGAGTCCGGTGTTATTATATATTTACCGCAAAATTCATCTAACATCATCGTAGCTTAATTGAGAGTGACGCATGTACACGACGTGAATAACAATGAGGAAAAGTCCAGTTGTTGAGATCTTGTCTTATTTCGATGGGGCGCTACAGTCCACATCCGATCTTGGCCTCTTTATCCACGATGCCGGTTCCATGCCCAAACTCTGCCAAACTCTGTTTTCTGGCATCCACTGCTAAACTTATCCCTCCACCGAATTCTCGGTTTTCCCACGGGCCGATTTTCCCCCTGGTTAGCCCCTATAGATTTTGTTTGGTGAGGGCATTCTGTCTTTTCCGGCATTCGCAGTATATGTCCTGCCCTTAAGTCAGATGAACCGCGTAAAATCGTGCAACTCTCAAGAGAGCTCATTTATCAATATTGTTACGGTTATGTTACGACGTTAATCAAAGCTTAAATTTAAGATGTTAAAAAGTTGACAAAATTCAAATCTGTCAAAGGTTTTAAACTTCTGATGTAAAAACAACAGTTTGCCGCCAGACTGGTGTTAGCTGCTAGCAGGGAGTCACGTGGTAGTATAGGATGACTTGGCAGCGCTGCCGTAAGTAGGACCTGCTCCTGGGCGGAGGGCGAGAATAGTTTAAGTGTTGGGTTCCCCGTTATTTTATTAAATTACAAATATTTTAATTCCTCATTTTACTATAATTATTTATTAGCGTTATTTTAACGCACAAAACTGGCTTCGAAATGGGCCTACGTCAATTGACCACGTAAATTTTCTAAAATTTCTAATAGCTCCTGGTGGTGTTGATCATCCCTCGTAGCGTCCACTGCGTGACAGCACTGTTGTCTCGCTATTTGACCTGTCAGTACCTAACTTATGTGAAACTAAATAACCTACTCATTACGTAAACGTCTCGCGGTGTTTTAGTTTTTGATTAGTTGGTATCTGACCAATGTGGTCATGTGGTCTATGTAACATATATGTGACGTATGTGAATATTTCTTGGATTTCGTTGTCCATGACGTGTCCGTTAATTAACTAAATATAATTATTTCGCTACGACTCGGAACACAATACGACATCCTAAACGAACAGACGCAATTCAAATCACACGCATTATTCGAACATATCACATCCTCCCACACACACACAACAACGGTCTTTCGAAAATCGATTTCGTCGCCAACAACAAGACGAACAGTGCTACCAGCGGCAACCTCTGAAGAAGCTTTTTAAAAGTGAAAACCGGTTCAGGATATAAGGTAAAACTTTTACGTTTTTACCCATACAAAAGTTTTGTGTTCCGAGTCGTAGTGAAATAATTATATTTATGTGAATATTTCTTTCAAGCTAATTAAACGATTTTAATTACACTTCTGTAAAGGCTGTTATACCTGGAATACTTTTCTTCAAATGTAAATTATTTTATATTCAGTTTTACCATCCCAGTTGGTTTCAATTTAAATGTAATCTCACATTGCATTTAAACGAATTCAGTAAAAACATTGCGACAAAGTCAGCTTGATTGTGTTTGGAAAGATACGTTAGATTAAAGATTAAATCACACAGCTCTTACGCAGTATTTTAAGTTTAACAACAGATGAGTATTACTAGTAGATGAGCTGTGAACAACTCGAGCACGTTCACAAACGGCGTAGCTTATATTTAAATGTACAAAAAAGGAGCATAAGATTGAAGTGACATCACGTTAGACTCAATTTAAGACAGTACTACACCTCCTCTCAGATAAGGGTTGTCACCTCGCTCACAGAGAATACGTGCCAACACGCGTCGACAAGTGGGAATGTACGTGATTCGAACACGCTCTGAATGTCAAAGGAGAAACGCTGTTTAACGAAAGAAACAAGCTCACACCCAGGACTTACAAAATCTTCTTCTTCTTCTATGGCGTCACAGTTCGAAGTCGAACCTTAGCCTCCATAATCATCTGCCTCCACTTTTCCCTGTCCTTGGTGATCGATGTCCATCGTTTTATTTTATGTAAATTATCAGCATCCCTCGCCACTGCGTCAATCCAGCGTGTTTTCGGTCTTCCGACAGGCCTTCTACCCTCGATCTGACTAAACAGTACCTTCCTAGGTATTCGGTTGCCTTCCATCCTAATGATGTGTCCTGCCCAGTGCAATCTATGCAGTCTGATGGTGGTGGCCAGCTCATTGTCTTTATACAGCTTGTATAGCTCCTCATTGTGACGCATTCCCCATATCACGTCGATTTGGATTGGTCCATATATTCTCCTTTCAAAAGTATTGACTACGTTAGTGGCTTGTTTGTTCGGAGTCCAAGTCTCGCTGCCATATATTATCACCGGTCTAATCATAACTTTATATACTGTGACCTTGGACTGATGGTGGATATTCCTTTTCCTTATTGCATTTAGGTCTTCATTGTCTTTTGCCATCCAACATCCCAAATATTTAAACTGATTAACTATTTCCCGGTTTACTGGTTCAATTTCAAACTGTTCAGGTTTCCTGGTTTTCTTCCGAGTGGTGATCACAACCTTTGTTTTATCTCTATTAACCTGTAATCCTATCTCTTCTGCTTCATCTTTGAGTTCCTGGGACTTACAAAATGCGTCCATGATTTTCCATTTATACGTCAATACATTGGACGACCTTGCGGTCCTGTTCGGTTGATTGATGCATCAGGATCAGGAATAAGGGAATGTTGGCATACAAAACAGTTAGTGAGTCCAATGAGGCCAGTACCCCACTTCTCGGTGCTGTACCGGCGCCGTACAGGACCTGATCCTCTAACGGCGCGGGACTCTCATAAAGTTCTTACTGTAGTGAAAACCCAGTTTAAGGAATATAATCATTCAATTCTTCTTCTTCTTCTTATCTGGCGTTTCAGCTTTTGGTGAGGTTTAGCCTCCTCAACAATACTCCTGCATACTTCCCTGTTCTCCGCCATTCCTCTCCACCCTCTGATTCCCATGCTGGCAAGATCTTCTGTTACACCATTCAATCATCTCATTCTTGGTCTGCTTGTACGTCTACAAGTATATAATCTTCCCTTCAGCATGCTTTTAGGCATTCTTTCCACATGTCCCAGCCAACGCAACCTCTGTGATTTTATGAATTTCGGTATGTCTTTTCCATGAATGAGAGCCTGTAGTTCATTGTTATTGCGTATTCTCCAACTGCCGTCTTCTCTTACTGCCCATACATTTTACGCAAAAGTTTGGCCTCAAATGATTTTAAAGCAGTTTTGTCATTCTCTGTCAAAGTCCACACTTCAGACCCATATGTAACAACTGGTAGCACAAGAGAATAATACACTTTAAGTTTTATACCTCTTGTAACAAGACTGTTTTTTAAGATGTTAATATTTGCAAAGTAGGCTCTATTTCCTGCTTGTATCCTTTCTCTTATACTCGTCCTAATGTTCTTATCATTTGATAGCAAGACACGTAGGTAACTAAAGCAGTACATTCCTTTGAAACATTTCCCATTCACATCGAAATCTATAGGAGCCTTTCTGGTCTCTGACTTGGACATTACCGTATATTTTGTCTTGTTTTTATTTACCACAAGACCAGTTTTCATCGCTTCTGCTTCAGTTAATGCATACATGTCTTTGAGGATATCAACGTAATCATTCAATCAATGACGACGAATTGTCGTTTTAAACGTAATTACGGTTAAAAAGGAAATCGAAACGGTACAGGATGGACCGTTTCTCTATATTAAGAGAAATAATGAATGATTTCTGATCGTTTACAGCAGCTAAAGAATGAACGGATGAGAACTTTCAATGCACGTGTAGAACAACAATGATTACGTTTGAGGAAGCTGTTAATGTCACCAGTCCACATGAGGCAGTGTGTTAGCGCTGAAGAAAGGATTATAAAGGAGGCAGTAGTATAACTTTCTTTTTTCTGGGCCTACCCGCATGAATTATTTGCGGCCTCATTGTTACCCATACTTAATACCATTGTTTCCTCGTGAATACTACTTCCTACTTATAGGTGTGGCAGCTACTAAAATTATTATATAACGTAGACAGAATTACTAATATTTCTTGTATGATATAAACTCAATTAATAAAATATAACGTTTGTTTCAATTAATAGTTTGAGTTGTTATTTAATATTTTTTATCGCTTTGATCAGTGTAACAAAATATTGAATAATATTATCAGACATGCCACTAGGAAACAATTATAGTTTTGTCATTTACTGAACTTATTGGCATCTAAAAAAAGTACAAATTTTATTAAATTCAAATTCATTAAAACAGTGAATGTTTTTTATTAAATTTTATATCGTACACTTCATTAACTAATCGGACTTTTTTAAACAAACCAAAAATCTATTTCAATTTTAGAACTTTCTGTCATCTGCTTACAGCTTTGGCATCCATACAGTTGCAATCATTTTACTATAGTACTAATATTGGCACTGGAATTAAAGAAAAAAATTCTTATATAAAGACAATTTATTTTACAAAAATAGAATTTTTGCGTTTCAAAACATTACTTGAAATTCAACACTTAACTGGTCTGGGCGTATTCTTAAATGGCATCACCGTTATATTGTGCAGTGAACCAAACAATTTATACTCTTGAACTGTATCATTAGGTACTGTAAAATAACAGAAAATATCGGTATGGAGAACCATACATGACTTCTATATTCTAAGATTTATATTTAAAATCATTTTCGAAATGAAATATTTCCATAGAAACTACTTCTTTCTACTTCTTTCTTCAGCCTTAACCACAGTACTGTAGTCACTAACCTATACCACCTCACGTTAGCGCACTCGATTATCATGGCAGTCGATAGCACTGCCAAAACGTCTGGTTTTTATTTATAGATATTTCATCTACGTTTCTACACTGGATTATTATGAGCTTCTTTCAGGATACGTTATTTATCAAATTTAAGTACTTTACTCTTGTTAAAACATAAAACGTTGCAGGTAAATTACCCCTCCCCATTAATCGATCTTCACCAAAATCAACAGGCCTTGAGTCCTCTACAACTCAGGCACATATGCAAAACATTATTTTATTCTATTTGAATTTGCGGCAGTTATCGTTCGTCATAAAAAAAATTCTACACATACACACAGCCACACGGACACAGAGACAGACACAGAGACACACTGACAGACACTTTCAGAAAAAAATTTTTCTTCACGTTTTGAGGGTTGTACAACCAGAATCAGCCCTTATCTCGAACACGATTTTTTCGCCATCACCATACTTCCATTTCCTTATGGAACATGGAAGTAAAAAATAAGTGTATCTGTTTTTGATATAAAATACATAAGGAGGAAATCTGGTTTTACTTGAGTTTAATGATTTATATCCATTCTTAAAAAAGGAAGTATGTGCGCGGGTCTCCTAGTCTGCAGGCCCGACAGTTACACCACTGACGATAGGGCTACGTATTTTTAGGGTTAGACAAACTTTATTGTTTGAAACCTCTAACATTCATGCCTGTGATTTAAATTTACTTAGCAGATATGATGAACACAAATTCACTCACACGCATTATAAGTCGCTTGGCAAATGCCGCTTGCATACTGATTAAAAGTCTGTCTCAAAACGTCATGTCGAAAGCAGGTGGTGTTGCAACCGTGCTTCGCCGATGGGACAGTTACCAAATATTGCTACGATGCTGGTTACTTCCTGACGACTCTGTACTGTATCGACCCATTAGGCTGATTGCACACACATCGATTGTCTGTCTGTCTGTCTGTCTGTCTCAAAACGTCACGTCGAAAGCAGGTCGTGTTGCAACCGTGCTTCGCCGATGGGACAGTTACCAAATATTGCTACGATGCTGGTTACTTCCTGACGACTCTGTGCTGTATCGACCCATTAGGCTGGTTGCACACACATCGATTGTCTGTCTGTCTGTCTGTCTGTCTCAAAACGTCATGTCGAAAGCAGGTGGTGTTGCAACCGTGCTTCGCCGATGGGACAGTTACCAAATATTGCTACGATGCTGGTTACTTCCTGACGACTCTGTACTGTATCGACCCATTAGGCTGGTTGCACACACATCGATTGTCTGTCTGTCTGTCTGTCTGTCTCAAAACGTCACGTCGAAAGCAGGTCGTGTTGCAACCGTGCTTCGCCGATGGGACAGTTACCAAATATTGCTACGATGCTGGTTACTTCCTGACGACTCTGTGCTGTATCGACCCATTAGGCTGGTTGCACACACATCGATTGTCTGTCTGTCTGTCTCAAAACGTCATGTCGAAAGCAGGTGGTGTTGCAACCGTGCTTCGCCGATGGGACAGTTACCAAATATGCTACGATGCTGGTTACTTCCTGACGACTCTGTACTGTATCGACCCATTAGGCTGGTTGCACACACATCGATTGTCTGTCTGTCTGTCTATCTGTCTCAAAACGTCACGTCGAAAGCAGGTCGTGTTGCAACCGTGCTTCGCCGATGGGACAGTTACCAAATATTGCTACGGTGCTGGTTACTTCCTGACGACTCTGTGCTGTATCGACCCATTAGGCTGGTTGCACATACATCGATTGTCTGTCTGTCTGTCTCAAAACGTCATGTCGAAAGCAGGTCGTGTTGCAACCGTGCTTCGCCGATGGGACAGTTGCCAAATATTGCTACGGTGCTGGTTACTTCCTGACGACTCTGTGCTGTATCGACCCATTAGGCTGGTTGCACACACATCGGTTGTCTGTCTGTCTGTCTGTCTGTCTCAAAACGTTACGTCGAAAGCAGGTCGTGTTGCAACCGTGCTTCGCCGATGGGACAGTTACCAAATATTGCTACGATGCTGGTTACTTCCTGACGACTCTGTGCTGTATCGACCCATTAGGCTGGTTGCACACACATCGATTGTCTGTCTGTCTGTCTCAAAACGTCACGTCGAAAGCAGGTCGTGTTGCAACCGTGCTTCGCCGATGGGACAGTTACCAAATATTGCTACGGTGCTGGTTACTTCCTGACGACTCTGTGCTGTATCGACCCATTAGGCTGGTTGCACATACATCGATTGTCTGTCTGTCTGTCTGTCTGTCTCAAAACGTCACGTCGAAAGCAGGTCGTGTTGCAACCGTGCTTCGCCGATGGGACAGTTACCAAATATTGCTACGATGCTGGTTACTTCCTGACGACTCTGTGCTGTATCGACCCATTAGGCTGGTTGCACATACATCGATTGTCTGTCTGTCTGTCTCAAAACGTCATGTCGAAAGCAGGTCGTGTTGCAACCGTGCTTCGCCGATGGGACAGTTGCCAAATATTGCTACGGTGCTGGTTACTTCCTGACGACTCTGTACTCTATCGACCCATTAGGCTGGTTGCACACACATCGATTTCGATCGTACGGTAAAATATCGTACGATAGAATTCTTTTAGCAGAACGAAAAAGAGCATGGGAGCTTGCACACGGCACGGCACGATCCCGTTTAGCTGCCGTCCATTGCAACTGCAAGAGACGGTCGCCGTGCCGTGTCCGTGAATTCAGCGGCGTACGTGACCCAATGCAGGCTTGCACACTACACGATTTATATTCGTACGGTAAAAATCCGTCTTCATTTGACTTGTTGCTTCTGAAAGAACTGGAACCTATTTCATAAAAGTAAGTAATATTATTAGCAAATTTTATTAAATAATAATATTAGTTTTTTTGGTTTATAAACACTTCAATCGAACACTTAAAATCCTTTACTAGTTTTATTAGTTTAATAATGAGGAGGTTCTACCGAGGTTACATGTAAACACGAGAATTTTTTTAACGGATAGTTAAAAGTGATTATTCTGTATAGTATTCAAATATTGATTTTAGTTTGTGATACGGTAGTTAATTAGTGTGTAATTTTTTTTAAGTATGGCTGAAAATATTGATAATGAAATTTTATTTCATTGGTACAAATAAGACCAGTGCTATGGGACAAAACACTAGACGTTACAAAGACAGAAATGCTATCAGAAATACATGGAAAGACGTCTGCTGTGAAATAAATACGGATTTTGAAGATATGGAGGACAAGGAAAAAAATGAATTCGGTGAGTTTTCACATAGTTTAATTTTTATTTATCTGTACATATGTCAACAATTGGATTTCACTTTTAAGTCGTTCATGCAGTTCATCGAACGATGGTATTGACATTCGAAAATAGTTGGAGAACTTGTTCTCATCGTTTCGAAGTTCTAAAAATGTGCGGAATGATCCTGCTTGTTCCCTTTTCTCGTTAATTGGATGAAACCAGTAAGTTCGTTTAATCCTACGACGCCTGAGACGACGGTACACCGACCACACAGCAACAACACGTTTTGGATTCATTGTCCATACAGCTGTGAGTGATCTCGAGCTAAAACGACTGCACTCTACACGGAAAAACCGTGGTGTGTGAAAGCAACGGACACACTATAAAATATCGTACGATATTTTACCGTACGATCGAAATCGATATGTGTGCACTAGCGCTTACCAAAGTGGCATAACATAAGAACAGCGACGCGACAGAGAGAGAGAGAGAGAGACAGATGTATAAACACATCTTTACACGTTAGGCTATGGTTATGTGGTTGTGAAATCATACCTGACTAATCAGACGAGGATATGATTTTATACCAGTGGCGGTAAGGAGGGCCGTACATCTCCTGCTGATATTTTTGAAGCTTTAAATTTTACTGTAAACCTTTGTGAAAGCAACGGAAGTAATCTACGTATCAACAGATCGCGTATAAAGTATTTTTATACAAAGTAACAGCTTCGTGTGCAAAACATGCGATAACATTGTGTACGAGAAAGCTATCACGCAACACTGTGAACGTACGAGACGGCGTGGCCGGGTGGTGCGCACGCGCGCAAGTGTATGTGTATTTCATGTCATACTTACTAACAGTGGTGCAGCAAAGTGGCGGTTTTGGGCGTTGAACTGCTCCCCCCCCCCCAGAGTTATAAAGACAAAAGTAAATGTCGAAAAATGAAAACAATGTGCTGGTAAATTTGTAACCTTACAAGTAGAATTAAATACGCCTGATTAGGCTAATTGAGTACAAATATTTTTATTTGAGGAATACTATAACCTCGTTAAGAGTTTTGATAATGCCTTGTATAAACATGTGCTACTTGTGGTTGAAGTATGTTTAAAATTTATATAATAATTTTTAGGTTATGTCCTCTTAGCGACTTAGTGAGTACAGAACAGGTAGCCTTCAATTTTTGTTCACCTTCATTGTATCCAACTCGGTTTACGATATTTATAAAGTAGTATCCTATTCCACTTGTGTACCAGTGTTGTGAAAAATAGAATTGCGCAAATAAATCGGGTATTTTTCAAGGAAAGACTGTGGATTCATTGTGGAAAGAAGAAGAAATATGGTTGGGCATCTGCTACGCCCATCACCAACCTGATCGAGGGGCGTAGTGGAAGGGGAAGGCCCAGGGAGAAATAAATGGATGGGGTACAAGATGGAAGAAGGTATGTGGTGCCAAGACCGTCCACGGAATGGAAGAAATTGAAAGCCCACCAACCTCTGGATTGTGAATAAAATGATGTGTGAACTTCTACCAACAGCAACTTGGAAAATTTCTATATTAAAGAGTTTATTGTTTAACCTTATATAAAATAATTTTTTGCGCGTGTGTCTGAGTTGTCAAGGTTAGTATATATTTGTTTATAAAATTATTATTTTTTTTATACCGTGACTCGCTATCTTCACAGTAATCTTTACACGTTACAAATATTTCGCAAACATAACTACATTTGGTTCTCGTATCAAAGTCTGGGATCCTCTCCGTATAACATACTGTGGCAACCACACGAGAATTTTAATGTTGGCAGACCTATAACAAAATCATATAAAAAGAAATGTACAAAATTGGCTTCCGGCCGGAGTAAATTGACGGAGAGATTAAGGGAAGATTATGTCCAGCAGTAGAGAACGGTCACGATATTCACGTGACACCTAGGCTATGCGATAATCCAGCCACGGACTACACAAGCTAAAAAGCACGGTCACAGTAATTAGTGAAACATGTAAACGCGTTAACGATGCCCGAATACGAGTGCGTGTGTTAATATAGGGATCTAATTTGTCTGCTGCGTTGTAAACGGTCATCACGTCATGTGGGATTAATCTGTTCCGACGCGCGACGTGCTCTTTGGCACCACGTATTCTGTCTCACATGTTTTATACATAACATACAAGTACCGGATTTTCCGTTTTGTGACTTAATATTCGTCCTTACGCGGATTGTACGTGTAAATCCCTGGTCGCAGTGGTTCCCAAAGTGGGGTCCGCGGACACTTTTAAGAAAAAATAGAATATAATATAGAACAAAAAAATAGAAAATAGAATCGTAATTTTCTCCGATTATTTATAGCCTAAAATCTAAATGTTAGAATCTTAAAACAATTAATAGATGATTCCAATATTATTTTTTAGACCAAACTAATTGTAATCATAAAAGCAATTTCAAACTAATGTCTTTAATAATGTCTTTAAATCATGTCGTGTAGCAGATCTGTTTGTCAGTCGAACTGACTAGAGCGCCGCATAAACGCAGAACTGATCTCGCTGTTTTAGTCCACGTATAAGCACTGTATCTAAGCAAAACGTTTTTCCGTGTAGCTGGTTTTACGCCTAAGTAACTGGATTTCGACACGTATGGGGCTGGAAAGATAGAGCCGAGGTTCGTAAACTTAAGAAATAAACTTGATGTCGAGAGTGACTTAATATTGAAATTATCAGACATTAAATCAAATATTGCAGAGCTAAATGTTCAAAAGCAACTTTATATGTTCACATTAAACTATGTTTGATATCATTAGTATTCATTTTAAAACATTTTAATTAAAATTTAAGAATTTGTATCATATTTACTGTTTGTTTTATTTCATAACTGAGACGGGATGTTTGCGAACCACTGCCTGGTCGTACTTGCTTCCTACAAACATCCTATCTATCTTAGAAGCGTTTATAACTTCTCGACTGTTAGGCCGTGGTCGATTTTTAATTCTGTTATCATTTTTTCTCACTAAACGTTTTGGCTATCCACATAGTTATACGCGAGATGATAGGCCGAACGTACCCACGCTGAAGTAAATGAAACAATACTGTACACTGTTTTAATATTGACTCCGGTCATGATAACCTACACAATAGAACCGTATCAGTCATTTGGAAGTTTTGAAAACGTATCAAAAAATGAAGTTTTGAAAAATGCCCAAAAAAATATAGAGCACTAGAAAAATATCAAAAGCCATACTTCTGTGCGGTTTTGCATCATAGGATCTGAGGTGCGGATCTAAGCTCTAACTTTGTAGGTGTGCTCCAGTGTAAGGAAATAACTTTCCAATCGTCAGTACAATATTTTAAAATCCATTAAGTGCATACCACTAGTATGGTCCCTAAGTTCCAGAACGGGGATCACAATTTTGAACGTAGAACACTTATCTTCTTCTTCTTCTTCTTCTTCTTCTTTTTCTTCTTCACTTCAAGGATTATGCTTGCAGATTGGTCTTCACAGCCACCATTAGGAACACTTATTATTGGATAAATTTTGATATTAGCGGATTTTTCAAGTAACAAAAATTGCGAAAATCCCGATTATCCTATTTTTTGTTTAGTAAAGTAACAAACTAGGCTATAACAAACTGTTTAGTAAAGTATTGTCCTATTTCTTGTAGAGCAATCGTACAATAAACATTAATAATTCCAAACATACGGATTTGTGTTAAAATCCCGTTTAGACTGACACCCGCCTAGATTTACAATTTAAAAAAAAATTGTAATCCCATTTTTGGGTCTGTGGTCAAAGTATTTTGACATTTTCAAAACTGTAAACTATATTAACATTTTATTTGAAATGTTGACATTTTCAAAACTGTACAGCATATTCAGACATCAGTTAAAATTCTATTTAATTTTATGTCTCGCATGGAATTTGCAATTTTATCAAACTTTTGACCCACTTTTTGGGTCCTGGCGTTCCAAAATTTCCAAAACTCAACACTAAATTCAGAAGTTAGTTAAAATTTCTTTTTATTTAATATGCCACATTAATTTTTGCAATTTATTAAAATTTTGAGAAACTTTTTGACTCCCGGCAATCAAAATGTTGAAATTTTCAAAAACGCAAAAAAAGTTCATATTTTGGTTAAGATTGCCTTTAATTTGGTATTCTATATGGGCTTTTGTGATTTTTTGACTGTCTTACATTTTTATCTACCGCTCCCCATTTTTTTAGTGGATCATCTCAAACAATAGAGTTCTGTAAGGTAAAAGCGTGGACACGCACGCCAAGTGTTACAAAATCGGTTGAGCTTTCAAACGTTATCTTGAAATATACCGAAATAGAAAGACACAGTGACAAATGCCAAACGGTCGAGTTAAAACTGAGACTCACTTAGCTCGCAAAAAATCCTATACCGAATACCTAAGTGGGAGTAAAAATAGTGCAGGAATCAGAATACGCCCAGTAAAACGTGTATACAGAAATCTGCATATAAAAGTTTACAAAAATATACACTCTTGTTTAGTCCCCCCTCAGTGCCGCCACCTTGCCTCCGCCCGGTTTATACTGCATTACACAATCATTACACACTGGTTGAAGTGGGCTAGTCCCCAACCGTTCTAGGCCCGAATCTCAAATACTGTATCTCGAAAAAGCTGATGACAATAAGGTATTCAGAATTGAATCCGACTATTAGGCCTACAGATAGACGACTTCGTCAGCTAGCATGGAGGTGAATACAAAGAAAACCTAAGTTATGGTAAAACAAAAAATGACAAAAAGAAAGAAAAATTCAACTGGAAGTCGTATGAGGTTTAATAACAAATTAAGTCAATTTTTGTTTATGTTTAGATATATGACCTTTTCAAAATAATCCATATTGTACAAACATATTAGGTTACGGCCACATTTATGTATTTCCACGCAGCTGGAAATCCTACAACGATTACCACGTAGTTCAGGCGTATTCTCACATTGCTGGAAATCCTACAACGATTGCCACGTAGTTCAGGCGTATTCTCACATTGCTGGAAATCCTACAACGATTACCACGTAGTTCAGGCGTATTCTCACATTGCTGGAAATCCTACAACGATTACCACGTAGTTCAGGCGTATTCTCACATTGCTGGAAATCCTACAACGATTACCACGTAGTTCAGGCGTATTCTCACATTGCTGGAAATCCTACAACGATTACCACGTAGTTCAGGCGTATTCTCACATTGCTGGAAACCCTACAATGGCCACACGTTCGTGTTTATCAGTTGACTTTGAAGTGTAAACTGACAAACCATTTACATCTGTGTGCGTGTGCATTTTGTAATTGAGAAGTTTGATGGATGGTATAACGGATTATGTTTATAGTTATTTATATAACGGATTGAAAGCGCACGTAAAAATTGGAAGTAAAGTATCAAAAGGATTTAATGTTAGTAAGGGCCTGAAGCAGGGATGTCTCTCACCGACGCTTTTTAGATATACTTGGAACAAGCCCTCAAAACCTGGAAAAAGAAATGCCACAAAATAGGGATGCCTCTAATTGATAACACAGGGTACACGCTGCGTTCCGCTGACGGCCAAGTCGTGGTAGCGCAGGACTAACACGACATGGAATACATGACACGAAAACTTATAGAGGAATATAAGCTATGGGGCCTTGAAGTGAAGACAAAGAAAACGGAGTATATGTGCATTGGTGAGGAAGAGAAGAATTTAATTTTAGAAGACGAACAAGAAATAATAAATTGCAGTAGCTATAAATATCTAGGAACATCAGTTACTACACAAGATGGTAGTCTAGATAAAGCGATAAGAGAAAGAAATAACTTGGGAAGAATATCAACAGTATTGCTGAACAACATATTGTGGGACCAACAAATATCAAAACAAAATAAACATCGTATATACAATACAATTGTGAAACCAATTACGTCATACGGGTGTGAAATATGGCCAACAACACAAAGAACAGAAAAGTTGTTGGAAGCTACTGAAATGGATTATTGGCGAAGAGCGGCAGGGAGGTCAAAACTGGAAAAAGTAAGAAACGTCAGAATCCGGGAGATAATGGGGGTACAGTGCTCTATTGTTGACGACATGAAAACAAAACAGCTAAGATGATTTGGACATGTGCAACGAATGCCAGATAATCGACTCCCCAAACACGTTTTGGGATGGACACCATATGGACGTAGGCGAAGGGGAAGACCTAGGTTGAGTTAGAGAGAAGGCATCAATCGGGCAATGAGAGACCGGGAATTGGAAGAAGAATCTTGGTTGGATCGAGATCAATGGAGACTAGGGATCGGAAGACGTAGGATAACGTTATGAACCGATTTATATATATATATATATATATATATATATATATACCGATTAAAGTACTATATATATATGATGGATGGTAGGCGTATAAGGTGCCACGTCCTTCTTATGTCATCCATCTGAATAATTTTCACCACATGTAGAATATCCGCCTTGAAATTTTCAATTTAATACTCTTATTTTTACTATTGAGGCGTCCTATCCTTGCACAGTTCTACAAAAGATTTCCGAGACTTTTTGTGTTCAACGTCCGTTGTCACAATGGAAACCGTCAGTTCACTTTATTGTTTTATGAAATTCGTAGGGAGGAAAGACGGATACTCAGTCCGTTTCTTTCCTATATGACTCCGTTTATAAACCACTGCAACCAACAACCAAAATCAAGAAAATGCAGCAGAGGGTAAAAATAAGAATCTCCTTGTGATTTCTCAAGTGGCTGCATAAACAGAATTAAATGAAGGCTGGGATTGTAAACACAGTGTGATTTAGCAAAATAACCGACGACTTCAGGATGTGGTTACCCACCAATCTCCAGATTGAGGTCGCAAGAAGAGAACAGATATTAATATGTAAGACCTCAAAAAATGTTCACACACACACACACACACACACACACTTATAAACTCATTTCCGTTTGCTGCTAGATTCAGTTCTGAGATATAGAGCTTTAAGATATGACATACAACATATTTAAGTAGAATTCACAGTGTACTGGAGTCAGAGTAAGTTATAGAAAGCAACATTTGGAACGTTCGCTTCAATTTACAGACAAGACTGCGGCGTATAAAACCAACCGATCGATAGCAGTCCCGTCGTCTCTTGAACTGTAAATATGAATTCCTAGTCGTTTACAAGTTCTTTACAGCATGTCGAGTAATATTCTCTAGCGAATACTAGTCTACGAAACTTATTGGAGGGGAAGATGACTTGCAGAGTTCTGATATTAGAAAAGAGGACCTTCATTTGTTCTCTAGGGAAGATGTCGTCTGCCAAGAAATGCACGTTCTCGTCTTTCGTAAACTGAGTATACTCGCTAACATGAGCTTTACAGAATGTTGCATAGTTTCAAATAGACAATATCGATTCGTATATAATTAAACGATCGGTTAAAATTTTTTTCAACATAGAAATCACGTCAACACAAATAACACAAATAAATTCACCCGTTCAAACAAATCCTACAGATATGGTGATCCAATACGGGTTATTCTCTGCTCATATATGCAGGTTGAAGTACTTTAATCCGATGCACCCTAGTTCTTATTTGTGGCTTTTATCCTTTTATTTACTCAATCTTTTCATGAGAGTATTTGGTTGCCCATCCTCAGACCATCACACCAAGAGGAGCTCGTTAAAAAATAAAAAATCCACAATAAAACAAACACATAATAAATAAATAAAACTGAGTTCAGGCATGCTACACGCGGTGCACCGTGTTCGTGTAATAGAACACCTTTATATGTTTTAATATATTTTTGTATTTATTTATTATGTGTTTGTTTTATTGTGGATTTTTTATTTTTTAACGAGCTCCTCTTGGAGTGATGGTCTGAGGATGGGCCACATGGCCTGAAACGCGTAACCAAAACAAATTACGCTTGACGTCACTGGACGGAAATTAAGGTAAATTATATATAACTTTCTGTTGTAATTTACTGTCTCTGTTGCTTTGGTTATATTCATTCGTTTCTCTCTGTCCGTCTGTCAGTCTCTCTCTCTCTCTCTCTCTCTCTCTCTGTCATTAGTTGCCAGACTGGTTTGATGCTGTCCTCCGGCTCATCCTATGCTGAGTCAATCTCTTTACCAACTGCTCTGATCTGAGTTTATTTTAATGCAGTTTACATTCTTATAGGACATGACATTGTATCCTTTCCTATTATATCCTATTGTTTCCTACTGTATCCAACATTACATTATATCCTTTTCTATGTGTGTGTGTGTGTGTGTGTGTGTGTGTGTGTGTGTGTGTGTGTGTGTTAAGTACCAATGAACAAAACTACGCCCCCGTCTTACTGCTTTCCAAAGTGTTGCTTCCCCTTTATTACGATATCTACTCTTACTATGTTAATAGCTATTACCTAATAGAAAACAATATAGCTAATAAACAGACAAAACAATGAAACAAAACAAGACTCTATCCTAAACAAAAATAACAATCGCATACACTGAGATTAACCGGTTAAATTTTGCTAAATGCGTATCTTACAAAGCAGTGTTTCAGTAGATTTTGAACCTGTAACAGCTTTATGCAAGCCTGTAGTTTAATATGTGTAGATGCAAAACTGTCGTGTTATTTGCTAAGAATATGTTTCCAACATACCTTGTAATTATGTGCAAGTCTTCTGATGTGATACAATCTATTTTTGTTCAATTCATGAGTAATTTGATAATTATGTGTTGACTCGTAATTTAATTAGTTATAATTAGAATATTATAATTCGTGATTTGACATGTGTATTGAAAGTAAATTATTAATTAACAACTGGTAGGCCTATTATTTTACGGTAATCCCGACGACTGACTTTCTAAGTCAGATATAGTTTCAAACAGGGTGTTATCGGGGGATAAGAGGCTCTGATCAAATGGTCTGTATGTTTATCGATTAGAGTTTTGCCTGGGGTGGGGGGGGGAGACAGTTTTGAGAGTGTTTCACAGTTTGAGTGTGGCGATGTACCGTAACCACGTAGAAGGTTCTCAGCCGTTGCATAGAACCCGGCTTCAGCGCTCCATATAGGTGGTCACTGTATGTTACTTTGTGCTGCTGGTTGTGCCATTATTAAACTGCGGAGTAACCGGTTGTAACGCTGCTTACGCGGAATAGGTTCATTAACTTAACGGCGACAATAAATATCACAACTGATCTTCGGTCTAGTGATCGTCGTATGGTACAGTGGAAAACAAAATACAAGACACCAATAAAGTCACTAAAAACCAGCTTTAATTATCACAATTAATAATTCGTAATCAACTTGTACAATAATTCCAGTTAGATTTGTCCACACGCAATAACAATGTCAAATAATAAAGTTCCACACAATAACACCTCACTTCGACAAACACTCAATCATCTGCGCTAAGGAAAATCGCTCACGTAACTGAGCTGACAACCCGGCTGCTATGGCGTTTTATAGGTAGCGCAGAGGTCTAGTATAACTTTCCCTCCTTATTGCACGCCGGCTTAATGCGTATCTCACGTGTTCTTGAACACATTAGAACAGCTACTTGTGCGCAACCTTGACTGAGGCACACGTGCCACACTGGACAGGGGGAGTGGAGAATGTTCTCAGCTGTTCTACGCGATTCGATACCATTCTCGTTACAATATATATGCGTTGGGAGTAAACTCTGAAAACGGACATTGTTCGAATTCTAGGATTTGACGTTGTAAAGTAACCAGAGTTGGAATCGTGCTCATCAGGTTGTCAGACTGTAATGTAATGTTGTCGTAATATTGTTTAGAATGGCCAATCATAGACTCCGCACATGCAAGAACATGCAAAGTTTGTTTGTTATTTCTTACAGCCGTACAAGTGGCTACCCACTACGTCACCGTACTCTGAGAACAGCGGCAGCGACAGAATCAAAATCCAATCAAGGCTATAGGCTACACACGTTGCGGGTTTAGGAACCACTGTTCAAATAAAAAGTGTTTCTATATAACGTTAAATGTTAATGTTAATGTTATTTGTTCTGTTAAATGTAATTCAAAGTGTCGTTCTTCATTAAGTTGCAAAAAAAGTGCTTGTGACTGTAATAATGAATTTTAAAATTCATTTCCAGAAGAATTTTAAATATGAATCATTTAGAAATTTAGACATTTTAATTTTTTAACTGATCAACTATTTCTGTGTAAATTTGATAGTATGTTATTTAGTGACTAATGTTTCGTCATTTTTAATTGTTCGTAATTTTTGAAAAGTGTAATATTCATATCGGAAATACCTTAATCATTTGTTAATATTTAATAAGTGGTTTTTTTGTAAAACCGATATTGTATTTTAATCTGAACATCTATCTATTTAGTAGACTATAATTTTGATTTTATGAGTAAATGTTTTTGGAGTTTCTTCGGAACACATATATACGCTTGAATCTGAAATGAATAGGCCTCTGTCTGCTTGCACGTTAGCTGCTCATTATTGGCCTAACAATGATTTTCTCGTTAACTAGCCACCAAACAGGTAACAGGACTAATCATTTGATTAAGAGAGTATAAACATTAAACGGAAACGAATACGACAAGTAATTAAACATTACTGCAGTACTTGGAGGAGTTTGTTTTCTTTAATTAAAGCTTGTTTTATCTTGTTGGCGTGTCAGCCGTAAGCTTTATTAATTGGACAGCACCAAGCCACGGCGCGTAATGATAATTGAGAGGCTCCCTACTCTTTCGTTATATTGTGTGTATGTTGTGTATTCTAATTAAACAAATTATTCTGTACGTGTGTGGCTTGTGGGACGCATCGGAACCACGTTTGCCATTTTTGTTTTGTTTTTAATTAATAAGATGGGTCTTAGTAGAACAGTAGGTATGGCGCCTGACTACTTATCTAGAGTTCGTAGTGGAAGAGCGCCATACATTAGGGTGTGTTTTCTAGAACTCATGACGACTCAACCGGTAAAGTGAGAACTGGGTTAATATCCTGGCGTAATAACGGGCGGCTGAAACGTACTCTTGGCTAGTGACGTAACTAGGTGATGCTCCTGGGGAGGGACATGACTAGCTCCCGGGGGGGGGGGATGAGGTTAGCTTCACAGACGGGGATGAGGCTAGCTTGAAGCCTGGACTCGCCTCCAACAGGAAAAATGAACAGCAATTGTTTTATATAAATTTAAAAATTTTTTGTGACTCAAATGTTTTGAGTAATCCAACGTGTAATAAATATGAGGTTGAAAATATGGAAAAGCGCTGATTACAAAATATTTTATCATGATTTATTTATTGATTCAAACTAAAGACAATAAATTTCAAGTGATTATGAATAACATCAATTCTAAATTTCTGTTCTCAATAAATCTTGCGAAAATGAGTCTCTGAAGATATCTGGAAAACCCCGGATTTATAACCTTTCCCACTTTAATTTAAAGACGTTTTCTCAAGAATGTTTTAAGCAACTTATAGTATGTGTTAAAGTCCTTTTTTTATGTAAAATCTTCTTTTTCTTCTTCTCTTCTTTAAGGATTAGGTTATAGAAACCTCTTCCGGCGCCCATCTTATACTCGGACGACACACGTCTTTTCTACCAATGGCTTTATAGTTATGGCTTTCTGTAAAATCTTCTCATTTTTCAAATGAAAGTTAAGAGACTACTAGTTTATATGTCCAAAGACGACGGTCGAAACTATAGAGATATTATTCGAGAGGAGTCATGACATAGACACCCTGTGTGGGCGAAAAAGATAAATGCACAGTAATAGCAAATCCCTTCCTTTTCTGGCGCGTGATTAATTGTTTTTTTTTAAGGCCGCAGATACAAACGTTACCGTACTTACCGAATACTAAGTGACTGTCCTAATATTAAGGAAACTTCCAGCAGCTTTATTTTAATTTAAAAATATTGTAATTTCTTTTACTTGTACAATTATTTTTTAGTATTGTTTTAACGTGGGTTAGAAATAGAGCTACATTAGAAATAGACAGCGTAACAATCGGTAGTCCAGTACGTAAAATGGGTGTACGGTGGGTACGTTATAATCAAGAATTATACGCATTCTTCAGGGATGTAGACATTATCAAATATATTAAATTATCAAGGTTGCGTGTGCCGGACATTTGGTGAGGATGGTAGAGGATGAAAACCGAGGAATATCTTGACGATGCAGCTGGATGTAAGAAGACAAAGAGCCAGGCCAAATCTGCGATTGGTTGATAATGTGAGCAAACTATTCGTACTGAGGGAAACTGTTTGTACTCTCCAAAAACAGGGGGGCGAGATTAAGTAACCTCAGAAAAAAATAACAGCGGTGGCGGGAGGAAGAAGTGAGAGGGTATAAATTTTTAAAAATCTCAGTAGTCCATGTGGGGTAGCAAATTAAAGGGAATTTTAACCAAACTTTGAATTTGACTTTGATTTTAAAAATTTCAATGTTTTAAGACGCCGTGGTTCTAAAAATAGGGCAAATGTTGAATAAAATTACAAATCTCATGTGGGATATCAAATGAAAGAGAATTTTCTTCAGAATATAAATATACGGTACAGTTTTGAAAATTTTCAAATTATTTGACTGCTAGCCCAAAACTGGATCAAAAGTTTTAAAAAATTGTAAAAATCCAGCAGAGTGTAAACAGGGAATTTTAACGTTTAGCGTTTATTGTTTGATTGCCACAAAATGGTTACTGGAGGGACTGGAGAGCCATTCTGGAGGGACTTCTGGAGGATTGCAAGAATCGATAATGAGCTGTATAACCAAGGGTGATTATGAAGAAAATTTTTAATTTGATACTTTACACACATTGTATTGATAACGTTATTATCTAGTTTTTTTTGTAGTCACAACACGTCAGCCATAACTTAAAACTTACGCCATTGTGTATGTTTAAGCCCGCTCTCAACTAATACGAGACAAAGTACAGTAGTTTTTAATCTCTACAGGTGGTTTGACTGGACTTATATACGCCGAAAAAATGAGTCAGTCAATTTCAGAGTTACTCATACAAGCGACTAGAGTGCGTTGTTTGTGGAGTCTTTTTAGAATGGGTTATAACTGTGAGTATTTACTCTGACGTCAGTCAACATGTCCGAGGCGACATCTCTTATCTCATGACATGATGTAGTTATATAACTATAAGAGCCACACACGTACATATAAATCCTACTGTCCCGCTAAGTATAATTCCGCACACGACTTTATACGCACGTAAATACACAACAAAGTTCATCATCGCCACATACAGGTTTGGTTTGGAAAATTGTGTCTGACCCGATTTTGGGCAGAGTGGAACTGATCTAATCATTTATTTCTAGGGGGCTACGTGGCAAAGTCTGCTAATGTTTATTTTAAGTCCGAGTTAAAATATGGTTCTCTTCTACTTAAATTATAAATTGAATTTTTTTATTATATATTATCGGAGAGTATCCAAAAAGTTAAAATTTTTATAAAAGACACTGTTACTCTCAATGAAATCATTAATTATATAATATTTATACTATCAATATTTTTCGTTTTTATTCTGTAAAAACTGATGTCTAATAGTTATTTTTACAGCGTCTAAAAGAGGAGAATCGTTTACAAAGTTATCCCATTGGCAGTCTTTTTTCCCTAGAGAACTGAAGCCACATTTCCAAATGTCAGAATTCTTCTCTTCATCTTTGGCAATAAATTTCGTGGACTAGTATTCACTGGAGAATATTATTTGACATGTGTAAACAACTTGCAGGCGACAATGATTCACATTTACAGTCCAAGACTTGACGGGGCCATCAAACCGTTGGTTTTATATTCCGTAGTCGCGTTGATAAATTCAAGTAAGGAATCCAAATGTCGCTTTTTATACCTTTCTATAAACTTGTGACAATGTACTGTATACGAATTCCACATAAACATTTTGTAGACAACATACCCTATCTTAGCGTAGTACGTTTAATATTAAACACATATCTTGGAATTCACTGTAGTTTTCTCACAGAAATAAAAAACAATCGAAACTGATATTTAATGCAACTGGAGTACAAATAAACAATTTTCTACAACACAAATTAAACTTAGGTTTAAACACAATTAGGCCTATACAAAAATAATAATTATTAAAATTTCAAAAACGAATCACTTTAAAAGGAGGCGACAGGTTCCTTTTGTTGGTTGCAAACAATAGTGGTGGACCAGATCTGAGCTTAAATTCAGCATAACAGAGCAAGTAATAGTCAGAAGAACTGATAACAATTTAACAGGTGGTACTGCTGGTGGTTGGTTGTCAGAGAAATCGAGGAACACGAGACGTTATATTGTTGCTGTAAATAATTATGGAGAAAACTCTTAGATTTTACAAAGAAATCATAGTAGGCTTTGTTGACACCTAAAAGGCATTTGTCAGCGTCAATTGTAATGTAATGTTCAAGTCCTCAAAGATGTTAAGGTTGACTATGGGTGGGGATGGAAGACTTATTCAGGAAGTCTACAAGAACCAGAGCTCTCATGAACCGGGATGTACACAAAGCAAAGATATCGAAATGTGTTACGACAAGGCTGTGCATTACTCCCACAAATGTTCAACTTGTATGTTGAGTACGCGATGAACGAGTAATGGAAAACAACAGCGTGGTATAATACATGGCGTGCGTTATAAAACTATCCGTTTTGCAAACGCCGTTGAACTTTTAGGAAACAATGAGAAAGAACTACAGTATGGACTCCACCAAACGAACACGACCCTAAAACATAAATGTGGCATGACGATAAATATAGAAAAAAAACAAAAGTCATGAAATGTTCCAGAATTAAAACACGAAAGGCTGAGATATTTCTGGACGGTAGGAAGCTAGTGTCAGTTGATTTCTTTAAATATCTTGCGATAAGTGGAGTATGTGAGGAACGGTTGTGGAAACCAGCAAAACACAATAATAATTAATGGCGAGACTCCACTTCACACACACACACACACACACACACACACACACACACACACACACACACACACACACACACACACACACACACACACACACACACACACACACACAATTTGTGTATTGCAACGAAACAAATTAAGGACTCAAAGATTTGTATTGGAACTAATAATAACATACTCTCTTATCTGGAGATAGGATTTTATTAAACTGAAACAAATTTAAATCTTGTCTGTAAATTCTTTACATAAATTATTTATTAATTATATATTGTCTTTAAATTCTGATGAATGTTTATTTGAACAATCGTCTATGTTACTTGATTAAAGAATTCCTTCTTGGAGTCCGGTTGAAAGCCGCTGCGTTAACGTCGACCTCTGGCCTCGCTGCTGCAGTCACACGCGATCCACACACGCACGCCGTTTATCTGCCCGATATGGTTTTATGTTTACAAATCTCAGGTTTGATAAGTGGGTTAGTTGGTTATTATTAAAATGCGATGTGTTTAGCTCACATCTTCCGGCAACCTTGATGTGTCCACGCGTTCATACAGGTGTACTGCAAGTGACTACAACTGTCCTAAATCTTGACTAACGCAAGTTAGCACCATAAGATATTCAAATACTTTGTTTTACGTTCTAATAACCCTTTTATTTAGCTTACAGGTAACTCGTAGCTAAAATCTAAACGTGTACTGTCGCGAAAAACTCGCACAGAGAGTACGATGTCTGATTAGGACGAGCTGTAGACGAGAACTTTACTAAATTTCCTCTACCACAACACATCGCAAATGAAAATTGAAGCTCCTGATTGGTTGAAATTGAAAGCACATGATAGATTTCTACCTTGATAGCAAGAAATCGTGTAAGACTATGCCATAGTTTGCAAAATCTTGCATAGATTTTATCTAAAAGTTTTATGACTTTTCTGCTTCTATAGGAAAGTAAATTCAGTTAAAAAATACATTGTAAAATTATATATTTTGAGTTTATGAAATATAAAAAAATATAGCGCTATTTATGACGCATACGCTGTCTAAGTTTCATTCATATACGTTAATTATTATAGGATTTATTAAGGAAAGCACACGCACACGCGCACTAAACTTGCCCTTGACATGACAGA
This sequence comes from Magicicada septendecula, assembly GCA_034769895.1. NCBI lineage: Eukaryota > Metazoa > Arthropoda > Insecta > Hemiptera > Cicadidae > Magicicada > Magicicada septendecula. The sequence goes on from CM068369.1 coordinate 584,162,494, forward strand.
GAATAAGTTTATGGGCACTTTTAACATAAAACACATAATTACCCATCTCTTATTTCTAAACTTACAGCTATTTTACCAAATAATTACAAAATCAATTTAAAACATGTCTATAACGTCATAAAGTGTGTAATAGCATGTAGTCAATTCTAAAATAACTTTTACTGCATTGTTCTGTTCTATATAGCCTACGTATATATATGATGAGGTATTAGCTGTGTTTGTACAGAGTGCTGGCAATACGAAGTAATATGTTAATAATGTGAGGCATTAGGGAATGATACTTGGTCACTTGGATACTTGGCATTACATCAGACGGGAGGCGCACCAGTGATGTAGAACGTAGACTTGCACATGCAAGAGGGGCATTTTTAAGAAAATATTTTTCCTTCTGCCGTTCAGAAAATTTTCTCTGAAAGCCAGGAAAAAATGTATAAAACGTTTTATTTGGAGCATACCAAATGCACATATGGCTCGGAAAGCTGAGTATTAAGGAAAGTGGAGAGAATCTATCGTGATGCTTTCGAGATATGATGCTGGAGGAGGACCTTAAGAATAGCTTGGACGGAAAGAATACCTGTGGCTTTGAAAAGACTGGGTAAAAAAAAATACGCTAGTTGGAACCACTGTTGAAAGAGAAGCAGTGTGGTTGGTCACAATTCAAACTGTTTCACCACACTGATCGAGGGGCGTGGTGTGAGGGAGGCCTAGCCAGGCACTATTAGGCCTACATGAACGGAGTAAAAGAAAGAAGAAGGTGATTGAGAGGCTTCTTTCATGGAAAGAAAAAATCTCAACCCCACGAAACTGAACAGCGTAAATTTTATACTGAAGAAGTATCTTTCCAGTTTAATGATAGAAATAGCTTTTGTAAAATTACTAAATACATCTTGATTGCACTGAAAAAACATCGTCATTTGGCTGTGAGTAGTCATTCATTCGTTATGACAAATTTTAGAGCTGAATATTTCAACACTAAGTTGAAAAAGTAAAAATAGCAGTCGTTCTTAAAATTGTAACAAGCGTTTTTACGAATATCAGTTGGTCAATTTTATTTTGTTGGTAACCACAGATTTATCTCCCAATATATCTTTTTTTAGTCACGTTGAAATGTTTGCTTCTGCGGTGGTCGTTACAGCTGTTTATTTCTACCAGTTCGACGCGTCTTTAATTTTCAACAAAGGTACAGAGAGAGAGAGAGAGAGAGAGAGAGAGAGAGAGAGAGAGAGAGAGAGAGAGAGAGAGAGAGAGAGAGAGAGAGAGAGAGAGACGAGCCGCGTAAAAAGACTATTTAAAATGGGACTGAAGAGATTCGCATTTATTTGTGCTACGACCAGCGTCCGAAGATTCGAAGGGAAGGAACTACGGGAAGGAATGGAAAAGAATTTCTCAATTTCAAATTCGTCCGGCTTCAGTTCTCATCATTACTAGTAAACTCCCTGAACTCGCTCACTGTTTTTAAACGAAATACGTTTACAGGGTTCATACTGAAATTCTGAATTTGATTTCCCTGACTTTCCATGACTAAATCCGCAAATTTTCCCTGACTAGCGTATGCGTTATTTTTTGCGTACAATACCAATTTTTCAATATATAAATTACCTATTAAACATTATTGTAACCTATTTACTCAGTTTAAAATATTAGATTTTAGTGAAATTTATTTTTATTTGTAAGCATGAAACATTCATACATTATCTTATTGAAAATTTACTTTAGTATGCTTAACATTATAATCGTCCATCATCATGGATGAATTTAAATAAATATTTATTTTTTTAGTAATCAGTCTCCACTTTCCCCATAGCCGTCCAACGCACTCCTTTTTATTTTTTCCAAAAAGTAAACAGTTGTATTTATACAAAAAACAATAACAAAATTAATTAGCTTGTATTAAAAAATTACAATAAGTGTACATTATTAGGTTAAAATATCACAAAAAACTGCATAAAAAATCTAAAGGAAACATACAAAGCAACAAAGAGATTGTGTTATTCTTTAAAACTAAAACACTCTTTGATACAGGTAACCTAAAATTCCATAGGTACCTAATTTTAATAGATACATGAATACAAATTTAATTATCATAGCCTAGGTAAATGAAGTAGACCGTGATCATAAAAGTTCTAAATGGGGAGATTTAGCCTAACTTTTTCTTCTCAAGAATCTGAATTTTTGATTTTATATTGTCTTCTTCTTTCAAAGCTTGCGGTTTTAACATCTTTCTCTGCTCTTCAAGTTTCTTGATCTCTATGGATAATTTTCTTTTTTCAACCTTTTTCTTCTCTTCTTCTTTTTGGTTCTGTTTTGACTCTTTGAGATGTTCTTCATACCTCCTACGGGCAGCTCTTATATTTGTCAACATTGTTTGAGTGATAGAATACTTTCATGATATCTTATAGCATTTTCCACTGTTCTTTGAGCAAAAAGACTATGTTCTTGCAAATTCTCCACTAATAATATTTTATTTACAGAAAACCCTCCTTCTACTGTTGCATTTCCATGCGAAAATATCAGTCCTAATTTAATAATTTGCCACAATTATGAATAACATTGATTCCCAAGTAATAAAGAAGAAAAAAAATCATCAAGTCTCTTGGAAGGACAATCACCATCCAAAAATATTTTGAATTGTAATTGAAGGGTAGAATGAGCTTCACTGCAAAGCCGAGTGTATTGTGCTTTTGCTCCCTCAGCAACAGAATCTGTGATTCGGTTATTGGTGTACAATGCCTCTAGCAATAAACCGAATCTTTGTTTCCCTGGTTCTGGCTGATGAAAAATTATACTAGGATCCAATGATGAGAGCCCTTGGACAGGCTTGTACTTCTGAGGACATCTTTCTAATATCGTTTCTGTCATTTTGACTAGCACAGTCTGGCATTCAAGTTTGAATTTTAGTATATCATTTTCGTTTGAAGTGGCTTCTTTGAGAAGTTTTTTTGTATGAAATCCGAGATCAATACTTTTTACATCACGCAAATTTTCTTTGTCGTGTAAATCTAATGAAAAAAGCTTAGTTGTTGTAGTAGGCATTTTACTGGATTTAAGAAATCTCTCCATCAAATTTTGTGCGAGACTTTGCAAATCTGTGAACAGGAATGGACCAAGTGGGTCTGAGGTTTGGAACTTTCGTAAAAATGGTTCACATTCCAAGGAAAGCATTTTAAAAAAAGCCAGTTTGCATTTCAGAAATATATCTTTGGTTTGAACAGAAACAATTTTTAATGGTTTTGTATTGAGATATTTTCGGCTGTCAAAAAATTTCTTTATATCATCAAAAGTACTTAAAACTCTGTCAATAGAAGGCACATTTTCAAGCCATCTGGTTTTACAGTGTTTTAAAAGAAAAACAGATTTTCCAGTAAGTTCAATGAACTCAGCACGGTGGGCTGGTGAATCATTAAAGATGTAATAAACATCTCGCAAAAAGCTATCCATGCAGTTCTTCATGAAACTTGGATCATCTTCATACGTTTTGTGTGACTGGTCGTAGTAAAAAAATTTCCCTGACTTTCTGAAAAATAAACTTAATTTCCCTGACTTTCGGCATATCTTAAAATGTTTCCCTGACTTTCCCTGACCTTCCCTGACTTTCCAGGCCAGTATGAACCTTTGTTTATTATTAGATGAATTTCATTATTCGACAATTGTTTAATTATCAGATAAATTTTATAAAACTCCAGTTACTCTACTCCTTTTTAGTAAAATAACAACTGTAATACAGACAGTCATAAAATAAACACTTCACATTCGGATCTACCATTGATTTTTTTAACTAACTTTATAACCATTATGGATAAATGACAAATAATTTAGTCCCAGCTTTCCATATTCTATGTATGTTATATATCTATAGTCGTATGCGCAATGTTGTATCCCGTATATAATTAGAACGTGCACAGGTATACATATCTCAAGTAGTTTTTTACAAATATAGTTTTGAAGCCGGTTCAAACTTTGCTAGGTGATTCAAGAGATGTTAAATTTTGTCAAATTATTCAAGAGTTTGTATTTTGAACAAAATCCCTCATAACTAAAGGGATTAGACTACAGAGACCGCACAATTATCATAAAAATTATGACTTCCGTTTCTGGTCCGTTCCTAAATTAAAAGATTACGTCCATTCAGATTTTGGATTACAATTCCCTTCAGTCGGATACGCTCTGTATGGTATAAAATTATTGACACGTATGGCCAAGTTTTACGAAAAATAGGTTGATACATCCAAAAGTTACCGTATGACATATCCCGATTGACAGACGGACAAATGCCGCCGATCGGTCGAGTTAAAACTGAGAACGCGCTCCCTCGTTCAATAAAACTTGAAGTCGTTGCAAACATGAGTAACGTTAAACATTAAACTTGCGGTAAACTGCTGATATGTTGTATGACCGTATAAAGACGCGCTAGATTAAAACAAGCAAGACTATACAATGGCGAAGTACCGCCGTAAGCAATCGCAATACAAAATCCAAACCAAAAATATTTTATTGTATTGTACTGTTCAGTGGTGTTACTCAGGGCCGCTGAATAGGGAGCAAAATTTTCTTGTAGCCAGAAAGGACAGTTTTATCAGGAAACATTGTTTTTTTACCAAAATGAGGTTTGCGTCAGTGCAAAAGCAATTACGGGCTACTGGTAAACTGACAACTGGCCAGCAACTGGTTAAAATTCTGCGGTTCAGTAAAACGGAGAAATAAAGAAATCAGAAGAAATTTAAATACTGAAAAAAAAAGAATTGTTATTTCCAAGAAATGTTGACGGGCAGGGTAAGAAGGTAAGAAAGTTAGTTATAGTAATATTTATATGACATATAATTATTTGTAATAAGGTGGGACAAAAATTTGGAATGATCGTGATAAAAAGATTACAAACACTGCCTTTTAGAATAATAACGTGATAATGTACTGTAAAGTATTGACCTAGGAACGATTTCCTCTAGGGAGAAAACTCTGTAATATAATTAAGTTGGTCTCTATTCAGCGGCCCTAGGTGTTACTACGATAGGAGATGAAAGGATCAATACCTCCCCCCCCACCCCGAACTATTACAAATATTACTACGCCAGTTACGTAACGCTCTCGAAAAGTCGCCAGTTGCAGTTACGTAACTGTTCTACACGTTTCTCAACTAACCCACCGTGCGGCGTCTGTGTTAAGGCCGTCCACTCAAGCTTAGTGACTGTTCGCCACTCTTAACTACTCTCATTTATGTTGACATGCTGTCAGCAGTATTGAAAACTATTCTGGAACATCTGCGGCTCCAATATAAGCAACAGCGACGGGCTTTAGTCAGTCAGTTACACCTGGCGTTATTATAAAGTGCGGACCAAGTGATTGTTACATATTTGTAGAAAGTGATTATTGTGTTATACTTAGGGTGGAACTCTATTAGTTGACATTATTATTGTGTGTGGACAAATTTAACTTGAATTATTGTATGAGAGTATCATGTTGATTACAAACTGTTATTTGTGATTAACTAAAGCTGGTAATTAGTGGCTTCATTGGTGTCTGTATTTTGTTTCCACTGTACCATACGATGATCCCTGAGATGATCCGTGAGACCATCATATTAAAATAGAACGTAATACAATCGTGTATACGTGAGTTAAACTAAGGTTTAAGAATTAATGTAGAAAGTAAAGGAATTATAATATTTGTAAATTATTAAAATAAAGTTTTCTTATTTTCTTACTAACAATAATCAGTTAACAGTTGGTAAATAACATACGAACTTACAGCACACTTCATGTCGGTTTACGTAAAATTATGAAACGAAAAGAATTTAAAAAATGTAGGCCTTTTTATAAAATTGTACGGGACGAATCCCGAATTTCTCATTTCTCCCGAGAAAAATAGTGAGTCCAACGTTCAAGCTAATCTCATCCCCCCCCCCAGAACAAGTGTATTCCACGCCATGCAGGAGCACATCCTAGTTACGCCACTGACACTGACGTCACTGCAATTGAATAATTTCAATACCTCTTCGTTTTAAATTCCAGATTACTGGCCCCAATGCAATTCAGAATCACCGAATTTAACAAACTATCTGCTGTCCACTATAGTTTTGTACTAAATAACCAAAACATACTCGTAGACACATAATTTAAGTACAAAACTGTGTGAAAGCAATTGATTCTATTAAGCGTTTCAAAATAGATGCAATATTGGTAGTTGAAGTAAGCAAATCATGAAACACAGATTTTGCAAGTTCATTTATCAAAAGACATTTTTATTTATTTTTTATTACGTAACTTTTTCATTTAAAGACTAAATTTAAACACTACGATCGCCTGAAGGTTAAACTGAATAAGTACAAGATTGATTGCGTAGGTTGTTTGCAGTTTGCCTGTTCAATGACAAACTCTGATTACCTGCAGACTGTAGCTCAACTATTCGTTCGTAATTGTGTATTTTGTTTAGCAGTGTGAGTAACGGATACACAAAGTTGATCAGCAATCTTTAATGTGTGTAAAATACATAATCGTGTCTTCTGCCTAAGGACAGACAGACTCCCACCATGCTTTCCTATCCTGGGCTAGTCTCTTTATTTTCTGATATCGCACCCGTATGTAGTCTATCATCTGGTCCCTTGTCCGTCCTCTATTCCGCTCTCCGTTTACCAGCCCCTCCAGTATTTCTGCCTAAGGGCGTGCCTTACAGGACAGACTCCCTGCATGCTTTCCTATCCTGGGCTAGTCTCTTTATTTTCTGATATCGCACCCGTATGTAGTCTATCATCTGGTCTCTTGTCCGTCCTCTATTCCGCTCTCCGTTTACCAGTCCCTCCAGTGTTTCTGCCTAAGGGCGTGCCTTACAGGACAGACTCCCTGCATGGTTTCCTATCCTGGGCTAGTCTCTTTATTTTCTGATATCGCACCCGTATGTAGTCTATCATCTGGTCTCTTGTCCGTCCTCTATTCCGCTCTCCGTTTACCAGCCCCTCCAGTATTTCTGCCTAAGGGCGTGCCTTACAGGACAGACTCCCTCCATGCTTACCTATCCTGGGCTAGTCTCTTTATTTTCTGATATCGCACCCGTATGTAGTCCATCATCTGGCCCCTTGTCCGTCCTCTATTCCGCTCTCCGTTTGCCAGTCCCTCCAGTATTTCTGCCTAAGGGCGTGCCTTACAGGACAGACTCCCTCCATGCTTTCCTATCCTGGGCTAGTCTCTTTATTTTCTGATATCGCACCCGTATGTAGTCCATCATCTGGTCCCTTGTCCGTCCTCTATTCCGCTCTCCGTTTGCCAGTCCCTCCAGTGTTTCTGCCTAAGGGCCGGGCTTACAGGACAGACTCCCTCCATGTTTCTTATCCTGGGCTAGTCTCTTTATTTTCTGATAACGCACCCGTATGTAGTCTATCATCTGGTCTCTTGTCCGTCCTCTATTCCGCTTTACGTTTACCAGCCCCTCCAGTATTTCTGCCTAAGGGCGTGCCTTACAGGACAGACTCCCTCCATGCTTTCCTATCCTGGGCTAGTCTCTTTATTTTCTGATATCGCACCCGTATGTAGTCCATCATCTGGTCCCTTGTCCGTCCTCTATTCCGCTCTCCGTTTGCCAGTCCCTCCAGTGTTTCTGCCTAAGGGCCGGGCTTACAGGACAGACTCCCTCCATGTTTCTTATCCTGGGCTAGTCTCTTTATTTTCTGATATCGCACCCGTATGTAGTCTATCATCTGGTCTCTTGTCCGTCCTCTATTCCGCTTTACGTTTACCAGCCCCTCCAGTGTTTCTGCCTAAGGGCGTGCCTTACAGGACAGACTCCCGGCATGCTTTCCTATCCTGGGCTAGTCTCTTTATTTTCTGATATCGCACCCGTATGTAGTCCATCATCTGGTCCCTTGTCCGTCCTCTATTCCGCTCTCCGTTTGCCAGTCCCTCCAGTGTTTCTGCTTAAGGGCCGGGCTTACAGGACAGACTCCCTCCATGTTTCTTATCCTGGGCTAGTCTCTTTATTTTCTGATATCGCACCCGTATGTAGTCTATCATCTGGTCTCTTGTCCGTCCTCTATTCCACTTTACGTTTGCCAGTCCCTCCAGTGTTTCTGCCTAAGGGCCGGGCTTACAGGACAGACTCCCTCCATGCTTTCCTATCCTGGGCTAGTCTCTTTATTTTCTGATATCGCACCCGTATGTAGTCCATCATCTGGTCCCTTGTCCGTCCTCTATTCCGCTCTCCGTTTGCCAGTCCCTCCAGTGTTTCTGCCTAAGGGCCGGGCTTACAGGACAGACTCCCTCCATGTTTCTTATCCTGGGCTAGTCTCTTTATTTTCTGATATCGCACCCGTATGTAGTCTATCATCTGGTCTCTTGTCCGTCCTCTATTCCGCTTTACGTTTACCAGCCCCTCCAGTGTTTCTGCCTAAGGGCGTGCCTTACAGGACAGACTCCCGGCATGCTTTCCTATCCTGGGCTAGTCTCTTTATTTTCTGATATCGCACCCGTATGTAGTCCATCATCTGGTCCCTTGTCCGTCCTCTATTCCGCTCTCCGTTTGCCAGTCCCTCCAGTGTTTCTGCCTAAGGGCCGGGCTTACAGGACAGACTCCCTCCATGTTTCTTATCCTGGGCTAGTCTCTTTATTTTCTGATATCGCACCCGTATGTAGTCTATCATCTGGTCTCTTGTCCGTCCTCTATTCCACTTTACGTTTGCCAGTCCCTCCAGTGTTTCTGCCTAAGGGCCGGGCTTACAGGACAGACTCCCTCCATGCTTTCCTATCCTGGGCTAGTCTCTTTATTTTCTGATATTGCACCCGTATGTAGTCTATCATCTGGTCTCTTGTCCGTCCTCTATTCCGCTTTACGTTTACCAGCCCCTCCAGTATTTCTGCCTAAGGGCGTGCCTTACAGGACAGACTCCCTCCATGCTTTCCTATCCTGGGCTAGTCTCTTTATTTTCTGATATCGCACGCGTATGTAGTCTATCATCTGGTCTCTTGTCCGTCCTCTATTCCGCTCTCCGTTTACCAGTCCCTCCAGTGTTTCTGCCTAAGGGCGTGCCTTACAGGACAGACTCCCGGCATGCTTTCCTATCCTGGGCTAGTCTCTTTATTTTCTGATATCGCACCCGTATGTAGTCTATCATCTGGTCTCTTGTCCGTCCTCTATTCCGCTTTACGTTTACCAGCCCCTCCAGTATTTCTGCCTAAGGGCGTGCCTTACAGGACAGACTCCCTCCATGCTTTCCTATCCTGGGCTAGTCTCTTTATTTTCTGATATCGCACCCGTATGTAGTACATCATCTGGTCCCTTGTCCGTCCTCTATTCCGCTCTCCGTTTGCCAGTCCCTCCAGTGTTTCTGCCTAAGGGCCGGGCTTACAGGACAGACTCCCTCCATGTTTCTTATCCTGGGCTAGTCTCTTTATTTTCTGATATCGCACCCGTATGTAGGCTATCATCTGGTCTCTTGTCCGTCCTCTATTCCGCTTTACGTTTACCAGTCCCTCCAGTGTTTCTGCCTAAGGACGTGCCTTACAGGACAGACTCCCTCCATGCTTTCCTATCCTGGGCTAGTCTCTTTATTTTCTGATATCGCACCCGTATGTAGTCCATCATCTGGTCCCTTGTCCGTCCTCTATTCCGCTCTCCGTTTGCCAGTCCCTCCAGTATTTCTGCCTAAGGGCGTGCCTTACAGGACAGACTCCCTCCATGCTTTCCTATCCTGGGCTAGTCTCTTTATTTTCTGATATCGCACCCGTATGTAGTCCATCATCTGGTCCCTTGTTTCTTTCCTCTATTCCGCTCTCCGTTTGCCAGTCCCTCCAGTGTTTCTGCCTAAGGGCCGGGCTTACAGGACAGACTCCCTCCATGTTTCTTATCCTGGGCTAGTCTCTTTATTTTCTGATATCGCACCCGTATGTAGTCTATCATCTGGTCTCTTGTCCGTCCTCTATTCCGCTTTACGTTTACCAGCCCCTCCAGTATTTCTGCCTAAGGGCGTGCCTTACAGGACAGACTCCCTCCATGCTTTCCTATCCTGGGCTAGTCTCTTTATTTTCTGATATCGCACCCGAATGTAGTACATCATCTGGTCCCTTGTCCGTCCTCTATTCCGCTCTCCGTTTGCCAGTCCCTCCAGTGTTTCTGCTTAAGGGCCGGGCTTACAGGACAGACCCCCGGCATGCTTTCCTATCCTGGGCTAGTCTCTTTATTTTCTGATATCGCACCCGTATGTAGTCTATCATCTGGTCTCTTGTCCGTCCTCTATTCCGCTCTCCGTTTACCAGCCCCTCCAGTATTTCTGCCTAAGGGCGTGCCTTACAGGACAGACTCCCTCCATGCTTACCTATCCTGGGCTAGTCTCATTATTTTCTGATATCGCACCCGTATGTAGTCTATCATCTGGTCTCTTGTCCGTCCTCTATTCCGCTTTACGTTTACCAGCCCCTCCAGTGTTTCTGCTTAAGGGCGTGCCTTACAAGACAGACTCCCGGCATGCTTTCCTATCCTGGTCTAGTCTCTTTATTTTCTGATATCGCACCCGTATGTAGTCCATCATCTGGTCCCTTGTCCGTCCTCTATTCCGCTCTCCGTTTGCCAGTCCCTCCAGTGTTTCTGCCTAAGGGCCGGGCTTACAGGACAGACTCCCTCCATGTTTCTTATCCTGGGCTAGTCTCTTTATTTTCTGATATCGCACCCGTATGTAGTCCATCATCTGGTCCCTTGTCCGTCCTCTATTCCGCTCTCCGTTTGCCAGTCCCTCCAGTGTTTCTGCCTAAGGGCCGGGCTTACAGGACAGACTCCCTCCATGCTTTCCTATCCTGGGCTAGTCTCTTTATTTTCTGATATCGCACCCGTATGTAGTCTATCATCTGGTCTCTTGTCCGTCCTCTATTCCGCTCTCCGTTTACCAGCCCCTCCAGTATTTCTGCCTAAGGGCGTGCCTTACAGGACAGACTCCCTCCATGCTTACCTATCCTGGGCTAGTCTCTTTATTTTCTGATATCGCACCCGTATGTAGTCTATCATCTGGTCTCTTGTCCGTCCTCTATTCCGCTTTACGTTTACCAGCCCCTCCAGTGTTTCTGCTTAAGGGCGTGCCTTACAAGACAGACTCCCGGCATGCTTTCCTATCCTGGGCTAGTCTCTTTATTTTCTGATATCGCACCCGTATGTAGTCCATCATCTGGTCCCTTGTCCGTCCTCTATTCCGCTCTCCGTTTGCCAGTCCCTCCAGTGTTTCTGCCAACACGTTACCATCTTTGTCGCACACAGTGTACCAACCAATTTCTCTTCCTGCCTTGATGATATCCATTATTCTTCTACTTTTTCAAGTAACTTTTCATTTATTACACTATCCTTCCAGGAAACCCGTTACATCTTTCTCCATGTCCACATCTCGAAGGCCGTTAGCTCCTCTCTTCATCTTTCCTCAAATTCCAGGTTTCTGTCCTTTATACGAGCAAGTTACAAACAAAAATTCCATAAACACGATATCGTTATATTAAGAATAAAAAAATGTAATTTTGTGTAATATGAAGTTTGTTGTTAGAAGTATCAATTAAAAAAAAATTAGTTAAATTATAAACTTAACTGCGTTTACGTTATCGTTTGTTTAGTTCTTATAAGAAGTACTTCACATACTGTGTGCTTATAGTGAATTTTAACTTAACTCCTCATTCCTATTAGCAGTAATTAATTACTTAAAAATCGACGGGAAACAAATCATTTTTATTATACGTTTTTTTGGACATTTTGAATTAAATTTATTGAGTCGAAACATTTCCCAAAGTTTGGCACCATCTTTTGTGAACATGCTGTAGCCTATATAGAATTCTGGTAGGCCCTAACTTAGACTTTACACCTATCAACTAAATATCCTTACTGCTTTATTTTCGCTTAACGCCATGCCTTGGTTCCATAATTGGCATAATTGTCATGTATCACTTCCATTTTCATCCAAAAGAGCCGAGTCATTCACGTGTCTGATCATAACAGTTTAATTTCACTCTATCAGTTTGATAGTACGGAACACAAAAAGAATACTTATACTTTTGTATCAGTTGTAATATAAAAATGACAAGTCTAACTTATTTCATTATTGCTTGCATATGTGTTACTTGAAACGACTCAGTATAGGAGGGCCGATCGAATGCAAGCGAGACTTCTGAAATTGGCACGACAGGCTTCGTTGGGAATGCGAACGTAACGGAAAGAATTGACGTTCCTTAGTAGCCGCTTTCCAGCGTCACGTTTCATACACTTTCTTTTTGTCAGAAACATTTTCAGCGAGGGATGTTTGCATGTGACAGAGAAAGACGACAATTTTTGTGTGATAAATGTAGCCGGGCGACGGGACGTCCTTGACCGTCGTCAGTAATTTGTTAAGGCAGGTGACGCGGGCGTCAAGACGGAATATAAAGCAAAAAGGTGGCTGCTTGTTATGCAACCTTGTCCCGTCATCGGCCCAAATAAGGGGAGACGTACAGTATGTTACTGACGTCAATCTGAGCCAGCAAAATTTAGATATTTCACCGGTCATATTTGATTTCACATATACGAATATAGTCCTCTATATATGAACAGTTTTTCAACGAGAGTATGTTATACATTTTTTCGTAATAGGCCCCTATAAATAAGAAGTTTAATTCGTGTTTAGGTATTTTAACCGTTACCGTCAAAAATTATGTTTCGATTAAAGGCAAATTACGCTGACCGAATGATCGGTCGGCACTCGGTGGAAGTTTTTAATATATTTAAATTTTATAGATAAACACTTGACTTAGTAAAATATACTTTTTATTTTCCTGTCAAGGGAAGGGATCCCAACAACATCTAATCAGAGCAATACAGAGTCTTTATGTGGAGAATAAAATCTTAATAGATGCAGGGAAACCGTTAACAGCTCCTAGAGTTGGCCTGACCAATTGTGGAGTACGACAAGTGTGTCCGTTATCACCTACTCTTTTTAATTTATATATTGACGACGTCATACAAAACTGGCAGATGTGTCTTCCAGAACATTTTATGATTGGTCACTCCACAATTGACACTTTGTTGTTTGCGGACGATCAGGCGATTCTATCGGACTCTCAAAACAGATTGGAGATGGGTATACATTTGTTTAATGGATTCTGCAAAGACTCTGGATTGTAGATAGTTACACGTAAGACCAAGGTGATGGCTTTTTGTATAACTGATCCCGTTCGGGTAAAAACTGTTATAGATGGTACTGTCCTTGAACAAGTTAGCAGTTTTGGATACCTGGGCTACAGTGTGTCTAATAATGCAAGCAACGACGTTGTGAGTAAGTTGCATAAGTTCAACCTTACATGCGCGACCATCAGGCGAAGCCTTAAGTCAGCAAGTAAGGGAACACGCCTAAAATTCTACAAGACGATGGCTCTTCCCACGCTTCTTTATGGGTCTGAGAATTCTGAGACTTTAACGAAAGGCCAGCCCAGTCGCATCCAAGCGGCGGAAATGAGATTTCTCAGGGACGTGGCAGGGTATACTCTCCATGATCATAGAAGAAACAGAGATATACGGCAGGAACTGAATATTATGAGTATACTCGACAGTATCGCCCAGTATCGGCTGAATTGGTGGGAACATCTTTGCTGAATGGATGACTGGCGCATCCCCAAACAACTATGGAACTATAAGCCGAGAGGTGTGGTACGTCCGAGGAAGCGCTGCAGTGACCAGCTGTAATCTTTGCCTATTTGAGACCGGATCAAACCATCCTTGGTTTATTCCGTGAAGGTGATGATGATGATGATTTTCCTGACAATTGTTTCACCTGTTACGGCAGCTTTCAGTGATTAGAATCTAAGGCTAGTTCAGAGATAAGTTCAAATCTAACTTCTGAACCTGACGTAACTGGCGATACAATTGTGAGGGAAATAAAAAGTATCCACAGAACTAAACTAAACGTTTACTTATTAAACTTAAATGAAGGTAACTTTCTTTTTCACATCGGGTTTTCACAAAATCACGCGAGGTATATGGTAAAAGAATTAATTTATTTGTAAATAATTTTAATTTTAAGGGCAATTATTTTACATTTAAGTATTTTTCTACCTTTCTAATTACAACTCACAACAGACGTTGAAAATTTTCACCTTGAGAGTTGAAGCATACGCCAATTGGTGTCGTCATCTGAACTGGGAAAATCAAGATCTTCAGCTTTGTCTCTACGCAACAAAACGTTGCCACACCGTCATAGGAAATGATTTCTTCAAAATTGTTTCAAGTCAACCAAAGAATGTGGGTTTGTTCTTCAGTGGGGGTTTTTTGAGTTTCACGTGACCTCTCCCAAACAGAAGATATTGGGAGTGAGATGCCCAGCGACTGTGGAGGCCGCATTACGGTCATCGACAAATTGACGTAACATCACCGTAGTTAAATCGGCAATATCGCATATATAGTCCAGTCACCATGTACATTTTACCTGGAAAAAGGTCCGAAGTTAATGATCTTTTAATATGTTGTATGTGGGTATTCTGTGGTGTAGAATCCAAGTTTTCCAATTCGAGAACCCTGTGCGAACTTCAGGGCAGCCGAAAAACCTCGAAATTTTCGGACTTTTTTCAGTTTGTTTCTTATAACTCCTAAACGACGCGTTCTAGCCGAAAACACTCCATTACAAACGTTAAAGAGCATTAAATTTCCTACAATTTGCACTGGTTAAACGTTTTTTTAAACCAAATACGTACCGAGATATAGCGCTTCAAAGTTACGAAAAAATTTTCAAAATATCGAAAAACTGCGAAAAATGCAGGTTTTTCCCTAGTAACTTTCATCTTTTGACATTTCTATATGAACAACGTTCAATAACCTAAACAATAGAAACCCCACCCTTAATGAGATGTTCATTTCAGAATAAAGAACACAATAATTATCGATGTATAAGAAACGTATTTTATAACAATTTATACTACATATAATGAAATGTGGGTATATTAACTAAGTAGAAAATATTTAAATTATTACAAATTAGCCATTAATATTAATTCATAGAAGCCTTGACCTCTTTGGGCCTGATGGCAAGTCGGCATCATCTCTCAGTAATTCCTCTTCCTCCTGAGCAATGATCTCATCGATGACGTCCTCCTCCTCGTCGCACTCAATGTCTGTGTCTTCCTCGTTGAGGTCGGTCTCAGGCGAATTCTCGCAAGCATTTCCTGCACAATTCTTGCAGATGGCTGAGCACCGGAGTCCTGCTTTTTTGCATCTGCAAGCCCCGGTGCTACACCCTGTCGTGCACTTGCTTTGTATCATGTGCAGCAACTTTTCTGGAGCTGCATCCATGGTAATTGTTATGGGGATCAGCCATCGTTTCGTTAAAGTCCAGCCCCAAACTGACGGTAACTTTTCGTAGCTTAGCCACGTCTGCACTTGCAGATAGGTACGAAAAGAATGGTACCGGGCAGCGTCTCGTGTAGGGGGCAATCTGGCAAGGTGGAATTTGGATTTTACCACGGAGTTGGAAAATATTCGGTAGCGAAGATCGTCCAGAGTATCTGTGTCCATGTTTCCACCGTACAGTGTTACAAGAAACTTTTCCCCTGCTTCCGAAATTTGGCGTGGTGTTGCTTCGTCATCTTTGAAAACACTAACAATGTTAGACAGAGAACGGTTTTTGTCATAAATAGTGAAAACTTTCTTCTTTCCTTGTCCAAATGGGTTCGATGTAGTGTCACACCCGCTTGCTGCATGAAGGAAAAGAATATCCTGAGTATTATATTTGCACGAAGCTGACGAATACAAAACACTAGGGGCACTACCTCTCCCACTCTTTTGGAAATAAACATTCTTTTGAGAAGAGCCTAACGCAGTCAGCAATACTAAGAGATCGACGTCTTCACCAGTGATAGTAACACTATCGAAATCAGCAGCCTTAGAAATTGCAGTTTTCACTATCATGACATCAGCATCTTCTATTGCCTGCTTAACCTCGATACCCTTTGCTGCCATTTCAGTCATCAGCATTGAAATAAAGTTTCTCTCGTTGGTGTCGTTGGACAGAAATTTTTCTTGTGATAGTGTAACGGCCGTTTAACGAAAATACAAATTTTGAGGACGATTGCAGCAAAGCCCGGCGATATCGTTCAGCTGCTTTGGTGCTCTGATAAGCGACGTCACTAGAGTATCCATCGAATACTACTATGGCATTACACCCAAAGTGTTTCTGTACGTAGTCCACATAGGTCTTGCACACTGACTCAAACGTGGGTGATGTAGTCTTACACCATACAACCTTATGCAGCAAGTACCCACCGTCAATTACTGCACATTTTCTGCTGCCAAGGTCTTCTTCCTCTACAGGAGTGAATGCTTCGTACAACGCTGACTTTTTGCCCTTGCGCATACCTTCCTCATTGAAGAGGGACATGGGGAAGGGTGCAAGCTCGAATCTGAATAAGTCTTTGAGGTCATCATCAGACTGTTTGGTAATGCAAACTCGTTGGAAGAGAGTTAGAGGGTCGACTGTAAATTTTTTGTTTTTAATTTTCAGAGCACTGGAAACTGAGGCTAGAGTTAACACCTTATTCTTCCGTTTCAACTTCACTTCTTCAAAATTTTCTCCCACCATTCTCTTCATGCAGCTGATGCCGATTCCTCGCGCCAAGTGACAGTTCACCCCTTCACGAGCAATAGCTTCTGTGCAGAGTGACACAAGCTCCTCAATTTCAAGGAATGGTGGATGTTCAGCAAACCAACCACTCAGCTTCTCAATATCAACATTATTCCTGGTTACACGGGAAGGCCGCATATCCACATGTTGTTCAGATGTTCCTGAACGTACTTCGGTGAACATCTCTATCTGTTGACAGATGTGTTGGAGACACAGCATACCAACAATCCATCGAGAAAGCACACTGTCAGTTACGCCGCGTCCACGAGTCAGCCCGCCATAACTCTTCATCGCTCTCATTAGAACCTGCTCTGTGGTCATGTCCGACCATTTGCCAGACCAGAATTTATCAGTTCGACGAATAGTGGAGTAGCCTCCAGTGGTGAACTTGTGATATTCATCAGGATCCATTTTGTCTTCCAAGCTGAGCATGTCTTGGAGGTAGAGGTGTGCACTCTTGGCATAATGCAAATGACCTGCTGCATGGAAGTAGGGTATCATATCTCCGACACATTCGAGGTGCAGGTTCCAGTCCCCCATGCGTTCAGCTTTAATGAAATTTTTCATTAGGGTACACATACGGAAGTATTGAATCCATAGCGTAGCTGTTGGGCCACTATTCTCAATTTTCTTCAGCATTGCTGAAAATTTGACAGTCACTGCATGGAACACCGGATCATCAGTGCCCTCAGAATAATGGATCTTTCAGGAGAATTAATAACTGTATCCAATGCAGACACTTCTTCCAGTGTCAAATCCAACCGTTCAATAATTGAACCAGCCAAAGCAACATGAGTGAGGGTGTGCGCTCGAACAATCCTGGCATACGCATGTCCAGACAGGATCTTATCAACACTGTTTTCAGCGTACACCATGCAAAACAGCTCTTTCAATCCACTCCCAGCCATAATCGTCCCCATCGCACCCATAAATGACATTAACAGGTGGAAGCCTCCAAACCTCACAACGACGCTGCTTAGCTCTGGAATAGAGTCATTTGCTACCACATCCCGGGCCTTCCAATACAGAGGCTGGTCATAAGTGACGTCACATGTTTTCTGATTCAGTACCTTACATTCATCAATTGCAGCCAGTATGGATGTATATACTGTTGCGTACTCGCTAGGAGGTGCGTTTATGAAAGGGAGGCATACTATTTTAGAACATTCATATTTCTTACCATGTGTCCCCAGCTCCATGAAACCATTCCAGCCTGGTACTGATGATGAGTACGATGAGTTCTTGCCATAAAGCCAGGCGACATCAGACGCAGACGGCACAACATCCTGTAAACAGCTGATGTTGATGTCCTTCACTTTGACGGTTTTTAATCCTCCATTGGTTGGTCTGTGATACGACTTTACTCTCACAATGCCAGCTTTGTCGATCAAGTCGGATGCTGATACATGCGCTTTCAAGCGAGCTGCATCTCTTTCGCAGGTTACTGCTTCTCGAGGGGTCACTGCCATAATTCCTCCCATGGCGTGGAAGGTGCCATTCCCATCCAATGTGTTCACATTAAAGTCAGCATTGTCGAAGATAAACTGACTGAATGGACTGGCTGACTCTTCGATTTTGGTCTTCTCAGCCTGCAGAACGTAGGATCCTTCAAGCCTAGCAGCTTCCGTGTAAGGAGCTGACAATCCTAAAGTGGCTAGAAGGTTCAGAAAATTTCTGGATCCAAACTTTTTGTAGATGTATGTGGCTACTGCGATCATTATGGAAGATAAGAAAGATCTTGCCCGCACGGCTATCATTATGGCGTGCGCTAGACCAAGGCATTTAATCTTCCATGAATTCAGGGAGTTCCGTTTGTTTGTCAAAATAATAGTGTGCAGTAGGAGAAGCAGAGTTTCAGGTACAACAGAATGGGAATCACTCAAAAAATTATCGATTGGAGGGTAAGCGACAGTGCTGAACATTTTGGAGCGAATATCCTCTAAAATAATTTTTCCAGCTGTTTTAACAACCCGGAGCCTTTCTTCTTTTGGGTCTTCTTCTTTTTCGTTCACGTACCAGTTGTCTGACAAAATTTTGTGGCCAGTGTTCTTGAAACAGATGATACTCTCTCTGTTGGGTGAATCAGAGATAATTATGTCCTCTTCGTATTTTCCCTCCAGATGTCTTTTCAGAGATTTTGGATGTGGACGACAGCCTTCAGGTACCAGATCAAGGAACTGCCCAACGGAAAACTGGCATTCCTCACTACTGTCTTCGAGAAACTTGTATGTAATTTCCATGGCTTCGTCGACGTGGGTAGCTGGACGGTGTCCCCTTTTTTGGACACGTGAAGGTAATTGATAAAATGTTTGAAGACACTTTTGGTGGTATTCTGCATTAACTGTTACTAAATCTGTGTTCAGATTATCCAACTGGGAAACGCGGTCTTCAATGTTTTGTCCCCACTCATCGCCTCGCTTTCTTGCATACGCCAAAATCGTGTTTGCTACATCACGAAGCGTCACTTTAACTGCACAATTGCGCCTGTTGAATGGCAACTTGGCCTGTCTTTTCCTGTATTCTTCAGTAATCACATCCTTACATAAAAAGCACTTATTGTTGAAGTCAAATTGCGGCCTTTCTGATCGTGTCGGTCTAGGGGAGGGCCCAGGAGCGTCATGTCCGCGACGTAATGAAACCTTAATCATTCCCTCATTATTGTACGTTTTTTGACAAGCACTGTGAACTGTCACTTGCTCCACCCTTTTCAGGAACTGTTCATCTGCAGACTTTTTCCGTTTGATACTAGATTCGAGAAGTCTGGCAACACCTTTCGTTTTAACTACATTTGCTTCACCTTCTGCCAAACTATTTTGGCAGATGAAACACAGTCCTGCCTCTGTGGAAGATGCCATAGTAACACTACGTAATCGTAAGTCACACACTAACGCGTTGTGGTTACATTATAATATAATATTATTATATCCGGTTATATTACTATTTTACGGCACTCTCACGTATAGAACGAATGCACGAACATTAGACGCTTTCAATGGCTACAACACAACTGCTTCTTTCCTTCCTTGAGTTCCCTTCCAAACTGCTCCCCTCTCTATACCGCACCGTCATTGTCAACGGCTAAAAATAGCCCAGGCAGGAAGGGAGGTGACTCACCGACCGACCGGTCTCCCAAGGTCTCCACACTCTCCTCCTAAATTTATCAATTTAGAGACACCTACCATTACTACCATTACTACCATTACTACCATTATTATCCATATAGAAATGTTGAAAGATTAAATGTTACAAGGGAAAACCTGCATTTTTCGCAGTTTTTCGATAAAATTTTTTCGAAACTTTGAAGCGCTATATCTCGATACGTATTTGGTTTAAAAAACGTTTAACAGTGCACATTGTAGGAAATTTAATGCTCTTTAACTTTTGTAATGCAGTCTTTTCGGCTAGAACGCGTCGTTTAGGAGTTATAAGAAAAAAACTGAAAAAAGTCCGAAATTTCGAGGTTTTTCGGCTGCCCTGAAGTTCGCACAGGGTTCTCGAATTGGAAAACTTGGATTCTACACCACAGACTACCCACATACAACATATTAAAATATCATTAACTTCGGACCTTTTTCCAGGTAACCCCAATTTTAAGTACAGGGTGACTGGACTAATAGTATCATGCCTCTGTTATAACGTTCCGGGCTACGTTATAAATCCAGGGAACCCGTGATAATTGACGCTAGCCAATTATACAGGCTGCCTACGTTGTAACAAACTGAAAATCAACACAACACTTAGAACAATAATAATTACTCTAATTATAGGACACAAGGGAAGGTATTTTAACTGATTTATGCACTCACTTCAATATGTAACAAGATGACATCACTTTATTAACAAATGATATATATATATATAGATCCCATTACATAAAAATTTTCTCATACTGAAATAGTTAAAAGGGGTTTTCTGTCAAACAAAGGATCAAACAGATCATGTATTTTACCTCGGATCCGAGTTTCTTTAAATCTAGTAAAGACGTCTGAAATTTACTTTACTTATCAAGAAGGTTGCATTGTTACATGAACACCATTTGAAAAATGGTATTATTTAGTTAAGGGATTAAAACTTATATCTCAAGAGTAATGTTACAACGTATGATTTTAGAAATTACTAGTTATATTTTTCTAAAACTTAATGCTTAGAGATGATTATTGTCTTTTGAAAAGTCTCTGGCATGTATGAAAACTTATATTTTAAATGTACATAATTCTCGGTAGACGAGCTACCGAGTCACCTCTTAGATACGCTTTTGCTGTCCGTGTCCTGGGGCGTGAATCTTCGGTACTCTGTTAGTTGGGGTAGTCATCTGGGTAGTGTTTCCGGTGAAAGTCCTCTGGGTGTGTTAATGAGGAGATGGATGTTATGCTGCGTGAAGTCGGGCTGATCCTCGGCGGTTCTGGTAAGTGTTGTTTAGGTGGTAGTCGTCCGTATCTGCAGTTGTGCACGTCACATATTTACTGGCACCGTAGTACTGGAGTTTGCATCTTCTTTTTTACATTAATATTTGAATTACATTACTCGAACAATATTCGAGAGTTCGTTTTTTAATTAACTTGAGACATCACCTTATATACTAATTCTTTTTACATTATCACACTTTCTAACAAATTCCTCACTACATCTTCAATATATAACTAGCTCTCCACGCTTTTAGTGGAAGCTAACACTCAATTAAAAATCAAAAGAATAACAAAACATTTTATGAAGAGCCCTCGCTTGGAGGTGTCTACAGTCTGAAAGCCGCATCGTTACTCTTGCATTGTTACAACAGGTAGATTGCAACGACGCGGAGTGAGTACTCCGCCATAATATAGTTCCAACTATTTATTAATAATACATTCTTATAGTATGACAAAATAAACTATCTAGACTTATCTTGTTTACAGGGATTATTATAACTACTACTTGTGACTTTAAATTATTAATTATTTACATTACGATTTACAGATATTTCTAATTTACTGCCGGTTCGGTATGCACGTTGTGTCCGGAATAGGCAGGTCAACGCATGATAAATTTACTAAAGGGTTAACTGTATTATTCTTAACTTTTACATTCAGATTTTAATTACTTATTTAGTTAGATTTTCTTAATTTAATTTTCATTACTATTATGAGTTAGTTCAGGGGATTTGGTTTAATCGTGCGATTTAAAGTACTTACTTACTTTCATTTTTTTTTTATATTTTTATTATTAATTTTTTTATTTTGTTTACCATTTAAATCGTCACACTGTACCAACGTAAACATCGCCGAATGAGAGCCCAGTCTGTTGAGATAATTTACTCTGTGTCATTTTCGGACAACGTAACAGCGACTTTTGGGTACTGTGCAAAGTGTCATAGTTTAGGTCGGCCACAAGGTTTAACTGTCGCCTACAGAACGAAATGTGTACAGTAAACAGTCGACTGCTAATTATGAACCGCCTTCAAAACGTTTATAAGCTTTGTTTACGAACAAACTTCATATATTGTTATTAGTTATATATATATATATATATATATATATATATATATATATTTGGAATATTATTAGATATAAACTTAAAATTTACCTATAGAGAAATGCGTAAACTTAAAAGCTAGGACTAAATGATTTGTCACATGGTTGTGAATGTGTGTGTTTGTGTGTGTGTGTGTGTGTGTGTGTGTGTGTGTGTGTTTGTGTGTGTGTTGTGATGTCATTATGCTTAACAATTTAAATGAAAAAACTAATGCAATAGTTTCGAATTTTTAGTATTTATTGTGTGATTGTCGGATTAACAATGATAAATGAGAAATTGTCTAATATTGAAATTTAGCTAACAATAATTGTAATTTGTTCAAAACTATAAACTAGTTCTGCAGGTGAGGGAGTTTACTTGCTTAATACCGTACTCGGAAGCTTCAAAGAAGTAGGCTTGATCGAAAACACGGGGCGGATCAACTTTTTGAAACCGGAGCAGGCTGAAAATCATATCCTTGTAGCGAAGAAGAAGAAGAAGAAGAAGAAAAAGAAGAAAAAGAAGAAGAAGAAGAAGAAGAAGAAGAAGAAGAAGAAGAAGAAGAAGAAGAAGAAGAAGAAGAAGAAGTAGAGAATGGGAATATAAAATTTAAGAATAGTTCAGTATAACACCGGAGACAGAGACATATTTAGAATTAGTAAATGAGACAGATCTCCAAACAACAATACACGAAAAAACGGACATTGTATGAACTAACGGAAATTGTAAAGCGCGTCAGAACCGAAGTGTTGTCGGTGGGAGGGGGAGACTCGCATGACTAAAAATTAGTAAACGTTTGAAGAGAATTGTCGGATAGAGATCAAGACAGTACAAGAAAAGCAAAGCAGATCTCCAAATCGATGAAGCGATAAACTGAAAAGATAAAGCCTTGGAAAACGTATTTCCAGAAATGGATATAAATAACAGCAAGGGCTTATTGGAAAGCTTACGGCTGGTGATAGTCGATTATGTGTACGAGACGAATACTCTCTCGCGCGCGTGCGCGCGCGCACGCACCCCCCCCCACACACACATCTTGTGTAGGCGTAAAGGTTGATGTACGACTGTTTAGAAAAAGTTTAATCAAATTTGACCTTGAATGTAGGCAAACAAGCCAATCAGTCGAAAAACTGTTTACAGTTTGAACTAAGCGACCTTTCCGAAGCATATGCGTATTTACATTTCCATAGCAAGGATGTATAAATTCAAGACGTAAAAAACACAAATTAGGCCTACTAGACGCAATTATAAAATGTCAATATTTGTGTTGGGCGTTCGTGTGCGGCTTTCCAAACAAACTCCGAAATTGAAACTTATCGAAGAGGGCAATCAGACCAGTTCGTTGCGCACAAATTGCCAATTCCCACGCAACAACTAGAAACAAAAAAACTTTGACTAGACTAGAGTCGCTCGGAAAAAGAAAGGGTTAAATTGATACGTAGAGAAATGTTTGGTTGAGTTATCTGATGTTTTCAAGTAAGTGCAGTCTAAAGTCCATTTTACTGACGGTCATACGGTCGCGGCTACGACGGCCACACGGACCGTCGTGTTGTGCAGCGGAAACAGAATAACTGACGCCTATGAAGTCATTAATTACAAACTTTAATTGGACACAAACAACAGTTAGAAATTAATAAAATCACTCTTACGAAACGATTCACGTTGAATTTGTCCAACAGGCAATAATAATAGTCACCCCCTTACAGTTTGCACTAATTAACACAATAATCGCTTTCCATTAAACCGCAACAATCTTTTCGATCCGCACTTGTAATATCTACAGCTGTAACTCCGGCCGCCTTGCATCGTAGAGACATAGAGAGCCTGGATGGCGATAGTCAAGAAACGTGAGGAAGCGGCATCTCCAGTATCTACAACGTTACGTAATTCTGCCTTCTAGAATGATCTATAAACGTCTAGAACAGTTTCGTGCGTTGCCGCCTGCTAGGAGTCGTGTAGGCACCTTTGTTATCTTACAGCTAAACGTAGCAGTGTTATGTCCTTCTTGTTCAGACAGGCAATCGATCATAAACGTAAAAATGCTAAGTTCAATAGTAGGATTTAATAGCTGACAAGAAACAAAAGGAGTGGATAACTTTAATAACACCTGCAGCATTTTAACATTGAAAATGTTTATAAGGACGTGTCGCACATTTGCGGCCGATCGCTGGTGCGTGATCGAAAATGGGAACCGGTGAGTTTCCATAGAAACTAATTCTTTGTTGTCAATAACGTAGTACACATATAAAACTTCGCTTATGAATGCGACTACATTTAACTTATAATCTGTACATTAGTAAATGAAGAATGAATTCATTGATTGGTGAATGAACATAAATATATATATTTTAACTTTGAAAATGTTTAAAAGCACGTGTCGCACATTTGCGGCCGATCGCTGGTGCGTGATCGAAAATGGGAACCGGTGAGTTTCCATAGAAACTACTTCTTTGTTGTCAATAACGTAGTACACATATAAAACTTCGCTTATGAATGCGACTACATTTAACTTATAATCTGTACATTGGTAAATGAAGAATGAATTCATTGATTAGTGAATGAACATAAATATATATATTTTTTAGATTTATTGAAGCATTTTCAATGCCCTCTGTGCATTGGATTTGTGCAATGCCTGTACATTTTTTAAACCATTAGCGGGCCAAAGAGGATGTGAGAGCCAGGATAAGGGAGGGATTGAGGAGCGTTTGCACAGGTACCGTCAGCATGCATTCCAAGAGCTTTTAGAAGAAAACAATGAAGACTATTTCAAATGAAATTAAGAAGAGTTCCATATGGATGAAAAACCTGAAACACGACAAAGGCACTTACAAATTACACGTCGTTATCTCGCTCGTAAGCCTTCCGTTAATAATAACAACAACACTGTTTTTTGGTTTAACACACGTTGATCTATTTATTTTGAAACCAAAAGTTTCGAGCTTACTACGATCCAACATCTTCAGTGGTTCGACTGAGGAAGAGCACGAAGTCTTCACCCACTCCTACTTATACAGTGAACCCACAATTTCGAACAAAGTATTCCCGTCCAATAACGCAAAAAATTACAATAAATTGTTATGTTTCAAATTAAAATATAATACTAAAAAGAAATAGTTAACCAAAATATCATTGTGCCAGTTTTACAACACAAATAGTGCATTTTATTTATTACATCCTTAAATTTTTAGTGACCGTCAATCAATCAATGTTTTAGTGGATGGTTAGTGAGGATCGGTCAATAATACAAATTTTAGCTACTTTGCGTCGACGTTTCGACAATATTTATTGTCATCTTCAGGACCTGTGTATGAAATACAATAGAAATATCAAACATAACGAAACAATTAAATATTTGGGTGAACGTGTTGGTGTACGTGTTTGCGTGCGTGCGTATGTATGTATCATTTTACATGTGAAGACTTATGATAGTTTGTTTACGTCTTCAAATTATCTTTAAAGAAAACGAGCAAATTATAGTATGAGAGAACTTAATTTATACAGTATTACAATTTAAATTACTAAATGTAATGATATTTTAATTAATCAAACACACAGTAATCAATTAATTGTTGACACAGTGTTTAATTAATTAAAATATCATTACATTTAGTAATTTAAATTGTAATACTGTATAAATTAAGTTCTCTCATACTATAATTTTCTCGTTTTCTTAAAGATAATTTGAAGATGTAAACAACTATCATAAGTCTTCACATATAAAATGATACATACATACGCTCACGCACACTCACATACACCAACACGTTCACCCAAATATTTAATTGTTTCGTTATGTTTGATATTTCTATTGTATTTCATACACAGGTCCTGAAGATGACAATAAATATTGTCGAAAAGTCGACGCAAAATAGCTAAAATTTGTATTATTGACCGATCCTCCCTAACCATACACTAAAACATTTATTTATTACGATGACCCCGTCAATTTATATAATCCAGGTTTTTTATTTCCAAACTAGCGGCAACTTATAGGTATCGCCCCCTGTTAAAGATGTTCTTATTTATATACATTTCTATCGCTTCTCTTATCAACCGCGGAAAATAGTTCAGAATCTTTGCTATAATGAAGTAAAATATGTTTATTTTCACAGCTGTGCTCTGCGTTCGTCGGTGATTTCTATGCGCCTCGTTTTTTCGTGTGCCCCGTATGTAGCCCTATTCTTGAACTCTCGTCATCACCTGTCGCCCACGTACACATCACCACAACTGCATGGAACCTTGCGGATACCCGAAGTTAACAGAGGGAGGTCTATCTTGTATTTTGCCGTTTCGCCGATTGTAGGCTAACATTTAAACTTCCTAATATGCTTGGAAATGGACTGAATGCTGTTTCTTCACAAGCTGTAAATTGTACAGTTTACAAGCCACAAGCTCGAGCCAAGCAAAGCCAAGCAGTTCGCTGGAACTGATGCTTTTACATTGTATCCTGTCAGTTTTTATAGTGTACTTGTTTACTATTCTGATCACTAGAATAAACGAGAAAGTATCCTTTGGCAAGTCTTAGGTCTTTCTAAAGTAAACAAAATATTTTCATGAATAGTTATATAAAGGGTTACATAAGTAAGAACAAACACATCTTGTCCTAAATCCCCCTTACAGCTAAACACATCAATTGGTAAATCGTACAGTTACTTTTAGAGTAACAAATAAACTAACGATAATATTATAACAGAACCCACAATTTACAACAAAGTATTCCCGTCCAATAACGCAAAAAATTACAATAAATTATTACGTTTCAAATTAAAATATAGCACTAAAAATAAATATTTAACCACAATATCATTTTGCCAGTTTTACAACACAAATAATGCATTTTATTTATTACGATGACCCCGTCACTTTATATAAACCAGGGTTTTTATTTCCAAACTAGCGGCAACTTATAGGTATCGCCCCCTGTTAAAGATGTTCTTATTTATATACATTTCTATCGCTTCTCTTATCAACCGCGGAAAATAGTTCAGAATCTTTGCTATAATCAAGTAAAATATGTTTATTTTCACAGCTGTGCTCTGTGTTCGTTGCTGATTTCTATGCGCCTCCTTTTTTCGTGTGCCCCGCATACACTCTTGTCATCACCTGTCCCCGCGTTTCGCACACGTACACATCACCACAGCTGCATGGAACCTGGTGGATACCCGAAGTTAACAGAGGGAGGCCTGTCTTGTATTTTGCCGTTTCGCCGATTGTACCATTTAAACTTCCTAATATGCTTGAAAATGGAGTTGGTGCTGTTTCTTCACAATCCGGCCGATTTCGTCGGTAGTCCCAGGTAACCTACATACGGTAGGTAGGCGCGTCGACTTTTGTACTTCATCTTGCTTGCGTGCAGAGTCGATTTCAGTCTTTACATGAGGTTTATTACTGCTTTGTGAAGGCTCACCTGACTTCTGTGCCGTTCTATCGACTACTGCCAATCACTTTCCTTAATACACCTTGTTTGGTAATCCAATTTTCGTTGTCCGCTCTATTTACTAACGAGTTCGCGACCCCTTGTTTTTGTTCCGGACGGTGATGGGACTCGGAAGACGTTTCATACAAGTATGGCCAAAACGTTTGATTTTAAAATAAATAACGACGTGTGTTAAACTGATAAAACGTGTTTTAGTACAAGTCGTCATCAAGTACTGTCTTAAAGCCTTAAAAGTGAAATATGTTTTAGCCAGACATAATTTATAATGAAGATGTATGTCTGAAAACTGATAAAATACAAATAAGATACTTACAAAAGATAATTCCCCGGCTCTTCGAATTCAGTCTCGCGTGACCCAAACATCAAGTTTCCAGGAATATGAGTCTTCCGCTCAACCACTAGTTTTGCGGGAATCACTCCCGTTGGTCGTGTACTGATGACCTATACGCCATTAGCTGGTTGAAGTCTGATTGGGTCTCGTCAACAACCTCTTGCGTGACTTCATCTTCAGCAACGTTCCCCCGGGTGCTTCCATTAACTCAGGAACAAGCAAGAGTCTTCTCTCGACACTCATAGTTGGCTTTCCAATCACTTTTTTTGCCGTTACACTTGTTTGTACTTCCTCTGCTAGTTCTTCTTCCATTTTCGCTTGTAATAGCAACGGTTTCTCTTGACCAGACTTGTTGAGTTTTTCTTCGGCCAATGCCACTTGCTTAATCGAATGATTGGTAGACCCTGTCATTTTAACCATGCAAAGCTTTATCTTCTCTTGACCAACCCTCAGGGCATTCTGTCTGAAGTCCACAACGAATCCGTAGGCATTCATAATGTCCGTGCCAAGAATCACTTCATCGACAATGTCTGCAACGAGCACTTGGTTGGTGAGACGAAGTTTTGAAAAATTTGTACAAAATGCCCTTACGAATACAGCCCTTAACACTATCAGCGGCTGTATAAGTGGGAGAACATTGTGCAGTTTTCTGGTATTGTTTACTTTGCTTGATTGAAATTTAGGATGTCTTAATTATTGTTTCATGGCTTTGTTACGCGTAAATTTTGGATACCTATTAAATGAAAGAGGAAAGTGAGTTCTCAGTTTCAACTCGACCGTTCGCCATTTGTCTGTCTGTCTATCTATCTGTCTTTCTGTCTATCTGTGTTTCTGTCTGTTGGGTACGTCCCACAATAACTTATGAACGTATCAACCGATTTTTGTAAAACTTGGCTTGCGTGTCCACACTTTTACTCTACAGGACTTTATCGTTTTTGATGCTGATAGTCTAAAAATAGGGGGGAGGCAAAATTAAGTAGGCTCAAAATTGTGAAAAATCGCAAAAGTCTATGAGGAATATCAAACAAAAGGGAATTTTGACCACAATGTGAGTACAGAATTAATTTTTTTAATTTTAATTTTTGTACGTCAGGGCCCAAAACGTGAGTGAAAATTTATAAAATCGCAAGAAATTCATGTGGCGTACTAAACTAAAGACCTGAGCGTATGTAATCAGTTACAGTTTTGAAAGTAAAAATTTTAAGTTTTGAAAATTAAAAAATTTTTGGAGCTCAAGGATAAAAAAAGAGATAGAAAATTTTGAAAAATTATGAAAATCCAGCAGGCTGTCAGGCTAAATGCAATGTTAACCGAAACCCGAGTGTTTCAAATGTTTAGTGTTTATTGTATGGTTGTTTGGCGTACAATTGTTACAGGCTTATTATTATTATTAAAGAAATAGAGTGACCGGAATTTCTGTGGTTTTGTGAGTGAGTGAGTGAGCGAGTTGTGCAGATCAGGGAACTTACTGCTGTAATCCGTATGTTTCCACACTTAATTTCTTGACTACAACAAAGTAAATAGCAAATAACGAGTTTTTCTGTTAATTTTTGTATTTTTATTCAAAATAATCTAAATCCCGACCCCACAAAAAACTGCTAGAACCACCCTTCCCAGAAGGAAATTCTCATTCTGTTATAAGTCTTAGTTTTGGTTAGCGAAAGTCCTGTATAAAAATCATAGCCTTTTAACATTGAAAATGTTTATAAGGACGTGTCGCACAACTGCGGCCGATCGCTGGTGCGTGATCGAAAATGGGAACCGGTGAGTTTCCATAGAAACTACTTCTTTGTTGTCAATAACGTAGTACATATATAAAACTTATAAAATATTGTCTCCTTAATGGACAAGATTAATAAAGCTGGACCTCGTAAAGTATTGTCGCGATATAGACGTCCAAGAGGATCAGACGTCTTCGGAAGAGGAATGTGATGAACAGCCTGAGAAAAAGCGCAAAATCAACACGGATGATTGGTGAATGCGTGCGCGCTTATGAATGCGACTATATTTAACTTATAATCTTTATACATTGGTAAATGAAGAAAAATAAATATATATTGCGACAGTACAAATAAGTGATGTACTGAGCATGAAATATAAAAATTTAAATTTACTTAATAAACTGTAAATAATTAATAATATATTAGAAATAAGCATGTTATGGATTGCAAGCTTGACTCAGACAAAAATATGAACAGGTGTTTCGACCTGAATCAACGTGCACACACACACAAATGTAACTGAAAGTGTGTACACCAGTATTTTGCTAGTGTGTGTGAACGCAGGTCTCTGCAGGCAAGTTTGCCACCCCAGTATGAATAATTGCACAATGACTGTTTTTCGGTAATTATTCATAAACTAGAATTAAGAATTAAAATCCAAAAGCACCATAAAATGTAAATAAATTTAATAAATACTGTGTGCGAAAACCACGCGAAAGTGACACGCCGTACAAGTGCAATAGTGAAATAACTGTGTACAAATCAAAAGGGTTAAGTTGCAATGTCCAAAATTACAATGAACATGTGTTGTAAAATTAGTTATAAGATAAGTATAAAAAAATACTTACAGGACTCTGCAATTCGTAGAAAAATAAAAAATAGTGAATTTGACAAAGAGTGGGGGAACTGACGCCAAAGACAGTTTCTAACATGTCGATTTTGTATCACTGAAGGGTGTCGACCAAGACATGGGTATAAATAGGACACGCAAGCTTCAGTGGTTCTCTTTCTTGAATCATCCACGATGCAGCGGGAGCTTATGCCCGTCAGCACGGCATATTTATTAATATTTTTATAAACAGTTTAAATTGCCAGTTATGTACAAATACGTAACCAAGCTATAAGACAAACATTGTAATTAATAACAGCACTACTGAAGAAGTTCCATAGCGATACGACGCTGGACAAGAGAAGAAGTTCCATAGCGATACGACGCTGGACAAGAGAAGCAGTTCCATAGCGATACGACGCTGGACAAGAGGAGAAGAGAGACAGCCGACGCTGGAGGCGAGACGAAGATGAACACCGATGGAACAAAAATGATCGAGTATGATTGACGACAATAAGGTGATAGAGAACTTATTCATATCTTAATCATACACAGTATACAAAGACAGTTAAAGACATTAATATTTTATTTAAAAATAAGAGTAATATTTCTTGTATAGTAGAGTTAAAAATCATAGATGTTTTAGAAATACGATTAACGTAACAAGAGCTCAACTTAATATGATATAAAATGATTACAAAGAATATAAATAAAAACAATTAGTATTTGAGAAAACAGTACTGAGAAGTAATAACTATTAATCTTTTGAGTACGTACCATATATAAGTTTAGAAAAAAGATTTAAAAATTGATTTTGAAACATATTAATAGACCGAGTAGTCTAAAAATGAGATTTTTCTTTTATATACTATTTAGTAGCATAGAATGTTTAGTTAGTAAGGATGTATATATCTTAAGCCTTACGGCATTATAACAAATAATAACTAATGTTTTTTAAATCGAAGTCAGTGCCATGTGCACATTTTTTTTTTTATAGTATCAAATAAATTTTAATTACTGTTTCAAGTTCCGTAGAGTTCTTATTGCAGATACACCTGACCCCCTATTTAAATGTTATATGTTTAAATAATTTGTCAATCTTGAACGTGAGACCGTTCACACCTATTTATGTATATGTAACGTTGTTTAAATTTGGTGCTCCAAGATTGAAGGACTCCACAAATTTAAATTAAATTAAATTTGCCAAATTGTCACGTTATATAAATTTGTCGCCCTGGACGTGAGGCATGAGATGCCTAAATTTACGTACAAAAATTTGTACACATACCATATAATATTATGCAACTTTTGCAAGGTTGTAATGTTGCAATATATTTTTTAGATTTATTGAAGCATTTTCAATGCCCTTCGTTGTGCATTGCATTTGTGCAATGCCTGTAAATTTTTTTAATACAGATTTTCGTCGTGTAAGTCAGTGGTGTTTTGGTCCGGGACCCACTTTGAAGGATATTACATTTTGTGGGCCCACAAGTATGGGCGCCGTCTGAATTACTTGTAGGGGTGTGCACCCAGTTTTTAAGCCATGTGCACTCAGGTTAAAATTTTCGCAAAGATCGAGTACTTTGAGCCTTATTTTAAACTGAAAGAAATTATACTTACTCAATTCTATAAATCGATTTCCGCCGAGGCCATCTGATTTATATACGACCGTTCCCTCTCGCAAGGCGATGGCAAACCAGCGAGAGGTGTCCTGCCTAGTATAAACCCTCCCCAACTATGCCGATCGGATCCGGCGTTAAACTGTAGATCTCATATATCTGTGAGAGACTCCGTAACACACGCACCACGGGTATATGCGGGGAGGGTACAAACCAGTTGAAAGACTGAAGGACCCAATAAATAAAAATTCTAGAACCGTGATTATGTAGTAGATTTTTAAGACACCGTAAACACATTTCCGATCCCGACTTCGCGACCTATCAAACGACCTCTCGGCACCCCATAGGTTGAGAAACGCTGGTGTAAGTGATGCCAAGTGTTGAAAAATGAAAAAGTAGCTGCGCTGAAACAATGGGTGAATAATAAAATGTGCTAAATATAACGGTTTTCCATCTCACCTACGGCTGGATTTTATTTGAATAGAGATGGACAACAGAGTTGGTTGGTGGCTTGTTTACGTACATCACGTTGTGTTGTGTAATTAACTTGCCGGCAGTTTCCACACCCAGTATGTCGCATCTCCAGCTGATGTGATTGCACACACTCGTACCAACGTACACTCAGCCCTCAACAAAGTTTTTATTAAACTGCCAACTTTTGGTAAAATAAATTTTTTTTTTAATTTAACAATTTCTATGTAAATAAAATTTGGTAGTTGAAATTGGAAAACAATATTTCGTACTAGCCAAAAAGCTCATGTTAATTCTGTAATATTATTTTATTTTATTATTTTCTTTAATCAACACATGCCAATTTAAATTCTTTACTTTTGTTCTTTTATTTTAACATTGAAAATGTTTATAAGGACGTGTCGCACATTTGTGGCCGATCGCTGGTGCGTGATCGAAAATGGGAACCGGTGAGTTTCCATAGAAACTGCTTCTTTGTTGTCAATAACGTAGTACACATATAAAACTTCGCTTATGAATGCGACTACATTTAACTTATAATCTGTACACTGGTAAATGAAGAATGAATTCATTGATTGGTGAATGAAGAATGAATTCATTGATTGGTGAATGAACATAAATATATATATTTTTTAGATTTATTGAAGCATTTTCAATGCCCTTCTCTGTGCATTGCATTTGTGCAATGCCTGTACATTTATTCCAATATTTTTTCATCTTTTCACTGTGTCTCTTCTTCCTGTGTTCAGTCCACTTTGAACCTGCGTTTTTCTCTCTCCTACTCTGGACTCCTTCCACTTTTAACATTTTTGCCCGAAAACTTCTCTTTCAATTTCTTCTTCTGCGTTTATATTATTTTTTTCTAAATCCTTTTGGACTTCTTTAATCCAACTTGATGTTGACTTCTTCTCCCACAGATATTTGAACATTTGCTTTGTCAACCTATTATCGTCCATTCTATGTAAATGTCCAAAAAATAATAGTCTTTTTATACAATATTATACTTGTGGACATAGCATTATAAGCTTCGAGGTTACGCAATAGTAACAGCTCTTCCCCGCCCCTCGCCTTACAGCGTTGTCGCGTGTTACACATGGTATGCGTAGGTGACGGTGGGGCAAGGAGGTCTGTTGCAAACACTTCACATTCCATTGACAAGTCATTCCACTTGCTACTGGTTAACCATCTCTGTCTTCTATACATTACCCACGTACATATTACATTCAGTAGCTCTAGGATTACGCGTTTAAACTTTTCATTCATTATTTTTGTTATATTGTATTATTGTCGTTATTTAATAATTATATAAGGCTTATTCACGATGAATGATAATAATAATTTACAAATTGTTGAGGCTCCTCAAACTCCTACAGTGTCATCAAACAGAGGAAGATCTGGTAAAAAGGACTCAGGGAAGCAAGGAAAACACATCATTGCCAATGTTTACAACTTTTTACAGAGCCTCGCGGACGATCCAAATAAAGTTGAATTTTAAAAGGGTTCAAGAGTTGACTGCCGAAGCTTGTGGAGTAAGTCGATCGACAGTTCAAGGCGTAAATCCAGACGTGGATAAGTGTGAAGAAAATGAACCTAAGTTTGGTACGCCGCGGAAGCATTTTAAAAAGAAGCCGACAACAACAAATTTGGACAACTTCGACAAAGATGTTGTGTGAAGATGTGTTTTTAGTTTTTATGAACGTGGAGAATACCCAACATCGGGAAAAATCCAACAGAAGTTGGATGAACAAATAAATTTTAAGGGCTCCTAGAAATCAGTGCAGCGAATTTTGAAACAGATTGGATTTAAATATAAAAAGTGTAATGACGGTCGACAATTTGTATTGGGAAGAGTAGATGTTGCTTGTGCTTGCGCTACTTTTCTGAGAAAAATGCATCAAATTCGGAATGACATTTTAAAAAGGCCCATATTTTATTTAGACGAGACATTGGTGAACCAAAATCACAGCAAATCAATGATTTTGCAGGACCCAGAGGAAAGGGGTGGTTTAAAAGTGCCAGTCGGAAAAGGTGGCAGATTAATTGTACTTCATGTGGGGTCAGATAAAACAGGGTTCGTGAAGGAATGCAAATTAATTTTCCACGCACAGAAATCTTCATTAAATACAGATTACCACAACGAAATGAATTCGGAACTTTTTAAAGAGTGGTTCGTCAACTTCCTCTATTTACTGGAAGAAAATTCTGTCATAGTAATGGATAACGCGAGTTATCATTCCGCACTTGCTGAGAAAGCTCCTAAATCAAACTGGAGAAAAATGGAAATTCAAGAATGGTTGAGAAATCATAAAATTGAATTTTCTATGGAAGATACGAGGGCTCAATTGCTAAACAAAAACGAAATAAAAAATGCGCAGAAAATATATGAAATTGATCAAATAGCCTACGAAATGGGTCATGAGGTTGTACATCTTCCACCTTATCATGCACATTACAACCCAATTGAGTTGGTGTGGGCACAGGTGAAAGGATATGTGGCCGATCGAAATAATACTTTTAAAATGGTAGACCTTGAAAGACTGATGGACGAAGCGATAGCTAAAGTAACGGTTGAAGACTGGAGAACATGCGTTCGACATTCCGAAGAGCTTCAAAAGGACGACTACAAGAAAGAATGACCTAGAGATTTGGCTATAGAACGTATGGTGATTGCAGTGACGGAAGAAAGTTCAGAAGATAGCGAATCCAGTTCTGATTGAAAGAATTTAAAAATAATTATAATGCTTAAATTTTTGTGTATATTTTTTATTATAATGTGTATAACAATGTATAATGTGTTTCTTTACCAAATTAAAAAAAAAAGAAGTGTTTTATTAAATAACATATAATGTAAATGACTATTTTCAAAACAAATAAAATGTAAAGAGAATTGTCATATTAATAAAGAATAAAGAAAATAATTACTTACAAAATTGAAAACATAACACAAAAATTATATAAAGAAAGAAAAAAAAACAGAGGAAAGAAGAGGACTTGTTTCTCTTTGTTCGTAGTAGCACACCGATGTAGTAGCGTGAAGTGTGTGCGTGTGTGTGTGTGTGTTGTGTGTCTATTGTACGAGAATGCGCTGACGTTGTTTGTTTGTCTTCGTAGTGTAACGCGCCCGTGAGAGTGAGTGTAGCGCGTGAGTGAAGCGACGTGGCAATACTGCAGTCGCCTCCAAGCTTATTTTGATACGTTCCACATAATAGTATTGTACAATAATTTTATTTTTATTATTATTTGTACAAAAATATTATTTTTATAAAATATTGTGTTTATTTAATAAAAGTTCTAAACATATCGTTTGCAGAGCCTTAAAAGTCGTATAGGCCTACCTTAGATCTGTTAAATGTCGAGGAGTGTCTTGAGTTTTGTACCTACTTTACCGGCTTGTGACGAAGGGGCATTTGATCGTTAACTTTACGAATTAAAGTTGGGAATAAAAGTGTCGATCGTTTTATGTACCGTATCTGGGTTCAATTGTGGCAACTAATAGCGGTACTAAACCTGAAATCCAACAGCGAATCTCAGCAACAAATAGCCGCTACTTTGGACGAGTAAAGCAGAAGAGAAGTAGATTAATATCAAGATGAACAAAACGCGCCCTATATAAAACTTTAATAAGACCAGTCTTGACGTACGGAGCAGAAACACGGGCTACCACCAATGACAGACATCTTTTTACTTTTGGAAGACGCAAAACTTTTGGTTCAGTGTGTAAAAGGGATGTATGGTGGATATGTTATAATAAAGAATTCTACGTACTCTTTAGGGATACATTATAAAATATATTAAATTATAAAGGAAGTTGAGGTGGGCAGGGCGTTTTATGAGGATGACGTAGGATGAAATACCAAGGAAAGTCTTGACGATGAAACGTGATGGAAGAAGACAGAGAGGGTGCGACGGTTTGAAGATGTAACGAAATATGCCAATATACTTGCACTGAGGGACTGGAGAACCATCACGTCAAATCGGGACCGTTGAAGGAGGCTTCTGACGCAGTCAAAACTCAGCAACGAGTTGTAGTACTAGGGATGCTCCCTGACTTGCAGAACTCGATTTTGAAAGAAATGAGAGTATTATCCGATAATTTTTTTTTTGTATCGGTC
Source organism: Magicicada septendecula (assembly GCA_034769895.1). NCBI lineage: Eukaryota > Metazoa > Arthropoda > Insecta > Hemiptera > Cicadidae > Magicicada > Magicicada septendecula. Next base: position 584,199,092 of record CM068369.1, read on the forward strand.
ATCTAAGGACCACGTTCAATTGCCAATTTCAATTCTTTATTCTTTGTTCTTTTCTTTTTCTCCAATATTCTTTCATCTTTCCGCTGTCTCTTATTCATGTCTTCAGTCCACTTTGAAGCTGCGTTTTTCTCTCTCCTACCCTGGACTCCTTCCATTTTTAACACTTTTGCCCGAAAAACTTCTCTTTCATTTGCTTCTTCCGCGTGTATATTATTTTTTTCTAAATCCTTTTGGACTTCTTTAATCTAATTTGATGTTGACATCTTTCCCCACAGATATTTGAAGATTTGCTTTGCCAACCTATTGTCGTCCGTTCTATATAAATGTCCAAAAAATAATAGTCTTCTTTTTTTCATTGTTTCTTTTATATTTTCTATACTTTGATATATTTCATCATTACTTCTTAATTTCCAGCCTTCTGAAATTTTTCGTGGGCCTAATATTTTCCTAATAATTCGTTTTTCCAATATTTCTAGTTTGTCTAAATTATAATTCAGTGCTAGACATTCACTTGCATATAGGCAAGGCATTCTGGCTTCACTACTGTACTGTAATGCTTTATTTTCGCTTTTCAGATATGCACCTTTTATTGGAAATATCTTTAGTTATACCATATGCCCTTTCCATCGTATGAAGCCTTTCTTGTATAGCAGATTTTTCTAAATCATTCTCTTGAATTATTTCTCCTAGATACTTATTTTTGAACCCTCTCTATTCGACCAATGTCTGTTACCAGGAATTTTGGCGCATTTTTAATGTTCGTGAGAAATTTGTTTTTTTCTGCAGAAATCTTAAGCCTGTTCTACTGGCTATGTCCTCTAAAAAATTAACTTGTGTTACTGCAGATGTCAGATGTTCAGAAAGTATAGCAAAGCCTTCTGCGAATGCCAAACAATTTATTTCAATACGTTTGTTCCTTCTTCCCAACATGATTGGTGCTATTTTGCATTCCTCAAATCAGAATTTATTTATAATTCATTATATTCAACAGTGACTCGCATACAGTAGTGTAACTACTAAGAGGATCAGGAGGATCAATATCCACCCCCCACCTAAGATATTAAAAATTTCAGTGAAATTCCTATTAATGCCTATGCTCGTTTGTAAGCCAGCTGCGTGTGTTAAAATTAGTTTCATAAATGATTGTAAAAATAAGAGGTATAATATTATTTGTTACTTAATAAAATAGAGTGTTCTTAATAATAATAAATATTCAACATTCGATAAATAATGTATGCATTTGGAACCTTGAAAAACAATTGTGCCTGCTCCAGATAATGAACGCAGAGCCTGTTAATCTGCACTGCTCTTATTCGTCGGCACACAATTATCCTTACAGGGTTGTCTATGGGATGACTCCTTTGATCTTATGTCTCTGTGTTTTGAACTGTCGTATTTCTACGGATAAACGAGCACTTTCTTGACTTTAGTTTGGAAAAACAGAAAGGTATCTGTCAATCAAGGTGTTAGGCAAGCGTGCAGTGTATTACCTACTCTTTATAACATTTGTATTGGCGATCTGGTAAGGAAATGGAAACATCTACTGAACCCTGATATTAAGTTATCACGAGACAGATACTTGAATGTGCTATTGTTTGCTGACGACTTGCTTGTATTTCAAAATACAGAATCTGGTTTGCAAGAATTTGTTTTTAAGCTTCATTAGTTTTGAAAAAATACAATATGAAAATCTCCACTATAAAAATAAAAATCGGTGTGGAGAACCACACATGACTTCCATGTTGTAAGATTTATGTTTAAAATATTTACTTGAATTCGGTTCGGTAATTTCTAAAAAAAATATCGCCCACCCTCAAACTAATTTCACTATTTATAGATATTTTGGTTATTATGGGGTAGTCGTTTAATATAATGTTATTTTCAGTCACTTTATCCATAAAAATTAGGTAGGCTTACTTTATTCTTATAAAGAAACCGAACTACGCAGATAATCATCCCTCCTACGAAGCGCTCCGAAGTCACTCATGGTCACTAAGCATCTTGCAGAGGGTTCATTCCCTAAAGACGAAAAGTCTGTCTACGAACCGTTCCTCTGTAAACACGTGCAGTTACACTGCCTAGCGATCCACAGGAAGCAAATCGCTAACCACCCTGGACACTTTTTCGGCTTGCACACGCGTTGTGTTGGTGTGGGTTTCGGCACTTTCCATTTAAAAAGCGTGCACATGTAAGAAAATAAACATGAGCGAGGCCAGAAATAACGCGAATTGTGTGTGTGTGTGTGTGTGTGTGTGTGTGTGTGTGTCTTTGCCTGCTTTTTTTATTGCGGTAATCATAATAATAAAATGGAAACGTAAAGATTACATAATTGAGATATGCTTGCCTGCCACGAACGATATATTTTCTCTCATACATGATTTAAATTAAAATAAAAAAATATATAAAATTTTGTTAAAGTTAAATGAAATGTTTCCATAGAAACTACTTCTTTGTTGTCAATAACGTAGTACACATATAAAACTTATAAAAATTTACCTCCTCCATCATCAACTACCATTTTAAATTATAAAAAAAATTACCTCCTCCCCCCTTCAACTACCCTTTTCATTTATAGATATTTCATCTATCTATCTACAGTGGATTATTATGACCTTCTTTTCAGGATACTTTATTGATCAAAATTAAGCACTTTACTCTTGTTAAAACGTAAAACGTTGCAGGTAAACTACCCCTTTCCCTTAGCCGATCTTCACCAAAAACAATAGACCTTGAGTCTTCTACAATTCATGGCTGTATGCAAAAAAGTATTTTATTCTGTTTGAATTTGCGGCTGTTATCGTTTGCCATAGAAAAAATTCTACACACACACACACACACACACACACACACACACACACACACACACACACACACACACACACACACACACACACACACACACACACACACACACACACACACACACACACACACACACACACACACACACACACACACACACACACACACACACACACACACACACATTTCGAAAAATGATTTTTTTTCATGTTTTGATGGTAGGACAATCAGAATCTGTCGTTATCTCGAACACGATTTTTTTTCGGCATGACCATACTTCCATTTCCTTATGGAACATGGAAGTAAAAAAGGTAATGCCATTCCGAGGTAAGGAGCCAATAAGAAAAAAAATAATAATTAGTGATCGAACAGGTGAGCCACTTTAATTATTTGGGAAATAATATTGGCTATGATAGTGTTACGCCATTACAGAACCTTCTACTTCTACGTGTTTCTCGCCTATCCTATCAGAACCAGCAGAATGTTTGTGTGCTTGCGTACGTGACACTTAACATGCATCAACTTTTTTTTTTTTTTTTTTTTTTTTTTTTTTTTTTTTTTTTTTTTTTTTTTTTTTTGATATTGGTGTTAAGTTAGGTAAGTTCTAGCCGATCTGTGGTACGTAGGGATACAAAATTAAAGTTATATGGAGTCATGGCAGTCTTTGTATACAGTCCCATGGGTGTGAAGTATGGACAACAACCAAAAAACAAGGCAATAAAATGCAGGCCTCGGAAATGGCATTCTTAAATGGAGTTGACCGTATAAGAAATGAGACCACCAGAGAAGAGTTACGAGTTTTTAAATTGAATGAAAAATTAAAAGATTACAAACAACGGTGGAAAGAACACTTAAAAAGAATATCAAATTCAAGACTGGCCAAACAAGTCTGGGATTACAAACCTATAGGACACAGGTGTATGGGTTGACCCAGGTAGAGATGTAGGGAGAATGTTTGAAGACGGAACAGGCAGCATTTTGCCTATGCCGTGTTGTTAAGATGATGCCAGATTGTACACAGTAAGATAGGTACCTTTACACAAACTATAAGTTGCTTAAAACATTATTGCCAGATTGTACGCAGTAAGATAGGTACCTTTACACAAACTATAAGTTGCTTAAAACATTATTGCCAGATTGTACGCAGTAAGATAGGTACCTTTACACAAACTATAAGTTGCTTAAAACATTATTGCCAGATTGTACGCAGTAAGATAGGTACCTTTACACAAACTATAAGTTGCTTAAAACATTATTGCCAGATTGTACGCAGTAAGATAGGTACCTTTACACAAACTATAAGTTGCTTAAAACATTATTGCCAGATTGTACGCAGTAAGATAGGTACCTTTACACAAACTATAAGTTGCTTAAAACATTATTGCCAGATTGTACACAGTAAGATAGGTACCTTTACACAAACTATAAGTTGCTTAAAACATTATTGCCAGATTGTACACAGTAAGATAGGTACCTTTACACAAACTATAAGTTGCTTAAAACATTATTGCCAGATTGTACGCAGTAAGATAGGTACCTTTACACAAACTATAAGTTGCTTAAAACATTATTGCCAGATTGTACACAGTAAGATAGGTACCTTTACACAAACTATAAGTTGCTTAAAACATTATTGCCAGATTGTACGCAGTAAGATAGGTACCTTTACACAAACTATAAGTTGCTTAAAACATTATTGCCAGATTGTACGCAGTAAGATAGGTACCTTTACACAAACTATAAGTTGCTTAAAACATTATTGCCAGATTGTACGCAGTAAGATAGGTACCTTTACACAAACTATAAGTTGCTTAAAACATTATTGCCAGATTGTACGCAGTAAGATAGGTACCTTTACACAAACTATAAGTTGCTTAAAACATTATTGCCAGATTGTACGCAGTAAGATAGGTACCTTTACACAAACTATAAGTTGCTTAAAACATTATTGCCAGATTGTACGCAGTAAGATAGGTACCTTTACACAAACTATAAGTTGCTTAAAACATTATTGCCAGATTGTACGCAGTAAGATAGGTACCTTTACACAAACTATAAGTTGCTTAAAACATTATTGCCAGATTGTACACAGTAAGATAGGTACCTTTACACAAACTATAAGTTGCTTAAAACATTATTGCCAGATTGTACGCAGTAAGATAGGTACCTTTACACAAACTATAAGTTGCTTAAAACATTATTGCCAGATTGTACGCAGTAAGATAGGTACCTTTACACAAACTATAAGTTGCTTAAAACATTATTGCCAGATTGTACACAGTAAGATAGGTACCTTTACACAAACTATAAGTTGCTTAAAACATTATTGCCAGATTGTACGCAGTAAGATAGGTACCTTTACACAAACTATAAGTTGCTTAAAACATTATTGCCAGATTGTACACAGTAAGATAGGTACCTTTACACAAACTATAAGTTGCTTAAAACATTATTGCCAGATTGTACGCAGTAAGATAGGTACCTTTACACAAACTATAAGTTGCTTAAAACATTATTGCCAGATTGTACACAGTAAGATAGGTACCTTTACACAAACTATAAGTTGCTTAAAACATTATTGCCAGATTGTACGCAGTAAGATAGGTACCTTTACACAAACTATAAGTTGCTTAAAACATTATTGCCAGATTGTACGCAGTAAGATAGGTACCTTTACACAAACTATAAGTTGCTTAAAACATTATTGCCAGATTGTACGCAGTAAGATAGGTACCTTTACACAAACTATAAGTTGCTTAAAACATTATTGCCAGATTGTACGCAGTAAGATAGGTACCTTTACACAAACTATAATTTGCTTAAAACATTCTTGGGACAAGAACATCCTTAAATTAAAGTGCAAAGTAATACTAAAACAAAGTTTTTTAAAAATATCTTCAGAAAAATTAATTTACAAAAGATCTATTAAGAATGCAATTTTAAATTAAAGTGATTACTAATGACATTATATTTATTACCATAAATTTAAATTGCAATTAATCATGATAAAATATTTTGAAATAGGCGTTTTTATTTTTTCAACCATCAAACTTTATGTTGGTTTACTAAAAACATTTAACGCTTAGAGAATGTATAAAATGTATTTACAGAGTTATATAGGAAGAATCCTGAATTTCTTATCTGTCTTGAGGAAAATGTAAAGTCCAACCTTCAACACAGTCTCAACCATTCTGCAGAAGTTAATTTTATCCCTCACTCCTAATAGTTGGGCATGTAATTTAATAATAATATGAAAGATAGTTTAGCGTACTGGGGTCAATGCACTTGCATATAATAACTGCCAACAATAGGATATTTTTAAAGTTAAGCGTTGAGCGAATACTGGTTATTGTGTTCAACGCTTTGAATAGAAAATTATATATAAATTGTTGAAAATAGAACAGTCGACGCATTCAGTAGCCTACATTGTGAATGTGTTTTTGTGACGAGTGAATGGATCCGTTTGAAATGCATTTGTCTGAAAACGAAACGTTTTAAATGAAAGTTACCATTTTATTCTGCGCAAAACAAAATGAAATAAAATATTACTAGTGTACACTTTTACCGTGCATCTAGCTCATACATTTCACGCTCTTGTGTGACAGAATACTTCATTATGCTCTTTTGGACACGTGTACTCTCATGTTATTGAAACGTGTGGATTCCGGGCGGCGGGGGGCGTTGAGTTGTTACAACAGTGGCGGTTGTATGGATCAAAGATGGGGTGGGACTTATTTAATGGAAATAACAGTACCTAATAATTAAAAGTAAATATTTTATAACGTATACATGTTTTTTTATACTTTATAAAGTGTTTTGAAGCAAGGTATTGATGAAACGATCAAGTTCAGATTAAGATTTGTGAACGATCAGCGTTATTAGGCGAATACAACAAAAATCTCTCTCCCTCTCTCTATTTATGCACCTAAGCATTCAAAGAATTTCGACGAAACCGAAACATCGAAGAATGATAATGTTTTTAGGCTTTTGAAACGTATAATGTGGGTTACGTTTGGTGGATTACGTAAATCATTTCCAAACCACAGACGATCGCAAACAGAGCATGTAAAACCAAATTTTATTCTCATTAAACGTTTTGCTAACCTCAATGTCAGCAGCGATTATTTCTGTCTTGATGCGTTTACATATCAAATTTGTAGACTGTGGGGAATCGAAAGTGTGGAAGCGTCACGTTTTTCGATGACGTTTTTGTGGAATGACCCCAGCCTAAAAACATTATCATGTTAAAAAGTAAATGGCTGTTGCGTATATACGAGTGTCGATAAAATACAAAAGAAATTTCTGAAATTGGCGTGAGCGACTGTAACGCTCATTGATGTTGGCAACAGTGAGCAGTGGGAATCAGTGCCTCGACTGCTTTTCAAGAGGTTTTTTAAAAGCGCCGCTTCCAACGCTTCCATTGACGCTACGCCACTGTTCTTTACGTACCATATATTTACACAAAAACACTTGTTATAGCTTGTGTGAAGGCGTAACAGTTATTTCTGTATTGCCCGTATACAGATCCCGATGATAAAAAATTTTTTGAATCGATGACAGAAATTTCAGTAAAATTATTTTCCAGGCTGTTGGGCCTTGGCTCTCATTGTAGCCCAAAAGTCCGTAAATTAATTTTACTGATTTGACTTACCCGTGAGAGCTTTAATGTTATGACAACGACACAATGTTTTAAGCTTATTTCCAGTTAATAACCGAAACTCACATAAGAGAAAGTTCATTATGTATTAAGCCACGATCACTGCCAAACGAAGAATTACGTCTGGGGGCAAGCGACTTGTGACACGTTCTCCGTATGAATAGAAAAAAGTCAAATAATTATTCAGTTATGATTAAATAAATAAATTAATTAATAAATAGATAAATAACCAGAATGCCTATCTGCAAGTGAATGTCTAGCATTGAATTATAATTTAGACAAACTAGAAATAGTGGAATGACGAATTATTAGGAAAATATTAGGCCCACGAAAAACTTCGAATGGTCGGAAATTAAGAAGTAATGAGAAAATATAACAGAAACAATGAGAAAAGAAGGCTATTATTTTTTGAATACACTATTTATATAGAATGGACGGCAATTGGTTAACAAAGCAGATCTTCAAATATCTGTGGGGAAAAAAAAAAATACACGCAGAAGAAGCAATTGAAAGAGAAGTTTTTCGGGCAAAACTGTTAAAATGGAAGGAGCCCAGGGTAGGAGAGAGAAAAACGCAGGTTGAAAGTGGACTGAAGACAGGAAGAAGAGGCACAGTGAAAAGATGAAAGAATATTGGAGAAAAAGGAAAGAACAAAGAATAAAGAATTGAAATTGGCATGTGGTCCTTGGATGGCCGATTTAACAAAAATAAATACCAAGAAATAAAAGGAATGGAAAAGACAGAAAAGAACTGAATCGAGTTAAAAAAAAGGACATTTATGTAAGTGTATAGACTTATATAGATTAAAGAAAAGAAGAAACAAATATCACGGAATGTTCCAGCAATGGAAAACAGGAGGCTGAGATATTTGTGGACAGCAGGAAGCTGGTGCAAGTTGTTACCTTTAAATATCTTGGGTGCTGTATTACATGAGATCGGAGAAGGACCAGTGATTATAAAATGCGGAACTGCATTAGCGAGAGGAGCATTTTTATGAAATGATCTCTTCTGACAACCAGAAACGTGCTTTTTGAAGCATTTTATAACAAGATTCATTTAGATCATACGCACGTATGGCTCAAAAACCTGGACCCTAAGGAAATTGAAAAGGAGCTATCTCGAAACTTTTGAGATGCTTTATTAGTGGAGGAGGATTTTAAGAATGCCGTGGACAGAAAGGACGACTAATGATGAGGTTTTAAAAAGAGGAGGTGGAACAAAAATTCTGATTAAAACCATTGCGTAGAGCAGAAGCGTTATGGCAGGTCACGTAGTACGTCAGTTGAACTAGTTCTCCATTCTGACCGAGGGACTGAGGGAAGTGCCAGACAGGAATATGTGGGTAAGAGAAAAGGAGGAAAAGTTATGTATTAATTAAGAGATTGTCTTTGGGAGGGAAGACATTGCAAGCCCACTAACACCTGGATTGACGAGAAGAAGAGATGGCCTTATACTTTTAGACTAACTATTAAAGGGATGTGTGTGGGTGCCCCTTAAAAGGATTATTTACATAGTGCTGTGTAGAGTTGACGTTTATGTGTTACTGTAAAGAAAGGCGGACGCAACTATTATTTATGTGTTTGCAAATGCAGTATTGTTGCGTTATCCAATACGCCTGGGTTTTACAGTGGAAACCAATAACTCATTTCCCGGTTTCACATAGAGTACACACATATTCTTTTACATTTTATGTAATAATAATAAGAAAAATGCATATAGGAAAACGTAAAGAGTGTTTTACTACTAAAAGCAACGCACTGTTTTCTGCGGTCTGCCATAAATCTGCGTCCGCCTTTGTGACCATATTTAGTGTTCGTAAATCTCTATTAATGAGACTTTTCTACAAATAGGAAAAAATAGAGATTTTATTTAAATGCAGATGAATAACACTGTTGATGATAAGTTTTTTCTCCTTCATTCTGTAATATTGTGTGTTTTTATTTTGCTCTCTCTCTCTCTCTCTCTCTCTCTCTCTGCGGTTCTCATTCCGTGGAATGGTTTGCAGTAGATCCCATCTCCATGCTTCGCGATCTTCTGCAAGTTTCTTCATGGCAGTGTGGCTTGGATAGCCGGTCCTCCAATGTCTGGTTGGTGTAGGCTTAATCCTTAATCTGTTTTGGGGGTTCTTACCCTCCACAGTGCCCTCGACGATGTATTGAGCTTCAGGGGATAAACTTTTCTTCCTCAGATAAGACTTGCTTCTCAGATAAACTTTTTCTTATAAGATATGAAACTTTCACTTTAATAGGAGCCTTAATTTATTTTATGGTTCTTAATCACCATACAATTATCCTTTTGTCTCCCCTCCGAATCAGCTGCATAGACCAGCTCTATTTCTGGATTTCTACTCTGACTACACGATTGATCACATTTTCAAAACCAGTGGCTCTCAAAAATGAGCTAAAGGGTGGCGTAAAAAGTTTCAACTTGTTGGAAAAACCTCATCGTATTTATTTGGACACATTAGCTACAACCACTGAAAGAATGTAGCAGGATTTGAAAGGAGACATAACGATTTTGGATAGAGAACAATCAAAAGATTGGCCTGACCTCCAAGACTCCTCGGATTCAATTCGAGAGAACAAGAAGAAAACAAGGTAAAGAAAAACGAGTAGGAAGAAGTGGAGGAGGAGGATAAAGAAGAGGTAGGAAGTGGTGGAGGAGGAGAAAGAGAGGTAGGAGAAGGCAAACGATCACAGAACTACTACGAGAAGGAGAAGAGAAAACACTAAAAGAGAAAAATAAAGAAATAGAAAAAAGGGAGGGAAAAGAAATATGAGAAAAAGAAGAAGAAGAAGAAGAAGAAGAAGAAGAATGACCTTATCGAGATGGAATTTATGTTTTCATGACGTCACACCGTAGAAATAAAATAGATTGTTTAAGTATTTCTCAAATATTAATTACTTTTTACGAGATACAAATGTTTATGCACTAAGTGAAATCATGTAATAGTCTAGAAAAATATATGAAGTTACGATAAAATTGTTAAGCTAAGCTACCAAGACACATCATAATGGTTTATTTTAATCGCTTAAACTAACTAGCGTATAACACTGTATTTTAAGTAACAAATAAGAAGAAGTTATCATTCATTTCTGAGATCTGTATTTGGACTTATTGTTGAAATTTTCCCTCAAAACAAAGAAAACTTCCGTAGTTTTACTTATAAGAAGCACTTTTTGTTGATATTTGATCTGGTAGACAGGATCGGCCAAACGATTGTTTCAGAGTACCAAATATAAACTTTTAAACAAGAAACCAAAGTTATTGGATTTTCGTTCTTCTGTTTCTCTCTACTCCGTTCCCTCAATCCCCGTCTTTCTATAGCCGCGTCGCCGAACTATCTAAATATAGCCAATCAAAAGTTTTCTTGTTCCTAATGTATTTCGATCGCCTGTTGCAACACACGTCCAGTAGAAGACAGGTTTGCACAAACGAGTATACTGTGGGGGACGAATCGAAGACAGGTTTGCACAAACGAGTATACTGTGGGGGGACGAATCGATTAATTTGTTACGTGATTCCATTTACGCAGCAGTTTTTTAATTCCATTTATTGTTGGTGTGCTATGTTTTATTATCTTTTTCTTGCAAGCTCAGTTAGGGGATTGGTAGGTACAGTAGTTCTATTCTGAAGTATCGAGGTCTTCCTGATTGCTTTCTTTTTATAACTTATTTCTGTAGCCATTCGATCCAAAAACCAGTGGCGTAGCGAAGAAGTTAAAATCGCTCCAAAAAGATAACAAAAAGTGTAGGGCTAAGTAGGATATCGCTTCGTGTAAATATTGCTAGTAGGCCTACTTGTTGCAAATCAAAATTTTTATTCTAGTTTTGAGGTTATGTCCCCTTAGCCAGTATCCTTTGAATGTTTCTTCAGTGCGCAGTTTGTCCAACTCCGTTAAATTTTTTTAAATTATGTATACTGCAGTGATTTATTCCACGATATTAATTAACAAAATTGTGTTAGTGGTTATAATCAAAAACATAAATAACACCGTTGCACACTACTTTAGAAAAATTGTTTTCCAACCCGCGCTTTCAAGCTTCACAGATTAACATCAGATCGGAAATATTTCAGTACGGTACTGTATTGTACTTAACTCATCATTATATTTCCGATCTGATGATGAGTTGTAAAGCTTGAAAGCGCTAATCCAAAAAAAGTTTCTATAGTGGTGTGCAACACTGTTATTTCTGTTTATTACACAACAGTTTACACGATTTATGTATTAAACAGTTTTACAGATACTTATCACTGGAAACTTTTACAGTTTTACAATTCTACTGGAAACTTATACAGATTTTTTTTGTTACTTTATTGAAATCAGCAATCAGAACTATTACATACACAAGAAAATATACATATAAAGTTCTATGAGCCAATTTGATGACTAATGGACATGAGGCGGAGCTGCATCCATCGGTGTAGCCCGTACTATCGTCTCAGGTCAGTGGGCCATTTTCTTTTAAGTCGTCTTGTGATGTCTGTAGTGGTCAGGTCGGATGCTAGTCTGTTGGTGTGTCTCTGCAATCTGTCATAATGCTTTTGTGCTCTGGCTCTGCATTCTTCTTATACCAGGGGTATGTTGAAGTGTATTATTGATATGTACCATTCTGCACCTGCTATTGTTCTCAGCGCTTTTGATTGGAAGCGCTGAATTATGTTGACGTTTGACTTACTTGAGCAACCCCACAGCTCAATTCCATACGTCCATGTTGGTTTAATGATCGCTTTGTGCAACAAGATTTTATTTTCCAACGATAACGTTGATTTTTTCCCAAGTAACCAGTACATTTGTCTCATCTTGAGCTCCAATTCCTTCCTTTTGTTGATTATGTGTTTTTTCCACGTTAATTTTTTGTCCAGATATAGTCCCAGAATCCTAGCTCCATCTGAATGTGGAATCTGCACGCTATTTAGATATACCGGTGGACATTCGGAGCGTTGTAGGGTGTGTGTGACATGAGTGCTTGCAGCATGCCTAGGTGTAGTTGTAGTCTATCCGTGGCAATCTGTGGATCCTTGTGTCTGCATAGTAATACTGTATCGTCTGCAAATGTGCCCATTTGTATGTTCGGTGTAGCTGGTATATCTGACGTGTATAGGATGTACAGCAAAGGACCGAGGAACCTTATACAGATGTGGATGTTGTTGTTCTCTGTTTTTCAAACGAGTCAATTACCAGCCGTACTAGTAATTTCTTCTTATTTTTGTTTTTAATTTAATGTCCTTAATTTTAAAATCGTTTAAAAAACTATTAAATAAAATCCAGAAAGTGTCCGTTACTTAACAAATACAACTTAATTTACAATTAAGAGCGACACCTATTAACTAAAATTTTTCGTGTGTTGCAAGATTCTTGTAAACACTGCTAAGTTCCAAATCGGTCTGTCAATTTGTCATTTTTTACCGACTGATCGATTACCACGTGTCACGTGTGTTTTGAAAAATTCGCAGTGTGTGCTGTGATTTAATTGTTCGTTAAGAAAAAGGTCTGATATTTCAACTGAAATTTACAAAGAAACGGTAAATGTCTTTTTGGAGATGCTGCGCCTTCAAAAACAATGGTTTGTAAAGGGTAACTCGAGTTGAAACACGGTCGTACGAGCGTTGAAGATGATCCATGCTGTGGACGCCCAAAACCTGCAAAAACTACAGATATCATAAGGGTACTTTTACATCAGCGTTTGAGTCGCTGCGGTTCAACCGCGGCGGTCGGGACCGCTGTAGATTCAACGCACTGTCTTATATGTCAGTATTTACATGAGAAGCGGTTGGCGGTTCCGTCTACATCACGAGGCTGAACCGCTCGCTGGTCCTCTGTTCAGTAGGCTTTCGTAATCCTCGTCTATTTCCTTTCCGCACAATGTCACTTTCAATCAAATTTATAAGTTCATAAAATGTTTTTATAGACATTCTCTAATAGTTAAAAAATTCTCTGGATAATTTCTCAAATTATTATACCTTATATGAAACTCGACGAACCAAGGCCTTTTATAAAGTAACGGACGCATCCAATACCTTCGCTTCTTTCTCTTTTTTTCTAACAACAATATAGGCGCGATAATCTCAACGTCTGTAAGCATTGTAAGCAATGTACAAACTCTCAACATCAAAAATTTAAGACATTTTGCCTTTTTCTGTAGTTGTTGTGATTGTAGAAAGGGCCGATAAGTAAAAAAATTCCGGATAAAATATGGCGAGAACTGCGAGTAAATGGGAAGAGAGGGGCGGAGATTGAGTTGTATCGTTTGCGCTGTATCTTCCAGCTACGTTTCTGATATGAATACCTCCAGTGACGATATGATAAAGTTGGACTACTAATTCAAAAGAATTGAGAAGCTGTACCGTCTAAATTCTGCAGAAAAATTTTATCGTCTAAATTTTACCCGGTGTTGTCAAAATTACTTTACATTGTTAGGTTAAAGTCTGAAATGAATTTGTTGTACAGTCAAATAATAAAACCATGAACTCCAGTCTACACCAAAACTAAGTGTATTCAAAGCGCCAAAGCAATACATCAAATTAAATGTAGTGTGACAGTGTTTGCGTATATATATATATATATATGCTGTAGCAAAAACATGTCTGACCGTAAACCGACCGCGGAGCACAACTAAAACACGACACCGTTTGGTTAAGCAACAAAATTTATTTTTCTATAGACTATACTGTATCTCACAGTGCCGCTACAAAATAAACCAATAGTACAGTTTATAAATATAAATTTTACTAGCACGCTCCCTGAGCTGCAGGGAACGGTAATTCACTCACTGTTTTGAATGAAACACATTTAGATACCATAATGCCTAAACGAGAAATAATTTAATAGTAGTTTTCATTACATGAAAACGTAAATACATGGAGAGCGGAAGTAGAATCTAAGCAAATTTTAATATGCGGACTTAACTATAAAGAAAAAGACGTGTAAGTCTACGGAAGAAATGAATTAAAAATTAAGGTCAATAAAGGTTATTTAATTACTTGAAGGATACATAATTCAGTCGAGTATGAGGAGCAACATAATGAGAATACTTACGTTCTAGAAGTAAGAAAGGAAACACGACGGGTCAGTGAGCTTCTGATGGATTATGTGCGTGCGCCCTCCGTCTCAAACGCACTTTAGATATTAGGAAATTGCTAAAGAAATTGTACCAAATACAGAAAGGAACAAGGCACGCGATTGTAAATATGTTGCAACATTGTTTCTCTTTTTCTTCTCTTTCTTCTGAGTGATACTACAGCTGTCGTTGACTGCAGTGATCCTGATCTCTCCTGGCCGCTTGTCACTATCTTCTTCTTCTCCCCTCCTTCTCCTTTTTTCATCAATGAATCGGTGGTGAATTGCCTGTTCGGGTCCCTAAGGAATATATAGGCTTCCCCAACGCTTCCTAGGTATTCCTGTACTTCTTTGTCCAATAGGCAAACTTCCTTAGGCAACCTGCCATCTGGCATCCTATTCAGATGCAGTGGCGAAGCTAGTAGTTAATGAATGGGTAGGCAAAAATCTTATCTTAAATTTTTTTAAGGAATAACTAAAAGGACGGTGGTTCAAATCGGACGCTGAGGTAGAGTTTGCTGTAATGGTTCCACAAACAGCCGTAAGAATTTTACTAGCAGGGAATCTACAGGTTAGCGCAACAGTGGAACTCATGTCTTAATGTTAATGGAGACTTCTTTTAAAATCGTTGAATAAAAAATGCTTTACAGCTCTATACGTGTTTCTATTGAACAATCCTTGTATTAGTCGTACACAATAATACAACTGATTGAACTTCAAAATTTTAAACTTGATTAGTTTCTATATATAAGTTTAATGTTACAAATAATTCAAATAACAATCTTGATCATCTGTTATTCAGCGGAATAACAGGGACACTTTTAATAACCGCATAAAATAAACACGCTTATAAACAACACAGGCGCTTTAACTTAACTGTTTGGACCACAGAAGTGAGGCATGCCTCAACGCTCTATGTGTACAACGCGGGACAATCCCCCCTCCCTACACTTCCCTATCACACCACTACATTGCTTACATACGATGTATACAAAAAACGCTGAGGCAAGTTCATGTTGCCTCATTCGCTTTAAACGAGCTATGCCGAATCTCACCTGTCACCATCTAGCGGTCGCTCAGTAAAGCACTTTTCGGCCTAATAAATTCGACAGTCGCGGTAACAATGTATAATCTTTACGTTATGTAGTTCATACGTATTTATAATTTATATTCTACAGAATTTTTCAGGGTAGCATTGCCTCAATTGCCTCCATGTAACTTCGCCACTGTTCAGATGACCTGTCCACCTCCCTTTGTTTCACGCAATGCGATCTTGTATATTAACAATTTTCAATTCTTTACGTATACCTTCAGTGTAAAGTCTGTCTCTCCGTGTGGTGCCTTCAACAGATCGCGAGAATCTCGTGGCCGACGCCAGTATCCTACTCAGATTGGAACACCACACAACACTGGCACAGCCATTGCATTATAAAATATTACACGAGTCTCTTTACTTGATTTCCTCGGTACCGGTTGACGGACTCTGCCGCATGTTCCCTGAAACTCAACTAACATACGATCGACACCATAATCCACGCCACAACTGATGTCACAAACAAGATAGCGGAAACGTGACACCTGCTGTAAATTCTTATTGTGTAATTCCAATCTCGTGGCCGACCGACGCCAGTATCCTACTCAGATTGGAACACCACACAACACTGGCACAGCCATTGCATTATAAAATATTACACGAGTCTCTTTACTTGATTTCCTCGGTACCGGTTGACGGATTCTGCCGCATGTTCCCTGAAACTCAACTAACATACGATCGACATCATAATCCACGCCGCAATTGATGTCACAAACAAGATAGCGGAAATGTGACACCTGCTGTAAATTCTTATTGTGTAATTCCATTTTAGTTCGCAAAGGGTATTTTCTCATTAATGCCATATTTTTTGTCTTGTGCGCAGAAATTTCTCGTTGTAATTCGAACGGAGTTGTTGCAACATCGTTCACCTGTTTTGGATTATTCCTTGATCATCCGCAAACACCATTCTATTCATGTATGATCTGTGACATATTTTTAATCCTGGATACACTCTAAATTCCTGCTCCCTAATTATGTCATCAATTAAATAATATAATTAAAAATATTAAACCATGTTGGATCTATGCTGTAGCCTTGGCGCATTCGTTGATTAATATAAATCTTACCCTTTACCTTATTCCCTAAAAATTCGCAGCGTCTCGCCGAACTTCATCTCGCCAGATGGGCCCAACTTCCGCCTGGTTTCTGTCCATCATCTGCCCTTTCGTTACTTTCTCTTGACATTCGTTCACTCTAAATGTCCTGTCCGTCGTAGATCCTGTAGCTGAATGCAGTCTACAATACCGATGGAACAGTCGTCTCGGATGGCATCTAAACCTCATGCGGCATCCATTGTTCTCATTGAGATATAAAATTTTTCTCCAGTAGTCGGTTTTAAAATATGACCATCATCTTTTCAGCCTTCTATATATACAATTATGACTACATACATATTACACGTTTTGATTTGCATGTAACCAACTTGAATCGTATATACAATGTCTGATAGAATATTGCCCTGCTACACATCGGAATTCTAGTTTTTCTCTGCCGAGTCATCTGTTGAGTGATTAATAAATTTACGAACATTTGTGGTACGGGGATTCATAGAAATCTTAGAAATAAAAGACACAGCACAAGGATTAAATTTTATATTTGCAATTGCAGTACCCATCAAAGTACCCATTACAGCAATAGACATCAAAGTAATGCGGCAAGACTTAGAGTGCAGAAATGCAGTTTCTTCAAAATACTTTAATTTATACATTCCAAGATAGAATAAGAAATGAGGATATCAGTGCAAAACTCGAAGTAAAGGACATAAATGAAATTATTTCAATTTACAGAAGACAATGGTGGGATCATCCGCAAAGGATGACAGAGGGTCGATTGCCGAAAGCGGCACTGAACTATAAAGCCAGTGGTAAAAGATACGTGGGTTGTCCGAGGATGAGATGGGTGCCGGAACAGGTTGAAGAAGAAGAAGAAGAAGAAGAAGAAGAAGAAGAAGAAGAAGAAGAAGAAGAAGAAGAAGAAGAAGAAGAAGAAGAAGAAGAAGAAGAAGAAGAGCTACTGAGTCATATCATTCTTATCGTTTACTCAGCTACTAAGGCAAATCTCGAACAACAGCGAAGTTATCATCTCCGAAGTTCATGTTTTGACCTAATCTCTCCCATTATTCTTGCTTTTAGAACATATAAATGATTTGGAGGGAAAGTGCGAACTCGCCATAATGTTTATCACGCTCGGATTTAGATTTTGCAACAATTTTGCCTCTTAAAAAGAAACGGATTCTATCCACACGCAGAACTCGGTTTTCTTTATTCAGCAATCAGTAACAAGAGTTCACCGCAGGTAAAGTGGCTGCCAATTGCAGAATAAGCGTCGAATCTGTTTTCTATTTGATGTGGTGCCATTGAAGCAAAAGTATCAGTGTGGTGGCGGTCTCTCTCGGATTTTGCACGAACTGATCAAGCGAACGTAATAGAAAGGACGAGGTAGGTTGTGTAACTTGAACCGTTTGTCATAGAAGGAAGCATTAGGCTAGGTACACACAGGCGTTACCGCTCGGCCAACGATGAGCGGCAGTTCACACGAGCGGTGGTAGACCATCGTCAACGCGACGTTGCTACCCCCTCCACAGCTCGAATCCAGGGGCTTCCCGTCAGTCACCATTCTTCAGGTGCAATGGAGATAGAATTGTAATAAAAGAATAGGGTGGCATTTGCATATGTTGTTAATAGATACTTTACGAAAAAAAAGGCGATTTTGGTACATCCATTGGTTAGTGCTAGGTTTTTGAAAGGTGCCTTCACATCCCTATTCACTGATCTGTCCAACGATAAAGACAAATTTTTCATCTACCTTCGAATGACTAGAAGATCATTTGATGAACTCTCCAGCAGAATTGGGGACATAATGCGTTGCCAAAACACGAACATGAGACTTGCAGTCAATCCGGTGGAAATGTGTGCTGTAACACTGAGGGAAGTACAATTTCATATTGTTTCTTCTTCCCTACAATATGCACACCTGTGCAAAATTATTAACTGTACAAAATCTTTACTCGAACAAACAAAGTAAAAAATTTATGTCATATATTTGGTTGTTATTTCTCACTTCCATGTAATCACTACCGGTAATCTTGTGTTGGGCCATATCATTTTATAAACTTGCACGCATAACTGTAAATGTCCATAAATTTACTGCAAACGTAGTTAATACTCGTATAACTGATCATCATATGATAAGTTTAGTTGTAGGTTAAAACATTATACGCAAAAAAATGTACATCAAAAACAATTCACAGAGAAATTGAATTTTAAAATGCTTTCAGGTATGGCAGAACGATGACTGGTCTCCTATTTTAGCTGTAATTCATGCTCATATTGGCTTTCCAATGTTAATAAGGGTTATAAATAGTTTAATATGTACTTACACTGAAATTTTATTATAAAATTGCAGCATAACATACCATGGTTAAAAACTTAAAAATCTTTAAAAAACACAAAATAGGCAAACGAGAAGACCCTTTGCCGTAAATGTTTTAAATTATCACACCAGTTTAAAACGGTCTTTAAAATATGCGTTATCATTAGCTAAAGGGAAACATTATTAATGTCTATTTACAAGTGGAGAGGAAAACAATATAGAATAATGGAAATACATACTAGTATAGTGGGAGAAAAAGAAAGACAAAGATGATGAGTTAGTTCACGAACGGACAGCTGATAAGCGTCCAAGCTGAGATACCAGAGTTTCTCAATTCACTTCACCTCCCAAATTTCCCTCTACTTCTTCACTTCCTCGATCAAAAGTTCTATGTCCAATGATTCGGCCGTTGATAAGAAAAATCAAACGAAAGAGAGCACATCACAGAAAATCAAAATCGTCTGAACGTCGACGTCCGTGTGTAGTCGTTCAATGTACTGCCGCGTTGCAGCAGTCCCAGCGGTGACAGAAACCAACGCCGGGCCAACGCTAGACAACGTCGCGTTAACGCCAGGCCGTGTGTACCTAGCCTTACACTTCCGTCGGCCAATGTGTTGTTTGTGTAACTTTCTAATTGACAGCTCAAGTGGCGAGAATACGGTGTTGCTACGTTGCGCTGTATAAACACATCTCCCAGTACTTCTGTGCTGCTGACATTTTGCACAGACTGACTGCAGTCTAAACGTTTGTAGAACTTTGAATATTTGTTGTCAATAAGTGGGCACTGCAATATTTTAAGTGTTTCATCTTATTTGTAGCATTCAAGGCTCACTTGATTTAAACTGATTTAAATAACAACACTGATGACGATGACAAACTGATTTTTTTTTTCAAATAAATAATACCGAAATCAAGTACACAAATTATTTTTCTCACGTTGTATTTACGTTAACGTTTTATGAATGGGTTGTCTAATGTATTCTAATTTTTTTTTGTATTTAAAAAAAAGGTGTCACGCCACTAACATCACTGTCACAATGTGCAATCTCCCTAAACTACCGTCTCTCTCGTGTAACGACATTTTATAAAAAAAAAATTTTTAAGCGGCTTAGAAGACCAGTGGGTACGGCACTGCCCACGAATCGAATCTAAAGGTCACGGGTTCAATTCCCGGTCCCGCACCATAAAAAGGTCGACTCAACCTGTTGAAAATGAGTACCTGGGATAACATCCTGGGGATAATAATGGGCGGCTGAAGCGTAGTGGTGGCGACACTGCCTTCCTTGTATGCCGTACGGCTCACATTAGGCAGCCTACCCTGCCTACTCCTAAGCTACTTCGGTGGTATACACGGGAGCCATTATTATATAAATTTTGAAGAGTCTACACAGATTTTAATATTTGCAAATTACTAAACGTAAATTTTAAAATTTAAATATGAATCTAACGATGGTAGTAACAAATAATAATTGCTTGTTACTGACAAATAACAATAAAGAAAACGTTGATAAAAGATAAAACACAGGCGTGCATAAAAACAAAGAACAAATTCGGAGATGCAAAACAAAATGCCTACTACGCGTTGAAATACCATTGAAAACATGATTTACTGCACGATTAAGCAAGCTATCGTTTAACGGCTATTTTAAAGAACACCAGATCACCACTCCTTCTACGTTCCCAAGTGTGAATTTTATGTTATTGAAATAGTTTACTACGCGAGCACTAAAAGTGAACCAGTGGCGCGCCGACACAGGCGCCAGGATAGTAAAGGTGCCAAAAATTTCGCGCGAGGAGAAAATATTTGAAAAACAAATTATTATTCATTAAGTTAATTGTATTAACCTTTTCGGTGCTCTGGACGGGTATTCTCGCCAAATTTGTATGACCATATAGTGCTCCTAACGTGTTAAGTCGCACCTCATTTTAAGTTGCTTTTTGTTCCATAAACTTATAATTAATATACTGCGTATTTCGTTTGTACTCACTGATACGTTTCTATAAATTGATTTTACTTCCAATGTCCATTAGGAAATGGAAGTAAGTTATGGTCATGGCGAAAAAAATCGTGTTCTAGATAAGGGCTGATTCTGATTGTACTACCCTCAAAACATGAAAAAAGTCATTTTCTGAAAAGTGTCTGTGTGTAGAATTTTTTCTATGGCGAACGATAACTGCCGCAACTTCAAACAGAATCAAATAATTTTTTGCATATGTGCCTGAGTTGTAGAGGACTCAATGCCTATTTTTTTGGTGAAGATCGGTTAAGGGAAAGGGGTAGTTTACCTGCAACGTTTTACGTTTTATCAAGAGTAAATTGCTTAATTTTGATAAATAAAGTATCCTGAAAAGAAGGTCGTAATAATCCACTGTAGAAAGGTAGATGAAATATCTATAAATGAAAAGGGTAGTTGAAGGGGGAGGGGGTAAATTTTTAATAAATTAAAATGGTAATTGATGATGGAGGAAGTAAATTTTATAAGTTTTATATGTGTAATACCTTAATGACAACAAAGAAGTAATTTCTATGGAAACATTTCATTTCACTTTAACAAAATTGTATATTTCTCATTTTAATTTAAATCACGTAAGTTATGAGTGAAAATATATCGTTCCTGGCAGGGAAGCATATCTCAATTATGTAATGTTTACTTTTCCAAAGTTTTATTATTGTGATTACCGCAATAAAAAGGCCGGCAGGACACACACACACACACACACACACACACACACACACACACACACACACACAATTCGCGTTATTTCTTGCCTCAATCATGTTTGTTATATCTGTATTACGTTATCGCAACAAAGAAGTAGTTTGTTGTTAAAATTCCTTCCCGGGCTGTTTGGCCGTAGTCCAATATTTTCTGCAAAACCAGACGTTTCGGCAGTGCCATCGACTGCCATCATCGGTGAAAATCGAGTGCGATAACATGAGGTGGTATACGTTAGTGACCACAGTACTGTGGTTAAGGCTGAAGCAATATGTAGAAAGAAGTAATTTCTATCGAAATATTTCATTTCACAAATGATTTTAAATATGAATCTTAGAACATGGAAGTCATGTATGGTTCTCCATACCGATATTTTATTTTGGAGGGGGAGGGTATAAAGGCGCCAAATAAAGATCCGCATACACTATAGACTGAGTCTTCCCCTTCGAAATTACCTCGAAATCCAAGCTCCTGTTTCCCAAGAAAATACACAATATCATCAAGTCTTTCAACAACAAGCCTATTTTGTTTCACGACTTCATTATATTTAACAGCTTGAATTCTAGCCCCTTCAGAGAGAGTATGTTCAATCCTCACGCGTCCCAGCAAACGGTACCGCTCTTCATTTTGAATATGTTTATTTGAATACTGGTGTTTGTCTGCCTTTCTAAGAAAATTTTTTGTTACCGTCACTCCATATAAAATCCATTCTTTTTCACCAGAAAACACGATACATGTATAACAAAAAAGTCTGTTGGTTTCGGAACAGCCTGTCAACCACGAATATCGCTAGTACCAAGAAAACTGAAATTTTCTAGATACGAAATTTTCTAACCATCAAAATGTTTAATTTCTAAATTAGGCGTAAATCTCTTGTTTTTAACACCACATTTTTCTTCGTAACTCCAAGAAGAAAACGGCTTACTTTTTAATAAGTTTAAAAGACCTGACAAAGTATTAAAAGGACCGCGTTCACTCATTTCGAGCGACACACTTATATTCATACACAATAATAGACTATAACTAATTGAACTTCCAAATTTATAACTTGATTAGTTTCTATATATATGTTTAATGTCACAAATAATTTAAATGACAGTGTTGATCGTCTATTAGTTCACCGGAATCACAGGCACACTTTTAATAACCGCACAAAATAAACACGATTATAAACAAACACAGCGCGCTTTAAAACTCGCACAACAGCAGTGAGACATGCCTCAACGCTACAGTGTGTGGAGCGCTGGTCAATCCCCCGCTCCCCGCACTGCCCAGTCTCGTCCAACACATTGCTTACATACGATGTATACAAAAAACTCTGAGGCAGGTTCACGTTGCCTCATTCGCTTTAAACTAACTGTCTGCTGTCACTTGTCACCGTCTAGCGGTCGCTGAGTAAAGCATGTAATTAGTAAATTCGACAATTACAGTAACAATGTATAATCTGTACGTTACATACTTCATACGTATTTATAATTTTCATTCTACAGAATTTTTTAGGGTAGGCATTGCCTCAATTGCCTCCATGTAACTTCGCCACTGCTAACTTTATTCCTTAAGGTACGCTTGACAGTGCCATTCATTCTATTAAAGCGTTCTATCTTATTCTGTACACCAATCTCCCCAAGATATGATACACTGCATCCGATCTCTGCCAACGGTGCTGCTTAACACTGCCGGTCACAAGCTTCGTCTTGCAAATAATGAGGAAAGAGACGCCTCGGTAAAAACCTGGGTCTATCTGGCTCCGGACGTTACATCCCAGTTATAGGTCCCCGGCATAGGGTAACAGGTGATAAACGGCCAACAGCGAAGAGAACGGAAGACTCACTATGAGGTGGGTCTCCGAATGAAACCTACAGCAGGTCTGGAGGCTCGAAGGTGGCAGTCCCACCACCGAACTTTACTGCGATCGCGTTGGTAGCCCATTCAGGGAGAATTAAGCACTTTCAGTCGTCTAAAAAGGGAAAGTCGGACTGAATTCAGCTACTTTATCTCCATATTCCCGTGTTTTATTTTACTTCATTTTTCTTCATTTCCAATAACCAGTTTGTTCTTTTTTCCCAAAATTTATGTAGAGGCCTCAGTACTGGTATAACACTATACCATAGAATACCCTTTGTGAGGTGTCTTACATGTGAATGCCCAATGTGTTTCAACACATAATCAATAGAAGATGACAGATTTAATTTGAAGAAGATGGTACAATTTGTTCCAGAGAAATAGGCCGATAGCAATGCCAAGATCGGGATAAAGACTAATACTGTATTTGAAGAGTTGCAAGTTGTGGGAGTGCTAGGGTAAATGTAGGCAAGCAAGAAAGAAAGAGAGTGAGTGACGGGGGGGGGGGGGTAATTGAGGAGGCAAAATACATAGAAACTTGTGAATTGAGGAGGCAATACTGTGATGAAACGAAAAACGGATCGAATTGACTCGTAGAGTCTTCAGAACCGCTCTAAAGAGCGGCAGTGACTTTACAGAGAGTTAGGTCTTGGCCTATTAATAAAGCTGTAATACGTTTTCAAATTATTAACAGTGAATTTACTTCAAAGTGAAGAATTCGAAAGAGTTTGTTCAGAATTGGCAACTGGGTTTCGGTAAGCGGCAGGTAATTTCCCCGGAGTGCAGACCGCACGAGGAGGTCGTAAATTTACTACCCAGCACGCCTTTGTTTTGTTTTGTACCGATAAATCTGTAAGCACGGGTGGGTGTGTGCTCTGGAGAAATTATGTTACAGTGGGTGTGTTGTATTGCGAAATATGATTTGCACAATTCACCACAGTCGTGGACGTTTCCTCTGTTCTCCCCCCCCCCCCGCAGTTCATTGGGTTCTCATTGTTACATAAAGTGATATTTTAAAAAACAAATATCTTTTTTCTATTGTTAAACATTTTAAAAATATTTAAGAAATGTATGGAAAAATTTCATACAGTAAAGAAAAACAAGTGGCAAAAAATTAGGTAGCAAAGCTATTTCTGGGCGTTAATATGCTACGGTGCGTTCAAGAACATTCAAAAACGGATCGCCATCACATGTCAACATAATCGAGTTTCCAGGCAACTAGGCTGTGATCGGTTGCTTACAAATCCTCTGCCGAACGTTTCTACTACGCCTGTGGCAGCCACATTCATCTGAAGAGCAACAAAACCCGTGACGTCCGAGCAGAATTTATACTTCCCTATTTAATTTTAGCCCAGACCTGAAGTAGAGTTGGCCGGTATCCCCAACCCAATCAAAACACCGCCTCTTTTCATTGGTCTAGCTGTAACTTCAAGATTCAAGGCCGGGAACCAGGATGTATTGAGCGCCAACCTCTCGTCACGTTTATGAATGTCGATGGCTTCTTGGGTGGAATAGTCCGTGTTATGGACGAGGCCTGCGTCACTTGAAACAAGATGATATATCTTCGAGTGCCAACGCATGTTCTGCAACGATAGACGTCTCCACAGTTAGCGAAGACGGGAGTATTACTTGTCTTCACGAAGACACTACGCTACACAACACCTACACGCCGTGCGAGGAAAGCGAATTCCTGGCATTCTTCATACCGAGAGCAGATACTGTTGGATATTCCGTGTCGGCTTGAAGGTGGTCTGTACGGAGTGACTCTCCAACAGGTTGCTGATCCGTTCCGTCATACCCTTTAGTCACGCCCTCTTCTGTCAGATCCGACAAGGCAGATCTTCTCGGCCGAAGAGCTGTCTTCACGTGCGTGATAGCGTAACCATTGAGTCAACGTGTTTAAACTTGTCGAATGTTTTCGGTACATACATTCGTGTATTACGAATTCAACAAGCTTAATGAGTCTTCCCCACCAAGAAAAGAAATGTATACAGAAAGACAAAACTCCTTGAGTTCAGCGCAATTAGTTATACAACAAATAATTTACAAAAATTTATATGATGAGTACGAAAAACGACAAAGGTTAAATAAAGTTGATACTCAGACTGTTTACTTTATTTAGTAAAACCGCTGTTATAAAATGCAGCATAATTGTGACAGACACATAATATGATAGATCTACAGTTGTTGTTTTTAATTTTAAATGTGTAACAAAAATAAAAAAATAAATTTTTTTAACGGAAATTAAATGATGGTAAGGGTACCCCTGTATTACGGAGTTCATTTTGTTTCGGTGTGCCATTCACACAGCGGCGGCTCATCATACAGGAGAGGCAAGGCGGGCTAAGTCACCCCAGTAAACTTTAGAAAAATATTAAAAATAAACAACTAGTAGTAGGCTCTATTTCAACATTGAAAATGTTTATAAGGACGTGTCGCACATTTGAAAACGACCGCTGGTGCGTGATCGAAAATGGGAACCGGTGAGTTTCCATAGAAACTACTTCTTTGTTGTCAACAACGTAGTACACATATAACAATTCGCTTATGAATGTGACTACATTTCACTTATAATCTGTACATTGGTAAATGAAGAATGAATTCATTGATTGGTGAATGAACATAAATATATATATATTTAGTTTATTGAAGCATTTTCAATGCCCTTCTCTGTGCATTACATTTGTGCAATGCCTGTAAATTGTTTACTGTAACTGAAGCTGTAATCAGTCTGTAATCACAATTTTGGCTTTAAATTGTCTGATTATTTACAAAAAACTTTTGAATCGCGCGTTTTCAATAATAGCACAGAATAGCAGCAGACGGAGGACAGGGATTTCAGTAGCCGCCGTAGTACTCGTACAGTTACGTGAGAACTATGCCCGACAGATGGCGGGGGGGGGGGGACAGTAGTGCCTCTGTAACCGTGCCTGGGAGGCAACGCGTGAGTTAGGCTCTCGGCACGGTTTAATCTGATTGATTTGTGTTATTTTTACGCAGTATTTGCGTTCTCGTGCTCCTTGTGCGTGTACATATCTCTACTTGGCGTGTTTGTGATCTCTACTACGAAGATAAAATGGATTTAACAGAAGAAAATGAAAGTGATATTGCAATATCGAACAAAGTCATTATTACTGTTCAACACCACTACTGGATAAATCGTTTTCCCGGCTAAGTGACTTTGAGAGAAATTATTCTGAAAAGTGGTCAACCTACCCGACAATTTTATTTTTCAAAAGGCTCACAAAAAACCAATCCAGGATTTTCCAGTCGTCGTGGTACGATCAACACAAATGGCTATGCGGTAGTGGAGTAAATTAGAAGTTATTCTGCTGGCTCTGCTTACTGTTAAGCACAAAGAAGACTATATGATCTGCTAAAGGCTAACAAGTAAATTTATCTCACCTTACAAACGTTGTAAAAATCAGATAGGTCTCCCATACTTAAGAGTGAAAAAACGAGTCGTGGTGATGGGGGGGGGGGGTGCTATGACTGTGCGCGGCTCAGTGACTGTCTCGTAGTCTTCCCCTCCTTCCTCAGGACATACCGGCAGCCACTGCATTCATATGAGGAAAATATGCCCGTATTCTGCCTGCTCTGGAGAAACGTGAACGTCAACACACTGTCAAATAAAATAGAGGGTTTCAATAATTATAAAATTTTAGTCAACGGTCTTTGCGTGCTGTGTGGAAATATAAGTTATAACTTTGTGTGTTAATTTTCAAAAAGTTGTGTTATCAGTTTTGTAAAACAATTTTTTCCATATGGGTTATTAGGAAATAATCAAACTAGACGTCATTTTAGTTGTCTTATTATTTTCATATATATATGTGTGTGTGTGTGTGTGTGTGTGCGTGCGTGCGCGTATTGTAACGACTATTATGGAACGCTCTCGAGAGTCGACAGCGTCCTTCCACCAATGTCTCCGCTAGCCGAGCAGTTGTACCGTCTCAGTAAAGGCCGCACTAAAGTACCTTCGAGACTGTTCTGAAGAGCACCCGTACGTAAATACGCAAATTACGCTCATTCCAAAAGGGTGGAAAGTAATTCTGGAACACCTGCGCTACCTACATAATCGATAGCGGCTGGCTTAGTCAGACGAACCTCAGCCCTAGCCCGCCAACGAATCCGATCTCTCAGAGCAACGATCGTTGCTCCACCGGATTACATAGCCGTATCTACACACCTGTCTTCGGCCTATCATGACTTACGTTCATCCCATCCTTCTAACTGCCGATCCTGCCCGCCTCAATCCCTTCAGAATCACTGAACGGCCAGCCCCTCGACTTATCTACCGTAGTCCTCTTCGAACGAAAACCAACAAAAACGCTCTGTATGTCCTCAACAAACTCTTCCCCAACCTAGACTCCTTCGTATGTAAGCTTAACTGGAAATATTCCCAAACCGCAAAGCAACGCGCTTCCTTCCAATCCATTGCTACCTCCATCAACAGGACCCGAAACTCCCGCAGACCTTCCTTCCTCATAAACCATCTGATTACTATTGTCGATGGGCCTCATCCCAGAAATCCTCGCCGACAGAGAAATACCTAAATCCACTCTTCAAAATACCTAAATCCTCTGGCACCCTTCTTGATCTCATAACTTCTTAAATTTCCCTACTTGCCCACACTGTCTTTAGCTCTCTTATTTGTGTCCCCCGCCTGTACCTTGACGCCGCAATGACGCTTCCCTCCATCTTAGGCGTCCTGGCGCTTCTCGACCCCCAGCCATCTTGGTTGTCCTTTAAAAAAAATTATTATGTCACTCCCAACAGTCTCTTCCATCATCCATTTGGCTCTGCACACTACATTAACACAAACACACACACACACACACACACACACACACACTACTCTTTCTCCTGAGTGCCTCCGCTTTTTCCGCCTCCGGCCCGCTTTTAGTGCTACTCCTCACAACATTCTATTCGGCTGAATGGGGCTTGACCCAGATAAGCCTGAGACTTGCCCTTCGAGACAAGCCTCAAATAACTAAAAAAAATAGTGTTACTGTGGGCGATGATTTCTTTAGAGCAGTTAGAGTCATTGTTGAGGATTAGTGAAAAGTGATTATTCTGTTAAAATTAGTGTGAGATTCTAATAGCTGACATTATTATTGCGTGTGGACAAATTTAACTAGAATTACTGTATGAATACTGTAATGTTATAATGCATTTGTTTTTGTAATGCATAATGTATTTGCACCTACATACTCAAAATACTAATTGGATACGACTGTTATTAGGCCTGCTACTTTCTTGTCTTGTTTCTTAGCGTTCGTTGTATTGTACTGCACATCATCTGATATTTATTTACTTTTTTATTCTTATCACTATCATGCTCATAACTTATGTCACAACCGTTTAAAATTATATGTTCCACATACACGGTTCAAGTGGTATATTGAATGCTGCAGAGCATCTTGGCTCTTCTGGAGTATCGTCTGGTTACCAGCGAATAACAGAGTATTTATGCATGTGGTGCCAGTGTGTAAGTTCAACCCCTGGATTGACTTCAACTTTCCACTGTCTGATAATATCATCCAAGTACATATTAAACAATGGGTGAAAGGCTGCATCCTTGTCTGACATATTAACCATCACCGGGTCAGTCTTCCCTCTTCCAGTATGTGTCACAATATTCGTACCGTCACATAAGTTGTTGATCACTCTAATTAAATGTAGAGGACAGCTTTTTCTCTCTAAGATTTTTCATAACATATCCCTGTTAACTCGATCAAATGCTTTTTAATAATCAATAACCGCTAGATGTGTTTCTCAGCTGCTTCCCCATAAGCTAGACTTATCCCCCCCCCCCGCGGTCACAGGCTTCTAGTTATGACACTCGCCCCAGCAGTAATTGATTATCCAAATTCAAATGTACAATTGTATACAGACAGAGACAAAAACGGATCCACGTTCACACACCGTACAGCACAGTTGTTAATCAGCTGATTACTAAACAAACACATACATCACACACTCCAGCATGCTCATTTGTTTGTTAGCGTGTTTGGACAACGCCTTTGTGCCCACAATTTGTCTTCTCAGTAAACTGACGCAACTAGTGGTTTATGTGTCTCTCTCTCTCTCTCTCTCTCTCTCTCTCTCTCTCTCTCTCTCTCTCTCTCTCTCTCTCTCTCTCTCTCTCTCTCTCTCTCTCTTACCCCCCCTCCACACTAGCAAACTCAAGATATTATTTGGATACGAATGTTATTAGGCCTACTACTTTATTGCTGAACCAATTCCTGATCTAAAATAATCACAAAAATATTAGGCTACACCTAAACCGTATAACGTATTCTTTCTCGTAACTTGCGTCCTAATATTTTACTGAACTTTAAGGAACAAAATGAAACGCGTATGTATAGACGTTGATGTCAAACAGTGAACTATACATGAGTCTATTGTTTACACTGGACATGCTGTAATTTGTCAAAATCTAGGCTAACCTGATTTCCAGAGGCCGCCACCAGCGCTGAGGAACGTACAATATTTGCCATGAAAAGTCGGATCACTGTACCTATGTTTATGTATAGGGCCTATTGTTACGGCATTACAGAAAAATCCTGTGTCAAGGCCGCAAGTAATTACGTCATAGTTTAGAGGTAACGCGTAGTTTGGAATGTTCTGGTCTGTGAGCGTTGTATAAATACAAGGCGTCAGCGGCCTTAGTTTTCAGTTATTATCGGGCGATATTACTGTGTGCGTTCAAGTGGTTATTAGTGAAGTGTTGTGTTTTATAATCGGGCGGTATAATTGTTATACAATTGTGTTTTATATTAGTTGACATTTTATTGAGTGTGAACAGTTTTTATTTGATTTGTTGTAAGAGACTGTGTTGTTAATTAGAAACTGTTTAACGTTGAAAATTAAAGCTGGTGATTAGTGACTTAATTGGTGTTTTGTATTTTGTTTCCACTGTACCTACGACGATCAGTTAGACCGTCGTAAAATATCGTTATTAAACAAAAATAATAAAACTCTGCTTAACAGTCCGTAAAGGACCAAGGCATACCGCGCGGCTTTTGTGATTAGTGGGACGGTTGTAAGGCTAGTTGCCAGCCGCTAGTTGCGGTATTCACAGCCAGATGGCGCCGCAGTTATCTCAATCAACTACTCAATTTTGCCTGACGACGCTGACTGCACGCCGTACTGAGCCTACGCAGGGAGTTGAACCCGTGACCACATACACATGTCTATCGTTATAACCGTTTTTAAAACTGAAATAGGAGTTTAAAAGTGAAATTTGTCACTTGTTTTCGTTATGTTAGAATCTTTTCAGTAGTATATATATAATGTGTATGGTCTTTAGAGTAAGATAAAATCGGAACATAATGTACGAACTTTAATTTTTTTGCTCACGTTCGGTAAAAAGGTGAGTGAATTACGAGACTGAAGATGATGTTTATTTTGTTCCGTGACGTCAAGTAAATAATCATTTGTTGGTAGCGATAAAATCTAAGCTGTAGATAGGTAACGGTCTATGACCGTAGTCATTTAGGTTTGTGAGTCTGTGTGCTTGAGCTAACGCTGTTTACGTTCAAACCAAAAAATATTTTTTATAGCGAAGTCATAAACACCAAGAATGAACTCATTAAATCTTCCAGCATTGGAAAATATAAAACACGTCAAAGCAGAGATGCTCTTACGACTTTTCTAAGCCATGCCATCTATACATCGTGTACTAATAAGCTGCCTGATCTGCACAACTCGCTCAATATTTTAAAAGAAATACATTTAGCATTAGAGAAAATTAAACGAATAATTGCCTTTTTTGTTTTAAACTGCAAGTAAAGTTCTTCGTGTTGTTACGACTGTCTCACAAATCGCCGTATTGTACGGTTGAAACAAAATATAAACACCAATGAAGTCGCTAATTACCAGCTTTAATTAGTCACAAATAACAATTTGAAAACACCAAGGTACTCTAATACAATAATTCCAATCAAATTGCCTACACGCAATAATAATGTCAACTAACAGAGTTCCGTACCAATTATAACGCAATAATCACTTTCCGCTAATCCGTAACAACCACTTGATCCGCACTCTACAACAACGCCAGGTGTAACTAATTTCTAAGCCCGCCGGAGTTTCTTATATAAGTCTCGCAGATGTTTCAGAATAATTTTTCCCCTTTTGGCACTGTGCCAGTATATAATTTGCGTAGTCAAGAGGCTCGAACAGTCTCGAAGCTACTTGTGTGTACGGCCTTGACACAGACGCCGCACGCCAGGTTAGTCGAGAAAAGTACAGAACGTTTATGTAACTGGGCTTGCCGACTTTTTGAGAGCGTTACATAATTGGCGTAGCGCTGTGTATGATTCTTAGCGTTAGCCGAAAAACACTACGACGAGATGACCGTACTTCGTACTACGGTTAACGGAATATTTCTTGTAGGCCTACCTAAAAAATAAAACCCCAAAACTCTACTAATTTTTAGTAAAATAAAAATTTTGAAGGAGGCAAGCATTATTACTTTTTATTTTTATAATTAGAAAAACCAGTAAAAGTCTGGAACAGTGCATTGGATTTTTAGCCAAATTTATAACCATAATGCGTAAATGACATATTTGCTCTAGCTTTTCATTTTATGTAACATCCCATTGGTAGGTGTATATGTAATTAATTTTACAAATAAAATACATGTAGCTGATAACAATACGTATAGGTTTTTACAAGCATAGCGTACAAACCTTTTGAAAGGGGTTCAAAATTTTCAAGGGGTGTTAGTGTTGAAAGATATTAAAGATATTCGTAATCTCAATAAATTTTTTATAATTTGATGTCCCATATAGAATTATAACATTTTTAAAATGCTGACTTCCACTTTTTGGCCCGTGGTGTCCCTAAAGTTAAAAAATGTTCAGTGTACAAGTTACCTTGTGAGCTAGATTAAAACTCCTCGTAGCCTAATATCTGGCATACTTTTCCAGTTTTTTATCCAATATTTTGGTACGCTTTTATGGACTCTGGCGTCCAATAATTTTGAAATTTTAAAAACTGAATACTGTATTTAGTTTTTGATTAAAATCTCTTTTAGTTTGATACCCCAAATTAATTTTTCCGATTTAAAAATTTTGGTAAACATTTTTGGAACGAGATGCCCTCAGAACTTTGAGATCCCCAAAACGAAACATTGTGTTCAGATTGTGGTTAACATTCTCTTTAATTTGATTGCTCAAATGGATTTTTTCAATTTTTAAAAAATTTTGTTACGCCTTTGACTGCTTGGTCTCTCAACATTTTAAATTTCCCAAACCAAGTAGGGTACTACATTTAGATTCGGTCAAAAGTGTCTTTAATTTTGTACCCCTCATGGGTTTATGAATTTTTTTCAAAATTTTGACCACTCAAATTTAGTTCTCTGAATTTTTTTGGGTGTCAATCTTAAAAATATTATTACTTTGTGGGATAGAAGTGTGGGTACGGACGCCACGTTTTATGAAAATCGGTCGATGCTTTCGACGTTTTGGTGAATCTACCACAAACGGACACATGGATAGCCAAATGCCAAACGGTCGACTTAGAACAGAGAACTAGCTTCGTTCGTTCAACTAAAGATGAAAAGTGTAATCTTTACAAAGATATAACGTAGAATATTAAAGACTTAAGTCTAACTGAAATAAAAAACTGCGTCATTAAACGGACAGTCTTTATTAATGCTACAGTACGGACGCAATTAGCGTGGAGGTATTTCAGCAAAGTCTAAACCCATTCATTAACCTCGACTTACTTCTCCTATTCACCATATAATTACAAATATTATTCAAAACCATTTTACGTAAGGATTATATATATTACGTTTTTATTCTGACTTATTTTGGGAAATCTCGGAGTACTAATTACACTTTTTTTTAAAACAACTTTAATATTCATAACATTATTCTCTGCGTATTTTAACTGCGCAAAGTACAGCTTCATACAAAAACCATACTTATGGCACAGGAAGCACCGCAGTGTGTAATTTTTTGATCGTAGGTCGTTTTTTACCAGGTGGTCGTAATTATTGTAGTGTGTGTTGAGCTAAGCTGTGCATTATATTAGATAACGTTCACGAAGTATCATTTTGTTCTGATTCTTTTTTTAAACAATTTTATTTTGTAATGTATTGTGTATGTTACAAAATGGACCCGCCCACTGGTGATATGTGTAAATAACCTGTTGCAAAACTGTCGTCCTTTCTCGTCCTTTTTTTATAATGTACGTTCACTTGGTTACAAGGAAGCAAAAGGGTGCACAAAATACTATTTTTAAGTGTCCAACATTAACATTAGGAGTAGGACAATATTGATTAGATTCTTTTCAGAATTGCTCCCGTGAAAAGGGCGAGTGTTCTAAGCTGAACGTGGTTAGTTGTCATGGGTAGCTTTCTTTGTTTCAGAAATATAGACCACTGGAAAGCCAGGCTAAAACAGAATTTCGTGATGTGCTGTGCTACGGAAGATCGCATAGTTGCCAATGGAACGACGACTATGGGAACGATGATGAAGACGATTAACTCTCCAGCGTACAGACTCTGGTTTCCTGTACAATTCGTCTGCATCCTTGTCCGTCTTCCACCTTATTCCATCAATTACTAATTCTCAGTCTTCTTCTCCAAATCTTCTTTCACGTCCTGCAATAAAATTATTTTTGGCCTTCCTTTTTTTCACCTCTTATTTTTTCCTGAAAGATATTCTTGACTGATCCCCTTTCATCCGACATTCTTCCTCGTGACCAACCCATGAAAACCTTTGAGATCTGACCTAAGCACACTACGTGTTCATTGTGCTACTTCCACTGATCGTCCTCGTTCACTGGTCCCATTATTCTTATCTTTACTTTCCTTTTAAATACCTTCAACATCATCTCTTTGCATACGATCAAGGTCAAAGTTACTGATGCGTAGGTTACCACTGGTCTTACACTAAGACACTAGTCTTATACAGAGGTTTTCCAAAACACGGTGTTTGACTTTGGGAAACGATTCTGTTCGTTAAAATAAAGGAAAATCGTCCAATAAATTTATATCAAAAATGTTTGGTTTTTCGGGTTTATGTGTGTATGACTTATTTATAAAAAATTAATTCATGCTGAACGAAATGAGACGTGTAGTTGATATTCACGTACATAAAATAAGTGTACTATTTTTCATAAATTCTAAACAAACCAAAATATTGTCTTAAAGACTTTTTAAATGGCGGCTGATTAAAAATTTTAATTCTAGATCTTACAAAGATCAACATTTAAAAAACTTCTCATTGCATATAACATTAACCCTTTTATTCTCAGTCCCATTTTACTTTGTTCATGGAATTCGGATGAAAAGTAACGGAAATATTACATTTCTTTTATTAGAAAACAACAGCATATTTTCCTTTGAGACGCGTCTTTGTCTAGTCATTGTTTGACGTGTGAAGATTTGAGCCGATCCATATGGTGGTTTGGAGACGTTTGAAAGAATAATGTGAGTGGGTTAATAGACTGAATAAGATTTCTTCCAAGTCATCGCGGTTAGGACTGAGAAGTGTAGACTATAGTACACACAGAGATAGATACCAAAAATTCGTCAATATAAGTAACAAATTCAATGAACGAGGTTTATAAACAACGAAGAGAAGCTCGAAAGAATCGACGTGGGTAGAAGGATTCTGAAAGTTTAAAATAGGAGACAAGAGAACTGGTTTGGACAAATTCCTGTAAGATAATGGACTTACTAGCAACAGTTTTCGGGGAGAGTAGTGTAAGGAGAGGTGAGAAAGAAGATTGAAGCTGTGTAATAACATACAATGTGGAGTGCAGTATACTAAGAGTTACAGGTTTAATACTGCAATATGTAAGAACGGACGCGATGATTGGTCTGAGTCCAGCACACAGTATATCAGTATATGATACTGATGGTGATAATGGTAATGACCAAATAGCTACAAGGCAGCTATACACGATGGCGAAAAGTGAAAGCAAATTGCGCAGAGAGAGACGCGTCGTAATTCATTTTGACTGGACGCTAGAATGTGTTCCGGCTCTTGATTCCGCCCCGCGCCCAGTCAGCAACACTATTGGGTGGCTCTTATTGGCTGACATATCACGTGATACTATTTCTTGCCTCTGCGCACCTGATAAGTCCCGCCTTCGTATGTGCTCTCGAGTATAGTTGCAATCGTGTTCACTGTGTGCAGAGAAAGAGACAGTTATCAGTCATTTTTCGCTGCTGTAAATGTAGAGTTGGATGAATGGAGTTGTAAACGGAGGAAAAAAGTGAGAGAGAGAAAAAAGAAAGCAAGAGAAAGAGAGAGAGAGAGAGAGAGAGAGAGAGAGAGAGAGAGAGAGAGAGAGAGAGAGAGAGAGAGAGAGAGGGGAGAGAGATGGATTTTCGACGATTAAGAAAGAAGATTGAGATAACTGGAACAAATGTGCTTAATTATATTGAAGGGGAAAACTGTCATAGTACGGCGGAAGAAGAAGAAGAAGAAGAAGAAGAAGAAGAAGAAGAAGAAGAGGAAGAGGAAGAGGAAGAGGAAGAGGAAGAGGAAGAGGAAGAGGAAGAGGAAGAGGAAGAGGAAGAGGAAGAAGAAGAAGAAGAAGAAGAAGAAGAAGAAGAAGAAGAAGAAGAAGAAGAAGAAGAAGAAGAAGAAGAAGAAGAAGAAGAAGAGGTGATGGAAAGACGAGATCACAGAGACGCGGAATTGTAATTAGCAATTTCTTTGTGTTCTAGTTATTCATTTCTACTGTTCAAACACGACGATCCGTTAGACTGTCGTAACAATATACTTAAAAGGCAGAGAATGACTCATAACCACAGTAAATATCTTAAACATCTCTTCACACTTCTCTATGAATCTAAAAATTGGACTTTAACGAAGTGTCACTCCAGCCGTATTCAACGGCCGAAATTACATTGTTTAAGGCACGCACAATATCGGCTAAAATTGTTGGAACATCTTAACCAAACTGATGACGGTTGCACTGACCAAACAACTATAGAATTGTAAGCCAAAACGACGGAGAAGTGTGGGCGTCCGAAGACGCGTTGGAGTGACCAGCTCTTCTCTATCTGCTTGCGACCGGAACAAACCATTTTTGGTCTCGTCCTTGCTCAAGACGTAATAAAGATGATACAAAAAGTCATTATTTATAGAGGATGATATAAGCATGTTTCTTTCTTATTAATACATAATAATGTTTCTATAGGTGTCAAACGTATTTTATCACTAGTGGATGGAGGGTGGGGAAGAAGGGAAACAAGGAAGGATGATGAGGTGGAGTAGGTAGTGGTGGCGAAGGAAGGTGGGGAAGAAAGGAAACAAGGAAGGATAAAGAGGAGTAAGAAGAGGATGAGTGGGAGTAGGAAGAGGGGATGAGGTGGAGAAGGTGTAAGAGAATGAGTGGAAGGAGAAGAGGAAATACATATGACTTATTCAGAAATATGTGTATAACCGTCCGAGAATGGTTACAAATACATCACGGAGCGCCACCCTGATATCTGTTTCATTTGTGTATGCCGCCCACGGTATATGAAGATCACAAGAGTGGCTGTCATCGCGAAGTGAATACAAATTGCTGCCATAATTTGTCACGTATCACACTGTGGCAGTGTTCACGTTAGCACAAGCCACTTGTTTCCATGTACACTAATATGTGCCGCCGCATGGGAACACTTTATTAAGCACTTAAGTCTGTTACGTACTTGTCTCCGCGCATTTTCGTTTGTAAAAAAAAAAAAAAAAAAAAAAAAAAAAAAAAAAAAAAAAAAAAAAAATAGTTTTAGTCAGTTAGTCAGGGCTTGATTTAGTCAATAGACTGAACCGTGACTTGCCACATTAATACTTAGAACTTACTATGTCTTCTATTCTTTCTTGTCACAGAGACACTAAATATGGCGTGTCTCATTGTCTGGTCTTCTTATTTGACACACTGATCCAATCCAATCCATTAGATTTATGTATTTTTCAAGTGCAGTGTACTAAGGTTCTAATGGAAT
The DNA here is from genome assembly GCA_034769895.1 of Magicicada septendecula. Taxonomy (NCBI): domain Eukaryota; kingdom Metazoa; phylum Arthropoda; class Insecta; order Hemiptera; family Cicadidae; genus Magicicada; species Magicicada septendecula. The sequence goes on from CM068369.1 coordinate 584,236,598, forward strand.
CTTCTGTTGTATCATAGTTGTCTCTGCTCATCTACTGGGTCTCCTGTCCCAGTGGGTGGATCGGCAACGTGTGTGGGAGACCTAAAAAAATTACAAAAATCGTTGTTTCTATCATTATAATTTTTGGATTACAGTGACTTGTGCTCTAAAGCCGTAATTGAAACGTTGCATTTTGCTGGTCACTCGGACTCTTCCTTTGTCCATCTATTCGACTGTTTACAATCAGTTTTACAGTGGGGTGGCGTGGGTATGTAACACCTGTTGCCGGTTGTGATAGGCCTAAAACGTAAACTAAATAATTTGTACCAAGTGTTCTTTTTAGAGCATTTTATATCATTCGCTGAGAGAAGAAGAGGGTCCCGTTCAACGGGATCTGACTCTCATTAAACTTACACAGAATAAATCAGAACACAAATACTCGAATTGAAAATAATAAAGACAAACAGATAAACACATGATTAAAGGAACAAAACAGAAATAGGCATGTAGCATCTACTGCACTCAGTTCCGAAAACGAACACAGCTGCTAACTGAGCGTTTTGCCGGTTTATACAACGGCAACACATTGGGTGGACGAATGTGTCCCCCCCTCCACAGTTTGTACAGCGACAACTACTACGAGGTCAATGACCGTACGCAGTAAAACATTTCCGATGTCTGAGCCGGCAACACAAGCCGGTACAAACGGCCAGCAGTTCGAAAGCAATGCTACGCTTTTCTTCAACTTTCCCTATTAATTGTGTTCGGATTTCAAATTATTCAATAACTGAAGTATTTATTCTGTAATATAATTAATATTATTTTCTCTTATTTCCAGTACTGTTGCAGCCGGCAACAGCGGTTACATGGACTCCACGCTACTGGCTTTTTAACACCTAGGTTAAGCCTTTGCGCTTAAAAAAGCCAGAACAGTTGGGAAGAAGATGCTGAGATTGGGCAAAATCCAGCTTTTTGTTGGCATGATGCACTGTGATCATAAACAGATGTAACGCTTACGTTAGGTGTATAAAAACAATGAAATAAAAAAAATAATAAATTTAGTCCAAATAAATGGAACGAGGAAAGAAATTATAAAATGCCCAAGGTTATCAGGGAAACAGCAAGAGGAGAACAGGTGCCATCTAGACTGACAAAAGGAGATAGAAACGTCGATCAAGAATGAAGGAGATGTGGGAGAGGAGGAAGAGAGAGGTGAAGAAGGGAAGAACCAGTTGAACCAAACGGGGTCCGCAGTGGCTCATACGGAAACAATGGAACAAGAATAAGACAAGAAATTGGCCAAGATAATTCGTGTATTAAAAGTGAATCAATTCATTCAGGACGAGTCCCGAGTCAGTTGTGACGCAACAGCATCAGCCTGCAGAGCAGCGCAAGCACAGCTGTGAGCTAGCCGCATTATGAACGCTGTGTGCGCAAACACGGCTGTTTACTGTCGCGTTAATACAGTGGTAATCTGATTATGGACACTTGTAATCACTGCATTGATGAGTAGTAATGTCGTCCGCTTAGCACTCCGCAGATGGTGATACACGACCTAAATCTACTGTCTTCGTCTTGCTTTTGCAAGCAGCAAGCACGGAGAACAATGAAAGCAGACTGGGATTTTGGCGTCGAGACTTCATCCGACTCTTTTCATCCAGTTAAAACGCGTTGTACCTCATATTTTTGTAAATCTACACAATAATAGAAGTTTACTCGGGAACATACTTTCACAATTTAACACAAACTTTCTGACACGCATTTTAATTCACAATTTTTTTTTTGTAACTGTATCAGTGTGTATGTGCCGGATCTGCAGGAACTGCACTACCAGGATTTACTGCTGTTCTGTTCGTTTAACCTACCATTAAAGTTGTAATTAGAGATTTCTCTGTATTCAATTACTCATTTCCACTGTTCAAACACGATCGTCCGTTAGACCATCGCAACAATATACTTAAAGATGAGAGGAAGACTCATAACCCCAGTAAATATCTTATAATAAATGTTCATTATCAGTGGCGTAACTGCGGAACCTGCAGGGCCCGGATCGGGGAGGGGAACCGCGGAAACATTTCCCCTTCAATTTTTACGAATGGGTATAACACTGAACTTAAACAATCCAAATTTCCCCGTATGTATTTAACATCCAAAACAATGTTACATTTACTTCTTTACTGTTTATTTTACTAGTACCTAATGATGTGCTTTGAGAGTAGGCTATAAATTATTTGGTTAACTGCACAATTGAGTGATGATTCCACTCGGTTAAGAATGCACCGAGGCCACCAGAATTCGGTCGAACAAAAATGATCCAAACTAAAATTGATTAAGAATTTTCTGCGTCGTCAAAAAAGGATGAGCGCACTTCAGTACGAAAATGAACCTGCCAGATCAATTCATATTAATAGATAAATAAACCCTTTTCCATCTCACAATGCAGTAAGGTCACGAGAGTTTTAAAAGAAAGAAAGATTAATTAAAATTACTTTAATTTAACGCTAATATATTTTCAATACAGTGATGGCACTGAGGTATCGTTATTTTTCTATGATTTTCAATATTATATTTAGTAGATTCTGACCCACTATACAGCAGTATCAATGCAAAAACTCTGACTATACATCTTCTCCATCTAACAATTATGATTATTGTCGTAAGTTATGAAATGCCATGCTAGAGATAAAGAAGAAAAAATATTGAAAAATGTTATAAGTAAAGGGTTTTTTCAAAACACTTTAAGTCAGTAGTTCACATTTGGAAGTGATTTCAGTTGAGTCCTTTAACATAGTTTACCATTTGCCTATACGCCTACCCCTGTACTTTACACACACACACACACACACACACACACACACACACACACACACACACACACACACACACACACACACACACACACACACACACACACACACACACACACACACACACACACACACACACACACACACACACACACACATCACAAAAGTATCCCATGGCCAACAAAACGTTGGTCTAGCTCACGGCAACAATTGATACAGCGTGTTTGTACAATAACTAAACAAACATAATGGTAAGTTAACGTGAGTTAAATTTTTTCATTATTATACGTTCCAGCATTAACCGTGCGATATAACACCAAGTATTATGTATTTAAAAATAAAAATACCACAAATTTAATTAAGAAAGTTGTATCAGTGGTTATAATCACAAATAGAATTAACACTGCTGCACACCACTATAGAAAAATTATACCGATTAGCGCGTTCAAGCTTCACAGTTCACGTAAATGTGAACTAAATAAAAATTAACTGATTTCCGATCTGACGATGAGCTGTGAAGCTTGAAAGCGCTAATCGAAATAATTTTTCTATAGTGGTGTGCAACAGTGTTAATTCTCTTTGAAAACTGTTACATGTGAAATTACAAATCCACCATGTAACATGTCAAAAATAAGTTACACATAATTTTGTACAAATATTTTTTAAATTTATTTCAATTTGTGTTACAGTGTGCCAAGTAATGGTGATCAGAAACATTAGTAACTAATTGAAAAATAACATGCAGGATGTGTTTCCAGTGAAGCGCTTTCGTTACTAACAATTGTTACAGCAAACACACCCTATGAATTACTTATTGTTTGAAAACGGTCAGTAAAACCTAATAAAATCTGCTTACTAAGTCATCGGGTTTAAAACGTTTCAGTCCACCACCTCTAGATTGAAGCTGTTAGGTGAGGATGTCGGGACAGCTTCCCAGGCTGTGGCTGTTCGTACGAATGATAAAGATAAAACTTTGTCTCGCACCAGTTTACAAAGAAACAAATTTCAATTTCAATCAGTTTAAAAGTCTGTTCACGATATTAATGCTTCAACAGTACAACGGTAACAAGCAGCAGCCAGCGATATTAATGTCGCTTGTTAAAACTTCTAACGAACGGTCGCTAACTAGGCTTACTGTAAAACTTTCTGACGTTTCTTTGAATTGAAAACAACAATTAATGTCGTTATAAGTTTCGAGTCTTGTTTATAAAGGGCGCGGGAGCTCGGTAAATTTTAAGTGCTGCAGGAACGTGTGTGTGTGTGTGCGCGCGCGCGCGCTCGCGTGGCGGACAGACTGAGGAGCACAAGTACTTTTTCCAGGAAGAGTAGCCCGAGAGTCTTTAAGAATAATCTATGTATGATTGTATGTCCCCAGTAACTTTGGTTTCCGCAGATTATGCAAAACAATGTTTACAATAAAGCTTCTAAAAACTAAAGAAAGCTTCTGTTCCAAAAAAGTTGGATACATCATTATAAGAATGTATAGTACAGACACAGTATTAACGAAGAACAGGAGGATAATGAGAGAACAGAAGTAGATCTCATAGAAATGACAGAATTGCAAAGTGTATTACCTAAAAGTAAGAACTTAGAACTATTGAAATATGGTTGGTCGTCCTTAGAACATAAAAGTTATACACAGGGTGTCCCGGGAGGAGAGGGAAATAATTTGAGAAATGGTTCTATAGTGTAAAAGAAGAAAAAAAGTTCATGTAAACATATGTCCGGAAACGCTTTGTAAGCGAGTTACGGCTAGCGAAAATTTCGCCCGGGTTTCGGTTCCCCCGGGTAAATGAAGACTTTCTGAAATTCTGGGAAGGGGCGAATTCTGTTGTTTCTTATGGTTTTTGACCTGAAAAATCGAATAAAATAGGTCGCAGAACTGTATCTCCCATACGTTTTATGATAATCGACGTAAACAGAAAAATCTTTGCCTAAAAACAAATTTTGGAAAATTGGAAACAATTGGAATATAGGAATAGGGAGAAGGAGGAGGTGGAGGAAGAAGAGGAACATGAAACAAATAAGGACGCTCAACTGAATTTGCATAAAACTCTTGCCGTTCCAACTCTCATATAAGGAAATTAAATATGGAAAATAACGGTAAATCTTAAATCACCCAAGTGTTGTTTATGAGAAACTATATTTTCCACCCAAAATTGGGTTCGAATTAAAGTTAATCTCACGTAGTTGCAGTTGCTGTGACGACAGTAATATTGAATTCCTGCCCCCCCAGAGGCGAGTCACGTCTCGTAGCGGTCGAATTTCTGGAGGACGGCCTGCGACTTCACGCTCTTTTGACACACCGACTCAAAAACTTTGACAATTTTTCTTTTTCCAGTTACAAATATTTTTTTTAATGAAAAATTTGTTTTGTACTTGCAGTCAATATTGTATGACTAGGACGAACCTTTAATATAAATAATGATTTGTGTGGTTGTGAAGTTTCGAAACGCTTGGCACACTGGATCATCATCATTCAACAATTGTTCCATGTTTTGTGAAAACACTCCTCTACATTGACTGAACTGTATTGTGATGCCAACTGTGGCCAACACTACATTACGTGAGCCTCGGTAACAAGTTTGTTTCGTGTAATAGCGTGTTAAGCAGAAGCTCAACTACGGGGGAGTCAATCTCCACCCCCTCCCCCAGAGCTACTAAAAATTTCAGTTCAATTCCATAAACACTAAACGTAAGCCTATTTCTAAGGCAGTCACGTGTGTTAAAGTAAAGTTTAAACAGAATCGCAGAATTAAAAGGAATTAATATATTTGAAAAATAATAAAATAAAGTTTGAGTTGTATTAATAATGGCGATCATTCAACATTTTGGTAAATAACGTACGTTTTGGTAGTATTAAAAAAAGAATTATGCACGTGTCAGAAATCAAAGGCAGGCGCCAAAACGTTTTCGCTCAGATACTCTCCCTCTTACAAAGTTGTGTATGTCTTTATTCCTTTAGTCTAATATCTCTATAGTTTGAACTGCCGTGTATTTTCAACTCGCTCACTACTTGCAACGAAGTACATTTATTATTGGATACATATTTATACAGGGTCCGCCAGTGAAGCGGGAAATTTTGAAAGTCCAATAGTTCATTTTCTGCTCACGAGAGGGCGTGGAGGTTTTCGATTGTTGTTTTACATTTAATGGCATTTGTTAAACATGGAGCAGTGGTCCGGTGCACAGCGTGCTTTCTGCGTAAAATCGTTTTATAAGAATGGTGACTGTGTGACTTCTGTACAACGATTGTTTCGTAATCATTTCAATATTCTACGACATGGAAGAGTGCCGTCCGCTCATGCGATTATGTCATGGGTGAAAAAGTTTGAAGAAACTGGTTCCACATTAAACTTAAAGCATAGAGGAGCAACAAGGTCTGTAAGAACAGAGGAAAACATTGAAAGAGTTCGAGTAGCATTGACGCGTAGTCCACAACGTTCTGCAATGAAACATGCATCCGCACTAAACATTAGTGACACATCGTTACGACGAATTTTGCATAAGACTTATCTTTTCATCCTTACAAATTCAAGTAATCCAGGAGTTGAAAGATGGCGATATGCTGGCTCGCAGGATTTTCAGCGAAGAAATAGTGCGACGTGTAAATGATGATGAAAACTATATTCACCGCATGTTTATGTCAGATGAAGCACATTTTCATTTGAATGGATATGTAAACAAACAAAATAGTCGATATTCGAATGATGAAAACCCAGGTGAGTTGCATGAAAACCCATTACATAGTCCGAAAGTTACGGTGTGGTGTGCAGTTTCATCATCTGGCACTATTGGGCCATATTTTTTCCAAGACGATAGAGGAAACACCACAACTGTCAATGCAGACCGCTACAAACACATGGTCAGAACATTTTTGATGCAATAGCTCCCTAGGTTTCCGGAAATTAATTTTTTGCAGCAGGATGGGGCCACAACTCATACTGCTCGTGTGTCCATGGCTGCTTTAAGAGAACTCTTCCCGGACGGACTCATATCCAGATATGGCGATATCTCGTGGCCTGCAAGATCCCCAGATTTGTCCGCATGCGACTTTTTTCTTTGGGGATTTCTGAAGAGCAGGGTGTACATTGATAGACCGCACACCATACCGGAATTAAAAACGAATATCAGACAAGAAATTGCACGGATTCAACCTGACCTGCTTCGTCGAATGTGGAAAATTTTCGGTCAAGATTAGAAGAATGTTTACACAGAAATGGCTCTCACTTGAGGGGCGTTATTTTTAAAAAGTAAAATAATGGCATACTTTACTCAACTCAAATCTGTAAAAAAAAATTCTGATAATAAATGTTTCATGAAAAAATTGGGTACTTTTAATTTTCCCGCTTCACTGGCGGACCCTGTATAAGGTAATTACGCAACTATCGCTGAAATTACGGACATCCCTACTACTTTTTGTTGAATAAAGTTACAATTACAATTATTACAATTATAATTACAATTTGTTGAGCAATTATACAACGCTAAAAATTCCAAATGGACGGATTTGAGTTAAAATTCCCTTTATTCTGACAGCTGGCTGAATTTTTATAATTTTAACATTGTGCAAAAAACTGTTTGAATTTGAACTCTATGCACTAACATTCAGATTTTGGTTAAAACTTTTTTTATTTCATATATATCGCATGGATTTGGCAATTTTATTAAACTTTTACCTGATGTTTAGGCACTGGTGTCGCAAAATTTTGAAATTTCCAGAAGGTAACACTACATTCATTAGTTCAAATTTCCTTTAATGTAATAGGGCACATGTATTTTTGCGATTTTACCAAAAAATTTTACCATCATTTTGGCCCTCGGCGTTCTAAATATTTTCAAAAATTATACTAAATTTATATTTTGGTGGTTTGCTTTAATTCGATACCCTTGTGCACATTTTCTTCAAGATCTTAATCAACTCACGTTTTTGCCTTCCGCCACCACACTCTTGGTTCTGTACCCTAAAATATGGAACGCATGCCAGGTTTTACGAAAATCGTTGATGCGTTCAAAAGTTATCGTGACATAGTAGATCAATCGAATAGAAAGCTAGGCGAACAGACAAACGCTAAACGGTCGAGTAAAAACTGAGAGCTCGCTTCGATTGTTCAATCAATAAAATGTCATTCTGTTAATACAACGCTATTTATTTTGTGATACCAACATTTTACAGGCAAAAATTATTGTATGACGTTAATTTAAACGAAACTATTGCATTTTTAAAATTCAGCTGGCTTATATGTCCTTTTTGTCAAATAACTTTTGTTCCGCTGTGTGCAATAAGTGAGTTTATTGTGGGCTAAAAACAGCCCATGTTATGGTTCTCTTGAACAAGAGGCGAACACGTTTCTCAGACTATACTGAATTCTAAGTGAATCATTTGTCACTGAGTCTAACAGAATTATGCCGGTGAGTTGATTAACTCGTCTTGTACAAGTGCGCTGAGCTGTGAACAGATAACACGCCTCCTTCTTCTGTGAAACGTCTGTCTCTCTGTAGTAACAGAAACCGTTTACGTTAACTCAACAAAAGTACAATACTCTCAAAGACATTTTTATCGTGTAACTTGCATTTTCAATTAATAATCTTGAATAAACTCTACTCTGAATGAAGTAAAAAGAATAGGTGACGATACATAGGTCTAATCGATCTCAGGTACTGTTTCCAGCATCTCATGGACCGTGGTCTTAAAACGGTTGGAATGAATTATTGAAAAAACAATACAAATCAAAATCTACAATTTTTCTCTAAAACAAAGACGCATCTCTCCTAGTTATACAGAGTGACAACTATTTTAAGACAACATAAGTCGCTTAACAATAATGCCTTAGTTTACACTAGGCCTGCAGGTGTCAAGTGACCCTGTACAAGTATCGGATCTTATACGTTGTGTGTCCGTCACCGAAAAACATTTTTTTTTTTAAATTTAACTTTATTGTAACTAGTTACAATTTTATCGTAATCTAACAATTTTATTGTAATACATAAGTTAATAGTGTGTAGGATAAGCTCCCACTGCCGCAATTCTCAGTACAGTTACTCTTTGTTCATATGCTGAGAATTACTATACATATTTAGTTCACCAGTTCAAATGGTTTCTGTCTCTGCAATCGCCGAACGAGTCCAGCATTATCAACCAGTTGTAGCACTTAAATGTTTACGTGTCCATAAAGTCTTCTTTCATATGTTAAGACGGTCTACTCGATCGTCGTAGGTACAGTGAAAACAAAATAAGTACAAGACACCAATTAAGTCACTAATAACACCTTTAATTTTTACAGTTAAACAGTTCGTAATTAACAACACAGTCTCTACAACAAATCAAATGAAAATTGTTCACACGCAATAAAATGTCCATTAAAATGAAACACAATTGTATTACAATTATACCGTCCGATTATAAAACGCAACACTTCACTAATAACTACTTGAACGTAGGAATAACCTGCCTACACAGTAATAACGCGAACCGCTCTGTAAATATATCGCAATAATACTGAACTGAACGTCGTTGAGTACTGGTATTTATACCGCCCCAAATTACTAGATTATTCGATAGCGGCAGTATAGTTACGACGTAATTACGACACAGTCCGTGCGCGCGAGCGACGTCTGGCAGAGTCTAGAAAATGCGTCAACAAGCACGTACGCCACACACGTTACATTCCGGATCACTCTGGAACATTCGACAAACACGTAGATTGTTCTATGATGTCGTAACAATATTTATCCGCAACCCGTTTAATCTCGTAGGCATTTTCAGGTCCGCAAGGATGTCATAATTTCTTGCGTACCGTGGTGCATCAACAATACTGCGAAGAACCTTATTTTGAAAAGTATGAATTATTTAATATTAGATATCTTAGTACAACCCCAAAGCTGTATACCATACACCCAAACTGGTTTCAAGACTTGTTTGTATAACAACAGCTTGTTTTGCAGAGACATATCAGAGCGTCTTCCAAGCAGCCACCACATTTTCTTCAATTTTAATCCAAGTTCTTCCCATTTCTTCGTAACATATTCTTTCCACCTAAGTTTGGCATCCAGAGTTGTGCCCAAATACTTCACTGAGCCTGCGTGTGGAATTCTTTGCTGATCGATTACGATTGGTAAATAATCTATTTTCCGGTTGGTGAAAATTGATATGAGTAGACTTGTTTTCGTTCAGCTTGACGCGCCATTTTTTTTTTTTTTTAGTAACGTATTCAACTGCTGTTTGCAGAGCGTCTGTTGCTGCTTCTATACTAAGGTCAGTAGCTAGTAAAGTAGTGTCATCAGCGAATGTAGCTGTTGTCACCCCATCACATTCACCGAAAAACATGTCGCAAAAAAAGTAGATACTGTGCGCTGTAGTTTGGTTTTGTTATTGCCATACATGCTTATATTCTCCGATATCCGTCTACCAACTGAATACTCTGCGTCATTGTTAATAAACAGGATGTCATGTGGCTCAACCTGTTTTCCTTACCGTTCTGCATGGTTCTGTTTGTTGGGGTCAGCTACGTTGATTAACCGACATTCTTCAGTTTAGTGAGTATTCTAGTAGTGAGTAATGAATATTCTTCGTCTAGCAAACAGTATTCAGACTAAGGAAGATGCAATGATGAACCATTCAGAGTAAAGGTTAGTTCAGATATTCAAGGCACCTTTTGAGGTACTACTACTGTCAACTGCAAATCAACCGACGTCTAGAAAAGCCATTGCCTCGAAAAATAAAAGTAGAAACTTATTGAAACAAAACCCAAAATAAAATTTGAATTTTTTTCTTAATTTCACTTGCTGGCACCATATTAGCTATCACTTATACAACGAAAGTTTGTCGCATGCCGAAATTACACGCAAATTAACAACGCAATTTCATGACATGGAGCCGTTTTACGGCTCTGTTTTGAAACTTTTTAAATTATCGTTTCAAATTGATGTCTAAAACCATCTTCAAACTACATAGAACACGGTGGTGAAAGAATGTGTAAAATCGGATCAGTCTGAGGTTAACCCGGACAATGGAACAAAGAAACAAGCTTTACCTCTTTATAATAGTAGTATAAATGTGTTGATGGACAGATAACGGATACGATCCCAAGTATCAAAAATGTGTGTAAAGCAATAAAAGTCAACAAACTAAACAACTAAAAACTTCGCATATAAATTAAAGATTAAACAATTGACACTTTTACTAATATTCTGATGTACAGTATTTTCTTAACAGCTCTGTGTTATCATTTGAATTAGCAGAGCTCACAACTAATTTGGCAGCAATTGCGTGTTAATATATTAATATGTTTAACGCGTATTGTGTTTATACAGTGTTCCCAAAAGGTGGTGCCAAATTTCAGGAAATATTGATTCTACTCGTCAAAACGTTTCACCTATCTTCTTTAAAGTTATTATTTGGCCTGTTTTTTTTTTATGAAGGAAATGTAATATCTCCGTTATTTTTTATCCAAATTGCAAAAATGGGGTACCATTGGATTGTTTATGTCTTATATTCTAGGGGTAATTGTTTTGTTGTAAGTATTGATTCTGTGAAATGTAGAATTACAACTTTCAATCTGCCGCCATTAAAAATTTTTAAAGATAATCTTTATATATTTTAAGAATAAATATTTTAAGATTATCGTTGTACTTATACGAAATGGTAAACGTACAGAGTATACCAAAAGTTCATCTTCACATCTCGTTTTGTCCATCAGTCATTGATTTTACTGTTAATACACAGAGACAAACCAACGTAAATGACGCCTTTGTCGGCATTATTGAGCACGTTTTCTTCAGTTTAAGGAGTAGAATCATTTCCTGAAGTTTGGCGCCAGCTTTTGAAACACTGTACATACAAGCTAAAAACAAAAAAAGAACCTAATGTAATACAGCTTCGTTGTAAACTAAAGTTATTCACCTCTCCTGGTTTACTAATCTCACTCTTAAGCTTTACGTGCTATTAATTTTGGATTTTCTTAAATATTTTCTGATGTTTTTTTAATTTTTTGATACGTACAGTATAAGTAATAGAAACTAATTAGAGATAATCAGGTGAGCCACTTCAATTATTTGGGAAATGATTGAAATGATAGAAATTATCTATGATAGAAATTATTATTGGAATTATATGGGAATTATCTATGATAGAAATTATTATATTGGTGTTAAGTTAGCCAAGCTCCAGACAAGCTGCAAAACGGTCAACCGTATTTTTAGAAACAAGGTACCTCGAGATACAAAATTAACGTTTTAAAAAGTCATGGCAGTCCCTGTACTTTCCTGTGGGTGTGAATGATGGAAAACTACCAAAAAACAATACAGTAAAATACAGACCTCTGAAATGGCATTCTTAAGAGGAGTTAAAAGGTGTTCTAAACTTGACCTTATAAGAAATAAGGCCATAAGAGAAGAATTACAAGCTTTTAACTTAAATGAAAAATTAAATGATTACAAACAACGGTGGAAGAACACTTAGATAGAATGTCCGATCGCACACTGGCCAATCAAGTCTGGAAATACAAAACTATAGCACACAAGTGTGTGGGTAAAACCAGGAAGAGATGGCTGGAGGATCTGTGAAGGCGGAACAGGCAGCACCTTACCCATGCCGTTTTGTGAAGATAATGGCGATGAATTAAAGATTGCCTACGTATTTCGCAAGTATCGATACAAAAATTTGCTCCATATTTACATTTACAAAGTAGTCATATAATGAGGAATATTATTATTATTCGAAGATAACATATCAGATCTATTGTCGCGATAGCCTACTACGACTTGCTGTGAGGAAAAAAAAACTCACAGCGGGGTTGAGATTCTCCCATTTGGTGTGAAGAGTTAAGAGTTTCCTCCCTCTCATGACGCAAACGTATTCTCAAAGGGATAAAGAGGGCAGCGTCTGGCCAGCGGTCGGGATAGCCTACTATTTCAATTACTTATTTTTTGCGTACCTATCACTTATTATATAATTATATAATTACCTTATTATCCACTCTTGTGATACAAAGTTTCGTCAGTTATGACGCGTTTCGGGACTAAGTCCCATCCTCAGATAACACTCAATTTAATAAATTAATACATTAAAAATTTTATTTTAATGTATTTTAATTTTATTTATTTTATTTTATTGACTTGACCAGTATCATGGTTGCGATTTTTAATGTATTAATTTATTAAATTGAGTGTTATCTGAGGATGGGACTTAGTCCCGAAACGCGTCATAACTGACGAAACTTTGTATCACAAGAGTGGATAATAAGGTAATTATATAATTATAGCCTACTATGACTTGCTGTGAGGACAACAAAACTCACAGCGGAGTTGAGATTCTCCCATTTGGTGTGAAGAGTTAAAGAGTTTCCTCCCTCTCATGACGCAAACGTATTCTCAAAGGGATAAAGAGAGCAGCGTCTGGCCAGTGGTCGGGATTTACACCTTCCAAAATAAATGAAAACACATTTGCTACCTACTCCAAACAGTCCAGCGTCTGCTGGCAGTTGGGATTACGGTGAAAACAATGCGCGTTTAGACACTCTGCGTATAAAACAAGATGTGTTTAGTTTTTATTTTTATTTAATTAGTAAACGACTCACTTAACAAACAATTCCTGGATGTTTACACTCACATAAGTGAGCACTCCGTTTCCGTATACGACATTTCAAATGGCTATACCAAGTGCTCTCGTATAATATAAAGGCAGAGTGGCGTAATGATTTTCAGGCGAGAAAGACATTCTGGATTTCAGGGAACATAACGATAATTAAAATTAATGAAATGGTGTCAAGAATAAACAAGATTGATCATCACCTTCCAGGAGGATAGTAAAACGCAAGCACTATAAGTAAAAGAAGTCCATCATGATCTATAAAAATGTGGAATCAAGGAAGAAAATGTAGGAAACAGAGAAGTGTTTAATAGCATCTGCAGAGGTGAAGGAACTGCCCGAAGAGAAACCAAGGAGAACCAAAAGAGTGTTGTCGGAAAAAAAGAACAATCAAGAACGAGTCACAGAATGAAGAAGAAGAAAGAAACTTCAGAAAGTAAAAGATATGTAATCCTAACCCTTGTGTTTTGTGAGTGACAAAACTTGGTGACAATGGTATCTGCCTTTACGGGCAGGTAAATACGCTGCGAGAAAGGATCGTCGCGACCAGCCTTCGATATTGTTCTTGGTAGCGTAAGAAATGAAACAGTAAAAAAAAAATGAACTGAATGAACTGTATTGCTGAGTTAAATGAACCGTATAATGAACTGTATTAATAAAATTAATACAGCGCGAGGGGGATATTGACCACCAGGTGGAAGACTGTAGACCGCTGAACATTGGTTGGCTCTCCGTGGAACTAATACGCGATGGAAGACGACCAACAAGTCGACAGGAGTATTGAAGACACCAGGTCCCTGTCTGGACGACTGGATGACGGAGTTCAGAGTTTCGACGTAAATGGGGATATGTAAGTACAATCACTGTGCACTGTCTGCGCGATTACACAACATTTGAAATGTAACTAGAAATTCACACTTAGGTATGGTCACACTACGCGGATGTTACACGACGAGGCAAGAGAATGTTTCTATAACCATACACGTGGTTCCGGTATAGAACAAGGTTAATGACGCCGCTGTAATAGGTTTTAATGTTAAATCGATATGCGGTCGTAGGTAGCCGAGACCGTGGCCACTTTAACATCCACTTTGCAGGGAAAATACGCACTGGGAGCGAATGCAATAGGAAACAACTCTAAAAATAGCTCAAACGGCCTAATTGAGTAGCGAGTACGTATAGAAAAAAAAACTGAAGCCTGAGTCAGCCTAAATGTCTGTCTCTCTCTCTCTCTCTCTCTCTTCCTCTCTCTATTTATGCAGCTAAGCGTTCAAAGAATTTCGACGAAACCGAAACATCGAAGCATGATAATGTTTTTAGGCTTGTGAAACGTATAATGTGGATTACGTTTGGTGGATTACGTAAATCATTTCCAAACCACAGACGATCACAAACAGAGCATGTAAAACCAAATTTATTCTCACTAAAACGTTTGCTAAACTCAATGTCAGCAGCGATTATTTCTGTCTTGATGCGTTTACATATCAAATTTCTAGACAGTGGGGAATCGAAAGTATGGAAGCGTTACGTTTTTCGATGACGATTTTTGTGGAATGATCCCCAGCCTAAAAACACTATCATGTTAAAACTCTAAAAATAGCACAAACGGCCTAATTGAGTAGCAAGTACGTAAAGAAAAAAAGTCTAATTTAACTGAAGGGAAGAGAATATGCAGGAAATAACAACCAGGAAGTATGACGTCAAATCATACAAGCTTCTGTAACCAATGACCTGCGATAATCAGGTGACATTTGCGATGCATTATAAAATATAAAATTCAGAAAGGCTTTATCTGGATAACATATTTAGTAGGACGGTAAAGTAACTACTTCTACTTGACAACTGAGGGCACTATTGACTCAAATCTGCATTAACATCGATTAATACAGCAATGAAAACGACGCTTGTCATAATTTCAAACCGATTCATTGAGTAGTTTCGTTTTGACAGCTGTTGAAAGTGGCCAAGTTTATGTATTTTTGCAACCATGGAAAAACGGCTCAATGATTCGATTTCTTCTTTTTATGAAAAACGTTTGAGGAAATCAAAAAGAAGTCGAAGTCGGTTTGTAAGGACACTGCACCTACGATGATCACTATGAGATATTGCTTCAATGAATTCAACCACTGCCGAAGATCCCCTTTTGATGAAGAGCTCCCAGGCCGCCCGAATGAGGAGACTGCTTAATATATGGCCAACAAAATCGTGTTAGCAACCGTGATTAGAAAGATTGCTGCCAGTTTAAACCTCTCAATGAAACGCGTAAAAGAACATAAAGAAAAATGGAGCATGAGAAAGCTATCGGCGAGATGGATGCCGCGTTCACTGACCTTTGACAAAAAATGGAATTCCGTGACAACTTGGAAACAATGTTTTTTGCCATGTTTAAGCGCAATCCGAACGAGTTCCTGCGGCGTTACGTGACCAATGGCGTGGATTGAGAGGAGAGACTGAATTGAGAAGTTTTGAAATATAAGACGGCGTTGTAGTCCAATTACTTTAATGGTAATAATCAAGCTAATTCAATCTTTTCGAACGAGCTTAGTAAACAAGTATCGCTGTGTTTTCATATTGCACAGCGACTTTGTTGATGCGCAGAACAAACACGTTGATTTGTTAGTGTGTGTGTTTTCCTTGAGGCCACAAAAGAAGAAAAATAATATTCGCTATAGACGATGAATTTTTGTAAACCTAACAACAGTAAACGAACGACATCAGTTCAACGTTTTACTTTTTAATGGTTTGTTTGGCGTATGTTTGTTACATTAGTAATACATTCATTGTTTTTGCAGAAACTTTTAATTCTTTGTTTATTTAATTAACGTTTGTGTTGGAAACTATTGTAATTGTTTCAGATGAGAGAGAGATCGCGCGCGGTTGTGTGTGTTTCTACAAAACCAAACCGTCGTCGGTTGATTAAGGTCGTTTGTACTTTTCTGTGATTCTCAGAAAGACGACCCCACAATTTTTTACATTTTCCTTTGCGCTAAATGTAGTGTAATACGCCACAACTAGATTTCCTAATAAAATCTGTTATCCCGCTTTAATGTGCGCAAAAATCGGTACAGTAATGTGCGCTTCACAGTCGTTTGTTGTAGCATTCAGCCCCAGTGTCGTGACGCTGGCTGATAAGGTTTCACAAAGCTGATTAATCCCACTTGTTCACGTTCTCTGAGGTGTTAACAGATAGCGCCACTGTAATTGCAGTGAAGTACAGTTGATGGATTACTTACCACAAGTACTGACTACAGTACACGGAAAGAACTCCGGCTGCGAACAGTTAGATTTCTGCTTTAAACTGGAAACATTAATTTTATATACAAGTAAGCTCCCTGGCAGCTGAGAACTGGTTCACTGTTTTGAACAAAGTACATTTATTATTACATAAATTTTGATATTAGATAATTTTTCAATTATGCGAAAAATCACGAAAATCGCGATTACTCACCTATTTCCTTGGTAACACAACAATTGTAGAGCACACAGTCATACAATTCAAACTAAAAATTTACAGCCATTGTACAAATGCAATGCACAGAGAAGGGCATTAAAAATGCTTCAATAAATTAAAAAAAATATATATATATGTTCATTCACCAATCAATGAATTCATTCTTTATTTACCAATGTACAGATTATAAGTTAAATGTAGTCGCATTCATAAGCGCAGCTTTATATATGTATACTACGTTATTGACAACAAAGAAGTAGTTTCTATGGAAACTCACCGGTTCCCATTTTCGATCGCGCACCAGCGATCGGCTACAAATGTGCGACACGTCCTTATAATAATTTTTAATGTTAAAATTTGAAACATCCGCCTAATACTACATCCTTTAGTGATCTTTAAATACTACATCCAATTTTCTTTAATGTAATACCCCATTTAAAGTTTTTTTAAATTAAATTTTCACCCATACTTGCGTCCTGACGTCTGAAAATTTTGATTTAAAAAAAAAAATGAACATTATGGAATTGTGGTTAAAATTGAGGTCCTGAGGGGGGGGGATGAAACTAGCTTACAGGTTGGGCTCGTCATTTTCCTTGGGAAAAATGAGAATTTCAGGATTCTTCACTATTAATTTTTTTAATACTTTGTGTAAAATGTACGTAAGGCTGCGAACACTTCAACTTTATTTCCTAAATGTTGTGCGATTGTCATTATAAAGAAAATTGTATTTTATTAATTTACAAATATCAAAATTCGTTTTATTTCTTCAGTTGTTTACAAGCCTTATTTTAACACACACAACTGTCTTAGAAACATATGCTACGTTAAAGGATTATGGAATTTCTCTTAAATTTTTAATAGTTCTGTGGGAGAGAGTGTTCGCCCTGACCCCCCCCCCGCCGTAGATACGCGACTGGGCAGGCAGATGATGATGACTGTAGTGTACGAAAATGTTGCTGACGATTTGTAGCCGGATAATTACCAACTAAAGCTGCGGGCTACGGGTCCGCCACGTGCTGCTACGAATTTATTATGCGCAGTAGTTTTTGCGCATTTCGTGTTGCAAAGTTGGTAATACAGTTTAAATTTGCAATCATCACGAAAACATAACCTAAAACCCCAAATGACCGGTTACAGGTATCCAATTAAATAGCATTAATTTGTGATATGTTTTTGTTTCAGCTTACAGGAGATATAACTGGCAGAGGGACGCGTTACGCGTAGAACGAATCGGATGTATACACCAGGTTCTCGTTGTTACTTGAGTTGACACTCGCTGGAGAAAATTTATTTTCAAAAGAAGATTAATACAAGATTTGATTAAAACAACTTTCGAAAACTATTTGCTTATTCATCTATCCAGTTAATATACAAAGTGGGCTGTAATTCGCTTTACATAGGAAGCTAGGCCTAGTTTGCTAGTAACTGGTGAAATAAAAATCTCATTATTTCGAACTAAATTTATTGTTATGACAGTCTACTGTTCTTCGTATGGTACAGTGGAAAATAAAATACAAGACACCAATAAAGTCACTAATCACCAGCTTTAATTATCACAATTAAACTGTTGGTAATCAACAAGATAGTCTCTTACAACAAATCAAATAAAAATTGTTCACACGGAATAAAATGTCAACTAGTATTAAACACAATTGTATTACAATTATCCCGCACGATTATAAAACAGAAGTTTAATGAAGAAAGTTGTGTTAGTGGTTAAAATCACAAACAGAATTATCACTGTTGCACACCACTATATAAAAATTATTCCGATTAGCGCTTTCAAGCTTCACAGCTCATCGTCAGATCGGAAATGAACAAACAGACGTGAAAACAAAGGCGGTTCGTAGTGTCAACAAAGACGTGAAAAAACAGGGTGAATGAGAAAGGCGGTAGGTTTAAAAGGAATGCACACACACACACACACACACACACACACACACACACACAAAATTAAACACAAGGAATTTGCTAGAAAAATATGTAACTGTCCAGATGGGGGTGACAGGGCTCAGAGGTTGGGAAGGAACATTTGAATTATAGCTTGTTGTGTGTGAGCAAGATGGGGTGGGGGTGAATGGTTTGTTTTGACGTCTGTTTGTTCATTTCCGATCTGACGATGAGCTGTGAAGCTTGAAAGCGCTAATCGGAATAATTTTTATATAGTGGTGTGCAACAGCGATAATTCTGTTTGTGATTATAAAACACATAACACTTCGTCGCAATACTACGAAACGCACTCCAATGAATCGCAACTCAAAAACTGACTAAGCGCCGCTGAAGCCTTGTATTTATACCCCGATCAGACACCAGAACATTCCACATACTACGTATGAGCGCTACACTAAGACGTAATTGATTGCGGCCTTGACACAATGCGCGCGGCTGGCGACGTCTAGAAAGGTCTCGCGAACGCATGTTGACATCACGTACGCACACAACATTACAGCCGGATTCGTCTAGAACATTCGAGACACACGTAGATTGTTCTGTAATGTCGTAACAGTATTTTTTATTATTACATACACATTGATATTACATAATTTTTCAATTATGGAAAAAATTTCAAAAATCATGGTTACTACTGTATATTATTTCTTTGGTAATATAACAATTATAGTGCACACAATCTTACAATAAACACTAAAAATTTGAAACGTTCTGATTTGGTTTAAAATTCCTTTTAGTCTGACATTTTGATTGTTTTTAGTAAGCCCTGTGGTAAAAAAACATTGAAATTTCTAAAACAAAAACACTATATTCAGATGTTAGTTAAAATTCTCTGTAATTTGATAGCCTTTATGAATCTTCGAGATTTTACCCACTTTTAGGGCACGACGTTCAACAATTTAAAACTTTCAAATTTAAAATTATATTCAGACCGTAGTTAAAATTTTCTTTAATTTGAGACACCATATGGGCTTTCGCAACTTTTTTACAATTTTCACCCCTCACATTTTTGTCTTCCGACCACTATTTTTTGGAGCGATCAGTCTCATTACCAACAGGATGCTGTAGGGTAGAAGAATGGGCACGGATCCCTAGTTTTATGTAAATCGGTTGGTTCGTTTAGTAGTTATCGTGAGACATTCCGCAAACAGATAGACAGACAAATATCAAACGTCGAGTTAAAACGAAGAACTCCCCTCCGCTCCTTTACTGATGAAAGATTTTGTTAGGTTAGGCAGTTACCTAGACACAGAACATATACTGTAGTACATCTATGTCGACGTTTAAACAAAATGTATGTCATCAGACATGAATGTTATTCATAAAATGTCTGGTCCCATTATCAGAAACTATTAGCATACTGGCGAAAAAGAAAGAATACGCATATCGCTAATGGTTATTACGTGAATGTGTGTTTAAAGAATAACTATCTCTTCACATCACGAAGCTCTTGTCAAATTATATATGTCTGTTCCCAAACGAATTTCTATTTTGGGAGCAGTTTGGAGCCGATGGACGTCAATTGACGTCCTTAGAAAACTTCCGAGAATGCCGACGAACGTCAATCGACGTCCTACAAAGTTCACTGTGGTTCTATGCGGTACTCTGTGTATAAATACGTTTTGGAGCTGTTATGAAACAAAACGTGTTCTTATAGTATTTAAATCGTCCGCTAGATGGCATTGGCATGCACTTTCGTGACAACAGCTGACGAAAAAATCACAGCGTGTCCCCTGTAAAATTCTACTGTGCTTAGAGCCGTGTTTGAATTATTTCACTAGAAAAGAATAACAAAAATCCGATGTATAAAACTGATTATCGTAGAGACATTTTGAAACGATATGTTTAATGTGTTTGTAACAAATAACAGTAACATCCTGAGTTTTTAGTGACTGCATGTGTCTCGGCCAAGTTTCTGTCTGCCAATTATCGATTTTGATGAAAAGTAATTATCGGCAACACAGACGCCAAAGTCATAATCAGCATACAAATCATTAAACATGACATTTAGGTCATTATATAAAGATACACGCAATACCGTATGGTGTAGAAGGTACAACATTTTAAATGAATGTAAGAAGGGACGGCGCCTTACGAAGGACTGCCTTTTTAACGTTTCGGGGTCACTTCATAAAAGAACATGATATTACGCATTTTAGCTGGGTAAAAAATTTCGGAGGGTCATCAAGTCCCAAAACCCTTCCGCCAGCGCCTGCCAGTGGAGACGAAGTGACCCATCATCAGCTTGTCGTAGACTCGGAAGTGTTCAAAAGAAAGCCTCCCGCATTTCACTGAGGGATGTACAGTGTAGTTTTAACGAATGAACGCATAACTTGGAATTTATCTGCAACATTTACAATAATATACTTTTGTGTCGTACGACGCTCAAGTATACAAAGGTATTCAACGTTTGCACGCAGTCACATGTGTATTTTGTATCCTAGAAAAGTCGCAAACTTGTAATTTGATTCTGGTCGTGTTCTCGTTTCTAAGCAAAACGTTATGCGCGGGCACGAGTCCCTTCCTGTCAGTATCGATACTGACAGACACTTTGTGAAATACGTGACGCACTTGTGAAGTATGACGTTTTATGGCTGCAGACGTCTTCGTCGCGGCGCGATGGAAATTGAATTGACTGGCATATCCTTAGCTACGCTGCGTGCTGAATACGTTATTGTACACTGTACCGGCTAATACGAGGGGGGACCCAAAAGTAACGAGAAATTTTCTCTGGCAGTTGGTAGAACGCTAGTTCCGAATTCTCTCGCTAGGCGCCTTCACTAGACACCATTTTGTATCAGTTGCCCTAGCGGCATTGTTGTGGAAACATTAGCGCGATCAGTGTGACTATTTTTTGTAAGCGCTGTTTCACGTTTTCGGCGATTTGTCAATGGCAGACATTAAATACCAACGTGCTAACATCAGGTTCTGTTTCCTGTTAGGGAAATCAGCAGCAGAAACTGTCGCAATGCTGCGGACGGCTTATGGGGAGGAAGCTTTGAGCCAGGCAAGGATTTTGAGCCGACAAGAAAGCACACGCGGAACGAATTTTGCTGCAACATGTTTCATCTTCAGATCTTCAGTCAAAATTCGTTGGCATGAATTCCAGGATATTCCAGTCATTTCCTCCAATTCATCGATTGTTCTACGACGATCAAACATGATCGCAACATGGATTTTTTCAATGTTTTCGTCCGTTTTAGAAGTCGAGGGACGTCCCGGTCGTGGTTCATCTTCAATTGACATTTGACCACTTTTAAAACGAGAAAACCACTCGTAAATCCTTGCCTGGCTCAAAGCTTCCTCCCCATAAGCCGTCCGAAGCATTGCGACAGTTTCTGCTGCTGATTTCCCTAACAGGAAACAGAACCTGATGTTAGCACGTTGGTATTTAATGTCTGCCATTGACAAATCGCCGAAAACGTGAAACAGCGCTTACAAAAAATAGTCACACTGACCGAGCTAATGTTTCCACAACAATGCCGCTAGGGTAACTGATACAAAATGGTGTCTAGTGAAGGCACGTAGCGGGAGAAGTCGAAACTAGCGTTCTACCAACTGCCAGAGAAACATTCTCGTTACTTTTGGATCCCTCCTCGTATGCACGGGTGGTGTATGTTGGACATGCGTGTGCTTTTCGCTAATATACGCTATTAGAGCACAACTTTTAATCAGCGGCGTAGCGTGATAAGAACTCCAAAATTCTGAAGTGGTATGGGGCCAGTGGCGTAACTAAGGGGAGAATCAGAAGGATCAATCCTCCTCCCAGAGCTATTAAAAATTTTAGCTATTGTGTAATCACTTAACGTAGATCTGTTTGTAAGACAGTCGCGTGTGTTAAAATAAAGATTATACTGTTACACTGTTACAGAACATTCTACATCTCAGCAGAACCCAGCTGTAATGTGTGTGTGTGTGTGTGTACATATTGCTGCTACTTTCAGATGAAAGACAATTACGTCACACTTATCACGCGTCAATAACCGAGGCTGTTCCAGACTTCACCTGCAAACAATTACGCTCTAGTGTTGTCTAGTAGTGTTAACGCGCATTATGGATTATTCTGGGACACTTGTGCTATCTATTTAAACAACGACAGCTGCCGCTTCGTTTCAGTTTAAGTGGCGATTTATTCAATTGAGGTTCGAGTTTTATGTCGGGCGATTTACACAGTGCGTCTCAAGTACTGTAGTGTATTAGTGACAAGTGATTATATTGCGAAATTCTTCATAATTGACATTATTATTGTGCGGACAGATTAACTTGAATTATTATACGAGTATAATCTTGTTGAATAACTTGTTGATTACAAACTGTTAATTGTGATCATACAATTGTGTTAATTGTATTTTGCTTTCCACTGTACCATAAGACGATCACTTAGACCGTCGGAATTTTTAGAATAAAAGTAATTAAACTACATTTGTAAATTCATAAAATAAAGTTATAAATTTCTTAATAATGGCAATCACACAACATTTCGTAAATAATGGATTCGTATTTCAAACCTTAAAAAAACAATGATGCACAACGAAGGGAGAGGTTGTTAGACTACCTTTATCCTTTTCGCTTAGACACACTTCCCTTTACAGAGTTGTCTATGTTATAGCTCCTGTAATCTAATATTATCTGTATGGTTTGAACAATCGTCTTTGTACAGGTAAACTAGCAGTTTGACTTTAATTCGAAAACATGAGAAGATTTTATTGTAGGATTTTACATTAAAAAAAAATTTAACGCAAACTATAAGTTGCTTAAAGCATTTTTGGGAAAACTTAAATTAAAATGTAAAGTGGTAATAAATGCGGGTTTCGAAATATCTTCGGAAAGACTTATTTTCACAAGATTTATTAAGAATAAAATTGTATAATTGAAATCATTCCTCATCACACGAGGATGGTTACATTTCATTTGAATAACAATTAATCAAGATAAAATATTTTGAAATCAGAGCTCTTTCATATTGTTTGCGCCCTTATACTTCACGTTGGTTTTCTTTAAAACTTTGAGACGCAAAGAATTTTTAAAATATATTTCTAAAATTATACGGCCAGAGACTTCTGAATTTTTCATTTGTGCTGAGGAATATTGGGGGTTTATCCTTCAAGCTAGTCTCATCCCCCCCCTCGGAGTAGCTCCTAGTTATCCGATGTATGAGGGTACATACAAGCAAACATTTTGTTTTATCAAAAGTATTCGTGTGCCACTAATTCGCTCCCCGTTTTAGACTTTGTACCAATTTCTACAATGCTTGGTTTTTTGTACAGTTGTCTCATTTCCTCATTAAGTCTCATGCTCACTCTGTTATTACCTCTAACTGGACTACAATGTTTTCGTCAGTACTCGCTCCTCAATCATGCCCATCGACTCTTATCTTTTTTGTAAGTGTTTAAGTTTCTTATATGTATGTGATGATAGGCCGCGTTAACCGTCTTATATAAGTTATTATTTGCGTTGATCCACTTTCATCGCGTGCACAATCTGACCGAATAGAATGTTATGTTAGGCTGCGGTTACATTGCATCAGAATTTGTGGTCGTGCGAATTCGTGAGAATAGCATGGAAACACTTTCTTTCCGAAATCGTACGAGTGTTGAGTGGAATACGCTAGAAGGAAAGATGGATCCAGCTGATCTTGATTTCTTTTGGACTTTCCTCCCATAAGGTTTCTTGTAGTGGAAAGGCTGAAGAGACGTGAGTGGGTTCAACAATATTTTGAATCGAGAAGTGAGAATGGGGTAATGGGGAATAAAACATGATTGTTTACCTGTTAAGCTCATTATTTATGTCACTTCCTTCCATAACGTTTTGTTCAATTCTCGGTTGTGGTATTGTTTGCTTTTTTGATCACACAGTGATCGTCTTTCCTTGACGAGAACGATAAGATTTTTACAATCCATTCGAAGAAGACACACTCCTGGACTTCCAGAGACGGCAAATTTCGTACGAAAACTGTTGAAAAACAAATTTTGGTCGCATACGACTAGACGTACGAATTCGTGAGTACTCGTACGCACAGGTCGGAAGCAAACTAACCGCGTCTATGAACAACAATGGGTTTGTTCACTTCTGACGAACTCTCACGATTTCGTACGACCACATTTTCTTACGAATTCTGATGCAATGTAACCGCCGCCTTACCCTCCATAATTATTTACCTTCTGTATCATACGATTGGCTGTCAATAGTACCGTGGCGAGACGCTAACAGTACACCAGCTGTAGTACCACGGAAACATGAAGATTACAGTTTCAATTTGATTAAGAGACTGTCTTCGGAAGGGAAGACGTTGCTAGCCATCCAACTTAATTTCTTGAGAATCTAATAAGTATATTTGATCTTTGGGAATTAAAATTTTCAATCAGCCGCCATTTTTTAAATTTTCAAGATAACGTTTTGGATTCCTCTGTGTCTCATAAGACGTAGTACACTTACTTTGTGTACCCAATTTCAATTTTACAGCTCTTTTTTGCTGAGCAGTATATTATTTTTTACACATACAAACACAGAGACGGAAAACGAAGCATTTTTTGGCATATGTTTAGTCGACATTTCCCCTTCAGTTTAACGAGTAGAATCATTTCCCAAAGTTTGTCATCCCCTTCCTTTTTGGAACACTCCTCAGTTAACTTACAGCATTTAAACGTTAAGGTTGCTGTGTACATTTCGTTTATGTTTCAGAGGGTAGTGGCTAGGTCACGAAGTTAAATGCAAGCTGTGTAAAGTTTTAAAAGCTTTTATCGTGGACTTTGGACTTGCTTCGTGCTGTACTTACTGTTGCCGACGTACCGGGCTCACGAAATAGTTTGCTGATTTATAACCGTGCTAAAGGAAGCAAGCAACAAACTAACCTCTATATATCTTCACTCGTGTCCGGACAAACAGTACTGTTTGCACGCTCCCACACGCAAACACTCGCTTCGTCAGTATACAAGAAGAACACATGGTACATATTATGAAAATAATCATTCATTTTGTGACTTGAAACATTTTTCTGTATTATCAAAATTTACGTTTATCCTAATTCAAAGTGGATTCAGGAATACGAACAAGTAGTGGACATACTGGAATACAATTCTGGTTGCGGATGATCAGGTATTCATCCAAAACAATGTTTGCGAGCTGCAGAGATCCATGTTTCAATTACACCAAGTCTTTCTATGTTCCAATTGTAACACGAAAATTTTGGGCGGAAGACAAAAACTATGATATTTATGGGCAAATATCCCTTACGAACTAAGATTGTGTTGTATAATAAGAGTATATAGACCAGGTGTCACAGTTCTGCTGTAATCACTTATGACGTCAGTTATGATATAATGATTGATTATGATATTTGGCTACGTTTCAGTGAATATGCGGAACATTTCGTCAAGCGTTATCGAGGAATACAAGGGAAAAGATACTCGACTCACATTGTCTAAGGCAATGGCTGTGCCAGAGTTGTTGTATGTTTCTAAAGCTTGGGTTCTGGTGAAGAACCATGTGAGTAGGATACAGCCATCGGAAATTAGATTCTTGAGATCTGCTAAAGGATGGACACGAAACGTAGACTCTACAGTGAACTTATACGCAAGGAGTTGAACATTTGTAATATTCAATATCATATTGCAGAAAAAAAAGAGGGACAAATTGCTCATCTGAATAGGTTGCCGGATGGCAGGTTGTCCAAGGACGTTTGGTAATGCAATCTATTGGACGTAGGAAGTGCTGGAAAGAGTTCGTGAAGTGGATATATTTCCTTTTTGAGACTTAAACAGGCAATTCGCCTACTCACTGAAGAAGAAGAAGAAGAAGAAGAAGAAGAAGAAGAAGAAGAAGAAGAAGAAGAAGAAGAGGAAGAGGAAGAGGAAGAGGAAGAGGAAGAGGAAGAGGAAGAAGAGGAAGAGGAAGAGGAAGAAGAAGAAGAAGAAGAAGAAGAAGAAGAAGAAGAAGAAGAAGAAGAAGAAGAAGAAGAAGAAGAAGAAGAAGAAGAAGAAGAAGAAGAAGAAGAAGAAACTAACGTACAATTTATTTTAATCTGGTAAAGAAATTACGCTGTTTTCACATAATTAAATTGTCGTCTTACCAGCTACATTATTAATTCTGTACGTCGTTAAACAGTGTTATTTTAAAAATTATGTTAGTTTTTAACTGCTAACGCTATGATAAATTGGCAGTGTTCATATGTGTGGTGAAATTACTAGGTAAGTAAGAAACATAACAACAGATCGAGAGAGTAAAATAACATTTTTGAAGATTATGGTTCCGTGTCAGCAAGGTTGTGTTGTAGGGTGCCGAACAAACAGGCTGCTGAGGTGACGACTGTACACGCGCTAACAGACTGACGAACGAGTTGAACACAATTAACAAGCATAGGGAAATAAAAGTACTCAGTTTGGACTGTTTGGATACGCACATGTGAAATGGATTCTAACGAAGCTGTAGCGTATCACCAACATTATTTAAAATCTGTTTAGAACAAACGTTAACAGTGTAGAAGAACAAGATCAAAGAGTTGATAATTCCTTTAACTCATAATAATTGTTAAAGCCATACACTTTGTATATGTACTATATACTGTAGTTACATAATACTTTATGTTTTGAGGATGACCAAATAGGAAGTAACCAAGATTATGATGATATCGAGTACACCGATAGAAGAGTGATTAAGAATTATAAATAACGGGGATCATAAGACAAAAACAGCATTTTAGACAGTGGTAAAAATAAACAGGTGCACGAACTGTACATAAGCGTACATACATGACAACTGTATCCCACTTCCAACTTGTACCTATGTTTGCACTCACTTATACGAGGTGTAATAAAAAAAGGTTAGTCGTAGTAAGCATAAAAAACAACATGCCGAATATTTATGAAAATTATTTTATTTATCTAAAAGTACAATTGAAGATTTACTTTTCTACAACATTGCCAAATTTCGTTAAAGACTTGGTCATAGCGTGACAGGAGTTTTTCGATGCCATTGCTAAAACTTCTCTGCCAACCATCCGATAACCATTACCCCGCTGCATTTTGGACTTCTCCATCAGTGTAATATCGCCGCGTCGCAAAGGCTTCTTTTACACGACCGAACACGTCGAAATCACACGGCACACGGTCAGGACTGTAAGGATGGTGTTTCCATTCTCCCACTCTCCTTCGTGACATGTACCAAATTAAACGCGCAAATTTTTAAACACTGCAGACTTTCAAAGATGATGCAGTGCACGTTTCTGTGTGAAATACTCAATGTAGCCCCGGTTTTGTCTACCGTGATGCGCTTATTTGCAAGCAACAATTGACGGACGCGTTCAGCGTTGTTATCCGTTATCGCAATTGATGCCCATCCCTGCCGGTAATCATCCTCAACATCTCTACGACTGTTTTTGAACAATCCGCATCGTTTTGCAATAGCCTGGCGCAAAAATCTATTCACCATACACGTTCCTCAACTGGGGATGAATTTCAGTAGGGTTCCACCCCCCTTGCCGACGGAAAACGAACTACTGTGCGGCTTCCTAATTTGTACGCTACTCGCAAATGACGTAACAACGGACTAACCGTTACCACTGGCAAGTGGGAAACGTTACGACAACTGACGGAAAGGAAGTTTCCCAGTGTTGCCAACAATGTTCGTCAACATATCTCTTTTGGAAAATTAAGTATGGACAGTTGCAACTAACTTTTTTGACTGTCCCTCGGACATGTGTACAATGTCAATGTCACAATGCCACATGTGTAACTCGGACATGTGTACAATGTCAATGTCACATGTGTAACTCGGACATGTGTACAATGTCAATGTCACAATGCCACATGTGTAACTCGGACATGCGTACAATGTCACAATGTCACATTTGTAACTCGGACATGCGTACAATTCGTAAAACGAATTACGTTATTTATGTATAACGCACCCGGGCCCGCACCATAAAAACAAGGTGCATTTTTCAGCCCCCAGGTCGACTCAGCCTGTTGAAAATGAGTACCTGGGATAACATCCTGGGGATAATAATGGGCGGCTGAAGCGTAGTGCTGGCCACTCTGCCTTCCTTGTATTCCGTACGGCTCACATTAGGCAGCCTACCCTGGCTACTCCTAAGCTACTTCGGTGGTATACATGGGAGCCATTATTGTTATGTATAATGCACATCGATTGTTGTTGAAAACAAAATTTGAGAAAAATCTCGCTTTATAGAGCGAAGAAAATGTATACGGTATATCTTCGTCTCTCTGTTTACAGTTGAACACTTCCGTAGAAATTATTTAATTTTCCGTTCGACTCGCATGAAATCGCCACTTTTCATCGTACTAAATATTCTGTCAAATGGTAGAGCGGCATGCATATGCAGTATTATTGCGCCAGTTGCGTAACGCTCTCGAAAAGTCGGGCGGTGCAGTTACGTAAAGGTTTTACACGTTGCTCAACTGGAGCCCGCGTGCGACGTCTGTGTCAAGACCGTCCGTTTGAGCGGTCTGTACCTACGCAGATTCTGTTGGAACGCCGCTAGCCGTATGAAAAATTATTCTGGAACATCTGTGAGATCTACATATAAGCAACAGCGGCCGGTTTAGTCAGTTAGTCTAAACATCTGGCGAGATCGTAGAGTGCGGATCAAGTTATTGTTGCGGATTGGTGGAAAGTGATTATTGTGTTACAGTTCGCGCAGAACTCTATTAGTTGACATTATTGCGTGTGGATAAATTTGACTTGAATTATTTTTTGAGAGTACGGTATTATTATTTATTTCAAAATTGTTATTTGTGACTAATTAAAGCTGGTAATTAGTGACTTCATCGGTGTCCCCGCGGATCAAGTTATTGTTGCGGATTGGTGGAGTGTGATTATTGTGTTACAGTTCGCGCAGAACTCTATTAGTTGACATTATTGTGTGGATAAATTTGAATTGAGTTATTTTATGAGAGTAGGGTACCGTACATTATTTATTTCAAAATTGTTATTTGCGACTAATTAAAGCTGGTAATTAGTGACTTCATCGGTGTCTATATTTTGTTTCCACTGTACCATACGACTATCAATGAGACCGTCGTAACAATATATATGACGTGTATCTCGCACGTCTTCGTTGTTTACTAGATTTCGTCGTGGTCAACATTTTGGAGTAAGAACAGGAAAAAGGTGGGATAAACACTGAAGTCGCACACAGATGGAAACAGTTGAGATAACAAACGATATGTTCCTGTTGTTAAAAGGAATACAGTTTGACCAAAGTGTAGATAGGAAGATGGTATATTGAGGTAGAGTATGAAAGAGGAACGGGCAACATTCCCACAATGGAAGTCGGAAGAAGAAGAAGAAGAAGAAGAAGAAGAAGAAGAAGAAGAAGAAGAAGAAGAAGAAGAAGAAGAAGAAGAAGAAGAAGAAGAAGAAGAAGAAGAAGAAGAAGAAGAACGTTTTTGACACATTTGGTGTAACCAGTGCAACGTGAGTTGAAGCTTATGTCCATTCCTTTGTATTATTTTTACACCACATCAAATACCAACGAACGTAGGATAATTCGTCTAATCGATCTAGCTGAATTTCAATATATTCACGTGACTCCGATTTTTTAAACACATCGCCAGTATGTAGATTAAACAGGGTACAAGACAGATACACTGCTGTCGCCTCTCCAGCCTGGTCGTGTTTTGTAGTTAATTTGCCATTTCGTCCGCGACATGTGATTGTAGATAATTAATGAGCTCAGTCCAGAGTATACGCCCGGTGACAGTAGTGTCGCATTAGGGCAGTTAGTGAACTACACCATCATTTATGTATGTCCACCAATTAGGATAATGCACACTGCACTTTTGCTGCATTTCAGTTTCACTTGTGAAATATTAACTGTACCCAGTGAAGTGTCTCTTACAGCAGATGAATTGCGTTTTCATTTATTTATCGTCTGAATATTCAAATACTCAGAACCAGTGAGATCAAAGAATATTTTAAGCAACAAGATCATCTATGAAACGCCGACATAAGAAAAGACCTGAAGTTACAGTCGGTTCTGGAGAGAATAAAGGAATATTTGGAAGAATTGGAAGTCCCATGTGGAACTCATGGTAGACACGCTTATTCCTAAACAAGCGTTTCAAAATAGGTCAGGGGAGACGAGATATGGTGGAAGACCCTGGAAAAAATGGTCAGAGACTCTGTGAAGTCGGAACAGGTTATAGCCCAAGCCATGTAGTGAAGAAGAAGAAGAAGAACAAGGTCATACCGGAAGTGGCTAACTATTTAGGGAATAAAGCGTAGGGTTTAATTTTTATCGAATGGTACAAGTGTAATAAATAAGATAATCATGTTCAGATGGATTTGTGACTCAATAACCAGGGCGTTAAGAAACAAACTGATAAAGGACACACTAAAAATAAAACTTTACAATTCGGTGACTGTTCCTGGATTTCTATGTGGTCCGAAAACTTGGGTCATTACTAAGAAGTAGAAAGACTTATTGAAGCCACTGAGATGAAATTTTTAAAAAGAGCCAGGCGCTGTACAATGACATCATTCGGCAAGAACTGAATATTGCGGATATAACGGTGTTAGTAAACAGTTAAGATCTGATGGACAGGGCCCGTGTAGATTTCCAAGGCAAATTGCCAACCATCAGATAGAAGTCGAAACCGTTGAAGAACCAAAAAAGCACTGAATGGACCTCTGTCGACGGAACAGGCAGCATGCCCAAACCCTGATAGTAAAGAAGAAGACAAATATTCATTCTCCTCATTCGATGTATTTACTGTACTAAAGGATTTCGCTTCGTTTTCCTAGTCACTGTTTAAAATAGGCAACCACTTCAGTAAACTACTATTATTTTTTGACCAGTCATATTAGAACATCGCTTACATTTTATAATTTTATATTCCTCTTGTAATTAATTTATCTAATTAATTTATAACCTCAATTAATTTATCTAACACGTTCAAAACATCCATTCGATGTCACTATTGTATGGCTGACGCCGTGTAAGAATTCAATTAAAATCGCACACAAGGGTAGCCTATATCAGATGAAGCCACACGATATTTTATAAATACGTTTACATGACAACCGTAAGAGGCAGTCGATTTTGCGATAAAGTGGCTCAGTTATTTTGTGTTTGACGTCACAGGCCTGTTGTAATGAGAAGTCGTTATCACGACTGTGTAGTATAAAACCGAATGAATAATTCGAAGGTCTACTACACATTTACCAAGAAGACAACGATTGCAAGAAAACATTATGATGAACGCAGTTTGGAGGTATAAAACCAGTATACCTTTACGAAACAGAATATTTAGTTACTAATGAAAAAGGATAAATTAGAGAATTTAAAAAAAGGTAAATTTAGAGAATGTAAAACGAATTAAGAAAAGAACTATGGAAGCTTCTTCGGTCAAAGAAAATTGGAGGTGAAAGAAAAAAAAAATTTTGAAAATTTTATTTGGAAATTGAAAACTTTCGGAAACGAAAGATAGTATTCTACGGGCAGTTAATGCTAATAAATGCAAAGAGGTTAACAAAAAGATATTTAATTTTCTTGATAAAAATTTCCAGGATAAAATTTAGTTGTTGGTTTATTGAATTTGAGAAGAATTTATCAGAAACAAACATCCCGAATTAAGACAGAAATAGTTTTCTGAAAACTATTCAGGAGCCTCTAAAAGGGTAAGACTAATATATAAAGACTATCTGGACAGAAGGAAAGTAGTGATAGGATGAAGTACTGCAAGGATAAAAACGCCAGAAAACAAGGAAGTTACAAGTAATTTTCCGAGGTCCACATCTGGGCAATATCAGAAAAATGTTAGTAGTAAAAAAAAAAACAGTTATAAGCCTACTGCTTTGAAAACACTCATTCGTCTGCATAAGGATTCTGATTCTGTGTATTAAGTTTAAAAATTAATAACGTAAAGTGTGTAATATTGTAAAATATCGGAACAGAGTGTCTCTGTACGCTTTTTTTGAAATTATCATGACATTGGTAATTATAAATATGATGCCTCGTTTATGAAGTCAAAGCTGTTGATTGAATATACAAAGTGGGTCTTAAAATTAATTTACAGAAAACAGCATATTATGTGTAGGGCTAAAATTGAACGAAATTGTGATAGAGGGTGGAATTATAAGACAGTACCATGAATGTAAATATGTGGGGAGCACAGTTATCTAAGAGGGAACTTGCGATAACGTTAAAACTGTAGATTCACTCAAGGACTTACTCAAGATATCTAATAACTAAACTCTTTGGTCTAGTCATCAAGTATGAACGTTAAAATTAATTTATATAGAATAGCTGTGCAACCAAATAAAACATATGTATCCGAGGCAAATGGCAAAAAAGAATAAAAAAAAATTAGCGACAGGTGAAATTGATTGTTTAAGAAGATCTTGTCGGATGTCCCGGCTGCACCATGTAAGAAAATAAATGACGTCATAAGGGAGCGGGTAAATGTTATAGAAAATATTGATGGGATAGTTGAACAACGTAGTTTGATGTGGTACGGACAGCGAATGAGCAAGAGAGATAGCCTAGAAGGATATAAAATATCATCCACTCATCGCAGAAGAAAGGTAGGACTCGAAAAACCTGTTGACAGGATGTAGAGTGGGAATATGATGAGAAGGGATTTACAGGAGACGGACCGGAAAAACAGCAATTACTGGCGGTTGAGATGCCGGATGCGACGAATGTCGTACCTTCTGCGCCACACGCGCGCACATGCGTGTATGGTGTGCATACTTTCATTTCAACTGTATTAGCAACGGCATGTTTCCCCACAGAGTACAAACCCACTGGACTGTATCGTGTAACGCTGGCGGGATTACTGTTTGGGAATTAATAGAAGTTAAATACAGCAGCGTATGTTTGTATTTGCAACACAAATGTACGGAATCGTATGGACGGTGGATTAGTCGCCGGCCAAAGGAAATCCTCTGATAAGGTCTGAGCGCTGGGTATGAAAGGAACTTTATACAAGCTCACGGCAGTAAGGAAACGGTTTGGACTACCGAATGAACGGCGGCATGTACCGTTTCCGCTTGTAGTCAATACTGCTGTATTTAGATTCCCTTCATATCGCCGGTTTATATTAAACAAGAGTCTGGACAGTACAAAATTTCTCGCTCTCTTTATTAAGCTATGAATACGCTCTACTGCGGTGTTTATAAAACGTATCCTGTATGTAACCAGCACTATATAATGAATATATTGAACAGATATGGGTATAGACTGAGGGTGTTTTAGGAGTCGAAACCCTCCCCCAAATGTTTTCTGCTAAAAAAAAAGCAAAAAATAAATAAAATAAATTGACACAGTAAGATAAAGCTACTGCTAGGATTAAACGTTAAATTAGAAGACCGAATGTGGATCTATGGAATCCGTGTGTCTTCATCCTGTGCGATGCTTTACGCCAGGCTCACCTCGAAAATAATCGAAGTGCCCCCCTGTAAAGAGGGCACGCAGCAGTTCTGGCTTTTTCGCACTTTAGAACTAGATTTCCATTGAACTCCTACAGTATGTTAATACTAAATGTGTGGGAAGAACCATAAACAGGTAATCTCATTGGCTTGTTCTCAATCTGCAACGATAAAACGATCTCAGCTGACTTGTTCTCAGTTGTCAAAACAATCTGGTTCTCTCCAGCCAGCTGGATGTACGCAATCAGAACGACGCCCAATGTGCTACGTAAGTCATTCGAAGCTGATAAACTATAAAGTTTAGTCATACTTGCTCCCCTACGCATGATATGTGTTGCCGTCAGTACTGCAACATAATTGCTATAAGTGTTTTAAATAGTTTTGCTAGTTAAAGGGTGTGTTTAAGGGTAAAAATTGCTAGTTGTCTCGTGGTTCACGGATGGTTCATGTTTTTATTCTAGCCAGCAGAGGGCTGTGGGTTCGTGTGCTGCGTCCCGAGCTTCGAATAGAGCTCCTGCCGCAGGAACCACAGATGGTGCTGGAGTTTAGGGTGCGGGCTGCTACCGGCCGAGAGTTTACAATTAATTAATTAACTGAGGGTGAGAGTTCGCCGAGGCCGGGGACAAGATTCACCTGGCAGAGATGGCTAGCCACCGAGAGCGTTAATGAGGTGGTTGCCCTGAAATCGGGCGGAGGGGCGATAGAATTACCGATAGAGTGTCCGTATAGTGGCGTTCAGGGAACGAACACGTAATGAGTCTCTAATGTTTTTGTTACAAGTCAGGTAGTGGGCTTTGCACGCCAAGCGCAATCCTCGGTCTAGGAGAGACTGAAACTATCGCTTATGGGTCTTGGCCAAGTAGCCCCATACGGGGATCGCGTAGGTAACCATCGGCACCACATAGGTGTTAAGACGATAAGTTTCCCTAGGCGGCGGGTCATAGAATTGCTGCAAAGCAGGGGACGGAGTGAATATAGTCGATTGCGGTTTACTTGCTCGGAATGTGTCCGCCAGGTGAGACGACGATCGAGGTGGATCCCGAGGTACTTAACCTCTCGAGACCAGGGCAAGGAGTGTCGCCTACGGAGCCTTAAGCTCTCCGTCTGTTAGGGAGCCTTAAGCGCCTACGGGTGTGCTCTGGACCGCGTTGGTATCGACCCTCCATCGCTCTGCCCACCCAACGTATTCGTCAAGCTGTTTCTGGAGCCAGATAACTCCCGTTTCAGCACGACGATCGACGGCATACACCGCCGTCTCGTTGGCAATTTTTTTTATCCTAGTTTTTGAGAGTATGCTGTCTTACCGAGTTGGAAAGTTTTACTCAGCCACCAGTGGAACAAATTAATTATTGATAGCGTAGTAATTTATTTCACATCAGATTACAAAATTCCTATATTCAACCGACTTTTGTTTACTGTTAAAATTTTATTACAAACGTGCCTATTGTTTACAACAGTTTTTCGACCTGTATTTAATAAATTGTTGTATTTTTTAGCTGTGTATTATTATTATTATTATTAATTTTATTTTTATTATCAAAGAAAATCAAATATGTTTTTATTTTTTACAAATCTGTATCCAATTTGGAATCAACCACACATTTGGCGCGATTTTGAAATGTTTGTTTTTGAGGATCAGCTGTGACCATTTTATAGACACCTTTTATTAATTTCTGAGTCAAACGAATAGACGCTGTTTGCTGCAAATATTTTCAAAT
The DNA here is from genome assembly GCA_034769895.1 of Magicicada septendecula. Taxonomy (NCBI): domain Eukaryota; kingdom Metazoa; phylum Arthropoda; class Insecta; order Hemiptera; family Cicadidae; genus Magicicada; species Magicicada septendecula. The sequence goes on from CM068369.1 coordinate 584,272,481, forward strand.
AAGTACTCTCTAAGGTGAAGTTTAAAAAACTTATCATCATCATCATCAACATCATCTTCTTCTTTTCCTTCTTCTTCATCTTTTTCAACAAGGATTTAACCAAAATGGTTAGTTCCGGTCCCAAGCAGACAGACCAGAGCAGGTCACTCCAACACTTCTGCCGGCGGCCCACACCTCTTCGTTCTTGCGGCTTATAATTCCATAGTTTTATGGAGATGCGGCAGTCATCAATTCGATTGAGATGTACCAGCCATTTTAGCTGATATCGGGCAATCCTATCAAGTATATTCATTATATTCTATTGGTATGCCATACGTCGACATTTCTTTTGCGATCTTGAAGACTAAATCCTGCTACGTGCCTGAGAAATCTCATTTTGCCCGCTTGAACACGATTGGCCTGCGACTTCGTTAAAGTCCAATTCTCAGCCCCATACAAAAGTGTCTGGAAGGACGTCACCTCGCAGAACGTCAGGCGTGTTTCTTTCCTCGTTAATTTCAGAGTTCCGCTGATGGTCCCACACGTATGGTGTAACGCAAAATTTGAGCAATTGCAAATTTTACTCAACCAACTATGCTGAACGCAAAGAAATGGGTGTGTTTTAGAAAGCGGGGAGGTAATGAGACGCCTGAACCGTTAGGCGGCATTACTTGAAAGAAATTAACTTGTAAAAAAGCTGTAGAGTATAGCGGTAGGTTGGCAACGCCGGCCTTGGGGCTGACGACTATAAGAAAGGTAATTTTAGGCTGTCACGTTTTGGAACATAACTGTCATAAAATGTATTATTCGCTAGGATATTAGGGGTGTTGGCCAATGTTGTAAACTTTAAGTGCATGTAACAATAGATACCGTTATGTGAGAGAGAGAGCGATGTGTAAGTGAGATAAATATAGACGCTAGTTTTTTAAGCATGTGGAACGCGGAAAAACGTTGGGCGAATCAGAAAAAGCGTCATGTGTTGCGCGGGAGGTTTTCGCTAAGCAGATTGGGCGATTTTGTATTTAGCGGTAGTTTAAACCTATAGGATCGTTTTTCTATCGATAGTTGGTAAGGGAAATTCAAAGCAAGTATAAAATATGAACTTGGAGAGAAATTAGTTAGCCTTCTTTATATCGGCGAAACTACACGGAAGAGACTTGCGTACGCTGTTTTGCGTTAACTATGTATTTTAATAGTAATGTAAGAATAAAGTAAATTCGCAGAAGTAAACAGAAGTACGGGAACGCGATAATTACTAACACTAAAGTTATAAAGTTTCATAAACCGTAATAAGTAAATGAGTGAATGATCGGAGTAATAACAAATAACAAGAAGTAATACTACATATAAATTTCCATCAATTCGATACGTTGTGGTGAAATCACTGAAGAAGGCTAATTAGTTCGGGATAAAGTCACGACGGTGTGAGATAGTCGAGCCGCACGCGACGCGAACTGTGTTAGATGCACTTAAGGTCAATTCAATAATCGTTGTAACCAGAGTGTATAATTATACGACATAATTGTATATATAACCAATATTTCAAGTGTAGTGTACATCTGTGATAAAGTGAATTAGTGCATTCATAACCAGGATTAACACGCAACAAACAGCTGCTGACGACTCATCGACCTGCAACATCTTCAGGACTACGCACATCGGAAGGATTTGCCACGCAAGTAACAAACAGATGAACAGTTGATTCTATATTGTTTGATAAATATATATTTGTAATCAAATATAGTGACTCAATTTGTCTGAAAAGAACTCATTGCCACTAAATAATATTCAAATTGTAAGGTAAAACTATCAAAGTCATATTAAGAAATTTTGTAGTATATAAATGCAAATGATTAATTAAAAGTTGATTGATATATTTTAATTTGTGTTTATTTATTACTGGCGCCCTGAGGTACAATCAAGAGTCGGTACACTGGAGTAAGTGTTATAGATTATTAAGTAAAAATATTAATATTATCAGTGATTAAAGTAGTTTGTGAACCTTATTTCTCACATGCTCGTAGGCCAACATAATATGCAAATCAATAATCTAACTTTTTCATAAAGTGTTTAAAAGGAATAAATCCCAATTTTAGTACCAAGCCACGTGTTGTTCAATCAAATATATTGCAACTCACCGTCTGCGGCTTTTTGAAACAACGTCTTCACTATAAAGTTGACATGTTTCAGGACACTTGTCCCATCCTCAGAACTTAAAATATTCGTGTATCATTTAACGTTGATACAGTAGTCAAATAATTAAAATATTAAAATCCAATAAAAAAAAAAAAAAAACCCGAGCGCCACGGTTACACGATGTACATCGTACGGTGACTGACCGCGCACTGAATTACGTCTGGCTCCCACCACGACAATAGCCCAAGGCAGTGTCGTACAATACATTCGACTTGAAAAGCAGTTGATCATTTAAACAACTGATACCAAGCCGCGTGTTTTAAATGATCAACTGCTTTTCAAGTCGAATGTATTGTACGACACTGCCATGCGTTATTGTCGTGGTGGGAGCCAGACGTAATTCAGTGCGCGGTCAGTCACCGTACGATGTACATCGTGTAACCGTGGCGCTCGTTTTTTTTTAAACATTTATATTGGATTTTAATATTTTAATTATTTGACAACTGTATCAACGTTAAATGATACACGAATATTTTAAGTTCTGAGGATGGGACAAGTGTCCTGAAACATGTCAACTTTATAGTGAAGACGTTGTTTCAAAAAGCCGCAGACGGTGAGTTGCAATATATTTGATTTTTCATAAAGGCTTATCAAGAAGTGTATTACAATGGTCGAACATGTGCAGCTTCTTCACCACATCATTGTTTGTAACGTAAGTTACATTACAACCCAGATATTCAAAATTATTGATCTACTTGATCTACTCCAGAACAGTACAATTTACAACAATTTTTGTTTGTATGGGATTAGCTTCATGAAAAGCCGTCGCTTTGGTTTCCAATGTGGAGATCTGTAATCCGAAGTTCTTACAGATTCGACCCAATGAGTGTACAACCATCTGGAAGCCGATTTCCGGGTTCGACAGGATACCTGGTCATCAACTGCAGAGTGTTCCGCACGTGTCAATTGCAGAGTTATCGGAATGTTTATCTACCAATTGTGTATGGAGTTGTCTGTATGTAAATTAAAAAGGGAATGTGGTAATGGGCGCCCTTGTGGTACTCCACAACTGATCAGGCCCTCACTAGGAGTTGTTCTCCGTCTTCCTGTGTCAGATAACATTTTGTTTCCAACATAGATTAGAGACTTTGCATGGCTCTAATGAGGTGTTGCGGGATCCCTTTCTTTGCCATTTTTGCTCACAGCCTGCACCTATTTACTTATCTATAGTTGAAAAATAAAATAATAATACAAAAAATTTAACACTGTCAGCGTCTGTAGACGAGAAAGAAAATTTCTGGTAGACCACACATGCAAGAACATTAACAGCAACATGGAAATTCTACAACAACACATGAAAGGCCGAAAACTGGGCACTTAAAATGGAAAGTCCGAAAAATAGAAATATACAAACACACAAAAACCCATAGAGACAACATCCTATACGAACAGGCACAATTTAAATCTCTCTCTCTCTCTCTCTCTCTCTCTCTCTCTCTCTCTCTCTCTCTCTCTCTCTCTCTCTCTCTCTCTCTCACACACACACACACGCACGCACACAACAACAACAACAACGATCTTTCGAACGACGGCGCCGTCTTAAAAACAGGACGGACAACGCTCCTAGCGGCTGCCTCTGATGAAGGTCGTAATCAGTAAATGCTGATTCAGGCAGTGAGGTAAAACTTTTAATTTAAAATAATTGTGTTGCTGAATAATATATCATAGTTAGTGATAACACTTGAAAACGTCATGGACAACAAAATTTAAAAAAAAACTTAGTTAACAATCACCCCGCCACAGAAAAATCCTAGCTACGCCATTAAATTTATGTGACGATATGAAACATCTACCGATTGTTCCAGGAAAAGGCAAAAGAGTTGAAAAGAAAATTTGATTAAATCCTAAAGGGCTATAAGCATCGAACGTATGACCGCTTGACCAGAACATTCAAGCGCTATTGTTAACCAAAATATACGTACGTTCCACTGTTACGATATATGTTTGTTTCATGTCCCTTAGTGCAAACCGAGGGCGAACAAAATAAATGGAAATAGAGTACGCATCCTGTGGGAAATGTGGTGTGTAAACAAGCTGATTTACTATTTTTTTGTTTGCCTACAAAACGTTGTGCTTGTATGCTACATTTGTTCCAACTGTATTCAAACGAAACCGCTGTAAATGATTTGCTGTGGTTTTGGAAAAATTACAGTAATCTCACGAGGGTAAAATAAAACTTCGTTGTAAAGATTATTAACTATCGTCGAATTATATTGTAACAAAATATAACAATTTGTTTTTGCTTTGTACATTGCTTTTGTGATTACACAAAACACAAAATTGTTTGTGGAACAATTCCAATAACGACAGAGAGATTAATGATAAGCAAAACAACTAAGGGACGGCTAGAGTCGCAACGGGCAATGTCCTTTCTGGTTACTTTAACGCGCAACCTGAAGAATAAAGGAATTCTGTGGATAAACAGGTGAGACTGTAGTTGGAGATATCAGTAACGTAGCGATGTATGTTTCAGGCTTTACATCCCCTCTCCCAATCAGAAGAATAAAGGAAAGTCGACATGTTAGAAGTTTAGTTAATATGCTGGTAAGAAAGCACTACGTCACGGATTAAGTAATTAAAGTTCCTAATGTACCGGTATTCATACCCCAGATTTATGGTCCGCTTTAATTAATATGTTTACTAAATTGAATTTTGTTTATTTAAGATTATGTTTTTCTCAAGCTGGATTCTTTGTAAGTTACAGGTCAGTGGTTTTTCTACGTTAACATAATATATGAAATTTTACTTGATATTGAGTATCCATTGTGCGTTGGCTACACTCTGAATTTCCCATCCTCGTTCCAGCGTTGCCGTTGTCACTTGGTGTTTAAAATGTTGTTGATCCGAACACGGTCGTTTCCACTTTCCACGTCTGTCCCGCACTCCTGTGTCATTACATTACCAAATTCTCACGCAAAGGTCAAATTTTACATACTACGAGTCGCTTGTAATTTCACTTATTTATTCAAAGTTCCGCATTCAAGATAATTATATCGATTGACCTTGATACAGTTCGTATATAGTTCATACAAGCATCGCGTACATTGTCCTTGTTTATATTGCAATGGTACATATCTTCACCTAACAATAATGAAGAAACATGAAAAATAAGTTATTTAAAATAATTAACACTAGAATAAAAAGGGATGAATCCGAGATTAAAGAATGGGTGATTCATAAATAATAACACGATCAAACGTATTAAGGTAATCAGAAAAGTAACCTCTAATAATAAAAAAGCAACAAACAACGAACCGAAATGTTAAATAAGATAATACCTGGCGATTTAACTACAATGACCCAATAGATGGTAAGTGAGAGAGTAGAACCAGCCCCAAAAAACCAAGAATATAAAATAAATTATGACAATTGTAAGTGAGAACTAGAACTAGCCACCACACTAACATAAGAGTGTATAAATAATAAGAACAATGATGAATAAATAATTAGCATGGAAGTGTGAAGATATAATCAGCCATAATACCACAGAAGTGATATATAAAATATGGCAAAGTGAAGTAAACATAGTGAAAGAGTACGAAACTAGTGTCAAACCAAGAAAAAAGACTAATCGATGGTAAATTGTATATAATAACGATGATTGTAAAAACTGACAAGCAGTCTAAAAATAGAAGTATTAATTGTTAAGGATTTAAGATGTAGAAGGGTATTTTCCAATAATGACAGAGAGATTAATGATAAGCAAAACAACTAAGGGACGACTAGAGTCGCAACGGGCAATGTCCTTTCTGGTTACTTTAACGCGCAACCTGAAGAATAAAGGAATTCTGTGGATAAACAGCTGAGATTGTAGTTGGAGATATCAGTAACGTAGCGATGTAGGCCTATGTTTCAGGCGTTACATCCCCTCTCCCAATCAGAAGAATAAAGGAAAGTCGACATGTTAGAAAGTTTAGTTAATATGCTAGTAAGAAAGCACTACGTCACGGATTAAGTAATTAAAGTTCCTAATGTATTTAAGACGAATTAAATAATTATGTTGAATATTTTCGACCTGAGGTTAGGCCTGTGTCTTCTAATCCAATGAGAAACAGGAAGCCTACGAATGTTTATTCAATCCGCAGTGTCTCTGACTCGGTTTACGATATTTATAGAACACTAACTTATTCCGAAATATGTTCCAAAATATTTCTACATTTTTGCTTGTTATTCGAAACTTACACAGGTGTGGCGTACAAGTTTCGATCCGTGTTTAATAACTAAGTGCTTGATGGCCATTATCCTAATAATTGTTTTCCTAAAACAATTAAAATCTCAAAACGCGTCCGTTATTCCAGAGAATGAAGTTCGCAGTTGGGAACACCATTATGACAACTGCGCTGGCAAAGACATATTTGCACATCTTCAAGCGGCGCAAAATTTTAACGTTTGTTTTTAAACGATTTGCAGTGGTCATTTTATGAAAATCTTTCATTTCTGTGACAAAACAAGTAAGCCTATAGACCGATTTAATACCATTTGCCGAAAATTTACAGACACGTACCTTATCTCTTCTTCATAATGGCGACGTCTGGTTGAAACAGTTCCCGATATTCTCCACTTACTACACCTCCCACAATTTGAAGGGAAAATATCCAGCTGTGAATGAAGGAGTTGCAATTTTAATGACATATTGAAACTAATTTTTTTTTGTACGCTTTGATTTAGTTCGCTTACGATTTCTCGGCAGTGTCTTCCGATTTGTTATTTCCAAGACAGATGTTGCATACAGTAAGCGTGACTCCAAGGTACTGGTAGGAACACAAAGTTTTGGAAGCGCAACACGTTTTGTCTCCAATGATCACCAGGGACCCTCCCCCCCGTATATTATTTACGGGGGACGAGGTGAAAAGGACCGGACCCCCAGAGGGTCGAAAAGTTGTTGAATTTTGTTAATCTCTTAATTTTCAGACTGTTTTATTTTAATTTTGCACAGCTGTGTACACTAATATAGTGGTAGTTCTTTTTTAATATGCAAACGGGTTTATTACACAGTATTAGGGCACACGTTCGAAATATGAAATGTAGGAACAATATGAAATTTCAGTCAATAAGTCTCTTTTAAAGATGTTTTTTTTCAATATCCTGTATTTGTATTGTCATTACCGTTTACTTTAAACTGATTTCAGGACGTTATCACGCGTTTTTCAGCCACTTTAAAGATAGTAATGTTCATTAGTCTTAACTTGTTTTTTCTTTTCTATGAGACATCTGGAGGCGGATTGTCCAGGAGGCCAAGGCTCTCCAAGACCTGTAGCGCCAATTGGCCAATACAGAGAGAGAGAGAGAGACGAACCCGACCCCCGGACTCCCCTAAAGCCAAATTCTAGATACGCCACTGATGATCGCCTTTTGCTTATTCTGTGCTGAGGCTACAATACAGCCTTGAAATGTGTGCGAGTTCACAGATTCCTCTGCTCGCACGATGAAATGGGCGTAAGGTTGAAAGCAATATACGAAATGTGGAGCGCAGCAAAATTACGTTAAAAGATGGCGTTCCGGAGGGGGAGAAACAAACAGAAAGTGGTAATTTACGCCGTAGGTAATTAAATACAAACCGCTGGGCGAGAGAGAGAGAGAGAGAGAGAGAGAGAGAGAGAGAGAGAGAGAGAGAGAGAGAGAGAGAGAGAGAGAGAGAGAGAGAGAGAGAAGTGGAAGGATTTAAAAACAGGTCAATTACACAGTTTTCAACCGGAAACGAGCAGGCTTTGCTAAGCGGAACTTTCTAAGCCCGGCAAAAAACCAAGTCGAACACAGGAAAACACAGTGAATGATGGACGCCACGGGGGAGCGAGGAAATCGTGTTTTAAAAGGAAAACAAACCAAGTGGGGGTAGTGAAAGTCTAAATATACTTAGAGCGAACCACTCGGAGTCGTCGTTAATTGTTTAAAGCGAATTTACAGTTTGCGTTCTTTCACATCTCTTTTAAGCTTCCCAAACTGTTTTTCCGTTAAATCTTTATAAGTACGGAATAATTATTAGGCCTATACAGAACTTTTAAATTCCAGAAGATTATTTATTTTCCTAAAACTTTAGCACAAGGAAAATATAGTATTCATGAAAATTGGCGACTTCCGGTTTTCCAACCAACATATCTACTTTGAAAAAAGTACTTATCTACCTAAGTTAAAAAAATTAATTTTTTTTTTTAATTGCATCTATCTGTCTGGCCGTGGATAGTTACGAAGTACTGAAATAATAAAGATTTCTTCTTATTTTCTCTTCCCCTTCTCGTTTTCTTTATCCTGTTCCTTTCCCTTCTTTTCCTTTTTATTTTATTCATTTCCTAATACCTTATAATGCAAAACCTGTATTAGATGTATTGGTTAAAATCGCCTTCTTAACCAGATCATTGCTTACAACACAATCACTTCATAGACACAAAAAACATAACACTACTCCACAACATACAAAAAGGTAAAAAAATGGATTTGTTAGAAATTTTAGAAATTAAAAAAGCAATAAAAAATAACAAAAATTTAACCAATGAACAGACTGAATTTTGTGTATCCCCTTTATTAAAATCTGTTATTTAGTTTAGTTTATTTTATATTATTTTGAATGTTCATCATTATTTTAAATTTTGCATTCAGTTTATATTTAGTTCAGTTAATTTTATATTTTGCATTCATGATTGTATTTAGTTTTTAAAGACACCTGACCTTCCCTTGTCTCATGCACACACTCCCCCCTCGCCATCACAACACAGATGTTCCAGATACGCCCTAAACAGATGTTCACCACCTACAATTCACTAACATCCTGTGTTCAGTAATTTCATTCACTCGCTCTTTGACAATGGCTTAGTTAGTAAAAACAGCTGTCAGAGTTAATTAAAAAAAAAAAAAAAATTTGTGAAGCTTACCAAGTGTTTTTATATATTTTACAAAACCTTTGTATTAATATGTTTCACCAAGTGCCCAATTAGTCATCAATTAATATAGAAAAAATTGTTTTTTCCAACCACAAGACCTATTCCGGTGACGAATGACCAATGTGAGCGTACTCGTGTACATGTTGTCAGTAAGAAAGCAGTGAATAGCAACTGGTTGTACATTATGTACATACTTACTCAATGCAACTCTAAACGATACTCAGCTGTTGCCATACCTGCAAACAAACGAAAGTGCATTAGAATTACGATTTCATAACGTATTCTTTGGTGTACTAGACAATTAACAATAAATATTTATACCTTGTAATAACTGAAGACAACCGCTTTACTTCATCTTTTTTTTTATAAAATCTTAGTCTACTTATAAAACTATAACGTCGAATCTGACAGTAAATTTAAACAGTCGTCATCACAGTGAATTACGAGCATAATCGACTATATAAATTTCACTTTTGATTGAGCGAAGCGAGTTATCAGTTTTTTTTACTCAACGGTTTGGCGTTTCTCTGTCCATATGTCTAAGTATTTGGGTCGTAGAATTCTGAGCATTTCATGGACATCACATATAACGAATGTTGAAGTTCTTAGAAAGATGAAGAAAGATAGGTAAGTTATTAACACAGTGATAAAAAGCCCGATTATAAAACACAACACTTTACTAATAACCACTTGAACGCACACAGTATCGCCCGACAATAAACTCGAACCGTACTGTAATATATCGCAACTATAAATGAAACTGAACGTCGTCGAGTACTGGTATTTATACCCCCCCCCCGAAATACTAGATTATTCCATACTGCGCGTTAGCTTCAACTACGACGTAATTAATTGCGGCCTTGCGGCCAGATAAGATAGTTTCAGTATCTGGGACATGGCATGAGAAATGAACAGAGCTTTTACTTATTGTAGTCCATGGTACAGGGAAAGGTCTTGGAAAGAGAGGAGTTGGGCGACCGAAAAGTATCATGGCTGAGAACTGTAAGGACCTGGTTTGCCATGAATACAACTGACTTATTCCGTACAGCAGTGCGGGAAAGTTAAAATAGCCTGTATGATATCCAACATCCGAAATGGATAAGACCTATCAGAAGAAGAAGATCAAAGTAAACAGAATTTTAACCAATATCTCAAAATAGTGTTCCGTTTTGGAATAGGCCAAAATTTTAGAACACCAGACTCTAAAAAAGCGTAAAAAATGTCATAAGCTTTTTAAAGTTCATGGGTTTTATCAAATAACAGAGAATTTAAACCAAAATATGAATATAGTAATAGTAAACCAAAATATCAGACTAAAGGAAATTTTAGTCTACACCCGCATTCAGTTTTTACTTTGAAAATGTTTCCACACTTGAGGCGTCACGGGCCGAAAGTGGAAGTAAAGATTTTGTTAAAATGTTGAGAGTTTATGTAAGGCATATTTAAGACACCTGCTCTCCATTAAAACACTATAAAATTGTCGTTTTGTACATTTATAGAATAATTAGCTTTGAAACTTTTTGTATTATTTATAACCTAGTCATTTGTATAAGATTAAAAAATGCATAAAAAATATTATAAAAAACACAAAACCGTAAAACATGAGAATCAATTTATGGTCATCTCTTCTTATAGTTTCTCAGCTGAAACTAAGAATGATATGCAAGAACTTATTTCTCAAATTGACAATATTAAAGTTTATTAATTTGATTGTATCTATGAATAAAAGCGGGTTTTGCAGTTTAGAAAGCTTACTAATTGTTAATTTCTAAAATATTAAATCGTATATTATTGGATATATGATTTACAGTACTCTTATTTAAAATATGTTTTTCTATTTGATGTACTAACGCTTGTTTATTAATCGCTGTACTGTTAGTTTTTAATTAAAAACGCGTAGACTTCTGTAAAATGTAGGTTCATTTTGGAGTGTTTGGAATGTAATTTGATTAGTTGTAAATTTACAACGTTTGCAAAAACTCACTAGTGTTTATTAACTTTTTCTGCGTCTGGCTAAATTCGTTTTGTATTTTCCTGATTTGTGAGTGTGTGTGTGTGTGTGTGTGTGAGAGAGAGAGAGAGAGAGAGAGAGAGAGAGAGCGAGAGGTGGGGTGCGCGCGTTAGCGGGCGTTGACCTGTTGTGATTTATCGGAGCTGATACGAAAGAGAATTATAAAGTCATCGGCTTAACCCTGATATGGAGGTTTAATTTATTTGAGTGGTGATAAAAGGTCACAGGGGCGATCGCACATACTCACACACACAGCTTTAGCTGGCGTTATGTGTCATCCCCTGGTAATGTTACGCCATTTTACGCAATCTGGGCAAATTAATCACCTATTGACTGTGAAGAGTTGATACGGTAACAAACTCGTGTGAATTTTTCGTTTTTATGTAATTTTCAGTGTTTGCCATTGAATTAAAATACATTTATGCTATTTTACCACATTCTGCCACCTTTTAGTTGGCTACAGTTGTTTAATTCGAGTACACGTTGTTACGACGTTCGCACGGATCATCGTGTTTTACAGTGGAAACAGAATAATTGACACAAGATGAAATTACTATTTATAACTTAAATTAAAAATGTGTTGGTAATAAACACGGACTCAGTTACAAATTTTCAACCTAAAGAATGTTCAAAACAGAGTAACATAACAAACAATAAATGTTTTGTTGTTTACTAACAGAGTCGCACTATGTAAGGGTACACAATAATCACTTTACACTGTAATATATTTTTTTTATTTAACAAATAAATTCAAGTGGATTATTCTGTTTACGAGTTCTTATCTGCTTTAATATTTTGTTAATTTTTTATTTTCAGTTCTTCACGCATTTATGTTATTTGGTAATTAATGTGGTCTTCCCTGTCTTGTTGCTTAGCATGTCTTTATTTTAATTAGTGGTTTCGTTGTTAGACTTGTTTATACCTCTCACTTACCATATCTATTGGGTTTATCACGTTATTAAGTTCTCTTCTTCTAATACTCATCATAATTACGATATTACATTTCTTTAACATTTATCTTTCTTCATCCATTGTTTTGTTTTAGCATGGTACCAGAATACTCTGCTTAATACACATTTATTTGTAAGTTTCCTTTCATTTATTATTTGTTCTAGTACTTAGTCATTTATTATTTCTTTATCTGAATAGTTCTTCTATGCATGGTGGTGATATGTACCGCTACAACACTAAACCCGCAAGTTACAATAACAAACAGTCACTCCAAACCGCACTGCAATGTCGCAGGTCAGTGATAACATACGAATCGGAAGCTTGCATTCTTACAACTGGCGTCTACACTCCAAAAGTGTTGAATGAAAAATAATCGGGAAACTTTATGCCCCTGAAAATACAACTGGACGATGAGGAACAGTTGTGAGTTTGATGCTGTACTGCAGACAGAGGATATTATACGATTTATTAAGCCCAGAATGATTGCATGGTTAGAGCGTGTGGAGAGAATGGAAGAAGACAGGCAACTGTGAGGAATGGAGTGTGACTGCAGTCGTGGGTTTTGTTCTTGTTTAATTGAATGTGACTTCCTACCAATATTTATGAATATCACACACACACACACACACACACACACACACACACACACACACACACACACACACACACACACACACACACACACACACACACACACACACACACACACACACACACACACACACACACACACACACCTGCGCGGGTGTGTGTGAGCATGCGTTTGTCGCTGCCATTCTCCGGTAAACCGCTTTCCTCACTCTTATTCTATTACTCGTCCCTAAGTTATCAGCTGTCTATCTCGTCCACTTCATCTTTGCAGGACCTTGGAGGCCTTCCCTTTTTCATAAAATATTTGAATTTTGACTTTTTTGCATAAAAAAATTGCTAACTCACAGACAAAGTACGTTAAGAAATCAGGTAAAATTTTTGCAAAAGTAAACCCAACCGCTCCTGAGGAAAAGATACATGAGGATGAGGTTTGTAAATTTAACATAGGCAAGATATGAGGTGTATAAGCTGTATAAAGACAATGATCTGGCCACCACCACCGACTGCATAGATTGCAATGGACAGGACACATCATTAGGATGGAAGACAACCGAATAACTAGGAAGCTACTGTTTAGTCAGATCGAGGGTAGAAGGCCTGTCGGAAGACCCAAGACACGCTGGATTGACACAGTGGCGAGGGATGCTGATAATTTACTTAAAATAAAACGATGGACATCGATCACCAAGGACAAGGAAAAATGGAGGTGGATGATTATGGTGGCTAAGGTTCGACTTCGAACTGTGACACCATAGAAGAAGAAGAAGATATGAGGAACAGAGTGGCCTCAAGTAACCTTACTTTCTAGTAATCTGATTTCCGTGGCATTTATATTTATAATCAGGGAGCCATAAAACGTCTTTCGCTCCATGCAACCGGTACATAAGAAGGTTGGAGAGCTTTGTATTTTATGCTGTTCAACTGATGGTTTATAATGTATTCAATGGAAACGGGCAGCACGAAGGTCGCCCTTCCAAATCTTACTTCTCCCTCTGAGTTCTATTTATCAGTTGTGTACATTCCAGTTTGTTATTCTGTTTAGGTCACACAGGTAGTAGCGACCCGAGTAGCTACAATACAGTGGGCTTGAAGCTTCTGTTCAAAATGAAATTATTGTATTTCAGTCTTGGGCCAGTACAACGGGGCCACTGATTAAACGCATACACATACTAATGAAAGTTTATTCAGTCGCGTATTACCAGGTTTCTAATTAAAATTTTATTTTGTAGGAATGCAAGTCTGGGACGATACTGGCTGCAGAGAAGATACTTTGGGGCACAGAGAGAAAGGGTAGACGGGAGGTAAGTGCGGTTCAAACCGAGTGTGGAGCACAATTTATGGACGAGCAGCTGAGAGTCACTCAGAAGCAGTTGCGTTTCTTTATGCGACTTCTGCCAACACGTTTTAAAATAATTTCCCTGCGGAAATCAGATATTGCATCTCTAGCTGTCTGCTTAAATTATATAAATTATCACTGGTCTCTAGTCTTACGCTCTCTCTCTCTCTCTCTCTCTCTCTCTCTCTCTCTCTCTCTCTCTCTCTCTCTCTCTCTCTCACTCTCTCTCTCTCTTCTACTGACTGTATTCTGAATTAAATACATTTAATTTATCGAACACGTTGAATACATGTGCCTGTCGCTATCCACACATTACTTCTTCTCAGCTGTCTGTGCTCGTGAAAGTGTATGCTGTTATCTTTTTGCTAGTGGCTTCTCCATTTGGTCATAATTTTTACCTATTAGTTAAAATTTTTTCAGAAAATTAAAATAATTTAATTGGAATTATCAACAGCTTTTAATTACTATAATTTCTTATTACGACGCAGACTATATGTTTAGAAAATTGAAAGAGGAGTACGAGAAATGGGGTCTAAACATAAAGACTACTAAAACCATCGATGTATACTATATGGATCGCGTGCTGCATTCACTGAATTCGGTCCGACCGCTGCATCAGTGGTTGGCAAGAACACTGCATATGCTATATACTGTACCTGTACAAAGTCTGACATTTCTGCTTTGTTATAGCTTTTGTTGCTTTAGCGGATTATATTTTGCGTTAAACGGTATAGCTGTGTCATTTTAACAATTAATGACTCCAAAGTGGGAGGTTTTTTAATAAGTTCTTTTCCAAAATAAACTCATTTGTTTCACTGTAAAATTTCAGTATTCTGACACATTATTTAAGTTTCTCGCTAAGTTCTGTTGCGTTCATAAACAGTTCTGTTGCGTTCTTATTTATGAACATTTATTATTGAAGCCAGACGAATAAAGATAAGAATAAGGGAAACAAAGAATAAAAGACGTGAGCCGTAAACTTTAAAATGTTTATTGCGTAAAAGAAGATGGCGTATACGCTCGCCATGGTCGTTAAAGTGTTCAATAAGCAATGCTAATTTACATTAATTTTTTTAATTTTATTTAATTAGCTACGTATTAACTGTTTAAAAATTGTTTACATTAAACATTACTAAATAATACAAATTTATTTAACTTTTGGCAGACACCAAGCTTAGAGAAGGTAGCTGCAGCGGTTCTTTCCTTAGCAGTATTATAGCACAAGATTTTATAAAATAATGTCACTATTAATTTGATAAGTTTCACTTCATGGCTGTCTTCAGAAAAATCATTGTCTGAAATATGTTTTCTAAACACTGTGCCGGTAAAGTTTTTCCAAGCTGATATAATCATTTTTTGGTATTAAGTTTACTGTCAGATATAATCAATAAATTATACATATATTTTACAATATTTAAAACGTCTAATGACGCTCAAATTAATTTTCTGCTTGATACAAAATCAGTAAAATGAGTGTAAACGCTTAAGTTATTGTCATCTGTTATATCAGTTAGGCAAAAGTAAAAACAAACTGTTATAATAATAAAATCTTCATAAGCACATATTTTCAGTAGAACTGTCCCAAATGTAATAATTGTAAACTGTTAAAACAAGTGCATTACTGACTGAATGACTCGTTTAATACACGTGTTAACTTAGCGCGAAACGCTTTGTTGCCAACCATTGTGTGGGAAGCTATATGTGCTTCGGGCCGTTTTCTGCCTTTCACTTTGCCTGTCAGCGCGCGATCCATATAGTATACATCGATGACTAAAACAGAATATCTGAAAATAGGAGACATGCAAGAAGAAGACCCAAAGCTGCAAATTCATAGAATCGGAAAGTGTAACGAATTCAAATATTTGGAAACCATTATTTCATAAGATGGAACAAAAAAAAATGACATTAAAGTAGGATACAGCAGAGAAAAAAGGGTATTCGTTTGCTAAACTCGTTACTTTGGTCGAACAATATGAAACTTCAAACTAAACTGGCAATCTACACAACTATTGTAGAGCCCATGTTAACTTATATCTGCGAATGCTGGAAACTTTCAGATAAAGAGAAAAAGATGATAGAAACTTTGGAAATTGACTTCTTAAGAAGAGCGTGTAATATTTCTAGATTGCAACATGTTAGAAACAAAGATATAAGAAGGAAAACATGGCGTATATTTACAACAGCAGAAAGAATATAATCCAGACAGTTGCTATGGTATGATCACGTAATGAGGATGGAGGAGAAGCGATGGCCAAAGAAAGCATTGACTTACACACCACAAAACAGGAGAAGAAAAGGAAGACTGACAACACAATTGAGAACAGTAATTAGGAATGAGAGATCGAGCTATTGAAGATGACGACTGGAAGAATAGGGAGAAATGGCGATCGAAATGCGGGAAATGCTCTAGTCTCCAGAGCGTTCTAACGCTTGTAAACACGCAAATTATGCTCGCCGCGCCGCCCGAAAATGGAAGATTATTCTGGAATCTCAGCGGGTGATACATATGAGCATTAAGCGGCCGGCAAAGTTCAGTTTACATTTGGCGATTTTAGAGTACGGATCGAAGTGATTGTTGCGGTTTAGCGGGAAGTGATTATTGTATTAATTAGTGTAAAACTGTAATAATGTGGCATTCACTGTAGTAGAACGCTACTATTGTTGTTTGTTTGTACTTAAAGTATGTAATTAGTGACTCCAATGTGGTCAGTTATTCTATTTCTACTGCACAACACGACGATCTGTGAGACCGTCGTAACAATATCAAGGACATAGTTTACTTGAGACAAAACATTTCCTTTCAACACGCACCGATCACAGGTCTTTAGGTAGGTAGACGCGCCAAGCGCATATGGAAGGTAGAGGTACTACTGATCAAGTTAACCGAACCTTGCGTAGTCCTATCGTTGCCATATGGGGCGCAGATATACTTTTTCGAAAAAGATCAAAAGTACATGATTATCACCAAGAAATGTCAATAATGTTTTTTTTTTAAATTTCTTAATAATAATAATAATAATAATAATGCTTTTAATTAGCCAGTTGAATTTTAAGTAATATTTATCACTTTAACACAATTGGAACAACGTATTAGACTTTTAGTTCAAACCACTGCCAATAGGTCAGGAGAAGTATCTTCTTGTTTGCATATTTCTTCAATTTTCATCATCATCATCATCATCATCATCTGCAAGGATTAAAAGAAGGATGGTTTGTTCTGATCTTAAACAGGCAAAGATTAGAGCTGGTCACTTCAGCGCTTCCTCGGACGTTCCGCACCTCACCGTCCCCTCGCCTTATAGTTGTAACGAGCAAAAATTTAAAAATTTTTAAATTTTCTCCTCGACGGAGTGCGTTCACACGGAGCTGTGTCAACGACTTCCAGTTGACGCAATAAATAAAGCGTAATGAGAAGATGTCAGAGCAGCGTCGCTAACTAGACAATAGGAAGACGTTAAGTTCGACTCGGCTATAGAAATTGGAGATACAAGATGACAGGGAAAGTTTAGTTTAGAATTATTACCCGCAACAGCCGAAACAATGTAGGCGAGGACATTCACACTTGTACTGAGAATTGTAGCAGATGTTCAACCAAGTTACGGCAGTATACGATGGACTGCAAAAAGGGGAGACAATATGTTTACAAAGGAACGGACGTGCTGCACTTTAAGAAACAATACGTGGAGCAGAGAGTGGACAAAAACTCAAGTCATGTTACTCAGCTGGAGATAACGTCTAGGTGTCAGACAGAATTTACGAGTGGAAAGTTGGGGTGACTTCACCAGCCAGCAGATGTCCAAAATTATTAATAGTTACAAAAAAGGGGTGTAAGAGAGAACAATACTTCGGAAGAACCTAAGTACAGATGAAAGGCAACTCAGAAAAACACTGCGTTTACTGCGGACAATAGATTGATAGACAGGCGTATAATAGCTAGAGATTCTACGAAATAGGTCAACGTTCGACAGAGCAAAATCGGGGGATGTCTGGCAACCTATCAGAAGACCAGAGCTACGAAAAACACTGGTGGAGAGGACAGTTTCCATAGCGACAAAAACAAGGAACCTATCAGAAGAACGGTGACGGAGAATCCTAACACAGTGGGACAAACTATTCCAGGAAAACTAAAAACTGACCTATCACGAGTAAGGAAGGCGTGAACAGCGCGAGAGACAAAATTTTGAGTAGGGACGAATTAATAAAACTATATGTCCAGCACAGGGACGAGGCCAGTATTATTTCAAATTTCACGAGTTTACTTTAAATTCGGGGCCAGTATATCTTAATTTTTCAAGTAATACACTTTAATTGTTCGGAGTCAGTTTTACTCTAATTTTCAATATACTTTAAATTCGGAGCCAGTATTACTCTAATTTTTCAAGAGTTTATTTCAAATTGTTCGGAGAGTATAACTCAAGTTCGGGGGTTAGTACATCAAATCGTAATTTAACAGACTTAGTGAAATCATCATGTCACGGTAGTCAGACTTAGTTAGTGAAATCATCATGTCACGGTAGTCAGACTTAGTAAACTTTTAATAGTGAATTTCGAAGTGCGATGTAACGGACTTAGGTAATAATCATTCAAAGCGAACAATAAGATCGTAACACGAACAAATATCATCACATATGTACTATACAAAACAGACGAACTTAAATTTATTCAGTGTTACTACATCTCATTAAAACGTTAAGAACATGAAACATTGAACTAACTAATCAATCACACATATATTGATAAAACAGTGATATAAGTGGAAAATAGACATGAACAGTAACGTCAAAATGAACACACAACACACATCGTAAGATGAAGTATTCAAATGAACACTAAAACATTACTTATTTACATAAATCTACTTCGACGCGAGTGATCGGGAGTGTGTGCGAGTGTTTGTGATATCAGCGGCAGTCAACGAGATGTGTCTTCATGTCATCATCGTCACCGAGACCGGACATCACAGAATACTAATGGATATTTCATAAACTCAAGTAACCATTATTTTAATTATTACTATTAAGCTACTGCTACTGACCTGATTCTTTCAAAGAATTCCTCCCTGGGAAATTATTAGTAAACGTAATGAATATAAATCAGAATTAAAACGTAATTAACGAATATGTTAACAAAAACTATCTGGGATTAATGAACGCATCAATAATTAGAATATGAATTGTTATCTCATTTGATTTATATATATATGTATGTCTTCTTTGTTTCAGCAGATATTTAAACTTGAATTTGTTTTTTTTATAAAATATGTATGTATTTACAGGTACATCGATGTTTTATATGTATGATTATACCTTATTATGAATGATAAATAAATTAGTTATTTAAGTTGATTCTACATATGCGTTTATTATTACTACAGATAACCCAGATGTTAACTTGATTTTAAATAAAATTACAAAGTAGAATTTTAAGAGTTTCTTTTGCTCAGTAATATAAATTGAATTTGCAATATTAATTATTAAATGATATCAAGTGTTGAGCTATAAATAATTTGCATATTATTCATTGTATTAAATGGTGCTCCAAGATCGTGGGGCACGGCAAACACAATTAAATTGATTAATTCATTAAATATTAATATAATATTCATTGTATAGTTACAGATTTGTTTGGGGATGCGGCAGTCATCCATTCGGCAAAGATGTTCTCACCAATTCAGCCGATACTGGGCAGTCCTGTCGAGTATATTCATAACATTCAGTTCCTTCCTATATACATCTGTGTTTCTTCTATGATCATGGAGAGCACACCCTCCCACGTACCTGAGAAATCTCATTTCAGCCGCTTGGATGCGACTGGCCTGGGCTTTCGTTAAAGTCCAATTCTCATACACATAAAGAAGTGTGGGAAGGGCACACCTTGTAGAATTTTAGGCGTGTTTCTTTACTTGCTGACTTAAGAGTTTGGCTGACGGGCCCGGACATAAGGTTAAACTTTTTCAACTTATTCTCAACGTCGTTGCTTGTATAACACAGACTGCAGCCCAGGTATTCAAAATTGCTGACTTGTTCCAGGACAGTACCATCTAAAACAATTTGTGCCATTACCTTGGTCTCAAGTGTGGATGTTTGTAATCCAGAGTCTTTGCAGATTCGTTTTAATAATTCTATATCATCTTCAATTTCAAATCTATATTTTTTACTAAACGCTAGTAAAAAATTTGAAACTAAATATGATCAATAAATGTTTCTTCGATTTAATCAAATTAGAAAAGTAAGTAGACTTTAGCGTGCGAGTGTAAGTTTGATACGTCTGGAAATGGCAACATTTAAAAATTCTCTGGGAAGAAAGGGCAAAAATCTTCATTGATCAGGCAATCGAATATGGTCCGTTTTTGACAAAACTCGGTTGCCATTTAACGGGGTATAAAAAATGTGCGTGTAATTATTTGCGTATATTTTTTTGAAAAGAAATACTAGAAAAAAATACATGACAAATGGTAAACCCGGATACAATACAAAATACCAGACTCTCCGCGGTAAATCTCGACCCTATTTTTGTGGGTTACCAGCTGTAGCTTGTTAAGTATCAAGTGAGTTATAGACAACAGGACAGAAGAGGGGACTGACAGGCACAGTGAGACTGAGACAAACGGAGGTAAATATTAACGGAATAGGTAGATGGATTTTAAGACACTGAGCAGCTTATTTCAAAATGGAAGGCAAATGGAAAGGAGACTTCATGTACGTCGAGAATCGCGTGGGATATTTGCAATAGTTTAGTGTCTCTACGTGAGGTTGTGTCTGCCCGTGTGACTTACGATGCAACGACGCCTTAAAATAATTTCCCTATGGAAATCGGACAATGTTTTTCAAGGTGTCTCCTTAAATTATCTGTGTTGAGTTCTTCTTTTTCTGCTGCAATTTTAATTATATACGCTGAAGTTTTGAAGAAATATATATATATATATATATATATATATGCAACGTAAAATTCTGTTGCGTTTGCTTTCATGGAATGTATATTTGTCCGAATGACGCATGTGATAAACTAGATAATATATGAAGTGTGTAGAGCCGCATGTTGGAGTTTATATTTTAATTTGTAAAAGAAGTTTGTTATTTAAACTTATAAATAAATTGCTGTATCTACAAATATGTAGTGCAACATATGAAAATGTGCGTAATTAGCTATGTGCGTACGTTGGAGCTACGATAGTAGAGTGCGCGTGTGACTGTGTCGCGTAGACACTAATTAGAAAAACTTTTATAGCATCAAACTTCCTGTGGATAATCATTTTTAAATATCTCTATGTATGACATTGTTATATAGCCATAAAGAGAACACAAAATTTTAAATAATTTTGCTGACGGCTTAGAACAATTCTTGACCAAAATAAGGTGAAATTTACATGTCCGAATTGAAATTATTTTGAAGTGTCTCTACGTGAGGTAGTGTCTGCCCGTGTGACTTACGATGCAACGACGCCTTAAAATAATTTCCCTATGGAAATCGGACAATGTTTTTTAAGGTGTCTCCTTAAATTATATATCTTATCTGTGTTGAGTTCTTCTTTTTCTGCTGCCGTTTTAATTAAATACGCTGAAGTTTAAAGAAATATATTTGCAACTGAATATTCTGTTGTGTATGATTTAAGGACTGTACATGTGCCGGAATGAATCATAATATGATAAGTGAAAGAATATGATGTGTAGTGTGTAGAGTTGCATGTCGGACATTTTATTTTAATTTGTAAGGAACTTTGTTATTTAAACTTAGGCCTATATAAATAAATTGCTGTACGTGCAGGTATGTAGTGCGATATATGACAATGTGCGTAATTATAGTAAGTTTGGGCTACGATAGTCGAGCGCGCGTGTGACCGTGTCGCGTGGACGCTAATTAAAAAAACTTTTATAGCGCCTAACTTCCTGTTGATATCTCTAGGTATGACATTGTTGTAAAGCCATAAGGAGAACATACATTTTTATATAATTTTGCTGACGGTTTAGAGCAATTCTTGACCAGAATAAGGTGAAATTTACATGACCGAATTGAAATAATCTCGCTTGAACTTCAATCAGTATTGGCCAATTAGAGCTTTAGGATTTCAGGCAACAGCTCAGATCATAATCGTACAACACCAGTACATATCGGTTATCCGAGCGTGACTCAAGAGCGTTTGTCAAGAAACACACGGCGTTTGGAGGGAACGACCACAAGTCCGCGAATTCACCGCATTGAACGCGGCCGATCTCGGACATCATTATTAACAAACATTAGTCCGAACACAGTCCGCTTTCCGCGGTAGTGGAAGACTGTCCGGCTAGGTTGGGAAAGACACTTCAAGCGGACTAGAATTGGTGTAAGATAAGACGTATGGTACCACGGGAGTACCGAGTGATATTTCAAACCCAACAAAACACGAAAGCGACCCTGATTGACCTTGAGTAACCCGTCGACATTATAACGGACGCACCATATGACTGTTGGATCAACTGTAGATCAGCAGGACACCAGACTTCAGTTTGAAGAACATCTTTCTTCAGTCTCTAGTCAAGAGAATTTTAATTTTTAATATTACTACTCAGCCATAAAGTCTAAAGAATTTTTAAAGACTAACATCTGTGTAAAACAAACTCTAAAATACGATTAATTTTATTTAAATTGTTATTAAAATCCACCGATCATCGTGTTGTACAGTGGAAACAGAGACCAATGAAGTCATTGGTATTTACAAAATTTGATTAGTCACAAACAATAATGAAAAATCAACAAAAACTCCTACACGGTAGTTCAAGATAATTTTATCCAACAATTTATTGTCACATTATTACAGTTTTACACTAATTAACATAATAATAAATTTACACTAATCCGCAACAATCACTTGATCCGTACTCTAGAATATCGCCAAGTGTAACTAACTACTGAGCCGACCGAAGACGCTTATATATACGTCGCAGAAGTTCCAGAATAATTTCCCACTATCCGGGCGGCGTGCCGACATAATTTGCATAGTTACAAGAGCTAGAACAGTCTGGAGGCTACGTCAGAGCTGCACGCTGTGGGCTAGTCGAGAAACGTGTAGTACGACATTCTCGATTTACTAACAGCGTTACGTAACTGTCGTTCGTCTCAGCGAACGTAACGTTAAGTTGGTCAACAGAGTTAATCTATAAATGTTGGTTTGTCAAGTAAATAAGGATTAAACATTTTAACATTATAATGTTTTTAGGCTGGGGGTCATTCCACAAAAGCGTCATCGAAAAACGTGACGCTTCCACACTTTCGATTCCCCACAGTCTAGAAATTTGATATGTAAACGCATCAAGACAGAAATAATCGCTGCTGACATTGAGGTTAGCAAACGTTTTAGTGAGAATAAAATTTGGTTTTACATGCTCTGTTTGTGATCATCTGTGGTTTGGAAATAATTTACGTAATCCACCAAACGTAATCCACATTATACGTTTCAAAAGCCTAAAAACATTATCATGCTTCGATGTTTCGGTTTCGTCGAAATTTCGTTTTTTAATTTCAACCATTAAATAATTTTTACTATACCTAATCATATATGGTCTAGACATTAATGTTAATAAACCAAAGCTAATGATTGTATCTAAGAACAAGTTCACAAACTGCACCTTTAATATAAACCAAGGGCTAGTTGAACGTGTGAGCCATTTTACATATCTTGGAAAAGGCAAGAGTAGTGTACACTAGAATGAGCAGTTTATTCAAAAGTCACGATTTAAAAATACACACAAAGATGAGACTTCTACGCTGCTACGTATTCTTGGTCCTCTTGTACGGTGTAGAATCTTGGACTTTGACTGAAGCCACAACTAAGAAATTGGAATCTTTCGAAATGTGACTCTACCGTAGAATACTGAGCATTTCACAATAGAATAGGGAAGTTATTAACACAGTGAAGATAAGAAAGCTTTAGTATTTGGGATATCTTATGAGAAACGAACAGAGATTTTACTTATTGCAGTCTAAACTACAGGGAAAAGTACTTGGAAGAGAGGAGTTGGGCAACCGAGAACATCATGGCTGAGAAATTTAAGGACCTGGCATTGTTTGGCATGAATGCAACTGACTTATTCCGTACAGCAGTGCAGAAAGTTAAAATAGTCTGTATGACATCCAACATCCGAAACGGATAGGAGCTATCAGAAGAAGAAGAAGAAGAAGAAGAAGAATGCTTAAGCATCATTACATATCTATCTGTGTGAGATATGTAATGAAGTGCTCTTTACTGATAGATTAATTAATATTTATCTATGCTCAGCCATAACATCGCAATATATGAATATTCACAAACAGAATATACAACTGTTGCACACCACTATATAGACAACACCTGAACTGTGACATCAAAACCAAATGTCTGAGGTTGACCTAAAACACTCGAAAGCGGTAATCGGGTGTTTTCTACATAACAATCTGCAAAAGTTTAATTTTCTGTATGTAAATTTTATATTCACCAAGTTTGTTAATTAAATATTTGTTGATAACAAAGTTGACGGATTTTTAAACGCGACACAAGTTCAGGCAATTGAACAAGAGAAGCGAGGTTTAACCTCAATTGGTTGGCACTTGTCTGTCTGCCTATCTTCCTGTCTAGGTAGGGTATGTCTCACGATAACAACTGTTGAACACATCAATCGATTTTTCAAAGACTTGGCATGCTTGTCCAGAGTTTTACCCTACAGAACCATGTTGTTTTTCGATTGATCTCCCTAAAAATAAGGGTGTAAAAACAAAAATATCTGAGGTTCAAGTAAAAATAAAAATCGTAAAAGTCCATGTAGATATCAAAGTGAAGGAAATTTCAACCAAAATATGAATTTAGTGTTCATTTTAGAAAAATTTTTTTTTTTTTTGAGAGGGGCAAAAAGTGAGCGAACATTTTAAAAAAATTGCAGAAATTCATTTATCTTATAAAATTAAAAGAATAAAAATCTGAATATAGTTTTCATTTTTGGAACCTTAATATTTTACGATGCCAGAGACCAATAAGTGGGGCAAAAGTTTGATAAAATTGCAAATGCCATCTGGGACATCAAATTAAAGTGAATTTTAACTAAAATATGAAGGTATTGTACATTTTTGAAAATTTCAAAATTTTTTGTCCCCAAGGCCCAAATATTGGATGAAAATTTTGAAAAAATTTTAAAGATCCAGCTAGGTGTCAGACAAAATGGAATTATAACACAAATCCGATTGTTTGTAATTTTTACCGTTTTTTGAATGGTTGGTGTGCAATTATTACTTTACTAAACAAAAAATTGAATAGTAATCGGAATTTTCTTAATTGTTTTGATAACTGAAACACCAAAATTATCCAATAATAAGTATACTTCTTTGAAAATAGTTCTGCAGCTCAGGAAGCATATTAGTATGTACATCATTTAGTTGTGTATTTATTTCTAACGTTTTACTTATTCAGTTAAATAATGTCCTAAACATTTTTCAGTTAACATGGAGACGATTATTTACACTTTTAAGTTTTTGTCAGGTTTGGGCGAAGTAAACATAATACCAAAAATAGTTATATTGAAATTGACATTTGCATAATTATTAACAAGGCTGTGAATTTTCTGTGGCTTTATCGTTTGCTTATCACCTTGTCTCGCTTATAAATATTCATGCGGCCGCTGGCTCGTAATCCTTTGTACCCAGGGCGCTCAGTGTTTTCTTAATATTATGCTTTCGAACAAAAATCATAAAATATTTGTTAAAGAGAAGATTTAAAGAGACGGTGGAACATGTCTTTGTACTTATATCGTGACAAAAAGGTATGGAAATCACGTTAGCAAGCGATCGTTATCCACTATGTAAGGGCGATGAAACTGCCAATCTACTTACGGTCTGAATGAACTTGATATGGAAAGGTGGGTCTGCGGCAGTTGCTGGTGAAATGGTTATTGTGATTTATGGCGTCGATTGTACTGTCTTCTCTCAAAAAGTGTGGACTTTGGACAGTTGATTTTACTGTTGTCCGTCAGCACGGGTGAAGTTAAGGAGGGGGTATCAGGGGCTCTATCTCCTCCCCAGAGCTAGTAAATATATAAGCAGAATTCCGTAATCATTTAACCCTATTTCTAAGCTACAGATTTTGTTAAAACGTAAGAATTGTAGAAATAGATGGAACAAATTTTTTTTTAATTAATAAAATTAAGAGTTTTCTTAATAATGACAGTCACTCAAAATTTGATAAATAACAAACGTATTTGCAGCACAATTCACGTCGGTTTACTTAAAATTTTGAGATGCAAAGAATTTATAAAATTATATGAGAATAATTCTGAATTTATCAATTCTCCTGAGCACGCCACTGCCGTCAGGTCTCCTCACGCTTAGAATAAAGCTACAGTCTTAGCCGTCCTAAAAAATCTGTATGGAGAACCACACATGACTTCCATGTTCTAAGATTTATATTTAAAATAATTTACTTGAATTAGGTTCGATAATTTCTAAAAAAATATCCCCTCCCCCGTAAACGATTTTCAACAAAATAAAAAGACATTTAGTCTTCTACAACGCAGGCACATATGGAAAAAATTATTTGATTCTCTTTGAATTTGCGAGTTATTGTTCGCCATAGAAAACAAGACATGGCAAGTGCAGAATTTTACGTTTGTGTCTATAATATATATTTGACAAGAACCAGAACTAGATATGGTGACAAAACATCAAATGCTTTAGTTCTGAAGAAATGACGTATCAGCTAAAATGGTACCTCCATGTCAGGTGGGTGAAGACTATCCTCAACCTTCGTAAGGAAGGACTGTACTTTTAGATAAAATGTTTGTAGGTCGAACGAAGAGCTGGCCAAAGGGAGCTGTGATAAGATTCCTGTAATGAAATTGGACTCTCGCTGCGAGTTATCGGCCGAGGGTGAATGATGTCTGTAGTGTTATCAAAGTCTTTCCTGTTAATACTATACTAGTCATTTTTCTTTTTAAAATCGATTCTTTCTTTCTATCCATTCGTCTTCTGATTTCCTGAACGACAATTCTGTTCACCGTTATAATTATAAATTTCTCAGCAAAACATTTCTTCCTAAATACATTTGTGTCGCCTGTTTAATTCCCACCATTCTGATCCATGTCATAACGCTATATTACACACAGGCTAGTAAATAACTAGCCATCAGAGAGGTTAAAATATTTTCCAGGAGGGGAAAACAATTTTCCAGAGGAGAAAATATTCATATATTTTTCATACATACACACATGCACATAATAGTTTGTAATTCTTATATCATAATATAAATATATAGTGGGATAATTTTTATATAGTGGTGTGCAACAGTGATCATTCTGATTGTGATTTCAACCACTAACACAAATTTCTTCATTAAATAATATAAATATGTACACAGATTGTATTAATTTATTAATAAAAATATGCATAAAATTAATGGCTTGTAAAAGTCAATGTTTGATCTCCATTAAGTAGTGCTCAAGTTTCCAATGTTTTAATATTATGATGTCCGTACTCAAAACATCAGAGCAGGTTTTAGTGTGTATGAGGGTAAACCGTGGACAAAAATTTTCAACATTCCCTATTGAGCGTTGCTCAGAGTAAAGCTGCGAATCTACAGTGTACGCTTGACAGAAAAACATGCGGAAAAGAAGGAGCGCTCCGAAGTCGCTCATGGACCCTCAGCATCTTGCAGAGGGTTCATTCTCTAAAGATGAAAAGGCTGTCTATGAACCGTTCCTCTGTAAACACGTACAGTTACACTGGCCAGCGATCCACAGGAAGCAAATCGCTGTCCAAGCGTGACACCTTTTCGGCTTGCATGCGTTGTGTTGGTGTGGGTCTCGGCACTTTCTATTTAAAAAGCGTTAAAACGTAAGAAAATAAACATGAGTGAGGCCAGAAATAACGCGAATTGAGTGTGTGTGTGTGTGTGTGTGTGTGTGTGTGCTGCCTGTATTTTTATTGCGGTAATGACAATGATAAAACTTTGGAAACATAAACATTACATAATTGAGATATGATTGCCTGCCAGGAACGATTTATTTTCACTCATACATGATTTAAAGTAAAATGACAAAATTATAATTTTATTGCCTGGCAACAAAATTATTTCATTTTTAACAATTACCATTGTTTGAAAAAGTTTAAATGAATTTTCAAGTACTTTACTCTTGTTAAAACGTAAAACTTTGTAGGTAAACTATCCCTTCCCCTTAACCGATCTTCACCAAAATCAATAGGCCTTGAGTCCTCTACAACTCAGGCAGGTATGAAAAACATTATTTGATTCTGTTTGAATTTGCGGCAGTTATCGTTTTCCATCGAAAAGAAAAATTCAAATTACAGGTAACAAAAACTTTTTATTTAGGTTTGTTACCTAATGAATGAAGGAAATATTTGAATTTCCTCCAGTAAATATTTTACTAAAAGGAGAAAATTGATAAACTACGTGTAACTACATGGCTTCCAAAACTAGCTTTTAAGTATGAGTAATTGCTCAAAAATATGCCGGGTAATAGAGCATTTCCGATAGAAAAGAGAATTTCCGGGTAATAGAGATGAAAGTGTCTGATAAGAGGGGGTTATAGTATTAAGCCAAAATTTTGGGTAGATACTGTATATATTGATAAACATTGAGAAGTAACATGCGAAGCAAATGATCACCAAAGTAAACAAGCCAAGAGACTTAAATGAATAAAGAAAGAAGAGAAAAACAACAAATGGGAAAGAGAGAGGGAGAAAGATAGAGACAAGTTGGCAAAGAAAAAATATAGGAGGCGGGAGAAAACAGAGAGATCAAAATATTTGAATGCAGATCGTTTTACAAATCCGTTTTCGAAATATGCGATGAACATAGAGGGAAATTTACGACTACTGAGTACCACTGTCTATGTAAAATAGTTTAATGTTTCTGTATGCGAGTTCTGTGAAGGAGTTTATGTACTAACATAAAACAGGTGGTATTAAGATAATTTCCCTAAGGAAATCAGACAATAGTACCAGCCATCTGTCTCTAAAAATTAATGTATATATTATAACTACAGGCTTCTCCTTCTGCCGTCCTAATTAAATACATTCGTGCTGAAAAGGAAGGTTTTTAATAACTAACCACTTAATTTCAAAGATGGCGTCTGTGGTGACGCATTCAGCGTGTTCATTGTTCAGAGGAAACAGAATGAGAGAAGTAAACTTCTTATTGAAAAGGTGCATGTTACTAGATGTACTGAATAGTGTTACGAAGTATATAGCAGTAAGCCCCATGACCCGCAGAACTCGCTCGCTATCTTGAACGAAGTACATAATTTATTGTTATATGAATTTCGATATTATATAATTTTGCATAAAAATTACGAAAATGTACAATATATTCAGGTTCTGGTTAAAATTCTCTTTAATTTGACACACTACATGGAATTTGTAATTTTATCAAACTCTGGCCCACTTTTTGGGGCCTGGCGTCCCAGAATTCGGAAATGTCCAAAAATTAACACTACATTCAGATTTTAGTAAAGTCCTAAAATTAACACTACACTCAGATTTCAGTAAAGTTCTAAAATTAACACTACACTCAGATTTTAGTAAAGTCCTAAAATTAACACTACACTCAGATTTTAGTAAAGTCCTAAAATTAACACTACACTCAGATTTTAGTAAAGTCCTAAAATTAACACTACACTCAGATTTTAGTAAAGTCCTAAAATTAACACTACACTCAGATTTTAGTAAAGTCCTAAAATTAACACTACACTCAGATTTTAGTAAAGTCCTAAAATTAACACTACACTCAGATTTTAGTAAAGTCCTAAAATTAACACTACACTCAGATTTTAGTAAAGTCCTAAAATTAACACTACACTCAGATTTTAGTAAAAATACTTTTACCTTTCACACGTTACATAAATTTTCACAATTTTGTTAAACTTTTGCTCAATTTATGAGCCCTAAAGTCTCCCAATTTTTAAAATTATCAAAAATTGACATTACCGTCCGATTTTATTAAAACTTCTATTTATTTTGATACTTCGCATGAAGTTTTGCGATATATCAAAATTTTCACCCACTTTTCGGTTCCCAGAGTTAAAAAATTTTTGAAATTTTCAAAACTAAGCACTAAATTTATAGTTTGGTTAAAATTTATTTTAGTTTCATATCCCACATGAACTTACCGCGATTTTTCTCAAAATTTTAACCCTCATTTTTATGCTTCCCGCCCTCCTATTTATTGAGGGATCAAACTAAAAAACAACAGAGCTCTATAGGGTAAAAGTTTGGACACGCATGCCAGGTTAAACACATAAAATCTGATGTGTTTAAACACACGAAATCGGCTGAGGTGTTTAAACACACGAAATCGGCTGATGTGTTTAAACACACGAAATCGGCTGAAGTGTTTAAACACACGAAATCGGCTGAAGTGTTTAAACACACGAAATCGGCTGATGTGTTTAAACACACGAAATCGGCTGAAATGTTTAAACACACGAAATCGGCTGAAGTGTTTAAACACACGAAATCGGCAGAAGTGTTTAAACACACGAAATCGGCTGAAGTGTTTAAACACACGAAATCGACTAATGTGTTTAAACACACGAAATCGGCTAAAGTGTTTAAACACACGAAATCGGCTGAAGTGTTTAAACACACGAAATCGGCTGAAATGTTTAAACACACGAAATCGGCTGAAGTGTTTAAACACACGAAATCGGCAGAAGTGTTTAAACACACGAAATCGGCTGAAGTGTTTAAACACACGAAATCGACTAATGTGTTTAAACACACGAAATCGGCTAAAGTGTTTAAACACACGAAATCGGCTGAAGTGTTTAAACACACGAAATCGGCTGAAGTGTTTAAAAGTTGTCGTGAGACATGCCCCAAATAAATAGACAGACGACAAACGCCAAACGGTCAAGTTAAAATTGAGAACTCGTTTCGCTCGTTAAAAAAATTTTCTGAGACGATTAATTTGTTCTGTATGCTTATCACCACGGCTGCGCCTACCGCGCTTCAGTTTTGTAACACTGTTGTTTGTTTATTCCAACCATATCCTAGGTATTAAGTTGGCATTTGACAGAGACCAATAGGAAATATTTCTTGGGAATAAGGTCATCGATGGTTTCTGAATTATCTTATTCTTGTGGTTGACTCGTACTAGATTCAACCTCCTCCAAAATTTCCCACAGCTTAAACACTGCACTATTGTATCATTTTATTGTTTTTAATGGTAAATCTAAATACAATTTACAACAAACAATAATAACATTACTCAACAATTCAAAACTTTTTCCTGTATCTGGTTTGTAAATAGGTGGAATTACCTCATTTTAGGGGCGCTGAATTCAATGGGAAAATCGGATTTTCTCTACAACGTTACGTTTTATAGACACAGAAATCATACAAATATAATGATAATATATGAACAAAAAAATTTTAACTTTAAATACAAACAAGGAACAACTCATAACTGAACTATAGTAATGTATATGTAGACATGTATCTAACAGCAGCACTAAAACAATAGTTTACTATGTAATTATTCAGTTTAATGTCAATTATTTGGCAAAATAAGATGATGCTTTTTTTGTATGATGTTTCATCAGTCTCCCTAAGAAGAAACCAGCAGTAATTCCCCATCATCGAAGGATTCCAGCGTGATGCTCCCATAGTAAGCATATCCTTCTGAAAGCGTTCACCCTGTTCGGCACTGCTCCTAAGTTTTCCGGAAAAAACAAGGTGCGAATGTAAAAAGTGGATTTTCAGTGACATTCTACACCCAGCGTTCTTGTAGGTTTCCAATACATAATTGACAATGGAAACATTGTTGCCCACCGCTATATAAAAATTATTCCGATTAGCGCTTTCAAGCTTCACAGCCCATCGTCAGATCGAAATAGACAGGAAATATATATAAACAAACCCTTCACCCCTCTCCCCCACCCTGCTCACACACAACAAGCTATAAATTAATGACCCTTCCTCACCCCTAAACCCTGCCCCACCATCTGTAAGTTACATATTTTTCTAGCAAATTCCTTGTGTTTCAGTGTTGTGTGTGTGTGTGTGTGTGTGTGTGTGTGTGCATCTTTTTAAACTACCCTCTTCCTCTTCACACACGTGGGTCAGTCACACACCCTTATTTTAAAACAACCAATTAGTACTATGCAATATAATTCTTAATCTTACACTACTGCACAACATACAAAAAGGTAAAAAAAATGGATTTGTTAAAAAGTCTAGAAATTAAAAAAGCAATAAAAAATAACAAAAATTTAAAAAATGAACAAACTGAATTCTGTGTATCCCCTTTATTAAAAGCTGTTATTTAGTTTAGTTTATTTTATATTTTGCATTCAGATTATATTTAGTTTAGTTAATTTTATATTTTGCATTCATGATTGCATTTAGTTTTTAAAGCCACCTGATCTTCCCTTGTCTCTTGCACACCCCCTCTCCATCACAATCACCCTCACAGATGTTCCAGATACGCCCTAAACAGATGCTCACCACTACTCACATCCTGTGTTTTCATTCATTCTCTCTTTGACAATGGCTTAGGTAGCCGAAACAGCTGTCAGAATTAAATAAAATCTGTGAAACTTACCAAGTTTTTTTATATATTTTACAAAACCTTTGTATTAATATGTTTCACCAAGTGCCCAACGAGTCATCAACTAATATTATAAAAATTATTATGATAACACTAAGAGAAGTGTTACCAAGTGGGATTCAAATGGACTAAACAAGTAGGCTGAGTGAACTCTGTAGGTAATGCTGATACCGCTAAGAAACGCAATTGTCCGGCCATCTAGACAGTGACAGTTTCCAGAAATTCTTGCGTTGTGTATTACCATCAAATGATATGTGCAGTTAGTATAACTACTGATTTTATGTTGTATATTTCATCTAAAGAGATGTAAACATACTGGTTACATATCAAATTCTAAAAATGTATTACTAAACCTGAAAAATTGTGAAATACTTAAAAATTTACAGGGATTGCACAAATGCAATGCACAGAGGAGGGCATTGAAAATGCTTCAATGAATCTAAAAAATATATATATTTATGTTCATTCACCAATCAATGAATTCATTCTTCATTTACCAATGTACAAATTATAAGTTAAATGTAGTCGCATTCATAAGCGAAGTTTTATATGTGTACTACATTATTTACAAAAAAGAAGTAGTTTCTATGGAAACTCACCGGTTCCCATTTTCGATCACGCACCAGCGATCGGCCGCAAATGTGCGACACGTCCTTATAAACATTTTCAATGTTAAAACCTTAAGTGGTACAGCATTTTAAAGGACAGATTCGTTTCAAAATGACTGTCAACTAGTGTAATTAATTAGTATATGCATACAAATGTTGTTTTGATGTGGGTGAGAATAGTATTGCTACGCTGAGGAAAACAAGTAGTACTGTATCGCTGCATGACTACGCGATGCTTTGCACGTATAATGTACGCGACAATATTACTAATCGGTCTACGTGATTTGAGACGCCTGTTCCAGAAGGCAATCAATTATTTTACCGGCATCCAGGCCCGCTGTGTCACTACAATACAAGGCGCCTATCCGGAAAGTGGCAGATTATATTATGGAATTTCAGCGGGGTATAAATACAAGCGTCCAGCGGTGGCCACGTTCAGTTACACCTGGCGATATTTCAAGTCCGGATCGCAGTGACTGTTGCGGTGATTACTGTGTTAGTGTGGAACTGTAATAAGGTAATATATATTGTTGCGTGTCGAACAACTTTAACTTGAATTATGGTATAAGAGTGTCTGTGTTGACTTCCAGCTGTTGTTTGTATGTAATTAAAGTTGTAATTTTGACTCCGTTGGTGTTAGTTATTCGGTTTCCACCGTACAACACGATGATCCGTGTGGCCGACGTAACAGTGTTTATCCCCTCTACTGTTTGTTGAACCCCGAAATGAAATTCTGCATAGCCTACGCCTAGGCGTTGACAAAATATGTTCAATTATTGTTATATTGGAGTGTTAGTGGTGTCAAATATTTCTACTAATACAACCACTATGTTATTTTTGGTACTGACGAGCGCTTTCGGCAGTGAAGCCATCTTCAGGTCATTTACCAACAGAGAAATATGAAACTATATACTGACGCTCGTCAATACCAAAGATAATATAGTGGTTGTATAAAATTACCTAAGCAAGACGTTACTTCGTCAGGGGGCGGGGCTAGATAGGTCCGGTAAAACGGTGTATAAGAAGTGAACGGTTTCATATTTCTCTGTTGGTAAATGACCTGAAGATAGCTTGACTGCCGAAAGCGCTCGTCAATACCAAAGATAACATAGTGGTTGTATAAAATTACTATTATCATGTTGATTCATCCTCTTCGTTCACTTTATTAAATTTATTAATATATATAAACTTTCACGTATGAACTTACTATTCGTTATCACTTCCCCAAACGTTTCAAGGTGATGTGCCTCTTCCTCAGTGGGAGTAAATACTGAATGTCGTTTTACAGGATAACCGTTATGGACTATAGGTGTGTGTGGTGGGGGTTGATGGTGGGATGGGATTGGCGCTGAGGTTCAAATTGTGTGTTTGGATCAGTGTATCGAATAGTGTATGTGATTTATAATGTAATTGTTCATTTAATATGTTGTTTGGTTGTAGTGTGTGATATCTGTATATTTCAAATTGTTCAGCTGTGTTTAGTTTTCTACTTTTAGGTAAGTAGTGTAATATTTCCATGTTGTGTCCTATGTTTGTGTAACTGTGGTTTTCGTTTTGTAAATGTGTGGCAAATGTGGAATGTATGTAGTTTGTGGTGAGGGCTTTTAAATGTTCTGAAAATCTGGAGGAAAAAGATCTTCCCGTCTGGCCGATGTAGAATTGGTGACAATCATTACAATTTAATTTATAAACCCCCGTTTTGCTGTATGTGTCTGTGTCTTTGTTAGTATTATTTATGTGTTTCCTAATGGTGTTGTTGGTTCTGTAGGCTACTTTATAATTGTGTTTCCTAAATTTGTTTGCAATTTTGTGTGTATTGGAATTGTAGTATGTAAGTGTTATGTATTTGCTGGGTTTTGTGCTGTTGGTCTGATGTGTTTTACTTTTTGTGTTTAGGATTCGTTTGTGTAGTTTATTTATTAATTCGGAGTTGTATCCATTTTTGACTGCTATATATTTGATTGTGTTTAATTCTTCTTGGTAGTCATGTGTGTTTAGGGGTATTGAAGTGAGTCTATGGAGCAGGTAGTTGAAAGCTGCACGTTTGTGTTGGGTTGGGTGGTTCCATGAGTTATGTATGACCATGTCTGATGTGGTGGGTTTCCTAAGGAAAATCCCACCATCAACCTCCACCACACACACCTATAGTCCATAACGGTTATCCTGTAAAACGACATTCAGTATTTACTGCCACTGAGGAAGAGGCACATCACCTTGAAACGTTTGGGGAAGTGATAACGAATAGTAAGTTCATACGTGAACGTTTATATATATTAATAAAAATAAAATTACTAGTAGAAAAATATGTTGAATAAAATCTTTAATTCAGCTACAGATGTTTTCTGTGTGTTTTGACGACATGTTGTGAATAACAGAGTATTTCATTTGCTTAAGATTGATTTTATACTAAAAACAGCACAACAAAATTCGTATTTGCATAATTGTTCACATGGCTGTGAATTTCCTGTGGCTTCATTATTCGGTTGGCCACGGCTTGTGGTTTATAAATATTCATACAGCAGGGATTCCGTGATCTTTACAGCGTCTCTTTTAATAATGATGTAGTCGGCAAGTAATGAACTTAACCGGATACCTGTTTTGTTGGCAAGGTTTAAATCTGTAAACCCAATTAATTACATGGAACACATGTATACCAAACCTCGCGTACCTTAAAGTGTTAAGGTCCCACATTTTTTCGTTTTGTTGTAGCCGTATTACACTTCTTCCACTTTCCTTCGTAATGAACAACATTTCACGTGTTCGGATCAACATTTCACGTTTTTTGTGTTCTTTTCTTGCTGCTGTTATCTCTATCTCTGTCTTGCGTAGTATACATTTTTCACTGATTATCACATCTGACTCACAGTATACAGTTATGATTTATTAACAATGAATATACAGCAAAAATTTCAAGTGCATGTGTCGTAGGTACACAATATAGCCTACCATCACGATTATAGGTTTTACGTCAGGTCACAAATATAATCGGAAATTGCCTTTATAACACAAAAAAAATTTTCGAAAAGTTTTATTTTATAATTAGCAGTAAGGAATGTCGCTGAAAGCAATAACGAAGGGTGTATGTGTGGAAAACATATTTTGTAAGGGACAAAAGGAGAACGAGCAAATACGCTGTAGTGACGGACAGGTCATAAATTTCGTAGGCAGCTGCAACGCATACCCTGTGAACAAGCAGAGTTCACTGCTCCCGGTACGTAGAACACCAGTTTTTTGTGAAAACACATTGATTCCATAGAAAACTACATACAATATGTACAGAGCCATTAAAGGAGAAAAGGCTTAACAATGGTGAAGCATACATGTGTACGCCAGCTGTCAGGAGAAAGCGACGAAGGGTGGATTGATTTGAAGGACTCCAGCGGTCGATGACAGGGTTTTGACCTTACTTGGAAACGAAAGCGCAGAGAGTACGTCCCAAACTCAAGGATGGGGTGTTGCCTGGCAACTAAAAGAAAAAACCAACTTTCAAAGAAGGGTAGGCGAGGCCCTTGAACAACAATAGATAATAACGGCAGAGCGACGAAGTTGAGAAACAATGAAAATGGAAGAGAAACTCAGAGTTGTCACTGAAGACTTTAGAAAAAACGACAGATACAATTTATTGCTGCGTTGTCTGGAAATGACAACGACCTCAAAATACGAAGCAAGGGAAGAATCTGGTGGGGAACCAGGAGCCCTATCAGAGAACGCCTTTGAAAAGATAGGTGGTATTTGGACTTGGAGGGAAAAATATGAAACCAATAAGGACACGGCGTCGTTGGATGGGAGATTTGGTGAGGAAAATATAGGAAGGAGACAGGAACGCGCTCAAGGAGTTCTAACTAAAATTCGGACGCGAGAGGAGCTCTAACTAAATTTTGGACGCGATCGGAGTGAAGTCCGTGACGGGAGAAATTAGCATTTTATCGAACTTAAAATAATTCGATACACACTGTGAGAAGGTAGTTTTCGAACTTATAACAAAAATTAATACAGTTATTACAAGCAAACGAACTATGAAGTAGAGTCACACTATTAGCCTACCAGTGAACATTAACTGAAACAAATAGTAACCAGACAATAATGTAATTTCAGTGTATACGAACACTTTACAACAATAACTTTTAAGAACGATTAACAACACAAACTACATTCATGAACACTTAATAACCAGACATACCGCAACAAAGGTGCGTAATATTAATTCAGATTTGAAATAATTTACGATGTCGGTGTGCAACAGAGAATGCTAACTTTTATTCATAAATTATAATCCGAATGCGTGGAGTTGGTGAGTGAAGTGTCTGTGAGTGACATCGTGGAATTCATCAAGTGCCATCTATCATCTGGAGGAGTTATCTGCACGATTCTAGAACGATCGACATGGGGGAATCATCACCGCAACCACCGAGTGATTGGATATTCGAATACCAAGTATAGTAAAACATGTCTTAATTAATTTAGATCCACTGTCTGTCATCTCAAAGAATCCACACACACTAAATTCAATAAAGTAATCGTAAAGGAATTGAAGCAATCGATTCTAAAGTTTGTATAGAAGTAAAATTATCATTGTTTATCAGTTTTGGAGTAATGTTTATTTCCAAGTTCTAAATGAATCCGTAATTACAAAATATAGTAACAACTTAAGAGATATTCATATTAAGAATTTATAAGATGAAGCTAAACATTATAATTTACTTAAGTACTAAACGCAACTGATGAATGATCATTAATATGCAACCATTAGCTTGAGAGTTTGGATAACTAATTTTATTAATGTATTATTTTTGATATTTACAATTTATTAGTGAGTATTCAATTTTATTAATTTATTATTTTGATATTTACAATTTAATAATGAGTATTCAAGTTTATTAAAGTATTATTGTTTTATATTTACGATTTAGCCATGAGTATTAAATTTTGGTAATGTGTTAATTTTATATATTTACAAGTACTAATGAGTACGTAGAATTTTGTGTTATTTTAATATTTACAAGTAATAGCAAACTAATGTGAATAAATTTAAGAGCTATCAGTAGAAATGAGCATTTATTATTATTTTTAACCCTGAGATAAAGAAAATCAACAGTAATTAATGTTAAATTGGCACCACAACAAACGTGGGGCTTAATTAATTAAAAAGAGAAAATACACATAAATTAAAATATGTCAATTAATTTATGTTGAATAAAATAAAGAGCTTAAACAAATAATGTTAAATTGACGCACACAACGTCGGGCATATTTTATTGTTAAATTGGCGTCCACACGCGGGACATTAAATAGATAATATAACAGTAATTGTTAAAATTTTTGTTAAATTGGCGTCCATCGCTGGGCGTAAACGGGTGCAACTCGTTTAAATGTTAAACCTTCGATACTTGGAGACATGAGTTGTGCAAATTCGTTTATAGATTTCCCACAAGTAAAGATGACTCTTTCCTCTTCGTGTACCCAGTGGCGGCTGGTGGTTGAAAAATTTGGGGGTTGCAGTTGGGTTGGATAGTATTAAATTGTTTTATTCTCTAAACAGAAAATGTCCAAGTCTCCTTCCATCCAAACAACACACAAGAAAACCAAATTAATACAATTTTAGTGTCACACCCACATAACCACGAATATTGTACAAATCTTTTTAAACTTACGATTAAATATTCTGTTACCTGATTTTAAACTTTCATTTAAATTTGAAAGGTCTGGTGTAGGCCTACCTACTGTCTTAATTTCAATTTTTCCTCAATAGGACGTAAACTGAACAGCGTTTTCGTTAAGTTTACGACAGAATTCATTGCGTCCTACCAGTTAAATATAACCACGTGTTATTTACCAACAAACAGACTG
Source organism: Magicicada septendecula (assembly GCA_034769895.1). Taxonomy (NCBI): domain Eukaryota; kingdom Metazoa; phylum Arthropoda; class Insecta; order Hemiptera; family Cicadidae; genus Magicicada; species Magicicada septendecula. Next base: position 584,311,437 of record CM068369.1, read on the forward strand.
GTGGCGCCGTGACGTACAAGCGGGGTTTGCAGTCCCTAATCACACCAAGCGAGCCTATACTGCTGTAATAGGAACACCTGAGTCTAGCCAGACAGAGCACTACTCCATTGTGTTTCCCCATATGCACAGTGCGTCACAGCTGGTGCATACACCGCGGCAAGAGAGTGTACGGTTTTTAGTCTTACTCCGCGCTTTTCAATCGGCAAATGATTAATTACGATGATCTAGCTTGAAAACACCGTTATTAGTTATTGTTTTATTCATAATTCAATAATTTAAAATACAATCGGGATTTAACGGGGGATTGTGCAACCGTGCAACCTAAGCACGGACCGCCACTGGTGTAACCAGAAGAATCGTTTATGGTATACTAAACGACAGTTTGAAAGGCGAGGCGTCACGGACGTACTTTTGCTCGAGTAAGTCTTCCCAAAAATCAATTCTAAAAACATTTGTATCCTGACCTTTTCTTCTACATCTGCGATAACGTAGAGCCGGGTAAAATTTAAAATACTATTAAATTATTATTTTTTTATAATTAAATACGATGTTAATTTTTGTTTCTTATTTTTTATATTGAATACGTTTGTCAACAGTCTCATAATTGAACGAGCAAAGCGAGTTCTCAGTTTCAACTTGACCGTTTGGCATTTGTCTGTCTGTCTATGTGTTTGGGATAGTCTCACAATAACTGTTCAACGCATCAACTGATTTTTGTAAAACTTGATACGCGTGTCCATGAGTTTACCCTACAAACTATATAGTTTTGAGATTAATCCGCTCGAAAAATAGGCGGGCGGGAGAGAAAAATGTGAGAGGGTCAAAGTTGTCAAAAAATCGCAGAAGCCCAAGTGAGGGTATTCCATTAAAGGAAAATTGAACCACAATGTAAATATGATGTTGAATATTTTAAAATTAAAAACGTTTGGTCGTCAGAGCCCGAAAAATGGATGAAAATTCATAGAAAATTGGAAAAATTAACGTGGATCATCGAATTAAAGATAATTTTAACTAACATCAGAATGTAGTGTTAAGTTTTCGAAATTTGGCGCTTAAAGGAAGGCGAAAAGGGTGCAGGCCTCCCAATAATTAAAAACGTCAATAATATAACTGTAACAGCGATAACAGTTAAAGCTATCAGCAGGTAGCATTATTACGAGGGCGATGTTTACCTGTGTTTGACAACTGAGGGCGCCACTGGCTCAAATCTGCATTACCAACTGTTAGTACAACAATGCAAGAGATGCCTTTAATGTTTCAAACCCATTCATTGAATAGTTTTGTTTTGACAGCTCTTGGGAGTGGGCAAGTTTCTTTTTTTTTGAAAGGGAAACTTATGAGGAAATCAAAGAGAAGTTGAATGCTGTTTATAAGAACAATGCACCTTTGATGACTACCGTCATATATTGGTTCAATGACTTCAAGCGCGGCCGAACATCCGACTTTGAAGAAGAGCTTCGTCCGATTGAGGTGACTACGTAAGATATGGTCGGCACAATCCACTGTGCATGAGACAGCTACCGGTGCTTAATTTGCTGAAGACCAAAAACGGAATCGTATGACAACTGATAAGCAATGTTTGAGCGCAATCCGACTGAGTTTCTGCAGCATTACCTGGCCGTTGATAAGCCAAGGGGTCCATCACTGCACACCGGCATTTAAGGTTTAGTCAGCACAGTGGTGTTTACCCGGCGAACGTGCACCGAAGAAGGGGAGGATGATTCCATCGGCCGGAAAGCTCATGGCCTCCGTTTTTATGAAATTCGCAAAGCATAATCTTCATCGACTATTTGGAGAAGGGAACAACAATCACGGGGCCGTGCTGTGTTGACTTATTGGGTCGATTCAACGCTGAATGGAGAGGAAGCGGCCCCATTTGGCGAAGAAAAATCTTCCACAAAGACAACGCACCAGCTCACTCCCCCGCAATCGCCACAGAAAAACTGGTCAAATTACAATACGAATCGATGGTTGCCTCATCCAGTGTATTCTCCAGATTAGGCCGCTTGCGATTGTGTTCCAAACATAAAAAAATGGATTAGCGGAAGGCAATTCACATAAAGCAAGGAGGCTATTGCCGAAAAAAGTTGGAACATCACTCTAGCTGAATAAAATACTGTGTTGAGAATAAATTTTAAAAAATCCTAACACAGGTACTTATCATACCGCCATCGTATATGTATGAGATATGGGTAATTTGGCAACGTGATGAAACCAATATTCAGTCAGTAGAAATGTACTCCTCCAGTCTGTTAAGGGTTACATTATAGCCTACAGCTTAGAGATGTTTTTGTTCAGGTGAACTTCGGCATTTACTCTTTAGTAGGTTGGTAATCGAGGTTAGGGAAAACGGAAAAGAATACAACCAAAAATTATCTATAACAATTAAAAAATAAATGTTTGAATTTCAATGAAAACGATACATTATTTGAAAAAGCTGCAAGTACCATGTTTTCACATGAATTATATTTTAGTTACAGTAACTTATTATTTTGTACTGTCGGAGACAATACGCGTTGCAATTTCTGAACAGAGAGAGACTGCCAGATGTAAAACTGTAACGTTGTTGCCACGTTACAAATCCAGGGAACCCATCCTAATTGACACCAGCCAATTATATGGGCTGCCTACGTTGTAACGAACTGAAATTAAACTCAACACACTTAACAAAATTAATTAAGCTAATTATTAGGAAACAAGGGAAGGTATTTCACTGATTTTTGCACTCACTTCAATGTGTAATAAGATGACTTCTCTTTATTAACAAATGATATGAAAAGATCCCATAACATAATTAATTAGATTAAAAATATTCAAAGGGTTTTCTGGAACACTAGGGATCATAATGATCATGTACTTTTTACCTCGGATCCAAGTTTACTTTAAATATATTGCAAAGACGTCTGAGTATTACTATGTTCATCTAGGTGCTTGCAAGACTTCCTTTACCATTTGAAGAATGGTATTATTTACTAAAGAGATTATAATTAACTTTTACATATTAACGTTACAACGTATGATATTCAATATTACAGTATACTCTTAGTTGGTCTCATTTATATTTTAAAGAAAATTATAGTCTTTGAAAAGTCTCTTTCATCTGTAAGTTATGTCTCAAATATAATTAACTCTCGATAGGCAAGCTATCGAGTCACCTTTACAATAAGTCGTGGTGACCTCGTCCTGGGGTGTCACTCTTGGGAATTCTGGAAGTCGGCGTCGTCATCTGGGTCGTGTCTTCGGAGAGTACTAAATAGTTGGTTCACTAAGGAGATTGAAGTTATTCTGGTTAAAGTTGGTGTAGATCCACGTAGGTCCTAGTCAGCGTCGTATGGCTCGTATACGTCCACATGTGAAGTTTATGCAGGTCACATCTTCATATGTACAGTTGTACTGGAATTTACCTCTTGAGGGGAGACGTCATCTTGCTTACGTGTTTTTAGTTTTTTTCTTTGTTTAACTTATTACATTTCTTAACACAACTTTCTACATTTTATATATTAAAACTTGCTCGCCACGTTTAGTAGTGGTAGCTAACAGTTAAGCTTAAAATTAATCAATGCATTTTTGAAGAGCTCTCGCTCGTAGGTGTGTACGGTCTGACGGCTGCATTGTCACTCTTTTCTCGATTCGACTGGCACATTACAACGGAGCGGGGCGAGTACTCCGCGATAATATAGTTCCTATTTTTATTTAAAGTGACATTATTATTACAAGAAACAATACATTAATTATACATATATAATTTAAGTGAATTATTTTAACTACTACTCGTGCCTTCAAATTACTAATTACAAACATTATGATTTTTATACTTTCCTAAGTTACAGACGACTCGCTAAACACGTTGAGTCCGGAATTAAACAGGTCAACGCATGATGACTTGCAAAAGGGTTAACTGCGATATTAATAGCTTTTTACAATTCGAATTTTTTATTAATTGTTTAGTTAGATTTTCCACTTACATCTCATAGTTATTCTGAGTTAGTACAGGGGCTTTAGGTTTAATAGAGCGATTTAAAAGTACTTAATTGCTAGTAAATTAATTTTTTATTTATTAAAGATTTTATTATCAATTAAATCGTCACAAAACGTACAAAGAATCAGTGGAATAACTGTGAGGGGGGATAAGAGATATCAAGCCCCTCTAGAACTATTAAAACTTATAGTGAAATTTCATAATCACTTAACCTAGGCGAAATTTTAACCCACTTCTTGTGTGAATTTTAACGAAAATATGAATTTAGTGTGTACTTTTGAAAATTTAAAAATTTTGGCATGCCTAGATAAAATGTGGGTGAACATTTAAAAAAAAATAGCCAAAATTTTGGTGGCACATCAAATTAAAAGAAATTTTTATCTAAAACCTGAATACAGTCTACGGTTTTGGAAATTTTAAATTTTTTATCTTCAGGGTCTAGAAATGTGATTAAAGTTTTACAAATTGTAAAAATTGAGCCGAATGTCAGACCAAGGGAATTTTAATACAAATCCGATTGTCTGAAATTGTTAGCGTCCTACAATTGTTACTTTACTAAACAGAAAATAGTATAATCGATATTTTCGCAGTTTTTGATAACTAAAAGATTATCTGCTGTCAAAATTTACAAAATTTATCAAATAATAAATGGAACTGATTACATTCGAAATTTAAAATTAGTTAAACGTAAAACAGTGAGCGAGATCTACAGCTCAGGGCAATTTTACTAGTTGCTAGCAATGCGATTTTTGCACTGGCGTTGGATAATTGTTCTTTACATGTAACATTTTGTATACAAGTGTTAATAAAAGTTCTGAACTGTGATTTCTAGATTGTTTATTAATAATTGTTATCATTTCAAAACCATTATCCTCGCTAGCTTCTTTCTTTCCCTATTTTTCTTCTGTTAAACCCGCAGATTGGCAAGCTTGCAATTTATTTCCTTTTATCTCTAATCGCTGTACTTCCTTATACTTTTCCTTCTCTGATCTCGTCCATGTACTTTGTCCTGGTCTTCTCTTCATGCTATATCCGTTCATCCTCCGTCAGTCAAGGCATTGAGTTCTACTTTCTACAATTGCTTTCACCTTTCTCCTTTCGTTACCGTTGCCAGACTTCTCGTTCTATATTCGCTTTGTTCACGGTGTCTTCAGCAATCTTTTTCATCAACAAACGTGGAAGTCCTCAAGCTTTTTCTATTACGCTTTTGATAAATATAGAATAGGTTTTGAGGCTCCAAGTGATAGACGAAATTGAGGGTTTTCTAGTTTCTATAAAAGGTTTTTCTAACATCCACAACCTTTCTTCTTCAAAAAAAGTAATAAATATATTATTTAATTTAATGGTATTTAATTTAATGTGAAATAATCTAAGTGTTTTTGTGTTTCTTTATTCTTTGCTCCCGTGTATTATTAAACAAGCATTATTAGGTGTGCTTATCTTCTGCGTATTATAAGTGAATTAGTGCCGTTTACTATATTCGATGAATAAAACTGGAATGATAGTGAATAATTAACGGATGAACGTCCATTATAGTCCAGTGGAACCATTACAATACGCTTTCAAGTCGTCCAGTAATTGGACGTTCCTAGCTGAGAACATTTATTGTAGTAATTGTTAAACGTAAATTGCCGCTTCAAGTTGTTTAGTGTAATTTATTTTTAGCGCTGACTGGAAGAAACCCCTCGAGCGGTTGAAAGGAAGGCTGAAGCTACTTCGCCGTGAGGGCTGAAAATAATAATTTTAGCAGCGTAGACAAAATTTAAGCCAACTGTTATAACAGAGAATGAGCAAGTTATAAGTGAAAGCGAGCCTGGAGGTGAATTTTCAGGCAATTATCTCTACTAAGTGTGTCCGTAATTCTCTATTATAAGCAATAAAGTGGAGAAAGCCGCTTTTGACAGTCTACTTGAGGAGGAAATTTGTCATTAGTAACTTGGCAAGCTCCTGCACGCTTTTGTGTGTGTGTGTGTGTGTGTGTGTGTGTGTGTGTGTGTGTGTGTGTGTGTGTGTGTGTGTGTGTCGGAGGGAGAAAGGAGTAGCAATGAGAGAGAAAGGGAGAGGGACGTCAAACAGACAGAAGAAGGGAAAATATTAAGCAAAGGTATTTCTTTGCGTGGCATCACTTTAATAACTTCAGATTAGAGGATTAAGGATTAACTAACTTAAGAGTTAAATTAAACGAATAAATCAAGAACGTTTCGTGGATTTGATAAGCGGTAAGACTAGTTTTTAAGGACACGTGTCTCCCTGTTCTTCTGGCTCTACAGCCCTCTTCCTCTGATTCCTTATTCTTCTATGTGAGATATCGCCATTGGTCAAAGTTCCGTACCAACAACAACATTTCGCTGCATTGTTTTGACAAGGTTTTAAATGACAGATTCGACTAAACTGAGGTTGTACGCTTTTCTATCCGTTTCAAGTTATACCTTTACAGGAAACTGACTTCCCAGATTGCAATCTGGGAAAAATAAAAAAAAACTACAAAATCGACAAAGTTCTGTCTGCAGTGCGCTTAAACTATATTTAGGTGTGACAAGATTCTAACTGCACTTCATTCTCACAATTGGCTGACATTTTCAGCAGCTGATTTTGTTAACTAACAAAATGAGTTATAAGTAACTCCTGAGGCTTACACACGGCCGGAGTCGATGATGTTAAAATTTTCTGATTCTGGGCTGTTTGGCCGTGGTCCAGTGCTATAGCCTACACGTTAGAACACGTGTCGGCCGTGCCATCGATGGCCATCGTTGTGACGATTTTTTATTAAAAAAAATTAAAAAAATAAAAGAAATTTTTTTATTTAAAATCTCATATTAAAACAAAACATAAACCCCTAAAGAAAATGATAAAGTAACACCGAAATAATAACCAAAATAAATAGTTTAATACCAAAAAAGAATTCGAGAATAAAATTGAGAAAACACCCCTTAATAATTAACCCTGCTTTAACCTGCCGAAACCGGCATCAACACGCTAAATTACCCGTGAATAAGACTAATAATATTATTAAATTGCAACTTGATAAAAAACATAACGGTGTACAATAATAAACTAAAAAGTAAAAGATACCATAGTATAATTAAATATGTCAGAGAATAAACGAATAGACATTAATCGGAATATGGAACTACTTTTATGCTGAATAGTAAACTACGCGAGATTACAACTCTCGCCCCTAAACGAAACACACTTGAAATGGAGCGGCCGAACCATAAACAGCATACAGCCGTGATGGGGTACAATAATAATATTTTTAAAAGTTAATAAACTCACCAGTTGAGACGTAGCGGCACCCAGTACATATTTAAAACCATGTGAACCGCGAATATAGTCTAACAGTGCAATTACAGTAAATATGTAATAAAGTAAATATGTAGTAAACGAGTGAGTGTGGATGAGAATTGCGCGTCTATGACATCTCTAAAAATTTTAACGATGAAATGTATGTAATTAGAAATGTGGTAAAATCGTAATGTGAAACTCAAGAACTGAACCAACATGTGACGTGAATACAAGTGAATAAAACTTTTGTGCAAATCATCCAAAACAACGAACGATTACTACAAGTTATTGAGAACGAGAGAACCAGGACCCACCATGATTAAAATGACTTCAGAACTTCACCATCACCGGATACGAACCTAACAACAGAAACCTAATCTTCAAAAAAACTACAAGACACACTGCACAACCGAGAGAAGCACCGATTCGCCGAGGATGATACACACAGGTGACACGGAAGTTTTGCTTCCGTGGTTCAGAACTTTAATTAGAATAATACCTGTTAGACTCTTAAAAAAAAAGGAAGTAAATTAAAACAAGAAAGACCGATTTAATTACCATAAAACTGTAATTTCATGCTTAGTAATAATTGAGTAATATGCGTTAAGTTTAATGTTTTTTTAAGTTAAATAAGCCAAATTTTCAGATGGCACAAGAATAAAGATTATAATTTTAATATCCAACTGAAACAAACTACTCGGATCCGAGGGCAGTAACAAAAACTATGTTAACTCATTCTCATTACTAAATTACTCTAATTCTATTTGTACACGAGGTGCAAATGTTTTAACTTTTAATATACTCATTACTAAATGTATGTAATAAAGAGATGTCATGGTCCAAAAAGGTGAGTGAATAAATCTACAAAACCCCTGTTAATATCCCTTAATTCACGGGATCCTATTTAACATTTGTTTACTTTCCAGTTATTTATGAGTTTGTTAAGTTTATGGCAGCCTGTTTAATTGACTTGAGCCAATTAACCAGGTTCCCGATATTATAACGACGAAACGTTATATCGTCAGTGCAAGTTGAGCTTACGTTTAACGTAGATGTCACACGTGGTAATGACTATAAAAGACCATAAACCATTATCACAGTACTGTGGTCACTTACGTGTGACATCTGCGTTAGACGTAAGCTCAACTTGCCCTGATGAAGGCCGTCGATGGGACGGGCGAAACGTCTGCTAACGTGTATAGCACTGACCACACGGCCAGACAGCCCGGAATCTGAAAACTTTAACAACACGTCAGATAAAAGAAGAAAAGGTGGAAACAGCAGAAGACCTCAAGGTGACCCTGTTGCTGCTACAGCTCATGTTAAGTCTTTCCCAGTAGTAGAATACAAACCGTGGAGCGAATACAGACAGATCTTATCTAGAATCACACATAAGTACATGTATAGTGTATGATTCATACGAGATCAGTCTGGTGGAGAAAATACCGAGCCAACGTAGAGCGCTTGTACTACGAAATATTTACAACGAAATTCAATCTTGGCTGTCAAAAAAGTGGCAGGTGTGAGTGTATAAAGTAAAAGGTATGGCGTAGCAAGTAAAACAAATACATTAACGAAACATTTCAAAGCAGGATATGAAAAACACCAAATATTACCAATAGAAATGAAAAAAGTCCGCAATGAAGAAAAATAATAAAAATCTTACTGGTTTGTCATTTGGTCTTAAAATGTTATTTTAATGGCACAGCCAGTCAGTTTTCTCATTTTATCTTTTAAAATTAAATGTTTATGACTTGGTTACTTATTATTCGGTAAAAGAATAAATTAATCATATTAATCATTACGGACTGAAACAATGGCCGGCCGTGCTGGAAACCATATTACGAGTTTATTGTCGAGAAAAATTCAATATTAAATAATTTTCAATTATAAAAAAGTAACATCGATTACTCTGGTAGTTTTGTTTTAGTAATATAACAGTTGTACAACAAACCGCTTATACAATAAACACTAAAATATCGGTATGGAGAACCATACATGACTTCCATATTCTAAGATTTACATTTAAAATCATTTTCGAAATGAAATATTACCATAGAAACTACTTCTTTCTACTTACTGCTTCAGCCTTAACCACAGTACTGTGGTCACTAACGTATACCACCTCACGTTATCGCACTCGATTTTCACTGATGATGGAAGTCGACGGCATTGCCGAAACGTCTGGTTTTGTAGAAAACATTGGACTACGGCCAAATATCCCGGGAAGGAATTTTAACAAAAACTACTTCTTTGTTGCCGATAATGTTGTACACATATATATAAAATATATGCATAAAATTAATGGCTTGTATAAGACAATGATTGATCTCCATTAAGTAGTGCTCAAGTTTCCAAAGTTTTAATATTATGATGTCCGTAATTAAAACATCAGAGCAGGTTTAGTGTGAATGAGGGTATACTGTGGACAAAAATTTTCAACATTTCCTATTGAGCGTTGCTTACAGTAAAGCTGCGAATCTACAGTGTATGTTTCACAGAACAAACACGCGAAAAAGAAGGAGCGCTCCGAAGTCACTCATGGACCCTCAGCATCTTGCAGAGGGTTCATTCCCTAAAGACGAAAAGTCTGTCTATGAATCGTTCCTCTGTAAATACGTGCAGTTACATTGCCCAGCGATCCACAGGAAGCAAATTGATGTCCATTTTTCCGTTCGGCTTGCACGCGTTATGTTGGTGTGGGTTTCGGCACTTTCCATTTAAAAAGCGTGCAAATGTAAGAAAATAAACATGAGTGAGGCCAGAAATAACGTGAATTGTGTGTGTGTGTGTGTGTGTGTGTGTTTTACCTGCCTTTTTATTGCTGTAGGCATAATAATAAAATGGAAACGTAAACATTACATAACTGAGATATGCTTACCTGCCACGAACGATATATTATTTTATACATGGAGGAGTTCAGTGACATACAACACACGTACAGAAGAATTATATATATAAAGATATTAACTCATACATAATTTACATTAAAATGAAAAAATTATAATTTTATTCCCTGGCAACAAAATTATTTTATTTTTAACAATTACCATTGTTTGAAAAAGTTTAAATGAATTTTCAAGTACTTTACTCTTGTTAAAACGTAAAAGGTTGCAGGTAAACTACCCCTTCCCCTTAACCGATCTTCACCAAAATCGAAAGTCCTTGAGATCTCTACAATTCAGGGCTGTATGCAAAAAATTATTTGATTCTGTTTGAATTTGCGGCTGTTATCGTTTGCCATATAAAATACGCTTGATAAAAAAACGTTGCAGGTAAACTACCCCTTGCCCTTAACCGATCTTCATAAAAAACAATAGGTCTTGAGAACTCTACAAATCAGGGCTGTATGCGAAACATTATTTGATTCTGTTTGAATTTGCTGCTGTTAACGTTTGCCAAAAAAAAAATTTCCCTTGATAAAAAAAACCGTTGCTGGTAAACTACCCCTTTCCCTCAACCGATCGTCACCAAAAACAATAGGTCGTGAGTACTCTACAAATCAGGGCTGTATGCAAAAAATTATTTGATTCTGTTTGAATTTGCGGCAGTTATCGTTTGCCATAGAAAAAAAATCTACACACAGACAGACACACAGACACTTTTCGAAAAACGACTTTTTTTCATGTTTTGAGTGTAGTACAATCAGAATCTGCAATAATCTCGAACACGATTTTTTTTGCCATCACCATACTTCCATTTCCTTAAGGAATATGGAAGTAAAAATTCTAAACTACTTTTAATTGGTTTTTTAATTAAATTTATAACCATATGCCTAACTGATAAATAATTGGAGTTGGAGTGGGCAGATCTAGCCTATCGTCTTGGAACCGGAACAAGCTATTTTTAGTTTAATCCTTGCTGAAGATGATGGTGATGTTTAAAGTATTAAACAGTGATTTATGTTGTGGCCAGTTATTTGAGTCCCGCTGTTTAACTTCGACGGTTCATGCGACCCCGTCGTAATTACAGTGTTTCCATGTTCTTCTCTCAAGCATCAGGCCCACGGCCTGTTGTGCCCCATTGCTTTGTTTAGCTTATACAACATTACCTCCAGCTAGAAACTAGTCTGCATTTGATCTCCTTCAATGACGAAGTGTTGTGTAAGTGTAAATGCCGCGTTGTTACTTACCGAAGCCCGCCTGTCGCAGCTAGACTGTTGCATTACCCCAACATTAGGCGGGCGGAGTTTGTTTGACTCAACCGTTAGTCGAATCCACGTCGTTACGTCACGTGAGAATGGTATGCTAAACGAGATACGTGTCGTTGAGTTACGTTACTCCGCCTTCTACAGGTTTTAATTGAAAAATAGATGTAATAATACCGACCATGAACGCATATAGTATTTTATAGTATTTCGGAAGAAGGTTCAACAAAAGCTGAAAAGGTAAATATTATGGCCATCCTTCTTTTAACAATATTTTTGTAAGTACAAAAAATTAATATTAGACCTACTTTAAAAAGTTATGTACTGTAGAGGGTGACATAGCACCACTACCGTATCTCGATGTGGAAGTCACCATACGAATTTCAAAGACCCTTGATTTCTACAATATGATTGCTGCAAACCGCATTAGCTACCCGGGGAAATGCAGAAAAATTCCCCGCTTCCAATCCACTGGATACGTCAACGAGCGGGTCTGGAGCTCTTTTTTCGCAAGGAGATTAACGCCTCTATGGAATGTAAAAATATTGATGCAAGACATAACGTTTCCTAGCGGGGGCATCGTGGAGACGGCGTTTCGGTACACAGACCAGCCGATGGGGGAGGCCGAACCTCTTACGAACTCAGGTCAGGTACAGGCTTCTGCAGCGTCGGTTACACAAACGCGATCCTCGGATAGCTCTGCCGACCATTGGACGCAAGCTCTTATCGGAAGCACCGATTAACAGCCCTGATACCTCAAAAAATTGGTTAACACCGCGTCTCGAAAGGCAGCATGCACCTGGTGTTTCGCAAGGAGAAAGAGTCACCTGTAATCAGCGGTACAGCTTCAGCCGGCAACCTCCAAGATACGTAGCACCAGACCTAACTGGCGAGGTTCAGCCAGCCAAGTGAGGACTCATTCTGAGAGGCCCTCCTCCACTATAATAGGGGTAGCCTATGCTGCGTAGAGGTTCAATCCACTGATGTTGGCTAGGAGCGCTGGGGCAAGGCTGGTTTCTAGTGCAACTACTTTGCCAGAGACGAAGCAACTCTGACTCCGTTCGAAATACCTGTTTACCGTCACGGCACGATGAAGCGGCGTGAGTCAGGTGGCGACGGCAGAGGTTGGAGTCACCAGGGATGGCTGTATAGAATGTTTTCTGTTGTCTCCAGTGGGTCAAACCCTAGGCACCCATCTTCGGCCCTCACTTCTACAGAACACTGAAATAACACAGTATTAGGTTTCTGTTTTTTAGTTGAGCGAGATATTTTTGGGAGTACGTCAATTGAACAGGTCGATGAATTTAAATACCTAGGGACACTAATAAGACGGGAAGGTCTAGGAAAATCCGAAATCAAAAAACGAATAGAACAGAGCAGAAACGTTCTAGGAAGGCTGGTTTAGGAAAGAGTTTCCCACAAACTCTATTTGGTGGGACAAACATATTTCGAGAGCCACAAAGATTCATATAGGAAAAGCTTCTGTTGAATCAGTTCTGACTCACGGCTGTAAGGTATAGCCATTGGAGCACGGAAATTATACGACAATTGAATGCCGTGGAAATGGATTATCTCCGTAGGAGTGCCAGAGTCTCAAGAAGGGAGAGAATAACCAGCGAGGAGATCAGAAGAAGAATGCATGCAGAAGACACAATTATTAACAGCGTAGAACGAAGAGGCCTAAAGTGGTTCGGTCACTTACTTCGAATGGATGAACAGAGATGGCCGAGGAAAATATTTCAGTGGAGGCCCCCAGGCAGAGGAGGAAGGCCATGGAACATCATAACTTGGTAGAAGAAGATGCACAGGACAGAAATAGATGGCGGTTAGTTGTGGGTATGCGGTAACAGCCGATGAAAATCCCTTTGAGAGAGAGAGAGATTTTTGGTGGGTATGAACTCTCTGAACCCTTCTTCTGCCCACGGCGGAGCTGACTGCGCTTCAGGGGATTGGGTAAGACGTTACGAATCGCATTCGTCTGTCTACGATTCAAACTGATTCAATGAGTTCACAATAATACTGGAACATTGTGTATACGATTCAAAACGATATTTACTGCCGTATAGACAATCTGACAGAACGTTTACAAAACTACACAGTTAAGAACGCGGGAAATACTGTGGAAAGCTACGGGAATGCGTCGGGTGTAGGTGACGTGTACCTGAGTTAAACTGAGACAAATAGAATGTTTTTTGAACGAAAAATAACTCAACTTTAGACGGCAGAAACGAACTGTAATACAGCATTACTTGAGACAAGCTTGTTTGCTGCAAGTCTAAATCTTGTTTGTTTGTGTGTTTGCGACACGTGTTCATTGTTGTCGTGATAACAACGTGAGTGTAAAACACATGCTTTCAGTGTTTACAGTGCCTTCACAGTAAACACTTAAAACAAATATTGTCAGTGTGGTTGATTCTCGCCGCTTCTCAGCGAATACTTAACACGTCTGTATTATTCACTGTGTGTATGGTCACCAAGTTGCAATAGTAAATCTTTAAAATAGGTTAAGATACCTGTTATTCGTTCATTCAACTTACTTTGGTCGCTAGGCACGACGCGTTTCAGGATCAAAGTTCCATCTTCAGGTGATGATCACTCGGGTCGAGTTCGTCAGTTCATAAAAACACATACATAAAAAACACTGAATTCAATAAACACTCATACTGCACGAGGGGACAAGTTTACTTTTGTTGAGCGCGCGTTTACTTTCTCGACGATGCGCATCGTTCCCTCGTGCAGTATGAGTGTTTATTGAATTCATTGTTTTTTATGTATGTGTTTGTATGAACTGACGAACTCGACCCGAGTGATCATCACCTGAAGATGGAACTTTGATCCTGAAATGCGTCGTGGCGTCGTGCCTAGCGACCAAAGTAAGTTGCATGAAGGTATAACAGGTATCTTAACCTATTTTAAAGATTAACGTCAGTATTGTCAGTCCATAGCAACGTGACATACATTACGTCGTTCTTTGGTTATACTTTGAACATCTCTTGGACACACACTCTTTTACTCTCAGACGTAAAACATGTCTGTCACATACTGACTTCGGATTTCTCAGTAACCTCTGTGCTATCGTATTTAGAATCGTAGGCGTATCATTCACCTTCAACTGAATGGAGACCTAAAGACGATTTTTAGAGAAGTCGGCGGACGCCTCTGATCTGATGGTCTGATAATTATTTTGTTGTTATAGAATAATTAGAAATCAGATTGACTACATCTTAGTAAACAGAATATATCGAAACAGCTGTAGTTCAGTACAAACATACCCGGCAGCTGATTTGCAGTCGGGTCACAACCCTACGGTTGCAACATTTAAACTTAGAATGAAAAACCCAATAAAGAAGAAGAATATTATACATCACGACGTCCGTAAACTAAAACACCCACAAATAAGAAGTCAAGTTAAAATTGCTATTAACGAAACATGTCAATCTCTGTCGAATACATTGGATTGTAAAGAACGACTCAGGCAATTTAATAGTGACATTGAGAGCGTCAAAGAAGAATTGATAAAGCCGGATAAAACCAAAAAGAAATCCGGATGACGGATGAAATACTCTAAATGATAAAAGAAAGGAGAAAAGTTAAAAACAAAGAAAAGTTAAAAACAGGGCCCACCGGCATGTGGGTGAGAGTGGAGTTGGGGTCAGAGGCTAATGCATTTCTCTTCTATGAAAGCATATGTTCGCGTCACCCCCCCTTTGGACCCCCAAAAACTATTAGTAAAGAAGAGAAATGGTTGGAACGAAGACTAAGGAAACTGCTTTTATTTTTATTATTTTTTTTACGTTTATTTATGCAATCTGTTAATACATAACAATAAGCATAATTGTTTACAGAATGCATGGCATGATGAGAATTAGTCCATTGACTAGTTCTCTATATGAGTATTTAAAAGTAACAGATTATGTATAATATATTTATAGTGTTAGAGTCTCGGTAAGGCAAGAGTAAATGTTAACATTAAACGTCTTTCTGTAGCCTGTTGTACAATAGATTTATGGCCAAAGGATTCGTGTGCTCTTCAGGTCGTTTCATATAGCTTTCGCTGAACGCTGCAATGGTTTCACTGAATGAGGGCAGGTCCAGGTCTCTATAGATGTCTTTGTTGCCGATGAACCACGGTGTGTTGGTTATGGCACGCAACGCCTTGGTCTGAAACCTTTCCATTATGGCGATATTGGATTTAGATGCAGTTCCCCAAAGCTGTAACCCACACAGGCTTGAAGACAGTGTTATACACCAACAGCTTGTTTCGCATTGACAGTAATGATTTTCTGCCCAGGACCCAATAATGCTTGCAAAACTTGGTGTCCAGTTGTTTTCTCTTCATCAAAATGTGGTTGATCCAAGTCAGTTTTTTTCTAAGTGGCTGCCCAAGTATTTTACAGAGTCGGCTACCGGGATAGCCTTGTTATTTAATTCACAATTGATGTTGTCCCGTGGCATTTTGTGAAGGTGATGTGTGCAGATTTCGTTTCATTTAATTTTATTCTCCACTTCTTTGCTAATTTTTCAATAGCATGTAGCGAATTCTGTAGTAAAGTGGTTGTTTCCATCGGACTTTTGTTTACAGCAAGGATTGTAGTGTCATCAGCGTACGTAGCAGTAATCACATCATTGCTAGTTGGCAGATCTGTTGTATAGATTAGATACAGAATGGGACCCAAACCACTTCTCTGGGGAACTCCTGCTCGTATTGGGAACAAACTGGTAGTTACATTTTCGTGGCGCACTCGAAAGTATCTTTCTTCTAAATACGACTTTAATATGGTAAACATAGGTTCAGACAAGCTTTTATAAGTTTGTAGAGTAATCCTTGATGCCAAACTTTATCGAATGAAACTTTTATTATTACAAATAATAATTGCATTAGTCAGGTTAGCAACAAAATTCCGAGCAGGTGACTTCGTTCCGTTCGTAAAGCACTTTAAGCAGTTTCGCGGTGTGGATGGCCTTGGCGGTTTGTGCGTTTGCAGTATTTGCCGCCTACTTCACTTTTACTATAAAAGGGTTGGGTCGGTTGCGTCCCCGTCGCGGGGTTTTGTTGACCTTGTTGATGTGCAAGTGTTTGTGTGCATTGTGCTTGTGTTCTGTGAGTGTTGTGTTTTCCGTAGTAAGTATTTACTTGTGTTATTAAAATTTTTGGTCATATACTATTTGAAGTTTTGTTACAATTATATTGTTGACTCCCTATAAATCTCTGGTAGAGTATTATTTATTATTTTTCATGTATTAGTTTATAATAAGCATGTAGACGGCTGCAGAATTTTTTTTAAGTCCGTCATATAGTTTCAAAGATTTAAGGGGTATTTCGCCTGACATACGGTTTCACTATTTGCCCCATTAGTTTCATTAGCCAGGATCTACCACCGGACGGAACAATCTGATGCATACAGAAAAGTAGTACCACAATTTTCAGAACACATTATTGTATCAAAGGCTTCCGGCTCTTAAGCTTTCGTCCACGGCAGTTATATATGATATTGAATTGCTAAAAATAATCGCATTCCGGGGAGTCGTACTTCTAGCAATAAACGGGGACCCACTTAATTTCGGCTGTCGGTCTTACAGATTACTTAAAACAATTTGCTGAAGCGCCTAAAATAATGGGACACAAATTAATACTGCTCGAGCTAGACGAAATTCAAGGTGGCGTGACGTCCGTAACAGAGCGCCAGATTGCAGAGAAGAGTTTTCAGCCAATTAACTTGACTAATCGAGTCTGTTAACTCTCCACTCGCTCCCTACGCTGTACGCTGGAGAAATTCAATTTTCTCCAGCAGACTATTTCTACTTGCGAAATTGCCCACCTTGTTTGTAATCTAATGGTAAACTTTTTATTTACCTGCGAATTATAAACTTTTATCACTGGTGATAAATTGTAATCCGCGTTTATTAGAATAAACACACACACACACACACACACACACACACACACACACACACACACACACACACACACACACACACACACACACACACACACACACACACACACACACACACACACACACACACACAATTTATTTAATATTTATAATTTCTTTACCTCAATTTTGTTTTACGTAAAGAACATAAATATCACAATATATACACCACGATCACACGATAATGCCAATTTAAAATACCAAAAACCAACAGCAAACCATAACAACAACCAACAAAAACACAAGTACTCAACAAGATACAAAATTAAGATGGCTGAGGATGGGAACAATAAGATTCTCGAAACATGTTCCAAATAAGGGAAAAACATCTTGAGGTAAAGAAATTATAAATATTAAATAACTTATATATGCATCAAGAAATAGACTGTAGAAAAAAGTGTTTGAAACACACACACACACACACACACACACACACACACACACACACACACACACACACACACACACACACACACACACACACACACACACACACACACACACACACACACACACACACACACACATCGTCATGGAAAATATTATCGGGCGACGCACAAAAAATTAACTCAATAGGATTTGAGTACGTAGGACTACACGTACGGGATTTTACAGTCCGAACGCAATGTGCGCAGTACGCCAAGAAATTTAGAACTGGAATACAAAATGCGCGCCAGGCCAGCGGGTCCCATACCGAAAGCGTACACAAGCTGCGCGCGGAGGTCTGTGGGGTACTTACCGAGGGCTTGTGCCAGCCGCGCGCAAGCCAACAGACTCTCCTTAACTCCTTAATTAATTACGTAATGATTTTCGTTGCGTCTTCGGCGCGGGTATTAATTTTTAAACGTGGTCCTGTAACTAAAGACTTTGGTGAATTTATTAGTTGTATTGTAACGAGAAGACTAGAAGATTCTCCACTCTTCGCCCCCCGTCAAGTGTGGGAGGTGTTGCCCCAGTCAAGGCCGCTCGCAAGTACGTTCCAGTGTATTCAAGAACACTTGAGATACGCATTAAGTGGCGTGAAATGAGGATGCGTGCGCTACTTATAAAAAGCCTTAACAGGCGGCTTGTCAGTTCAGTGGTGTTGAACGATTTCTTTAGCGCGGATCGAGTGTTTGTAAAAGTACTGTAGCGAAGTGTTGTAATTAGTGCTGAATTCTCTATAGTTGACATAATTATTGCGTGTGGACAATTTTTACTCAAATTGTTGTAAGAGACTATCTTGTTGAATACAAACTGTTAATTGTGATAATTAAAGTTGGTTTTTAGTGACTTCATTGGTGTGTTGTATTCTGTTTCCACTGTACCATACGACGATCTAGGGGAACGGCGTAACAGTATTGTATAAGCTTACATAAACTTACGTGCTTACATATTACCGCCCGATATGTTTACATTAATGTTTATACAGCACACGTATTTTGAAAACAAAACCTAAAATATTTTAACATTGAAAATGTTTATAAGGACGTGTCGCACATTTGCGGCCGATCGTTGGTGCGTGATCGAAAATGGGAACCGGTGAGTTTCCATAGAAACTACTTCTTTTTTGTAAATAATATAGTACACATATAAAACTTCGCTTTATGAATGCGACTACATTTAACTTATAATATGTATATTAGTAAATGAAGAATTAATTCATCGATTGGTGAATGAAAAATGAATTCATTGATTGGTGAATGAACATAAATATATATATTTTTTTAGATTTATTGAAGCATTTTCAATGCCCTTCTCTGTGCATTGCATTTGTGCAATGCCTGTAAATTTTTTCGAGTTATTTAAACGTATTGCATGCGACTGGAACCCGTGTGGCTGACAGTTATTCAGAGTCAACGAGATAAGAGCTTCGTGAAGTAGGCCTACACTATAGCATGGCCTATAGCCTACGTGAAAGCATTGTGTACTTACCTTACCAGCTAACACAATGGTTGCCCCAAGTGACAGAAAAAGAGATTACACAAGGGGTAATGTTTGCAGAAAAGACATATCTGTGTGACGTTATAAACTTCAATACAGTTTGTTCCCCCCCCCCCCGGACCCGTTCGACCCGAAACCACACAGAAGCCGGACGCAGGCCGTACCTTTAGTCTTACAGTGAAGATCAGCAACGCTGAAGCACTCTCTCTTTGTGCCAACTATACGGTAATTTTAACGGATTTTTTATTTCATACCGGAGCTTGACTTTACGTATAAGCATGTGATGAGCGACGAGCTACTGATTACCTGCATGACAGACTACGCAGATCACTTTCAGAGAGGAATTTTTAAAGTGAAACACAGTGGTGTAATTAGAAACTGGTCCTGGCGGGACGGAACTAGCTGGGGGTAGACTAGATTGAAGGTTGGACTCCCCATTTTCTTCCTTCAAACAAATAAGAAGTTTACGGTTCTTCCAACAAATTTTATAAATACGTTTTATTAAGTGGACTTACGGCTGTAAACATGTACGTTATTTACCAAATGTTGAGTGACTGTCATGATTAAGACAACTCTAACTCTATTGTATTCATTTACAAACATTATAATTCCTTTTATTTCTACAACTGTCTATAATCCTTATTTTAACAAGCGCGACTGGCTTAGAAGTAGATAAAAATTTAGTGATTGTATATAATTTGGCTGAAATTTTTAATAGCTGTGGTAGAGGTGAGCTAAACTAGTATTTTAAAATAACAGGTATGAAAATACCGTTCCAAAAAATAACAGGTACAAATACCTGGTATTACATACTTGTTATACACAATCTATATTATCCTTTGTAAGTAACTCGTTTTGAGTTTCCTGCAGGTCTCCTATGTAATATCTTCAAATAAATACACTGCAAGTAGGTTTATTTTCACCTAGATAAACCTATTAATATATTAATAAACCTACGTGCAGTGTATTTATTTGAAGATATTATTTAACCTATACTATATAATTTGTTACAAGAAATATATTGAAACTAAAAGTATTAACAGTGTTACTTTACACTGTGACTTTATTAAACTATTACTGTTTAAAAGAAAATAAGAAACAAGAGAATTTATAGGCCTATCTCCCTTTGCGAATACCAATTTAAGTTTTCACTAGGAGTAAACAAACTAACATAAATATAAATAAATAAATAAAAACTTATAAATAATAAGCAACAACAAAAGTAAATTAAATGCATTACATAGCCTAACTGGATAATCTTCAGATTCATTCACGTGAGATGTGTAGTGAAGTTAAAATCACATTAATAAAAAGTATAATATAGCCTATCAACATCAGCCACACTATAGGTTATAACACAATATAATTCGTTATTTCAAAATTTACCAAGTTGGTGACTAGTATAATATATTAGTATATACTCTGTATTATATATCTCCATATCACACGAGAATAAATGTAACATCAGGATAAATTTTTTCATTTATTAAAAACAGCTCGTCTCTTTGCGCAGAATGAAGTATTCAGGACCAAAAAGTGGCTTCGTACTAGTTCGTACTCGAAATACGCTTGATACTAGTTGTTCCTAAAATACTAGGTGTTCCTAAAATACTACCGTTCCTCTGATACCCCTAGTATTTGAAATACTCGTGTACTTGTTGTTCCTTGCGTACCAGTGATACGCCTAGTATTTGAAATACTCGTGTACTTGTTGTTCCTTGCGTACCAGTGATACGCCTAGTATTTGAAATACTCGTGTACTTGTTGTTCCTTGCGTACCAGTGATACGCCTAGTATTTGAAATACTCGTGTACTTGTTGTTCCTTGCGTACCAGTGATACGCCTAGTATTCGACCTTGGCGTATTCGTTTACTTGTTACTTGTGTATAGTTGCGTAGGGGGCGTGCCTCGACTCGGAACAGCGAGGCCGCGAATAACAGGTATTTCAACTTTTCAGTCACTGTTACATCCGTTCCACAAAAATATCGTTCCAAAATACCTGTTACAGGTATATCGGCCCACCTCTAAGCTGCGGTGTGAGTATTGATCTCCCCCGTGGTAATGACACTGCTCAGAAACGTCTGTAAAATTTATAATTTAACACTTTCAACAACGGGATAATGTTAGAGCTCTTTAAAGCAAGAATACATGGACGTAAGACGATTTGAAGAATAATTAAAAACAAGAATAGAAAAGACACACGATAAAAAATTTTATAAGAAGATGGCGGAACCTTTGTTAACATATGGCAGTGAAACTTGGGTGCTGTGTTGGGAGCGAATGGACATTGATTGTGACATTCACTAACATCTTTGGTGTTACAATTCATTGTTGGCCTCTGACCTCCTCCAACACTCCCGATCTGAGGCGATAGCTCTCCAATACCTCAGTCCAATTATTTTGGCATCATTGCTCAAATTATCAGTCAATCGCAGCGTTGGCCTGCCCCTCTCTTTTGTACCAGCTGCTTGGTCAGGACTCTAATCGGTAATTCATTCTCCGTCATTTTCATAAAAAATGTCCGTCCCATCTCAACCTTGATAATCTTATATATAAAAGTGAATGTTTCTTTGTTTCTTTGTTTGTCCCGTATGCGTTCCTATACCATTCATCCGATTGCGATGAAACTTCGGTGAGTTGTTGTGCGCACGCCCGAGAAGGTTTCTGAATTAGTGGTTTTTTTCGATGGGGCCCTTTTGGGGGTTCTTTGGGGTCTTCCACATCTCCTCCTAAACCACTGGACCGATTTCAACCAAACTTGGCATAAATATTTTACGCAAAGGGAGAACCAACATAGGATAGGTGTTTTTTCGATGGGGTCCTTTTGGGGGTTCTTTGGGGTCTTCCACATCTTCTCCTAAACCACTAGACCGATTTCAACCAAACTTGGCACAAATATTTTACGCAACAGGAGAACCAACATAGGATAGGTGTTTTTCCGACGGGGTCCTTTGGGGGTCCTTTGGGGGTCCTTTGGGGTCTTCCACATCTCCTCCTAAACCACTGGACCGATTTCAACCAAACTTGACACAAATATTTTACGCAACGGGAGAACCAACATAGGACAAGTGTTTTTTCGATACGATCCTTTGGGGGGGTCCTTTGGGGTCTTCCACATCTCCTCCTAAACCATTGGACCGATTTCAACCAAACTTGGCACAAATATTTTACGCAACAGGAGAACCAACATAGGATAGGTGTTTTTCCGACGGGGTCCTTTGGGGGTCCTTTGGGGTCTTCCACATCTCCTCCTAAACCACTGGACCGATTTCAACCAAACTTGACACAAATATTTTACGCAACGGGAGAACCAACATAGGACAAGTGTTTTTTCGATACGATCCTTTGGGGGGTCCTTTGGGGTCTTCCACATCTCCTCCTAAACCATTGGACCGATTTCAACCAAACTTGGCACAAATATTTTACGCAACGGGAGAACCAACATAGGACAGGTGTTTTTTCGATACGATCATCTGGGGGGTCCTTTGGGGTCTTAAAAATCTATTAAATTTGGTTACTATGGCAACCCAATAGAATAGATTCTGTTCTAAATATATTATCGCATTAAATTGAAGACCACGCGAACGAAGTCGTGGGCAACAGCTATTTATTTTTAAGAAACCTACTTTAATTGAACTTTATTAATTAAACTAACATTTTCATTACGTACAACGTGAAACTCCGTAGCGAAGCACGGGTATTCTGCTAGTTTAATATATTTTACAGTGTCTACGTCCCTAAAGAGTGTGTATAATTTTTCATCATAAAAAATCCACCATACACCACGTTCACATATTAGAGTATCAAGTTTCCGAAATCCGAAATATTTAATTTAAATTTAAAATATACCTTATTGTGATCCGTCTTGCGATCTTGTAGTTATTATTTCACTACATGTTTCGGGAATAAATTCCCATCTTCAGGTAAAAAATGTTTCTTCCTATTTTACCAGTTAATCGTCGGCGAAAATATCACACACACACACACACACACACACACACACACACACACACACACACACACACACAACTGTTACAAATAACATAATTAAAACCGTAAACACACAACTATCGATAGTGGTTGTGCGCACTGTCTTCGATATGTAATATTTTCTCCGACGATTCCTATATAATAGGAAAAAACATTTTTTACCTGAAGATGGGAATTTATTCCGGAAACAAGTAGTGAACTAATAACTACAAGATCGCAAGACGAATCACAATAAGGTATATTTTAAATTTAAATTAAATCTTAAATGCGAACTGGAGACTGTATATAATGAATTCCGAAATATCTTCCGTTCAAAAGTTAAAAGATGTCTTTCATTTACTTTGGTCCATGTTTCTACTCCATATGGTCTTATTGAAGTTCTATACATCGAGCAGTTTGTTTACCTTAATATTAATCTACTTCTCATCTGCTTTAATAGTCCAAAGTAACATCTATTTGTTGCTGAGATTCGGTGTTAGATAGCATTTGTAGCGTCGCTATTTGTTGTCACCGTTGAATTCAGATATCTAAAATGATCGACTCTTTCAAAGGTCTAGCCGTTAATACACATTGCAGATCTACTATTACAGTTTTTATTGCCTGTCATATACTTAGTCTTATTTGCATTTAAACCCATGGTTTTTTTCTTTACGTTCCAAGGTGAGGAATGCCTCAAGTCATCGAGCCGTAAGATCGAGCAATGATATCGACAACATATGTGAATATCAATAAATAAACCGACATTGTGAGTATTGTTTTTCTCCTTTGCAGCACACTGGAGTCTCTTATGAGTTTCTCAAGTGTTACGTTGAAGGGCAAACAGGAGAAGCAGTCGCCCTGTCTCATACTAGTACAGGGTTGCCAGGTGTGGGGATTTTTCCCCGCACTGGCGAACTTTGAAGCCTGAAAATGGCAAGTGGGGAAATGGTGGGGATTTGTGTAAATGTGGCGAATTGGTGGCGATTTCAAATAACTAAAATTTCAAATAATGCAGATGTGACCAACAGCAGTACAGAAATCCTGTTAAGTTTACAAAACTACAAAATATTTATGTAGGTGCTATAAGTGCACTGTGATTTTGGAAAGTAAAAATCCAAATCTCTCACTTGAAGAAGTACAACATTTCAGAGTAAACTGCTTAAACTTTTATGTTGAATGTGCACACCATAATTACAGTCGATTTCCTTTTAACAGTGGCTATGTTCAAAGCCTAAACATCTAGCATTTTTAGATAGGAAAAAAATTAATGATATTTAGCCACTGGCTTAAGCAGTAGCAGCGGCCTTTGAGAAAAGTGTTAAAATAAACATGGTAAATCTAGAGAGAGTTCTTAGGAATACAAATATCAACAGCGGCACAGATGAATGTTTATTAAGCTTTTGGAGAGAAGTTAAAAATACAAAGAACTCAAATGATACTGAAGTTCTTCCGACTTTAAATAATTTTGTGGCTCGTCTATTTACTTTACCACATCGTAGTTAATGTGTGTTGAAAGGGTTTTTACTGCAATCAATATTAATAAAAGCAAAATCAGAAGTAAACTGGGTAATGAGACACTGTCTGGCCAGTAGCATACGAAAAACGTTCAAGCAAACAAAATAAATCCTGTTTAGATTTTACCATAAATGTTTCAATGCTGGTGAAACACAGCAACTATATGTATATGAACTAAAAATACGTGTGAATGAGTGTAAATTGTTTTTGTGAATTAATCTATTAAAAGTTGTTAAATATAATGTAATATGTGAATATTGACTCACGTCTATAATGAACCAAGTGCATTAAAAGGATTTCAAAAAGTACTGAGGCTGACCTCAGCAGGTGAGAACATTTTCTTTTATCATACTTGAAAAACAAGTTTTTAATATTTATGTTATTATTGTAATAGTATTTAAATATTTAGAATATACTCAGAGTATATAAAATGAGACAATCTGCATAAAGTGCACGAATTTGTGGCAGTGGGGATTCCGATGGCGAAGTGGGGAAATTTTGGGTAGCTATGTGGGGAAAAGAGGACTGACTGACCTGGCAACACCGTACCTAGTATTACGCTGAAGCTCGAAGCAATCACTCAGACTGATTTTGACATTACGTAGAAAAACATATTTCAGTCACGCACATAGAATAATGTGTTAATAATGTTGATTATTAATTATTAATAATAATGTTCAACATCTGTTATGTTGAACCCAAGAGAATCTATATAGGCGCCCACTTCCTTATCTTCTGGCCATTGATGACGATCACGTGGTTGTACAAAGTCGACTGTATAGATCTACGCTTGACGTTTGTGTAGTACAGTATTTCATTATTTGTACAGCGCGTTCTGGACGACTCTCCGGCTAGGCGAACTATTTTAATAAGAGTGCGATTATTAGTGGAAATATTAATGAGGAATGTAATTGTCTGTGTAGCCTGTAATGATTTATTCTGGTGTTTAATATCACGCAAAAATCAGAGCAACTAAAATTTTTGTATTATTTTGTCTCTTCCTGATGGTGTAATCCACAAGCATTGCTTTAAGGTGAACAAAGTTTCTTCCAACAACAAAAAATAGGAAAATATCCACGTAGGGAGAGGCCAGAGGCCAGTGACGAGGGTAAAAACAGTAAATACAAGTTGTGGTGAGTACCTAAGGGACGTCCGCAACTAATAATACAGTTTGTTTGTTTGTTTGGTTTGTTAACAAAAAACCTGTTGTCCACCCTTTGTTTGGAAGTCTGGTACTCTGTCAATACCCCAGCGAGCGGTTCACGGAATAATTTTGTTTCATAACACTCTGAAAGATACCGTGTTTTTTTTAAGCAAGAGACAAATTTTGTCAACATGTATTTCACATTTGTAAAAGTCTCGCCCCCTCAACACACACACACACACACACACACACACACACACACACACACACACACACACACACACACACACACACACACACACACACACACACACACACACACACACACACACACACACACACACA
Source organism: Magicicada septendecula (assembly GCA_034769895.1). Lineage (NCBI taxonomy): Eukaryota > Metazoa > Arthropoda > Insecta > Hemiptera > Cicadidae > Magicicada > Magicicada septendecula. Next base: position 584,337,680 of record CM068369.1, read on the forward strand.
CACAAGTACTATTACTGTGTGTGAATTTTTTTTTTTACTTTTTTCTTAATTATTAAGAAGTATTTGTAAAAATAACCTCACGTAATAGAGAAAAATATATATCACTTTTGAAATCAGCAACAAAAACAATACCAAAATTATGAATACAACAATTTTTCATAATCCAATGTTCTCGGGTCTGTGTAATGCATAAAACACAATTGCTTCTGTGTAACCGCCTTTTCAATCACATTCTTCTTCTTCTTCTTCTTCGACTCAACTTCCTCCTCATTATTTCCCGAGTATAAGCCTATGACTTGTCCATTAAAGAAGACGACAGTCTCTTTTCATCTTTTCCTGGGTCCACTGAAATGCTATTTGATCCTGGTATCTTGTCACTGAAAATTTTCGCCGTCTGATATCTTCCGTTCTATCGACATGGTAATTTCATTCTTCTCTTTTTCTTACTATTTAATTTCCAATGTTGTCCACTTTGCATGTTTTTCCGATTACTCTATTCGGGGCTCAGGGAGTATCCTGTTTCTAGTGGGAATAGTAATCGAATATTGTGTGTGATAGTTTCTGTTTATCTGGCCATTAGGATAGGTGTTAATGAAATCTTAATTTTTCTATGAGTTATACGACACAAGAAATTCTGAATGTGTGGCAACATTCTTGTAGTTATTTGTTTGTAGCAGTATTTCGATTATTCTTGAATAGCATTTTTGAATATTTCCAAAATAAAACCAAGTTTGCAGAAAAGGGGAAAAGTAATTTTACCAGAATAAGACTATGAGACATGTTTTTTCAAGATTGTGGGAACATAAATTTTTCTGATTTCTTCACTCCGTGGATCCGATACTGCATTTTGTCGCTATAAGTCACAGATATATTAAGAATATTTCTGTGTTTTAAGTAAATGCTAATTCAGTTGTTTAATACTGGTGATAGTTAAATTCTACGCAAAGTAGTATAACAAATTACTTATAGTAATTACTGTACTTACAAAGTAAATTATACTATTTCTGTACTTCTGCAATTAAATACTTGGGAATGGGAAAAGGAACATTTGATGTAAGAGTGACATATTTTTCATGTATTACACGTTAAGGTAAAACTTGATTAGTCCGTTTTCGAAACAGGCTGCTTTGTAGTTACTAAAATGGGTACAAATTTTAATAAATCATGGCGAACTCTTTAATGAGTAGGTTCACGCCACCTAACGGTGGACAGATTTAATGGAATGGGTCAGTAAGAAAACAGAGTCAACCACAAATGAGAAATGGGCATCTGTTTATAGTGTGCTAGGAGATTGTTGTGTGTCATACAAAAACGTGTGCAAGTTTGTTTGAGTTCCGCGTGTGTCTTCCAGAAACATCTGCTTCTATTGAGAGGATTTTCTCGGTAATGAATAACATATAGTTGTCTGGACTAAGAAGATTATATGTGTCTACCGACAGAGAACTATTGAATATCAAATTTATTTTCAGACCAAAGTGTGTTAGATTTTCTTAACTTGATGAAATCAAACAAATATTTATTGAAGAAAATAAGCTATATTTTATTTAAGCTAGTAAGCTCCCTGAGCTTCAGAACTCGCTCACTGTGTTGAACGAAGCACATTGATTACTATACAAATTTGGATATTAGGTAATTTTTCAGTTACGGGAAAATGATAAAAATCTTGATTACTTTACTATTCTTTAGTAATATTGTAAAGCACTCAGTCGTCGAATAAACACTAACGATTCGAAACATTCGGTTTCGGATATAATTCCTTTTAGTGTGAAAAATTTTAATCTGTTTTATGGGCCCTGGGGTCCCAAAAATTTAAAATTTCCGAAACGTAAACTACATTGAAATGTTAGTTTAAATTAAATTCTCTTTAATTTGATACCCCACATGAGCTTTGCGGCTTTTGTACAATTTTAACCCCCTCATATTTTACCTCCTGTCTTCTATTCTACCTCCGATCAAAAAAAAAAAAAAATACGATTCTGTAGGGAAAAGTTGGACAAGACTAAATTACGAAAATCAGTTGTCAAACGTTATTGTGAGGCATACTCCTAACAGACAGATAGACAGACGGAGAGAGAGAGAGAGAGAGAGAGAGAGAGAGAGAGAGAGAGAGAGAGAGAGAGAGAGAGAGAGAGAGAGAGAGAGAGAGACAGACAGACAGACAGACAGACAGACAAATGCCAAAGCGCCGAGTTAAACATGAAACTCACTTTGGTCGTTCACTTAAAAGAAATTGAAGGAAAAGTGAAGACAATATTTCCGGTGCTGTAGTACTGATTAGAAATAAAAATAAAAGGAATTACTTTAATTATGTTAAAAGTGACACAAATTACTTAACGTCTAAGTAACTAATTAATTAAAGATACTAACTTTTCTAAACAGGTTTTGGAAAGAACCAATTGGTGTTCTTTTCTGAGGCTGTGTCCTCTGTTTTCAAAATATTTTAAACTAAACGTCCTCAGTTTGTCTGAAACGTCCTCTTATGGTAACTCTATTAATAATCAATGGATATTGTCTCGTAGACGTGTGTGTACCAAACTGTGTTAGAGCCGAGTTTTGAGGAGTACACACATGAATCTGGGCCTTGAGTTGTTAGGATGAGGAGCTGAAAGACAGATGAAATGAATAAGTGGGCGGTGAAAGAAACTGTGATGTAAGTTGAGAGGCTTAAGTTAAGCCGCAAACAATGGACCTGTCTTACTGGAAACAGAAAGCTGTTTGTCGGTTATAAATGAATGCTCTCTGGTGTGTGTGTGTGTTGGTAGATTACCACCAAGCGCTCGCTTAAGCTTAACGTCTCTCCGGTAAACAGAAATTGTTTTCTTTGCAGCTGGCTGTGATTGCTTGTCAGGCGTCACTTAACGAGCAAGTATTAAGGCTTTTATCACTCAACAAGACAACTTTCTTACAACATTTATTTTCTTGTTTTCCTGTCTTACACACATGAAAAACGTCTTCCTCTGCTATCTGAAGCCTTAGTTTTTAAGAAAAACGTTTTACGATGGAATGCAGATGGGGATACGTTTGTTAAATGGAACCTGCAAAGACTTTGGATTGCAGATATCCACACGTAAGACTAAGGTGATTGCTTTTCGTGGAACTCATCCCGTACCGTTAAAAATTGTTATAGATGGTACTGTCCTGGAACAAGTTAGCAATTTTGAATACCTGGACTACAGTGTGTCTTATAAGTTCAACCTTATGTGCGGGACCATTAGGCGAACCCTTAAGTCAGCAAGTAAAGGAACACGCCTAAATTTCTACAAGGTGATGGCTCTTCCCACACTTCTTTATGGGTCTGAGAATTGGACATTAACGAAAGGCCAGGCCAGTCGCATCCAAACGTCTGAAATGAGATTTCTCAGGCACGTGGCAGGGTATACTCTCCATGATCATAGAAGAAACACAGATATACGGCAGGAATTGAATATTATGAGTATACTCGACAGGATCGCCCAGTATCGGCTGAATTGGTGAGAACATCTTTGCCGAATGGATCGCTGCCTCATCCCCAAACAACTCTGGAACTATAAGCCGAGGGGACGGAGAAGTGTGGGACGTCCGAGGAAGCGCTGGAGTGACCAGCTCTAATATTAATTTGAATAGGAATTTGAGACCGGAACAAACCATTTTTGGTTTAATCCGTGAAGGTGATGATGATGGAATGCGTTGACGTTTCTGTTGAACTGGAATCAGTCACGTCGTGTTTAGGGGATCCGAAAATACGACGATGCGCAAGATAGTCTGACACGGTGGGGAGAGAGGAGCACGTGCGGTTGATTATTCCAGCGCCGTTCGGACTGCGCGATGTACAGTATACAAGGTCGGACATTGACACTGTGTAGGTGTATAGCCAGTTCCAGAGCGGCTGTAGCTATGTAATTTTTCTTGACGCGTGATCTGAAGGGTGACAGATATTTCTCGAATCTCAGCGGGGTATAAATAAGCATCCAACGGCCGTCCAAGTTTATTTTGGGACCTGCGATTTATGAGTGCGTTTAGGAGTGATTCCTATTGTGTCTTGATGTTTAGTGATTATTGTGTATTTGTTTAATGCAACGCTGTTAATAAGATGAAATTTATTGTTTGTTACATGACCGTGTGTTGAACAACCTTTAGCATAAAGAATTGCATTTGAGTGTTTTTACGTATTTCTAACTGTATCTGGTGTCAGTTATTCTGTTCCTACTTTATAACTCTGCGATCTGTGCGACCGTCGTTACAATAAATTTTTTAATTCATATTATGCTTGTTTACTGGAGAATGATTACGGGGAAAACGCTTATCACTTAACAGTTTGATAACAGTTACACTGCTCTATTGCGTTTATACGCACTGAAAATGCTTTCGAAATAAAAAGAGATGTGTTCTTTCTTTAGTGGATCCCAAAAGACCATAGCTTTCTAAATTTTTTAGCTTAAAACGGGGTTTTGTTTAGTCTAACCCAGGGATGCTAGGCGCCTCATACAGGCTTATACGGAAGTGTCCCACATTTGCAAAAAAATACTTTTTGGGTGCTTTATGAGAATAGTGACTGGAGAATAGTTAACTGAGAGGTTATAGTAAGATTCTTAAAAGCTTAAATTCTCCAGTAAGTCATGTGAAGCAATGAAATGATACTTTTATACCTGAGAGGATTATGAAAGCTAGAGTTTTTACCTCTAATAAGATGGGGAGACTGACGATTGCGACAGGGAAAGGTACGTATATTGGAGGATTTCAAGAGTACTTGAATAGTGGCGTGCATATTTTCGTAAATAATCTAAAAGGTAAGTTGTCAGTGCTCATCCGTAGTTCGTATAGACAATACGAAACAGTATGGAAAACAGTTCTGCGCATGTGCGAAGTGAATAAAAATGTTGTTAGCCTCGCAAGGAAGTATTTGTCCACTGTGCATCTCAGATTCACTGACGAAACCTATCATCAGGTCTATAGTTGTCGCGCGTCGCCAGGCTACCGACCTCATGACAACACCACTAATTTCTTGTTGTGCAATGATTAGTACCATTAAGGGGAACCTGTTGGCGCACTATAGTTATGAAAAAGTTGAAGGAATTATATCTTGAACTTTCCTCTCCCAAGCGTCCTCTATGTCTCTGGGACTGGCCCACCCCGCAGTTGTGGTGTACGCGAGTCGACATCTCCGCCCCTGGCAGTTAGGAAAATATATGCAATACTGTTCCGTCCTGATATGGTTATAGCAGAATTTTATGAAATTGGTAAAAGTATATACTAACATTTAAAACACATTTAATTGATATACTTACTTTCTGAAAAGTAAAGGACACTTAGTTTTAAGTGTCCCCTCTTTCTACCCAGAATTACATTCTATAGGGATGATGTTGTCAGACATTAAGGAGCACGTTGAAAAAAAACGTAACGCGTAATCAAAAACTTCTGGATTGGATTAGATCCGATCCATAGCAAATAGATTGGATTCTTCCAGAGTGGTTGGTTTTGCTTGTTTCGTTCGGGTGCCGTCTGCAGTCCGGTGTTTTCGGAGCCATGTTTTTACATATGGCTCTAGATCCCAGTCACTCAAGTTTGGGCCGTGTAGTTTAACAAACATCAAACTTGACACATGTGGCACTGTCAGTCTCGTACGGGTGAGATCTCGTAATGATGAGATTCATTAAACTGAATCCTCTTTCGCAATCAGCTGAACTGCAAGGGATCAGTTTTGTACAGTTAAGCAAAGGTGTTAAATGTTTTGGTATTATTGTATGGTTTTCGACAAAATCCCTGTAGCTGTTTTTGATTTTGGGTACGTTTAACTTAAACCTTCTGCACAACTTCTCAATCTCTGGTTCGCCAAAGCCTGCAGGTTTTTCAGTAGGCCACGTATTCTGTTTCCAGCACTTTTAATTCATCTAAAAGTGATTCGTAAGCTTCATGATGATGTGATGGTGCACTTGACCGATGGGGTTCGTGGCTAGAAACTGTAGTAAACATTCTTCTTTTTAAGTTATTTATGACACTTGTTATTAACTGCTGATGATTGATGGTTGGAATTGTGTGATTTTCTGAGTCGAACGCCATTAAATGTTCCTTACCTGATGCAAATTTTTGCTTCCAAAGTCTTAGTGCCGGGATTTTCCATCATAGCCTCAAAAAACCGGACACTTAGTCGTATAAGTTTATCAGCATAGATTACTGTTGTTTCTTGGTTTTGTAAGGATTCTGACAGCATCGACAGATCAGCCAAAATATCATACATTATAGCCAAATCTAGCAAAAACTGAGGTGATGAACATCGTTTTGATAATCCACTGTACATGGCTCGCTCTGTCAAATTTCTGCTCTTATCGGCTTTAGCAAAGTCAAAGTGTCTGTTTAAGGCACCGTATCCATACCAAGTAGCTGACACGGCTCTAAATGAACTTGCTACCCAACGTGTCCCTAAAATTTTTCCGATTTTATTTATTTCTTGATCTAGGCCACTAGCACATTCTGCTAACTCCCTTAGATTCTTTGGAGACCTGCTATAAACGGAGTACACTTTGTCCATAAAAATTTGGAAATGGTTTACAGCTCCCACTTCGTTTATTGCATCACTCAGAGCTAACTCAAGTCTGTGGTTCATGCAGTGCCAAATAATAAGGCTTGGATATTTTTCAAGCAATCTTTCTGCGACTCCTGATTTTTTCCCCAGCATAACACTTGCACCGTCACATGCAAATGCAACAAAGTTTTCTTTTAAGCAGTTATCTTCAAAACCGTATTTGCTTAAGCAATCAAGGAGATTTTCTGCTTCGGTCTCAGACGTTTGGTCGGATAGTTCTAGGAGATCTAAGAATAAGAAATGTGGAGAGTCCTCTTTGCAAACTTCACACTTCAAATATACTATCAGAGTAGACTTGCTGCCGAGAGTGGTCGATTCGTCTATCAGGACTGAAATTTTGCCTGATACACCTAAAATTTGTTTCACGACTCTTTTCTTCATTTCGTCAGAAACGTGACAAATTATTTCCATTGAAATTCTTTTACAGTGTAGCCCCACACCTATATCCAAGCCATTCAATTTTTGCATCTGCAACAGATCAAAATGGTCAGTGCAAGGCCTATTGTTTTTCGCAATGAAGTAAACAGTTCTAAAGACAATTTTTGTTGTCACTAAGTGGGCTGCATTCATTTCAAATAAAAACCTAAAAATATTGACTCTTTTTTGGTTTCAGCAGCAATTATTTCAGCTGTTGTGTGGCCAAAAGAGTTTTTATGTTCAAATATTTTTTTTCTCAACGATGTAAGTTGAGAGGTTTTACTTGATCCATTAAACGTAATTAGGAACAAACGCCATTGTTTTGATATGCTCATGCGCTCTTTTTTAAATGTGCCAAGTTGAGCAACTTCTTTACAAACATTACAGCCAAGTTTGCCGTTGATACAATCAAGCCAAGGAAAAGCATTCTTTTTACGTTCCCACATTTCTTCTGTCCAAATGGAAGGCCGACGAGAAACAGTTGAGTCCTCAGTTGATGAACTCGGTACAGACAGAGAATTATCAATAACACAAATACCTTCGGTTTCTGTATGCTGCACAAACGAGCTTTCGCCAGGTTTAAGGAAAGTATTTGCATCGCGAGAAGCAAAGGTTGAAGACTCGCACGAAGACTGTATAGTCCCTCTACTGAAGAACGACGTTAGAGATTTTTGTTTCTTATTGGCAGATTCCATGACTGTTGTAGCACTGAATAAACACACGTAACGGTTCACAACAGCGATTTACAACTGACAAGCAAGACGCGGGAACCACTAATGACTCATCAGTAAATACCGAGTTGAGTAGTGAGCCGATCGGTGGAAGGTACCCCCTCCACTGCACTGCCCGCTGGTCTACACTTCAAGGTCATCCCGCATCCAAAATAGATCTCATGTGCGTTGTGTTCGGCGCCGTTCGGTGAGCCTAGTGCATACGTAGTTACCAAATACGTTATTTTTTATTTTCTTTCGTCAGTTTTAATTTTCGATCTCGGCGATGGTCATTGAGATGAATAATGTGTATAAACAAAATTAGCAGTAAAACTAAAAGGAATTATTTGTCGAATATGTTAGTATTTCTTCATTATCTTGCAATAAGAAGTATAATAACAGTGAGTACTAAATCTTAAAATAATACGTGGACCAGATTTTTGAGTAAAAACACATTTCATGTGAAGGAAAATAATTCTTTTTCTCAAAAAGCAGTACCGGAACGGCGTTCCGGCGCGTTCCGGTACCAGTGCACCCCTGGAAAAACATGTAACATGTTAACACGTGGAAAGAATTGAAGAAGGATATTTTTGAAGAAGGAAAGAAATCTATTGTGCTTGAAACAGTAGATCGCTGCATAATTAAACTTAGAGAAGAGAGTAGTTTTGACAGTTCGGATGATTTTGCTGAAAAACAAGAAGAGACCTCATATGACACAGAGGAATTGTCTGATACCGATCGTAACTCCTTTCAACGGAAATACTGTGGAATCATTTCTGTAGTTAGATAACTCCAGTTTTACGTTTTTAAATGTAGGGGCCTACTACAAATTTTTGATTTAAGTTAAATATGAATAATTCAGAATTATTTTCTAATTTGTAATTTTTAAATAAATTTAAGTTACGTGAATTGAAAGCTTAATGCAAAAAAATAAAAATTCCAAAAACTGTAAATAGCTTTTTCAAAGTAAGGAGTAGATTTACTACTACGTTACGCACAATATGTAACATAATAAATGGAGTTAAAATGAAAATTGATTTTTTACAAGAACATCAGAAGCGTGCAAGTTTGTTGGTGTCCGCACACTTCGCATGTCAAATGTTTGTGACTTGACGGTCTACCTTCCTCAGGTATCAGACTGTACCGCTGTCCACACTCTTCGCAACATTCCTGTTGTCCGCACTCCTCCTGCCATCGCCTATACATTTGCTATTATCATTAGTATACTTGCGCTGTCAGAATTTTTAATAAAAACATGTTTTCTCTTGATAACCACGTTTAATCTATATCGTTGTCAGCAGCGAACGTTTCGTCCGTTCTTTGTTGTAACACTTACAGTGGTAAAGCTGCAGCTAAACAACAGTTACTGTAGGCTACATTCCATCGCGTCGTTTGAACGCCCGTGGCTGTTACAGCGTCCAGGTCGAGACGTATGAAAACAAGTACCGGACAGTCGAGATCTGTATAATAGTAGGCTACTGATATACCGGACTGAGGGAGCATAATAGTACATACCGGAATTTACAAAATTATTGCCGGAATTACGATTAAGCTCTTAATTTAGGCAATGAATTGCTTTTATTTCGTTACTGACAATAATCTGATTACAAAAAGATACCAATCGAATGCTGCGGTCGCTTTGTCCCTGTGCCCGTTAAAGCGTTCCATCAGTTGTGCTGTTTATCTTATTTATCGCTTGTTTAGTACTGTTTTATCACTGAAGGTAGCGCTGCGGTTTTATTGTTTTCTTTGATCGACGGCTTCATTGTATTCATTCATTCAGTGCCAACAGATTATCTTTGGTGGGTCTGATTGGTTGGGTTTTACTCAGTGGTTTTCATTATGTATATTAACAAAGAGGATCTTCTCTCTCTCTCTCTCTCTCTCTCTCTCTCTCTCTCTCTCTCTCTCTCTCTCTCTCTCTCTCTCTCTCTCTGACTCAAATCAGTTGGATTTTGTTTTATTCGCACTGTCCGCATTGAGCAAACCAATAAATATTATCAGCAACCGCAATACGTATACTGGATCCAGTGAAATGTGTCTGCTATTATTTGTTTCGACTTCTGTAACAGGTTTCGAATTCTGTTACCTACTATTGCGCGATGCCATTCACAGCGCGTGCAATTATATTATCTAACGCGTGGTTGGCTGGATGTTCCTCTTGGGGGAATAATTTGACTGGTCTAGTAAAAGTGGATGCGATCGGCTAGTATCCTAAAATTCAATTCAAGCTTTAATATCCGGCCTTTTGTACAGAAGTCGAACGAATTACAGCTTCTCGGTTTACGTGAAATCGGAGAAAGGGAGATCAACTTTTTTTACGCTGTAAGTGCAGTGCACACTTGAGCGTATATATGAATCCCGGTATACAGAGGAATGCTTTGTGAAACGTTCTGAAGACTTTATTAAGCCCAATTCGAAGATTATATTGTGTTGTTGGAAACAGTGGCATAATTAAGAGCTGCTCCTGGTGGAGGGGGTGATAAGACTAGCTTAAATACTGGACTTTCCATAATTCTCACGACAAATCATTTATTAAGATTTATAATTATAAAATAAAATTATAATAAATAAATAAAATTATAATTATAATTATTTATAAGCCTTATCTTAACGGAATTGGATTAGGCGCATCAACGCATCTACAGTTGAAACAATCAGCTAAACAGGCGTCAATGAACTTTAACGAGACAACTGCGCGCTCTGTACACGTTAACGGGCATTACCAGTGATACCACGCACAGTCGAGTTGCAATCACGGTTGTCGAGATAATCTGAGTCAAACGCAGTGGCAAACCCAGAGTATGGTATCATTTCCTCTCGCACGGAGACAGAGGGAAGCGTCACGAATTGGATCCCATGCTACCATGATTACTGTGCGGCACGTAGTTTCAACGATATAGCTGTTTCAACGACGACCTAGTTTCGCTTAGGCGGTCGGCCTCACGTCGTCCCATTCTATACAATATTTTAGTTTATGTCGTAGAAACAACTGCTTTGTAGTAGTTTTATGAATCTCCAACAGATGTCGGGCAAATTTAAATGCTTTCTACACGTGTTTTTATTTACTGCTATGTACCATTGTTCAACATTTTTGTAGGTATTAAATCTGCAATAAAAAAATAGACATTTTTTGAAAATTAATTCTTTAAAAAAATAGTCAGTGAATGGGTTAGTCTGACACGGTGCTGGATTTTTACAATTTTTTCAAATTTTTCTCCTTTCTGGCCCCTGGTCACAAAATTTGGAAATTTTTCGAACTTAACCTTACATTCAGATGTTAGTTAAAATTCACTTAAATTGTTACCGGACATGAATTTCTCATCAAAATTGTCATACACTTTTTGGGTCCAGATGCCCTAAAATTCTGTAATTTTCAAAACTGAACACTATATTCAGATTTTTGTTAAAATTCCCCTTAATTTGAAACCCCATACGGACTTTGCAAATTTTTTTACAATTTTGATCCCTTTACACTTTTGTCTCCCGCCCCCGTATTTTTAGATGATCAATCTCAAAAAACAATAGGGTCGTGTAGGGTAAAAGTGTGATCACGTTTGTCCAGTTTTGCGGCAAATAGGTTGGCGCATTCAAACGTTATTGTCAGACATACCCCAAATAGATGGAACCGGTGACAGACAAATGCCAAACGGTCAAGTTGAAACTGAGTACTCGCTTCATCTTGTTTGGTAATAAAGAATCGCGGTTTCAAGACATACTTAACAGAAAAAAAATCAAGGGCTCGATTAATTCATGTTTTGTTTGGATAAGACCTTGAATTGTTTGAAATTCGTTTCTCGAAAGTATGAATAAAAATTGTTGAAAATAATATTCCACAAACTAGAGAAAACTCAAGGTAGGCACAACAGCTACTTACAAACGAGAGCCGGATTGAAGTACAGTTCCCGGCCAATTAACCTGATTAAGCGAGTTTTAAACTCTGCACCTTACGCAAGGGGAGAAAACAATTTTTGGCAGACTGCTTGAGAAATTATCAACGATGTTTTTTACCCTACTTGGCAGCGCTCTTATCTGGGGAGCAGGTCTGAAGCTTCTGAAACGTGCGATGTGGCTTTGAATTCATATGTGTAAAGTGAAAGAACTTTTGAAGTTTTTTTATGGTTTTAAACGTTGTTGTGGCAATTTATCAAGCTTTGGATACTGAATTGAAATGTCGATTATGAAAGATTGAGTATTATTAAATGTTTCACTAATACAATCATTATATTCTGTTAGTAAACAATTTAATTTCTTACAACATGAGTATAGTGTTGTTTACAAAATAAATTAAAAACTAAAACAATATTATTTTTTTAACTTTAAGCATGTAAACATTACTTATTTTTACATACAGTTAAGCAATACAATCTCGCAGCCGATTGTCCTCCTCCACCTCCTCCCCCCTCCTCCTCTTCTTCTTCTTCTTCTTCTTCTTCTTCTTCTTCTTCTTCTTCTTCTTCTTCTTCTCATCGTAACGTATCGATACTGTCGCGTAATCAAAACATCGGAAACATAGTGCGAGTACAGACAATGGCATACTGCCGCCAGAATAAGATATAAGGCACAGCGTTGTCTTCTTCTTCTCAATCTAGAGGTCGGTGGGCTTGCCAATTTGTTCCCTTCCGTGGACGGGCTCTTAATCACCACATACCTTCGTCCTCCTTTTGTCTCATCTACGTACTAATGTCTAGGCGTTCCCCTCCCATTACGCCCCTAGATCATGGTGGTGAATCAGTTTCAATGGTGCAGCAGGTGACCGACCATACTGAATCTCCTTTCCGCAATCGTTTTAAACAGAATCCTCCTTTCATCCGCACTCTTCAAAACCTCGTTGATTAGGCACCCTTTCCGTCAACGATATTCTTAAGACACTCTTCCAGCACCACATTTAAATAGCTTCAAGGAAGTCTACCCTAAGTTATGTTATAGGAAATATTGTTACGACCGTCACACAGATCGTCGTGTTGTACAATGGAAACAGAATAACTGACAACAATTTACGTCACAAATTACAAACTTTAATTAAACACATACAGTTGGAAATCAACAGAGGCGCTCTTATACAACATTAATTATACAAATCTTATACAAATTAAAGTTAGATTTTCCAACACACATGAGAATAAATGTCACCATATTTAAATTCCGTACTAATTAACACACTAATCACTTCCCGCTAGTGACAATAACGATGATCCTCAACCTCACACTAATATCGAGTGTCTAAAACTGTAATTCGCCGCTTCTAAATCTAGTATTTATACTCTGCTTGCCTTGAATTGTAGTGACACAGCTGGCCTGGATGCCGGTATTATAGACCTGGAACGTTTCGTAATTCCGCCGCGCAGAATGATCTCTAAACGTCTGAAACAGCTTCTGGGGGGTTGCCGCGTGCTTAGAGTCACGTAGGCATTTTTGTTATTTTTTTCAGCTCAACGCAGCAATATTCTTTCCTTACGAATTTTGAGAAATTCATATTCTGAGATTGGTCTATGAAGGGAGGAAGATGAAGACGAAAACAAGAATGAGAAATGTTTTTAAAAATAAAATCTGTGGAAGAACGAATAGTTAATGACGAGGAATTAAGTGATTTTTGAAAACTGTGTCTGCTAAGTATATATATTTGCGATGTACTAGTGAGTAGGGGACAGAGAAAAAAGAGATTTATGTTTCTGGAACAACAAAAACAGGTGGAGATTAAGTGGCGGTGTAAACAGCAAATAGGCATGGAGGATAAACACAGGGGATTACAGAAACTTGTTTGTTGTGGCTGTCGTCGTTGTTGTTGTTAACAAAACACTGAACGAAGCTTATCGTTGTCCAAACATGAATTGTCCCATTTAATGTTGGTACTAATTGGATTTCACTTTATACACGATAAATAAGATTTTGTTTTCGCTTAAGAATTCTCAAGTAACGACTTGTGTAAACATGTGGCTCGTTCACCCACTAAACTCGAGTAAAGTATATTTTTGTTATAAAAAAAAAAAATACAAAGCGTGAAGCGCTGTTTTCGGATCCGTTCACACGATAATTGGGTTTCGGTGTTTGTGTGAAGAAAGGTATATTCAGTTTGCAAAGCTAACTCAAACACATGCGACGTTTTCTCACGCTGATCACCTATAAACAGCCAATAGAATGTGCGAAATTCATATGTGTAGATTGTGTAAGCGTTTGTGTATGTGTGTGTGCGCGCGCGCGTGTGAACGTGTAAAGTATTTCCAAGATGAGACTGATAATATACAACAGAACGTGCTCTGTGAATTTATATTTGTTCTCTAAAGATATATACCTGTATTATTTAAAATAAAACAGTAGGGAATAACTGAATAACAATTATGTTTGTAGTGAAATTTTGTCGAAACGCTTGAAATTTTACGAGGTAAAACGTACGTAGGCCTATGTATGTGCTACGCATGAGCATTTGTAATAAAACTATTCAATTTTGATAGTTCCTTTACGTAAAACATAATACATATGTACAACAATGTGGGGTGTTATGCTATTACGCTACTGAATTAATTAATATGTGATTGATTAATTATGCAAATATACTTATTTGCATAATGAGCTCGTGTAATCAATTAGGTTGCTCATATCAACTGAACTGATTGAAATTAAACAACACGTTAATTACTTTACGTTAGCATAACTATTGCATGGAGACTCTAGATGTTGTATTAATAAAATAAAATAAAATAAACTACCATAAATCACTCAAATGCCATTACTTTTGTTGTTCTGAGGTAATTTGACAATGATGAACGCATATATTCTGTATAGAATAAACACTTATTTATTTAACATTATATCATTCATTAAATTCAACATATAAAATATGGATGATTCCCTGTAAGTACATACATTCATAAACTCATAAAAGGAACGTAAAAGAACACATGTTTATACATCAAATTACAAGGTGAATCCAATAGGTTGTTTGCTGGAAAACATACACATACATATATAATATAATCGATATACAGAAACACAAGTAGTCATACAATAAATCTTATACTAATGCGTTCATCGTTTTGCCTCAGATGGATGGCGTTAATTATGTTTATCATGTTTAATTTAAATGCTCAAGGGGTGTTTCTTGAAAAGAGGCAGGACAGTAGAGTTTCTTATGATAAGAATAGCATAAAGATTACTTGTTAGATAAATTATCCGATAATTCCATCGGCGTAACTCCTCTCTGCGGGTCCATGTGTGGGAAGCTGCGTAGCTGTGCTGTCACTGACACTTAACACACGCGAAACAGATTCACTCGCGCTGTGTGTGTGTGTGTTCTGTTGATTCTGCTGTTATTGTTCGAATCATGAAATTATGTGTCGTGAAGATAAGTTCATCGTTAACTATGGTGTATATATATATGTCTGTCTATTGTTCAATTTCTGGTATGTTCATTAATGTTTAGTGTTTTGATGCCGCGGTGTAATTGTTCCAAATGACATTATATCGCTCCGCCGCACTGTATAATGTTACGATTCGTCGTCCGGTATTACATCAACAATAGTTCTACGCGTCGATTATTGATGTAAGCGTGCCTGGTTAGTTCAATTCTGAATTTGAATACAATAAAGAATTCTATAATTGTTAAGCACTGGCGTATGTCGCATGTTTTTAGACACTGTAAGTACACTATACCGGATACGCGCCAATATCGAACTGTCTAAGTCACTTAGTTATATGTCGCGTGGCAAAGTCTCAAAGTCCCACTGCCGTCCGCATGTTAATCGAACTTTGACGACCGACTGTTGAAAGTTATAAATAGACTGTTTTAAAAGTACGTGAAGACTGTTCAAAGTATATGATTGAAAAATTATGAGAAACTGTCCTACTGACTGACTGACTGACTGCTCAAAGTATATGAGTAAAAAATTATGAAAGACTGTCCTACTGACTGACTGACTTACTAACTGACTGAAAATTTATGAAAGACTGTCCTCCCGCGTGCTCTGCAAACGGTTTTTATCAAGCATCGTGTACCACAATGCACCCTACTGGAAAACACGCCTCAAGTTGAACATGATAGGACAGAAGATCTCCTACCCTTAAGCCAGAGTGTCGTTCTTCACTTCTCATTCGACGTTCCCGTTGCTATGCTGGCGACGGTCCTCTCCACCAGTTCTCTGGGTAGATGCTGGGTTGTGATTGGGTATCCTGTCTCCCCACGAGTCCGTGTCGAAAGCCTCCGTACTCTTTTCCTAGAACAGGAGCGATTTCATGGTTGTCCATCAAGCCATAGTCTAAGCGTACTCCGGATCTCGCTGCAGTTCTCACGCAAACAATGTGTCGTATTTTGTTATTGTTCCGTTGTGCACGACCCCATTTCCTGAACGCTGTCCTGGCGCAGCGTGACGTCGTTTCCAAAACGGCAAACCTTCTGTCTGTCGTAAATATCCGTTGTCGCCAGTGAGACGTTCCCCTGCTGTTTACAAGTTCGATTCTATTATTTTAGGTATCGATGTCCGTCCTCGTATAGGGTATATACTATTGTGTGACTTACACCCTTTTATTCTTACTGGTACTTTTCAAATTAACCGGCAGTGTGTCCGTCACAGTTTCTCCTCTAAATTGGTACTTGACACAGTTTCTTTTATCTTACATTTGCAGGCTGTAAATCTCGTGTTTGAGTCGAGTCTGTCACGGCCAACCTTGTTCCCTATTGTACAGCTATGTGAAGCGTACTTGCATTGTCTGAAGTAAACGTTCACTTGACACTTCGACACACAGTTCTTTATTTATTGCTCGTGGCCTGAGTAGGTGTGTCTAGCTGTACGTAACGTCTTTTCGGTCATACTAAAAATTTTTGAAAATTTTTGGTTGTTACATAGGTCCCCAAATCGGATTTGATGTTGTATTAGCGGAAGACACTCTAATCCGATTTCTGCGCTCTGTGTTTGTTGTGGGAGTCCCCTCTGATAAAGTCGCGGTCAATGACCTACTTTCCTCTGCTTGAGGTATACGGGTATATATTCCCTATATTTTGTCGTAAACTACCTCTGGGAATTTATTGCCGTGCATCTGAGGAAAGATGAACGCATTTTTTTTACACATTTGCATATCTAATTAGATATGGGATTATGTACAATAATAATAATAGCTGTGGATGGCTGTGCCGTCCGCTTATAACCTAACACATGAAATAATGGTTTTTGACATGAAATGCAATTATTCATGTATCAACGAAAATGTCATTACGATAGCTAATGTCCTTAGTCTATATTGAACATTTAAAATACAATTTACGACCTGTAAATACACATTGATACATTCACTAATTATTATTGAGTATCACTCACAATACGTATTACTATCATCTATACTGACTATATTGATTAAAATTTATATACATTATTTAGGAACAATTAACAATTCATTTGAAATCATTATGATCATAGATAACTTCGTTTTATATCACTCAGATTTGATTAATTAATCTAACATCATCGGGTGTCTATAAAACTCGTTATAATGTCTTTTCACAATTTATTGCTGCACATTCAATTGAACTTTTCACATCATAATTGTCTTTTCTATTTAAATTTCCATTAACACTGGCTATACACAGGTAATTAACGTCGTTAGGTTGCCACATCGTGACTTAAGAACTCCTTGTACAAAATCTTTACATTATACAGTAATAAGGCATACATCATACCGATTAGCTAGTTGGACCGGTTTTCGCGGGACATTCACCTTATGTGTTGGTCCGCCTCCTAATCCACTAGTCTAATAGCTGATGTCACTTTCGTTTTCTTTCGAGACTTGTGATTTCGTCTCAAAGTATCTCTTCAGTAACCGTACGTTGAAAATACCTCTCGGTTTTCCATTGCTATCGCACTCAGTGAGCTCGTATGTCGCGTCATTTTAATTTCATACGTTAATCGTCATTCATTAATACTCATATCTATAATTATCTTACCTTGGTTTATGTATTATCACATAATCATTCATATTTAATGTATTTTATTCAATATTATCTAACCTAATTATTAAATTTTCAGACGTTCTTAAAATCGCCTTCTTACCACGTGTTCATTTATTTCGTTCTTAACTGTCTATTTGTGGAGACATAGTTGTACGTCTTGTAGACCTTGTGCCGTCATTCACACACGCATTTTTGTTTGTAAACAGTGAGGGTGCTCCCCTTGGGGTTTGCGCCGCGCATTCACTCAATAGCCGGTTATTCGTCCCCGTTACTCTGATGAAATGTGCCGCTCTCCCGTCTCCAAGATTTATGACATGTCCCTTTCTCTCTCTCTGAGGGAGGGTAGCAGATATGTCACGTCGTCTCTTGCAACCACTTTCTCTAAGTAAACACGCGTTAAATTGCTTTTGTCGCCGTTTCCAGGTCTGTGTACAATTCCGTTGTTCGACAGTTATTTCACTTCTCGTGTGCTTACATAATAATATCTTGTTTTCTATATTTTTAAGAATTCTTACCTCGAGCGCTTGGACTCGCCTTTCAGTACTGGTAGCACTTATAATATGCTTAAGTCGTCCAGTAAGGTTTTTTCTCCTCCTTTTCCTCATAACATTTCTTGTCCAGGACGAATATGTATACGGATCCTGTAGGTTTTTCCGTTTCACATCATCCATGGCTCGCTTAAATTTGCATTCATTTTCATAACATGCAGTATTCATCTTAATATCGAACTTTCTTTTCGTGTTCTTTATCAATGCACCTCGACTACTTAGTCGATGTACGCCTGTTCCACACGTTGGATACTTCATTATTGGATTCATTGATGCAGTATCTCTTCTTGTGCTATATAATTTGTGCTTCTTATGCATACTACTTGATAGTATTAGACTTTTATTATCTCTATCCATGTCTGGATAATCATCTTCCGACGTCATTAAGTACAGAGAAACAAAATCATTTCTTTTCTTAATCCACCTGTTTCTCGACTTACTACTGACACTTACGTTAGATCTCACAGTTGCTAATTTCTCAGTAGCTAACACGTCTGTGAAATCAACAGCGTTATCGTTATCTCGTACTTTCCGTACCTCTTCGTAAATTTCATTCACTTCTTCTTCCTGCTTCTTCTCGACTTCGTTTTTGTTGTTCTTCCATTTATTCGTATGTTCACGTATATCTGTGCGTAACAGCGCGAACTGCTCATTCTGCTTGTTAAAATGCTCGTCTAGGTTTTTATTAAATTTTTCAAAACGCTCGTCTAAATTTTTATTAAATTCTTTAAAATAGTTATCTTGCTCTTCAAACTTCTCACGCATGAAGTCCATTAGTGCTTGCAATGTCACCTCTTCCTGAGGTTGTTGTTGGGACTCCTGTCCCCGCGCTCTGACGTCTGACGTCTCCTCAGTCATTTGTGAAGTCATTTTTTCAGCCTTACTCCGCGTTAACATTCAGTCCCAGTCCAACTAGCTTCACACTAATAATATTTGTTCTTACAACTACTAACATGAAATATTAATATATACGCTTATCCTATCTCTACTGCCTGCTCTTTGCCGTGCGACGGGCGCCAAATACAACAATTGCCACGTGTTGGGCAGTCATTAAGCAATTATGCTAACAATAATGGATTAATTAATCTGTGATTGCCGAGCCCCACGTTCTTTGGGAGCCAAATACAACAATGTGGGGTGTTATGCTATTACGCTACTGAATTAATTAATATGTGATTGATTAATTATGCAAATATACTTATTTGCATAATGAGCTCGTGTAATCAATTAGGTTGCTCATATCAACTGAACTGATTGAAATTAAACAACACGTTAATTACTTTACGTTAGCATAACTATTGCATGGAGACTCTAGATGTTGTATTAATAAAATAAAATAAAATAAACTACCATAAATCACTCAAATGCCATTACTTTTGTTGTTCTGAGGTAATTTGACAATGATGAACGCATATATTCTGTATAGAATAAACACTTATTTATTTAACATTATATCATTCATTAAATTCAACATATAAAATATGGATGATTCCCTGTAAGTACATACATTCATAAACTCATAAAAGGAACGTAAAAGAACACATGTTTATACATCAAATTACAAGGTGAATCCAATAGGTTGTTTGCTGGAAAACATACACATACATATATAATATAATCGATATACAGAAACACAAGTAGTCATACAATAAATCTTATACTAATGCGTTCATCGTTTTGCCTCAGATGGATGGCGTTAATTATGTTTATCATGTTTAATTTAAATGCTCAAGGGGTGTTTCTTGAAAAAGAGACAGGACAGTAGAGCTCCTTATAATAAGAATAACATAAAGATTACTTGTTTAGGTGAATTATCCGATATTTCCATCGGCGTAACTCCTCTCTGCTGGATCATGTGTGGGAAGCTGTGGTCACTGACACTTAACACACGCGAAACAGATTCACTCGCGCAGTGTGTTCGTATTAAAGTTCATCGTTAACTATGGTGTATATATATATGTCTGTGTATTGTTCAACGTTTGATATGTTCATTACTGTTAGTGTTTTGATGCCGCGGTGTAATTGTTCCACATGATATTGAATCGCACCGCAACACTGTATAATGTTATTATTTCGCCGTCCGGTATTACAGGCTGTAAATCTCGTGTTTGAGTCGAGTCTGTCACGGCCAACCTTGTTCCCTATTGTACAGCTATGTGAAGCGTACTTGCATTGTCTGAAGTAAACGTTCACTTGACACTTCGACACACAGTTCTTTATTTATTGCTCGTGGCCTGAGTAGGTGTGTCTAGCTGTATGTAACGTCTTTTCGGTCATACTAAAAAATTTTTAAAATTTTTGGTTGTTACATATGTGACAGTACTTTTGATAGGCGGTGAAATTCACAAATGCCAGTGAAATTATTCATAGAAGCCTAAAAATAAATCAGGAAATGGTACTCGCATTTAGTTTTACGAAAACAATAAATATTTCCAAGTTCCTGTACGCAAGTAAAAAATTGACTCTCGGTAAAAAGGGAGAAGAAAAAGAATCGGTGTGTCGTGGTACTAACGCCAGGATTGAGAACTTCGGTGCCGAGTGGCGAGCGAACGATTCAACGTGTAGAAGGTTAAAAGGTCGCTTGTGTGTATTTGAAGTAAGAGAGATTATGCTATAAAAAAAATTAAGATGCTAATAAGAGAGGATAATTAAATGAGATGAGGGTGTAAAAGTGTTTATATTGTTGCGACGGTCTTCTAGGTACAGTGGAAACAAAATAAGTACAGGACAACAATTAAGTCACTAAGCACCAGCTTTAATTTTCACAGTTAACAACAACACAGCAGCAGCAGCTCGTAATTAACAACACAGTCTCTTATAACAAATCAAATAAAAATAAAAATTGTTCACACGCAAATAAATGATAACTAATATTAAAACACAATTGTATTACAAGTATACCGTCCGATTATAAAACACAACACTTAACTAATGACCACTTGAACGCACACAGTAATGTCGCCCGATAATAACTCTCGAACCGAACTGTAATTATATCGCTGCTGTACTGAGTTAAGGCCGCTGCCGCCATGTATTTATAGCCGCCGAAAATCTGGACGATTCTTAATTGCGTCTTAGCCTCCGTATGAACTACGTAATTAACTACGGACTTGACACAGTCCGCACGGCTGGCGGCATCGAGAAGACTCTCGCAAATGCGTCTACAAGCACGTACGCCACACACAGTAGAGCGAGATTCTTCTGGCACATTCGACAAATACGTAGATTGTTCTGTGATGTCGTAACAATATGTATTTTATTATTGAAAAATCGAAATTTACACATAAATGGAATCATATCACACGTTGTTTTTATTTTCAGTATGCATACGTGTACAAAGAATATGATTTACCTAATATTTAGTTGAAAAATAAATCTGACAATTATTATACATTTATATTATAATTATAAATTATATTTTATATTTATAATATTTATATTTCGTATTATATTATATTTAATATACCCAGTATCATAATTCAACATTTTACAAATTAAAAAATAACTAATCAATTAAATCGAATTTTGAAAATAAAAATAATTCCAGTCAAATACCGGATCGCACTCACGGATCAAGTAAAAAGCGTAAAAAGTTAACGAAGATACAAAATTACACTCTTTCGACATTTCAAACATATATTGCACTGCCGTTTTTAAAGGTGGTGGTTCTTTATTATTTGCATTTTTTTTATTTTAAAGCATGTATCTCTGGGCTACAGTACATAAAAAAATTAGAGACTTTATAGAACCAAGTTATTTTATTACTTAATATCTATATTTGTATACAATATTGTATACTGTATTATATATTTTTTTCATCAAAAATTACAAATTCAAATTTGTTCAACTAGATAGCAGCAATGGCCATTCGTTACTTAAAACTGTAACCTGGTTCTTCAGTCTCTCGCCTGTAACCCTAGTTGAATTTATTTAGTTATTTAGTTAAACCGGATTATGACTTGTCTCTAGTTATTTGTACAAATAAATAATATTTAACAAGTTATAGCAATGTGCTAGTGAGTCTTTAGTACTCACTAAAGACATTAAAATAATTAATGTCTTTAGTCTAATAATACTGAATTGGGATTAATCTGTGTGTCCACTTAATTACACTTTCCGTTTAATTGTGAAACTGGACAAGGTTATGTTTTTTTTTTAACATGATAATGTTTTTAGGCTGGGGTAATGATAATATTTTTAACACTATATTTTTTCCACACTTTCGATTCCCCACAGTCTAGAAATCTTCGGTCTCTGTCGTTTTAACATTATATTAAAATTTATTCTATTTTTATATTAGAAATCCGTACGAACATCGCTGAACAGGAGAGTCTGCAGTTTATGCACATTATACGTTTCAAAAGCCTAAAACATTATCATGTTTCCATGTTTCTGTTTCGTCGAAATTCTTTTTGACACAGTTATTGGATAACTAAGACACGATTATTACCCGGCAGGTGAGTTTAACACTTTCACTTACTAGTATTTAATTTTTTCCTTTTTTCTTTTTTTCGTTCTTATTTTTCTTTGCGCCCTGTTGGAATATTAGCAATCTGATACTTAGTTCACTCCAGCACTCACTGTTTGCGGTTATGTTACCGCTTTATCTTTAAATTAATTATTAATTTCACTCTCTCGGGGATCACGTCTGTCCTCAGTGATGGTCAAGCTAAGAGTGACGCTTTCTTGTCCAGCGGCGTCTATTTTGGCATCCCGGAAATAACTTCTCTTCCCCTTCGCACTAACAATGCATCAACACGTCTTATATTTTCGCACAGTTGGCTACTTATTATGGTTCTTGACTCACAAAATATGCTTGGCCTAACCGATTTTTACATATTCATTGTTTTTTGTTACGTTTAATTTTCACACATTAGGCGATTTACAGATTTATTATAGTACAAAATGTGTTTATAAACTCTAGGTTAACTTGATTACTTAGCCGTAAATACTTTTTATTTGTTATACGACGTTTTATCAATACAAAATTTGTGATTGAACTAATGCAAAAGTATTTAAAACAACTCCGTACTAATTTTAACTCGTTAATAAATTTTACACATAATCGTAACATTTTTTTGGTTGTTAACTTTTTTGTACACATCAAATGTCAATAACCAGCCAATGCTGGGTCCCAGGCTTTTCGCATACCGTCAAGATGGCTGACAATATTATTTTACGGATTAGAATTTTTACATTTGTAACATGATAATGTTTTTAGACTGGGGGTCATTCCACAAAATGCGTGATGCAAAACGTGTAACGTCATCGAAAAATGTAACGCTCCAGGTGATGTTAACACTATATTTTTTCCACGCTTTCGATTCCCCACAGTCTAGAAATCTTCGGTCCCTGTCGTTTTTAACATGATAGTGTTTGTTATATAGTAAATATATTTGTTTATAGTAAATATTTGTTATATAGTTATACAGAAAACATGATAATGTTTTCCACAAAATGCGTGATGCAAAATGTGTAACGTCATAGAAAAATGTAACGCTCCAGGTGATGTTAGTGATAAATAAATTTGGTCACAGTGAAATAAGATGTATATCAGTGTATATTGTTCAGTGTTAGTCGTGTATACATATATACGCTGACGTAACGTATTATTGTTCAGTCGTAACGTAGTGTATACGTTTCAAAAGCCTAAAAACATTATATTATCGTGCTTCGATGTTTCGGTTTCGTCGAAATTCTTCTTCCTTTCTAGTTAACGTCTTGCTTCTTATCCCTCCTTAAGTTTTATCTCCAATATTTTTAATGGTATGTTTAAAACAAAAACGTATTAACAAATAAAAATAAGATCTCTTGTTCATTAGATGGCCAATCTTCCTTTATGCTACCGGTAATCATTAAAATCCCAAAAACTTCAATGAAAGCGAATTTTGTGCAAAAACAAAAAAATGGGAGACATGTATAGCACTTTGCCTTACTTCGAGTTGGTTGCTTTCCCAGTGATCTGCACAAAACCGAGTTATAGAGGAAACGAGTTCTGCCGTAAAAAGAGAGACATGTATAGACAAGGGATGGTCCTCTGTTATCCCGCTTACATCGAGCTGGAGGCTTTTTATCATAATTTCTGCCCCAGTATGTACTGGTGCATTTTACGACAGTAGTTTCCAAACATTCTCATTGACGATACTATAAATAGTATACTATAAATAGGTGTTACTGATTTAAAATTGTTTTTATGAATTAAACAACTGAAATTTGTGTAAATACATTTCGCTAATAACGAACTAAGTACACGGAAAGAATTTCAAAGATATTCAACTCGATCTATCGGCAAGTGAGTGCATTTTATTTTATCATATGCAAAATTATTTTTAATATTTAAGATATTCTCGAAATCGTATTTAAACGTTTACAATATTTAAAATCTTACGGTTTGTTTAAAGCACACATATTTGTGACAGTGGGTAGCTTAGTGGGGAAATGAGGTTTGATCGACCTGGCAACACTGCATAGTGGGGAAGTGAAGTTTGATCGACCTGGCAACACTGCATTTTGTTTCGTCCATTTCGTTGTGCACGTTTCGTTACACGCTGAATCAGTTTACTGCCCTAGAAACGCTATTCTTGGTTCCACCACAGTCGGATGAGACAATGGGCGAGATAGGGAAATACATTGCGCTAATGGGGTTTACGGTCGCTACTACTATGCGATTTGAAAACGTCGACCGATAAAAACGAAGTACTAGCTACGTCTACAAAATGTACACAGTAGTAACAGTATTTTAATTCTTCACATTTTGGAATATTTTTAATCAATTTAGGCCAGTAAATGAGTCGGGAAAAATAAAAAACGTAATAAAACCATCGCACACTCGATTTATTACGTATTAAAATATAAATTGTCCTTATACACAAGGAGTTCTTCCCCATTAACGATAATTTTTTTTAACGTAGTCCAGATCACATACATGGTGTACACGTTATTTTAATTTTTTTTAAGTCGTGAGACGTCAAACGTATCCTGCGAGAAACGTTTCCTCTATTCAAGATAGACTAATATATTAAGGAAGTCAATTGTACAGATAGGTTCAAATTTAATTAATTCTGATCTAATTCCCAATGTTTTGTCATTATTGGTTTCCAAATTATAGAGCGAATCGTACAAATATACTTCAGCGGCGTGCTGCACAGTGCCGCTCATCCAATTCCCGTCCTTGTCAAACTGTGTTAATCATGAGTGTTTCAATTAATGCATTACACTGTTACTGAAATTATTAGAAAACCATCTGTCATGATTTAAGACTTAAAAGAGTAAATCTTTTCCGCAGCATTTAGGAAATCTAAATTGAAATAAATTGCTTAATAAATAGGACTACAAATAATTATTACTTGAAGGAAAGTATAATGCTGTATATGAAGTTCTCACTTCAAAAGGGAGTAAAAGAAGTTCAAGCTGCCAAAATGAAACTTTTAAGAAGTACACAAGGATATTCACTTTAAGATAGGAAAGAGAATGAAAACATTAGTACAACAATGAAAATCGAATTTACATTGTCGGTAATAAGTAATATTGCTGAGCGAAAAGCAGAACGTTTGCAGAACTTCCTGCCACAGAAGCTATTACGTTGAACGAGTACCTTCTATATGTTTACACTTTGTGGATCAGTCTTTGTTTTTGTGACGGTCCATCACTTTGCAGCGGAACCTATTCACTAATTCAGTGGTCCTGTTCGCTGAAACACCTTATCCTGGGCACCGATAGATTGAAGCTCCTCTTGCCAAGACTGATGTCGTGGGTTTTAGCCTGATCCTGCTTTGCTGAAATAATTTTAAAAAACTAAAAAAAAATTCCGAAATATTGACAATAGAAGGAGAAGGCGCGAATATTTGGACCACGTGACAGAAAACAGACTACCAGCCGCAGGCTTGATACAGAAGCCTGTTGGAAAGCCAGCCAGTAGACCAAGGAGGAGATGGTTTCCGGTACAGGTCGGCTAGGGTCTAGTGGTCTATGATGATGGCGATGACGATGAAGACTTTTTCAAATTCCAAAAATAAAAAAGAATTATTCTTACACGTTTTATTCAAGGTAATCTTTTTATACTAGAAGAGCCAAATTTTCAGTTTAATCGTGCCTGAGAAAAGGTATTTGTAGGAAGGGTTTATTAAACTAAACAATTTGCAGCCTGTTTGTGAATTCTCCTGGTGCACGTGTCCAATGTGCAGCACGTAGTTTTTAAGTTTTTAGTGTACAAAGATGTTAAACCAGCTGAAATTTTGCACAGGTTGTGTGAAATGATATATTTTCTTGGCTTAAATTGTGCAAATGGCAAAAATGTTTTTGCGAAGGGCGCAAAAAGTTTCTAACCTCACTCATCTATGTCGTCTCAGAACCAGCATTACGCCGTAGAACATTTTGAAACTTTAAAACGTTATTCACAGCGGTCAACGAATTAGTGCAAACTAGTGCACCAAACTCAGTAAGTTATGAAACTATGCAGACAATTATTAGAAAATAAATTTTAAAGTTACATACAAAATCTGCAAGATCAGTGCCAAAAAATATCAAATACAAATCACAAAAACTGTAATTTTTCAGTCGTATTTGAGTCGCTTTGCAGCGGTTGGAAACTCACTTTTAATGCGCATTCTTAATTGTAATAAATCTGAATACGCCTTATTCCACTATACTACTGAAACTAAGAGGTCTGGTATGGAGCGGCCGGAAAAGATGAAATAACTTCTGTGAAGATGAAAACACGTTTGTCTGCTGGCGAGGTTACTATGACTGTCTTTTGGGATGATAAAGGTTTTGTGTAGTAGATATTTAACTTGAACAAAGAAAATAAATTACGCGTAGTAGGCCTACTCTGAACTCGTGGGCAATGTTAGAGAGGTGTATCGGTCTCAAACTTCGCAAGATTCCGATCCGCAAGATTACCGACCGTCTTGCTTCATCACGGTAACGCCCGGCCCAACACTGCTGCTGTTCCCAAACAAAATTACGCGCAGTACTCTGAACTCCTGGGCAATGTTAGAGAGGTGTATCGGCCTCAAACTTCGCAAGATTCCGATCCGCAAGATTACCGACCGTCTTGCTTCATCACGGTAACACCCGGCCCAACACTGCTGCTGTTCGCAAACAAAATTAGAAGGACTTCACTGAACAGCTTTTTATCATTCCCCTCTTAATACACATTTGTCACCACGTGGTTTCCATTTGTTTGGATGTCTCAAAAAACGTTTACTCCTGAGAAAGTTTCCAGTAAGAAAGACGTGGATGATTTCGTCCGAAATGAATGGCTACAAACATGTCCAACAAATTTTTATGAAGAAAGAATTATAAGACTGCCAGTGTATTGGAAAATATGTGCTGATGATAGGGGAAGCTATGTGGAAAAATAGTTTTGTATTTATTTTTGTATGTACTGATCCAATAAAAAGTTTCACAGATGCCTCACTTACATTTAATCGTAAATTAAAGCTCGTAAATCCATAAAAAAATTACGAAAAAATAAACTTTTTTTTTTAAACTACAAGTCTACAAACGTTATCTGTCGTATACGAACCAGGTGCGTGAGGTGATACACAACTTGACACCCGAGGGATGCGAGGAGTTTAGCACAGAGTTTGTTTGTTTTACGCACAAAAACATGACGTTCCACTCGAATCCGTTGTTGTTGTTGTTGTTGTTAGAACTCATTGTTTGAAGGGGTCAGTGCCCAAGGTTCACTGTTGTACTGTGTAAGCGATAAATATTTATTGTTTGTATACATACATTTGTACACATTAAAAATATGTTATACACGTATATTCTCGTGTCCTGAAAATAGCCTCATCTTGTGCCAGTCTTTATTAGTTTAAACATTGTATTTGCCTCCAAAAGCGTTTTAAGACTATAAATCAGGTTAATTACCTACCGTCACGCTTTTTGAAATCCGAAAACAGGATTACTCGAGTTTCGACACATTAAGTGTCATCTTCAGATCCTCGATCATCGAGATCACACAGATCGAGATCTTCATATGTATTCATCGAGGATCTGAAGATGACACTTAATGTGTCGAAACTCGAGTAATCCTGTTTTCGGATTTCAAAAAGCGTGACGGTAGGTAATTAACCTGTTTTATAGTTTATTAGTTTATATTAGTTACTTTCAATCGTTATTAGATTCTTAAAATTGCAGACTAAATTAAAGCGTTTTTACTGCAAAAGCTTTAAGGATAATTAAAATTTGAATAGACCAAAGAAATTTATACCTCTGTTTAAAAAAAAAACTCTGAATTTTGCTATTACCGTACAGATTTTATTTACTAAAATTTATAAAACGAAATTTGCATTAATATGAATTAAATAATTCTTCAAGTTAAAATATTACACATAAAATATTAAAACAAAATTAAACATTAATTTATGTCTGAAAAAGTGAATGGTACAAAACTGCGTCAGCTGCGACCGATGTGGAAATTTGAACCCGGCCGATTGCGATCAAAGACATCGTCCTATCGGCTACAGACACAGGACTGCATCTATCAAAGCGGTGTGAAGAGATGAAGGCTCACGGCCTGGAGTGACAATGCGCACAACAGCTGTTTACAGTGTCCATATCGCTACGTCATTACAGAACGAGCTACACGTTTCTCGGCAGAGCAGAGCTGTAATGATTGTGTGCGTACGTGACACTTAACACGCGTCAACAAACTAGGCTATTCCAGACCATATCGGTCGGCGCACTGTGTTCAAGGCCGCAATCAATTACGCTCTAGTGTTTTCGAGTAGTGTTGACGCGTATTATGGATTATTCTGGAACACTTTTGCTATCTATTTAAACAACGATATCTCCTGCTGCTTTGAAGTCAGTTTAAGTGGCGATTTATTCAAACGAGGTTCCAAGTATTGTGACGGGGAAGTGTTATTGTTTGTGCGGGACTATATTAGTTCACATTATTATTGCGTGTGGACAAATTTTGCTCGGATTATTGTACAAGTTGATTATAAACTGTATTTGTGATTAATTAAAGCTGGTGATCAGTGGTTTCATTGCCTTGTATTTTGTTTTACACTATCAGTTAGACCGTCGTAACAATGTACTGTTGCGACCAATTAGCTTTCTCTGTGCATATTTTTGCATATTTACACTGTACACACTGAACCCATATGTGACAGACGTCTGCGCTCACTTCGCGCGCATTACATAGGCATCAAGGCGAATGGCCTTTGGCCACTAATCAATTTGCTGGTTACTAAAAAGCATTACTGATGTATCGGAGATTTCGAAGCAATCGATCGCAACAGTCAGCCCTTTAACGAGCCATTTCTGCTCGCTCCGATCGTACATAAGAGATTTTCACATGTGGGTCCACTGCATAACAAAACTTATAATCGCATGTTCTTCTCTTCTTTTTCTAGGTTAGCAGCCCATAGGCTGGTTGGCAGCAACTCGCCATTCTTCACGCTTCTCTGCTTTTCTTTTCAACTCACAATATGATGTGCAGTTCACATCGACCGTAAGCTGTTTCATGTAGTCTGAACGGGGTCGTGTGACGATTTAAATTGTACAAATAATCAAGAAAATAAAATTTTTTAACAAATTAAGGTTGCGAGCTCTTAAGCCATTTAAATCTCACTGTATTAATATAAAATACCTGTATGTACTCAGTATGAGAGGAAGCAGTAATTAATTAGTTATAAGATACTCTAATAAATAGATAAATTGTAAAGCGTTATTAATATCGTATTTAACCCTTTGCTTGTAAGCAGGCGCTGTCCTGTTGATTCCAGACTCGACATGCTTTCAGAGTCTTGTGTGAGTTAGAATAAGATAAAAAAAATTAATGTTAATAATAAAAAAATCTGAAGACATAAATAGTCGCTAAAACAACTGATTTAAAT
Source organism: Magicicada septendecula (assembly GCA_034769895.1). Classification (NCBI taxonomy): domain Eukaryota; kingdom Metazoa; phylum Arthropoda; class Insecta; order Hemiptera; family Cicadidae; genus Magicicada; species Magicicada septendecula. The sequence goes on from CM068369.1 coordinate 584,367,700, forward strand.
TATGTATATTTGTTTAGGGATAGTTTGTATAAATAAAAATGTTAACTTAAATATAGTTAGGAACTATATTCTCGCGCGGAAATTGTCCCACTAACTTTTGCCCAGTACCAGGCGAAGGGAGCGGAATTTCTCTCTCTTGCAATGGTGACTCCGTACAGTATAGACGTAGGAGCTGTGCGCTTAAAATATGTTAACGATATTTTGCTTCACCTTAAGATGGTGTACCAGATGTCGTTGTTTAAAGCATCTGGATGTATTAATTAATATAGTCGTGTAAATAGACAAGAAATTTAAAGTAAAGTAAAAAATCGAAACGTAAAAAAAGGAGTGTAACACAAGATGACTTAGTGCTCCAACAAATAACAACAATTCCAAAGTCATACCCGGAGATGTGAACTATCAGAAGCCACAAACTCTACAGCACGTGACAGAAGATGCAGATCAGGACATCCGAGAATCTACAAGATCATCGTAGATATCTACACGACATATTGTTCAACCTGCGAACTTTTGGAGCCCTTTACAGAGGAAGGCCAGACCGAGATTACGACGTAGCTGTTCCTGTTTCCCAAGGCGGATACCCCAGGACGAGTCTTCTGCATACCAATTAAAAGGTGACTCGATAGCCTGTCTATCGAGGGTTACTAATATTTGTTACACAACACATCTTGAAAGAGACTTTTCAGAAACTATTAACTTTGTAAAGACTTATAAATTAAATCTAAGAATTTCATGTAACTATTCTAACTTCATACGTTGTAACAGTTTATATGCTAATGTAGAGTAATATAATTCAAGCAATAATACCATTCTTCCAATGGTTGAATAAAAGAAAGTCTTGCAAGCTCATATCATGAAATGAGTATAATTAAAAGTCTTAATTACAGAAATACAGAAAGTTGACCCGGATCCGAGGTATAGCTATGTAAAATCAAGTTGATCTCAAAGTTTAAAGAAACCTTTCAAATAACTTAATAATTGAATTAGTAAAGTCATGGGATCTGTCAGTATATGTTTTTTTAATGTTAAATAAAGAGAAGTCTTCTTGTTACACACATATGAGGAGTGCTTAAATCAATTGTATACCTTGCCATTGTTTCCTTACACAGTTAGTAAGCAATTTGTTACATTAATTATTTGTGATCAATTCTGTTACAACGTAGGTAGCCCATCTAATTAACGGAGTTTAATTACGAGGGGCTCCCTGGATTTGTAACGCGGAAAAAAGCCGTTACAGTCGTCCTCTGTGATTCTTCCCTTCAATTGTTCCTTTTATGATTCTCTTAACCAACCCATTGTATTGTAGTATATACCCTATAAACTTAGCTCTTCTGCCTTTTAAATTTCGTTGAAAGCTCTTCTCCTTCTGAGCTCTTCTAAAGACTTCCTCATTCGTTATATTCAGTATTGTGTTTAACTGGACTAACTTTTCGAGTAGTCCCCACCCGGAGATCCGAACAGGGGACCATTTTACCTCCGGAATATTATGCAAGAGAAGTGTACATCATAGAACTGCTGATACTAGGGATATCTGAAACAGATCTTTAATGAAGTGGTTTCCCCTTGCCTTCTGCATCCTATGCCGTTGACCTATACCCATTCCTCCGCCTTTAGACGTGATTTCTCACCCCTAGGACAATAGGGTGCCCTGTCCTCTATTCGCTCATCTGCCCTCCAAGGAGGGCCTTGGCACTTGATAGGGGATCACCTTATCTCGGGTGATATTCGCCGCTGTGTTCGTTAGCCGTTTGATATACAAACGTTGTCCCCTCTCTACCACGGGGAGGTGAACATCAGGATTTTTCCCTTCGTCAGGTCTAAGACCATATTGGCATATCCTAGAATCGTGTATACCAACATTAACACGTTCCATCACACCATTACTAGCAATAGAACTCAATAATTGCTGTGGCTTCTCATTCTCAATATCTCTACTGTAACTGTAACGTTTATTGTAACACGTACCGTATATTACAACTACATTACCATTGTACACTAACTTCATAACCATCCGTTTTACTTGTAGACGGAGGAACCAATCTTACCAACCTATCCTATAACCTAACCTAACAAAACATAACAAAAAATATTTGAACAAAGAGGTTACTCGTACAAATGAAAAAGTTACAGAGTTGAAACCTCGTCGAAGTTTGGAACGGGTACGTTTCTACATGCCACGGGTTCGGTCAGTTGCGACCATCGATGTATACTACATGGATCGCGTGCTGCTTTCACTGAATTCGGTCTGACCGCTGCACCAGTGGGGGCAAGAACACTGCGTATGATATATACTGTACCTGTGCAAAGTCTGACTTTTCTGCTTTGTTATAGCTTTTGTTGCTTTAGCGGAGCATATTTTGCGTTAAATGGTATGCTTATGTCATTTTAAGAATTAATAACTCCAAAGGGGGAGGTTTTTAATAAGTTCTTTTCCAAAATAAACACATTTGTTTTACTGTAAGATTTCAGAATTCTAACATATTATTTCAGTTTATCGTAAGCTGATATCGCAAAGTTTTTGCAATCTGATATAATCATTTTTTTGGTATTAAGGTTAATGTCAGATGTAATCAATAAATTATACATATATTTTACAATCTTTAAAACGTCTGATGACGCTCTAATTAATTTTCCGCTTGAGAAAAAGTCAGTAAAATGAGTGTAATCGTTCAAGTTATTGTCATCTGTTATTAGTTAGGCAAAAGTAAAAACAAACTGTTATAATAATAAAATCTTCATAAGCACAATTGTTCAGTAGAACTGTCCCAAATGTAATAATTTGTAAGGTGTCAAAACAAGTGCATTACTGACTGAATGACTCGTTTAGTACACGTGTTAACTTAGCGCCAAACGCTTTATGCCCCCGATGGTGGGGGAAGGTGTACGTGCTTCGGAACGTTTTCTGCCGTTCACTTTGCCTGTCAGCACGCGATCCATATAGTATACATCGATGGTTGCGACCAAGAGAAAGTGCGGAGCGTAGTTGACTGGGTAAGGGCAGGTAAAAATGTAGTTTCGTCGCAACTGACCAAGACCGTGAAGAAAGAGATTAATCCCTTTATAAATTATGCATTCAGTTACACAGGGGTTCCATTATACAATAATTACTTGCGAAAAAGGAATCAGGTATACGAGGACAACAGTACATCTGTTTACCGGAAATTGGATAGCTACTGATTCTATACAATTCTATTCTCTCCATTGTATATGCAACAGGTCTATGTGGGTCGTACGTGTGTCTTGTTATCTGCTCACAGGCTAAATTTTTTCATCGGCATTGCAGTGATGTAAACAGAGCTGCCCTTAGCGTGTGCGACAGGCGCGAATGAACAGGACCCACGCTCGTTCAGTAAGAATAAAGGAAATGAAAGAAAGGCAGAAAGGGGAGAGACAGCATTACTTGTTTTAAATTGTTGTAAGTTTGCTTTTAAATTTTAAATTCGTTTCTTTTGAATTATTTGAAACCGGTTTGTGAATGTATGTCTGCCATTATATCGGCAACAGAAAGCAACATTAGGAGTACTTAGGAGTACTAAAACTATATCTTTCACCGTGGATTGACACAAATTGCCAAAGATAGGCGGAAATTACAGAATATAGCCTACTGATAGGCGGTGCTAAACGGTAACATGTAGTTTAGGGTGTTCAGCCATGGCCGGCTCTAGTAGAAGGCCGGAATATTAAACGTGGCAACACTGTAACCAGCTCATATTTTGAGGCCGACTAGACGATCTCTTAATTTATGTATTTCAATAATCAAATGGCGTCATTTTTAATTGCCGGTTAACAGCAGTTTTAAAATTCATCACTTTTTTGCAAATTAAAAGTTTATTATGCAAAATACTGTTATTTAAGAAATATACCTAATAATTCATTCATTCATATGATACGAATTCAATAATTCGAACAAAATCAATTCATTAGGCCTAACACTATTTCACTAATTTCTTCAACTTAAACTAAGTGCGCACAATCCTATAATTTAGATTTGCCTATAAATAGGCCTACTCATGATTTTAGTAATACTATGAAACTAAATCAAAATATAACATGGTCGCTTTAGCTACTGTATTACACTATGCTTATAGGCCTCAGACGCAACGTTGCCACGTTTACTATTCCGGCCTTCTACTAGAGCCGGCCATGGTTGAGCGCTTGTCGAAAGACGAAGGCAAAACTGTTGACACTTGATTACATTACAGACAACGCCACTGATACTTTTATTATCAACACTACTGACACTGAGGGTTGTAATTATAAATAGAAGAAAAAAACAGATATATAAATGATTAAAATCCCGTTTAACAATAGCAATACGGTAGTTAATCTGAGACATAACGGTCAAGTCACTACAAAACATTCCTCTACTTTGAATTAGGAGTAAAAAAATCATTATAAGTTTAAAGAGTTTGTGATACCGAAGATATTTGTCTTGTACAATGCAACGAGTTTCTTTCTGAGAGTAGATTAGATATTATAGCGGAATGTATGTGGACAGTAATGTGGTAATTTTCGCATTCATAGGTTGGCTAATCTGTACGTTTTCAAATTGTGTTTATCATGTTTTTACAACGACACAGTTGTCCGAGCTACGGCTGGCGGCAGACGTCATTACGTTTGCTCGCTTGTTCTGTCATCATTCATTTTTCTTGTCGTCAGACAATCATTGTAGGCCTTAGGCCACAACATATATTGCATACTTGCAATACATTGCTAATTCTTTTTCATGTAGCTTGAGTGCCGCGTACTCGCGCCTCAAGTCTTACGACAATTCATACAACATTCGTCTAGGCCTTAGGCCTTAACATTTTAATCTGAGTGTCGCACATTTGCGCCTCATCTAACATGTAGCGTCCTTAACGACTCTGTTTATTTAAAATTAAAATCTGTTCAGACTTAGCCAATCTCAACACCATGATTTAAGTGTACAACAGAAACTTAATAAATGTATTATACAGTCCACTATCGTCATTATTCTGCATCCTGGCAATAGCACCACAAACAGCATTCTTCCTAATAGAACATTTTTTGGTACACACGTGCCGATCTCAACATTTTTTTAGGTCCACTCGGACCGGATCTCAACAGTGTGTATCCCATCGGTATTGCGTACTATGTCAACTGTCACATCTGTAGTTACAGTAATTAACAGCATTTTGCATCCGCCGCGTGACTAGATTGACACTTAGCGCAAAGTACTGTTGGGAGTGACATTTGTGTCTGTGCGTTAGTGAGCTCGATGTTTGCAAACTGTGCCTTATACTCTAAGCCTTATACTAAAAACGTTATATATAATTTACCTTAATTTCCGTCCAGTGACGTCAAGAGTAATTTGTAATTTGGTTACGCGTTTCAGGCCATGTGGCCCATCCTCAGACCATCACTCCAAGAGGAGCTCGTTAAAAAATTAAAAAATCCACATAAAACAAACACATAATAAATAAATACAAAAATATATTAAAACATATCAAGGCGTTCCATTGACGCAGTTCAGGCATGCTACACGCGGTGCACCGTGTTCGTGTAATAGAACGCCTTTATATGTTTTAATATATTTTTGTATTTATTTATTATGTGTTTGTTTTATGTGGATTTTTTTATTTTTTAACGAGCTCCTCTTGGAGTGATGGTCTGAGGATGGGCCACATGGCCTGAAACGCGTAACCAAATTACAAATTACGCTTGACGTCACTGGACGGAAATTAAGGTAAATTATATATAATTATCATACAGTGACCTGGACCGTTTTAAATATGTTTAAAAACGTTAGCCTGCCAGCCTTTCCTGAACAGTCATGTGCGCCGACCCAACGCATGAATTACCCCACTTTCAAGTGTACCTAAGTTATCTCTATAGAGAAGAGAGAGGAGACAAAGCCATAACGTTTACTGTCTCACTTCCATATTATTTCTCTCTCTGTCACACGCACATGCTCCCGTTGTCCTCGCCAGTCATGTTGCAGCCGATGTTCACGCTATGAAACTCTGCACAAAACTGTTCTGCGCATGTGCGAAGTGAATGAATATTTTGTTAGCCTCACAACGGATGTTTCTTTACTGCCCGTCGAGACCCTAGTGCTCAATTTACATAGTCCTGCCTCTGAAAATGTTAACCTGCTTTAAGCTCTTCAGAGCCATGCTTGGTAACTGCAGAGCCAGGCGTGAGCCCAGTCACACAATCGCTCTTGCCTCCCCTGCCACCATTTCCACCCTGACTTGGTTGAACGCCCTAAAACCAAAGAACAGCCTCCACAGTCTATGTAACACCGCATTTACAAAGTTCTCATTACCAAATTAATTGTAAAAACCACACAGGTTAACTTGTAACATTAATCCGGTGGGATCAACTTCCGGTGATACCAATGCGGTCGGAAGCCAAAGGCTGTAGAAACGTTTGAAATGCATCTTTGTGATCGCTTATCAACTCTTCCTGATTTCTTTATACTTTTGAAATCATATTTCAAAACTTGTTCCCATCTCTGAGCGTTGGTCTCACACACACCCTCACTCTCTCTCTCTCTCTCTCTCTCTCTCTCTCTCTCTCTCTCTCTCTCTCTCTCTCTCTCTCTCTCTCTCTCTCTCTCTCTCTCTCTCTCTCTCTCTGACACACACACACACACACACACACACACACACACACACACACACACACACACACACACACACACACACACACACACACACACACACACGCTGTTACAACACCCACCGACTATTCATATGTGACGATGCGTACATAGGGAAAAAGTAGTTTCTGCTGGTAAACGTCCGTTGAAAATAGACGGGTGGAACGACAAAATTACATTTGAAATTACTGAAAGGATAAGACAAACTCTGAACATTCAGTAGACGAGCGTACTGAGTGCACGACAAGAGACTACATACAGCTGTTGAGCGACTCGCTGTTAGTTGAGCTTACCGTCACCAAGGGAAATCCTTTCGACTTGCTAGATCTAATGCTGTCTGTCGTCTTAAAAGATACGTATCTTTCTTAGAGTCTTAACGTGAACATTTTTATTCTTCGTCTATAATGGTTTCATTTGAATACAGTATTACTATTCGTTCTTAGCCTAACAGCCTGCAAGCTGGTCAACAATGTTGCTCTCGACGATTTTTCGATCTTCAGCCTTCTTGTTTGGCAAACGAGTCCGAGTCACAGTTCGTGTTTTGACTATGTGGGCCACATGTTATAAATGAGCTGTTCATCTGTAATTTTTCCACCTATTTTTATCCTTTAATTATTCTCTTCCTAAATACATTTTGCAGCGATTTGTGTCCAATTAATGTGTGAGCTCTCTCGTTTTCATGATCTTCAGTTAGCAATTTTGTTATGAATGTTCCCGCTTTTCGCATCCCACCTTTCAACGATAGAGAATTCAGTTGAGTCCGCCTCTTGCACTCGTTACAAATTCAACTTCTTTTCTCCAGCAATGTCTAGGCAATCCTTTTTGTTACATCTGTTGAATGGTGTCCACTTCCATACCTTTTTTTGACCATCTCTCCATTGTGACATGCGCTTTCGTTGTGGGAACCAATTTAACATTTAAACATTTACTGTTTCTTATTATGTCTACGCCAATCACCATAGAAGATCTTATGTCTACATTGTTAACTATATCCGATTTAGGTCGTCTACAGCATCGTCTCCATAGTTCTGATTTTGTCTTACCTCCCACAACTCTGCCCTGTATAAGCCAATTCTCTTTGCAATGGTTTTGTACACCATAATCTTACTATGCTCTGTAATCCGGGTGTTGTATAGTAAGTTCTTCTCCTTTCCAAATGGTTTAAGAAACTTCTGCTGTCTTGAAGTTGACGTAAAATCCCATTATTCGTAAGGTTTAATCTTCAGTTCTTCTATACCACTAAATTTACAGAGCTATAAGCTTTTTCCTGTCTCCTTCTGGGTCCTCCTGCGGCGAACATTGATTTTCCACAGTCTCCCTTGTAAAAAATTATATTATCATCATCATTACAGTTTATTACAGGACACGTACAATTTTCCGTTTTACCTTCACAATGTGAATAGGGCTGCTACACCAAATTGTTTACACTGTGGACATAAAAAAGAAGATGCATACACAATACATACACACAAATGGACAGATATTAAACATCACCTAGAAGGCAAACATCACCTAACCTAACCTAACCCATTACTCCAGACAGTAACGTTGAAACATGCTAAATAATCATTAAAACCGTACTGAAGTTGCACTTTACTTTGAGAAGGCTCAACGAAAGAAGAAACAAATTTAGACCGCTTCAAGAAACGTGAAGCTTAAACAATCAATGGAATAGCACCACCGTGAAGCACTGTGCAAACGGTGACTCTTGCTAGGACAAAGCTAGTGGGGGTTTAGTGGGCGCAAGCCCCGCACACCGGGAAGCACGACGTTTCCTGATCGTACGTAGGCATTTCCCATCTCCTCAGAAAAAAATCATCACCGCCATTTGTAATATAATATATAATTATGCTTAATAATAATAAAATTAATGTTATTATTACATACTGCGATAACGCTTATTATTAATATTGTGGTAACATTCAGGGTTGTTCATCAGACGTGTTAAATTGAGAACGGTCACTAATTGTATTGATGGCTGGAGGTGGATGATGATAATGATGATGATAAGGAGGAGGAAGAGGAGGGGGAGGAGAAGGAAGAAGGGAGTAAGACGAAGTTAAGGTGAAGTAGGAAGAGGAGGAGACGCAGAAGGTTAAGTAGAAGTAGGATGAGGGAGTGGCGAAGAGGAGGAGTTGAAGACGGAAGAAGAGGAGGAGGAGGAGGAGGAGGAGGAGGAGGAAGGGAGTAAGACGTAGTTAAGGTGAAGTGGGAAGAGGAGGAGACGGAGAAGGTTAAGTAGAAGGAGGATGATGAGGTGTCGAGGAGTAGGAGGAGGACGAGGATGATGATGATGAGGAGGAGGAGGAAGAAGAAATGAGTAAGAAGTAGTTAAGGTGAGATAGGAGGAGACGGAGAAGGTCAAGTAGGAGTATGGAGGAGGAGGAGTAGGTGGCGAAAGAGGAGGAGGTAGGTGAAGTTGGAAAAGGTTAGTCTCTATCTGCACGGTTCGGAAGGAGGTATATATCGCATGGTGCTTAATACGTAATGAAACTCAATAAAGATTTTATTTTGCTTTCTATAGTATCCAAGTCACTCTTTTCAAATAATTTAATTACCTTGTATCCGTCAGTGACTTCGTTTTTGCGTTATTCATATAAGTTAGACGCGTTTCGTGACATGTGTCACATCATCAGTATCCTTCGTCAAGATCCTTCGTAAAAGTCGGATTTAAAACAATAATAATATTTCTAATTTGTTACGCATAAAACAACAATTTCCGTTAGAAGAGAAAACAGGTGTTTACAGGATGTCATGTGATGATCGTGATTGTTTCTATTTGGGTCAAACTGGCAGGTCTTTCTTGAAAAGATACAAATAACATCTACAAAGGAATGATTTAGACAAGACCAAATCTAATTACGGTCGCCATCTAATGATGCATAACCATAATTACACAGATTTCAGTACTAATTTCAAAGCAATCCATGTATGCGGTAAGGGTAGGTTAATGGACGCTCTCGAGGAATTTGAGATTTATAAAGCATTTAAAGATAAGAATATCAACAGTGACAGTATATTAAAGGAACAATTAAAGTTTCAATCTAACTCACTATATGATATAGCCCTAAATATAATCGCGCATGACGGCGATGACTGGTGATAAGGATTGACTTAGTTAAATTAGTGGCTCGTCAACTACACGCGCGGTCGGACCGGTCCAACGGAGCCGAAGTTATATCGTATTATGTGTGTGCTGTTATTGTGACTTAATATAGTGAATATGTGCAAATGTTTTTATGTGAATTTTAACGCTTGACGAAGGATACTGATGATGTGACACATGTCACGAAACGGGTCTATATGAATAACGCAAAAACGTAGTTACTGACGGATACAAGGTAATTAAATCAATAAAGATGTTTGGGATAAGTGTGAATAGACTTTGGACTGTAAGTGGGATAGAGAAAAATAACAACGGTTGTTGAAATGGACTGCGAAATAAGTGGCGGGCTTAAGTGAAACTGGACGCAGTAGATTATACCACAGGGGATTACAAAGTGCTGTTTGCTTGAACTTGTTCTGTTCCTGCTACCGCTGTTGGTTAGGCTTAGTGTCGCCACTGGAAATCCTGACGGCAAACACAAACTCCCCACTATGTTACGCCTACTGGCTGCGATAATTGGTTTGTTGACAAAGTATCCGGACCTCGTTAAATCTTTCTTTCGTAGCGTTTGTTGATTTGTGTTTGCTTAAAAAGTTTAGGAGATCTATCGTCTTTAAAAAAGTATAGTTTATCTAAGGCAATATCTCCTATTTTGTCATCAATATTTCTGTTATTAGGCGCCTTCCATATATTACGTCACCACTATGGGGGGGAGGGGGGTTCGGCTAAGTGTGACAAATGGTGACAAGGGGAGGGAGGGGGTTTCAGCAGTTGTGACGTAACCACTTTTTTATTCTTCGTTTTATAAGGATGAGTTTTGTAAAGAAAACCCTTTTTTATGCAGACAGGCATTTAAATATTTACATTTTCTTCGCTAATTTGTACTGGGGCGTAGAACACACGCACACAAAAGTTCGATTTCCCCGAACTCGGCTACCGCGTGTTTACTCACATCATACATTCTTCGCTGCTAGCACTGTGTTGTCGGTGTCTCGATTTCCCCAAATTCGGCCACCACGTGTTTACTCACATCATACGTTCTTCGCTGTGAGAACGCTCTTTGTTTAGTCTTCTCTTGATTTCGTGTCTCGAGTCCTCCTATCGCGCGTTTTGCTACGCCTTCACTCCCATCATACATACCATCATTGTGGTCGTTCGTAACATGAATCGCGGCAAGCTTTACGAGTCTCTTTTCGACGCGTATAAGAAGGCCTACCCTGACAGGCCGAAAGTGAATCTCCAAAATGACTGCAATACCTTCTGGGCGGAAGCAAAAAAGGAGTGCGGCAAGGATGATTCGTCTTTTGACGCTAAGATTAGTGCGAAAGTGAAAGAGCTTTTGGTGAGAGGGACTAATAAGAAAGTCAAGGGTTTGTTTTCGTATTTTACTATACATTCCGCGAATGTGAAAACCGCAACACATGCACCTGCAACAATCACGGCTCCGGCTGCGCCGACCAGTCAGCTCACAGTTAGTGATACACCTAAAAAATGTGACATCGGAGACTCTGAAAATGAAAAAAGGCGTACACCTTCCCAGGATGTATATCAGACGATGATTGCGAATTTGCAAGCCAAAATTTATACTGTACGTAATGAAATTGATAGTGGTCTTCCATGCGACGACTCTTCTAAAGAGTTGGAATCTCTCAAGAAGGAACTGAACAGCGAAAAAAATGCTTTAAAAAGGAAGCAGTCGAACGCAGCGCGTCAAAAAACGTGTCGTAAAAAAAAAAAAAAAAAAAAAAAAAAAAAAAAAAAAAAAAAAAAAAAAAAAAAAAAAAAAAGGACGAAATTTGCCGCGAGCATCCTGACATTTCAAAACAGCTAAAATCTAGAGACGCTTCAGGTAGACCACGTACCGAAGAGGAACAACCGGGCCTTCTAAAGGCAATCTGTGATCTCGCGATGTTCGGCGGGGGAGCCCAGGTAAGACGACAATCTGAACAGGTGCGAAGCTGCAAGACGCTCGACGATTTAAAAGATGCTTTGGAGAAAGCCGGATTTCATTTAAGTCGGAGTGGGCTATATTTGCGACTGCATCCCCGTCATTCTGACACATTGGAAGGTAAGTCCTCAAACTTCTGTACTGTTAAATTAGAAAATATGCGGATTTTGTTGTATTTAATTTGTTTGTAATTTGTTCAAAAGTGTTTTAAATTATAATATTTAAATTTAATAACTATTTAATTTGTTTAATAGTTTTAATTAAATTAAATACGGTACTTAATTTAATTTAATGTGTTTAAAAGTAGTTGTAATAAAGAAATAACTTATAATTGCTGGTACGTAATTTTTCATTGAAGATCGCCGACTTCCAACAAAGAAGGGAAAATAAGGGGGGGGGGGTCTGACCCACCGTGGTGACATAATATTATGGGGGGGGGGATTCGCCGAGTGTGACAAATGGTGACAATGGGGGGGAGGGGGTCCAAAATGCCGAATTTTGTGGTGACGTAATATATGGACGGCGCCTTATATAAGATTAGGAGGTATCATGTAAGAAAGAAATTTAAAAAAAAATACGTTTTGGATTTTACAAAATTGTTTACAACTTTCGTATTTTTAACCAATTAAAAAGATGGCCTATGGTAGTTCTGTAATTACCCATCAAAGATTTGAAATACGAAAACCATGATGACATAAACACAATCAAAATTACATAACTTTGTTTTAAAAAATGAAATTTTACAGAGCACCCTTAAAAAAATTATGTTATTTTGTACATAGAGAATTGAGCATACCCAAAGGGTTTTAAAATGACATCAAGATTAAATGGTAAAAACAAAGTGTCTATCTGTAGTGGAGTCTAATTTATTCAGTTAACAAGTGTCTACTTTATTCAGACTTAGCTTTTGAACACATGTTATAACAATCAGCTAAATTTTATAGGATAAACGGGAGGTTACATTTGTTACAAACAGAAGTAAAACAAATTTTGCTAAATATATTGTTTTTAACCTAAAAAAAAAATACATAATTGGTGCATGACTACCATAAATGTGGCTGAAGTTAAAAAAAAAATCGCGAAATGTAAGCTTTCAAAATTATGTAAAATAAAACGTGTGTCGAAAATTACTCAACATTTTACATCATTGGTCTATAGACTCAGGTTTGAATAATAATCATAACATTTTCGAAGAAAATATTTAAAAAAAAAGTTGCCGTATTAAAGATGGCGGATCCCCTCAGTTAACTAAAGTAAGAAATGCATATTAGTTCTTGGTATCCAAGTCACGTATGAATAGTAAATTATAGATAAATAAATCACCTTATATCCGTCGTGTGACTTCGTTACGTCGATTAAAATGACGCGTTTCGGAACATCTGCTCCATCATCAGATTAAATCCCTCTATTGAGGTCGTTAACAGTTTAAATCACATATTACACATAATTGTCCACTATGTAATTCACTCGCTTTCTAAATGGTGCGCACCACGACGAAGCCGATCGGATAGAAAGAAAGCGAGTGAATTACATAGTGGACAATTATGTGTAACATGTGATTTTAACTGTTAACGACCTCAATAGAGCGATTTAATCTGATGATGGAGCAGATGTTCCGAAACGCGTCATTTTAATCGACGTAGCGAAGTCACACGACGGATATAAGGTGATTTATTTATCTATAATTTACTAAAGTAAGAAACTTTTCTTTAAGTGAAAAGACCAATGAATTGTAACGGCGACGCAGACATCTAAAAAAACAACTAGTAACATAAAACATGTTATCGGTTGCGCAGTTAAATGTGATTTTCATCAAATAATGATATGGTGCACAATTGGCTTCACATAGCACAGAACGATCCTGACACTTTAAAACGCAACACCCCAAGTAAAATCATGTTTGAGACTAAAAGTATTGCAATAGAACATTGCAGTAAAAGAAACTGTAGCTAGGACTACATGCTGATACCTATATCATTTTATGACGTTATAGACATGTTAAAATTTGATTTTTGTTTGATTTTGTTAATTAGATATAAGTTTTGAATTAATAATTGGGTAAAAACTATTATTTATCAAAATGCCCATAAATTTATTGGTGATCATGTCATGTGCGAGTTTAATGTGCGAGTGCGCGTGTCATTCGTATGTATGAATAACTCTGTTACAAATGAACGTATTGAACTGAGATTTGGACAGCGCAAGCATCGTAATAGCGCTATATTTTCTGTGCGTCAGAGACTTGTTACGTACTATTTTAATAGAGAGTTTTTAGTAAAAATCAACTTACTATAGATTCCTTATCTGTTGGAAGTAATGAGGTTTGTAGATAAAATCTATACCTGCTTCTGCAGAAATCTGCCAATCTGTTCAAGAAGTTTGTCTATCAGTTCTACCCATCAACCATGTGATAGGTGTTTCGACCAATCAGCGGCCCCAATTTTCATTAAGATTGGGTCTCCGGCAACATAAGTTTAGTTAATTCCATCCAGCAGCTCGAATATAACGGACGTGCTCTCTGTGCGAGTTTTTCGAACAGAAACGTTTTTATGTAAGAGTTATCAAGGACAATTTAGCGACGAGTTACCCGTTAGCTAATACCTTGTATTGGTACGAACTCAATATTTCTCAAATAATAAATATTTACATTAAACAGTGCTAGTCTCGCGTGAGTAAAGATTTCCGCATAGGGAAGGTTTATCCATCCGGGATACTCCTGTGGTTAACGCGAGGACAACTCAAGACGCGGGAAGGTGCACGCTTAAAGCGCCATAGTAAATAAATAAATAATAAATTACAGCCCAGTTCAGTACCTTGAGATAAAGAGTAAACTGTTATCGGGTGTGTCGGCGTGCGTGCGTGCGTACAAGAGGAGTGTAAGCGAAGCGTCAGTGTGCGGAGAGTAGCAGACGACGAGGGAGCAGATTTCGACGGAGCAGCAGTGAGACGAATCAACATATTTGGATACAACGTTCAAGTAACAATTGACATTTTAAACAGATCAGTTCTGATAATGCAAAGACAATTATTAAAGTAAAATAAATTATTTGTGAATTACAGACCATTTTTAAAATTTGTTTCAAAATATACAACCTTGCTCCAGATAACTGACTACATTGTTCAACTATTACTATGCCTAATATATGTTTTGTCGCAGTATAGAACAGAATATTTTATCTTTGGAATACATTAAAAGTGATATGCTTTAGTTCATACTAAATGTCGCGCAAAACGTTCTTGGAACAATACTTTCAAAGTAGAGTTCACGGGGTTAAAGCCCATTTTTTCAAAATATCTTTGAAATTATGCGCTTTCCCAGTAATTATTAAGAATACGGATATAAAGTTAAAGGGATTTATAATACTTTGAAAGTTTAATTTGGATAAGCAAAGAATGAGGTAGAGGTTTCTGTAATTCGTTTATTTTTTGTTTTTCAAAATAAATTTTCTGGAAATATTATTTCTGACTACTAGGGGAACCCGGGGCAGAACGGACACCCTAATACATAAGTGGTTGTAAAAAATTAATTTAAGGCATGAAATTGGTGAAAATTTGTATACACAATCTTAAATTTATTGTCTTACCAAAAATGATACACCAAACATAAAAACCATGTATGTACAGTAAGTAAACACAAACTCAAAAAGCGTCAAATGGACCGTTCTGCCCCGGGGCTGGGGCAGAACGGAACCATAATTGTAGAATTGTTAGATTTGTAAGTTACATTAAAACCAAGTTAAATTTCTATGAATTTCCACTAAACAGCGCTTTTAAATTATTTCACTGAAACATTAATATATAATTTTTTAAAAATCTAGTTCTTAAAGTTAACGAAAAATATAAAAATTACACCAGCATCACTAACAATTATCACTACAAACATTACATTTCTGTTGCGCTTTTCATAACCTTCCTGTTAATTAAGATACGAAAATATAATTTCTTAACCTAAGAATCTAAACATTTAATAGCCAACACCTTTAATAATTAAAATGGAGAAACAAATTAATTATAACTTACTGTAAAAAACATTGTAAAAAATTTGCACGATAAACAACAGAACATAATTTATAATTGCTAGTAACACAGTTTTTGCAAATATGCGGTGTTTCTTCATCTTCGCTGTCGACACCAGCACAAGAATTATGAGCCTACTTGTAACAGAAACCACAGGCCACCCACCCCTCAGTAGATCTTGAGTAGAGACCATTGCAGTAAAGACAATTGGTATCGCTGTCACCTGTTCTGACGGCTTTTCATATTATTTCCCTTTTTCTTAGTGAAGATGAGCTTCTTTTTAGGCTTCGATTCCTTCATTAAATTTACTCCTTCCCTGAATGTTTGTGCCTTCCTTTTCAACTTTTCAATAGAATCATGAAGTTCTTTTTGGTAGGGAGATGAAGTCAGTATCACTGCTCGTCCTTTTCCCCTGTAAGTTTTACCTTTTTTTTTGTCTGAACTTTTGGAACAGCACAAACATTTGCTGGGGAAACGTTAGAATACGAGGTTGATGCCGTTGGTTCAGTAGCAGTTGCGTTCATAGTGCTGCTTGTGGATGGTAACGGATTTATCTGCATTGTAGAAGTAGATGCTGTAGGTTCTGACTTGTTATCTGCTTCAATAAGCCTATTCATGGGTTCGGATGGCAAAAAAATCTCCATCTGTAAAGACACCCATGTTGACAGGCCAAATTCCAGTAGCCTCAAATCCTTTCATTGCCGTTTTCGTGGATGCTGTACTTACGAAGGCCGACCCGAAAAGAGATGCCACTTGCCAAAGTGTGATAACTTTACCTGGATTCGAACGAAGCCATTTTCGCGTTTCTTCCTCATAGTGTATGTGTGTGTTGGGAAAGAGAAAATGGAAAGATAAAGTGAGTGAAAAGAGAGAGAGAGAGAGAGAGAGAGAGAGAGAGAGAGAGAGAGAGAGAGAGAGAGAGAGAGAGAGAGAAACACCTCAGTGTGTCGTATATTATGGCCTACATAAAATCAGTGTTTAACTATTTCCGATGACATCATGGAACAGTATGTTTTTCAAACATTCAACTTTCAAAGTAAATTTTTATCTGAATTATTTTACAGGACAGTACAAACAACAAACACAGCGTTTGTGAGGCTCTGGTTGAAATACCAATACTACGTACTATATCTAAGAAAACAAACTAGCTACTAATGACTACACACCTCAGTAGAGACACAAAAAATATAGATTTATTTTGTACTCTCTGGAGCTTAAATTCCTCCCACGGTTTGATAAGGGCGGTAGAATGTCTGTTTTGATTATAAGTGATGTCACCAAAATGGTGGAATGCAAATAAAAATACTGTAAGAACAAGAAACAACAAAATTTGAAAATGGGCGTAACGGAACCTCGGTCCGTTCTGCCCCGAACCATTCCGCCCCGTGCGTAGAGGTTATGTTCAGATCAAAATTTTATCTAGATTAGTTTATGAAATATACGACAGTAAATACATGAATATGTAGAGAAATGTGTATGTTTTGCAGATATGTCAGCAACAAATGCAATAAAAGTAAACTGTTTTGCTTACCTTGGATTTGATTATAGCCAAAAGTTACAGTTGTAAACGAAAATTATGCTGAATCGTCGCTCGCAGTAAACACGCGCACTAAGAATGTCAACTATGGCGCCAATCTCTTTAGTAGCATTGTAGTAAAAGTTCCTACGCAACTACATAGAGTGTGCCACCGTAAAGGCGAAATAAAACTGGTGTTCTGTTCTGTCCCGGGGTTCCGTTCCACCCCGGGTTCCCCATATAAGTTCTAGTAAAAAGCGCTTTGTACAGAGTGTATAAAACAGACGGCGCAGAACTAAGGAAAATTATTTTACTCATTAAACTCGAGGAACAATGTCCAATAAACATATGCCGTAAAATGCTGTGTTTTCCGTCTGTGTATCTCCATATGTTAAAGAAAAGAAAATGATTGCTGCTGAACGAAATGAAATGAGATGTGTATTTATAATTTGGTATACACAGTAGTCTACGCTTATCAGACGGCTTATCTTTGGAATATTACAGGTGAGTCTGTTTGGACTCAGTCAGGTGTAACACTGCGTACAGGGTGAACTGGTCCGTTCAGACCGGTGAGGCAGCTAACCCAGACAGAAAATCAGGCCCGGTAGCAGCCCCACTATCGTTTTACTCTGCAATATGCTAGTAACATATTAGAGGGCATATTACTTACTGAACTGTCTCAAGAAAGGTATAACAGGACGGATCGAACGTTGTCGACCATAGCTGTGAAAAAAAGGAAGAAGAGACTTGGTATTTCGGAACAATTTAAAATTGGCGTGTGGAATGTAAGACGGCTTGTACATAAACAGGTGGAACTCAATGAGTGTGGATAGCACCTGACATCTAGCTTCATCACAAGAAATACAAAATGTAAAATCTACAAAACACTGATCAGGCCAGTGCTGATATATGCTTCAGAAACCTGACAATGACAAAAAAACAACGGGAGACTTCTACGTTGCTGTATAAAACGGATTCTAAGAACAATATTTAGAGGAGTACAAGAAAATGGAATGTAGCGCAGAGCGCAGGCGCTATAATTATGAACTATACCGTGTGTACAAAGAACCGGTCATTGTCAGGATAATCAAAATACACAGGCTAAGGTGGGTTGGACAGATAGAGAGAATGGAGTTAGGACAGCCTGCGAAACATATTTTCTACCAGAAGCCAATGGGTAGTAGAAAAAGGGGAAGACCCCGAAGTAGATTCAAAGACCAGATAGAAGAGGACCTCGGAAAGCTGAACATAAGATACTGGAAAGCCAGGGCATCCAATAGGGAGGAATGAAATCGACTCTTGGAGCATTCTAAGACCCACCAGGGGTTGTGGAACCACGGTTGATTGAATGAGTGTGGATATTGCTATTATCTGGAAAACCATAAGATAAGCCGAATAGCTTAAGAGAGCTAGAGGACTATATATTAGTATATAATGGTGTAACTACTGGAAGACGCGCAGCAGCAGAAGTAGCAGTACTGATAAGGAAGGTACTGTAAAACAGGATACAATAACTACCGGTTTGTTAATGAAGGAATATTAAGAGTATGTTACAAAACAGTAAGGGGGTAGAGAATGTTGCTATGTAGCCTTATGTAGCCCGGAGGATGGTTGTAAAGACTCAGAAGAATTTTATGAGGTTTTACAGAAAGTGGTCAACAACATAAATACAAACAATCACACAATAATAGCGGGGAATTTTAATGCACGTGTCGGTAATTCCCCTGTAAGACCTATAAAGGGAAGTCATTGTGAAAGAACAGAAAATGATAATGGATGACGGTTGACTGAACAATTTTGCCGCTTTTAACAATTTAAGGCTAATCAACAAGTTCTTTCCCCACAAAAGAAAGAGACAAATATACTTGGTGCGCTGTAGTATTTAAGTCAATAATTAATTGTGTTTTACTGGATGAAACACTGAGGAATTTAGTGGAGAAGAGAAGTGTTTTAGAGGATGTGGCGTTTGTATTTATTGCTATTCATCCAATAGCAATGGATGAATTCTTAGCTGCTCTACAGTGCTGAAAAACAGAAAATCGCTGGGCATTGATGGGTTTGATTTCGAGCGTATAAAGTATGCGCAAGCCTTGCTGGATGGTTCATTGAACTTTATTAATCTGTGCTGGACCAACTTTATTAATCTGTGGTCTTATTCCCTGAGATTAGCAGATAGCAAAGGTAGTTCTCATATTCAAAAAAGGAGGCGCTCGTAATAACTGTGATAGCTTACATATTTTATGCATCTGTTCTTCCAAGATGACTGAATTCAGTAACGGATACTATTCTCGCAGAGAATATCATGGTTTCAGGATGGTCAGATCATGTTTAGATTGCATATTTAATGTCAGTTGCCCACTTACATAGCTTTTATCGACTTTGGGAAGGCGTTTGATAGAATGAATACGGGCAGACTGTGGGCAATAATGGCAAAGAAATGGATCCCGCAACACCTCATTAGAGCCATACAAAGTCTTTAAATATGGACAAAAATCTTAATTGAGACACGAAGACGGAGCAGAACTCCTAGTGTAGTCCTGATTAATCACGGAGTACGACAAGGGTGCGGACTGTCTTCTTTTCTTTTTAATTTATATACAGACGAAGGTATACACAACAATTGGCAGATGAACCTTCCAGAACATTTTACTGTTGGTAACTCTACAGTTGATACCTTGTTATTTCCGATGACCAGGCTCTCCTGTCGAACTCGGAAAGCCGCTTGTAGATGGTTGTACACTCACTGAGTCAAATCTGCACGAATTTCGGATTACAGATCTGCAGATTGAAGACCAAGTGATGGCTTTTCATACAGTTAATCCCATATGAGCAGATATTGTTGTAGATGCTAGTTCAGGAGTAGGTCACTAATTCTGAATATAATAATAATGGGTCCCATGTATACCACCAAAGTAGCTTAGGAGTAGGCAGGATAGGCTGTCTAATGTGAGCCGTACGGCATACAAGGAAGGCAGTGTGGCCAGCACTACGCTTCAGCCGCCCATTATTATCTCCAGGATATTATCCCAGGTACTCATTTTCAACTGGCTGAGTCGACCTGGGGGCTGAAAAACGCACCTTGATGTTATGGTGCGCGCCCGGGAATCGAACCCGGGACCTCTAGATTAGTAGCCAGGTGCCATACCCACTGGTCTACTGAGCCGCCTAATTCTGAATATCTGGGCTCTAACGTATCTCACATTACAAACAAAGATGATGTGATGAAGAAACTGCACAAGTTCAGCTAAATGTATGGGACCATTAGTAGATCCCTAAAATTACGAGTAAAGAAACACGCCTGAAGGTTTACAATGTTGTGGCCCTCCCCAAACTTCTCTATGGGTCTGAGAACGACGTCTTTGACGAAGTCCCGGCCAGTCGGATCCAAGCGGCCGAAACGATTTTTCTAAAACACATGGCCAGGATATTCTCTTTAAGATCACAAAAGACATGTCGATGTACGGTAGGAGGTAAATATTGTGAGTATACTTGATAGAACTGCCCAATGTCGTCTAAAATGGTTGGAGCATTAACCGAATGGATGATTGACCCATCCCTAAACAACTATGGAATTATAAGCCGCAAGGACGGAGAGGTGTGAGGCGGTGGAGTGACGAGCTCTAGTCTGTCTGCTTGGCACCGGAACAAACCGTTTTTGCTTTAATCCTTGCTGAAAATGTTGATGATAATGATGATGACACTACGTTTACGATTTGTTATAAGTATAAAAAAAAACTAAAGCATTTTCTCAAAAATAATTTTAATGTCGACTAATTGAAAGCGTTGTATATTTTACAAAAATCAGTACTTACAACAAAACATGTCTTTTTACGTAGAACACTAGCCTTTTAGTTTCCAGTTCAGTGGTACTTTCTTTGTGTTTTGATTTGTTTTAGTGTTTTTTTTGTTTTCACGTGTTTCGTTTTTATCCTAGTTCAATCCTAGTTTAACTTTTTGACTTCCCCTCGTACAATTGTGCCTCTAAATTCCCGTGTAAAGAACGTGTCCCGCATCATCTGTGTTTCATAAAATTTGTTGTCTGTGTGTGTTGGTCTACATCTATGTTTCGTTTCCCTGACAATATGTTTCCCAACAAAAATGCTTAGTTAACGTAGTTACCGATTGATATAAACGGATCGTTTTCCCTGACAATATGTTTTTCAATAACATTGCTGTTTTCAACAACAATGTGTACACAACGCAGTTATTACTGCTTGCAACTGAATCAAATTCCATCAGCCCTACACGTCCCTGAGGTATCCTACCATTTCCCGCGTGGGTTGTTTCACCGGCAGGGACAAATTTGAATCATGGAGATTTCAAAATTTTATTTTCTTTCACATTGTTTTGCGAATTGTATTTCGGTAACAAGCGCCACAGTCTGATTGTTTCTTCTTTAGTTTTGGTTAAATGTGTAAATAAATATTGATGTAAGTAAATTCTACTTATGTTTTTTCAAATTTATGAAATGCCAAGCTCTCGTACGAGACGATTATTTTAATTGTCTCTCATGAGATTATGCCGATTTTTGATATTGATAACAACTCGATGGGATCGATTTTGGAAGGATTTCTGATTACAGTTCTCCACATTGAAGGACCAAGGTGATAGCTTTTATCAAAATAAAATTGATAAATTCTATCAAAAATAGTTCTAACATATAAATGCCTCCTAGAACGTGTTTATCATGTTCAGCATCATGTCTTTGATGTCACATATGAATATGATAGAGAGTCTATCAACAAAGTTAATAAGCATTAAGCAGTATGTAGAGTGCAATCAAGACATTTATAAATAGAGCTAGACTAGAGACGCAAGTCCCTTACATTATAATACTTTGGCTTTAACTGTGGTATTATTGTACGAGAGTGATATGTGGACATCTACAAAGGCAAACAAATTAAGGGTACAAACATGTCGACGCAGCATGACTGGTAGACTACAGCTTACTGTGAGACATCGTGACAAGTCAGCTGACAAACATACCGAAGAGTTTATCCTTACTGTGAGACACCGCGACAAGTCAGCCGATATTCAGTTCACTTCGTTGTGCAAAAAGTGTTTTCTAGTAGTGGAATATAGTTATTAGATTATAGTTATATTATATTATATTATAATTAGATTATAGTTATAATTACATTATAGTTCAAAATTGTCAAAAGTTTTTCTTCATTATAGTTCGTTGTTTGCCTAGTTTAGTTTTTATAAAACAAACTGACAAATTCATCTTTTCCACTCAAAGGCTGATATATTTGGCATTCAGAAAAGGAACTCGTCTTTAACTTTAAGCGAAGCTTTTACCTTATTATTATGTCTTTTAAAACTTAAAGATATGATGCGATGATTATACTTAAGTATAAAAAGAAAGACCATTATACTTAAAGATATTTACAATGAGAGACAAAGAAACTAAGTCTATCAAATCGTCTCTCATTTATAATTAAAAATCAAAACATTTACTATGAAGCCGGAATCACAACCAAAAACGCATATGAACTGACGAGATAAGAACGCGTCCGCTTGAACTCAGCTGCGCTATGGAAGTCATGCGTTTCAGTGAACCAATCAGGTAGTGTGCCACCTTACTACACTGCTGTCTTCCGTGAGGCGAAAGCAAGATAATTTGTTATTGCCTCACTCTAACAGTAAGCTGCACAGTAATGTAGTCTAGTAGTGGTGGGCGTTTCTGTTGTTTCTGCAAAACGAAAACAAACTGTTTGTTGAAAAAAAACAACTGTTTTAAAAAACAGTTGGAAAAAAACAGGTTGAATTAATGAACTGTTGCTATTTACATTGACTGTTTTTATCATTAGATTGTTAAATATTTTGTTCTGAGTATTTAAAAATAACTGTTCATTTTAGTATTTTTCTTAAATGGATGGTTATGAAACTTAAATACTGGCATTAAGTCAATATTTATCTTATTTAACCTACATTTTAAAGGTCCTTTTTTTAAAATTGTTTCATCAAAACTTATGGGGAATATCTGAATAATATTTTTAAGGACAAAGGCCTTACTTTTTCACTTTTACTAACTTTTAAAGGACGTAATATTTTACTAACTTTTTAACTTATGAGGACAAATCTGAATAAACTGAAATATGTTTTCTTTTTAAATTCCCTTTTAAATTGGTTATCGTAGATTTATACGAAATTTTTTGTTTACAAACTGTGCAAACAGCCATATCATTATCTGCTTTGCGAAAATAATTCCACAAGTCGCTTCGTAATCTGTTTGCCATGTTAATAAACAGTTTTACTTATACTAAAAGAATATCTGCCTTACGCCGTCTAATTTAAGCTATAACCTAAATAAACATCAAACACATAATAAATATAAGCACGCACACACACACACACACACACACACACACACACACATAATTTTGCGTCAAACAGAACGAGGACAGTACAATAATCAAACCTAAGTCAACGCACGTTGCATTAAAAACGAACAGTTTAGTCCTAACAAACGGTTAAAAAAAAAAAACAGTTTACGCCAGACAGCTCAACGAAAGTGCCAACGAAAACGAACGGAAAAAGCGAACGAGCACAGTACAATAATCAACCTTAAGTCAACGCACGTTGCAATATAAACGAACAGTTTCCTCCTAACAACAGTTCAACAAACGGTTAAACAGTTTACGCCAAACAGCTCAACGAAAGTGGCAACGAAAACGAACGGTTTACTGCGAACAGAAAACGGAACGACAACAGTGAACTGTGTGAACAGTTGCGTTGTCAAAACTGTTGTCAACGCCACGTTCGTTTTTAAAACGGAGAAACAGTTTGTCTCCGCGGAAAAGAACAGTTCGTTCGTTTTTTTTCAGTGAACTGTTTTTTCAAACAGTTGTGCGTTTTTGTTCCCACCACTAAGTACAGTAAGCATCAGCGACATGTTCGCTCCTATTCAAATCTATACATTTGTTGTAACCTCACTGTCGTACAGTACAGTAATGTCTCACAGTAAGCTGCAGTCTACCAGTAATGCTGCGTCGGCATGTTCGTACCAAAGACTCTGAACATGAGACATGGACTTTCTTATAAGAATTAACGAATATATGGAACAGATACCTAATCGTACGGAATGTGGAGCCAGCAGGAGAGATAGTGCATAGATATAAGGCGAATCTAGAAGAACGCCAGTCAAATTAGATTTCATCTGCGGAATGTCGACCCGGCTGAATAATTGTGTAGACCTTGACATTGTCATTATAAACAGTGTCTAAGAAGTCTCCATCGATACGACCCCTGTTCAAAATTTATGGTTGATTAAACGTCAAAAAAAAGTTGTTCACTAATATCTCGTACGGCAAAAATTATTATTATAAAATTTGTAACTCATAACGCTGTCTACAATAAAGACTCTACAGTTTTGTTTCGTATATGTAACATGTTGTCAAGAAAAATAGCTTACAAATTTGTACTTTTTATAAAATTATAAATACTTTTTATAAATCGTTCAGTAGACTCAGGCGTCTCGGTATCCAAACTGATGTCCGTACAGTAGGTTGAGTTTAGGCACGTTTTATAATGCCGTGCCTCCAATAGGCCTAATTCCAGTTTTTTGTGATTAAAAATAAGAAAAATTAATATTTTGCTTGTCGTCTTGTCCTCGAGCTCTTCAGCGTCTATGGCTTCTGTCTCAGTCGCTCTATAGCTTCCGCCAAAAAATTGACAGGATCATTATCATCGTAGACGTCGGCATTGTTGTCTTCGATCATGTTTGGTGTTGAATTCGTGTAGTACTGCCCATGACAGTTACCACGTACTGCAAAAAAGTGCACACCAATTTTTCTGAAGTTGAAATTTGAGCGCAGCCTCTGGACTATTGAGCAGTATGTCTGAAGCAGGTGGTAAAAGTGTTTGAATTGACTCTAAACAACATTACTAATCACCACATCAATCTGTCTACAATGTGAACTGCGTACGTAGATCGTTGCGCCATTATAAGCCTGTGGTATTGGAACGCTGTTGATGTAGAACACGACAATGACGAT
This sequence comes from Magicicada septendecula, assembly GCA_034769895.1. Classification (NCBI taxonomy): domain Eukaryota; kingdom Metazoa; phylum Arthropoda; class Insecta; order Hemiptera; family Cicadidae; genus Magicicada; species Magicicada septendecula. The sequence continues at coordinate 584,392,912 of CM068369.1, forward strand.
TATCACTTGGGACGGATTACAAACATACGCTGTACTATGTTTATCTGTGTATGAAAATGAATGTTGTCTTGAAAACAGAGTTAAAGATTTCGAAGAAACGACACTAATCTCCCGTATGAAGAAAGCGATCTGTCAAGGTGTCGACTTCGGGTCTTGCGTTAATCAGATTCATTTGCTGCTGCTGCTTCTGCTCCTGCTTCTGCTGCTGCTGCTACTACTACTACTACTACTACTACTACTACTACTACTACTACTACTACTACTACTACTACTACTACTACTAATCCCTTGCTAGCGAGATTTTAGTAACTAGTCTGTCCCCTCTATATGTTACTAGTGTATCGCGGAGTAAGACAATGGTGGGGCTGCCTAAAGAGACCAGTTTTCCTTGCTTGAGAAACCACAAGGATCTTTAATGCGATGGTTTGGCCTTGCCTCCTACACCCTACGCTGTAGACCAGGAAAGAGTATCTGTCTTTAGGGTCAATTTCTTACCCCAAGGGCAAGAGGGCGCCTTAGCCTGTACTTGGTAACATTAGCCTGTACTTGGTAACATTAGCCTGTACTTGGTAACAACTAGAGGAAGGCAGCTTCTACCGGTTGGCATTTGGTCTTCAGAGCCGCTTTAGCCACCTGTAGGTGTTTCCAGTCCCCCACCACTTGGAGACGAGGCTTGACATTTCCTTCTGTTGAGAAATGAGACGATATTCTCTTCAAGTCAGCAGAAGAAATGCAGATATACGTCAGGAATTAAAAATTGGGAGTACACTTGGCTCAGTATCGACTAAAATAGTAGAAACACCTTAACCGAATGGCTGACTGCCGCACACTCAAACAACTAAGGAACTTATAAGCGAAAGGATGGAGAGGTGTGGGACATCCGAAGATGCGTTGCAGTGACCAGCTCTAGTCTATCTGCTTGCGACAGGAACAAACAACTTTTAGTTTAATCCTTATTACAAATAATCTTGATGATGATGACAATAATAATAATTCCTTAAATTTTCGAAGTGAGTGATAGATCGATTTCAGGTTAGAGCGAGAGGCTGTGAAAAGGACTGGCAGGGAGAGAATGGGTGAGAGAGAAGGGTGATTGTGGACACATACATAAATTACATAATTCTATAGTACTCTTGACTATATTTTATAATATGATTACAATTATTATCCAAGTTTACCTGTTAGTAAAATTTTCCAGAAACTTTTGTTTGTAACCTTTGTCAACTATCTGATTTAAGTCGTAATGTTTTACTGTATTGTGTAAATTGTATGTTTCTAAATTATGATTGTTTGTTAACACCAGTAGGGAGTGAAACATGGTAAAAATAACTTTTAATAATTACGTAGTGAACATCCCCTAATCTGTTTTAGTTATAGGTAATATATATTACTTTGCTATATGTTGACTGTTGTAGGTATTATAAACAATTTATGTACCAATCTAATATCCCATTGTTGATTACTGTCTGTTTAATTAATTAAAATATCATTACATTTAGTAATTTAAATTGTAATACTGTATAAATTAAGTTCTCTCATACTATAATTTGCTAGTTTTCTTAAAGATAATTTGAAGATGTAAACAAACTATCATAAGTCTTCACATATAAAATGATACATACATACGCACGCACACACTCACATACACCAACACGTTCACCCAAATATTTAATTGTTTCGTTATGTTTGATATTTCTATTGTATTTCATACACAGGTCCTGAAGATGACAATAAATATTGTCGAAACGTCGACGCAAAATAGCTAAAATTTGTATTATTGACCGATCCTCACTAACCATCCACTAAAACATTCAATAATAATAATAATAACAATAATAATAAATCAAAGCAAGGCAATCAAAGGTATTACCATTCATGGTGAACTAAATAAGCTAGCTACGCCAAACGCAGTCAGCACATATGAAATATGTTTCCTTAAGAGACTTGCAATGTGACAAGTTACAAGAAAAGTCCATAAAAGCGCAAACATTTGTTATGACTCACTGTCAAGAATAATGTAAGATTTATGACTGATGGTTTGATATTAGGCTGCGAGCAATGATGGATGAGTTTTATTTCACTTTGATACAGTTCACCATAAAGTACAGTTATGTTGATTTGTTCTGGTCCTACCTCACTTTAAGTGTATACATGCACGAATGCAAGCTTGCTGAAATTATCTGCGAAACTTGTATTACTTGTGTTATTTAAAGTCGTTTTCTCATGTTTAGAAATGCGATGTTTCAGAGCACAGCCACACTGCTCGATATAAACAACATCACATTCTGCACAATGTATTTGGTAAATTCCTTTTCTTCCAGTGTCTTTAATTTTTCTTTATTGTTGACTCAAGCAGTGAGAAAAGATTACGTTTATTAACCGACACCACGCTACGCTAACGCTTTTATAACCGATTATTATTTCTCTCTCAAGTAATTTGTTCATTGTAGTGTACAGTTAATTTTTCATTGTGCAAATGTAATTTTACGGTACTATACAATTTACACTTAAAACAAAGATTAAGAAAAGTTGATTTTTTATCTTACCGATACTATGGTAAAAAAATAAACATAGTTTCGAGATTATTACAAAGTTTTTGTAAGGTTTTTAAGAAAACGTATTTGCGGCTTTAAATAATACAGCAAATACATATTTCACAGGCCATTGCTTAAAACAGAAATACTTTTTAGACACAAAAAACGTAATATCACTGCACGACGTAGAAAAAGGTAAAAAATTGATTCACTGGAAATTATAGAAATTAGGAAAGGAATTAAAAACAACAGTATGTAGAACAAGATGAAGAGGAAGATTTAGAAATGTTTCAGTGATATCTGCGTATGATCCAACTGAGAAACTACTGATGAGGAAAAAATTGTATTACATAAGAAATTTAGACCGCGATTTAACGCGTTCCATTAACGGTTACTGAGCGTACGTATATAGATGCGATAACAAAAATTATCGATTTATTTCGAGTGTAATGGTTGATTGTATTGTTCCAAGATCATGAGCTACGCATTCCTCGTAATAATACATAATCGTTACCATCACTGTGTAATTTCCATTTTAGGTTAGTAATTGTTGTGGTCAAAAAATCTGGTAATATTAGGTTATACAAAATAAGTGATTTAAATTTTTTATGTGATTAAATGTTGTTGACTTAAAACTAAAAGAAGAAACAATTATAAAAATTGAAAACATATTAGTAAAATATTCACGTGTGAAAATAAAGATTTAACAAAAACAAACTGCTATTTGTGTGATTCAAGTTATCCGGGCTGTTTGGCCGTGGTCCATGGTTTATTGCCAAACCAAACGTTTCAACAGCTCCAATGGCTGCCATCATCAGTGGAATTTAAAAAATCCTGAACGTAGGGTGTTGTTCACGTCAGGCCCACAGTACTGTGGTAAATGCTGACGTGAACACCCTACGTTCAGGAATTTTTTTAAATTCCATTGATGATGGCAGCCATTGGAGCTGTTGAAACGTTTGGTTTGGCAATAAACCATGGACCACGGGCCAAACAGCCCGGATAACTTGAATCACACAAATGACACCGGCCGTGAAAACCTTAGGAAACCGCTATTTATTTACGTGTTAAAGGAAATTAGAAAATTGAAAGAAAGGGTGACGAAAATAGGAGGCGATCTAAGCGATACGCTTAAAAGTAGATGGGCGTAAAAATACGTCACACTCTTCCCCCTGAAGATTAAGTAATTTGTTTGCTTGTTTGCTACAAATTACCTTGAGTGTGTTTGTACGTTAGCGAAGCGCTCTCCAATACGTGCGTCAGCCTTATCCTTACACCAAACAGAAACCGTCTTACGCTTAATATTGTAGCAGATTGCACATTAAAGTCACACTGTTATCCCCACCTTGTTGTCACTTGGTTACTTTTGATATTTAAAGCTACTATCAGTGTGTCTGTTTCTGTTGGTACAGACTACATCCATTGCACAAATTGCTGTCCGCTGTTTCTAATATTTGACCAATAAGTGTTTTCTAAGTCAAAGGAACCGACAGGAAAGCTCGCTGCTGTGGTCGTCGCCGTCGACGTGGAACCCAATATCCCCCAGACGCATTCAATTTACTGAATTCAACAAGAGGGAAAACGTGGTACAAAGACGGGAGGGAAAAAGCGCCGGTCCAGTTTAGGAGAACGGAGTGTGCTGAAGATGGAGGAATAATGTGCTGATGCAGTTCTATGGGAAGCCTGGAATATTAGATGAGATCAAACTGGCAAGAACAAGGTGGGCAGGTAACCAGCAAAGCTTGATGGAAGAAAGAATGACGAAAAGAATATTCCAGGGCAGACGAAATGGAGGATAGTCGAAAGGAAGTTCAAAGAAAAGGTGGCTGGTGGTGGCCCTCAGAAGACTTGGTGTCCGTAGGTGGAGACAAGTGGCGAAGGACGGAACGAAATGGAGGCGTGTTGTGAAAGAAGCGCGGGCTCTACATAGGCAGATGGTTTTAGTACTCTGAAGGCATTGTCAGATGAAAATCTTCAAACTTTTACCAATTAAGCTTTAATAATTCCTTTTTGAATTGAGTTAAATATTTCAAATTTTGTCAGAGGCTCCTAAATTATTTCAACGTTGCCAATGACAAATATACTTTCTAACAAGAATTCGCCTTGAATTATAGCTAATCTCACGCAGTTGTGTACGCTGTGACAAGAGCTAAATTGAATTCCTGCCCCCAAGGCGGCGAGTCACGTCTCGTAGCGGTCAAAAATCTCTGGAGGCCCGCTTTTTTTACAAAGTCCCAACAACTTTGACACTTTTTCTTTTTCCAATTACAACTGTTATGTTTTATCTAAAATCTACTGACTACTGACGATCGGATTGTACTGTGCAGACAATCCTTCATCGACAGCACGAGTCTTCATTATGACTAACGTTTTGAATAATTGTAAAGTCTCCACACGTTTATCCCACGAACCAGTGCAGTATCATCAATAAAGACTTGTTTGGTATTTTGTTATAACGTTTCTCTATATTTACTGGAGTTTACTACCGTCAGCATTTGATAATAATAATTACAGTAAAATTCTGACAATAAAAGAAAGTGGTTCTTCTTTGTTTTAAGTGCAAAAATTTTAAACATAATAAACACACTGAACACTTGTCATCTGACAAACTCTTTTTAATTAATGCCTAACATACCTAGCATGGTTCTTAAAATTAATTAAGCTTATCAATAGTTTTTTTTAGGACAGACTTGGACAAAAATTATCCTCCCTTGCGTAAAAAATAGGACATGTCCGGGAAAATCCGAATGGTTGGCAACCCTACATTGCATCACACGTGTGACCCCGCCTTGACTTGGTTAATCACGTGTAAAGACAAAGACAAAGCGAGCGAATCACTTTTTTAGTTCTAAATTATAATGACTTGAGTACGTATTAAAGTAAGTGTTTAATGTAGTATTGTTATATATAGTATTAATTGTTTATTTATTTTATAATATTGTTGATTATGAACTCAGTTACTTACTGCCTGCTGCGTATAGGGCATATTGGATAACTGACAGAATCAATTTGTTAATAATGTTTTCATCCATTTAACAGGATCACACGATAACGTGTAAGTTGATCATTTAACTCAATGGTTTCCAATTGGCGGTGGGCCCGCGACTCCTCTTCATGCGGCCCACAATTCTATCTAGGAAAACCAATTTCTCTGTGTACTTTAATAATATATTATTTTAACTGAGAATCGTCTGCAGGAAGAAACCTATGAAAAAAAGTTTTACAGGTCACTAATACAGTGCATTTCACTTTATTAGTGCAATGGAGCCTAATTCTTAGAATAGATGAAGATCATGATCATGGTATTGACAAATTTTCACGAAGCACAAGAGAGCACCGGACAAAGCACTTTGGTGTTTGACGTAATGCAGTCAGTAGTTTTGCGAAAAAACCTTACTCAGAGTCACTAAGCGTATTTGATGTTAAACATTCAGGATACAAAGGAAGTATAAGTGTAACAGAAATAGTGGTTGTGATTTAGGTTTCACAGATGATTGCTTAAAACACAACCAATTTTTAGGCACAAAAACATAACATACTGCTAACATAGAATGAGGTAAATAAATGGATTTATTGGAAATTTTATAAATTAGGAAAGCAATTTAATTGGGAAAGCAGTATCTCACAGTTGTGTGTTTGGCGTCAGCAACAATTGTCCTGATGATGACAATAAACACTGTCGAAACGTCGACAGAAATAACTTAAAATTTGTGTAATATTTTTGACCGATCCTCACAAACCCTTCAGCGAAAAATTCATTGGTTGACGGTCACTACGAATTTAAGGATTTAAAGCAATCTTTAAGGATTTACTAACAATAATGTAACAAACGAACAGACAGAATTGTTTGTATCTCCTTTGTTAAGAACTGTTATTTAGTTTAGTTACTTTCAGAATTTGGATTCCTTTTGTACTTAGTTTTTACAGTTCCTTGTCCTTTCCTATACTACTTTCTTCACCCTCTCCACCATACACACCCCACGCACGTGTCCATATATACACTACGATCAAAAGATTTAAAGCAATCTTTAAGGATTTACACATGTTCACCGCCCTACACATTGTTTGGAATTCACGATATTAATTGATGACTCTTTGGGGCACTTGGTGAAACGTATTAATACAAAGGTTTTGTAAAATATATAAAAACACTTGGTAGGTTTCACAGATTTTATTAAACTCTGACAGCTGTTTCGACCTCTTAAAATAAGAACAGAAGAAGGCGATTTTAACCAATATAGCCAATACAGGTTTTGCAGATCATTGCATACAACACAATCACTTCATAGATACAAAAAACATACAACATACAAAAAGGTAAATAAATGGATTTGTTAGAAATTCTAGAAATTAAAAAAGCAATAAAAAATAACAAAAATTTAACAAAGGAACAAACTGAATTCTGTGTATCCTCTTTATTAAAAGCTGTTATTTAGTTTAGTTAATTATACATTTTACATTCAGATTATATTTAGTTTAGTTAATTTTATATTTTGCATTCAGGTTATATTTAGTTTTTACAGACACTTGACCTTCTCTTATCTCCTGCAACCCCCTCCACATCTTCACCCCTCTCACATGTTCCCACAACACATGCCCTAACCAGATGTCCACCTTACATCCTGTGTTTAGTCTTCATTCATCTCTTTGACAATAACTTAAGAGGTCGAAACAGCTGTCAGAGTTTAATAAAATCTGTGAAACCTACCAAGTGTTTCTATATATTTTACAAAACCTTTCTTTGGATTCAGTTGTTCTCAGCAGGTCTTTGAGAACATAAAAAACACTGAATTTAAACACTCATAATGCGCGAGAGGGGACGATGCGCATCGTCGAGAAAGTAAACATGGACACTTTACTTTAAGTAAACAAGACGAGTGCATGTTGTTTACTTTCTCGACCATGCGCATCGTCCCCTCTCGCGCATTATGAGTGTTTAAATTCAGTGTTTTTTATGTATTATGTGTGTGTTTTTATGAATTGACGAGCTCGACCCGAGTGAGCACCTGAAGATGGGACCTTAATCCCGAAACGCGTCGTGCATAGCGACCAAGTAAGTTGCATGAAGGATTATCAGGCATCTAACCTATTTAAAATTAGCTATACGTATATCTTTGCACTTTGTTTTGTGTTGTCTGGTTTTATTGTTTTCTTTGACGTTTCATTTCAATGTATTTACGAAGGCTATTTTTTTTTCAAACTCCGATAGACCAATAAACAGACACATGAATGACATCAATAATTTTATTATATACAAAAGTTTCATATATATGTAAACTACTTTTCTACATAGTCACCACCATTGTTGAGGCGCTTATCATAGCGAGGCACCAACTTTTCTATGCCCATGTTGTAGAATGTTCGCTCCTGAGTAGTCACCCAATCTGCCACACTGGACTTTAACTCATCATTGGAGTCAAACCGCTGCCCACCTAACCACTTTTTCAAGTCACTGAACAAATGGTAGTCACTTGGTGCCAAGTCTGTGCTATAAGGTGGGTGATCAAGGACTTCCCCCCAACCAAATTCATGAAGCAGGTTCTGTGTGGACATCTATGAGTTGTTTGGGAACCCACCGAGCACAGAATTTCCTGTACCCAAACTTCTGAGTAAGAATATCATAAAGAGCAGACCTGGAAATTTCAGGAAAATCAGCAGAAAGTTCAGTAATTGTGAAACGACGACGCTCTCGAACCATCCTGTCTACCCTTTCAACATCATCAGTAGCCACGGACTTTCTTCCTTGCCCTCCTTCATCATGAACATCAATTCGCCCTTCCTTAAGTTTTCGACACCAATCCCGAACTGAACCATCACTCATCACATTTCTCCATACACATTACACAACCTTCGATGAATTTCTGCAGCACTATGACCTTCATCTTGAAGAAATCTAATAACAGACCGAATCTTACACTTGAAGACAATTTCAATTGTAGTTGCCATAATTAAACTGTCGTCACCACAGTAATAAACAAAATGACTAAACAACCAGTGGTTATAGGTTAGAACGAAGCCTCAAAAACATTAATCAACAATCAGATTGTTGCTATGACAACAGAACCATGTTTGCCAACTCACCGGAGGTTGAAAAAAAAATTGGCCTCGTATTTACTGGGATGGAATTTCCATCGCCGTGGATGGTATTTGTTTGTTGTAGGCCACATCGTTTGACGTGTTAAAGCAGACTAAATTATGTTTTCGTTGTTCGTTTCAATGTTTGTTATATTTTGTTCGTGTTCTAGTTCTGGTTAACTTTATACAACACGGAGAGTTTAGCTTATCGAGTGTAGTCGAAACTAATAACAAAACATCATTATCATTAGATCTGCCATTTATATGACAGATCATGTAAAGTCAAATAAATGGTTTTTTTTATTCAGTAATTTATTTACTTTTCATTGGCTTACAATTCCTTGTTTGACATTTATAATACAACAGGCAATATGTTATGAAATCCTTTTATCCCATTTTCTTGATTAGTAATGGTAATCAAAATTTAATAACAATTTTAATAAAAGTTACATTTGATAAATAAACATTAAAGAAAACGTTAAAATGTACTATTTGAAAATAAAAAGTGTGATTCAGTACATCTATTTAGTAATTTAATAATTGCTAAATACATTATTAAATTTTAGTAATTTAAATTTGAGTAGTAGTAGTTTATATACAAAAATTATTAATAATATTGTTAAAATTGATTGGGATAGTAAGCTAACAAAATTTAGACGCTTCTGTGGAACGATTAATAGGTATCTGTAAAATAAAACACGGAAGGATACCCGAATAAAATTTTAGAAATCTGTGGCTGTCCCCACATTCCTGTATGCCAGTGAGACATGGACTCTTGGTAAAAGGTAAATGCAGAGGATTCGGACAGCCGAAATGAAATTTCTAAGAGGGACGCGAGCTGTTCTCTCTTGGATCGGAGAATGAACGAGGATATTAGACGCGATTTGAACATTATATTATTGCACCAGAAGATTGAAGACCACAGAAGGAGGTGGTGTGAATACTTGAACCGCATCCCTGATATCCGTCTACCTGTGGCTGCCTTGACCCTACTGGGAAGAGAGATGTCGGTAGACCGAGGAGGAGATGGGTTCCGGAACAAGTCTAAGGCCTACTCCTTGGCTTGATAATGATGATGATGATAAATTATTATTAAAATATATAAAATAATTGGACGAGCCGAAGCAAGTACTCAGTTTTTAGTCGACCGTTTGGCATTTGTCTGTCTTCCTATCAACCTGTTTGAGGTATGACTCACGAGAACTTTGGAACGCATCAACCGATTTTCGTAAAACTTGGCATATGTGTCCATACTTTTGCCGTACGGAACGTTATTGTTTTTGAGTCTGATCATCGCCAAAAATAGAGGGTGTGAGAGACATAAATATGAACGGGTCAAAATTGTAACAAAACACAAAAGCCCATGTGGGGTGTGAAATTAAAGGTAATTTTAACCACAATTTAAATATAGTGCTCATTTTATAGAACTTCAAAATTTCATGACGTCATCGTCGAATAAATGGGTGAACATTTTAGTAAAATCACAAAAATTTACGTAGGATAGACTACCATATAAAAAGAGAATTTTAACTAACTTCTAAATGTAATGTTAACTTTTAGAAATTCCAAAATTTTGGAACGCTACCGCCAGAGAAATTATCAATAATTTGAAAAAAATTGTGAAAACCTAGCGGGGTGTCAGACCAAAAGATATAATAACCAAAATACGAATGACAATCAGAATGATCAATATTGCACACCACTATATAAAAATTATTCCGATTAGAGCTTTCAAGCTTCACAGCTCATCGTCAGATCAGGAATAGACAGGAAATATGTAAAACCCAACCCTTCACCCCTCTCCCCCACCCTGCTCACCCACAACAAACTAAAAATTAATGACCCTTCCCCACCCCCTAAACTCTGTCTCACCATCTGTACAGTTACATATTTTTCTAGTAAATTCCTTGTGTTTCAGTGTGTGTGTGTGTGTGTGTGTGCATCCTTTTAAACTACCCTCTTCCTCTCCACACACGTGGGTCAGTCACACACCCTTATTTTAAAACAACCAATTAGTACTATGAAATATAATTCTTAATCTTATCTATCTGCTCTCTCTCATTTACTTCTTAATCATGTTATAAAATATTTCTTCATTATCAAATTTAATTTTAATATTAATTAAATTGTCTAACCCTTTTTCTCTTTCTTTCAATATTTCTAACTCCTCTCTAAGCTTCCTTTCAACTGTGTTATTTACTACTTTTACAATTTCGTATTCTTCCAAAGGATTAACAAACTTGTGGTTGTCTTCTATGAAATGTCTTGCATATAACGAATTGGTTATTCTATTACCTTCTCCACGTTTGTGGTCAAAAATATGTAACTGTACAGATGGTGAGACAGAGTTTAGGGGGTGGGGAAGGGTCATTAATTTTTAGTTTGTTGTGGGTGAGCAGGGTGGGGGAGAGGGGTGAAGGGTTGGGTTTTACATATTTCCTGTCTATTCCTGATCTGACGATGAGCTGTGAAGCTTGAAAGCGCTAATCGGAATAATTTTTATATAGTGGTGTGCAATATTGATCATTCTGATTGTGATTTCAACCACTAACACAAATTTCTCATTAAAATACGAATGTTTCAAAATTTTAGTGCATTAATTTTATGTATGATTGTGTGCTCTAAGTTGGTATGTCGCTAAAAAATGGTAGGGCAATCGGGAAGTTTATAGCTGAGAAATTATCTAATATCAAAATTTATGTAATAATAAGTGTACTTCGTTGAAAGTAGGGACCGAGTTCTGCAGGAAGCATACTACTTTTGAAAAGTACCATATATTTCAGACCTTACAAGAAAAAATGAATAACTAATTTTCAGTTGTGTTTTTCTAACATGATATCATTTTTGTTGCCAAATAAAACGGAAAAAACAAATATGTTCCACCTTGTAACGGAAGCTATTCATTATATAATAAATACAGCAGCAGAAGCACTACAGTTTGCATATTTACACTTCAGAATCTGGCTGAAGACGTTCGAAGGCAATGTCCAGAGAGACACATACGAACTCCAAATTGAAAAATCGGAAGAAGATTTTCGTTAAAGCTCCACTCTGATTACTGAAATTTAAAAATTTCAAGCACCGTCTCTACGCCTTCCATCTCAACCTGTTATAACACGTTCAAGGACTTGGCTTTATGCTACAAACTGTTATTGTACTGTAGTTTGCTGTGACTAGAGATGCTTCGAATATTTTATATGAGAATGGTTGGACTGCAATTATGACTCTTGAAGAGTTATTGTTTTCAGCCGTTTTATCAAGAAATTTGGCCTATATCGTTGAATTAAATAGTGTGTTTTGTCAAAATCCGTTACTCGACTTGTAGGTGTTTGTGATGCGTTGAAAATTCTGAAAGATACTAATTACCGTAAGCACAGTTTGTAGTAGCTGAGAAAATCGGAGTAAAGTTGCAAAGTTTACTTGAACGAATCCTCGTTCTGTGAACACCACTCATGCGGTGGAAAAATAGTGATTGCGATGGAAGAGGTTAATAACTTTCCACGCTGAATGTTGAATGTCTTATTGTGCAGAAAGGCAATTTATTGTAATGTAGGGAGGGCGGAGGGGAGGGAGAGAGAGAGAGAGAGAGAGAGAGAGAGAGAGAGAGAGAGAGAGAGAGAGAGAGAGAGAGAGAGAGAGAGAGAGAGAGAGAGATAGAGAGAGAGAGAGAGAGAGAGAGAGAGAGAGAGAGAGAGAGAGAGAGAGAGAGAGAGAGAGAGAGAACAGACAGATATTCACTGTGGCAACAATACGACAAAAGCGTCACGAACTGCACTCACGTAAGCGAAACGATTGATTGGGTCTTATTGACTGACAGATCACGTGACACTTTTTCTTACCCCTGCGCAGGCTACAGGTCTTGATCTCGTATGTGCTCCTGAGTGTGCCAGGTCCTTAGAATTGAGAATTTAAAAATTCCTGTTGCCATTCAGGGGAAAGTTAACGAAAATAAATACTATTCGTAAAGGAATTAAAAATTGTATTACATTTTTTCTTTATGAAACATAATAATTGAAAACATATTGCTAACTGGAAATTCAGTTACAGTTTAATTACAAATAAAATTTAAACAAATAGATCAATAATACAAATTTTAGCTATTTTGCGTCGACGTTTCGACAATATTTATTGTCATCTTCAGGACAATTGTTGCTGACGCCCAACACACAACTGTGTCACATTTGTGTGTTTGGCGTCAGCAATAATTGTCCTGAAGATGACAATAAATATTGTCGAAACGTCGACGCAAAATAGCTAAAATTTGTATTATTGACCGATCCTCACTAACCATCCACTAAAACATTCATTGAATGACGGTCACTAAAAATTTAAGGATTTAATTAAACAAATAGAGTTACTAGTATACAACAATTCCCTCAAGCTTACGATTGTCAAATAAACACTAATACAGTACACAATAAATGTCACTTATTTAACAGTGTTGCACTAAATAATACAAGTCAACAGTTATTCCGCACACATTAAGTCACAATTATCACTTTACACTGAACGCACTCTGAATCACAGTCGTAAAGAGACTGGCAACATGTCCAGCTTCGCAGTACACGGCTGACTGGCTGGCCGCTTCTGAGCCTTGTAGTTACACACAGCTCCGTTTGCAAGAAAAAACTACCACTTTCTGCATGATGCGACGAGAAAAATCGCATAGATGCGGACGCCTAGAAACTTCGATACTACGTTGTTCACCTATATGACTCAGACGCCACGCAGGTTGCCTACCTCGTAGGCGTGGCAATATTGTGTGCGTGTGTGTGTGTGAGAGAGAGAGACAGAGACAGGGATAGAAAGAGACAGAGAGAGATCACTTGATGAAGTTGCTAATTGGAATTAACGTGTGTTATTTGTGGTTACCATGACTTGCATTCCCGTCCTCGTTAATTATTTTTGTAACCGTTCCGAAACTCTAATTGGACGTCTCTTCCAATTAAAAACGTACCGATGGATGGGGATTATTTTCTGCAACATAACTAATTACAGGCTACCATCAATTGCTCCGTTTTCCTCATGTGGCCTTCATCACGTGTTTGTACTTTTTGCTCTTCGTAAGGTCACACAACGCTATGTACGGCGAGGTCTGGTTCGCGTGTGCGCAGTGGAACGTGACTCTCATTATGAGTGTGAACTGTTTAAAAGTTATCGCATTTTGTGTTGTTACAATTTAATTAAACAGCATTTTAGTAATAATTTTTACGTGTCGTAATTTTAAATTAATTGCTGCTAGTGAACTGTCTGAGCTGAAAAACTCGTTCACTACTTTGAACGAAGTTCATTTATTATTACATAAATTTCGATATTAGCGATTTTTAAATTATTAGAAACATTACAAAAATTCCGATTTGTCTTACTATTTCTTTAGTAATAGCAATTGTAAAGCACACACTCATACAATGAACACTAAAATTTGAAACATTCGGATTTGAGTTACAATTTATTTCAGTTTGACCATTGCTGGATTGTCACAATTTTCTCAAATTTTCAATCTCTTTTCTAGGACATATGGTCTCGAAATATTGAAATTTCCAAAACCAAACACTACATTCAGATGTGAGTTAAACTTCTCTTTAATTTGATACCACACATGAGTTTCGAAAAATTGTGGCGAAGTGATTATTGTGTTATGATTAGTATGGAACTCTAAAATAGTTGGCATTATTATTGCTTGTGGACAAATTTAACTAGAATTACTGTACGGGAGTATGTTGTTGATTTCAAACTATTATTTGTGACTCATTAAAGCTGGTTATTAGTGACTTCATTGGGTCTGTATTTTGTTTCCACTGTACCGTACGACGATCAGTGAGACCGTCGTGACAATAGATTAACCGTCAGACAAATGCCAAACGGTCAAGTCAAAACTGAGAACTTGCTTTGCTCGTTCAATAAAAACTTGTTTACGTCTGCACAACGTAGTTAATTTAATATAAAAATAATAAGAAATGTATATTGCAGGGTTTTAATGTACATGGATGTGCAGTTATAGATATTTATAGATAAAACAAAGATAGATGTAAATTAATTAATCAAGCCAATTTCGATTCACATATTACATAAATATTTTTTTTACTAACGAGAAACAGACTAATCTGCCCCATTGTAATGTTCCGCCATGTTGGAATCGATAGGAATATGGGTTGATCTGGAATCGATACTTCAACCGATTGATTCTGTCACGATTGATTTTACAAAGGTTTTAAAAACACACAAACACTTGGAAGTTTCACAAATGAAACTACCAAGCGTTTATCCGTATCTTTAACGGTACAATATTTATTATGCCAGTATAAAAATTAAGATATAAAAAAGATATTCGACATTGTTTATTTACGTAGAAACTTTATGTGAAAACTGGAGTTGATCTTCTGCTGCAGCCAACTGAAGTAGGAATATCTGCACCAAGGTGAAAAGAGTTAAAAGTAACTTGGAATAAGTAATCAGATACGACTGATTACGAATCAACGGCGAAACATAGGACAAGCGAAACATACTCCATCCCATGTACTCCATAGTACTGATCTTGTAGTATGGTGAAAATGAAAGAGGACTGGAGCAAACACACATGCCATTAAACAAAGTGAATCTACAGTACGTTTATTACTGTATCAGAGAATAAAATTTTTATAGATTGCGTTATGAATTTACAGTGTGGAGTTACAAAGAAATGCCCAGTATATACTATCAACTATATTGTTTGAAAAAACTATCAACTAAACGGGCTTGTTTCCGAACCAATCGACTCGGAGTTTAGTGTGTGCACAAAATCGATATTCCCGTTATTGACTTGCGTGCGCGCATGCACGCGTGAATGCGTGTGTGTATGTATATGCTGCTACATGAAAATGACAATATTGGGGGCATCGGTAATTGCAATAAAGAGGCCGAACAAAACCAATTACCACTAGCAAATAGAAACAAAATAGCTTTTGGTCCCATTTGGGGTGACGAGTACGCAGACACACAGGTGAATTTGACCCGGATGCCGACGGCGCCACCAGGGGGAAACTAAACGGTAAAAACAACTAATTATCGCTGACAATTAAAACTGAAATACGATTAGCCAGCCTAATTGGAAAATAGCTTTCCCCTGAAGCTGTAAATGTCGCAAAACATTTGTTTTCCTTATAAATTCACAGTTATAATAGTATGCACTTGTAAACTGCCTTAGGTGGTATACATAAAAATATTTTTACTATTCCCATTTATTTATTTGCTTAAAATAAAAATAATATTCAATTTTATTTGATAAATTTTTCAAATTTATTTTTTCAATTTAAAATGTAGTAAAGTAATTGAAATGAAAGTGAAAAGTAAAAGTAATAAAATATAGTAAAAAACTCCGAGGCTTGGAACAAAGAGAAGTAGAAGTCACCTCCTAGACGTTTTAAAGGAGGTGAGTAAATATTGGGAACTGAAGGATGAAGCAAACGACAGGACAAGTCGGAAAGCGAAAGTGGCAAATCGAGTTAGGGGACATGACGTGACGTAGAATATTTGCTAATAATAATAATGTAAGCAAGTAGTTTCCAACTTATAACGGTTTGAGGGCCACCAAGTCAGGTCATGTATGCACTCATGCCATGTCAGTCCACACATTATATTTGAGAATATTTTTGTAAAATGTGTTTGTATCGAATCTGCGTACGTGCGGTTGAAGTTATGAGCGTGTACTACGGCAGTATACAAAAACTAGTAGTTGAAATTGAAAAGCGCCTGCTTCTTTACCTCAAATCATTGAAGTAGCCTGATGTAGAATGAAATTTGAACATAAAGCTTCTTCTTTAATACGTACAGTAATTATAAATTATCGGAAATATTTTTAATTTTTTGTATCGAGTATACACAAAATCACACTTTCTCTTTGCTTAGAAGTGAGTTAAGAAGTAAAACAATTTCTAATTACAGAAAGAGAATGACATTCTAGCGGGCATTTGTATCTGCAAAACGTATTTCATCTTTTGTACGCACATGGTCGTAGAGAACGCAACATGCTTTTGTTGTTGTATTACAAAACTATACCCCACTCTTCTGCGAGTCCTTGTGTGTTTGTAGTTGAACGCCTTCTTCTAGAATTTAGAGAGCTTATTTATTATAGAGATAGTAATTCATCAAAACTGTCAACCCTCATTCTCCAATATCTGACAAACTTGGATAGATACTACCGTAGGCCACTGAATAATCTATAAAACTTTTCTTTTTACTATATTTCACTATAAATTGGGCGGACCAATTTAGTTGATTTTTCTTTCTCAAGCTTAATGATGCACAAGACACTGCGGTATCGTCAAAATCCATGGTATTACTAATTGTTTCTAAAGAAACTTAAAACTTTACTTTGATGTAAAATAACATTATGGAAGTAAATAAAGTCTAGAAAAAGTGCACACTGTACCGTTAAATAAATAAAGTTAAATCTACAGTATATTTATTAGTGAATCAGTGGAAGACGATTTTAGAGGTTTCCCCTGCAAGACCATTCTCATTAAAAATAATATTTTATCAATCATTTACTTATAAAAGTAAACAGATTAATTAATTATTAAATTTGTTTTGAAAGGTGTGGTCGTGGATCGCATAAAAATGTGTCGCAGGCCACCAGTTGGCAATAAACGATTTGCAATAAAATTTTTATTCGTAGACATTGATTAATGAACGACATACGTTCGTCGTTGTCCAGAGTTTCCCGAGAACTGATTTTGTTACAGAGTGTTTATGTTTACATTCCGTTCTATATATTATATCAGCTGATTACTGAATGTTGATTTTCATTTTGCCACAATATTTCACATGTGATACGATTTTTGAAGTCCGTCATGATGTTCAATAGATTTTTATGGCCTTCTTCTTTTACATGTTTGTATATTCGGTGTTGTTCATATATATTGGGTCTTATTTCATCACTGCATGTTTTCAATACGGTTAAATGTTGCTGTATTGGACCATATTCACAAGACTGTTGTTTTATGTGTTTGGCTACTGTTGAGTTTGGATTTGAGTGTTGAGAATATTTGGTATGTTCAATATATCTGTGTTTAAACGATCTTGAAGTGAATCGTATGTATTTTTTGTTCCACCGTACATTACATTCTGTCGAGTTAGCAGGCTGACATTGATATTGGTAGACTCCAGCTTTTTCATAAATGCTTTTCTTTTTTTTATTGCTTATTTTCAGATTGTTGTAGATGTCATTGCTTGTTCTGAATGCTAATTGATAGTCATATTTTGCAAATGTTCTAGCTAATGTTTGAGAGTTGTCGTCAATGTAATGTGTAGGTATAGGCTATAGGTTTTCTTCCTTTTGATTGATATGTTATTTGTTTTTTATTTATTTCTTTTTTGTTTTTCAATAATTTTATCGATCATTTGAGACTAATATCCATTGCTTTGAGCTATTTGCTTTATGATGTGTATCTCTTTTTCATACTGTTCTTGCATAGAGGATATATGAGGGCTCGATATACCATGCTGTTGTATGCAGAAATTTTGTATGAGTAGGGATGGTTGCTCTCTGCGTGTGCGTGAATGGTAATATCTGTTTGAGTACCTTTTCTGTATATAGAGAAATGATGTTTGCTTGCATGGCGTTTTATGGTAAGGTCTAGGAAGTTTATTTTGCCTTTATTCTCTATTTCTTTTGTAAATTTAATGTCAGTATTGATGGAGTTGATGTATGCTAGAATTTGGCCGATTTGTCTAGCAGTACCTACAAATAGACGTCATCCACATACCTGTACCAGTATTTGATGTGTTGTATAAATGGATTTTTGGTTGTGAGTATAAAATTTCTTCTAGGTGCTGTAGGTACATTTCACTCAAGATTGATGAAAGTAGAGCCCTCATTGCAAGACCATTTTTGTTCTCACAGTGGTGATTTTCATATACGAAATACCTTTGGTTAATTATCATTTTTACTAATTTGACCAAATTTTCAATTTCATCTTCTGTAATTTATTGGTTTTTTCTAAATTCTTTTTTAATACTAACAATAAGTCATCCCACTTTAAATACATCCTCGGTATACTGGTCAAAAACATCAAATGATATATATCTACTATGGCTAGGTACATTTAAATCTTTCACTTTACTAGTAAATTCAAAACCACTCTTGATTTGAGACTTCGATGATAACGTGATATTATCTTGGATTAGATGTTGTAGAATTTGGCCACTTTGTATGAAGGTGCTGTTCTACTATCAATTAAAGGACGCACTGGTTTTTCACCTTTATGTGTCTTCAGAATTGGGTTGAATTTAGGTGCAGATATTAACCATTTTTTCTTTTTTGGGTTTATTATGTTGGAATTTTCAATCACTTTTCTTATTTCTTTTTTGTATTGGGGCGTAGGGTCCCTATTTAGTTTTTCTACTTTATTCTTTTCTAAAAAGCTGTTGACTTTTTGATCGAGTTCATTCTTCTGTATAATTACGACAGCCCTTGATTTATCTGCAGGTATAATGACACATTTGTTTTTAATTAATTTGTTCTTAAGTGATTTTAATGTTCTTTTGTGTTTTTTATGTATTATGTGCCTTTTTTTGTATTTCCGGTTGTTACATTTTTTTCAGAATGGACTCAATATTATTAGCGAGTTCATGTCGCACTCTCTCTTGAACATTTGAATTTACTTTTAACAAGTTTATTTCAGAGTCAATTATTAAATCTTCGGAATATTTAATGGACGTAGTGTCTGGTAATAAAATAAACTTAGTGCCTTTATCTAAAAGTTTTTCTTCTGTCTTTGATAATTTCATTGCTGTTTCATTAATAATTCGAGGATAGAATGTATGAATTGGTTTAACTTTCTTCACGTAATCTTCTTTCTTATTGTTTATTAAATCGTTCAGTTTGTTGTACATAACTTTATTTTTTGTGGAAGCAATGGTAGAGTTGGTATAATTGGGGTTTTGGTAATTTTTCTGCTAATTAAAAAGTTATCAAATGTTAAGTTTTGCCTAATGATAAATGTATTTCGTTTAAAATAGTGAGCGACGCCTGGAGCCCAGGTAGCTCGCTCGATAGGATTCAACAGACTCATAAAAATAGCAGCCAAGTACACAGAGAATGAGCGATAAAAGTTTAGTAAAGCATGTAGTACAGTGGACACGTTTAACACGAGATATCGGTTAACACGAAATATGGCTTAGGTCCCGATCGTTGCTTCTATTTTACAAATACAGTTTGCACGGTTAACACAAAAGTTTTAACTACAAAATATCGTTTAACACGAAAAATTTTGTTATAATAACTTTGTTACTGGATTTTAATGGCTGCATAATAAATAAATCCCAAAACAGAGGAAATTAAAAACTGTGAAAGTAATGATAGTGCCGACGAACGTGACACTGAAATGACTTTGAAAATTTACGACTTCCTACCGCTACCGATATGGTTTTGCTGCTGAAAAGTGTTCGCGATATTTATAAGCTAATTCGGAAAGTGAAATATTTGATCTCATAGATAAATTAGAGAAATTAGTTATAAATAAAGTAGTGCTAAAAGATGGAAAGTTTTATGAGATGGAAAAGGGCGTATAGTATAACTAAAGATAGTCTATGTACAATAAAAAGTGTATATCTAA
Organism: Magicicada septendecula; assembly: GCA_034769895.1. Classification (NCBI taxonomy): domain Eukaryota; kingdom Metazoa; phylum Arthropoda; class Insecta; order Hemiptera; family Cicadidae; genus Magicicada; species Magicicada septendecula. The sequence goes on from CM068369.1 coordinate 584,413,115, forward strand.
AAATGAGAAAATAAGGCATTACAGTACAGTAGTCAAGCTACAATGCCTACGTGCAAGTGAATGTCTAGCATTGAATTATAATTTAGATAAACTTGAAATATTGGAAAGACGAATTATTAGGAAAATATTAGGCCCACGAAAAACTTCAGAAGGTTGGAAATTAAGAAGTAATGATGAAATATAACAAACTATAGAAAATATGTTAACAGAAACAATAAGAAAAAGAAGACTATTATTTTTTGCACATTTATATTGAATGGACGACAATAGCTTAACAAACCAGATCTTCAAATATCTGTGGGGGAAGAAGTCAACATCAAGTTGGATTAAAGAAATCCAAAAGGATTTAGAAAAAAAAATATACACGCAAAAGTTTTTCGGGCAAAAGTGTTAAAAATGGAAGGAGTCCAGGGTAGGAGAGAGAAAAACGCAGGTTCAAAGTGGACTGAGACAGGAAGAAGAGACACGGTGAAAACATGAAAGAATATTGGATAAAAAGAAAAGAACAAAAATAAAGAATTGAAATTTGCATGTGGTCTTTAGATGCCCGATACAAAAAAAAAGTAGTGCTGAATTGTGTGCAAAAGAAAATAAAGGACTATTTTTAAAAGAATTGAACATTTTCACTATAGGAACTTTAAAATAGGCCTACATAATGCATTACTGCGACGGAAAACCAAAATCAAGCTAAGAACTAGTACAGTACATGTATACTAAATTTTAAGAAAAATTATTCATTATTTTTTCTCCAAAATTAACCAGAAATTATTCAGGATAAATAAAATATTTAAGTATAATTACCTTCTGCACATTCTTGATTGCTTTATTTTACTACACACTACAGTAAGTAATCTATACAGTACTTGTTCATTTATTTCATTTTGTTTAACATGATATTTTGTTTAAACGAAAAAAACAGCTGGTCCCCGACATTTCGCGTTAAACGTTTTCCACTGCGATATATTTTAGACATTGAGGGAGAGAAGCACTGGTAGGCCCAGAAGAAGAGAGTATGGCTGGGGACTGACACGAGACTGTAAGATTAGTCCTCGATAGAGGTGGGCCGATATACCTGTAACAGGTATTTTGGAACGAAATTTTTTTGGAACGGATGTAACAGTGACTGAAAAGTTGAAATACCTGTTATTCGCGGGCGGCGACGCTGTTCCGAGTCGAGACACGCCGCCCTCGCCGTTCCGAGTCGAGGCACGCCCCCTACGCTCCTATACAGACACACACACACACACACACACAAAAAGGTACGCAAGTATCACGCAAACGAATACGCCAAGGCCAAATACTAGGCGTACAAAAATATCGGTGGTACGCAAGGAACAACCAGTATTTCAAATACTAGGGGTATCACTGATACACAAAATACTAAGCGTATCAGAGGAACAGTAGTATTTTAGGAACAGGTAGTATCAAGGGTATTTCGAGTAGGAACTAGTACGCAGGCACTTTTTCGTCCTGAATACTTCAATCTGCGCAAAGAGACGAAGCTGTTTTTAATAAAGGAAAAAATTCATCCTGATGTTACATTTATTCTCGTGTGATATGCAGATATATAATACAGATTATATGCTAATAAATTATATATTATACTAGTCACCAACTTGTAACTAAAACCGGTTCAGGTTGTAAGGTAAAACTTTATGTTTTTACTCATAAAAACTTTGTGTTCCGAGTCGTTAGTGAAATAGTTGTATTTAATTATATTGCGTTATAACCTATAGTGTTTGAATAACTGAAATCCCAGTATTTTAAACACAATTCAATTGTTTAATTTTATTTATAATGTATTAAGTGAAACAGATTGTAATGTAAATAGGTGTGACATTTCATAACTTGTATATTCTGTGTACATTAGTGAATGAATCTGAAGATTATCCAGGTATGTAATGCATTTAATTTACTTTTGTTGTTGCTTATTATTTATAAGTTTTTATTTACTTATTTATATTTATTTTATTACAGTTGTTTTTATTATTTTTATTTGTAAAATTTTGTTTATTCTCATTCACTCTTGTGGCTTACTGTTATGTTTTTATTATATGTTTCTGATGTTTTTATCACATTATTTGTTGTGGTATTACGTGTACTCTAAATTATTTCATTGCCCCGAGTTTCGCAACTGATTTGTCTAAAGTCTAACCAATGTTAGTTTTACTCCTAGTGAAAACTCAAATTGGTATTCCCAAAGGGAGATAGGCCTATAAATTCTCTTGTTTCTTATTTTCTTTTAAATAGTAATAGTTTAATAAAGTCACAGTGTAAAGTAACACTGTTAATACTTTTAGTTTCAATTTATTTCTTATAACAAATTATATAGTATAGGTTATATAATATCTTCAAATAAATACACAGCAAGTAGGTTTATTAATATATTAATAGGTTTATCTAGGTGAAAATAAACCTACTTGCAGTGTATTTATTTGAAGATATTACATAGGAGACCTGCAGGAAACTCAAAACGAGTTACTTACAAAGGATAATATAGGTTATGTATATATAGTATATAATAACAGGTATTTGTACCTGTTATTTTTTTGGAACGGCATTTTCATACCTAGTATTTTAAAATAACAGTTTAGCCCACCTCTACTCCTCGAAGACGCAGAAGAATATACTTGTTGTGACGATGACGTTTTGCGCCGGTGATAACAAACAAGTGGAAACGGGATTCGACGCAGTACAACGGATTGGTCGTCAACGTGGAGATGCAGATACAATTCCAAGAACACTATTGCGCACTTCTTTCGTGTGAGTAAAAGTAAAAGAACACACATATACAAACGTAAATCTTGGTTACGTTGTAGACCTCTTAACGTATTCTGGGTGTTTACATTTTGTTGCGCTTTCCTTTACAGCGGTCAAGGACACAAATAATCTACACCAAATTGTTTTCAACTAAAAAAAAAGAAGCTTGTCTGAATCCATGTTTACCATAATCAAGTCATATTTAGAAGAAGGCACTTTTGAGTTCGCCACGAAAATGTAACTACCAGTTTGTTCCCAATACGAGCAGAGTTTCCCAGGGAAGTGTTTTGGGTCCCATTCTGTGTCTAATCTATACAGCAGATCTACCAACTAGCAATGATGTGATTACTGCTACGTACGCTGATGACACTACAATCCTTGCTGTAAAGAAAGGTCCGGTGGAAGCAACCTTTTTACTACAGAATTCGCTACATGCGATTGAAAAATGGGCAAAGAAGTGGAGAATAAAATTAAATGAAACGAAATCTGCACACATCATTTACACAAAATACCTACACAAAAGTCAACATCAATTGTGAAATTAAATAACAAGGCTATCCCGGTAGCCGACTCTGTAAAACACTTGGACATCCACTTAGACAAAAAACTGACTTAGCACAACTACATTTTGATGAAGAGAAAACAACTGGACACCAAGTTTTGCAAGCATTATTGGGTCCTGGGCAGAAAATCATTACTGTCAATGCGAAACAAGCTGTTGGTGTATAACACTGTCTTCAAGCCTGTGTGGGTTACAGCTTTGGGGAACTGCATCTAAATCCAATATCGCCATAATGGAAAGGTTTCAGACCAAGGTGTTGCGTGCCATAACCAACACACCGTGGTTCATCAGCAACAAAGACATCTATAGAGACCTGTGCCTGCCCTCAGTCAGTGAAACCATTGCAGTGTTCAGCGAAAGCTGTATGAAACGACCTGAAGAGCACACGAATCCTTTGGCCATAAATCTATTATACAACAGGCTACAGAAAGACGTTTAATGTTAACATTTCCTCTTGACTTACCGAGACTCTAACACTATACATATATTATACATAATCTGTTACTTTTAAATACTCATATAGAGAACTAGTCCATTGACTAATTCTCTTCATGCCATCTATTCTGTAAACAATTATGCTTATTGTTATGTATTAACAGATTGCATAAATAAACGTAAAAAACAAAAAAAATTGTTTTCAGCCAACATCCATTAAGGTGTAAGTAGAAACGTGACAGCTTTCTTTTAGTCACTGAGCTATACCAACCCAGCTAATGAATTACCCCCCACTTAAGCATGGCCGGATGGGCTATTTAAGAGCAGGGGCCCACGTATGAAATTTTCGCGTTTTGCACAATACTTTACTTTATTCAGACGATCATTTAATAAATATAATAAAAAAATATTGTTTTTAAACCGTATTTTTACTCACATATTTTTTAATTTTATACCGATTAAATAGAAGCAGAAACTGTTTACTGTTGTTTTATTTCGCAGATCTTTTTACAATAATCAACAGTACAAATAAATTAGAGAACACAAAATATTTCGTTTGCTCGGAAAATTTTATTTATTCGTTCGAAAATGAGAATTTTTAAATAGTCGGGCATTCGTAAATTTAAATTTATATCGTAATATCTTGCCTAAATTTGAAACACGATGACCACAAGTCTATAATCCAAATTGAGCAATAATATATATTCCTCGCTTTTAATTATTACATATTATTACACCAGTACTGAAGTTAGTTAGGTTAAAGAATTTATTAAAAATTTATTAACTAGACGGATTTTGTTGGAAAAAAGCTTTCAAGTTTTACAACGAGAACAGTCGAATGTCTTCTTCGTGACATCAATTAACAAAGCGCGTTAATAAAAAGTTTTGCAACAGCGAGCGCGAATTCATGTAATGTATAACTTTGTAATTAACTGAAGCTTTTATGCAACACCTTTTTCACTTCTTTCATTACCGTAATGATACGACACAGACTATATTAGCGTCTCCAGATAATAAAATTATTTGTTATTACAGACTTGTCTGTTGCAGCTTTCTTTTAATAGATGATTTCACTGAATTTCCCTCTCTTATTAAGTTTTTGTCTGTCCACCAGTTTATCAGTACCTTCATTTACTAAGCTTCACTGACTACAGTAACAAAAAACTAGTCATCATTTATTGCAAAATTACTAAGACTACCGATGTAAGGAGTTGTCAATCAATGTTTGCCAGCTAACTAATGAGTTATTGATAACAAAAATACAGGCTATTGTAATGCCGTAGTGTATGGTGTTGCAAAGTCAGGCCGGTGTCAGAGGAGCTCACCTGAGCCGCGCTCCGGTGGGTAAAGGTACGGTTTCCTGTGAGCAATTGTCCATTAGTAGTGCTTTGAACGGTAGATATCACATGCATCTGCTAATATAGGCTACAGCCCATCCCTATGCGTCGATCGCACGTTCGCGTCACTTCCAGTTTATATAAATTAAGTACATTTTAAAAATTACTATTTAAATTATTGATCATAAATTGCTGTATATTGATTATAACTAATTTAATTAGGTTTATGCTGTCTGAATACTTTTTTTTTTTTTTTAAAGCGAATTGACCACTTAGGATCACGCTACAACTTTATTTCTGAATACTCTTTATTTTATATTGTTATTCTTTATTTGAATAAATAAATAAAATTGTTTATCCGGCTCATAACGCAAACATTTTACAGAAAAAAATCGATAGTTTTCAACAAGTTTGAACAAAGGTATATTCTTTGTGAACCGTTTATTGTTTTCATAGAAACTGTTATACTGTAGCAAATACCGTGCCTGGTATACGCCTATTTCAGAGCGTTCAAAAGACAGCTACCTTAAGCACATCTTTCACAGAAAGTAAGTAGGCTACATAATTTAATCGGCTGAGGATGAGCAGCTTACATTTCAGGTCGAAGCTCGGTAACTATCACCTAATCGTAACAAATGGAATAGTTGATGTTTAAAATAGATGTAATCAGACGACTGATGATGATGATGATTTATTATTATTATTATTATTATTATTATTATTAACAATATAATAATAATTATTATTATTAACAGTATTATTATTATTATTATGTTGGATACTGCTGGGAAGATAACGGAGAAATCCATCAACCCGAAACTGATATCCAAGAGAAGCAGTTTGGCTTCAGATCAGGAAGATCGACACTTCTCCAGAAGAGTGGAAGACTATGACAATTTCTCCAGAAGGGTTGTGGTACTGGGGACACTGGAAGTTAGAAAGGCTTTCAAGTCTGTGAGGTGGACAGACATGGTGAAAGTGCTGACCACGACTTCCGCGCGTGCTGCGTATAGTTGACGATTACCTCACGGACAGAGAGAAGAGGTGCTTTATGGATCGAAGGGAGGGCCAGCGGGGGATGAGTGTCACGGTCGGAGCGGTCCAGGGTTCAGTCCTAGGACAAAACCACTGGAACATATCCAATGACAGCTTGCTGAGGTGGAGATGCCGAAAGGGTCATGTTTGGTAGGTCAGTGGTTCCCAAACTTTCAGTCCGCGGATCCCACAAAATTTAAAAATTCACGGAACCCGTCTGAGTTGTGAAATGAAACAAACAGTAAATATGATAGAAACTCTTATTTTAATTAAAATGTATTAAAATCAAAATTCTCTTTACTTGCAAAATTATGATATTAATGCTGTAAAATATAGTTTAATGTGAATAACAAAGCTGGTTTTGAACAATTAGCTCTGCAATATTGAGTTAATGTCTGATAATTTCAATATTAAGTGTCTCTCGACATCAAGTTTATTTCTTAACTTTGACTTCAAGTACGTGAGCAGGGAGAATGCCGTTTCACATAAATAAGTAGAGGGAAACACAATTGAACTCTTCAAAGCTTTTTTTAGCGATTTCGGGATAGTCAGTCACTATACATATAACCAGACGTCACAGGTACTGTAATTGCGAAAACTATAATTTTAATGAACTATCAGTTGAAAGTTCTGCCAATGAATCTTCTTCTTGTAGTGTAAGAGAGAGTCAGTTCGGCTGACAAACAGATCTGCTACACAACATGATTTAAAGACATTGTTAAAGCTATTGGTTGAAATTAGTTTTACAGTTACAATTAGTTTCAACACAAAGATAATGGAATCTTCTACTAATTGTTTTAAGATTCTAAAATTTAGATTTTAGAGCATAAAAATTTGAGAAAATTACGGTAGGCTATATTCTGTTTTTTTTTTTAAAGTATCTGCGTACCCCCTGAAACATTGTCGAGGACCCCCAGGGGTCAGCGGACCCCACTTTGGGAACCACTGTGGTAGGGTATGTGGACGACGTGGCGGCGGTTGTCGCTGTACATAACATCGGTCAAGCTCAACATGGTGATGCGGTTAGTTAACAACCGGACGGAATAGTAAGAGCTGACGTTGCCCCTCGGTAAGGCGGAAGTCGTGGTCCGACTGAGAAGAGGATCCTCACTGTTATCTTGGTACGTGTCGGAGAGGAAGTGGAAGTGTCAAACCCAGCGGCGAATTACCACGGACTGATGATTGTCTGCACGATTAGCTTTCTTGAGCAGATTAGCCAATCGATGGAGAAGGCGGCGAAGAGAATGATGTCGCTTAGTAGGTTCATGGCCAACATTCTCAGCCCGAAGGAAAGTCGAAGAAGCCTCTTTATGGGAGATGTCCGGCAGATGTCCAGTCAGTCTTACTGTGTGGATCGGAAGTATGGGCAGACTCCTTGAATCGTAATATTTACAGTAAGAGACTAACTCAAGTCCAAAGACGAAGTGCTCTTCGGGCGGCATCGGTCTATCCCATGGTTTCGGAGCCGGCTGTCTTAGTTGTTGCTGTAGTATTGCCAATCGACTTTCACGCCAAGTAGCGTAAGATCGCCTACCAGAGGAAGACGAACGTAGGTGGTGACGCTACACGGCGAGAGACACGAAGCCAGATGACGGAGAGCTAGCAGAGAGCAAGGTCGCTGGATGAGAAGCGACCTGCATCACGCAGGTGCAGCCGTGGGCGGATAGGAAGCATGGAGAAATCGACTATTATCTAACTCAGTTTCTGACTTGACACGGGTATTTTTGATTTTACCTGAAGAATATTAGAAAGACCGAATTATAAAAGTGCCTGTACCGCCCAGACATTGTGCCGTCAGTTCCTCTTTAGTATTCTGACTTAGTAGTCTACTATCCTCCCAGCTACCCTTTGGTTGATCGGAACATCAACATCTTGAAGTAGAAAATAAAACAGAATATATCCCTTCATAAAGAAGGATTCCAGTGAGTTCACTGGATGAAAGAAACATATAAACTGCTTGTTTTTGAAACGTTTTTAAGATGCTATTTTAAAAATTAAATTTATTATATATTATTCACTTCTATGTAATAGTTGAGACCATAAGTTGTATTCGTTGTATCAAACACTGCTTACCACAATCGCTACTATTAACAATATTATCTAATCGTCTTTATTAACTTACTACTTTATCGTCACGGTAAAAGCTTTATTACTTTATTGCCAGTAGTAGACTGCATTTACTTACCAAACGGGCGTAAACTTTTCTAAGATTAACGTTGGTCACATACCTGCAAACAAAAGAAATTCTTAGTTAAACACAATATAATTAAACATTTTTGTAAAATATACAGTGACAAGTAAGATTTATTAAACAATAAACACTATTTAATTCAATTACTCTCCTGGTTACTGGATTCAAAACAATATATACGCATCAAAACGTTAAAACTATCTCGGCCGGAGTCGGGAATGTAGCGCCTGAGCACGCGATTCCTCTCGTAAGAAAGAAAAATTATCCGAGTGGGTATGTGCTGGTAGTAGGATGTGAGTTCGTCTTCGTCCGAGAAAACATTTTCACCGCTGAGGAGACGACCGTATTACAGCAGGAAACCACATTGTCTCTGTGGTTTGAAGAAGTCAATGCGCATGTACATCTCTATCGCCTCTCTGGCACATGATGAGATACTGTCGCGTGACTAGTTTGTTAATATATATCTAAATATGTTGTTTCTCATCACTATCCTCAGCCTTATGCATAATTACAAATAAATTGCGAAATAAAGAATGAACGGTTATAAGCCTAGGTATTCAATTTTAACAGTAAAAAAACAACATAGAAATAACACGTGGTAGAAATAACATGTTTTTTACATATACAAAGAGATTGTTATATTTTTATTTATAATTATAGGTACAAGGATTTCTGTTAAATTAGTCAACATTTTCTACAATTATTTTTTAGGTTGCGTCATTTATTTTTTAACGATAGAACGCGGAACAGTAATAGTTTGTAACCGAATTTAAATGTGTTACCTTTACAAAATGTCTCCGAATTGAAAACATTTTTATTTAATCAAATAAAAGCCCAATGGAAATTGTTAGCACGTTAAGCTGGATTGAAAATTTTAATTCCATTTTTTTCCTAATCCGTATCGAATCCCGGGTAGTCAGCTAGTCAATCTAGCCTACATAAAACTCAAAGTCTGAGGAATACAAATCCACACCGTTACACCGATTACCACCAAATTTTGCACAGGTAACCTTTGACACAAAGCAAAAAATAATGTCTAACTTGGAATTCGATATTTTGCCCCGTTCGCACGTTTTAGGCCCTTTTAATGATGCCTTTTCGTTGACGTGTATAAAGATGTCAAAAACATCATGGAGAACAGAATGAATTACCATAGTAACAAGTAAATAAACAATAATAATTAGCGGCATCAGAACTGTACCTTTATCCGTTCCTACAGTACATTTTTGATGTTTTATATAATATGCTATTGTATCGATATATTACGATGTGGAAAAGAAGAAGTGTACTAACTGTAAATTGTCCTATTACTTAATGCAAAGAGAAAATACGTGTTGTTTTCATTTGTGACGTTAGATGACAACGGTTTTTGGTTTTTAGTTTACTGCTGAAATAAAAAAAAACCATGGTTGAGGAAAACATTACGTTTAATGTGTTATACAATGCTTCTAACACGGTAACACTTAAAATAAAGAATTTAGCGTTTTTTATTTAACAGGTACTTTATAAATATCTCGAAAGGCTTTATAAACGGGTACTTTTAAATCTCCAAAGGCTGTTGAACCAACATAATAATTTAGTACAAGTTAAAATGGAGTTGGAACACTTGCCCGGAGTGACGTTTGCCCGGAGCCCTCCCCTCCACATAATGGTATTTGGTGAGTCAGAAGTAACACTGTGACACTTGCCCGGAACTAACATTAGTATCTTAAAACTGTTCAAAACGTATCCTCTTTCAATTTTGGAAGGGTTGAATTCAGTGTAATAGTGCAATATTACTTTTATTTTATCAATTTTAAGAGACTTTTAGCCAACTTTGCGTCGTTTCCAGGGAACACCACGGGGAGGTAGTCTCTTATCGTTCTACATATATTTTTTTCACTTTATGTGAGTTCGTCAATTTTTTTTTTAATGCTGAATTAGAGTATTTACATATTTACAAATCTTTCCTGGTGAGAGTCTACTTCTCTAACCTATAGGCATTGCCTTTATTTTAACTTCTGGGCATACGCAACAGAAACAAGGAAAGATCTTAGTTTGCCATCTAGTTCCAGTTTTTTCAAGGCCTTTGAAATGGTTTCATCACTCTTCGCTGCTGCTTTTTTCCTCTTCTTCCCGTCAATATTCAGGGCTATTCTATAAAAAAAGTGGCCGTAAAATACTCTGCGTCCTCTCGTAGAGTCTTGAGCAGTGAATATACATTTGGATGAAACCTCGAAATTAAACTATTAATTCTTTGATTCCACCCTTCAGAAAATTGTTGGTCCGGTGCCGTCTTCCGCAACAGTTCCACACTTTCCTTTGGATATGCTTATTCTCAAGCCACTGATCGACGACGTAGTCATAGAACACCCGCAGTTTCTCGTCTTCAGGTGTGCTTTCCTGTATACTTAGCCAAGCATCATCAATCAGTTCTAGCGGAACATGCGCGAGGGCAGAACACATTCGAATGTGAAGTCGAATCTCTTCATTTTCTTTGTACGCAGGAGCAAGGCCACAATCTTGTACTCTCCTCCATAAACATTGGTTAAAATGGTAGTTACAACCAAAAATTTCAGCTTCAGGAAACAGAGTGTTATCTGAGTGGATGATTGCCAGTTCAAAGTCCATTGTAAGTGTCACAGGATTCCATCCAGATACTTTGTTTTTCACTGCTATGAAAAAACGATCATATGTTTCTCGTTTCTTATTTGGCAACAACGCGTAGACTGCTGGAATAGTGCTGGTTTCTTTCCAAGAACTTCCCAGATCGGCGTGGATGATAAATAACTGCCCAAACTGTTTGCTTGAACTCTTGAAGGTTCCGTCGACGAAGAATGAAGAACAACTTGTTACTGCAGATTTTCCTTTTTCGCTGGCAAACACCAATATCCTGTCTTTAGGCCCTCTGTTGTCGTCTTCAAGTAGAAAATGTTTACCGTCATTCATAAGTAGATCATTTTCCTCTAATCGTATTCCTTCAGAGTCGACTGGGTCCTTTGTAGGCCCCACAGTTTTTCTTCGAATGCGATGTAATGATTGTTTGGCACTTCTGTGTGATGGTAGTGAAGTCACAAGGTCATATCCTCGATTAAAGAGCGGGCCTACTTCTTCGGCGTAAATTCGTATTATCTGTTTCCCTTGCACGCTTCTTTGCATTAACAACACTTTTTCTCACTTCAGTTACCGCTTCGTCCGGAATACAAACATGAGTTCCGGACGATAGTATTATTTTTCGTTTATATTCTGCCTTTACATTTACTTTTCTTATAATCAACACGTCGCCAATAAGTCACATCTTCTTTGTTGGTATAGTCAACACCCCCTCCATTGCTCTTGCATTCCTATAACCAGTCCAACTCACCCCCTACCGGACTCCGTGCAAGTGTCACTGACAAAAATACACATAATTAGTAATTTCCTGGAATGCTTAGGGATCTGGCAAATGTCAACAAATTCCATCTCCGTGCAAGTGTCACAACTTCCTACAATACACACCCTATTTATAAACATAAACCAGAAGACATTTGTACAGCGTCCTTTTGACCTGTAAGGGTAATTAAAAGAACACATGTTTAGAAGGCAGTAGGGTGTTCTAATTGGTAGTTATGTGTTTGATTTTTCTCTATTGTCCGTACACAGGTCCTGATGATGACAATAAATATTGTCGAAACGTCGATACAAATAATGTAAAATTTGTGTTAAATTTCTTGACCGACCCTCACTTTCCATCGTTAAAATTTATCGATAGACGGTCACTACTAAAATTAAGAATTTTATTATTATTTTTATTTCCTATTTTTAATATTATTTAATAATTGTAAATCAAACTTAACTACAGAAATCACAGGTTTGTTCTCAAACTTTAGGTGTGTGTGTGTTTGTGCCTGTCGATGAGAAGTAAAATAACTTATATCAGCCGAAGTCAAGTATTTCAGGTCTACTTCTGTTTAAAGGTAACGGATGAATATTGCTTTACACATTTTTCAGAAGCCTGCAACTTTCACTTTGCAATTTTTTATTATGCATGGAATGGTGCCTTTGCACATCAATCATTAGCGAATAATCCTATTTATTATCTCAGGATTTCTCATTTGGTTGGGACGAAGAAATCTGAGGAGAGAATAAAAGAAAATGATTAAATACAACTGTAATTAAGAAAATGAAAATACGATTATAAGACAGAGAGCTGAGCTGCATATGTGCGTAAACACAGGATGTGCAATGTAAGCGGATTGATAAGGAAGACAAAACTCACTTGTGAGGTTATCTAGCCGCATACCTTATATCCGCTGACCATACGATTCGTAGATGAGCTTGTTATTCGCACCTTTCCTAGTTGTGGTTTGACAATCGTTGTGACACAGTAGTATTGAAGTCGTGAATTTTGATCTAGATGGAGTCTCTACTTTTTCACGAGGAATATCAGTAACCGGGTGAAACGTTCAAATGAGTATATTACATTCTGAGCGTGTCAAGGTTACATGAAAACAAAAAGCTAATTTTAGAAGCACCAAGGGCCGAAAATAGAACTCAAAGTTTTACAAAAATTTTTAAAGTTTATTTGGGGTTAAAGTTATTAGAAATTTTTGTTAAAGTACAAAACCTGTATCGGTAGTCTCTGTATTTTCTACGTGTAGTAATTTGACAGAATTGGCCTGTCTCAACACTCATTTTGGATCGCTTTCAAAACGATTTGTAAACTATGTCTCAAAAAACCTCATATTTTGTTATCAGTTACAAGTATCTGTGAATAATGTTAGATATAGACCTACAGATATCTATGGAAACATTAATAAACTGAAAATATACGACTAAATTATTTATCATTTAGGTATTATAGTTAAAAATTTAACTAAAAATCCAATGCAGAAGTTCGGAAATTTTAATATTTATGTTATGATCGTCTGCTTTAAATTTTTATGTTACTAATAAAATAATAGCGTAGTTGTTTTCATAATTTTTCTGATAATATAAGAAATTGTCTAATATTGAAATTTAACTTACTTAATAATAAATGTACAGTATTTCGTTCAAAACAGTTAGAGAGGTCTGCAGCTCCGGGAGCTTACAAGTGGTGAGATAATTCCTTTTAGCAATGAATTGTACAAATTTTCATAGGACCGCTAATGTTGGCTACGGAGTTGAAGAACAACGGACAGTCAAATATGCAACTACGTGTTACCGCGTCTAATTATGCATAGATAAGCTCGGCGCACAGAACACGGGCTTATCAGTATCGGCGCTCAGAGCACGATTCAGCGTTAGCGCTCAGAGCACGGAGCCATTGAGTGAAATATATGACAGGTGAATTAAAACAATAAAAATACATTACAGCTACATGAAGAATTTATATTCGATAAAATATATAATATTAGACAAGAATGCAAGGAACTGATTAAGTTTCTTACATAGAAACAACTTTTTAACGTCTATTGATAAACTAAATTTTTGTAATTTCTCATAATTTTAGTAACTTTTAATTTAAAAAAATGTCTAAAACTAAAAAGTCATATGTTGTATAACTTAAATCGTAAGTAAATCCTTAAATTCGTAGTGACCGTCAGTCAATGAATTTTCCAGTGAAGGGTTTCTGAGGATCGGTCAAAATATAACACAAGTTTTAACTTATTTGTGTCGACGTTTCGACAGTGTTTATTGTCATCACCAGGTCCTGTGTATGAATACAAAAGAAATGTCAAGCACAACAGAACAATTATTTGAGCGAACGTGTTTGTGTATGTGAGTGTGTGTGTGTGTGTGTGTGTGTGTGTGTGTGTGCGCGCGCGCGTATGTGTGTATAATTGTATATATGACGGAGTAGAGATAGTTTGTTTTAAATCATCAAATGTTTTCCTTAAAGAAAACGAGAAAATTATAATATCAGAGAACTTAATTTATACACTATTACAATTTAAATTACTCATAATGTAATAGTACTTTTTTAATAATTATAAAAGCAGTAATCAACAATTAAATATTGGAATTGGTACAGAAAGCGTTTATACGTATACCAGTCAACATATAGCATAGTAAAATATATTGTAGCTAAATACAGTTTACAGGGATGTTCAATTATGTACTTATTAAAAGTTATTTTTACATGCTTGACTCACTGCTGGTATTAAAAACACTGTCATTAATTTAGAAAATTCTAAATTCTACAATAACTTTAGAACTTTACAAACTTATATCAGATACTTTACATATTATTATAAACACAGGTTTGTGGTAAACCTATCTATCAAGTGAAATTGGATAATACTTATAACCATATTGTTGTAAATTATAGTTCAGAGTACTATAGAATATTGTAAAATTATGTATATGTCCACAATCACACCCTCTCTCTCACCCATTCTCCCTCTACCTCTTATTCTCTTTCCCTCTCATTTTCACTTGCACTCGCTCTCTCACTCTCTCTCCCTCACACTCACTATCTGTCGTGCTCTCTCTCTTTCTAGATTGCCATTGTAAGTGAGAGAGTTTGTGTTATATTTTTGACCAATCCTCACAAACCCTTCGCCGAAAAATTAAATCACAAGGAACAATAGCATAATTAATTACCTGGGGAAAATAAAATAATTTTGTAACCCCTGTCACACACACAAGAGTGCAGGTTTATATCATAAAAAAAGTTGTGGTCAACTTCAGATAACTATTGGCTTCAGATATTTTAATGTTGAAACTGCTAATAGCCGTTACTAAACAAACACATTATCCTGACAAAGTCACTATTGTCTCTGCTTGTTTTAACCATGTAACTGTGACTGCATTGCTGCTAATGCCAAAACGTTGACTGCATCTACAAATCAGAAGAGTCGATTAAATAAATATAATTAATTCACTACCGACGCGGAACACAAAGTTTTTTATAGGTAAAAACGTAAAAGTTTTACCTTATAGCCTGAACCGGTTTTCGCTTTTAAAAAGCTTCTTCACAGGCTGCCGCTGGGAGCACTGTCCGTCTTGTTGTTGGCGACAGTATCGACTTTTGAAAGATCGATGTTGTGTGTGTGGGGTGTGATATGTTCGAATAATGCGTGTGATTTGAATTGTGTCTGTTCATTTAGGATGTCGTTTTTATGTGTTTTCGTGTGTTTGTATATTTCCTCTTGTTCTAGAGTGTCTAGTTTTCGGCCTTTTGTGTGTACAGTGTACATGTAGAATGTCCGTGTTATTGTCGATGTTTTTGTATGTGTGGTTTGCTTCAATAAGGTGGTTTGCAAAGGTGGTGTAGTGTACTGGAGTGTAGTGTCTTTGTGTTTTCAATGTATCTTTGTCTGAAGCTACGTCCTGTCTGGCCTATGTAGAATTTTTTGCAATCCACCTCCACCACCACTCCACTACAGTACACCACTTTTGGTGATTCTGTACTCCATTACAGAATCCACCTTTGCAAACCACCAACCACCTCATTGAAGCAATCCACACATACAAAAACATCGACATGGACATTCTACATGTACACTGTACCCACAAAAGGCCGAAAACTAGACACTCTAGAACAACTGGAAATATACAAACACACGAAAACACATTAAACGACATCCTAAAAGAACAGACACAATTCAAATCACACGCATTATTCTATCATATCACACCACACTCACACAACATCGATCTTTCAAAAGTCGATACCGTCGCCAACAACAAGACGGACAGTGCTCCCAGCGGCAGCCTGTGAAGAAGCTTTTTAAAAGCGAAAACCGGTTCAGGCTATAAGGTAAAACTTTTACGTTTTTACCTACAGAAAACTTTGGGTTCCGAGTCGGTAGTGAATTAATTATATTTAGTTAAGTAACGGACACGTCATGGACAACGAAATCCAGAGTTGATTAAACTTTTCCATGAACCTGACATAAGGCTGGACGCATTCTCTACTGCCGTTTTATTTTTTTTAATTTTTATTGGCTATCTGAGGACCACATGCCAATTTCAATTCTATATTCTTTGTTCTTTTCTTTTTCTCCAATATTCTTTCATCTTTTCACTGTATCTCTTCTTCCTGTCTTCAGTCCACTTTGAACCTGCATTTTTCTCTCTCCTACCCTGGACTCCTTCCATTTTTAATATATTTGCCTGAAAACCTTCTCTTTCAATTGCTTCTCCTACGTGTATATTATTTTTTTCTAAATCCGTTTTGACTTCTGTAATCCAACTTGATGTTGACTTCTTTCCCCACAGATATTTGAAGATCTGTTTTGTTAATCTATTCTCGTGCATTCTATATAAATGTCCAAAAAATAATAGTCTTCTTTTTCTCATTGTTTCTGTTATATTTTCTATACTTTGATATATTTCATCATTACTTCTTAATTTCCAACCTTCTGAAGTTTTTCGTGGGCCTGATATTTTCCTAATAATTCGTCTTTCCAATATTTCTAGTTTGTCTAAATTATAATTTAATGCTAGACATTCACTTGCATATAGGAATACTGGCCTCACTACTGTACTGTAATGCCTTATTTTCGCATTTTTAGATATGCACTTTTTATTGTAAATATCTTCAGTTATACCATATGCCCTCTCCATCTTATGAATCCTTTCTTCTATAGCAGATTTTTCTAAACCATTCTCTTGAATTATTTCCTTAGATACTTAAATTTTCGAACCCTCTCTATTTGACCAATATGTGTTAACAGGAATTTTGGTGCATTTTTAATGTTCGTGAGAAATTTATTTTTTCTGCAGAAATTCTTAAGCCTGTTCTACTGGCTGTGTCCTCTAAAAAATTAACTTGTGTTACTGCAGATGTCAGACGTTCAGAAAGTATAGCAAAGTTATCTGCGAATGCCAAATCTCTACTGCCATTTTATTAAAGGTTAATATTCTCATATAACATAATTCAACTGGAATAAGGTACCAGAAATCCGATAGTCAGAATTCTAAGTTACTCATAACAAAACAATAAAAATAACAAATATAAACCAAGAATAAACTACATCATCATAAGGGTTTTCTACACACATGACACAAAATGAAACAGATTACTTAAAACATAAAGTCTATATCTGTATTAAAAATCATATTCTACTAAAAGATTAACTTTGTGATTTTTTTTAATACAAATCCTTAAATTTTTAGTGACCGTCAATCAATGAATGTTTTAGCGGATGGTTAGTGAGGATCGGTCAATAATACAAATTTAAGCTATTTTGCGTCGACGTTTCGACAATATTTATTGTCATCTTCAGGACCTGTGTATGAAATACAATAGAAATATCAAACATAACGAAACAATTAAATATTTGGGTGAACGTGTTGGTGATGTGAGTGTGTGCGTGCGTATGTATGTATCATTTTATATGTGAAGACTTATGATAGTTTGTTTACATCTTCAAATTATCTTTAAGAAAACGAGCAAATTATAGTATGAGAGAACTTAATTTATACAGTATTACAATTTAAATTACTAAATTTAATGTTATTTTAATTAATTAAACAAACAGTAATCAACAATTGGATATTAGATTGGTACATAAACTCCCCTACATATGAAACATCAAACTGGCTAGCAAATATTCTACAAAATGCGTCTTCTGAAAAGTACAACATTAGTGATAGCTTTACCTTTGTTGAAACTATAAAGAAACACACAATCCCTCCCAATCATGTTTTAATTTCACTAGATGTCTCCTGCCTATTCACTAATGTAAATATCCAAACAGTGATCAACATTTTAAATAAAAATTAAAACTGCATCTCCACACATACAACATTAGATAAGGATAGTTTAATTAAACTTCTGTCGCATTGTTGCAATAATGGTTATTTCACATGTCATGGACAATTTTTTAAACAAACATATGGCACTGCTATGGCTAGCAGTCTCGGGCCCATCTTAGCTGACATTACCATGAACCAGTTTCTTGACACAGTTATCCCTACGCTACCATTTAAACTCCCCTTCTTATATAAATACGTGGACGATATTATAACATGTATTCCATATGACCAACATGACACTATCTTATCTCTGTTCAATTCTAAACTAATGGGCTTTGAACGAATACAGTTCACAATAGAGCACGAACAGAATAGTTCCATTTCATTTCTTGATACCAAGGTTATTAGACAGACAGATGGTACTATATTCACTGATTGGTTCATAAAACCCACGAACTCCGGTAGATATCTGCATTTTAATTCCAACCATCCCATACATCTAAAAACTAGCTTAATCCACTCGGTATCTAAGGGAGCCACAGGTCTAAGTGATCAATTATTTCATCAAAAAAACACTGAATTAGTATTAAAGATTTTCAAAAACAATGGTTACCCAGACCACATAATCAAACAGGTAAATCATAAACACCGCGCAAATCAGCTGAGCCCCAATTTTACATCTGCCCAATCTAATACACCTGGGCCTAACGCCGGCTCGTACTTTTCTACAACTTATGTTAAAGGGCTTTCTGAAAAACTTAAAAATGCCTATCAAAAATTCAAAAAACTTTAGCATTAAAAAACCAACATACTGTTCGATCTCTCTCCTCAAGCTTCAAAGACCCGACATCCAAAGACAAACGATCTAATGTTGAATACACTATCCAACGCAATGACTGTCCAGTCACATATACTGGTATTACGTCCCAATATTTACATAAGAGAATTTATCAACATAGGTATGATTGCCATAAAAAGCCCATAATGATAACCCCAACGCTTTAGTATCTCACCATTTAAACACCGGCCATGAATTTGACTTCAACAACACCCAAATTAAATATTACGAAAATAATTATTTCAAAAGATGCGTACTGGAAATGATTCAAATTAAAAGTGACCCTCACTCCATTAATTTTCGCACTGATACTCAAAACCTCTCGTCCAGTTATGCTCAACTTATACACACCGTCAAAACATGAATTTGAAGAAATAATCAGCAGTATCCCTACAGGATGTGTTGGTCATTTTAATGGCCAGCTTGTCGTCAGATATTAATTAGTGTCACACTCCCCCCTAGTGCAAATCTTTCTCAACTGTCTTCCGAACACATGTTACTTAATTTCCTACAAATGTACAAGGGTCGTCTGTTCTGCTTTATAATAAGGTGTTGGTCAGGAAAAATTTACAGGTGTGTGTTTGGCGTCAGCAACAATTGTAAATGTCTCAATGATCATATTATTTAGTATTAGCTAAGAAACATATAACATTTCTTATAGACACATGTTCGATCAATTTAAACTCAGTACAGTGGGCATCTCCGTTGTACATAATTTACACTTAACTTAGATGATAAAAAGAAGAGAATAAAATAGTGTTATATTTATGTATGGATTCTCGAATGTGTAGTTGGCTTGTGAGGTTGTTTTGTTTTGTGTGTGTGTGTGTGCGCGCGCGCGCGTGTGTAGTGCTAGCGTGTGTGTATGTACACGTCTACGTGTTAGATTTGTGTATATATCTGTTTAGAATAGAGTGAGAGAGAGACAGAGCGCCCGAGTGGTTGACGTGAGTGAGAAGGTGCTGTATGAGTCAGTAAGATACAAGACTGATATATATATATATATATATATATATATATATATAGAGAGAGAGAGAGAGAGAGAGAGAGAGAGATTGAGTGAGAGAGGGGGGGAGACAATGAGAGGGAGAGAGTGGGGTGATAGTGAGTGATAGATCGATTTCAGGTTAGAGCGAGAGGCTGTGAGAAGGACTGGCAGGGGGAGAATGGGTGAGAGAGAAGGGTGATTGTGGACACATACATAAATTACATTATTCTATAGTACTCTTGACTATATTTTATAATATGATTACAATTACTATCCAAGTTTACCTGTTAGTAAAATTTACCAGAAACTTTTGTTTGTAACCTTTGTCAACTATCTAATTTAAGTCGTACTGTTTTACTGTATTGTGTAAATTGTATGTTTCTAAATTATGATTGTTTGTTAACACCAGTAGGGAGTGAAACATGGTAAAAATAACTTTTAATAATTATGTAGTGAACATCCCCTAATCTGTTTTAGTTATAGGTAATATATTACTTTGCTATATGTTGACTGTTGTAGGTATAAACAATTTATGTACCAATCTAATATCCAATTGTTGATTACTGTTTGTTTAATTAATTAAAATAACATTAAATTTAGTAATTTAAATTGTAATACTGTATAAATTAAGTTCTCTCATACTATAATTTGCTCGTTTTCTTAAAGATAATTTGAAGATGTAAACAAACTATCATAAGTCTTCACATATAAAATGATACATACATACACACGCACACACTCACATCACCAACACGTTCACCCAAATATTTAATTGTTTCTTTATGTTTGATATTTCTATTGTATTTCATACACAGGCCTGAAGATGACAATAAATATTGTCGAAACGTCGACGCAAAATAGCTAAAATTTGTGTTATTGACCGATCCTCACTAACCATCCACTAAAACATTCATTGATCGATGGTCACTTAAAATTTAAGGATTTGTATTAAAAAAAAATCAATGATCGAAAATGTATTCACAAAAGTTTAGTAAGCCATTCAAATACTGTCAAATATTTCAATAGATTTGTTTCAGCTGAGAACATCCACAATTTACACTGTTATTGCCAGTATTTTCATTCAAACGTCAGTAGCAATTATTTGTTTTGTGAACAAAGTTTCAATATATAATGACTCAGATTAATGTTACTTTATAATTACTGACGAAGTATTTTCTGCAACCTACACTTTGGAAACTGAACGTCTATAATAGATATTATATTTTTTAATAATATAGTGAAAACAGTAATAAAAATCTGACTTCACATTTATGGTGTGTAATAAATGTTTCAATAA
This sequence comes from Magicicada septendecula, assembly GCA_034769895.1. Classification (NCBI taxonomy): domain Eukaryota; kingdom Metazoa; phylum Arthropoda; class Insecta; order Hemiptera; family Cicadidae; genus Magicicada; species Magicicada septendecula. The sequence continues at coordinate 584,434,206 of CM068369.1, forward strand.
TAAAAAATGCATCCTTTGGTTATTATTTAAAAACACCAACCAAGTGCTGAACATTTATTTTTACATAATCATACATTAATGAACGGTATTTGGTAGGTAATAGGCTATGTTTCAAGAATTACAAATGAACTATTATTATTACTATTATAGTCATTATTATTTTTTTTTTTAGCCATTAAAACTAATAAAGGATAGTATTTTAAAGCACTGATAACATACTGTATACTGACATTGCAACAAATAAGAACACTGTATGTATAATGTATACAATACAGTTTGTTTTTATTAACACCATATTTAATATTATTAACACCACCATATCTATTCTTTACAATTAAAGTCTCATCAGTGCCTCAAAAAAGGCAAAAACAAAATAAAATGTATGTAGATGCCAAGAGCAACAATCAACCTATTGTACTTAACAATGAAATTTGATATTGTATATACACAATACTTGTATTTACATTGTTGTTGTAACAAATTTTTCTGTACATTATACTAAAAAATATATTACCCATAAAAAAATTAAGCTCATCAATTTAAAAACATTAATAAATTTTTATTAGTAATTAATTTATATGGTATTTTTAATTACCAGTATTTGTAAAGTCTCTAACCTTCAAAACGAGTTCCTGCTTGGTTTCATGATTTTTGTTCACTTTTTGTTCAGAAACATACAAATTGTGAAATCAGTTATAAATTACAAGTATATTTGCTTATTGTGTGGCATTCCCATGCTTCACCAGATTCAAATCCAATCACTTTATTATTGTGAATGTTAGAAGAGTGAACTCATCTGTTTTCTCTAACACATTGTTAATAAAAACATGGCAAAACTTAAATAATATAGGAATAAATGGAGCTTCTTTATTACTACTATGACAGATTCTTGAATTCCAAGTGTTGATAAGAATCACAGCATGGCTGAAGATGTATGAAGAGTTAGCAGCTATAGTTAAGGTGGAACAAACCTTGAACAGTTTAGACCTTGAAGTCGATGGTGATTATCAACTTAAATACTACATTTCTGTCAGAAATCAAAATTCATACCTTACAAAGGCATTCATATGGTTGTTTATGAATAATCATATATTGATGTTTATATCGGTTTTTTATAACCTTTCATCTAGGTTCCTTCACAAACTTTTTCAATATTTTGAAGTGTTTATGAGAACATATACTGCAACAACAAAATTACAAGTAAAAAACAAAAACAAAAAGTCAAATTTAATACACTAAAACTTATAACACAATAATATAATCTTAAAATCAGTCAAAAATAAGTAGGTTGTATTCTTTGTAAAACAAATACTGTATATTCTTATATTGGTAATATATTCTTTTGAAAAAAAATACCGTTTTTTTTTAACATTTGTAGATTCTCTAAATAAAGGCATTGAAACTGAAACTTAAGAAAAAACTGAAGTCACAGAAATGACTTATTAAATTGTATCTGAATATTAAAATGTTTTATTGTGTTTTATGTTTTATTATTAAAATTTTATGACACTTTTCTTATAACTCTGCAAGTATCACTTACCTGGGCAAATCTGCAATTAAGTATCAGACCTACTATCTGGGTATGTGTATCTTTATCAAAGGTTAACATGTGCATGCAATTTTGAAAAACAAGTAATTAAGGTTAGGGTATGTAGCCTACTAGTTGTTGTTGGTAGACACTCCAGAGATCCTTAGGAATTAAAATTCTAATTTATAAGGCTACATAAAATTTATGTATTTTTAATATTATTTTAATCATCCCAACATATGTTTCACTGATAGATTAAATATCTTCAGAGGTTACAAATGAATTCATAATGTCAACAGCTTGCAGAAGTAATATAATTTTACAACATATATAATAATATTAAATAAATTTAGTATTTAAGTTTAATTGGTGTGTCTGTTACAAATGTGCATAATGGATATTTTTTGTATGTATATTATTAATTATCTGTCAGAATTCATAGTTATTGATTGATTTATACAGTTTTTAAGTTTAATAAAGTAAAATAAAAGGTCTTTATATGTGTGTTTACACTCAAACTTTGTTTTAACAAATTATACATTCAGAAGAAAATACACCTAACAACTTGCCATCTATTGTTGGTTACCGACAATTTTTATATAACAATTGATTTTCTAAGTCAATCTGTTAAGAACTATGCCCCCCTTATAAATGGTTATATGGCCATATTGTACTGTTAAATTTGTGTGTATGTGTGCTTGGAAATGCCTGTATTTTATGAATGTTAATTACAGTAGTTCCAATATAGAATAGTTTAATTAAATTAATATCATAACACTATATTTCAAACTAATTGTTTTTTTAAGATTTGTCTTCTTCTTATTCTTCTTATCTGGTGTTACAGATTTTGGTGGGCTTTAGCCTCCTCAACAATACTCCTCCATACTTCCCTGTTCTCCTCCCTTCCTCTCCACCCTCTGATTCCCATGCCATCTTCTATTTATCCATCCAACCATCTCATCCTTGGGCTGCCTATATTCCTAGTAGTATATAATCTTCCCTTCAGCATTCTTTCCACATGCCCAAGCTAACGCAATATCTATGATTTGACGAATTTCACCACCATGTCTTTTCCATGCACGAGAGCCTGTAGTTCATTGTTGTTGCGTATTCTCCAACTGCCTTCTTCTCTTACTGGGCCATAAATTTTATGCAATATTTTGTGCTCAAATGATTTTAAAGCCGTTTTGTCATTCTCTGTCAAAGTCCACACTTCAGATCCATATGCAACAACTGGTCGCACCAGAGAATAATACATTTTAAGTTTAACAATTGTACATTCTCTAAATAAAAGCATTGAGTTAAAAGAAATAAAGTTAAATACATGACTTACAGAACGTTCATGACTTACATAAAGACATGAAATTGTATCTGTATATCAAAATGTTTTGTTGTTCTTGATTTTTTTATAACTTTTGATGCTTTTTTTAAAACACTTCTCACACCCACCTCTATGGGCATGCTTCTCAGGTTCAGAACCTGTGTTCTATTTTTAGAATTATTATAACAAAATAAAAAAAATTTCAGATATTCATCATCATCATCCTCAAGGATTAAACCAAGAATGGTTTGTTCCGGTCTCAATTAGGCAAAGATTAGAGCTGGTCACTCCAGTGCTTCCTTGGATGTCCCCTCGGTTTATAGTTCCATAGTTGTTTGGGGATGCGGCAGTTGTCATCCATTCGGCAAAGATGTTTCCTCCAATTTAGCCTATACTGGGCGATCCTCTTGAGAATACTCATAATATTCAGTTCCTACCATGTTTCTTCTATAATCTTGGAGAGTATACCCTGCCACGTGCCTGAGAAATCTCATTTCAGCCACTTGCATGTGACTGACCTGGCCTTTTGTTAAAGTCCAATTCTTACACCCATAAAGAAGTGTGGGAATTTTACACCCATCACCTTGTAGCATTTTAGGCATGTTTCTTTACTTGCTGAGTTAAGGGTTTGCCTAATGGGTCCACACATAAAGTTAAACTTATGCAACCAGAGCATATTTTAAGCAATAAACTAGGTGGTACTAGTGCCGCCTAGTGAACGACTTAGTGCCGCCTAGTGGTAGGTATTAGTGCTGGTGCTGAAAAGTGAGAAATCAGCAAATCACGAAGGCGCATTTGATTGCGTATACTAGCTTTCAGTATTGTATGTACAGAGTGCGAATTGGGAGCATATTTTTTGCTGTGAGTGTACATCAGCCCAAGCCCAAGGCTAAGGAATGTATGAGTCACTTGTAATGATAAATTAAACTAACTTATAGTGTTTAAGCTTTTGCCAATATCAGTCTGTATATATATATATATATAAATTATATCTAATTACAGTACTTTATATATTTTTAAGTACACCAGTGATAAAGGCTTTGAATTTGTAACAGGCCTCCATCTAGTAGTAATGTGCACATCACACTGTAATGTACTTATTGATAATTACATAATTAATTGTATAGAATCCATTTGTAATTACATAATTAATTATAATGAATCCATTTGAGTGTTGTGGTATATTTTTTTTTAATGTCCCAACTGTCTAAAGCATTTGTGTCTATTTTTACAGTTAATTTCATGAGTAAAGAATGAACATGATCATGGTCAAGTGAAATTCAAATTACATAATTTTTAATCAATATTATGTACAAATCAAACACACACACATTGGTTGGTTTAGTACTGCTTAGTGCAAATTCCTTAAAATATTCTCTGTATGGAACTTATTCACCATTTCATAATTTCAGATATTATGAACATAAAACAATATTAATTTTCCAAACTGTATAGTAAACAAACAGTAACATGTTGTCCAGTTCTAACACACGAATTTGTACCGCTTAATATGATAAATATAGACTGATTTTATTGTTAATGCAAGTACCAAATGTTTTGTAACCAGACATACAATTTTCAGAATCAACGTCTGTTTATCAGAGGCTTAATATATTAGCTAATGGAATGTATAATTTGTATTGGTGTGCTAAGTCTCTGATGATACTGATATTGATTATATGATTTGTATATCAGGTTACATAAATTACATAAAATGGAAGATCTAAGTAGGAGTGTGTACCACTCAGCTGGGGAAATGGAGCTGAGGGTAAATGAGGAGAAAACTAAATATATGATAGTAAAATATAGGAGAACTTGTAACCCATCAGCACAACATTTAAAAATTATGAATTTTAACTTGGAAAGGATCTCAAGTTTTTTTTTATTTAGTAAATAAAAACAATGATATAAATGAAGAGAGATAAGTAAAAGAATTCAGAATGCTAATACATGATACTATGGGCTGATGAAATACTTTCAATCACAACTTCCGCACTGTGAAATCAAAGCTAGACTATAATAAAACTGGTCCTGATGTGCGGAAGTGAAACATGAGTACTGACACAGGGTGACCTGTTTTGACTTGCATCTTTTGAAAGGAAAATACTTAGGAAAATTTATGAACCCATTAGGGAAGGTGGAGAGTGAAGAATAAGGTACAACAGAGAGGTCTATGAGTTATATATATTTTTTATAATGATTTTACCTCAAGATGTTTTCTCCTTATTTGGAACATGTTTCGGGAAGCATTGTGTTCCCACCTTCCTGAAACATGTTCCAAATAAGGAGAAAACATCTTTAGGTAAAAGCATTATAAAATATATATTATATACATCAAGAAACAGACTGTAGCAAAAAGTGATTGAAAAAAATATATATATCACCTGATATTGTAACATCAATTAGGATAGCGAGCCTGAGATTGTACGGAACATGTACACAGGATGAATGAGGAGGATGTTCTTAAGAGGATTATGAAATGCACACAGAAGGAAAGTGAGGACGTGGAATCCCTAGACTATGATGGGGATTAATGGAATCCTAGAAGATGTGAAAGTACTTGGGGTGAAAAATTGGCGGACATTGGCTAAGGGTAGGAAAATTGGCTGGAGGAAAATCCTGAGGGAAGCCGAGGTCCACAGTGGGGTGTGGAACTAATAATGACATGATGAAGTAAGAATATATAAACTTTTTAAAATTATTGTACAGTACAATATTGTCTATAATACATAACACCTGTTAATCATTATTTAGTCAGACTTCGGTAAATAATAATACATTTTATGTTGTGAAATAAAGTAATCCATTCAATTAAAAAACAAAAATTATGTTTTTAATACATAAAAGCTAAAGTGTCACAAGAACAAAGCACCTCTGTGTTTGATCAATGTATTGTCCAGTACAAAATCTTAAATAAAGATCTGTTGGACAAATCAAAGAGCTTACTAAATTTACTATTAATTTTTTTTAAATTTCTGAATCTGTTTTGTAATTATTACTGTAACTAGCAAGCATTACCAGAAATATGGTTAGGTCTGTCATTACAGAAGTGATCTCAGCATGTGTTTCACTTCTTGCAAAATGATAAAAGATTTAATTCCTTCACAATTTATTATTAAACATTACATCCTCTTCCTATTATATGTCTGCATTATCAAATTAATTAAATGCGTTAGTTCTGAAATAACAAACTTACCAGAAATGATTATATTCTAAATATAATAAAGATATTTAATTTACTTTTTTAAAATAATGGTAAGACAACAAGAAAGATAAACAATAATAAGTAAACTTACTTTTGTAAATAATTTTTGAAAAACTATATACACATGAAACACTTTGTTTATTCGAGTCGAGTCACTCCCGTTTTAAAAAGCTTTGTATAAATATCATTTTTAACCTCTTGTTCTCTTTACATTTCATTTATTTATTTCTGTTATAATATATTTGTTATTTATTTAATTTATTCATTTGTTATTTATATGCACCTACTTGATAAATAAAGTCTGAGGTTTGATGCACACTAAAGTACTATTGCCATTTGCATATTCTATAGGCTATACTGTACTATAGAATGCTGCACGACTGGTATCAAACCTCAGACCTTACGTATCACAGTTTTATATAATAACACAGATATAAATAATTCTAGTGATTGTAATTTTACGTATCTATCTATAATCATGTATAAACGCATAAATATATTAGAATCTATAATTATAGATTTATGTAAAACACACACACACACACACTTGCAATTCGTAAGTAATTATCTGGCTTATATTGTACTTATAATAAACAATAACCACTACTATTATGATAATTATTATTAAAATAAATATTATGGTGTCACTAATTAGCCATGAGAGATGAAACATAAAAAATACGTACACTATATGAGATGCTTACTTCATATGCTGGCTGTATGCGTTCGATTTTTTTAACGACCTAATCAGTTTTACCAAGCAGGTGATAGATCTGTTAGCTGCGTTCTCTGCGTTTTCTTTTCTTGAACTTGGTAAGGTAAGCGTCAATATCTTTATCGTTTCAAATATTTTTAAATTTATAATTTTAAAATGAACACACACACATTGGCAACATACTCTAAAATATTTTATTTAACTAGTTTTTGTATTTTGTAATTCATAGCACGATTTATTTGTGTTAAACAAGCCTATTTGTTTAAATAATATTCGATTATATTAAGCAACCCGAAATAGGTTTTTTGTGTGTTACGCAATTAAACAAAATTTAACGATTAGCAACTAAACTTATTCAACTTGGTTTACAAACGCGTCAGTGCAATAATTTCATACATAAAATACGCTTGATAGGTATTCTCGTAAATAAATTTGAATGAAATAGTTTGTTTAAATCTAAAATGTTTTACAAAATATCGCACCATGTTTAATGAAAAAATTTTTAGTGACGCCAAGCCCGATTGTGTTTTTCTGAGTTTGTTTTTTAAGTAAAGACACTTTCACGATTATCTTTCGTAAATGAATTTTTCGTAAAAAAATATAATCTTGTAATAGCTAATATTTTTCATTCGTTATTATATGAAAATTTTAATTTTAACTTAAAAATTGTACGTACATAAAATCAGGTTGTTATATATAACTATTAGAATGAAAGTACAATTTCTATTAACGTTTTGATACGGTTTTATTAAGTTATGAAACAGTTTTCTTATGAACGCAGTCATTTCAATTTTTTTACTTATAAGGTCTACATAATAAATGAACTGCTTAGGGTAGTTTCTATAAACTAGTTTGCTACTATTAATTCGTTTAATTTGTACTTTAATTTGTATTCATTTCTACTATATATTCAGCTTTTATATTAATTAAAATTATGGTTTTCAACGTTAAGTCAGTGTTTATGGTGGTTATATTAGGCCTACATAATTCTCATACACAAAGTTAACAGATATTCCTATTTATAACAAGATATACAAGTTAATGCGCAATGATATTTTCGTTTCAATCATTTCGTTGCAAGGAACCCGTGACGTCACCTAACATTTGGCCAATCACATTACGGCAATGGATCACGCCAGTCAACACACCAGAATCAGCTGTTTTGAATGTACCGAGTTTTGTACATTTTAAAAATTTACGTTTATTGATGTAATTTTATATTAATTTATACGTTATATGTATTACTGACATAATATATTATGTTATTTTACGATGACAATGGAAGTCGCACAGATTAGTTATTCAATAAATGTCGTAGTCACATATTTAAGTAAGTTAGTTGATTTATTACGCTTTTTTTTTAAATATAATAGGTTTGGAATATTTTTGTAATCAGTTTATATTAGTTACGAACTTATGTAGCGTATGTATGTTCTTATATAACTTACCTGTTAGTTTACAAAATAAAAAGAAAAACACACACACTCAAAACACATAAGACGGTCACTGAGTGTATTTGTGTTTAACGGAATTTATCTATTTTGTTAGCTTATACATTTTCTTCCTGTTGCAGATTTCTCTGTTTTGAGACAGTCCAAGTCCAAGAGAGAGGAGATGAAGCGACATGTCTGTCACAGTTACTGATGTAGATAAAACGGTCTAACCTCAGCGTTTGGTTCGTTACTTCTGTTTGATTATTTGTATTCTCTATAGAACTTGGTTTTTTATACAAATTTTTTATACAAGACAATTGTAGGAAGTTCTTGTTTTCACAGTGGTTTTTTTTTGTACAGTTACTGAAGTCAACTGTGATCAAAAACTTAAATTAAATATTTGAAAATTTTAAACAAAACAAAATTTTAGAACTATTAGATTTGTTTGAGTAAAATTATTTTCAAAATTTAAAATTGTTTTAATTACAAAATTTTGTTTGCTAATAATATGGTAGTAACTTTATTTATGAACTTCAAATAAAAAGAAGGATATTTTTTGTAGAATACAGGTTCTTTTATTGAGATTTATAAAAGTCTGAGGTTTGCTACTATTCCTGCCTACATTTTGTATGTAAATTTTTATCTCTTTGGAATAACCAAAGATTAAATTATAAAACTTTAGGATTTCATATGAACAGACAACAATACAAGCGAATCTAGTCATAGTTTTTGTACCTTAAACTTATGCAATTTCTTCTTAATGAAATGTAATATTTAGAAAAATCTTTTATGGAATAGAATGCTATTTAAGACAAAATTTTGTTGAAATGTGAAATTAATTGTTTATCTTATTTTTTCTCTCAGGTTTCTATTGTGTATTTAGCTATAGTTAAAATAGTCTATCCAGCAAAACATAGCCAAGCTAATTTTATATGATCATGTTTATTAGATTCCCAAAACTCATAAAGATAATAGATCTGATGGAATCCCACACCAACCTTTTATTGACCTCAGTTGTTGTATACATTATTATCAACAGTTACATGTCTCTGAACTTATTCTTGTTTTGTCTTCATACCCAACACGTTTAATCTCAGTTTCTTCTTCTTATCTAATTCCTATTATTCATGTACCCGGTAACTTAATTAAGTCCAACTTTAAATTCATAACTTCTTTAAATGAGTTCCAATATATTGTCATTTTACAAAACTTATATAAACAGTTCATAGAAATTCTGTTGTCTTGTTTTGCCTGACCAATGTCTACCTGCACTTCCAAGGTTAAGATTTTGAACTCAGCTAGTTCTGAAGTAAAGTACACTTGGAAACCAGTCACACACACATAAAAGAAGTTTTAATGTACTTTATCAAAATTAATACTAATTGTTTAATAATTTTTATTTATTTTATGTTGTTAACACACCAAAGTTTAAAACTTGTTTAGAGTACAGGTTTTCTAAACAATGAACTTTGTAATTTCACATTTCACTTTACCTATTCATGCCTTGGTACCTATTTACCCCTGGTAAAATCTCTGCATATTTCCATGGTATGTATGCACACATAGGGCCTATAACAGGTATATAATGACTACAGTTTAATGTTAGGTCTGTGTAGCTTAGTAGACAGTTTACTAGTTATGATGCTATATCCACAGTGTTGCCACTGCCTTATGGATAGTGAGTGATCATCATCCATGGCTTGTGGAAGAGACCAAACCCGTGTAACTAGCATAACACTCCAACATTCTGATCACTAAACTATACAACAATATCTGTTTTATTTTTTTATTTATTTTTTAACTGAATACAATTAGACATGAATTTGTATTCAAAATCATGAAAAATTAATTTTTCTGACGTTCGCTAAAAAACTATATTAATTTTGATCAGTAAACTTATATCCTTTATTTACTTGTTTATTTTATTCAAAAATATTAAAATAAAATGTGTGGTATATGAAAAATATAATGCATATTATTTATAAAAATCATGACCAATAATTTTTGTTTTTATAATTACACTCTTCTGAGTTTTGATAGTTTTATTAGCAGCCATCTTAACACCAACGTTGTCACTACTTATTGTCACACTGTTAAATACTTCGTTCTTGACAAGGCTTTTCGGTGTCTCCACCATCTTCAGGTCTTAAACGACCTGAGACACCGAAAGGCCTCGTCAAGAACGAAGTATTTAGCAGTGTGGCAATAAGTAGCGACACTCTTTTGAGTTATGTATTAATAGTAATCATGTATACAATTTGGCCAACTGTATACATGGTTACTTAATAAATTTGGTTTATCACTTTTAGGTCAGAATAAGTGTGTCTGTGTAGGCCTACACGTGTGAATGTAACTTTACAGTAGTGTTGCATGATCTCATGTTGCTTTTGTAGTAGTAGTAGTTGTGGGGTTTGTAGTAGTGTAGCTTATATAGCAATAGAAGTGTGTAGTTGTACGTACGTAGTTGTTTAGATATGAATGAACAAAGTGATACATCAAATGTATGATATCTATTGTGATATTATATAATATGATCAGTTTATTAGTCACTAGCCTAGATTACATTTGGTTGTTTGGCACAATGGTCAGTATGTCTGGAGTGTTGGCTGCACTGGTAACATGGGATCGATTCTCTCACTTTTGCTGTCACTGTTAGTTAGATACTATTAGCGATTAATGTTCTTCTTCTTCTGATAGTTCCTTATCCATTTCGGATGTTGAATATCAAACAGACTATTTTAACTTTCTGTCCTGCTACACAGAATAAGTCAGTTGTATTCATGCCAAACCAGGTCCTTAAATTTCTCACCCATGATATTCTCGGTTGCCCAACTCCTCTCTTTCCAAGCACTTTCTCTTGTAGTATAGACTGCAATAAGTAAAATCTCTGTTCATTTCTCATGAGATGTCCCAGATACTGAAGCTTTCTTATCTTCACTGTGTTAATAACTTTCCTTTCTTTCTTAACCTTTCTAAGAACTTCAACATTAGTTATATGTGCTGTCCATGAAATGCTCAGTATTCTATTGTGCATTAATGTTAGATCATTTAATTCCTTGAGGCATTGGTAAACTAGGAGATTATATTCTTAACAAGTAAAAACTAGTTAGTGACTTAATGGAACTATAATTAAATTGTAAAACATTGTACCTGTTTGTGAAAATATTTGTACATGTACCTTGGTTATAGGTAGGGACATTGCCTACACTTGTTTTAATATTTATTGTTTATAAAAATTATTTATTTGTAAATAAATTATTTTATGTTGCAACTTTATTTAGAGTCAAACCATATTACATAAATCTTCAGTCAATGTGTCGACACTGGTGTACTGAGTGTCTTTACGGAGGCTACTGGTTCAGCAAAAATCTTAATTCTCTATACTAGCATTATAGCAGCAATTGTTATTTCTTTCTTATTATTTTAAATACAGTTGTCTTCAAGCTTTTCTAAACACCAATGCTGGTTCTTTAAAATTTAATTTTTTTATTTCACTCTGTACAACTCAAAAAGAAATACCCAAATAAGTTATTGATATTTATAGAAAATCTTAGAATTGAGCCCAGTCAGGTTTAACCTGTATTCTACTGACTAGATGGACATTTTTCAAAAAGAAATACACATTTCTACCAAATGCAAAGAAAACTACACATCAGTAACTTTGACTGACAAAATAAGGAAAATTGAGTTTATAATGAACGAATAAGTGTACTGTAGTGAAAAATTTGGTGAATTAAGTGTGAAACATATAGTTAGCATTGTAGTATTGTTAAGTTAAACACAGAGTTAAAGTGCAACAATTAAAGAGACATTGTGTGTAATTAACATACAGCAATGGCAACAGTGAACTAATGTAGCAATAAGTTCAAGAGAAAAGCTTTTCCTGTCTCATCAGTAATAACAATGACGCAATCACAGTTCAAAAAAGAGAAGTGTTTTTAACAACAGCTAATGTGTGTTATAGCAATAGGTAGAAAAAAAGATGTCCCTATTTCAGCAAGATGTAACTACAATGAAGGTGTGACTATAAAGCTGATACAAAGAGTTCTCTATTTCAGCATGACCTGTAATGAAGACATGAGTTCCAGAAAGACAACTTTGCCATCACTAGAAGAAACTTTATTTCCCATAGCATCAGTGAGATGAGGAAAGTAGATTCCTACATGTCACAATGGTCACAATAAAGTAATATTAATTCAAAACAATAGTCTTTATATTATTAGGTATAGTGTATTGTGAGTGTACCGTAGTCTTTTAAGTAGAAGAAACAATACTTTTCAGCTACAGCAAGAGCCCCAGTGAAGAAGTGAGTTCAAGACTTGCCACTTCCAGACGAGACATGAAAATACATATGAGCAGCGAGCCAGAGAAAGAAGAGTCCTACACTTCAAGGATAGTCACAATGGTGCAGTGTAGTGTAGTGTGAACTGTAGTGTAGTGTGTTGTACGTAGAAGAAGGAAGATATGTCCACTTCAGCACAAGCCACAGCAAAAATGTGAGTCAAGAAAGAAGTCTTGCGCCTTTCAGAAGAGACACTACAATATATGGCAGCAGTGCGACGAGGAATGAAGAGTCCTACAATTCAAGGATAGTCACAATGGAGCAGTGTAGTGCAGAGTGAAGTGTAGTGTAGTGTGCTGGAAGTAGAATAGACAGAAGAAACAATGTATCTCCACTTCAGCAGTAGCCACAGCGAAGATGTGAGTCCAAGAAAGAAGTCTTGTCTCTTTCAGAAGAGACACTACATTATATGGCAGCAATTAGACGAAGAAAGAAGAGTCCTACACTTCATGGATCACAATGGAGCAGTGTAGTGCAGTGTGAAGTGTACTGTAGTGTGCTGGAAGTAGAAGAAAGAAGATATCTCCACTTCAGCACAAGCCACAGCAAAAATGTGAGTCAAGAAAGAAGTCTTTCAGAAGAGATATTACTTTATATCGCAGCAGTGAGATGAAGAATGAAGAGTCCTAGACTTCAAGGATAGTCACAATGGAGCAGTGTTGTATAGTGTGAAGTGTGGTGTAGTGTGTTGTATGTAGAAGAAGGAAGATATGTCCACTTCAGCAGAAGCCACAGCACAGATGTGAGTCAAGAAAGAAGGCTTGCGCCTTTCAGAAGAGACACTACAGTATATGGCAGCAGTGCGACGAGGAATGAAGAGTCCTACAATTCAAGGATAGTCACAATGGAGCAGTGTTGTATAGTATGAAGTGTGGTGTAGTGTGTTGTATGTAGAAGAAGGAAGATATGTCCACTTCAGCAGAAGCCACAGCGAAGATGTGAGTTCCAGAAAGAAGTGTTGCGCCTTTCAGAAAAGACACTACAGTATATGGCAGCAGTGCGACGAGGAATGAAGAGTCCTATAATTCAAGGATAGTCACAATGGAGCAGTGTTGTATAGTATGAAGTGTGGTGTAGTGTGTTGTATGTAGAAGAAGGAAGATATGTCCACTTCAGCAGAAGCCACAGCAAAGATGTGAGTAAAGAAAGAAGGCTTGCGCCTTTCAGAAGAGACACTACAGTATATGGCAGCAGTGCGACGAGGAATGAAGAGTCCTACAATTCAAGGATAGTCACAATGGAGCAGTGTTGTATAGTGTAAAGTGTGGTGTAGTGTGTTGTATGTAGAAGAAGGAAGATATGTCCACTTCAGCAGAAGTCACAGCAAAGATGTGAGTTCCAGAAAGAAGTGTTGCGCCTTTCAGAAGAGACACTACAGTATATGGCAGCAGTGCGACGAGGAATGAAGAGTCCTACAATTCAAGGATAGTCACAATGGAGCAGTGTTGTATAGTATAAAGTGTGGTGTAGTGTGTTGTATGTAGAAGAAGGAAGGTATGTCCACTTCAGCAGAAGCCACAGCGAAGATGTGAGTTCCAGAAAGAAGTGTTGCGCCTTTCAGAAGGGACACTACATTATATGGTAGCAGTGAGACGAACAATGAAGAGTCCTACACTTCAATTATAGTCACTATGGAGCAGTGTTGTGTAGTGTGAAGTGTGGTGTAGTGTGTTGTATGTTGAAGAGAGAAGATATCTCCACTTTAGCAGTAGCCACAGCGAAGATGTGAGTCAAGTTAGAAGTTTTCCACTTTGAGAAGAGACATTACACTACAGTATATATATTTCATCAAGGGTGTTTGTGAAGGCGTCTTCAATTCACCGTAAGCACTGGTTTCCAACTCCTCTCTTGAAGGAAGAATTTTTCATCATACTGCAGTCTTGTGGTGATTAAAAGTACATCCTGCACACTCACAGTAAATTACAAGAATGCATCAATGTCGTCATTAAGATTGAAGGGATCGTAGGCCTATTAGTACTGTATTTAAGGGATATTTGTGCCAACAGTACTGTTATTAGTCAACTGTTGTTGTTTGGACCTAAATCAACTGTTGTTACTCTTGTGTGTGTGTGTTTAGTTCAACAAATCAGTAACGTTTTGTGGTGTATGTTTAATAGTGAAGTGATCTGTCTACTGTGCAGAGTCTGGGCTAAGTGTGCATCAGTGGTAGGTCAGGCGACAAGTGAAAAGTGTTTTATTTCCAGTGATTTTGATGAAGTCAGATGTGCTACTGAAAGTGAGGGAAGTGTACATTTTTTGTCATAATTTTTTTTGTAGCTTTCAGTGTCTACCAGAGCTTCCAACTGTCATCAGGAGGCTTTTGACTAAACCACACATTTAAAGGAAGGTAAGTTATTACTTCGAATTTAATTTTGAAATATTTATTAAAATTTGGAACTGTTGAAAAAATGCTTTGGTGTCGCTGTAAATAGTGAATTTAGAAATTATTTATATTAATTATGAGAATGGCATAATAAAAAATAAGAAGTTATAATAACTTTTTAAATATATCTTGAAATATATTTATAACATTTAAAATAATGTGCAACAAATATAAGAACATGAATGCCTATAGACGTAAAAACCATGGCAGAACTTGAATGTGTTTTTTTGAAAAACAATTTCAAAAATTGTTTTACAAGTCGGCAACGTTTGCACAGTTTTAGTTAGGACTACCTATATTTTAAAATAACCACTAGGATTATGTTTATTAATCGTTATATACACAAAACAATTATTATTATTATTTTAATAAAAATGTTAATTTGATTTTCTTGTAGGGAAGTATTATATAATTATAGCATTTCCTCAACAGAACCAAGATTTATTTAATAAGACTCTATAATGTCTTAATGAAATAAATTGTAAAAATTAATTATTCTTTAAAACAGATGAGCATCTGAAGACACAGAAAAAGCTTCTTAAATGTTATATTTTTGATATTGTATATAAAAACAATTATTTTTTTCAATTATAACACACACACACACACACACACACACACACACACACACACACACACACACACACACACACACACACAATAAGCAAAACTGTACCAATGCATGGTTTATGTTTTCATATCTATACATAAACTTATTTTAAGGCAATTTAGTAGTGAATATGTCCCCTGGATATGTTACTAGCATATCGCAAGATGTATGGGTATTGATGGGTATACATTTGTTGAATCGAATCTGCAAAGACTATGGATTGCAAATAGCCACACTTACAAAACTTACACTTACACTTACACTTTGTAAGTCCAAGGTGATGGCTTTTCGTGGAACTGATCCCGTACGGACAAAAATTGTTATAGGTGTTACTGTCCTGGAACAAGTCGGGCTACACTGTGTCTTATATTGCAAGCAACGACGTTGTGAATAAGTTGTATAAGTTCAACCTTATGTGCGGGACCATTAGGCGAACCCTTAAGTCAGGAAGTAAAGGAACACGCCTAAAATTCTACAAGATGATGGCTCTTCCCACACTTCTTTATGGGTCTGATAATTAGACTTTAACGAATATAACATGCCAGTCCCATCCGAGCGGCTGAAATGAGATTTCTCAGGCACGTGGCAGGGTATACTCTCCATGATCATAGAAGAAACACATATATACGGCAGGAACTGAATATGATGAGTATACTCGACAGTATCGCCCAGTATCGGCTGAATTGGTGGGAACATCTTTGCCGAATGGATGACTGGCGCATCCCCAAACAACTATGGAACTATAAGCCGAGGGGACGGAGAGATGTGGGACGTCCGAGGGAGCGCTGGAGTGACCAGCTCTAGTCTTTGCCTGTTTGAGACCGGAACAAACCATCCTTGGTTTAAACCTTACAGATGATGGTGATATCTATATTTATTTATATATGCATACACAGAATTCTAGTGTATACACATTAAAATACAAATATTTTTTTTCTATTTGTAGGGTCGCAGGAATACAGTATTTCCAAGAGGTCAGGTTTCCACATCATGTCAGCATGTATGCAGTAAGAACTCAGCAGCAGTGGAAGGACGGCTTTGCAGTCATCAAGATGCTCCGGATTGCGGCAGGATAATTAAGAGAAGGTAAATATCTATGTTCAGAGATATTCGTTTACGGAAAATATTAAAATTTTCGGCAATAATTTTCTTGAGTAATCAAAACACCACTTGAATTACTACAAAAAAAAAATATCGGCATCGTGAACCATACATGATCCCCGTGTTCTAAGATTTATATTTAATATCATTTTCGAAATGAAGTATTTCCCTAGAAACTACTTCTTTCTTCAGCCTTAACCATAGTACTGTGGTCACTAACGTATACCAACTCACATTAGCGCACTCGATTTTCACTGATGATGGCAGTCGATGGCAGTGCCGAAACGTCTAGTTGTGCAGAAAACATTGGACCACGGCCAAACAGCCCGGGAAGGAATTTGTAACAACAAACTACTTCTTTGTTGCCGATAACGTAGGACACAAAAAATTATCCCCTCCACGTTCAACTATCATTTTCATTATTTTATAGAATATTACCCCCTCCCCTTCAACTACCCTTTTTATTTATAGATATTTCATCTACCTTTCTACAGTAGATTTCAGGATAATTTATTTATCAAATTTAAGTACTTTACTCTTGTTGGTGTAAAATTTGTATGCAGGTAAAACAGACATAAAATGTTTGCAAGTAAACTACCGTTTCCCCTTAACCGATCTGCACCAAAATCAATGGTCTTGAGTCCTCTACAATTCAGGCATATATGCAAAAAATTATTTGATTCTGTATGAATTTGCAGCAGATATCGTTCGCCGTAGAAAAAATTCTACACACAGGCACAGGACACACAGACAGACACACAGACACTTTTCAGAATATGTCTTTTCTTCATGTTTTGAAGAAAAACAACACTTATTGGTTTGCAGTTCTTTTCTACTGTATTATTATGTATTGGTTTGAGTAATTTAATACTGTATTATTATACAATCGACGTGTTTTTCCTTATTTAAAACATATTTTGAGCATCATTAAGCAACATGCTCATCATCGGCCACGTTGGTTTTTCTGTCTGACATGGTTGACAGCACAGTGCTTAAAAATGCTCGAAACAAGTAGGAAAACACAATATTATAGCGCACACAATATTTTCCTACTTAGTTTTTTAAAAATAATTTTGGGTTTTGGAAACCTGACGGGGCCTGATGTGTTAGTTTTTTGTGTATTTTCGATGTTGAGTGCTTTGAATATAGTGTCATGTTTTGTATTGATTTGTATTTGTTCAGGTATTAGTTTGTTTTGTGTTTTATGTTTGTATATTTGTAAAATATATGTTTGTGTATGTTTGTATTTACAAATATACAAATATAAAACACAAAAAAAACTAATACCTGAACAAATACAAATCAATACAAAACATGACACAATATTCAAAGCACTCAACATCGAAAATACACAAAAAACTAACACATACACCACAATCACACACAATAAAACCAATTTGAAGTACCAGAAACCAACAGGAAGCCACTATAATAATAGTCAACCAACACATATGTACTTCACCAGACACAAAAACCGGAAGGCTGAGGATGGGTACAAGATGGTACCCGAAACATGTTCCGAATAAGGAAAAAAATATCTTGAGGTAAATTCATTATAAATATTAAATGTATTATATACATCAAGAAACGGACTGTAGCAGAAAGTGATTGAATATGTGTATATATATATATATATTGTTTTTATATTTATCAAATTGTATGTATTTGTTCTTGTTTGTTTCAGAGGCTCAAGGTAAGTGAGGTTAATGGTCGACGGAGTGGCAGTTTGCAGTCGTCATTGGTGAGTCAAATTTCATTTCGTTAACAGTGCCAACTAAATTTTATAAACAGCTGACACGCTTACAGTGTTCCCCCTGGTTAGGTCGCGTCGGTTCGGTACGGTTTACAATAATCTCATCATCGCGCAATAACATTTAACTTTTTTTTTGTTGGGAGATAAAACATTAGTTTTAAGAGTTGTTTTGTTGTTGCAGGTCTTCGAGATCTTCCACACTCTGCTTGCAAATATTTTACAATTTGTGTATTAGTTGTTAATGTAGGTTTTATCTCCATTAGGTATTTATAAGGAAGTGGGTGTGTCAGTCTGTATAATATGTTGTTTCACGTGAAAACATAATCAATAAATTTATTTGGCACTGTATAAGCCGAGTACTTGGAATATTCAAAAGTTTAGAAAATCTAAATAAATTGTGTTTATATTTCGAAACACATTTTTTGGTAAACATTTTATTTCCAAATACTCTTTAGTTTTTAAGAATATCTTCAAGAAAGAAGAAAACGCACCTCCTCCTCCTGATTTCTCCGTTCGTCAAAGATGCTATCTCTCCTTTAGGGTGGGGGGTGGGGTATGATTAATCATAACAGGTTGACTATGAGCCTGCAGTCCTTGGCTGCCGACTTGTAGTCACCCGAAGAAGAACAACAGTATGTTTCTTTCTGTAAACCATCTTTCCCCTCGTCTTATGACTCCCGTCCTTCCACCACTTCATTGATTAATTTTTTTCTCCAATTGCCCTTCTGCTTCCATCCGCATAAATCCTTATTAGAGGCCTTCCTTCAACACCCGTTCTCCTCATACGTATACCATGTCCGACATGAACCTGAGTCTATTGACTTTGATTTCATTTACAATATCTATATTTTTACATGAAGATTTAAGTTCTTCATTTATTCTTATCTTCCGTTTCTCACCCACTCTCACAGCACCCAGAACCTGGCGCAAAATATTCCATTTACTTAAGACTCCTCAAATTATTTCACCAAGTTACATGTTTCAATCCCGTACATAATAACTGCTCTAACAATAGTTCAGTGCCAGTCTACCTTTAATTTCAAATTCTTAGTCAATTCTTTCTTTTTTTGTGGCTATTTAATTACGGCTGGCGCCGCCTCTTGCATACTAGCTTCCACTGGCGCCGGTCTAAACAATCCTGTTCTGTAAGCCCTCTTGCATTCATTGCATCTTCGACGTCCATTTTCCATTAATGTTTAGGTCTTTCTTTTTTCCTTCTAGAGGGTGGAGTCCATTCCCACACCTTCCTTGGCCACATCTCATCAGCCATTCTTTTTAGGTGTCCGAAGCAATTCAGTCTTCTTGCTTCTATTGTTTCTATGATGTCAAGGTCGATTCCCATCACTTGTCTTATCTCTACATTTCTCACTCTATCTAGTCTTGTTAGTCTACAGCACCTCCGCCAGTAATCCATCTCCATAGCTCTTATTATGGATTTATTTCTTTTATTAATTTCACACAGTTCTGCTCCATATAGGCCTATGTCTTCGACTATAGTTTTATATATTACGATTTTATTGTTTTTTTTTGTTATTCGTGGACTTCAAAGCAGACTGTTTAATTGTTTTATTGCTGTCTTAGCTTGTCCCATTCTTACTTTTGTTTCTTGTAAGTAAAAGCACTCAATTCTCTTGTTTTAAATAAGAGTCTGTTATGTACAGTTATTTTTGTCCTTATTTCTTCTTCTACAAGAATTACAATTAAGTAAACTTGTACAGTATTTTTATACGGTTAAATATTGACACTGGGTTTGTTTACATCACTACATACTCGCGTCGGCGTTAGGTCTTACAATTATTTTCAGGTAGGTCCTCGTCGGAGAGAGTCTTCAGAATTTTTTTATTGACTTTTCTCTTTCAGGGCCATCTTTGTACTGTATACAGCGTGACATTGTGCTAGTGAGGTTCTATTCACCTGGAGGTACCATTTTTAGACTAACCTAGCCAATGAAAATGTCCGACCTCCTGACGGTTGAAGGCCACACTTGCCGTTGTCACGCTGGTCACACACACCACACAACAATAATGCACACCTTACACAACCCCTCAGCATTGCACTGCGCTGAGGGGACTTCAAGTCCTCAAACACGTATCTGAGGCAAAACCATTTTTTTGTCGTAAATGTGTTTGCAATTCGCGGTCAATAGCTTTTGGTTAGGCTCTTATTAGTTTGTAAGTATGGTTTTTTTCAGATGCTGAGGCTGTTTCCTATGTAGGCCTATATGTACAAATGTAATGTTATTATTATTATTATTAGTAGTAGTATATTTTTGTGACTTAGTGTGTATATAGTTGTATCGTTTTGTACATGAAAAACTCTCAAAACTTTTTAAATATTTTTTTTGAAATTTTAAACCACAAACCTTGATATCGTCTAATCGCTTAACACCGACTTTTTGCAAAAAACGTCTTCCGTAAATATTTATTTGGAATTTCAAAACGACTTGGATGCCATGGAGTAGGTTCACGAAAATAGAAGATAGAAGAAAGAAGATCAATTACTGAACAAGCAAGTACTTAACTACAATGATGTATAGAATCAAAGTAAGCTAATAATTTTGTGTTCTTTGCGTTGTATATACGATATAGTTAGTTTATCATTTATTCTTTATCTGTTTGTACTTAAGTCAATATGACATATATGCTTTTTACGAGGGTAGGGTGAACCCTGTCTGTTCTGTTCTACATATATATGTTCTACATACAGACAGTGTCCGATCAGTCCCACTCGAGTGCGCACTAGTGTAACGCGGATATGTGTAAAATTGTTTTCAATATTTGCAGTTTTAATATTTAACGACCTCACTTTGAGTGATTTTTATTCTGAAGACGAAACATATGTTTTGAAACGCGTAAATCAATCGAACGCAACACGAAGTCACGCGACGGAAGAAATACGGTAAATATTATATATATTTTGTCAATAAGTGACTTGGATACCAATTCAAACATGTTTTTCATGTTTAGTATTAGTTTGGCAGTACATCACAGTAATCGGCTCAAGCCATTGTTTTTTAACAGTGACCAGTTTGGAAATTCGTGGCGTCATTATTGTCGCGGCGGTGGTTAAAATCAAAGAATTGATGAAGTTTGAATTGCTTCCTCGCCAACCATACTCGTCCGAGTTAATCCCGATCAACTTCTACATCTTCCCTAACATTAAAAAACATGGGTCGGTGGAAAATATTTACTGGCTACACTCAAGTCAGTGATGCAGTATAAGGCTGCTTTGAGGACATCGACGACAAATTGACTTATTAGTCTGGCATAACCGGTTTGGAACATCATATGGGGAAAAGGGAAGAGAGTTAAACGGAGATTATTTTGAGAAATAACCGTAAATTGATTGGAGAAAGTGTTGCTTTCTTATTCAGGCCCGGGGACTTTTCACCCTACCCTAGTAATATAATAAACAAACAAGCAGAGAAACTTCTCTTTTGAATGGTTTTCTGCTTGTTTCTCTTGATTTGTTTTTGTAAATTTTGCTTTGTTCAGTTGTATTAAAAGTATGTACCGGGCTGTCTAGCCGTGGTCCATGGTTTTCAGACAAACCAAACGTTTTGACAGCACCACTGGCTGCCATCTTCAGTGGAATTCTAGGAATTCGAGTCTACCCGAACGCGGGTTGTTACCACGTCAGGCCCACAGTTTGAGCCTTCACCGCAGTACTGTGGGCCTGACGTTTAACAACCCGCGTTCAGATAGACTCGAATTCCTGGAATTCCAGTGATGATGGCAGCCAGTAGTACTGCGAAACGTTTGGTTTGTCTGTAAACCTTGGACCACGGCCAAACAGCCCGGTACATACTTTAAATACAACTGACAACGGCCGTGAAAGGCTTAGAAAAATATTTAGTTTGTTCACGTAATAAAACAGTGGGAAAGTTAATTAATTTGTATAAATTCAACTTAATGGCGTGGGTGTGAACTATTGTTAATTAGATAAATACATTGCAACAGGAATGTTATTAGGCAAGTTTACAAAAAACTTAGACCTTACAACATTCCTTTTACAATAACTGAAAAAGCGGGTTCTTCATTGGTATAGGACTGTCACCACCCTATATCAAGCCTCTCCCGCATAGAAAATCAAAAGAGGTCCCTATCGTGGCTGTTACTTTGGCGCAGTGATAGGGCTTGAATGAACTAAACGCAGCCTGGTGACGTTAGCCGCCGCAGTTTTGATGCCTGTTTGAGATTGTTTTCAGTTGTTACACTGGGACTGTTATACTGATGGACGACGCACTTCTCTTAAGTACTCATCAGAGATCACTGGAACTTTTAACAACTGTCTTTGGAAACCAAAAAATATACGTAGTAAAACAAAACAGTTTTTAAGCCCACCTGAACGAGTAGAGAATCTGTTACCAATTATCAAGGACTACAAACAACTTCGACATATCTACGCGGATTATTCAGAAAGTAAGGTTCGTTTTTAACTATTGCCGCGGTATCGATGCCGTCACGCTGTTGCACATGCGCGACCAGTTTGTTGATTCGTTGGCAGATGGTCGGGGCCGAAGCCCTACATTTCTTCCACCACCCCTCGAAATCGTAAGTCACGGAGACTTATTACCCAAGGCTTCTGTCACCGGGGTATCCCTATCCAGGTCCTCCTTATTCTATTTGTCCAGACCAGTGTCGATCCACCAACAATCTTTTCTGTCCCGCCCCCCTGACATTGGGGTAGGCGACCTTATTCCTTTTTACTCTTCATGTTCATCTAACTCTCTGCCCTCTTTTGCTCGTCCAACTTTACGGGCAGTTCTTGCAAACACTTGGAAAAACTCCTTGTTTCAGCAAACAATTTCATGTTTATCCTCGTTGGGATGTTCACTCCAGAGCGCCACCAACTCATTCCTCCTTCAGCGAAGGCTGGGCATTCTGCCAGGACATGCCACCCAGTTTCTTCTACACTCACTCCACAGGTAGTACACCAAGGCTCATCCGCTAATCTAAATGATGCCAACCTAGCCTTAAAATTTCCCTGACAAGAAAGAAACTCCGTGGCATAATAATTCGAGTTCAAAGGTAGATCCACTCGCTCCCAGACGTTCGGGATAAACGAGAAGGTGGTTCGTCCTTTCTCACTTGTTTCTTTCCCACCTTCTTTGCCATACTTCCAGAGTTTTCCTTCTTCTATTTGCCTTTGAGACATCTCTTCTCATTCCATTTTCCAAATCTTGTCTGATATTCACTCTTTCTGTTATTAGTAAATCAAAAGAAAGATAGATTCGTTGGCAAGCCAACAACGATATTTGTAAACAACGATGCACTGAGTAAGCTTCGTTGGACGTGTTTATAATGTTCGAGAAATTCGAGACGCCCGCCGCGTGTGAAAGTACGTATGTGATTTGGTTTTTGAATGGGAAAGACATTAAAACACTTAAAAATCAACGTCAGATTTTCGATATTTATGGACAAGAAGCAGTAAGCGATTCAACAGTACCAAGATGGATACGACTTTTTTGCTTAGTCTGATCCAGAGTAAGCGACGTAGGATGCTTACCCGGGACATTGCGATAAATCGTGGCACCGCACACACGCACACTGCCGCTGCAACGCAACATCTGCTCACAAAGTTTGGGTGCCAACAATTTGATCATCCGCCTTACAGTCCGGACCTCACATCAAGAGAATATCAGCTTTTCAAGCATGCGGAAAGCTTCCTTGGTGGCCAGCGATGTCAAACAATCTGTTAACACATGGTTCAAATCACACAGGCGGGAAGTTTAAACGACAAAGGTATACAACGTCTGGTGCCTCGCTATGAAAAGTGTTTCAAAAATGTCAAAAACTATATAGAAAAGTAGTTTAAGGTGTGTACTTCCAATAGCAATAAAATATTTTGTAAATACAGTGAAACTTCTCCTAACGGACACCTCTGAATAGCGGACGCTTCTATATAACGGACACGTTTTAATTTCCCGGCAGAAGTTATAGGAAAATAATGGACAAGTTGCTTCTCAATACCAGACGTTCTTAATAATGGACATGGACACTGAAAACTAGGCCTCAGCGTCAATTCAAAACTTCCGAATAACGGACAGTGTGAACAGTATCACAGTAAACATTTGAGACAAGAGGGTGTACGGTCGCTTCTTTTGTTTGTGTTGCTAGGTGCTTGTTTACCAGTAACGGGTTAATTAGGGTGAACTACCTGCCCGTATCCTACCTACCCAATGTATTGCGATTTTACAGTTATGTACACAGTTCTCCTATTCAGAGGTGTCCGTTAGGTTTTGTAAAGTGCACGTGTGCAGTGTACGTGTTTAACTACACGCGTAAACATCTACATCTCGTTTACTATGACGCAGAGAATGGTTTTGTCGTGCCCATAGTAACAATATACCTCTGAGCGGACCTCTTATCCGTGAGAAAGCACTCCAAATTGCTACAGAATTAGGGATTCACGACTTCAAAGCATCTGGAGGCTGGCTCGACAAGTTTAGAATAAGACACAACATCTCTTTCAAAAACCTGTGTGGTGAATCGGGTTCAGCTGACGAAAACGTAGTGTCTGAGTGGAAAAAAATTACCTGAAATTGCGGGGCGTTATGAAGAAAAAAATATTTTGAACTGTGACGAGACTGGTCTGTTTTTCAGAGCTCTTCCCACCAAAACAATGACTTTAAAAAGTGAAAAGCGTACAGGGGGAAAAATTCTAAAGAAAGACTGACCGTCATGCTACGCGTCAACGTGATAGGCGAATTTGAAAAACCTGTTATTATAGGCAAGGCTGCTAAACCTAGGTGTTTTAAGGGGATTGACGTGAGTAAACTGAATGTGGTGTGGTATTCAAATAAGCGGGCCTGGATGACAAGAGAAATAATGACTGGATGGTTGCTGGCATTTGATCGAATAATGGGAAGGCAAAATAGAAAAGTAGTTTTGTTTTTAGATAATGTTACATCACATTCTAGTGTACTAAATAGCGTAAAACTAATTTTTTGCCGCCAAACACGACTTCAGTTTTTCAAGCCTTGGATCAGGGCATAATTCGTAATTTTAAAGTTTACTACAGGCAATACGTATTGAGACATATTTTGTCGCGAAAGGTCAACCATAAATCTGCAAATGAACTGGCAAAATGTATCAGTGTTTTGGACGCGATTCTGTGGATATCTTCAGCCTTGAAGCAAGTGTCCTCCGCTACAGTGAGCAACTGTTTTAAGAAGTCAGGAATTGTTTGTAAGAATGACGGTACTTCAGCGATCGATGACAGTGTCAAGGAACTTGAGCCTAACGAACATGAACTTAATGATTTATTAAAGGCCTTCGGTGGATCTGAGGATTATGTCACTATTGATGATGTCACAGAAAATGTGTCAACTGACATCAGCGAACTCATAGAAGATCTTCAGGAAATGCCAGAGTGTGAAGACGAGGATGAGAGCGGACAACGGGACGACGACGATACCGAAGCGTATGACCCTCCATTGACAAGTAAACAAGCAGCTGAAGAGGTAGGAAGATAAAACATTTTTTTTTTAATAAAAAAGATGCAGTGGGACTTAATTTAATATGTGAACTTCAAACACATATCGAAAAGACACTTGTACAGAATCTGACAGTTCAGACGAAAGTATCTGATTATTTCAAACCATGTATTCCAAAATAGTAAATGTATAGATTTTTTTACTTGTATAGTATAAAAATGTATAGTAAGATACATTTTGACTTACGTGTGTGTTACAGTATGAACAATGTATAGATTTTTTTACTTGTATAGTATAAAAATGTATAGTAAGATACATTTTGACTTACGTGTGTGTTACAGTATGAACAATGTATAGATTTTTTTACTTGTATAGTATAAAAATGTATAGTAAGATACATTTCGACTTACGTCTGTTACAGTATGAACAATGTATAGATTTTTTTACTTGTATAGTATAAAAATGTATAGTAAGATACATTTTGACTTACGTGTGTGTTACAGTATGAACAATGTATAGATTTCATTAATAAAACATTTGAATACATAAAAACACATTGTTGCACAAATCTAGTTTTAACAGCTTCCTAACCTTGTTTCTGAATAGCGGACACTTGTCAACAACGGACAATTTTACGTTCCCCATCGGTGTCCGCTATAAAGAAGTTTCACTTTATATTCTTAGTTTTCTTTAATACCCTATCGGAACTTACTTTCTGAATAGTCCTCGTATATTTCTATTGCACTGTTGTTGTATCCTTTACGCATCCGACAGAATAGTCATTGAGTGTGCTGTCCTGTCGTCATATGCCAAAGATGTGATTCGTCAATGCATTATTAATTAAAGTCACCAGGACAACACTGAAGTGCGAAGACAAAATATCATTAGCCAGTAGATTTATTATCGAATTTCAGGTAAGAGAATATAAGAGTACCATAGTAATGTTTTAAATAAATTAAGCAATAGAGATGACTCGTTGGATTGATACTTCCATATTCTATATTCTTTAATCTTTGGTATAAAATATGCTTATTGCAGTCGTCTACAGATTGCTGTACTCACGTTAGCGCACTCTATTTTCACTGACGCTGGCAGTCGATGGCGCTGCCGAAACGTGTGGTTTTGCAGAAAACACTGGACCACGGCCAAAACGGCCCGGGAAGGAATTTTAACAACAAACTACTTCTTTGTTACCGATAACGTAGTATACATATAAAAAATTATCCCCTCCCCCTTCAACTATCATTTTCATTTATAGATATTTCATCTACCTTTCTACAGTTGATTATTATGACCTTCTTTTCAGGATAATTTATTCATCAAATTTAAGTACTTTACTCTTGTTAAAACATAAAACGTTGCCGGTAAACTACCCCTTCCCCTTAACCGATCTTCTCCAAAATACACAGGCCTTGAGTCCTCTATAATTCGGGCATGTATGCAAAACATTATTTGATTTTGTTTGAATTTGCGGCAGTTATCGTTCGCCAAACAAAATTCTACACACAGACACACCCACAGGCACTTTTCGAAAAATGACTTTTCTTCACGTTTTGAGGGTAAGTAGTACAATCAGAATCAGCCCTTATATTGAACACCATACTTACATTTCCTTATGGAACATGGAAGTAAAAATTAAGATAATGTATCTACACCGACTAAGGAAAGGTTAACTCAATAAAATGGAACAACAGAATACAATTATTATTTTGCAGCTTTTGTATACGTAGATGACTCCTTTATTTCGTATACATACTACACTATACATGCGAAATGGTGGAGTCTCTCTCTCTCTCTCTCTCTCTCTCCATATTCGAAGCTGAGTTTTGCATTTTTTATTGATTTATCAATCCTATATTTTTTGGTGTGTCTTATAATGCATGCAACGACGTTGTGAATAAGGTGCATAAGTTCAACCATGTGCAGGACTGGTAGGCGAACTCTTAAGTCAGCAAATAAGAAACATGCCTAAAATTCTACAAGCTGATGGCTCTTTCCACGCTTCTTTATGGGTCTGAGAATTCTGAGACTTTAACGAAAGGCCAGCCCAGTCGCCTCCAAGCGGCTAAAATGAGATTTCTCAGGCACGTGGCAGGGTATACTCTCCATGATCAAAGAAGAAACACAGGTATACGGCAGGAACTGAATATTATGACTATACTCGACAGGATCGCCCAGTATCGGCTGAATTGGTGGGAACATCTTTGCCGAATGGATGATTGCCGCATCCCCAAACAACTATGGAACTATAATCCGATACTGGACGGAGAGGTGTGGGACGTCCGAGGAAGCGCTGGAGTGACCAGCTCTAATCTTTGCCTATTCGAGACCGGAACAAACCATCCTTGGTTTAATCCGTGAAGATGATGATGATGATGATGAATCCGATATTTTTATTTTTGTCCATCGTCCTCTCTCCTTTCAATTCTTCCTTCTCGCTGTCACACACTCTCTCATTTTTTCTTAGTCTGCCTGTTTCTCTCCCTTATTCTCTGCATAATAATTTTTGGTTACGAGTAACATTAAGAAAAACATTAGGCCTAACGTTATATTGGTGCTTGTCAGTAAAATTAATACATTTTAATAAAATAAAATTTTTAAATAATTCATAATAATTCTCTGATTTCACTGTAGTTAATAAAAAAACGTAAAGTTCATTACATCCAGGGCTTGATTTCAGGGAGAACGCCCCGGATCGGCGTTCCGGAACCTCTTGGATCCAGAAATAAATTGTCCAGAAAATATATGAAAAGAAACCTAATTGTTACAAAGTGTACTACTACTTTTTAAATTGCGACCCTCATCAGCCCCACTACAAAACTAAACATTTGTCAAAATCAAACACCAGCACTAGTCTTTATCTAGACTACTATCATTCAAAAATTGTCCCAATAACATATGGAAAAAATGAAATAAAAAAACTTTCTTCAAAATTAAACTATTCCGAGAATATGTGCATTCCAGAATTTTGCCGCAGTATTTCTACCTTAAAATATGCTACTGAATCAATAGCAATATCTTCAAGTGTATGTGAGATGGCTGATTTCTGGCTATCATACAGCATTGAACACAAAGAGTAAGGAAAGGTCAAGAATAAAATAATATGACGACACAATTATGAAACTCTGGAAATTTTTTTTAAATGCCCGAACCACCGAAACCATCACTTAGAGTTTGATTTAGGTTCCGGGGTGACACCATCATGAGTGACATGATTTCGATTGTCGTGCGGCTAACCTGACGATGAAGCTCTTTAGAAATATCAGTAAAGTTTATTATATTTTTAGATACAACTCTATACGTATGTTACATATCTTATATGGCTTTAAAAATGTAGACCTCCTTTGTAATAACCTGATGTAAACTTATAAGCTAATATAAATTATAAGTATATTTGTGTCTGTACACCTTTTGAATTGATGCGTTCCGGCACCTGTAATTTTAGAAATCAACCACTGATTAGATTAAATGTTAGCCTATAAGCGCTTTGATTGCTAAGACACCTCATCTTCAGACCAGATTTTAAATTTTCTTTCTTTCATAGGTCTAAATCTATTACTGCCATTTAAGGCCCTTCACCTTTAACACTAAAGACAAGTAACAAGCCAATCTTTTTTGCATAATGATTCTCATAATTTTGTAAAGCTATATAACCTACATTTGTTACACTACATCTATCAAACAGACTGTAATTTTAAGCATCTGTTAATAAATACTTCAATTTCTTAATTATTATTTTTTTTTTAAGTAAGTAGTATTGAAATCGTAATTTGTCAGCTGCATTCTCTTTCTCTGTATACTATTTTGGTTCCATGTTCCATAAGGACATGGAAGTATGGTGATGGCGAAAAAATCATAATTGAAATAAGAGCTAGTTCTGATTGTACTACCCTCAAAACATGAAGAAAAGTCATTTTCCGAAAAGTGTCTGTGTGTGTGTGTGTGTGTATGGCGAACGATAACTGCCGCAAGTTCAAACAGAATCAAATAATTTTTTGCTTACTTGTGGAGGACTCAAGGCCTATTGATTCTGGTGAAGATCGGTTAACGGGAAGGGGTAGTTTACCTGCAACGTTTTATATTTTAACAAGAGTAAAGTACTTAATTTTGATAAATAAAGTATCCTGACAAGAAGATCATAATAATCCAATGTAGAAAGGTAGATGAAATATCTATAAATTGAAATGGTAGACGAAGGGGGAGGGGGTACATTTCTATAAATGAAAATGATAGTTGAAGGGGGAGGGGATAATTTGTTATGTGAGTAGTACATTATCGGGAACAAAGAAGTAGTTTGTTGTTAAAATATTCCTTTTCGGGCTGTTTTGTCGTGGTCCATTGTTGTCTGCAAAACCAGACGTTTCGGCAGGGCCATCGACTGCCATCATCAGTGAAAATCGAGTGAGCTAACGTGAGATGGTATACGTTAATGACCACAGTACTATGGTTAAGGCTGAAGAAAGAAGTAGTTTCTATGGAAATATTTCATATCGGAAATGATTTTAAATATAGATCTTAGAACATGGAAGTCACGTATGGTTCTCCATACCGATATTTTATAGGTCCTACACGTTCGTATTTCTCTCTCTATCTTTCTCTCTCTCTCCCCCCTCTCTCTCTTCTCCTCCCAATAATTACACGTAGGTCTACTACCCAGACGGTTGCAGTCGAGGTGGAAATTTGAACCGGTAAATTGCGTTAGAAAAAAATATCGTCCTATAAGCTATAAGCTACAAAAACAGGCTGGCATGGTAATGCACTACGACAGTTTCCCAATGACTATAAACTGTTACGATCAATCAGCTTTCTCTGTGCTATCGCAAAGTGAACATTACGCTGTCGTAAGGTGGTGTCAATCGTTACTTATATTTTCATGTTATTATTATAATAATAATAGAGAAATTGCCATTATAATTATAATTATTCCTCAACAAAAATATTGGAAGAAAGAGATTACTCGCACAAATTAAAATTTACAGAATTTAAACATCATCGAAGTTCGGGACAGGATCTTTTCTACTAGTTGCCATAGATTCGGTCAGTATTCAGTAAGTAAAAGTGCGGGGCGTAATTGACCGGGTAAGAACAGGTAAAAAGGTTGTTTCACCGCAACTGACCGAGACCGCGTATTATACGTATTATTGTACTATACCAACAATGACTAACGTATACAAAGACTTACAGTATTTGAGTTTCACAATTTTTAATCCTATTGTTGTTTAATTGTAAAGTATTAAATATATCTATCAATACCATTGTCTGTCATTATCCTTAAAGTATTGACGCTTTTCAAGTTTCAATTTGAATCGCATTGATCACCAGCTAGTCTCGATTATCCATGTTGCTGTACTGTGTTTGCGCGTCACGCGCGCGCGCGCGCACACACACACACACACACACGCACAAAATTTAAATAAAACTAAAAATTAATTTTATATTTAAAACGTCGGTATGGAGAATCATACGTGACTTCCATGTTCTAAGATTTATATTTAAATCATTTTCGAAAAATTATTTAAATCATTTTCCATAGAAACTACTTCTTTCTTCAGATTTAACCTCAGTACTGTGGTCACTAACGTATACCACCTCACGTTAGCTCGCTCGATTTTCACTGATGATGGCAGTCGATGGCACTGCCGAAACGTCTAGTTTTGCTGAAAACATTGGACCACGGCCAAACAGGATGGGAAAGAGTTGTAACAACAAACTACTTCTTTGTTGCCGATAACGTAGTACACATAAAAAATTATCATCCCCTCCCCCTTCAACTATAATTTTCAATTATTATATATTACCCCTCCCCCTTCAACTACCCTTTTCATTTATAGATATTTCATCTACCTTTCTACAGTGGATTATTATGACCTTCTCTTCATTATACTTTATTTATAAAAATTAAGTATTTTACTCTTGTTAAAACATAAACGTTGCAGGTAAAACTACCCCTTCCTCTTAACCGATCTTCACCAAAATCAATAGGCCTTGAGTCCTCCACAACTCAGGGACATACGCAAAAATTATCTGATTCTGTTTGAATTTGCTACAGTTATCGTTTGCCATAGAAAACATTCTACACACAGACACTTTTCGGAAAATGGCTTTTCTTCATGTTTTGAAGGTAGTAGAATCAGAATCAGCCCTTTTCTCGAACACGATTTTTTTACCATCACCATACTTCCATTTTCTTATGGAACATGGAAGAAAAAAGATTTTGGTATTACCTAGAAATTTTAAAGCTCCAAATTTTAAATATATGTACATACTTACATGTGTGTGTGTGTGTGTGTGTGTGTGCGCGTAACTCAAAGTTTCTCATTGAATAATATCTACCTGCAATGCAATACCCACAATTGTCTAAATAATAACCACCAGTTTTCAGGCACTGAAAATATAAAGTTAGTTAAAAACATACAAAAAGGCCAAAAAAATTTCGGAAAATCTTAATATTTACAAACACAAAAACAAAAATTTTATTAATTAAAGAACAAACTCAAATAAAAACAAAACAAGATCTATTTAAAATTATAAATTTATTAAAATAAATAAAATATAAACATTAAATTTCCAATATAACCGACAAAACAGCCGCTTTAGTAAATAAACATTAAAACAACCGTTAATTAATCGAATTAAATCGATTATCCGTTATTTTACATTAAAATCGATACAAATTCGATTATTCGTAAATTTTATATTAATAGATTTATTTCGATTGTTATTATGGTAATTATACTACTTGCAGAAGAAACAAATTTAAAACATCACAAATTATATAATTACTGCAAGAAACATCGAGTTACTTATATAGAAAATGATGGATGAAAACACCATACAAGGTGATGTAACTCATTCCTATAACCAATTTATTAAACGTAAAAAACAATTAATTAATTGTTTTGGAAACATATATTTTAACAAAAAATGCCTACACCTTAATATTTTTCCAAAATACACAAAAATAATAGTAAAAAACAACAATAACAATAAATTAAACAAATATATTACTGAAGCTCAATATAAATGGATTAAACGAAATATCAAATAATTACAGAAAAATCGACTACATTAATAAACAATTAATTAATTTACAACTTCTTTTATCTAACACACTTGATTATCATACATGGAATAATAACTATATTAATATGCTTAAAATACTAAATAAACACAAAACAATTAAATTTAACACAATCAATAAAAAACTTAAGAATCTACTAATAAGTAGTACACCTAAAGAAGATAACCAATATTTACACACATTAAATAATAACCACACTTTTTACCCAAAATTTATAAATTTATCTAATATTAAATTCACTGAAAACGAATACCCTAGAAACGCTACCCTAGAAACATCAAACAATACAAATCTTAAAATTTAAACAAACATGTAATAGATAATATCATAGTCGAAACTGAAAACGCAATTAATAATGTAGAACAAGAAAAACAAGATAAAATAAGAACAGAAGCCTCAATGGAAATAATAAAATATATCAAAAAATATAATAATCAAAATCATCATATTAAAAATAAAAATAAACAAAATAACACCATTAATAACATAAAACAGAAACAAACGACTAATAACCTCACTTTAACCAAAGCTGATAAGAGTAATAGTACAATAATAATTTCTCAGAAAGATTTAGACGATAAAACAGAAGAATTTATAGTTAATAATAATTGCATAACATTAAATAAAGATCCCACAAATAAATATCAAACACAAATAACAAATATACTAAAAAATAGTAACCAAATCCTAAATCCTAAAGACTCCTTTAAATATAAAATGGATAATCCTTGTGCACCAAAATTAAATTCTTTAATAAAATTACACAAAATCAATAAACCTATCAGACCTTTAATAAATGCTAGGATCGCACCAAATTATAAAATATCAAAATTACTAACACAAATCTTAAAACATAAAATTGAACTTCCAGCAAAACACAATATAAAAAATAGTATCGAACTCACGGAACAACTACCGGTAATAAACGTAGAAGTAAAGAGAAATACAAAATTATATTCATTCGACATATCAAATATGTATACAAATATTCCCATTGAAGAAACTATAAATATTATAATAAATAATCTGTATTAACCCAAATAACGAAAGTAACACATACATTAAACAGTTAAATAATACTTTAAAAATAATTTTAAATCAAAATTATTTTCAATACAACAACAAATTGTACTATCAAACAGATGGCCTTGCTATGGGAGCCCCAACCTCCGCTATCATATCAGAAATCTTCCTACAAAAACTCGACGAACAAATAATAAATATAATAAAATTAAACGACCCGTTAGGATGTTATTTTAGATACGTTGATGATACTCTGTACATTTCCCAAAACAATGGTATAAATATAAATAAAATATTCAACTCCATAAATAATTTACATTCCAAAATAAAATTCATGTTAGAAGACGAATCTAATAATAAATTAAATTATTTAGACTTAACAATAAAGAAAAATGGGTAAAACAAATTTTGAATACTCAATATATAGGAAACCTTCTCAAACTGACTTAGTAATACCAAATACTTCTAATCGTCCTCCCCAACACAAAATGGCAGTATTTAATTCCATGATTTAGCGAATGCTTAGGATCCCATTAAATAACACAGAAAGAAACAAAGAAAGAAACTTATCCAACAAATAGCAGTTAAAAATGGATACAAAATAAAAACTATTAATAAATTAAAAAATAAAATGAAACATAAAATCACTAATAAAATTCCGAAGAACACTACATTTAAAAATTCATCTATTAATAATAATATAAAATATAAAACTTTCACTTATTAGGGAAATATAATTCCAAAACTAAATAAAATATTTAAAGATACTAATTTAAAAATATCTTATAATACAGATAATATAATTTTTAATAAAATAAAACCTAAAACTAAATCCAACACTCACAATAAAAATGGAATATATAAAATAGAATGTCCAGATTGCAATAAATTTTAGGGCCAGACGAAGAAAAAACTACGAGATAGATTCGTTCAACACCGCAATGCATATTTAAAACCAAATATTTATAAATCTACCTTAGCCACACATTGTCTAAATAATAACCACCAGTTTCCAAACATTGAAAATATAAAATTAATCAAAAACACACAAAAAAGCCAAAAAATGAATATTTGGGAAAATCTTAACATTTACAAACACAATAACAATAATTTATTAGACGTTTAATGAACTGTGATCATTCTGATAATAATTTATTAATTAAAGAACAAACCCAAATAAAAACAAAACAAGACGATCTATTTAAAATTATAAATTTGCTAAAAAATAAAAATGAATAAAAT
The DNA here is from genome assembly GCA_034769895.1 of Magicicada septendecula. Taxonomy (NCBI): domain Eukaryota; kingdom Metazoa; phylum Arthropoda; class Insecta; order Hemiptera; family Cicadidae; genus Magicicada; species Magicicada septendecula. The sequence goes on from CM068369.1 coordinate 584,469,381, forward strand.
ATAAACAACAAAATTTCAAATATAACCGAGAAAACAGCTGCTGAAGAAAATAAACATTAAAACTATCGTTAACTAATAGACCTAAATCGATTATGTTATTTTACATTAAAATCGATACAAATTCGATTATTCGTTAATTTTATATTAATAGAATTATTTAGATTGTTATTAATTTACTTAGAAACCTCTGATGATACTGATATTTTTCAGTGAAACGTGCGTCAGGTGTTAAAAGAATATACGAAATTATACTACTTGCAGAAGAAACAAATTGAAAACATCACAAATTATATAATTACTGCAAGAAACATCGAGTTACTTATATAGAAAATGATTATATAATAATAATAATATATATATATATAATTATTATAAATCTGTAAAAACTCACCAAAATATTTCACAGCAATATCAGCATTGGCTAAGAAAGTTCAGAATTACCCTTTCTTCTAATCACTTATCACTTATTCACAGCACACTTATAATCAATCATCATTCACTTTTAATCACTTATCACACATTCACAGCACATATCGTCATCACTGCACTGTGGAATCCCATATCGCTTCGGAGGCTCTCTGCTAGCTCAGTTGTTTTCCTGGTCGCTGTTCCACCGAATCTTCATCATGTTCTAGTAACCGTAGATGTGCATTCCACTATTCTCGGTGTCTATTCTTTCACTAATCTTCCTGTATTGTGTTCAAGTATTGCTTGTCTTGTCATCGGATCAATTACGCTTTTTTTCTGCGTTTAACAAGAAACACATTTTTACAATTTGACAAGAGTTTGGATCGCGTGGTTCTCGTATTTTTTAGACCAGTGGTTCTCAATCTTTCAGTCCGCGGACCCCCAAATAATTTAAAATTTCACGGACCCCGTCTGAGTTCTGAAACATTACAAATAGTAAATATGATACAAACTCTTATATTTTTTTTTATTATTTCAATCACTTTCTGCTACAGTCCGTTTCTTGATGTATATAATGTATCCGTTTTTTTATTGAAATGTATTGAAATCAAAATTCTCTTAACTTGCAAAATTATAATATTAATGATATCAAACATAGTTTATTTTGAACAATGAAGCTGCTTTTGGAGAATTAGCTCTGCAATATTAGGTTTAATGTCTGATAATTTCAATATTAAGTCACTCTCGACAGCAAGTTTATTTCTTAACTTCGGCTCTATCTTTCCAGCCCCACGTGTCGAAATCCAGCTACTTAGGCATAAAACCAGCTACACTACACGGAAAAACGTTTTGCTTAGATACAGTGCTTATATGTAGACTTAAACAGCGCGATCAGTTCTGCGTAGATTTGTCGGCTGACAAACAGATCTGGTACACGACATGGATTTAAAGATATTATTAAAGCTATTAGTTTTAAATTACTTTTACAATTACAATTCGTTAGAACAAAAACATACTGGAATCTTCTACTAATTGTTTTAAGATACTAAAATTTAGATTTTAGAGCATACAAAATCTGAGAAAATTACCGTATATTCTATTTTTTTCTTAAAAGTGTCCGCGGATCCGCCGACCCCACTTTGGGAACCACTGCTTTAGACTATATAGAGTTTCTACGCAACATTTTGTAAAACGATTTTTCACGACCGCGTGCGAGTCACACCGAGTACACAAACTGGACGTGTGTGGGATTGATTCCATGATCTACAATCTACACTGTCACTAGTGTTTGTGGCAGCAACTTCTACTAGATCAATCCGGCCGTGAGAAATGTCTTGCTGACTTGATCACGCTGATGAAAAGACGCACATACACACAACTGTACACCTGTATCATGATATGAGTGTGCTCACCGGATGTGATACAGTCAGTCACACCACTTCATTATCAGCGTAACACACCCTAATCGTGCTGTGTTAGCATTACTGTTCACAACACTAGTGCAGGATGCGTAGAATTGAAAGTGTAGACTTGCAGAATACAAACCTGTATAGTCTCTCTTTGTCAGTGGCCGACAAACTGAAGGTTTTGTTTATTCGTTAACCCGTCATTGGTCGCGTGTGAGAGTTTCTGAAATTTGTCATACTCTGAAATGATAAATCAGGCTTCTGTTGTTATATTATTTATTTGTTTCATATATTTTAATATTTTTCTTTTGTTTGCTGAACACATTTGTATCTGCAGTGTCAAATAAATTTGTGTAAATATTTGTGAAATACAAGGTAATACATACTTGTACTTAACTGTGTAAGAACCAGTAGTAGATAGCAGTGGCGGCTGCGGTTCAAAATTTTGGTGGTTGCTGTAGTTGTTGAGTTGCTGGGGAGATGATGGGGGAGGGGGTAGAAGGACACATTAAACAGGGCGCAGACCAACATGTCTGCATCATACATAGTGCTGTCGTATGGAAAAAAATTGATAGTTACTGTTTTCCCCCTAAAAAGAGCTGCTAATGTTCAAACATAATTAAGTTCAAACGATGACCATGGCAATGCACATACTCTGCATTCTGATAGGTGTGTTTTACAACAGCTTGTACACCACCAGAGGACCCAGACATTACTGACGCTCCGTCATATGTTTGTGCAAGTAAGTTGTGTCGAGACAGTTCATCCAACAAGCTTGATGCAAGTGACTGAACATCATGTTTAGGAGGAGCAATGAAACCCCAGAATCTTTCAACCGGTTTATCTTTTATTATGTACCGATACACTATGACCATTTGAAAAACATTAGCAACGTCGCTGGTCTCATCAGCAATTACAGCCAAATAATCCGCTTCTTTTAACTTACTCGTAATTTTTTCATGGTATATTTCTAACATTACATTTAAAAGTTCATTTTAAATTGCTTTTGATGTGCCCTTAAATACAGTTGCTTCCCCTAAATGATTTTTCATCGCTGTGTCAAGTTCAGAACTGAATTCAATTAATCCTCGAAATACACCAGGATGTGATGAAGATTCAGTTTAATCATGACCCCCGCAAAGCTAATTCAAAAGCTCCACAGAAGCGGATACAGTTTATTATTATATTTAAGACGTACCGATTATTTCGTACTCTTTCGTTGTGTAAAACAATGTTTCATCTATATTCACTGTCCAGCTGCTGTGCTATATTAACTGTGCCAAAAAGAGCAAACTGTAAAGAATTCTTTATATGTACACTTGATGCCTGACGTTTTCTTATTCTATCGGAAAGATGATTAGTATCTTTCATTCCGAATTTTGTCCAGGGGTCCTCCCCTCCAAACAATAAACACAGAAACAAAATAAAGAATTTTTTGTCGTCACAACCACATAACCAGTCAGTATTTTCGTAATTATCTATTTTAAATGCTCGATTAAATTGTCGACCGCCTGACTTTACAATTTTATTTATTGTTAGGGGGGGGGCATTGGTCGACCTAGTCTTTTAATTTCAATTTTTTCCTCCACTGGTCTTTGCAGAAAGGGAATTTCTAAAAGGTTTTTAACGCTATTCATTTTAAAATTAAAAAAAAAAACACGTTTAAAAGCACACAGAATCACTAACTCCAAAAAGCACAAACACAAAAGTACACAGCAGTACTTAAGAAATAAAAAAATACTTAACACACAGTTAATTAATAAAGTTGATTGACATAATTATCACTATCACAGTTATACAAAAATTATAACTATAATTTTATAACCTCAAAAACGAGTACACGTTTACTTTGGTAAGGTCTGCCATTTACTCTTCAAGTTGCAAACGGCCTACAACCACCAGCCTGCGCGCCACATTTGAATTGTACGTGAACATTGCCGTATAGAATCTAATACGTTTTCCGTTGAAATTTATGACACTTTTAGCTGCTTAATGATTTCGTATATTATTTTATAGTTTAGTTATTCTATATTGGTAGTTGTGCAACGCTGCAACCATACCACCAGCCGCCACTGGTAGATGGGTGTTTTGTTTCTGTAGTTCGTTTGTTTCCTTTTTTACCACCGGTTTACGCCTGGTAGACGTATTACAATATTTTCTTCTTATAGTGTTTACAGTAGGACTCGAACCAGTTTGTTTTCCCAAATATGAAGGTTGTCATTATACACCTTGTCTGACTCAAGAGTACAGGATTGTTTAGTATCATTGCAGTGGTTACATGTTTCTGATATAGACATATCTATCTTGAAGTACATTAAGGTGATTATACATTCACCTGACTATCTGTCTTGATATCTTGATCATCGTTTTGGTTTAATATGTCAATATCATCTTTTCTAATCAATTCTGGTTAAAAAAACAGCGGAAGTCATACATTTCTTCTTTTCATTCCATTCAATGCGGTAAGTCTAACATTTTCTTCCGTATACTAGTGTTAGTAAAACTTACTACAATTCAAATGAATATAGTACGTCGCAAAATAAAGAACTTATTGAAAAAAATTAACACACTAATAAACCTAGTTACTACTATAGCGAAGGTTAAAATAAAAACATCACTTTGCTCAAGTATATGTAAGTAGTGGTGGGCGTTTTTGTTGTTTTTGCAAAACGAAAACGAACTGTGCGTTAAAAAAAACAACTGTTTTTATGGAGAAAAACAGGTTAAATTAATGAACTGTTGCTATTTACATTTACTGATCTTGCCGTTATATTGTTAAAACGTTTTGTTTTGAGCATTTCAAATAACTGTTCATTTTAGTATTTTTCTTAAATGGATGGTTATGTAACTTAAGCAATGGCATTAAGTCAATATTTCTCTTATTTACCCAGTATCTTAAAAGGCAATTTTTGTTTTAAAATGTTTCAACAAAATTTATGGAGAATATCTGATAATATTTTTATAGTAACTGAAATAAAACTTTAATGAAGAAAGTTGTATTAGTGGTTAAAATCACAAGCAGAATTATCACTGTTGCACACCACTATATAAAAATTATTCCGATTAGCGCTTTCAAGCTTCAAAGCTCATCGTCAGATCGGAAAATGTGAAATAAAACTGAGTATAACCTAATTCTGCGTTAAACAGAACGAGGACAGTACAATAATCGAACGCAAGTCAACGAACGTAGCAGTAAAAACGAACAGTTTACTCGTAACAGTTCAATAAAAAAAGTTTACGCCAAACAGCTCAACGAAAGTTCCAACGAAAAGGAACGGTTTACTCCGAACAGAGAACTGAACTAGAACAGTGTGTTGTCAAGACTGTTGTCAACGCCACGTTCGTTTTTAAAACGGTGAACAGTCTGTCGCCGCGAAAAGAACAATAATTCGTTCTTTTTTTTTTCAGAGAACTGTTTTTTCAAACAGTTGTGCGTTTTTGTTCCCAGTACTAAATTTCTTCATTTCACCTCCATAAGGAACAACTGTTGTAATGAGTGTCTTATGTTTTTTTTTTGTGTTGCGACTAATCAGCTTGATTCTCAATAGCTCCATCTCATTTTCTACTTGTATCTTGTCATGTATTGTCGTGTTTATGAAGTCTTTATTATCTGTCATATTATTGACGGCATCGAATGACTTATCCTCTGCGCATAAATTATATAGGCTTTTTCACCTTTCTGATGTCGAAATTAGCCTGTATTTAATATGCTTCGTAAGCTTACACGGCTGGAGTAAATGTTATTAAAATTAATTTCCGGGCTGTCCGGCCGTGGTCCATTGTTTTCACAGAAAACAGACGTTTCAACAGTTCTATCGACTGCCATCATCAGAGTAAAATTAGAAGTTTCGCTAACGTAAGGTGGTAGACGTTAGTGACCACACTACTGTAGTTAAGGCTACTGTGGTCAGGATTGACCACAGTCCTGTGGTCACTAACGTCTACCACCTTACGTTAGCGAAACTTCTAATTTTATACTGATGACGGTAGTCGATGAGACCTGCCGAAACGTCTGTTTTTGGTGAAAACCATGGACCACGGCCGGACAGCCCGGGAATTAATTTTAATACCATTTACTTAGTTTTGCTGATATTTAGATTCAGGCTCATTCCAACGAATTTTTTTATTAGCTCCTTGTACATTAACCTCAACCAGCCGTTGTCTTGGTCTGCGGTAACTTACCTGTGAGAACAATACCCTTATTTGCGTGAATGTCATCATCGTCTTCTTAACGGTTTTAGGCTTTAGCGGGCTGTTCCTATTCCACAGTCCACCTTTTCTTAGCTCTACCAACTTTTCTTCTGCTTCTAGGGTTGTAATCTTTCTCCATCTTCGGTATTATACTTTCTTCCAATCTATTGACATGTTGAATCCATTTTGTTCTGTATTCTTTAATCCTTTCATTAATTGCAAAAATATCTAAATCACTTCTTATCTTCTAATTTCTTATATGATTTCGTCTATTACGCCTATCAACTGATCTCAGAAATTTCATGTCTGCTGTTTGTATCTTCTGTTCATCTTTTTTCTTTATGACCCAATTTTCAGAACCATACAGTAGTGTACGTATTGCCATTGTTTTAAAAAATTTTATTTGGGTTTCTTTTCTACATTTATTTCCCAAAGTTTATTTGCAGATTAAAGAACAAATTCAAACAAAAACAAAGCAAGTCGATGTATTTAAAATTATACATTTATTAAAATAAAGAAAATAAAAAAATGAAATGTTTTAATAAAACAGCGGACTACGTAAACAAACATAACACTTCTTATCTTCTCATTTCTTATATGATCTCGTCTACTACACAATTTGAACTGATCTTGCGTGAGTGTAGTGGGGTAAAATCAACCAGTTCAGATGAATACGGTGAAGCTGACGAAAGAAGAAAACAGAAAACATCCAACTTTTAGATTTCTTCTCCTTCTTTTTCTTTTTAATAAAAAAGTATTATTAAAACGAATTCAGAATTTGGCGTACACGTTTCACGATGTTCTGTTATTTCCGTTGTAAGGACGGAGGCCTACCTCTGGCGGCTTTACAACGTCATGAACGGTCCCCGGATCGTATTAACATTGCGATCATATCTGTTCGCACCAGGACACGTATTTTGCATTACAAACATTGGCGGAGCGTGGGCGTCCGATGTTGTGTTGTGTTGGTCTCTCGGGTTGCACTAAACTCTCTCTTATCGGAACGGTTATTACATGGTCAAATTGTCTTATAGCTCGACGGTGATCACCACATTACTGGGCACAGGAGATCTTAATGTAATTATATACATCACACTGGCGTGCCCATCCCCCCCAAGGCCCAATGCGCAAATCCCCCCTAAAAGTCTCAGAACTCCCCCAAATTGAAAAGTCCGCCCACTAATAATGACCCAGGGGGTACAAGCCGTTCCGGGGGTCTGGGGAGTATGCTGCCAGTTCGCTAAAACAATCATAAAGATATGCAATTGCTTTAGTTTTTTTTTACTAATAGCTTAGTTTGTTGCACAAACACGGTAAACCTTTCCATCAATGTTGAATTTAAAATGTTATTCTTGAAAAAATCCCCCCCCCAAATCCTTAAAATACACCCGAAAATCCCCCCCAAAAATTCACAATGCGCAACATGCGCTATGATCCCCCCCCTGTGGGCACCCCTGCGTCACACGATAGCGCTCCGACGTAGGCCTACTAATACAGAAACGAACTTTGTGCACATTAAAACGTTATCATAGAGAGAAGGAGGGAGTTAGGTGGAGAGAGAGAGAGAGAGAGAGAGAGAGAGAGAGAGAGAGAGAGAGAGAGAGAGAGAGAGAGAGAGAGAGAGAGAGAGAGAGAGAGAGAGAGAGAGAGAGAGAGAGAGTGAGTCAAGGTGTGAAACCTTGAAGTGAGGTAAATAACTCTTGATATATTCTGAGTGGCGCTTAATATAATTATCCCATATCGGCCTGATACTATAGTTAGGACACTGGAGCACTTAATTTCTATTACCCTTTTCCCGTGGACAACGGGGCACTCATCAGGTGTTCGTATGAATCTTCTTAGCCATTCTTTTCTCAGGTTATTAATTTTCTTTCGGATGTTGGACATTATTGGGAACTCTGTAGTTGACACGTTGTTGATTGCTGATTTTTTTTTTTACGAGGGTAGGTAAAAATCTCTATAGACAGTAGGAACCCCGTAGTTCCTAGTAGTGTGGGACTCTAACCCACTAAAAACACATCCCTTAATGCTACAACTGAGCGAACTCATCCAGCAGCTTTTCCTTCATGTTTCCTTCACGAGTGATGGGGTGAAGTCCAGTGGCTAATCCCAAGAATATTCTGTCTTTCTCACACGTTTGAGTTAGGTCTCTATGTAGGTTGTCGTTCCTTATATACCAAGGGGCATTCACTATGCTTTTGAGTACTTTGTTCTGAAAGGTTTGTATCTTTTCTAAGTTTGTTTTCTTTGTACAGCCCCACAGCTGAATTACGTAAGTTCACACAGGCTTCAGACCTTGTTTGTACAACAGCAGTTTGTTTTCACCCGTTAGTTGCGTTTGCTGATGACCAGGCTATCCTGTCGAACTTGGAAAGCGGCTTGCAGATGGCTGTACGCTCACTGAATCGAATCTGCAAGGATTCACAATGAATTACAGGTCTCCACACAGAACGCCAAGGTAATGGGTTTTCACGGAGCTGATCCAATACGAGCAAGAATTGTTGTAAATGGTACTGTTCCGGAGCAGGTCAGTAATTTTGTATACCTGGGCTTTAATGTGTTTTACATTACAAACACTACTTAAGTTCAACCGTATGTACAAGGACAATCAGGACAACTCTGAAATCAACCAGCAAAAAAACACGCCTGCCGTTCTACAGGGTAACGTGGCCCTCTCCCCACACTGAGCATTGCGCTTTAACGAAATCCCAGGCCAGTCGCATCAAAGCGGCTGAAATGAGATTTCTCAGGCACGTGGCAGGGTATGCTCTCCATGATCATAGAAGAAACACAGATATACGGCAGGAACTGAATGTTATGAGTATACTCGACAGGATTGCCCAGTATCGGCTGAACTGGTGTGAACATCTTTGCTGAATGGATGACTTCATATATCCATATGTCTCTAATTAGATGCTAAAGATGTCAAAATATAACAAGGCTACTTACAAATAATTAATTTGATTTGTAGGCGAACTACAGTCTCCTGTAACTCGAATATAGAACAGTAAATCTACAAAATACGGTAGGTCTTGTACCCTTCAAGATCGCAAAAAAAATTTCGATGTAGGGCAGGAACTGAATGTTATGAGTATACTCGTTCTCTCTCTCTCTCTCTCTCTCTCTCTCTCTCTCTCTCTCTCGTATGGCACTACAGCCCTTGTTGGGTCCTGGCCTCCTTCAATTTTCCCCCCATTCTCTTTTGTCGGTAGCCATCCTCCTCCAGGAACGCGCTTTCAGTATTTCTTTCGCATCCTCATCCACCGCGTCCTCCCATCTTCTCCTCGGTCTTCCCACTGGTTTTTTTTCCGATTCTGGTATTCAATAGTTTTCGTGGTATTCTGTCTTCCGAGTATACTCGATAGGATCGCTCAATTCCAACTAACATTGTTGAAACATTTTAACCGAATGGATGACTGCCACGTCCGTAACCACCATGTATCCAAATGTTGCTGGATGTTGCTGGTTGTTGGCTATCGTGCTTTGTTGTCCTTGTGCCTCAGTGTGATGAAGTGCCAGAGTGTTTGTGTTGAGCAGTGCTCTTTCCCTCCCGAAATCGGACTCGACTCGTGTCTGTGCAGATGCCGGGATATTCCCTGCAACATCTCGGGAGCGGACTACGGTTAGCCGAAGGGACGGAGAAGTGTGGGACGTCCGAAGAAGCGTTGGAGTGACCAGCTCTGGTCTATCTGTTTGGGACCCGAGCAAACCATTTTTGGAGATACCACACCAAACCGAACAAACCACTCTTTGGGAACACGGTTTATTTAAAATATATAAAATGAACAATTGTATATGTGAAAAAAATATTGTGCCAATAAATTCATCATAACAACTTCTGTACAGCGCCCATCCTGTAGTGTTGTTAAATGTATCCAACAATAGATTACTTCTGCAAGTGTATTTTTATTATTATCAGTATTTTTATATTGTCATTGTTATCAGTATTATGATTGTTATAATTATTATTATTATTAAGCGAATGTTGAGTTAAATTAGATTTATGGTTTTATAGATTCATGTTGGATAAATTTATCTCTTGAACTGCTCTTTAGTTTGGCCTTCATAATGATTTAGTTTGGCCTTCACAGTCAAAGAGCATTTTATTTAAGGTAGCCGTTCTTAAATTATAAACTAAAATTTATCAGATTGCTATATACTTTTGTGTGTGTGTGTGTTATCTAGCCTTGGCTGTCAACGTAGGCATGAGCGGTGAGCGTAACGCGCGTATGCGCACGGCGGTTATTTATGGCGTTGCTGTATGTAAAAACATCAGCATTTTGACAGCAATTACCGGAGACAACAATATTGTTTCTCTCGGACGGACGCCCACAAATTGTTCCCAAACCGCTGGCTGCACCGTATCCGTGGTGGTTTTTTGGTTGTTGGGTGTTTATTATTATCAAGTATTATAATAACATTCACGAGAAATAATGATTTATCTATTTAGAAAAAAATATATTTCCAATAATTAAAGTACAAACAGGACGTAATTTACATATAACGTTGTTTGTGCCCATGTTTATTGTTATTACTCGTATTAGAATAATAAGCGGCGTTGGGACCGCGGCGCCAACAATCTGCGGTTTTCACGGTGTACAACAATAGAATAATTAGGTTCGTATTATTACAATAATGGTTTCACTTTGAATTAGTCGATACAGCCCAAATGTTATGCCACACATTATTAACCGCGTTATATTAACAAAAATCGAGAAAATTTTAAATATTGAAATTTATTCCACTTGTGATTTATTAGTGTATAAAATATTTTGGGTAAAATACTACATTTGTTTGAAAAGTCGTTGGTATGATTTCTTTTTCTCACGAAGAATGCAACACCTGATAGTTATAACATCTAGTTATTTATTTATAACCGTACCTGCACTGATTTCCGGTATATCGATTATGCGATAGTCGATAATGATATGTAGTGTATGTCTTATACAATTTTAATAAAATAATAAAAGCGTGTTAATTTATGCTATAAAATTGTATGTTTTCGGTTGTGGATCGTTTTCAATTGTCATATATTAGTAAATTATTAGGCCTGTTATTCAGTTTGTACAATCTTCTATTGTGGTGTATTCATTGTTCATAACCTAAAGGTATCATACATATGATTTACGATAAAGTTTTAATTACTCACATTCTTAATTTCGATCGATTTGGGTCGTACAGCATCGTCAGAACATACATACTGTGCACTCGCGGTTGCTATATTGTAAAACAGTCTGATATAATATATCAGAATGTAAAACAGTACCTGAATGTAAACATAAACACTCCGCAACAAAATCAGTTCTCGAGAAACATTGGATACAAACGCACGTTTCACGATCATTAATCAGTGTTTACAAATTCGTTTTTTGTAAGGAGTAACTCTTTTACAATACTGTGACCCCGCGAGTGCACAGTGTATATGTCCTGACGATGGTCTATGCCCGAAATCGATCGAAATTAAGAATGTGAGTAATTAAAACTTTATCGTAAATCATATGTATGTTTTATCTTTAGGTTTCTCAACGGGGTTGGAACACTTGCACGGAGTGACATTTGCCCGGAGCCCTCCCCTCCACATAATGGTATTTGGTGAGTCAGAAGTAAGACTGTGACACTTGCCCGGAACTAACATTAGTATCTTAAAACTGTTCAAAACGTATCCTCTTTCAATTTTGGAAGGGTTGAATTCAGTGTTATAGTGCAATATTAGTTTTATTTTATGAATTTTAAGAGACTATTAGCCAACTTTGCGTCGTTTCCAGGGAACACCACGGGAAGGTAGTCTCTTATCGTTCCCATATATTTTTTTCACTTTATGTGAGTTCGTCAATTTTTTTTTAATGCTGAATTAGAATATTTACATATTTACAATATTTATAAATCTTTCCTGGTGAGAGTCTACTTCTCTAACCTATAGGCATTGCCTTTATTTTAACTTCTGGACATACGTAACAGAAACAAGGAAAGACCTTAGTTTGCCATCTAGTTCCAGTTTTTTCAAGGCCTTTGAAATGGTTTCATCACTCTTCACTGCTGCTTTTTTCCTCTTCTTCTTGTCAATATTCAGGGCTATTCTATCAAAAAAGTGGCCGTAATACTCTGCGTCCTCTCGTAGAGTCTTGAGCAGTGAATATACATTGGGATGAGACCTCGAAATTAAACTATTAATTCTTTGATTCCACCCTTCAGAAACATTGTTGGTCCGGTGCCGTCTTCCGCAACAGTTCCACACTTTCCTTTGGATATGCCATTCTCAGGCCACTGAGCGACGACGTAGTCATAGAACACCCGCAGTTTCTCGTCTTCAGGTGTGATTTCCTGTATACTTAGTCAAGCATCATCAATCAGTTCTAGCGGAACATGCGCGAGGGCAGAACACATTCGAATGTGAAGTCGAATCTCTTCATTTTCTTTGTACGCAGGAGCAAGGCCACAATCTTGTACTCTCCTCCATACACATTGGTTAAAATGGTAGTTACAACCAAAAATTTCAGCTTCAGGAAACAGAGTTTTAGCTGATTGGATGATTGCCAGTTCAAAGTCCATTGTAAGTGTCACAGGATTCCACCCGGGTTTCTTTCCAAGAACTTCCCAGATCGGCGTGGATGATAAATGACTGCCCAAACTGTTTGCTTGAACTCTTGAAGGTTCCGTCGACGAAGAATGAAGAACAACTAGTTAATGCAGATTTTCCTTTTTCGCTGGCAAACACCAATATTCTGTCTTTAGGCCCTCTGTTGTCGTCTTCAAGTAGAAAATTTTTACCGTCATTCATAAGTAGATCATTTTCCTCTAATCGTATTCCTTCAGAGTCGACTGGGTCCTTTGTAGGCCCCACAGTTTTTCTTCGAATGCGATGTAATGATTGTTTGGCACTTCTGTGTGACGGTAGTGAAGTCACAAGGTCATATCCTCGATTAAAGAGCGGGCCTGCTTCTTCGGCGTAAATTTTTGAAATCGTATTATCTGTTTCCCTTGCACGCTTCTTTGCATTAACAATACTTTTTCTTACTTCAGTTGCCGCTTCGTCCGGAATGCAAACATGAGTTCCGGACGATAGTATTATTTTTCGTTGATATTCTGCCTTTACATTTACTTTTCTTATAATCAACACATCGCCAATAAGTCACATCTTCTTTGTTGGTATAGTCAACACCCCCTCCATTGCTCCTGCATTCCTATAACCAATCCTACTCACCGCCTACCGGACTCCGTGCAAATGTCACTGACAAAAATACACATAATTAGTCATTTCCTGGAATGCTTAGGGATCTGGGCAAATGTCAAGAAATTCCATCTCCGTGCAAGTGTCACAACTTCGTTAAAATAGTAAAAGTGTTGAAAACAGCTTTGGAGAGAATTTTACTAATGAGTACAAAATTGTTATACGAGCTGACAGAACGCCATATAGACATAGACAATACAAATTATATTAAAATACTTATTAGGAGTCAAATATTCGCGTGCGAAGGCGCGGGTAACAGCCAGTTACTTATAATCAAGAGACTAATACGTGCAGCAAAGCAGTAGTGAACGTTGATTTCGTTTGTTTATGATGACACATTCTAGATTCTAGACTGTATCCTCCACTGCTTCCAAATCAGTTTGTCTTTTAGCGCTTACAATTATAACCGTTTGACGCCGCCGTAATCGCTGGCTACCCGAGTCAATCAACAAATTTTATCAATTCAGAGACCAGACATCGGTATACTCAGTGCCGGATTTACCATTAGGCCGACTAGGCCTCGGCCTAGGGCCGCCAGCTACAGATATTTTTAACATTGAAAATGTTTATAAGGACGTGTCGCACATTTGCGGCCGATCGCTGGTGCGTGATCGAAAATGGGAACCGGTGAGTTTCCATAGAAACTACTTCTTTGTTGTCAATAACGTAGTACACATATAAAACTTCGCTTATGAATGCGACTACATTTAACTTATGCATCTGTAAATGAAGAGTGAATTCAGTGATTGGTGAATGAAGAATGAATTCATTGATTGGTGAATGAACATAAATATATATATTTTTTAGATTTATTGAAGCATTTTCAATGTCCTTCTCTGTGCATTGCATTTGTACAATGCCTGTAAATTTTTGTTTTTAACAGAAGTATTTTATAAAAGTAGGAGGCACTTTGATGTATTTAAGTATGCTTTAGTGAAATCAAATGATCAAGTTTTGTTAATAATACAAATGGAAGACAGTTCTGATTTAAATATTGCGCGCTTATTTTTAAGACGTTGGCATCCTTGAAAACAAATCTGCGCATGCGAATTTTGTATACGGTTTCCCCGACATTAATTCCAGCACATAGTCACTGCTTTTGTTGTATAAAAAATAAAAATAAATTCTTTGTACATAGTCAAAGAATAAAAAAAATCTAGACCCATTTTTTAAATTTTATAAAAATTATAAGAAAAAAATTAATTAATGTATACCTAGAAAATAAAAAAATTTAATGTTAAATTTATGAATAAGTTTAGTTAAGTTACTCTACTTAAAAAATAAATTAATTGCTCAATTCTTTTGCATGGTTCTTAATCTTTTGAAAAAGTCTGCTAAATGAAAGCATGCTTTTTTATAGTAGCCTACTGGTTTTCAATTTGATAGTATTAATCTGACATCAAATTACTTCTGCAGTACATATATTACTTCAAAGTGATAGTCCGGGGGGGGGGGCTCAGAAAATTTGGCCTAGGTCGTCAAAAGTCTTAAATCCGCCACTGGGTATACTGTGTCCCTAAGTAATTGCTTTGACAAGGTCACATAAAGAAACGCACATTCAGTGACAAAAGGTAACTGTACTAGGCGTGTGTGTTCTCCCCGATCAAGCAGAAAAGAATATCGTTATTAAATGCTTTTTCCAGACATTTAGTTTGCAGCAGAAGTGGTGATGATGTTGAAAGTTGAAACGCTGAGAATTTAAGTTTGAGGAATGAAGTTGATACGACTGACGTACGAAGCGTTGCGTTAAAAAAAAATCGGCTGGGGGTATGTCGGAGCCACGGCCGCAAATCATCAGAGTGTAGAATACGTCTGTGTGCTTTAGGGTTGCTAGTGTGTTATGAATAAAAACTGCAGGAACGGGTAAAGGTATAGTTCCGATGCCGCTAAATATCATTTGTTTATTTACTTGTTACTATGGTAATTAATTCTGGTCTCCATGGTGTTGCAACGGCATCACTTTAACAGCCACTATCTTTAAATCTTTACGTCCATCTGGAACCACAGTCTGTCACAAACGTCACACGCGTGTCCAAATTCATTATTAAAGAATGTTTTGTGGATGTGCTTTGTAGCTAACTGCCACGTTTTGCTGAATTCGATCGGCTGATACACTTGCGAAGTCGGGCGCTCTTCCTCATCCAACTCGACTTCAGTATTTATTTCCTTGTCTTTTAAGCGTTGTCGGCAAATCCTCTGACGTTCGGCATTGGTCATTTTGGGTTTTTTGAATTCCCCATGATTTTCTCTACTCTCCTGTATGGGTTTACGATACTTTTGAGCACGTTTAGCATCCACATACCGCGACATTTTGTCCAAACACACGATTTTTACAATTTGAATTACGATTATTCAAACCTCTTAATACCATCACCGCTATTACGGTACACTATGTAGATAGTACTCGATGAGACAATTTTAACGACACCTCACTCAACGTTCTATCGCATCGGAAACCGGAGAAATACTAATTTTAGTGCGCGCCGAGCGGCGCAAAACATTTCTATTACTCCCCCCGCTCACCCCGCGCTGGATGATGCAATAGCCCGCTTATATTGTGCTATTTATTATCTTTGTTCCTTTATCTGTCGAATGTTACCTCATATAAGCGTGAATCTTTTGTCGTTTAGATAATATTTCAATTTCAAACGTGACGTGGCTGACCCTGTAAATTCGATGCAAACAAAAAGCATAAGGTTGGATGTGAAATTACAAGTGTTAAGACGATTAGAAGCTTGTGAGCATCAAGCGAGTATAGCCTGTTCATTAAATCCGGCACTTTCGACAATTAGACGATATTAAAAAATTCTGAAAAGATAAAAACGTCTGCATCGACGTCTAGAAAATGATCTAATACTAAAATACCTCGGCCGAGAAGCAGTGTGGTTGAAGAAATGAAAAAAAAAAGACTAAGCATTTGGGTTGATGATCAAACGCAACGTAACATGCCGTTAAGTCAGCTTACTGTTATGGAGAAAGCAAGAAGGACGAAATGTTTAGGACGAAAAAAGAGACAGATTAGAAACATTTAAAGATAGTAAATGATGGTTCGATAGGTTTAACAAACGTTCAAATCTTCACAGTTTTAACTAATAGGCTAAGCAGGTAGCGCGGATTATCAGCTGCAATAAAATCTCCTATATTTTTTCATTAGGTTTAAGATTATCGTAATTTACGGATTATGTGCTTCTTAAGTAACGAAATTTCGTTAATTGTATTTCTGAAGTAACAATTTATTTGTAATAATGTATAACATTTCTAATAAAGCAAATATTTAATACCTAGAAAAATAAAATCAAATCAAATAAAATGTAAATAAATAAAAGTAATGGAATGAAGGAAAAAAGAATAAAGGAAGTACTAAACAATAATCATTGACAAAATCGACCTCGTACAGCGTTGCTTCATGTAGGGCTTTGTGATCGCGGAATGTACTATCAGCAGTTCACCTCTGCTACCGAACAAGGAATGTGGTGACGTATGCCATTCCACTGCACGCATCACTGTAATACTACACATTTAAAATACGTTTAACACAGTTTCGGTGTGACTTGACTGTCTCTCAGAAAGTATTTCTTGTAGGGAATAAAAAATTTACAGACATTGCACAAATGCAATGCACAGAGAAGGGCATTGAAAATGCTTCAATAAATCTAAAAAATATATATATATTTATGTTCATTCACCAATCAATGAATTCATTCTTCATTCACCAATCAATGAATTCGTTCTTCATTTACCAATGTACAGATTATAAGTTAAATGTAGTCGCATTCATAAGCGAAGTTTTATATGTGTACTACGTTATTGACAACAAAGAAGTAGTTTCTATGGGAACTCACCGGTTCCCATTTTCGATCACGCACCAGCGATCGGCCGCAAATGTGCGACACGTCCTTATAAACATTTTCAATGTTAAAACCACACTTCACACACTTACATATAATGTACGGACGTTCAATCTCATACGCACACAAAATTACAACTAAATACGTCTTCTGAACGTCTGAACAACGTCTTCAGAGCCAGTAATAGCCCACCAATACAAGCACGCACTATCATTCAGTAGACCCCCCTCCGCTCCTCAGGCGTCTCGGAAGCAAAGCTGGTGTGCGTATAGTATCTCCAGCGCTTAGAGGGGGGTATTACCTTATTACGTCATTATCTTCTACACATTTGTATGACTCACACGCCACGTAGGCGTGACTGTGCCTGGAGGTTTATTGTACGCGGTCTGTCTAAAAATTAACGAGACTGAAATTTTTTCTCTCGAAGTGGGGGACCTGTAACGCCAAAAAGTCAACAGTTAGTACGTATAGTTAGTAGTATTTAATTGCATTTAAAAAACTGTCAGTATCTTGATTTTACCAGATTTTACTGTGACGTTGTTTGGTTGTCCTGCGTCACAAAATTGGATACAACAATATTGAGCTGCACTATGCTATCCAATTTTGCGTCAGACTTCAAGTCATTGTAACAGAAACTGTTAACAAATAAAACGCTTTTGGAGATTAGGGTTGCCTTGGGTTCAGATATTACAGAGGTGTAAAAATTATTAAAATAATTGTAATTTTTTTATTTTGTTTGTTTCTACTTTTAAGTAAAATCAATATTTTGTGACATATATCTTTTTAGTTGTTGATATCATTCATTTTTCATCTCTTAATAATGATTTGGTGTATATATTTTTTAATTTTAATTTCAACGTATTTAGAAAAAAATTTCCAGAAATAGGTCATGTTGCCCCGGTGTACAGGCGCAACAGTTTCTATTGTGCGCCCCGACGTGGTGAGAGATCTCAAGCCAATCTGGTGCTCTTGCAGCTTGCGAACAGCTACTGGACGGCCTGTAAAAGTGTATGGAAAAGTGGAGATACACCTACGCCTCGGTCGACTTGAGTTTAATCATCAAGTACTTGTTGCAGACATTGTGGATGAAGCAATTCTTGGTGTGGACGTTATGAACGCATACGGATGTATAGTCGACTTCAAAATCAATGTCTTGAGAATCGGAGGCGAAGAGGTAATGCTATCAACAATGACGACAGCAGAAAAATCGATAGACGTCATAATCCAAGTGGCCGTAACTGTTCCGCCAAACTCCGAAAGATCATCATGGTTAGAACCGAGGTAGATATTAGGGGCAACCAGTGTTCTATATTCGAACCCCAGGTAGTCAGCACACCGGGCATACTAATTGTCAGACGTTTAGTAAAACCTGACGAAACCAGAAATATACCTATTAGAGTGGCGAATATTTTGGATCAAGCTATCATTTTACAAAGCAATACGCTCCTAGGCAAATTGACTACTGTGGCCTGGGTAGCCGGAATGACGCAACGAAGATCCATTGCTTCGGATAATTCCAAATTACCAGAGGAACTGCAAGAATTATTGAACAGACCTAACGACCTCTCAGGTGGTGAGGTAAAAGAACTCAGACAGTTTTTACAGAAATTCAAAAATTGTTTTGCAGTTCGGGGACAGTCACTGGGAAGAAACTCTCTTGTGCAACATCGCATCAATACAAGGACACAACACAGATACGCCAACCTCCCCGAAGGCCTCCATTATCTAAACAAGAGGAAATGTCTCGGTTAGTACAGAACATGTTGACAGAGGGAGTAATCGAACCATTTTCAAGTGCTTGGTCTTCTCCTGTAGTGCTGGTAGCGAAGAAGGATGGTGGATTGCGTTTCTGCGTAGCCTACCGGAGGTTAAAAGACGTTACAAAGAAAGACTGCTATCCACTACCTCGCGTTGACGATACACTCGACACGTTGTCCGGAGCACAGTGGTTTTCCACATTCGACCTGAAGAGTGGATATTGGCAAGTGGGTCTTTGTCTTCATCAAGAAGACAAGGGAAAGACCGCTTTCTCGACCCCAAGTGGCTTATTCCAATTTAACGTCATGCCATTTGGACTCTGTAATGCACCGGTAATATTTGAAAGATTGATGGACCTGGTACTCCGACGCCTGACATGGAAAACTTGCCTTGTTTACTTAGACGATGTCACAGTCATCGGGAAGACTTTCAAAGGCCATTTGGAAAACCTTAAGGAGGATCTAACTAGACTTCACGGAGCCTAACTGAAGCTGATCCCGAAGAAGTGTTCTCTATTCCAGAAGGAGTACAGTATCTGGGCCATCTGGTTTCGGCAGCGGGTGTTAGCATGGATCCTAATAAAGTAGACACAGTAAGAGACTGGCCAGTGCCGAAGGGTAAACCACTACATGAGCTAACGGAAAATAAACGAAATTTCCAGTAATCGAGGGAGTGTGATCAAGCATTTAGGACTTTGAAAATTGCATTATGTTCGTAGCCAATTCTCGCTTTCCCAGATTCCGAAGGGAAGTACGTTGTGGACACAGACGCAAGCAATACTGGTCTAGGAGCAGTTTTGTCTCAAGTGCAAAACGGTGAAGAACGAGTAATAGCGTATTACAGCAAGACACTTTCTAAACCGGAGAGAAATTATTGCGTCACAAGGAGAGAGTTGCTGGCAATCGTCCGAGCGTTGGAGCACTTCCATAAATACCTGTATGGAAGAGAGTTTTCACTACGTACCGACCATGCCGCGCTTGCATGGCTCTTGAGATTTAAAAATCCGGAAGGACAGTTGGCAAGGTGGCTTGAACGTCTGCAAGAGTACAACTTCAAGGTACAACATCGACGGGGACGCCTGCATGGTAATGCAGATGGCTTATCACGAAGACCGTGCCTGGAAGACTGCCGACATTGCCACAGAAAGGATGAACAAAACTCAAGCGAACATGTTCAAGCCATCACTGTAGATTTCCTGGCAGACGGATGGACAACACAAGACTGTCGACAAGAACAGATGTCTGATGAAGACAGTGGACCGATCGTGACAGCAATAGAGGAAGGTCGCCACCCAGATTGGCAAGATATGTGCCATGGTTCCGAAGTGCTGAAGGGCTACTGGGCACAATGGAAATCTCTCACCTTAGAAAACGGATTGCTGAAAAGGGCTTGGGAAAGTGCAGATGGACGAGACGTGGTCATGCAGTTGATAGTTCCCCGAAATAAATTGCAGTCTGTTTTGAAGTAGATGCATGATGGAACATCTGGAGGCCATCTTGGCGTTAACAAAACCCTTGACAAAATACGGAAGCGATTCTATTGGCTTCATCTTCGCCACGACGTAGAGGAACCGGTTCGGACGTGTGAAATATGTGCTGGAAGCAAGGGCCCACAAACCAGAAGCAGGGGTAAAATGAGACAGTATAACGTTGGACTACCTTTCGAGAGAATTGCCGTAGACATTGCTGGACCATTCCCAGTTACTGACGATGGAAACCGGTACATCATGGTTGTAGGTGACTACTTTACTAAGTGGGTGGAAGCCTACGCAATTCCAAATCAGAAGGTTACCACTGTGGCAAAGCAGTTACTTCACAATTTCTGTTGCCGTTATGGAGCCCCTATGGAAATCCATACGGATCAAGGGAGAAATTTCGAATCAGGAGTGTTTAAAGAATTATGCCGTCTACTCGGAATTCGAAAGACCAGGACAACGCCTCTCCATCCTCAGTCGGACGGGATGGTTGAGAGCTTCAACAGAACACTTGAGGAGCATCTTTCGAAGGTTGTTGACTAGAACCAAACAGACTGGGACCAACGTATACCACTATTCCTCATGGCGTATAGATCATCAGTACACGATACAACCGGCATGACTCCAGCAAAATTGGTGTTTGAGCGGGAGATTCGTCTTCCTGGGGACTTATGTTCGGATCACCTGAGACTCAGTCCCAAGAGCCACAGAACTATTCCTTGCAATTAGAAAACCAACTGCGAGAAATGAATCGCTTGGTAAGAGGACGGCTGAAGATTGCCAGTGATAAAATGAAAACTCGGTATGACATTCGCAGCAATAGTGTGGGTTTCCAAGAAGGAGATCAGGTCTGGTTGTTCAACCCAAAGTGCCGTCGTGGTCGCTCACCTAAGTTGCAAACTAACTGGGAAGGACCGTATGCTGTGAAAAAAAGAATTAACGATGTTGTTTATCGGATTCAACAGGAAGGACAGCGAAAGTTCAAGGTCGTCCATCTAGATCGTCTAGGTAAGTATTACTTCAGAGTCGGTTTGCCAGTTCGGGACGAACAGGCTTTAGGAGGGGACAGTGTTACGACATCACAGAACAATCTACGTGTTTGTCAAATGTGCCAGAAGAATCTCGATGTAACGCGTGTGGCGTACGTGCTTGTCGACGCATTTTCGAGAGGTTTCTCGAAGGCGCCAGCCGCGCGGACTGTGGCAAGGCCACAGTTAATTACGTAGTTCACACAAGCGCTAAGACGCAATTAGGAACATTCTGGTCTGTGACCGCAGGTATAAGTACATGGCGGCAGCGGCCTTAAGTCAGTGTAGTGGCGATATATTTAAAGAGTGGTTCGAGATTATTATCGGGCGAGATTACTGTGTGTGTTCAAGTGGTTATTAGTGAAGTGTTGCTTTTTATAATCGGACGGTATAATTGTAATACAATTGTGTTTAATATTAGTGACATTTCATTGCGTGTGAACAATTTTTATTTGATTTGTTGTAGTAAACTGTGTTGTTAATTACGAACCGTTTTACTGTAAAAATGAAAGCTGGTGATTAGTGATTTAATTGGTGACTTGTATTTATTTTGTTTCCACTGTACCTACGACGATCGTGTAGACCGTCGTAACAATATTTAGGTTGAAGCAATGGTCAATGTTGATGGTAACAATAATTATATTGACCATGGAATATAAATATAATATATTTGTATATTGACCACGTTAACAATAATTATATTGACCATGGAATACATTTAGAGTATGTTGGCGAAAGGTTGGTTACCTGTAACAAAACTTAAAGTAAGTAACAGTTATATATACATAATTAGTACGTAGACTCTTGATGTGGCGAAGCAATTACAGCAAAGAAAGGCATTTTCTAAAGAATTACAGAATGCACTAAATAAAGTATCTCAAGACCACTATATTAAAACAGCAGGTAATTTAAATGCGCAGGTAGGAAACGATAAAATCGGTGGAGTAAAGCAGAGTTTCCATGAACCATTTTTTGTAATGACAATGGAGACCTCCTTGTTGATTTTTGCGCCCACAATAATCTGAGGATAAATCACACTTTCCTTGACCACGACTTTAAGCACAAGTGCACTTTTTAATACAATTTCACAGGGTCACAACGACAGAAATCAATGATAGACTATGTATTAACGAATCGTCAGTTCAAGCCGTACGAGATACTTGACCTACGAACTTTGACCTCAGCCAACATAGGTAGTGACAATGCAATATTGCTTTGCAAAATAAGATTAAAGTATTGCTCACCACGTAAACAAGTCGTTGGCTATATAAGCCAATGACAGCAACAAAGTGTAACATCATAGTGTCCGCAGACATGACAAAGTCAATGGTAATTTCAAAGATCCCATTCGATGTAAACTGAAAATTCGAAGGAAAGCTGTAGATAATGGGCAGATTATGAACTTTTTAGGGAGAGACGTGTCTAGTGAACGAAATACCTATAAAGACGCAAGAATACAGGCAATGAAAAGAGCTCGTATTTCGGATATTTAAGGGATGTCACCTGGAAAAATAAACACCGCAAACTTGAAGGTAAAGTGAAGTTATACAAGGTGATGGTAGGACCAGTAGTGACTGACAGAACTGGCACGATGGCTGACAGTAGCAGAACAAATCGACAAAACGACTTTTATGGACGATAGAAATGAGTACTCCCAGGACAGTAATTGTTGTAACACGAGGCGTGACAGAATACAAAATATAACGGCTACGTCAAATATAGGACTTAGTCAAATTTGTCAAAAGGTGAAAAAGAAAATGGAGTGGCAATTCTAACAGGGCAAGCGATGATAGATTAATAAAAACAATAAGAGATTTTAGACCGTTGAAGAAACGGAATTGTGGCCAACCACAGAAGAGATGGACGGGTGAGTTGGAATCAGTCTGTAGTGAGTCCTCTTAATATGTGAAAAAAACAGGCGATTAAGCCTAGAAGGAGAAATAAATTTAAATCTCCGGACTCTTCATGAAATTTTGATACTAGATTTGAGTACGGTCAGAGATTGTTGAGTTTGAGCGCTTCAATATCGTAACAGTTCCAGTGATAGCTACCTCCCATGACAGCTCTTTAATGTCCCATCACACCATCTGTGAACAACTATTTAGTCACAAGAAGCGTTTTTCGTCCTATACTATCCTGATTTTAGTCTACGTGATTATTTTCTCCTTCTTCCTCTTCTTCACTCCGTGGATTAGCCCCTAGATGACCTGTTCCGGAACTCATCTTCTCATCGGTCTACCAACATGCCTTTACCCGTTAGGCTCATTTTTCAATGCTGCCATTGGTAATTGGTTATTTGGCATGCTGTCACAGCGTTAGCACTCTCTTATCATTGTCTTTAATCTTCTTGTGCAAAAATTCGATTTTTTAGTTCTCGTTTAATATCTCTGAGGCTCGTATGAGTTCTGTAAGTATTAATCTGATGTTACTTAAGGAGCTTACCGGTCTGCTGTAAAACCTCCAACCTGGAGGATCACGGACACTTTGTAGGGTTACCATTCATTAGCCGAGGGGCCCTGGTTTTAGGGCGCCGGAGATTCGCCCTTACACTTCCCATTAGAGATAGATTTCGGTGGCTTTGCAATCGTTATTCTACAGCTGAACAGATTTAGCGTTTACAGTATCCGCCAATCGATATCAGCGGACACCGTAAGATCTTCAGCAACTCCTTATAATTAAACAGGAACCGATTGGGATAAAGTGATAAGAAAGAAGTTTAAGGATATATCGGTTAGACAAGATGGGTCGTTGTGAGACATACTTTGTCTGAATCCTCGGGTGAGACTTGTCCGGCAAGGGGTCCCTACCAGTATAGCCGGCCACCCTTTCCTGAACAGTCATCTGCGCCAAACCAATACATGAATTACCCCCACTTTCAAGTACAGCTAAGAGAGCTAAGTTATCTAGAGAGAAGAGAGGGAAGACAACGTTATAACGTTCACTGTCTCACTTCCATATTATTTCCCTCTCTGTCACACACATGCTTCCATTGTTCTCGCCAGTCATGCTGCAGCCGATGTTTACGCTATGAAACACTGCAGAAAACTATTCTGCGCATGTGCGAAATGAATGAAAATTTTGTTAGTCTCACAACGAGGTGTTTGTCTTCTGCGCATCGAGACCGGAGTGTTCAGTGCCTCTAACTACGCTACCGTCGGGATAGCCATTAACTTCATCAGAGCACTGACAGTGCTGCGATTATTTTATGTTTCAAAAATGAAAAGCTAACTCCTGGAAATTGTGGAGAACGTCTCCAGCTAAAGACATCGACAATTGAAGTGTTCCTTCCTTTTTACTGTTTCAGTCAGTGGGATCAAAGTCTCCCTGAGACTACGCAAGTCAACTGCTGTGAAGGGGACAAAATTGTTTTGTGCTACACTCACTTGTTGCACACACCACTAGTCACTGTGACACCGATTAGCGCTTTCGAACGTACCCGTTCGTCATCAGATCGTAACTGCCACATTCATCTGATGATGAACGGGTACGTTCGAAAGCGCTAATCGCGGTGTCACAGTGACTAGTGGTGTGCGCAACAAGTGAGTGTAGCATAAATTATTTAACCACTAATAAAATTTGTAGTTTAAAAATTGTTTTGTACTTGACGTGTTAAGAAATAATCTATTACAATCAGTCTCATTACCTTTTTGCATTTTTTTTTTTACAATTCATATGCTACGCTAAGGAAATAGATAGTAGCGCATCGGTACTTGATTGTATGACGTCTACGGCGTATATTTACGCGGCAGAATAATGTAACGCTCTGAATGGAAACACTCAGGGATTACAAATAATGTAATCACTACATGGAAACAACATAAAATGCAAACTTACAGTATCTTTTGAAATAAACAAAAAAAGATTTTTAGAGCTGTGTGCTTCAGAACAATGGCAACAAGTCTGTAATACACCAAATAACAATGAAGCATTAGAATTGCTAATAAACAAGATTCAAACTATCAATGAACTTTCACACAAAACTAAGCCAAAAATTCAAAAACCAAGAAAGACCTGGATTACCCCTTCTCTCATTAATTCAGTTAATAACAAAAACAAATTATATAAAGCCTGGAAGAATAGTCAAGACGACTTGCTAAAAAAAAAGCTGTACTTAAATTACGAAAAACGACTTAAATCATTAGTTAGGGCTGCTAAAAATAGGCATGAAGAAAAACAACTACAAAACGCTGATTCTAAAAAATTGTGGAGATATGTTCATCTAAAATTGGATCGTAATTCAAAAAATAGACAAATAAATGATATTTTGATTAATAATAAACTAAACAGCAATGATTGGACAAAGGCTAATTATTTTAATGAATTTTTCAGCACAATAGTATCTAGGCTGAATGAAAGTGCGACTCTTCCTATTCTGCAGCATGAAATACCAGATATATCAATTAATCAGCATACTATGTTTCTAACACCAACAAATGAGTCAGAAGTTTATCAAACTATTCGTGAACTCAAAAATAAACCTGGTGGGTGTGATGACATTCATGCCTATACAGTTAAGCTAGCTGCTCCGTTCATAACTCCTGCTTTCACTCACATTATTAATACTGCTATGATACAAGGTACATGTCCATATCAATTTAAGAAAGCTGTAATTTGTCCTATATATAAGTAAGATGTAAAAAGTTTGGTTAACAATTATCGACCGATCGCAGTGATATCAAATTTAGCTAAGATTTTTGAAAAAAATTATTTTTACCAGATTATTTAAATTTGTAAAGAAACAAAACCTGTTAAGTGCTAAACAATTTGGCTTTCTCAAGAAGAAAGGTACAGATGATGCTATAGCCCTACTATTATGGCGTTAGTTATTATGGCGGTTTAGTAGATAGTGAACATTGTGGTAATTAGTGCAAAGCTGTAATAAGGTGATATTTATTGATGTTTGTCGGGTACATTTAATTTGAGTTATTGTACAAAAGTGGTATGTTGATTTGTAACAAATTTGTAAGAAATTAACGTTTGTAATTAGCGACTTTAGTGGAGTTAGTTATTCTGTTTCCACTGTACAACACGAAGATCTGAGAGACCGTCGTAAAAAATATCTAATGTAGGTTTGTATAGGATTTAACGTGACGGCTGTTAAAACCTTGGACAGTTTAATTATGAGCTCAGTACGTAAAACGTTACGTAAACATGGAACTGCGAATATATTCGTTTGGGAATATTGAGTGTAGTAAACGGGAAAACTGAAATATAAGGAAATTAAATGGCTCACTGAGCGGGATCCCGTGGGAACGAACACGTGAAATAATATTTGTTGCCGGTGAGGGGTGCAGCGGAAGGGGACAACTTTAAATAACACTGTGTTAGGGGCGAATAACTGGCTGTGTATTCTCACGGTGCGAGATGCACAAACAACTGCAGATATATAGAGACTGCAGATATATAGAGACTGCAGATTAATTCAAATGAAAATGTCTTTAATCTCTAAACTTTAATCTTTACGTTTTAAGTTGATTTTTCTTTATTAGAGAATTTTCTCAATGCTGAAGTTTCTCCTATCAATACACTACAAAGACAAATTACATACATTACATATTCAACACATTAAACATATTTCAATTTTTCGTTAAACACATACAAGGAATTTCCCAGTACGCCCAGGCATTCTACTTTGGTCATAATTCTCCATTTTATTCTCAGCGTCTTCTGACTGAAAGCCATACTTGTCCATATGCTTCTGTACACAGTCAATCATTTTTCCTGTGCTTCCTTCTCCTCCTCCTTCTTTCCTTTGGATCCCATTCTGCTTTGGGGATGAAATCCGGTCATTTAGAACGGAGAACGACATGATTCGCTCAAAGCTTTCTCAGCCTGAGTTATGGTAACAACTCGAACAGCTGCACCAAAAGTTATTTATAGAATTGTGCTTCCGGTTTAATTTAAATCTTAATTTATTCTTCAGCGGGCTGTAATACCTTATTCCAGCTTCAGCGAAGATGGGCGCCGTGGTTGCGGCCGAAACATCTGGCATTTCAACGTAATAGGCCACGGCCTAATATTCCGGTAACTATGACAACCCTTTCCGTGAGAGTTCCCGACTAGTAACAGCGGACTGCGATTCATTTCACGGATGTAGTCTGTACTAACAGACAGTTGCTTTTAATATCAAAACTGACCAAGTAACAAAGGGTGGCGTTAACAATGACTCTCTACTGTGCAATCGGCGACAATATTAGGCGTAAGACGGTTTCTGTTTGGTGTAAGGCCGGTTACACACAGGGCGGATTTTCGTCCGCGCGGAAGATTTACCGCGTCGCTCAAAGAAATAGTTGTATTATTCTTCATAATTTTATTCGAGACAGAGATGGATACATGATTGAGGATACAACGTCATTTACAGGGCTGGTTGACATTTAAAGAGAGAGAGAGAGGGTACTGCACGAGGAGGTCTAAAAGCAAAAAATGTGACGAACACTGTAGGCCTAAGTGTTTTGCGTCAAGTGTTAGAAGCGCTTCCTGGCAAATGTCTAAGGTATAAGGACATGTTCTAGTAGCGTTCCTATCTTTGAAGATGTCCAGGGTTTTATCCCAAAGAACAGGCCTTTCTTGAACCAAGGAAATGAGCAATTCGTTGTCTATATTTACGTCACTTATGTTTCACACAAAAAAAAGTAAAATTATAACAACCACTAAAACACACCACAAAACACTTTAAACCAAAATTAAACAAGACGCGCACCACCGATATCGCGTCTGTCTCAAGTTTGGGGATTTTATGTGTGTTTTTTATGTTTATATTATATTTATTGTTATGTGTAAAATTGTATATAAAGTGTTTTTAATATTTTAATGATCGACGAACTTCACCAAGGATATTCCTGATGATGGGGCATATGTCCCGAAACGCGTAGAATTAAATATAGGGAAAAGACCACCAGACGGACAAGAAAAAGGTAAACTATTTTACTAACCAAAATTAAACCACTTTAAATAAAAAATAAAAAGCGTAGCGTACATGGAGGTACACAGCTAGAATGATTCTGAACGGCTGAAAAGTCGCTGGGTGTGCAAGCGTGCATTTGGTCACATACGCCAGTGATTGGACGCCGACGGCAAAACTACCGTCGATTGTAGTGGCAACGGGCGGCTGCACAGCTACCACCAACGCCAAATCTACCGCGCGTTTATTTTTCCGCCTAATGTGTCAGGTCCGATGTAGTTCTTCGCGCCACTGTTGGAATGGCGGCGACGGTAAATTCTCCGCAGCGGATGAATCCGTCCTGTGTGTAACCGGCCTGGTTAAGAGAAACGCACATTAGGAGAGCGCTTCGCTAACGTACAAACACGCACAAGGTCATTTCTACCAAACAAACACAGCTTACTTTAATCTCAGCGGAGATTGTGACGTATTTTTACGCCCGTCTACTTTTAAGCCCATCACTTATGTCACCTCCTATTTTCGTCACTTTTTTTTCAAGGTTTTCTGACGACAACATTTTTCTTTTTCTTCTAACACGAAAATTTATAGCAGTTATTCCTGTTAAAACTTTCTGTCACTCGTGATTATGGAACTAATTTGTTTTTGAATTTTTATAACTGTAATTGTTTTCCCTCTTAGTTTTAAATCAATAATATTCATTCACATAAAGAGTTTAAATTACTTGTTTTGTATAATCTAATATATTGACCTAATGAGCAATTTGACCTTATTTTGTATAATCAAAATTTGTTTGACCTCCACAATTACTAACTTAAAGTGGTAATTACATAGTGATTATGTATTGTTATGAAGATTGTGTAGCTCAGGGTCTTCAATAGAATAAAGTGTTCTGTTTCGCTGCGCTCAAAGAAATTGATAATTCTCAATTAACTCACAATTTTTATTATCACGTCTATAAAGTAATGCTATAGCCTACTTGCGCGCTTAGTAACGATTAATATTGATAAGTATTAGTCAACTAAGTGATATTGATTAGTATTGATTTATATTGATTAGTATTGATTAATGTTGATACTATATTGATTCGACGATTGAATCGTGGAATTTTGTGAAATAAAATCTGCTGATTTAGTTTCGTTTAATTGCGTTCTCCATTTTTGCGTCCATTTTTCAGTGTTATATAGAGAGCTCTGTAGTAAAACGCTTGCTTCAACTGGTAAAACAGTACTAATTATCCTTTATTCATTTTGATTAAAAATGTGACGTTGTTTCTCAACGAATAATAATAAATATTTTAAATCTTTTGACGATTTACACAATTTATTATAAATTTCATTTGAAGCATAAGCTGAACCAAAAACTAAAAAGGATAGTGGGAAATGTTGGTGGGAGGGATTGCCCCCATTGACTTGGGGGGAAGTCGTCCAATTTCCTTAGACTATCAAGCTCCCTCAGATCATCTTTTAACCCATCTACTCACTTTAGTTTGACTCTGCACCTATCTTGACTATCACTATCTTCCTTGTTGGTTCGCTCTTCTGAACACACGAGAACAATTTGTCCACCTCCCAGTTCAACCTTGATGGCTCCATAAACTCAGTGACTGTTGCTCTTCATGTATTTCGTAAATTATGTAGTTCATGGTGAAAACAACTCTCGTATAGGACTGTTTTCATATATAAGCCTTAAAGTCCTCCTAACCATCTACAGAATTTTAAAATGTTTCTGTCAACACCGATTTTGGCGGTACGTTTAGCAATTTTAATTTATTTAAACTTATAGAATTTAAGAAATCGCGCCTCAAACACTCTCGCCTAATATCCAAATGTTTTTTTTTCTAATAAAATCAAAAAATAACTATAGAGACATTCTTTTTTACTTTTTACGTTTCAGGTAAATAAAAAATTTTTAAATTAATACAAACTCATTACATTGAATAAGGAATTCTGTGAAGAATTTGTTTTCAGCAAATTGATGTTGTTAATGTGACTTAAGAAACGAATGTAGGTTTCAAAATTAATTGTGCGTCACTGTGTTTCACTGTAACGAAACAGGAAAAAAATTAAAAAATTATAGTTACTCTAAACTTATTGAAATCCGAATTTGGACGTAATTTTATGTGAACTTTATTTCTTAGTTCCCGTTCTTTTGTGAATTGTACTGTATGTACCTTTATATATGTATTGTTACGACGGTGTAACTGATCGTCGTATGGTACAGTGGAAAACAAAACACAAGACACCAATTACGTCACTTATCACCAGCTTTAATTATCACAATTAAACAGTTTGTAATTAACAAGATAGTTTCTTACAACAAATCAAATAGAAATTATTCACACGCAATAAAAATGTCCACTGATAGAGTATCGCACAATTATAAAACACATAATACTTCGTCACAATAATTACTTTTCACTAATAACCATTGGAACGGACAGAGTAATCGCCCGACAATAACTCGTAACTCAAACTGAACTGAGCGTCGCTGAGTACTTGTGTTTATACCCCACCGAAATACCAGAATATACTGCGCGTCAACAATAAAGGGAAAAATTAGAGCGTATTTCATTGCGGCCGCCTTGACACAGTGCGCGTGACCGCGAGACTTCTGGCCCAGCCTAGCTATGCGTTGAGTATCACGTACGCACACACATTACAGCCGGATTCCACTGGAACATTCGATAAACTTGTAGAACGTTCCGTATTACGTAACACTTTTCCGCATTACGTAACAGTATATATATATATATATATATTTCAATCACTTTCTGCTACAGTCCGTTTCTTGATGTATATAATACTTTAATATTTATAACTAAATTTACCTCAAGATATACTTTTTTCCCTATTAGGAACATGTTTCGACAGTTCCTGTTCTCTCATCTTCAGCCTTCGCCATCTTGTTTCTGGTGAAGTATTTGTGTGTTGTCTTCTGGATGTTATTAAGGTGGTTTGTTGGTCTTTGGTCTTTTAAAGTTGCATTATTGTGTGTGGTTGTGGTATCTGTTTTTGTATTTTGTGTATTTTCGATGTTGATTGCTTTGAATATTGTGTCATGTTTTGTATTGATTTGTATTTGTTCTGGTATTAGTTTGTTTTGTGTTTTATGTTTGTAAATCTGTAAATTTTCCCAAATGTTCATTATGGTGCCTTTGTGTGGTATATGTTTTATTAGTGTTACATTGGTTATGTCTGGGAATTCATGTCCTGTGTTTATTGCATGTGTGGCTAAATTGGATTTATATATATTTGGTTTTTTGTATGCATTTAGGTGTTCAAAATAACGTTTTTTCAGCTGTTTTTTTGTTTGTCCTATATAACATTTATTCCAATCTTGTCATTCAATTTTGTATATACCGTTGGTTGTTGTATTATCTTTGTTGTGTGAGCTATTTAGATTTTGTAATTTATTTTTATTAGTTTTGTATGCTATTTTTATATCTGTGTTTTTAAATAGTTTTGTTAGTTTTGTCATTTTATTATTTATATATGTGAATGTGGCCCATTTTTTGTTGTTGTTATTATTTATGTGTTGTTCAGTTTGATTAATTCTTAATTGTTCAGTTTTTATTTTGTATTTGATTTTATTTTCTATTTTGATCATAGTATTTTTATTGTATCCATTTACATAACCAATTTGGTATATTATATTTCTTTCTTTGTCAGTTTCTTGTTTGTTTAGGGGTATTTTGTACATTCTGTTAAATAACGAATAAAATGCTGCCATTTTATGTTGTGGTGGGTGGTCAGAATGGTTAGGTTAAACTTTAAAAGACCAAAGACCAACAAACCACCTTAATAACATCCAGAAGCCAACACACAAATACTTCACCAGAAACAAGATGGCGAAGGCTGAAGATGAGAGAACAGGAACTCTCGAAACATGTTCCTAATAGGGAAAAAAGTATATCTTGAGGTAAATTTAGTTATAAATATTAAAGTTATATATATATATATATATATATATATATATAAAATGTGCATACGAAAACACTTCAGCTGTTGTTTTCTGTTAAAAAACGATTCAAATCGATTTGATCCGGTTCAGTTGAAATACTTATTTTGTATTTTCAGTTTCACGTAAATGTGAAACATGATGGACACTTAAATCCAAGGTTCAACGCAGAGCATCGAGAGTAATATTACACGTCGCAAACACCTACAAAGTGAATGGAAATACGTGAAGCGAAGGTTGTCAAAGTCAGACGAATGCAATCTAAAAACAAACACGGGTGTGGAAAGAGTGAGCTAGATAGAGGGGGAGGGAGAATGCAGCATTTGAAAACAAATCGTGAATACAATCGAGAAAAACCTAGTAACACAAACAAACAAACAAAGCAGTCTGGTCTATCGATGACACCTTTGATCAACACAGACAATAAAACCACCGCATAATCGTCAGTACGGTGCAGGTAACAAAGGCATAACGTGTTACGGTATAAAAAACAGTGATTGATGAGTCGTTTACACGAGCCAACTGCTCAAAGCGGACTCAACGTATTGTTCCATTTGTTTTGATTTCGAACAGTATTTGTCTCAGCGAACGCAAAGGCATTATGTGCCAATATTGAAACAACTAATTAGAACAGTTAATTAACTACTGATAATTGACTACTGAACAGGTATAACATTTGTAAATATTTATCTCTGATATAAAGCAGTAGAGGGAAAGTGAGTGTTCGAAAACACTTCCGGGTTCCGAACGAAAACACTACCGGGTTCCAGTTCATGACGTCATAGAGGCACTGGCAGCTGGTGTCCGAGCTGTCCATGTGACGTCACTGTTTTGTGTGTGTGTATGTATGTGTGTGTATGTGTGACTGAAACACTTCCGTGTTCCAGTTCATGACATCACACAGAGGCCCAAGTCGCTGGCGTCCGTATGGCTAAAACCTGTTTCAAGACGTCACGGAGGCCGTGGTTTCTGCATGTCCAAAATTTGGTAGCCGAAAACAATGTGTAGCGGATGGGGGTACCCGGAATTCGGCGGTTGCCCGGACGCGCAGAGGCGATGTCATCGGGTACCGTTACTCGAAATTTTGGGGGTATCGGGTACCGTTACCCGAAATGTTTAAATCAACGGATGGGGGTACCCGAAATTTGTGGGTACGCCCTAACCGGGTTCCAGTTCATGTATTCTGCCGTTCACATACCACATCATCGAACAACATGATTGAATTAGGTACAATTTCGTGCGGAGGTGGTACTTTATCGTTTTCACTGTATGTGAAGTACGTCATTCCTTCGTCAGCGAGAGCGTTAAAAACGTCTTCCAACATACGATATTTTGGTTGAAATAATGATTTGGAGAACACGTACAGGTTCTGAAATCGCAGTCCGTTTGAATCGAATAACATGTTAAAGGCAACGTTTGACTTCCCGCTACATGACCCGCCGCACACGATACATCGAACTGTGTTTGGAAACAGTGGACTGTGTTTATTATATGCAACTTCACCGTTGTACTTAGCAGAGTCTACGTTCTTAACATTCAACTTTAACGATTGTTGTTCAATCTTCATCTTAACTCGTTTACGTTCGGTTAAATACTGTGGTAATGCTATTATATCAGATCTTTTTTATGTATCCACGAATCGTGTTTACCGTCAAAGCCGAGCCAGCGCACTCGCACGCGATCACCTTTACGTTGTAATATTTTCTCAACGAGATACACATCACCAACGCTGGTTTTACTCAATTCTTGTTCATAAAACCCACCTTCCACAACGTCACCCGTATGATCTTTCAACAAGTACGTAACCGGTACGGTTGGCTGAACTCTGTGCACTGTATATATCTCGTTCGTCCAGTTTGGTGTATAACCTTTAGCGAATGTGATTTTGTATTTACTGATACGCACTCGATCGCCTATTTTAAACTTATGTTTCTTGCTCACTTTCCGCGGTACGGTATTTTTTCTTATTCGTTCCAACACAATTTGCTCGTTGCTCTTGTCGACTTGTCGCGGCTTCATCTCTATAGTTCTATGCACTCTGTCGTTGTATTCCATCACCAGTTTAGGCAAAAGCGACAACCACCGATAATGGCCTTGCTCGCTGAACGCGCGGTACATGTTCGTTTTCAACGTACGATTAAATCGCTCTACGATGGACGCTTTCTTCTCGCTATACGTTGAATAGTGTTTGACGTTGAATCTCTTTAGTAAAGCTTGTACGGTAGTGTTAAAGTACTCTTTCCCCTTATCCGTTTGCAGGTATTTCATTTTATTTTTTACAATTATTGGTTCGAGAGCATGTGCTACTTCAACACCCGATTTAGTTTTTAAGGGAATCGCATATGCATACTTGCTAAATGCGTTTATTACCGTCATTAGATATTTGTACCCCTTGTTCAACTTGGCATGCGGTATCATTTCCACCAAATCCGCTTGGTAGAGATCGTGTAACCCCTTCACCTCCACCGCACGTCTGGGAAAGTTCCTTCTCACCGGTCTGTGCAATTCTTTTGCAATAGTTTTGCGTACGTTTTCCATATCGCCACCCGAAACGCGAATCGCAAAATTTTGGTACGAGATATACCGTTACGTTTTCACTGAACCTCACCGACTTCATCGTCGTTACTGACAGTGTGTTGCTCCTGCAAGCGAGTCTTATATCAACGTATATCGAAAGCATAATTTATAACGGATTTTCTCGCTTGCTGAATTATCTCGCGTCTGGGTTGACAGAGTTTATAATGACCGTACGCCAGTGTTGTTTCACCGTCATCCAAGACATATCGTTTGTCATCGTATGGTGACAGCGATAATTTTGTAAGCTTTCTTGTGTATATGTTATGTTTTTCGCTTTGGATAGTCTGCGCCGTAGTATAAGTTTGAGAAGTGGTCTTTACACATTGTTTATAAAGTTGATGTTTCAACTGTGTAGCTATCGCGGAACGTGGCACACCTTTTGCTACCTTTTTCTCTTTATCGTTTGCCGTAACGAATGAATAACATTTTGCGCGCAACCCGACAAATTCAAGTATCGGTATTCCATTTGTTTCGTCTTTAAAAGTACCCAACTTTTTCTTGTTTGTTTCACTATAGCACGGATGTGCCTTAGGGTACTCCGACGTGTCAAAGAGTTCGAGATGCTCCTCCATGTCTTTGTACACATCGTCGGTGCGAATGTCGTACAACAGAGAGTCAGTGTCCGTCATACATAGACGTGCACGTGACCCGTACGTATTCATCGTGAATCCGTAATGGAACCGATACATAATCAGCTTACTAATATCCAATACACTGAACCCAACGTACAAAGGTCGGTTCAGTGTAATGAATGTTTTTTTCATCGTGAGACCTACCAGGTCCTCGTTATAGATGAAGAAATGTTGTAGCCTGGGGTTAGCGGTTAGTTTGTGAAGTTTCTTCTCGTTTGGAACTAACTTGAAATCGATTCGCTTTCGTACGTTTTCCAACGATTTTCCGTACGGTGCGTTATTCATTAACTTAAAAAAGTCTTTTTCAAAGGTGTTTCTGGCTTCCTTTCGTCGCTCCGTATTAAAATCGATGAAAGGTTTCAACCATACGCACTGTGTGAATGCTAACACACGGTGAATCGCTTTTAACTCCATTCCTAGTTCGAGGTAGAGTTTCAGTGTTCTGTAATGAACAATGTATTTTGTCTTGTCCTCGAGGGACGTTATCAGTTTCTCTACCTTACCGTTACTACACACAAAGTCTTTTAACAGCTTCATGCGATAGCAGTACGGTGAAAGCATACTGTCCGTAATAGTACGCTTTTCAGGTGCTAAAGGGTAGTCACTGTGTAAGTCGTGTAGGTAATGTGGATACCCCAGATCGACTTCCAGGATATAACCGGTGTCACCATCGTCGCGTAACGCGTGCACGTTCAACGTATCGATCACTGTACGTTCCAACCATCGAAAACCGGACAGTGGTAAAGGCTGTGTCATAGCCGTTCCGTACAGGTTGGTACAATCGAGGTAAAGTAAATAGTTGTGCGGCTTGCTTGCGTCATAATCGGGAATGTACGGGTTGTTGGCTTTGGCGTACCTATTAGAAATTGCTGCTAAGCCGCCACGGATACCTCTTTCGATGTACAGGTGTACGTCTATATCGCGGAGTAACTCTAACCTGACTCCTGTCATTTTCAGCATCGCGTTCCACGCTAAACCGGCGGTGGTAAAAACGTTACACGGATCGAGTTCGTAGTACTGCAGGCTCATGTTTCGAAAGTTTTCAAATACATCAGCAAGCAGTAGTACATCCGTTTTTAAATAAAGGTCATGATAATCACCGAACGTTTGCATGTCGAAAGCCGACCAAACCGTTCGAGCGTGCGCGTAATCTTCTTCGTCTATATCCGACTCTGTCAACCCGTTGTAAAAATGTACGCGGTCCGGTAACTGCCTCTCGTCAAATTTTGAATCGTCCGTAACGTATTCGTAAGGGTACACACCTTTACGTAACAGTAAATCAACATTACGCGTCTAAAATTGATTAAGGATTTTAAATTTATCCGCGGATAAGTTGGAGACGAGTTTTTCAAGTGACGCGTTCATGAACCGCAGAGAATCGAGAAACCGGAGCTGACCGAGTGTAACGGAGATGTAACGTTCGCTTGTAGTAGCGATACACGTTATTTCATCTTCCTTGTACTTTCCGAAACCTTGCATCAAATGATGCGAGTCATAGCCACTTAAATTATGGAAAAAAACCGGAACGTGTGTTGGTATTTTGTAATTTATATTACACGCATTGTGAGCAGCGCCTAAATAGTTACCCGTTATGTGGCAATGATTTCGAACCGTGACGTCCGTTAACGGCTGCTTGCACAGATGACAGTGAGTGGCGTTTCGGAATGACCGTTCATCGGCCGCTGTCATTTGGATCGGTTTATTAAACTTTCTATCGAGTCGTTGAACGTCGGCTAAAAGCACACGAAGGAACGTGTCCACCACGTCTTTACCGCGGTATATTACAGGTTCCTTGACGGCGTTTCCCATCCAGTCAACTATCACATAGCAGAAACTGGCTGGTATATGATGTGCCACGTTTTTACCGGTGGTCGGAACAATAAACGATTCGAAGTCAGCGTATACCGTATAAGGTACGCGGTGACAAAGTGAAAAGTTTTTAAAATACATCCACTTTTCGTCCTCGTCAGGAAGTTTTACTTTCTGTACTCCGTGCTGAGAACAGTTGCGTTCGTGTTCTTCAACTCGTTTTCGCGCCGCGTTAGTATCTTTATTGTCCGCAAATCTGTGTAGACAGTAGTTGCAATAAAACGAAGTGCCCTTTCGTTTTGTCAACGACGAAAGCATACGCGAAAGGTTCCGTATGAGGCAGTAGTGAGTAGTGTTCGCGTCGGACAGTAGCAGTAGGTTTACGTGGTACTTTCTACCGCGATGTTCAGTGATACGTAAAGGATATACCTCGCCTTCATAGCCAAAAACGTTAACGGATATGTTTTCGTTTAATTTTTCGAACCGTTTTATCTTATTGAGTGCGACGGGATAAGGAATGTCCTTCATGTTTATTTCTTCTTCGTACGGAAGGTAATGGCTAACGCGATGCGGGTTACACGCGATCGGGTGTATACCAGCGAGCACAGACCACAAGAAACACTTTTCATCGTCTACATTTTTTATATTGATAATTCCTTTCTTACTGTTTGATAATTTCGATGGTGTAGGTAGAAAGCTCGACCCCACAAGAGGGTTGTATTTTGTAATATTTAATTCCACCGACTCGACACCGTTTTCGACCCACCCGCTTCCGTCACGCGTGAATTTGTCAACGGATTCCATTATTTTCTCGCTAGCTATCGAATACTGTTCATCGATATCGTCATACTGTGACTTAAGTTCTGTACGCGATCTGAATACCGCATTACAATAAATATTTTCGGTGTTTATTAATTTTTTAAAAGATACACGAACTGCTAAATACCATTTTATATAATTATTTAATGCTACGGCTTCGCTACACATCTTATCAACAACCGTGTGTTTGTAAACTAATAATACTGTTTGTGTGTTTAGTGTATTGTCAAGTATCATAAATTTTATAGTAATTACATTACCATTGATAGCACGGTGTTCGCTGTTGCTGCCGCTGCTGCTGCTGCTGCTGCTGCTGCTGTCGGTCATTGTGAAAGGAGTGAGGCCGGCTTCGCGTCGTCGGTTCCCTATATAGACAGTCCGGTAACCGGTGACTCTGTCGCCGCGCGCCCTTGACCGATCGGCCTCGCGAGGAGCAGCGGTGCGGGGTAGGTAGTCGTCCGGTCGTGACCGACGACGCGCGTTGCGGTGGGTGGGGTGGGGTGGGGAGTGCGGTGTAGGAAGCCGACGTCCGTGACCGATGCGGTGCGGGGTGCGGGGTAAAGGTGTGGGATGGTGGTGCGGGGTAGGGAGATAGGTTGCAGCCGGTGTCCGTGACCGAGAGGTAGGCGAGGTGCGGGGTACAGGATGCCGGCGACCTTGGCCGAAGCGCGCTCGTTGAGTCGCCTCGCGCGGGATGTAGGGTGCGGGGTACGGGGGGCTGGGTTGTACGACCGGTCGTGACCGAAAGCAGATGGTGGCCCGAGACGACGCAGGGTGGGGTGCGGGGTGACCGTGACCGACGGACTCGAGTGGGGTGCGGGGTGGGGGTGAGGGGGGAAAACCCGGTCGTTGCGGAGCGACAGACAAAGTAATTGAACAAAATATGTAGGCGAGGTGCTGGGTGGTGGTGATGCTCTGGATGCGGTGTGGGGGTGCGGGGTAGGATGTCATCGTCCGGTCGTGACCGAAAGCAGATGGTGGCCCGTGACGACGCGGGGTGGGGTAGGAAGCAAAATTATAGCCGTTACCGTTGCGGTGGAGGTGCGGGGTGCGGGGTAGGGTGTCGTCGTCCGGTCGTGACCGAAGTAGATGACGCTTTAGAAGGAAGGAACGTGGTCGGGGGAAACAGAATAAATACGCCAGTGTTTCCCTGTGCAGTCATCAGTACTCGCCATGGAAGGAATCGTTGCGAACGCGAAGACAGTTGAAAATTTTTTACCAAAAAGAGACTTGTCAAGTCTTTCTTTAGGAGTAAAGTATCATATAATTCACATGAAATTTGTGAAAACGAAATTCGGGGAGTCAGTTGTGGTAGATTTGGAAGATACCGGAGCCTGTCCTCAGCCGGAGGATAAACTGTTCTATGTATACCTACCTAAAAGATGGTGTGACGTATTTACAGAGGAGCAATTGAAAGCTGTGAAGCCTTGTGTGTTATCACTATGCGTAACCTCACACACTCCGCTGGCGAACGAGAAAGTGAGCGTGCAGTTGGATATTGATTATGTGAGTATGATATTTCAGTACCACTAATAATTACTTATACAGAAGTGGTTATGTATTAATTTTTTTCTCTTTTTTTCCAGACCAAATAAACGAGAACAGGATTGATTTATTATAATAATAATAGTATTATAATAACATTAATAGTAAAATGTTTTTAAATGATGAAGTAGACTTCTCTATTTTTTTTGTCGTTTTTTAATGTTAACTGTTCATTTTCAGAGAAAGAACAAGGTGTTGCTTGGATCTAATATTGTAGAAAAACTTTTGAACAGAGAAATAAATGGTAATAATAGATTATATTGTCAATGCGACATGATTAAATTCGATTATAATTTTAGAAATAATCGTAAGACACTGAGTAGATGGATATCAATACGAAACGAAAAGAATATTTACAAAATGAAAGTATTTATTCGTAAAGAGTTTTTCAAACTCTTCAAAACATCAATTAGTTATTGTAACAACCATAATATTGAATATCTTCAAATAAAAGATTTGCTAATTGCTAAAACAAAGCTGGTTAATCAGATATACTATATGATGTATAATTTTACTGGTACAGCGTATACCTCGCTGGTAAAAAATATGAGTGGTCAAGGCATGACTCTAGCGGATGTCCGCTTCGTAACCGTTGTCGCGTCTGTTGTTATCTAAGATATCAAAATGACTTTAATTCAGAATACATGTTTTTTTTAATACCACACTAACTATCATTTGATGTGTCTACATTCTTTTGTATTTGATCAAGTATTATTAATTGTAGGAAATTATATTCTGTTTTTAATTATTAAAAAACGTATGTGGTTTATAACATAAAAAGTTGAGATAAACAATCATTAAAGTGTTAATTATATTTTATGTGTAATTAAATTTTTTTAAAGATTTCTCTCATAGTTACAGAAACCTTGTTTCGATGTTATGTGTTTGTGCGAATGCGAGGGAGATGTATGTCGTTCACCACCATATGGTGACCACTGTAACATTCTGAGTGCTTGTGAGTGGAGAGAATTTACACTCTGAAGAACAATTGTTTTAAAAAATTATTTTGACGAAAAAAATGTAATTGGTTAAGGCATAATTCCACTGGATGTGCGCTTTATAAGCGTGTTACTTCTGTTATTATCTAAAATACTAAAAAGAGTTGAATTCAAGGTTTTGGTGTACCATTTTACACATGTAGCTAACACCATATTAATTATCATTTGATGTGTGTCTACATTTAGTATGTTATTATTAACATATTACACATCAACATTGTAATATTGTAATTTATTAATTATTATTATTATTATTGTTAGACATATAAGGCTTGTTTTGGTTGTAGTAAATGTAATTATTATTTTGTTAATTGTGTGTGTGTGTGTGTGTCTGTTTGTGTGTGTGTGTGTGTGTGTGTGTGTGTGTGTGTGTGTGTGTGTGTGTGTGTGTGTGTGTACATATATAGAGGGAGAGAGAGAGAGACAGAGAGAAAGAGAGAGAGAGAGAGAGAGAGAGAGAGAGAGAGAGAGAGAACCTTCAAGGCTGCAAAAGAGAGAGAAAGCGAGAGAGAGAAAAGATTATTTTGTATAATTATGTAAATATATATATATATATATATAGCCTATATAGATAAAGTGTCTATTTTGTTTAGTTATGTATATAGAGAGAGCGCGTATGTTTTGCTCAATTATAATTGTCTTGTGAATATAGAACGTGTCTATGTAGAGAGAGAAAAAACTTATAGCTTATGATTTGATTGTAAAAGCTTTCGATATTATTAAAACTTTTATATATAAACCATAACCTATGTTATTTTTATTATTATACCCCTTATACAAAACAATTATTCCTATCATACTTGAATAAGCGCAATAGCAGTAGAGATGTATGTCTCTCACATGGAATGTAACAGCAAAGAAACCGGTTTTTATAGTAGAGAAAGAGCGCTGCAACTTTCAACAGGTTGCCTGATGCAGCTCAACGTCAACCACACACACACACACACACACACACACACACACACACACACAGCTTTATAAAACACGGACGCCAGCTATCAGTTCCTCTTTGAATACATTAACTGAACGTGGCAGTGTTTCACACACACACACCGCTTGTACCAGCTTAGATGCTGTTTGACTGGTTTACAGGCGAATCGTCACAGGAGTAAATATATTTATTCAGTTAACAATTTTAGTAACGCATAATAAGAATATATGTTTTCTAAACAGTATTGAAATCGATGCATCTGTTTTATATTAACACAATATAAACATTATAATAATACAATATCCGGTTTTGATTACCGGAGGAACCGCGTCGGGATGTCATTAATCACCAAATTTCGGAACCCGTCAGGTACCTATTGCCCCAAATTTTAACCGATCAATTTCGCGTAACGGTACCCCCCCCCGCCCAGAGTTTAGACATACAAAACATGTTTTAGGGTGTACCCCCCCCATCCGTTGATTTAAACATTTCGGGTGTTAAAATTCGGACACCAAAAATTTCGGGTAACCCCATCCGTTGATTTAAACATTTCGGGTACTAAATTTCAG
This sequence comes from Magicicada septendecula, assembly GCA_034769895.1. Taxonomy (NCBI): domain Eukaryota; kingdom Metazoa; phylum Arthropoda; class Insecta; order Hemiptera; family Cicadidae; genus Magicicada; species Magicicada septendecula. The sequence goes on from CM068369.1 coordinate 584,511,460, forward strand.
ACACCAAAAATTTCGGGTACCCCCATCCGTTGATTTAAACATTTCAGACATCACGCCCTCTACGTCGTCGTCACGTGGGCGTACCCACAAATTTCGGGTACCCCCATCCGTTGTTTTAATCATTTAGGGTACCAAAATTCTGACATTAAAAATTTCGAGAGAGAACGATTATTTTGTTACATCAAAATAAACCAGAACGCGGAAGTGTTTTAACATTCGGACACCAGCTGCCTCTGTCTGATGTCATGAACTGGAACCCGGTTAGGGCGTACCCACAAATTTCGGGTACCCCCATCCGTTGATTTAAACATTTCGGGTAACGGTACCCGATACCCCCAAAATTTCGAGTAACGGTACCCGATGACATCGCCTCTGCGCGTCCGGGCAACCGCCGAATTCCGGGTACCCCCATCCGCTACACATTGTTTTCGGCTACCAAATTTTGGACATGCAGAAACCACGGCCTCCGTGACGTCTTGAAACAGGTTTTAGCCATACGGACGCCAGCGACTTGGGCCTCTGTGTGATGTCATGAACTGGAACACGGAAGTGTTTCAGTCACACATACACACACATACATACACACACACAAAACAGTGACGTCACATGGACAGCTCGGACACCAGCTGCCAGTGCCTCTATGACGTCATGAACTGGAACCCGGTAGTGTTTTCGTTCGGAACCCGGAAGTGTTTTCGAACACTCACTTTCCCTCTACTTAAAGCCGATCAATAAAATTTAACTTATCCTTCGTCATCTTCCTCTTCTTTTCTGCACCTCACTCACTAGGCTTACAGCCTGTTCCGTCTTTCTGGTCATCTTCTACTGGGTCTACATCTTACTTCCTTCGGTCTATAATTAATTAGACGGTTTTATTATACAGTAATCGCTCGTCCTGTCTATCTGGTGTTTCCATTGCAATGAGCACTGTTAATCCTATCGTTAAGCTGTAGGCCTATATCTCGAACTTGGCCCTTACATTTTCGTTCCTAAATTGATCGCGGAGGGAACAACCTTTCAAAGGTTTTGTAAAATATGTAAAAACACTTGGTAAGTTTCACAAATTTTTTTTAATTAACTCTGACAGCTGTTTCGACTAGCTAAGCTATTGTCAAAGAGGCGAGTGAATGAAATTACTGAACACAGGATGTTAGTGGAGTGTAGGTGGTGAACGCATTCAGTAATTTCATTCACTCGCCTCTTTGACAATGGCTTAGCTAGTCGAAACAGCTGTCAGAGTTAATTAAGAAAAATAAATAAAAAAAATTTGTGAAACTCACCAAGTGTTTTTATATATTTTACAAAACCTTTGTATTAATATGTTTCACCAAGTGCCCAACGAGTCATCAATTAATATCGTGAACAACCTTTCACTCGCCTCAGGGACTTCATAGTTACGCTGTATACTATGAGTATCTTGTTTCAGCAACGCCCATGTCTCACACACAGGTTAACGCGAGTGCTGCAATTACCCTATAAAACTTCAGCTCTGTCTCTCTCTTGTTGTTTTGTTACGTGGCGAGGGTGTCTGGTGCCACACGTCAGTCGGTTGGTATTTATAACACACGTCGGCGGTGTGAACCTCGCTCTTTTAACTGAGATTATACCCTAGAACGTTAAACTGTGACACCTGTTCTATAGGTTGCCGTTGAACACTATCTCCTAATGAACTGTCCACTTTCCTTTGAAAGCCATGACCTTGGTCTTTTTCAGGTATTGTCAAATTATAAACCTTACTTATAAGGCCAAGCGGTGCACAGCAAATTGTAGGCCATCCTCCGTCTTTTGTAAATTTATGTCCAATAATGGTAAACTATATCCAATAAATTATGTAAATTAATGGTCCAAGCCAATTTCGGGATTTAAAACGTTCTTCCGTTGCCACACACATACACACATATATTATTATGACATCACAGAACAATCTACGTGTTTATCGAATGTTCCAGAGTGATCCGGAATGTAACGTGTGTGGCGTACGTGCTTGTTGACGCATTTTCTAGACTGTGCCAGACTTCGCTCGATCACACGGACTGTGTCAAGGCCGCAAGTAATTACCTCGTAACTATACTGGCGCTATCGTACATTATGGAATAATCTAGTAATTTGAGTACTGGTATTTATACCGCTGGTATTTATATTAAATTATATATATATTAAGTTATGAATTATGAATAAGTTATAAAAGAGGACGTGCGTGCGTGTGAAATAATAAATAATACATGTCGTTTTTAAGAATATATTTTATATATTTACACTGTTTCAACAGAATTAATTGTCGTCTTTCAGAATACACAAATTAATAAAATTTTGTTACTTTTATTTTAAGCTATTTTATTAATTTGTGTATTCTGAAGATGACAGTTAATACTGTATTGTTGAAACAGTGCAAATATCTAAAACATATATTCTTTTTCAGTTGTGACTTTACAACTCATGATACTGCCGGAATTTGTTGATTATTAGACTATTAAGCTCATGCCTGTAGCCTAACTGATCAGTTACACAACTGCAATATGTTTTGCTAAAAAAATATCAGCTGTAAAGTAACTTCACTAAGCTGGTGAAAATGACTTCAATTTCAACTGTACGATGGTAGCGTTCAAAGAAAATAACGTGCACTAAAAGTTTCAATATTTTCTGAATTCTTTTAATTAAAAATCTAATTGCTATGTGTGTGTATCTTGGTAAGAGGGTGCAAAGGGTTGTTTAGAATCGATGTGGTGATGTTTTCAATACGACTTTACATCAGTGTCATAGATTTGTTTCATTTAGCGTGTTTTTGAGCGACCCGAGGTCTAATTGGATAACGATTCCAATTAAACACTGACTGAACTGACAGTTGCTGATTATTCCCCACAGTGGCACAAATTACAAGCGAGAGCAAATCACACTGTCTCTTGCCCGTTCCCTTTGATGGCTTTCTTTCTATCGTCACTCGCGTAATTACGCAGCGGTGTAATTATTATTTTTCTTTTACCACTTTATTTGTAATTGACAGCTAATTAATTCATTTATTCTTTTTCTACTGGTGTTTTAACGCAGTATGAGTTTCAGCTAGTAGGATATCCAGGTGAGATGAGCAGGACATGTAAAAAGAATGAATGAGGAGGATGTTCTTAAGAGGATTATGAAACGCACACCAGAAGGAAAGAGAGGACGTGGAAGACTACAATGGATTGATGGAATCCTAGAGGATGTGAAAGTGCTTGGAGTGAAAAATTGGTGGACACTGGCTAAGGATAGGGAAGTCTGGAGGAAAATCCTGAGGGAAGCTGAAGCCCACGGTGGACTGTGGAGCTACTGATGATGATGGGTTTAAACCTTTTCAACGATTTTTTTCAGCCCCTCGATTACACAGTCTTCTCCATCTTCTTATTCCTCTAAGATCTTCCTCAACATCCTTGATCTATCTATTCTTTGGCCTTCCTCTTGATCTCCTACCTAACTGGCCTCCATTCCAGAATTTGTCAGGGGTTTACGTGTTATCCCATCCTCATTGTGTGTCCCAGCCAGTGGCGGATTTAAGATTTTTGAGGCCCTAGGCCAAGTTTTCTTACCCCCCCCCACCGGCAGTGACTTTGAAGTAATATATGTACTGGAGAAGTAATTTGATGTCAGATTGATACTATCAAATTTAAAACCAGTAGGCTACTATAAAAAAACGTGCTTTCATTTAGCAAACTTTTTCAAAATATTAAGAACCATGCAAAAGTTATTAATGGTCTGATCGTCTGCAACCTCTGCTGCAGAAGTACTGTACTTGGAACATTGAAGTCTGTTTCTGATACACGTTTAACTGCAGGGCTATCATTATAAACGCCCCCACGACACAAAGCTAAAAACCTTCTTTACATTCAAAACAAAATAAAAACATAACCTCAAATTGCAAACCGTTCAGTCACAACGCAGATAAACAATGATAACAAACAAAGGTGGTATCACGGTCGTGTAAATTTGGGGGCAACATAGCGGACGTTCAAAATATGCATGCGCAGATTAGTTTTCAAGGATGTCAACGTCTTAAAAATAAGCGCGCAATATTCAAATAAGAACTGTCTTCCATTTGTATTACTAACAAACATTGATCACTTAACTTCAAAAAAATCATATTTAAATAAATCAAAGTGCCTCTACTTTTATAAAAATACTTCTGTTAAAAATAAATATCTGTAAATTGCGGCCCCAGGTCACGGCCTAGTGGTAAATCCGGCACTGGGCCCAGCCAGTCAATCCTTCTACTCTTTATAAACCTTGCTATGTCAGTTAGTGCTTTAAATTACATATTTCCTGATTCCTTTGTATTCCCTATGAGCTTTTGTTATTTTGCACTAGTGCAAAAATTTATCTCCGTCTTTTTCGTTCATTCTTAGATACTGTTTATTTTTTTGCTAATTCCCAGGCTTTACATGCATATGTTACCACTGGTCTAATTATGTTTCTGGATATTTTTAGTTTAGATGGTCTGTTCAGTGCTTTCGACTTCACTAATTTTGAGTAAGCGTAGTAACGCCGGCTACCACTAAGATTTCTGGCTTGGATATTGGATGTTGCTCAGACTATATAGGAAAATTCACTGGTTTGTTCAAGCTCATGATTTTCTCATTGTAGAAGTTGTTTATTGAACGGCGTGCTTGTTATTTTCAACTAAACCTATTTCGTTTTATTATCATTTATTTTCAGTCTACACTCCATTCCCCTGGTATCTATATTAATTACAGCTTCTTTCAAGGAGCTTTTGTTTCTACTTATAATGGCTAATCATCAGCGTAACCAAGAATTTGTGTGGTTTTTATTCCTACATATCCCTTAAGTTCCATCTTGTCCATTTCTGCTTCTAAAAATTAGTTAAAGAGTAAAAAGGACAGTGCATCTCCATAATTCGTTTATTTTTAAATTTATTAGTATTAGATGTTATTGCGTTGTTAGTATTATGTTATTATTTAAATGTTAGTAACTTATGTACGGTAGCGAATGCTGGGTACTTACAAAAAATGTCATAGCAATAAATACGCATTGAAAATGAAATATTTGTGGAGTATCTGGACAGCACGCCAGACACAGGATCTCCAAACTAATTCGTAATTGTAGACCGACAGATGGAAGAAGTCTATGGGTGCTAATCTCTCCAACCACTATGACCCTATCCCACCCAATTTTAAGTAATCTCTATCTTAGGCTTTAGGCCCGCTTACCCATCTTACAAGTATGTAAGTAACAATATGGAAAATATATTTTCAAGCTCACAATCACAGAGTACAGTATTCGAAACATTTACTAAGTTTGAGGCTTTAAGTTTAAAACTGATTGTAAGTAAATCAAATATATTTAACCTCTGTCTATGTTCTTGTCTATATTTTTGCCAATAAACACGTCTCTTTTTTTTTTAAATTTTCCTTTGTTTCTTTCCCATTCCCTATTTCCTTTAAGCACTGAAATTGATTAGAAAATGACATCTATAATCTATAGATTATAGATTTGTATATTTCAAACACAAAAGTCAGTAAGTTCTTTGTTTTTTTGAATATATAAAAAAAGGAATGCTATAGTTTCAAGTATGCTAAGTGTATATAGTTCAAGGGATGCCATAAAAGTGTGAGCTAGGCAATCGTGCTGGCAAGAAATTAACACATGAAGGTTAGTTATATAAAGTTTATTTAAAGTTAATTAAAAATTATTTTACGTTACCACACGAAGTATACGTTTATCTACATACGTTTATTGATCATTTTTCCGGCAGTTTAATGAGTAGACTCATTTCGGAAGTTTGGCACCGAATTTAGGAAACACTCTTAAAACATAAGATGAATAAAAGGAGACGCAAGAATCTTCTCTTACGAATGGAAAACATTTAACACACAACGACGAAGTCAAGATGAGAAAACAGCTGCCAGAATGTATTGCGCATTGTCTGCTTTACACAACGTATAAGCGTGTGTGTTGTGTTGACACTCGTGTTGTGTTGACAAGCTTTACTTTTGTACAGACAAGCACCTACAACGTCCTTTGCGTCAAGTTTGTTTTCAACGGACGTGAATTAATTCCGAAAACTTGTTTTGCCTCTCGAAACTCTTCAATTATTACTTCAATTAAAACAAACGATGAATTGTCTTGCCACCTTTCACATTTACCTTATTTCAAATCCGTCCTGTGACTTCGTTGCGTTGTTTTTGTTGTTACGCGTTTCGGGAACTATGTCCCATCATCAGACGTATCACTCGGGAAGAGATAGTCAAATATTAAAATTCATAAAAGTACATTATTTAAACACACGTGTTTGACTCGGTGCGCACCGTGCAACGTTCGGTCGGACTCGGTGCGCACCGAGTCAAACACGTGTGTTTAAATAATGTACTTTTATGAATTTTAATATTTGACTATCTCTTCCCGAGTGATACGTCTGATGATGGGACATAGTTCCCGAAACGCGTAACAACAAAAACAACGCAACGAAGTCACAGGACGGATTTGAAATAAGGTAATTTATTATCAAAAACGTGACTTGGACCATAATCGACAATGTTTAAACTTTCACATTTCACTGGACTATATCAACAGTTAACAACGGACAGTTGACGCGCATTCTCACTTTATTTTGGTGGTTTCTTTTGTAGAATATACTTTAACTGTGAACTTTGCTTTACGGGAAATTTGATGTGCTATAACTGCGGCATTATTTTCTTTGTATTGCATATACAGAATTTATTTCACAGCAGTGTACTGTAAGAATGTAAACGAATCAGATGTTAATGGAACGAGCGCAGCGAATTCTCAGTTTCAACTCGACCTTTAGCATATGTCTGTCTGTCTATCTATCTGTGTCAGTTTGAATGCGTCAACTGGTTTTTGTAAAACGCACCACCCGTGTCCAAACCTTCGCCCCACAGAATCTTATTACAGTATATTAAAGATAGACCTCCCCCCCCCCCCAAATAGAGGACAGGATACAAAAACGTGAAATGTTAAAATTTTAAAAAATAGCAGATAGCTTTTAAATGTGAAAGGTGAAGAGGACAGAATGGTTGGCGCTGTTAGATAGAGGAAAGAAAATTTAATTAGTCACTTTCCGAGAAAGGACGGTTCATAGAAAACGCCCGGTTCATAGGAACAATCTGACCGCTACGCAATAACAAATAGCTAAGCGAGCTAGCTTTGTTTGTTCCAGTCAGCTATGTAGGTTTGCAAACGGCTGATAACAAATTTACCGCCAAAACGCATTAACGTAAACGCATTTATACTGAAGGCAAACGTAAAGTTAAACACGTGTAACATCTGCACGCTACTGCTGAGAGAAAGTTACGCTAACAGAATACGTAATACGTTACGGATACGTGTGCTTCAGAACGCCTGTTGTGTTTACACTGCGAATTGGTTTTGTTTGGGGTTAGGTTTGATCTTCGCAATTCGGGGTCGAGAAACAAATCAGATGTATTACCGAAAGAGGTACATACAATGCTTTGTTATTATTCAAAGAACTGGGGCAAAATTGTATTTCCCTGGCCTCCTACTGATTGGACCGAGGTCAGTTGCGACCCAGATGGAAATTCGAACCCGGTCAATTTCGACCCGGCTAATTGCGACCGGAAACACTGTCATATAAACTACAGACGCAGACTGTGTCTATCAAAGGCTGTGAAGAGATGAACTGTCACGGCTTGGAATGCTAATTCGTAGGTACGGCTGTTTCCAATATTGTTGCGACCAATTAAATTTCTTTTTCCAAATTTACGTCCTGCATAGTTAACCCACATGTGACAGACATCTGCGCTTGCCCTACACAGGCATAGAAACAGTCGCCTATCGATTTGCGGCTTGCTAAGAACGTCACTCATGTTTCACAGACACCGAAACACAGATCGCAGCGCTCGGACCTTTAACGAGCCGTTTCTGCTTGATCAGAGGATATCACCGTGGGTCCACCACGTAACAAAAATTATAATTATCTGCACCAATATTAACACATTTTGTCACACCATGACTAGCTGCATAACTCAATAATTGCGGGGACACTTCATTCACAACAGCTCTACCGATCAGTATAATATGCATATTAATTTCATTTCCCACTGTACAGTAACTTTATCCAGTACGCCTGCATCTTCTATTAAAGGTAGCTTACTCTATAATTCAAGTATAACATTTAAAGTATGTTTTAGTTCGATAAACAGGCGTATTGTTAAAATATGGACTAGTATTTAAGTCTTAGTAATTAAATTTGAAGTGTTTTTTTTTTTATTTTCAAGGTCCGGCAACTCAAAGATATGACACAGTGAGGGTGTCCGGTTTCGCCCTTCTTTAAGTCCAGCACTGTGTTAAAACATTCTCTTGCCCTGTGGTAAATTCAATCCTTTCGATCGGCTGAATCGCTTAGGTTTCACATGCTAACAACCGCTTCACGAGAGAGTAATATTCTTGTATGTGAAAAACTCTGAAGTAACCTGAACATCAAGTCTTGACATGACAATGGTATTGAACTTACATACAAAAGAATGTGTGGTATTTACCCGCAGTAAATTACACTACACAGTAAACTCCCTATTATCCACGGAATTGGAATTGGAACCCGATCGCCGCGGTTTACCGAATTCCGGGGATAATTCAAAATATGTACAAAAAATGCAGAAAATACTTTATGAACATTACCTGTTTTTTTTTTTTTTTTAATAATACAGTAAATCCGTTAACACGCTTGTCAAAAAGACCTCGTGAACACCGCGTATTAAGTATAAAAACTATGAAGACCTCTGTATAAAAAGTAGAAATATACATAATGTCCCATGAGGAATGCACTTACTTCAGGAATGCATTCTACAGGCAGTCCGGAAACGTTTTATTTTGTATGTAGCCTATTGCTTGCCAAATTTTCTGCTGCAAGGCTAAAAGTAAGCCCTACTGAAATTCTTGAAATTTAAATTAAATGGTAAATTTTATGGTTTTATATGGTTTTTGAACAAGAAGAATTGAAAAATGAAGTTTTCAGAACTGCACCTTGAGTAGCTTTATAGAAACGTTTCGTAAATCTCAAACTATTGGCGGTGAAAAACATTTTTTATATTTGATGCGAACTTAGGCTACTTGTTTAAATTGCCAATAAATAAATGTAAATTTCTAAAACAATTTATAAAAAATTTAATTCTGAGAGAATTGATGTAGACCCTACGTAAAGTTAATAAAAAAACAACTTTATAAAAACCAAATCTTACTGAAGAAAAAATCAACAACAAAAACTAAAGAAATTTCTTCTTCTCGTAATGTAGACTAAGTTACTGAACAATTTATTTATTTGTTAAACACAACACTGTATTAATAACAATTTATTCAATTATTTAGAAACGTTAATTTAAGTTAATATTGATAAAATCATTAAAAAATAAAATCAACAAAATTAACTAACTTTTTTTAATAAAGTTTATTGAAAAATGCAGTTGGGAATATTATACTGTTCTGACTCATAATTGAATTCAAATAAGAAAATCGTTGTTTAACAATTAATTTATAATGTAGTGCCTTAATTATTCATCACAATTAACCTGTAATCTGCGATTTGTAGTGTGCGTTTTTTTTTAAAATAACTTCGAGAAGCCATTGCAATTTTCAAATCATGACTACGCAGATATTGCTTTCATGTACGATTTTAGTAATGGAAATTTCTGGGATGCAAAACGTCAGTAGCGACGAAGATTTCCAAACAGGAGGGTACCTCATAAGAAAAATTTCCCTGGTCTTTCAAAATCTATGAACTATAAAAAAAGTCGTAGACAACGAAATTGTGGAGCAGATATTGGAAGTCAAATATTTAGGGGTAACGATAACAAGCTATGGTTTAATAGACAAAGAGTAAGTACCGGAAAACAAAAGCAAACAAGGTGTCAGCATGTACGAGTGATATTATTTGCAACGCTAAATGTTTAAGCTTGGAAACAAAAGCAAGGATATATAAAAGTACAGTGAAGGCCCATCCTGACGTACGGAAAAGAGGTAAGACCAGAAACCATGTACATCTAGGAGACAGACACAAGTTGTTGAGACGAAGGTATCGGATAAGAATGATAGGCAGCACACAGCGAGATAAAACAACAGATGTCGACAGTCGACAAACCTGCCATGTGACAGACATAGTGGTCTGCGAACAGGAAAGGCGTCAACTCTGGAATGACCATGCCGACAGATTAGTCAAGAGGGCCCGGAATAAACGTCCAAAAGGCGAAATACGAATTGGACGACTACGAACGTGATCGGGCGATTGTATTGAGTTTGTTGTAAAAAGGAGAGTATAGTAAATAGAAGAAGAAGAAGAAGCATGAAAATAAGACGCGTTCTCTGCTTGACAAGTGTATTCAAAATAAAATTTAAATTTCCCACTTTCATCACTTCTTCGACTTGGTCTTATATTAATTGCGACGTGTTTTGAGGCTTTCTCCAGGAATAAATGGAAAGCCATTGCCAGGATGGCTAAAACCCTACAACGTTTGTATGGTCATATAAACCCACTGCAGATTTGCCATTAGATTGAGTAGGTTGTAACCGAGGGCGTATGCTTTGAGGGGCGCAAAAACTTAAGAGAATAAAAAATAAAAAATAGTCACGTTGCATTGTACATATACTGTATGTTTTTTCACCTTACCGTTGCCGAAGTCACATGATTTCAAGCGCAAAATCTCTTTCAGTCACAAAGCATTTTTTTAGTGAAACAGTTCATCGCTTTGGAGCTACAAAAGCCGTAAAAATGAAGTCTGAACAATCAACAATTTTTAGTTATTAACAATGGACATGGAACTTATTTGAAACATTTTTATTTTTAACGTTTTGGTTAATTTTATGTATACGTTAAGGAAAGTAAATATTTTTGTAATATTCTCTGTATTTATTATAGTTTGTTTGTCAACGTGTTCATGGTATTGTAATAAATAAATTTACGTGATTAAAATGGAAACAATACGAATTTTTGTTTATACAGCCCACATGTTTCTAAATAATAAGTTGCCTATAATATATGAGCAAATCGTACGTAACACTCGTTGTTTGAGAGGTCGGAAGGTAAGTGATGGAGGGGTCGTCAAAATTTCATCAGCCTAGGGGCTCTAAACCTTAAGTCAGATCCTGGCGATAGGAAAGTAATAGTATCTGATTTATTAATACCTGATCATCCGAAAATTATAAACTGAAGGCGACATCCAAATCTGTATGTCGTATAATTGCTAACATAATAATGACAAACACTAGTAAAGAGACAAAATTAAAAACATGAAAACACAAACGAAACGATCGTGACTGAAAAATTTAACTTTATTTTGAGATAAATCAACGGTGAAATAAAAACAGAAGAACAGTTCCAAGAAATACGTTCGAGGGGGTGTGTGTAAAGCAAAAGTTGTACAACGCCCCCCCAGTAGGGAGAAGGAGTCTGTTTACTGTTGTGAACAACTGCACAGCCGTTTCCTTTGCGCAGTCAAAGACACATACAAACAGACTTTGGTAAAGTCTCTTTTCAATGAAAGTCAATTAGTTGTAAGAGCTGTTTTGCCGCTCAACGCACTCCAGCTGTTACTGCAACAATGAACGTGTCAGTGTTGACGTTTTGACATTGACTGAACTAACATTGACATTGACTATAAGCGCTGCACACGTGTCTGATATATTTTACGCAGTTGATACGGCACAAAGAAACTTGAACCGTTCGAGTTTACGAAAGTTATGATCTTTGTTGCGTGTGAACTGTGTAAGTTGTACAGTAGAGCATCGATTATCCGAACATCCATTAACCGAACGGTCTATTATCCGAACTCAATAAAAAGTACAATTATGTACAGTATAATGTATTGGACACGTTAGGCGCATGGGATATTCATTGAACATAAAAATTGTATACTATAAATTATTATAGTACTGTATAGTAATAAATAAACGCTGTAGCTATACAGCCTTGCAATCGATAAACAAAGAATCGATAAACACACTTACACCAACAAACTTCGATAAACACATTTACAACTGATAAACAAATTCTGTCAACGGAAGTTTCTGTCACCGAATGTCTGTTTTTTAATTAATTTTATAGTACAGTGTTTGTCATTAAACTCTAATTTTGTTTAAGTTAACTTTTGGTTTTTATTAATAACACTCAGTTTTAATTCAATGATTTTTAGCCTTAGTCATACACTACATGCGGTGTACAGGTTGCTGTAATTATATAACAGTATGTTAGAAACGATTTTGTAATAAAAACCCTTGTTTTTGTAAAGACAAATAATGTTTCCAACTTGCGATCTATTATCCGAAATATCGATTATCCGAACGGGCCCTCGTCCCGAGAGGTTCGGATAATCGATATTCTACTGGAATTGCTTAAATACGCCACTATGTCGGTCCGAGGACCGGTGGTCTTATCCTGTGGAGGACGGAGTGTAATCCTGGCTAATGATGGTATACTTGGTTTCACGTTAGTTGTTAACATAGACGGTTGGGTAAGTGTTGTGTGTAATCTGTACGCAAACTCACGCATAAGCTTGTGTTTACAGTACCTCTCTAGCCTGAAAACAATCGTCTGTTGGTCTACACTCCACAAAAGTTAGATACATTTGTTCGCATGCTTTTCGTAAAAGAAAGTTGCGCTTGTTTTGATGAGAGTTGTTGGCAACGCTGTTTTCGTCAGCTGTAGTGACGTTTCCCACTTGGCAGTAACGGTTACTCCGTTGTAAGCTGCAAAACATGCCGCGTCATTTGCAAGTAGCGTCCGAATTAGGGATCCTTTCTGCAGCGACACGTTTTCTGTGGACAAAAAGGTGTAACCCTACGGCAATTCATCGCCAGTTGAAGTGAACGGTGAATAATATTTTCACGCCAGGTTATCACAAAATGGTGCGAGTTGTTCGAACTGGCCGCACGGATATCGAGAACGGTAATCTGAAGGAAACGCCATTAACTTCAACAATACATGACGACGCTGAATGCTTTACTCATTTTTGCTTGAAAATAGGCGAATAACAGTGCGGTTGAATTGAGTATGTATGTGGTAGCACTTGAGTTGTGCGGTACACCATCTCGTGAACATCTCCAATGGATACAATGAGCACCTGCGTTCGGTGGGTGTATAACATCTTAACTTGTGTTATAACGTAGGGAACCCGCGTTAATTGGTTATGCAAATTATACAGGCTGCCTTTCGTTGTGACGAGCTGAAATTTAATCACAACAAATAAAACAATTCTTATATCAGGATATTGGGAAGGGGAGACTGTTGATTTATGCACTCAGTTTACTCGGTACTCAGATGACATCTCTTTATTACATTATGAGATAAAGTTCTCTATTTAAAGTTCTCAACATATATAGTTTACAGTATAATTATATATATATATATCTCTTTCATAAGGGCCCTCAAAATATGATGTACATCTATTTAATTTATTCCACGGATCCGGGATTGAATATATAAATTAAGTTAATAATGGTCACCTTGCCATATACAATATCGAAAATTGAGCCATTTGAAGAATGGACTTTATTAATCTTTCAAAACAAGAATACTTTTAGTTTAAACATTTACTCTTTTGCTATAACCAGTGTTATTAGATTACAGACTACATGTTACATATAATGTCTGTCTTTTAAAGTCTTAAAAGTGGTGAGTTGAATAGTCTTTTGTGGGTTATAATTTTAGTAACTCATAACCATGGAAGACAAGCCTCCATGTCACCTGGTTTTCAGTATTTGCTGCAGAATTGGTTCTTCGGTCCTTGGTGTGTTTCCTGAGGGTCTGTCGTTGCCTTAGTATCCGGTGACGGTGAAGTTCCTGAAGTCTGTTATATCATTCGGGGTGAAGTACTCTCATCTTAGGCGACTGTAGTAATTCTTGTAGGATACTCTCATCTTAGACGACTGTTGTAATTCTTGTAGTTATAATAAATAAATAGAAAGTTTGTTTCACAGTAATACACTTCACATGATTATTTATTAGTTGAATATCACCTTCATGTTTGTAGTAATGTATGAATTACATAGTTTGTTATTTATTCATTGAGAGAGAGATGTCATCGCCGCACAAATTTAGTTATTTAAATATTCATTGAACCAACCATTCACATAATTATACACGCGTCGCGAAACAACGCTGTACGCAGCTTACGGCGTGAGCGCTCCATTGCAAGTGGGCAAAAATAGTTAGGGGAAGAGTAGTAATCTCGCGACAATTACTAGTCAACATAAAAGTAGTTCCATGTTTCTAATTTAGTTAAAGGACTAAAGTTTGATTAAATAATTAAATAGAGATATTCTTAGTTACAGACGTTATCAAAGTACATTACAGTGGTCTTATTTAATTAATTAAATAATAACAAAATTTACAATTATATTTAGTTTGTTTAGGGGTCAGAAAACAAGTTAATTCTGGTCAGTGTCTGTATATGCAGGATTAATTAACAAGCTTTACCCTTTCTGTACAATTGTATTCCCTTTTATTTTATTATTAGACTTTTTATTAAATATTATTATTATTTAATGATAGCAATAAGATTTAGTTTAAAATGTGAGATTTTATTAAAATTTTAAAATTTCTCAGCTTATACATTAACAACTTAATTAATTAACATATTTTTTTTTTTTAATGAAATCGTCACATACTCCGCCGCTTAAGACACAGCATCCGGCTTATTTGTTAGGAATGTACCGGGAGTATGTTTGGGGATTTTCGTGTGAAATTTCTCTCACCCGTTTTTCTCTGTAGGTAATTACGAGTTGCACAAGTCAGTCTCGACTTGCTTATTCTTACTATCTACATATCATACTTTACAGACTAATTCTAATACTACATAAAATTCACACATTGTAAAACATATTGTAAACATTCTAAATTTTCTTAACTCTACCACTTATGACTACTACCGGGTTTTTCTTTAGATGCGAGTTATTCTAGTTATAGAATTTCTCATTAAGTAATTGGTTACTTAATTATTCCTCATATTTGATGTCAGCTGACTTCTTACTTTGCTCTACTTTCGATGAATAGGATTCAAGGTTGATCAGGCCTAGTACCTATTTACACGATTAGGTAGTCAAATGTTACTCAAGTACTCTTTTGCATTTGAGTACCAGACATATACCTTTTTTTTTACCTTTATTTAACTTGTACTCTACCATTTCCTTCTTCGTGATAACGTTTTATCTGCGAAATATGTGTCCTTCGTACATATTTTTGAGTAGAGGGTTCGTACAGGGCTACGGTTACTGGAGTTAAATATTTGTGAATTTGATAAGGACCGCACCATCGGTATGATAGCTTGGAAGTTGTCTTATCGATTGCACTACTCGTAGGGTGTGTTTTACACATAACTAAGTCACCGATTTGGTACTTTACTTCATTATTATTATTATTTCGCTCGTGATATTTCCTTGATTTCGCTAAGTTTGTTCGTAAATTAGCGCGCGCTTCATTCCATATTTTCCTAATATTTTCATCCCTAATTTCAAGGGGTAACAATTCATGTATTTTCCACTTAGTGGATAATGGGTGGTTAGGTTTATACTTGAACAATAATTCGAATGGGGTAGACTTATGTCCTTCATGATATGCTGAATTAAAGGCGAACTGTATCCAGGATAGGTTCTGGTCCCAAGAAGTATGATCGTTAGCATGGTAGGCTATTAAAGCAGATTTTAGGTTTCGCAAATACCTCTCAGCTATATTACCTTGCGGACGATACTCTGTAGTGGTAATGTGGTCTATTCCTAGTTTGAAACACATGTTCCTGAATTCCTTGGACTTAAACTGTGGTCCGTTATCCGACACTAGATGGACAGGAATGCCGAATTCTTTAAATAATCTATGCTGTAAAATACTTACTGTGGTTGTAGCTAAGGCTCGCCGCATGGGGTACATCCAGACGAATTTGCTAAAAGAGTCTACACAAATTAGTAACATTGTATTTCCTGATTTAGAACGCGGGTAGGGTCCTGAAAAGTCTAAATAAATTTTGGAGAACGGGGTAGCAGGAATCTCTGAGATTAATTGACTTATTTGACTGTTTCTCGCTGGTTTGCTGAGTGCACACAACTTACACCTTTTTACAAAATTGGCGATCTCACTGTTCATATTTTCCCAGTGATATTCTTTACGATTCGATGTATGGTTTTATTTATTCCCATATGAGCTCCAATGGTGGAAGAGTGATAATATTCCATCAGCATAGGTTTAATAATATCAGGGGCGATTATTCGTAGATATTTTCCGTTCGCTATTCTACAACATAATACTCTCCTACTTAATATGTATTTCTCTGACTTATTTCCTTTTTCAAGTTGTTCAATAATTGGACTCAAACGTGGGTCTTGTTGTTGATACTGGGCTAAATCCGTAAATGCAAGAGGAAATTCGGTAATTAAAGTATTAATAATCGGCGTTTCTCTACTCTTGTTATCGTAAGTATTACTACTAGGCTGGAACATACGTGACAGTGTATCGGCAACTACGTTTTGGGTGCCTCTAATATGTTGTACTTTGAATTTAAAACGATTTAATCTTAATACCCATCTTCCGATACGACCTAACTGTTTTGGGTGATTTAGTAGCCAAGATAACGCTTGATTATCTGTTTCTAACAAAAACTCTTTATGTTCTAAAAATGGTTTGAACTTCTCAAAAGCGAAAACTATAGCTAAACATTCTAATTCGTATGCGGAGTATTTCTTTTCTTGATCTGTCAGGGTGCGAGAAGCGTAACTAATAGGTAACCTTGAGTTATCTACTTCCTGATATATTACTGCACCTAGGGCGACACTAGAACTGTCTGTCTGCACTACAAATGGTTTTGTAAAATCGGCTAATTGTAGTACGGGGGGTGATATGATGCTTTCTTTTAATTTCTGGAATGCAGTTTGGTGTTGCTCATTCCATTCAAATTTAATTCCCTTCTTTCTTAAGGTATTTAGCGGTGCTGCAATTTCGGCTAGATGTGGGATATACTTATGGAAATAATTTATCATTCCTAAAAATCGGGCTATTCCTTTCGCATCCCGCGGTGGTAAAAATTCTCTGATGGCACGGGTTCGCTCTGGGTCTATGCTTACCTTTCCGTTGGATTTTACGATGTGACCTAAAAATGAGAATTGTGTCACAGCAAAATTTACTTTACTGGGGTTTACGGTTAATCCAGCTTTCTCCAATCGGGATAGTACTTCACGTAGATGATTAAGATGTTGCTCAATTGACTCGCTGTAGATAACAATGTCATCTAAGTAGTGATACACATATTTAAATTTTATGTCATGAAATAATTTTTCTAATAATCTGCTACATACAGAACTACCTTGGGATATACCAAAGGGTACCCTCGTAAATTGGTACAGGTTGAAAGGGACGGCAAATGCGGTAAGACGTTTTGATTCTTGTGAGAGGGGTATCTGGTGAAATGCCTGATTTAAATCCATAATGGTAAACATTTTTGCTTTCGTAAAATAATGAAACGCACTGTGGATGTCGCGAAGTGGTATAGATTCAAATTCTATCCGTTTATTAATTGCCTGTAGTCCACAACTAATCTATGTTTGTCGTTACTTTTGGGTACTAAAAACGCGGGTGAAGAATAAGATGACGTAGAGGGTTCGATGACTCCTTGTTCTAACAACTTATTAATTTGGTTCCTCATTACTTCCATTTTTGGAGGTGATAATTTGTATGGGGCTAAACGTATTACTTTATTGTCGCTCAAATTTAGTTTGTACTCTATCAGGTCCGTCAGTCCTAACTTTGGGGTGAGGACGTTGGAGAATTGTTTTATTAAAGTCTGTATGTTCCGTCTATCTTTACTTTCCAGATGACCTAATTCAGATTCGTGATGCTTTATATGTGTAGAAGTGGTGCTAGTACTTTCTCTGTTATTTGCATTATCATGCAAGTTATATTTCCGTGAACGATCGAATCCAAAGTAAAACATCTTATCGTGAATGTCTAGAATTATTCCTGTTTTACTGATAAAATCAGCTCCCAATATTAACTCGGGTCCTAATTCGTCGCATACCAACATTGGAAAATACCACGTTAGATTTTTAATTTTTACTTTAAACGTGATGATAAGTTTTATCATTAAGTTTTGCTTATTAGCTGTAGCGCATCTAATATTTACTGATTGACTGCGTTTAACTAAATTGTGTTTAAATAATTGATCGGCTAGCTCTTGACTAATTAAACTCTTGACTAATTAAACTTCGCGTGGATCCGGAATCAATTAATCCGAGGGTGGATGTAACACCAATGTCAACTTGTATATACGGTAATTCACACCTATTGAAATCACATTTACTAATAGAGTTACATTTATCGATAAATTTTCTAACATAGGGGTCTAATTTTCTTTTGTTATTTGTATTAGTATTTTGTTTTAATTGGTGGTCTCTCAGGGGTTTACCTGTTTTCACGATGCTGCGGAAGACACAGGGTTTCGGATCTCCCTGCCTTACATGTTTTTTGGATAATGAGTTTTCTGATTGTACTGTTTCCGTTTACAGTTTCTACTGAGGTGTCCAGGTTTTCCGCAGTTATAGCATATATATTCTTTACGCGGGGTCTCACTGGTTTCGTGTCGAGGTGGAGGCTCCTTGGACTTACCATGGCCATGAACATAGGTTGGTCGCCGAAATGGTCGTCGTTCTCGTAGACTTCTTGCATCTGAGACTAGGGCTTGCGTTTCCTTTCTATGTGATGTTGTGGATACCGGTGCATGTCTGTGCTGATCTGCGTACCACACATTTGACGAGTGAACACTACATTGTTCAAGGTCAGCAAAAGTGAGGGGTCTACTTATTAGTGCTAAACGGGAGCGTTCTTCAGGAGACAAGCCTACCAAGATAGTATCGACCAATTGTTTTTCAGTCCAGTCGACTTGCAGTAGACGTGAAGATTCTCTGATGTCTGCAATATAGTGGGCCAGTCTTTCATGGGCTCCTTGTACTCGAAGTACGGTATTTCTTTTGATCTCCTCATAAATTCCCGTGGGGATAAAATATTTGATTATAGTAGTATGAAGTTCTTCTACTGGAAGAGTCGAGTTTAATGATTCTAGCACACGATCTCGTAAAGGTGGTTTACATTTGGGTAGGATAACCTCCAGTATTTGCCAATCGCTCAATTGTTGTAGATCTTTTATTTGCAGTAGGTATCTGATAAAAGTCAATAGAATCGTGATACTTAAGCCATCGGTGTAAGGAATTTCATTAATTATTTTCTCTACTGGGTGGGAAATCTTTCCGTAGAGGTCTACATTAAAATATACGTTTGGTATACTTTTCGAAGGATTGGTGGTTGCATTAGGATTTGTAATAGCATATTTACTAGTGCGAGTATGCTGAACATTAGGCGGTGGGGTTTTTGACATAGTTAGGGTATTTAATTCTCTACTAGGTATTTGTTCATGAGTCTGTTGTATCTTCGATACGGTGGGTGATTCGTGGTTCGAGGTGGAGAGAGGGTGTTCTAAAGTAGGGGATTGAACTGGGGAAATATATAATTTTTGTAAGTAGTGCTCAATTTCCTCCATTCTCGATGAGTCAGACTTTCGTCGTAAGTCGTTGATAATTATGGGTAATTGGCTTAATGCCTCATCCGCAAATTTCTGCACATCGGCGGGGATTACGGTGACGTCGGGCCAGCTTAATAAATTATTCAACCGGCGGGTTAAATGTTCTATACGTTGCGTAACGCGCAAAATTTCAGTAGGTGATTTTTTGTCCTGAAGGTTCTGAGATAATACCATCAGTTCCCTATATTTCGCATAACAGGTTTCTCGTTCGCTGTCATAATCGAGTTCACGCAATCTATCTAACTGCGAGGGTATATCTGATCCGGTTTGGCGTAATGATTTTCGTAATTCCGACACGGTTACATTCACGTGTTTTAGACCTCGTAAAAGTGCTTCGTAGCATAGCTCATCTTTTAATAATAGATCAGGATTAAATTCAGCCATTTTCGTAACGTGAGTGGCTATAACTAATTATTCTACTATTTGCATTAAATGCTATACAACGCTTCCTTTTTTTTTACACAAAAAATATAAAAATATAAATCAATCGTATTCTTACTCTTTTTTTTTTTACAAATAAACACTTAAAATGTTATGACAACCTTTATCATTTTACATTGAGAGAGAGAGAGAAATTTCACACAGGCTGGAATATGCGTACGACAAAAGGGGGAATCTTCGGTTACTAAACACAGGAACAGACACGCTTCTATTAACAATAGACCAAACAAAGAGGGTGGCGTATTGTCTAACTTAACTTGAGGGAGAGCAACTATGACAGTTTTAAACAATCGGCAACAGGAAATTTACATGTCCGAGTTTGTCGTCAAATTGACACGTTGAAGAATGAAACTTTTAGACAAGCACCTACATGGTTTTGTTTACCTGGGACTATATGTTAATATTACTTTACACCTATTATATTTACAAATAAAGTTACCTATACTATATTACTATAATAATAATAATTATTTTTATTTTATTTAAAATTCGGACACATATTAAAATACATGAGTGAATAGATCAACAGCTTGTGTGTGTGGGATATCGGGACACAATTACTTCTTTCTTTTCTCTTAAGCAAATTAGCAAATTAATTAGCAGAGTGGCGCAATTTATAACATCTTAACTTGTGTTATAACGTAGGGAACCCGCGTTAATTGGTTATGCCAATTATACAGGCTGCCTTTCGTTGTGACGAGCTGAAATTTAATCACAACAAATAAAACAATTCTTATATCAGGATATTGGGAAGGGGAGACTGTTGATTTATGCACTCAGTTTACTCGGTACTCAGATGACATCTCTTTATTACATTATGAGATAAAGTTCTCTATTTAAAGTTCTCAACATATATAGTTTACAGTATAATTATATATATATATATCTCTTTCATAAGGGCCCTCAAAATATGATGTACATCTATTTAATTTATTCCACGGATCCGGGATTGAATATATAAATTAAGTTAATAATGGTCACCTGGCCATATACAATATCGAAAATTGAGCCATTTGAAGAATGGACTTTATTAATCTTTCAAAACAAGAATACTTTTAGTTTAAACATTTACTCTTTTGCTATAACCAGTGTTATTAGATTACAGACTACATGTTACATATAATGTCTGTCTTTTAAAGTCTTAAAAGTGGTGAGTTGAATAGTCTTTTGTGGGTTATAATTTTAGTAACTCATAACCATGGAAGACAAGCCTCCATGTCACCTGGTTTTCAGTATTTGCTGCAGAATTGGTTCTTCGGTCCTTGGTGTGTTTCCTGAGGGTCTGTCGTTGCCTTAGTATCCGGTGACGGTGAAGTTCCTGAAGTCTGTTATATCATTCGGGGTGAAGTACTCTCATCTTAGGCGACTGTAGTAATTCTTGTAGGATACTCTCATCTTAGACGACTGTTGTAATTCTTGTAGTTATAATAAATAAATAGAAAGTTTGTTTCACAGTAATACACTTCACATGATTATTTATTAGTTGAATATCACCTTCATGTTTGTAGTAATGTATGAATTACATAGTTTGTTATTTATTCATTGAGAGAGAGATGTCATCGCCGCACAAATTTAGTTATTTAAATATTCATTGAACCAACCATTCACATAATTATACACGCGTCGCGAAACAACGCTGTACGCAGCTTACGGCGTGAGCGCTCCATTGCAAGTGGGCAAAAATAGTTAGGGGAAGAGTAGTAATCTCGCGACAATTACTAGTCAACATAAAAGTAGTTCCATGTTTCTAATTTAATTAAAAGACTAAAGTTTGATTAAATAATTAAATAGAGATATTCTTAGTTACAGACGTTATCAAAGGACATTACAGTGGTCTTATTTAATTAATTAAATAATAACAAAATTTACAATTATATTTAGTTTGTTTAGGGGTCAGAAAACAAGTTAATTCTGGTCAGTGCCTGTATATGCAGGATTAATTAACAAGCTTTACCCTTTCTGTACAATTGTATTCCCTTTTATTTTATTATTAGACTTTTTATTAAATATTATTATTATTTAATGATAGCATTAAGATTTAGTTTAAAATGTGAGATTTTATTAAAATTTTAAAATTTCTCAGCTTATACATTAACAACTTAATTAATTAACATATATTTTTTTTTAATGAAATCGTCACAGGTGCCTCGTTTATTGACAGAAGAACACGTGTCACGAAGTTGTGAGAGCAGGAGAAATGGGCACACCCTCCTTACAATCCGTTGTGTGGCTTGCACGTGTTGGTCCTGTGAATGAGGAGGGCCTTGCGAAGCGGCGATGTTACACCGATGGAGAGTCTACAGTGCACAGCAGGAATGGGGTGGATATCGAATGTTGGGCGGGAATTTTTTCAGCAGTAGCATCGGAAAACTCGTGAGTGTTAAAATGAACTTGGCGATTTTGTAGAAAAGAAGATCTTCAATTACACTTTCAGAAAACTGTAAGAATTTCGTAAATATCCCATACGTTCTTATTTTATGCTGAAGCAAGTAACGTTTTAACCGCCTCTCGTATTACAGCAAAACATTGGTTGTTACTGTGTTTTAAGATAACTGTACACCTGTAAGTAATATTTGTTTATATAACTTCAAGAAACTTTTATATTTTAAAATTATTCACTTCCACGAAATTATTGGTAAACTGAGGTAATAAAATTGAAAGTTTATTTTTGTTTAAGTCTATACTATTATGTTTATAGATATTATATTTTCCCACATATTTCGTAATGCATGTTAAATCAGAATAGAAAACAATGTTTTTTTTAAAAGTCAATTAGTAAAATTAAAAACTTAATTACGTATTTATATTGATGTGTTGTGACACTGAAAATATCTTGAAATTACCATAGTGATATTCTTACTTTAGTGGATCGACCTGAATTGTGTCTCAGATTGTTTGATCAAAGCGAGAGTTTGTTTAGTCTAACCTGTGCGCTTGCTGTCAACTTATTTGAGACTAACCACACCACGATACACACCTGCGGGTACACGTTGACTGTCCCAAAGGAGAAAGAAGACTGTGCTCCCAACGGCAGAGGTGGCGAAAGGGTTTTGTTCTGAATAAATCAGAGTAACGATGGATCATAGCAGCAGCTTCAGATGACAGTCACATTACCAAATTGTCTCTACAAGACCCTGGCAGCCTTTTTAGAAAGCATACAGTTGCACTAGCCATAAGGATCACACTCATCCCAGAAGTCGTATAGTTCGATTAGTGCTCCCTATCTGGAATGTATGGAGGACTATAGAATTTCGAAGCAAAGAGAAAAGGATAAGATTAACAGGCATTAGAAGAAAGCGACCGAAGTTGCAGCAGACGCCACTGCCTGATAGATAAAATGATGATGATGAGGAGGAGGAGGAGGAGGAGTTGAAGATGGGAAGGAAGTGGCAGAGATAAGGAGAAGGATAACTCTAGCCAAGAAGGCCAAGTTTGCGCTTATTACCACCATTAAGTCAAGAGTTATTCTTAGGCAGACAAAAATGCGCATATACAAAACTATCATACGACCTATCCTGTGTTATGGCAGTTAAACCTGGATATTAACACAAAGAGCAATTGAACGCTTGAAGATATTTTAAAGGAAGTTCCTGAGACGGATCCTGGGTCTTATGTATAGAAATGGGGAGTAGAGGATACGGCATAATGGTGAGATATATTGTCACTTCAACGAACCAACGGCAGAAGTGTAGGTAAAACTGAGGAGGCTGCAATGGGTTGGCCATGTCGTACGAATGGATGACAAACGAATATCTCAAAGAGTCTACTTTGCGGGTAGTATGGATGGCAAAAGACCAAAAGGTCGTCCAAGGAAAAGATGGGAAGATGCTGTCGCTGTGGATGCAAGAGAGCTGTTGGGAGTGCGAGGATGGAATTCTTTGCTACTGATAGAGATAGGTAGAGGGTCAGGGTAGAAGAGGTCAAGGCTAATTTTCGGGCTGTAGCGCCATAGGAGGAGGAGAAGAAAGAGGAAGAGGAGGAGGAGGAGGTGGAGGAGGAGGTGATTTAATTCTATCGGTGAAACAAATTCTTAAGAGTTAAAAAACCTTCCTGTTATGCCCCCTTAAGGCTTTGATAGCCGTGACGCAGGTAATGCAGGGTTGCCATCCTCTAAAATAAACTCCTAGATCAATCAGCTTCAAAAATTAGGACAACCTGTAGGCCTACATATAAAACATGAAAGGACATATTGCATATGTCATTAGCATGTCGAAATGTTATAAATGTATATAATTATGTTGAAAATATAAAAGTGGCTTTGAAAATGCCTTTTTTTTTAATAACCAAATTTTATTTTATTAAATACACTTAGCAGTAAAGCAAAAGGAAAGCAACAGCAAAAATGTTTATTATTAAATCGTTATTTTTTCATACCGTGAATGATATTTTTATTAAATAGGAAACAACAAATAAACATTAACAATAAATAGGGATAAAAAATAAAAATAAATAGGAAAAGTGAACGAAAAGTTAAAATACAAAATTTAATTTTTTAAAGCGATAATCAATACTTATTTGTCTTAAAAAGATCTTTCTCTATTTTCTTCTTTCCAATAAAGCTTTCCTGTTCTGAATGAGGGGTACATTGTTTTAATGCATTAGTGCAGTTTGTCATTTCGTAATGACTAAAGTAAATAATGAAACATTTAAAATAAAGAAACCGAAGTTACTTTTTATTGAAATGCAAAAATCACATCTTAAAAAAAACACTTGTGATATCATTCACTATGTGCAACTGATTTCCAACCAAGCTAATAGGGTTTTTAAAATCACCGTTACCAACCGTTTTACAGGGAATAAAAAAATCCCGGACTTGGACATGTCCGAAGAGATAGAGACAATAAATAACGGCATCCCATCTTACCAGCTGCCACAACCTATCACACCGTACGTGAGAGTCCCCGGTCCGAAAGCCGAAAGCGTGAAAGCGTGTAGCCATGCGATGCTCCAAGACGACCATGTGAGCAACATAGTACGCTAGCTAGCAATCATCAGTTTAATAGCCAGAGAGTGCTAGGCACTCAGCGACAGAGGCTTATCTATGAGGGGGGGCAGGGGATCATTACGCCCTAACAGAGCTATTACAAGTTTCAGCGAAATTCCATAATAATTTTGCGTAGGCCTATTTCTAATCCAATTGGGTGTGTTAAAATAAGGCTTATAAATAACTGTAGAAATAAAATGGCTCCCCGTAGCTACGCCACTGGGCGAAACTGTTATAAAAGAAATTGTCTGTAGACGGATCATGAAACTAGATAGTGCCGTACACAATAAGGTTTCAGTGTCTCAAGTTCTTGCGCTCAGAATCAATTAACTAAGTGCACTACATTAACAAGTATCGTATCAGTGAGCTCGCGTACACATCTAACTTTATAATTAACTAAAAACTTTTTATGCAACACCTTCTTTCATTACCGTAATGATAAGACACTATAGTAACTTTCTTAACGCGTCGCTCGGGACTCGCTGTCTGTTCATTTTGTTTTAGATGGAATGTTGTATTAATGGCTTTAACTTATAACACACGGCTGTGTGCTCTGTCTGCGCTTCTCTCTTCTGTCGCTCTTTCCTGTCCTGACATAAATCTGTTCTGTTTCGGACAATTTATCTGTTTGTTTAATCTGCAATTGTAGTTTATATTTCTCAATAATCATATTCCTCGTGTCCCTTGTTCTATACTTTATTTATGTTCCATCCTCTCCTTGCTTTGTTTTATCCGTCCATCTCTCTCTCTCTCTCTCTCTCTCTCTCTCTCTCTCTCTCTCTCTCTCTCTCTCTCTCTCTCTCTTTTTCTCTCTTTCTTCAATTATCGTCACTTTAATTCGGCCAACCTTAGTCCTTTGTTGCAGGACACAACTCTTCGTGCTTCCGCCATTTTTAAGTTCATTTTGAACCTGAATGGTAAAGTCAATAAACTATTATTTTTTAATTCAAACTTTTGTTAAACGTATGAGATAAATAAGATCTTTAATTTCCGTCTCATTACTATTTTTCTGTTTTTTTTTATCCTTCCCGAATTTCGTTTCTTACTCTTCTCTTTTTTTGGTAGTAGTCTACTTAATTTATTTAATATATTTGGTCATCACGTTCCATCCATTATTTAGTTTCATTATATCTTCCTGCATCTTCTCCTTTCCCTACCGGTGGTAATTCTTTCAGACACAGCTGCTGTAGCGTACAAGCCACACTTGGTGCTGTTCGTAGATATCGATTTCAGTTACTTGAAACTAGTTGCGAGAATTGTCAGATTTCTAATCGTTTAAGAGGCAAAGATTGTTTGATAGCTTATGTAGACTACAGAGACTCTCTTTCGTTGTTTCTGGTGCTTTTTGTCCTATTTTGTTGAACTAAAAATCTCTAAGAATTTATGCACCTATGACTGAAGTGAATGCCTATTCTGTTCCAGGACATGCACTACAAGTTACTTTTTCTTTGTGTATTTTTCTCTTGTGTGTTGATCAATACATTGTACGTAATTTGTGTTGATAGATTAAAACACGTTGTTTTACCCGAATTTATATTTTATCACCAATGTTAATTTTGCCTTATACCTTTATCACATATTGCACTTCCTGTTGTTTGTATATTATGAAAACCAGCTCGTCAGTGGTGAATACATTTTTGCAGTTGCATCATATTGAAGCTCAATTTTCTTGCAGTCCTTTTTTGACTTTATAACGTTTCAGTGTATTTCATTTACACATAGCTTGATGAAATTCTTCCATTATCAACAAGGTATCTACCGGTTAGTCGAATAACATTGATGATGTTTCTCTATTTCCTTCTCCCCATTCTTACGCTCACTCACCATTTCTGTATTTTTCATTATTTATGGTAAACATTTAACAGAATTATGCTACGCAGACGATTTAATAATTATAGGAGAAACAGAAAAACAGTTACAGAATAACATAAAGGTATTTAATGAAGAACTTAGAAAGAAAAACATGAAGATTAATATACAGAAGACTAAAACTACGGTAATAGGAACTTAAGAAGAGAATCACAGTATAGAACTTGATGGAAAATATTTAGAACAAGTAAAAAGTTATAAAGATCTAGGAGTAGTGATTAACAGCAAAGGGAATTTAGAGGAAGAAATAAATGAGAGAGTAGCGAAAACATAAATAAGTTTCCTGGGTAAAAATGAAATAACCGTTAGGATAAAAACAGAAATAGTCAGAAAAATCATGAAGCCAGTATTAACTTACGGAAGCGAAACATGGACAACAAATGAGAGAATGAAAAGCAAGTTAACTAGAATTGAAATGAGGTTTCTTCGAAAAATGAAGGGAAGACAAAAAAAAGATAGAATTCGAAATGAAATATTTAGGAAAATGTTAGATATTGTTCCTGTAGCAATAACAACAGAACAAGCACAACTTAGATGGCTGGGACATGTATTGAGGATGGGGGAGGAAAGACTGGTAAAGCAAGTGTTTGAATCCAGAGAAACAAGTTAAAAGAAAGAGAAGACGACCGAGAAAGCTCTGGAATGATGAAGCCCGCACAGCTGCAGAAAGAAGAGGAGTAAAATGGGAGAAAATAAAGGAGCTCGCAGGAGATAGAACGAAATGGAGGGATATGTGGAAAAAGACGACCTCAGAGGACTCAACTCCAACATAGCTTTACACCGAAAGGTAGAAAAGCTAAGGATTAAGTAAGTAAGTAAGTTAAACATTTTATGAGTTCAGCCATGGAATTCGTCTTCACTTTTAACTTATGAATAAACAGCTGGTCGTCCCGGATTAGTATTGGAGCTCCGTCCGTGCTAAGTAATTCTTCCCGTATGTCAGCAGGAAATATGTTGCTGATAGTGTATTGATGTGTTTGTGTTTTCAGTCATTGTTGTTGAGAGGTCGAAGGTTTGTTGTTTCCGTTTGTGTCACTGTTAGTTTGTATCGCATTCAGTAGGCGATCATATGGTTCTGAGAATTTCTTTGAAGATCAAGGCCAAACATAACCTCCCTTATTTCTCCCTCACTCACTCTCTCCCACCCCCTCTCTCTCTCTCACTCTCTCATTGGTCTCCCTCTCTTTCTCTTGACGAGGGTATTGTGTCGTTTTATTCTGTTCCGCGCTTATTAGTTGGGTTAAATTGTTGGTTATGTGCACCTGTGTTAACATATGGTTTATTTTACGTGTGTTGTTTATAATTATTACCATTGTGATTATAATTACTGTGCGGTTGATAATTGTGTTGTTTACTGTCACCGCGAGTGACGCTCTCAGACTGTGTTACATGTATTAAACATTCTTCAATTATTTTAATACCTTGAGTGTAAACAGCGAGTTGTAGCCTATATCTTTTGAAAGTGGTAAGATAGTTCAGATACTATTTCGTACTGTGAAAATCTTGGTTTAAGATGTTTCTCTCTCTCTCAATCTGTGCTATCGTATTTTGTTCAATATTATGGCGACCATGAATCTTAGATCTACCACATTCTAATTGATCACGTACCTGACGTTGAGTATGGATGTTCCAATACCTATTTCCAAAAGACTCATGAAATTGCTGGTTAGTTATACCACTGTGCAGCGCGAATCCTTGAAGTGGCGAGTAACAACATTTATTTTCTCAGTATCATTGATAGCGTTATCAATCCGCTCCATTTTCCTCTCACAATTAATTAAGAATTCAATAGGTTTATCCCACTTGTTACCTGCAAATGTGAGTTTAACTTGCTGCAGTTTTTCAGCACGCCTTGCCGAATGCAACAAGCGTTAATACCGATTCAATTAAAATAAGTTTAAATAGTCGCGCGACGGAAAATTATTCGTACTTTGGTCAGCGTTCCCTGACATCACCCCCCCCCATCCCTTTTCTAGTAAAGCTTTTCGCTCGACAAGTTCAGTCAGTCTACCGTCAAACTGCGCTGTGAGCAGAGTCGCCCGTCGTCTCCTGGTGGGTACTTTGGTTGGAAGTCTCATCACCAAGTAAAGCTTGGTTCCACGTATGGGCCCACGAACGTGAGAATATTGATTCGCCGCATGATTTCTTCATACTCTCGAGAATACGTACGACGGCACGCCGTATGAACAGCACAGAAACACGGCTTTCCATGACTGGCTTACTCACGATGTGACCAGAAACAGCAGACCGCCAGCAAACACAACTCACATGTTCAAGTAACATTATTATTCATTAGTTATATTCACCTGCAGTTTCCAGTTACCAGATTACTAGTCAAAAGGAAGATGAAGTAAATTTATCATTTTGTGCAATATGAACTTGTATCTTTGCAAGGACTTTACAGTATAAAAAAAAATGTTAAGAAATTTAATGAACGGATCATAGCTTGTACGCTATATATTACAAATTATAAACTGGCATTGACTTATGCAATTATTGAATTTTTTTAACGATTTCACCCAATATTTATTTGATGCAACTGTGGAATTTTTAGTAATTGCTTAATCTAGTATTTTGAATTATGTTATTATTGAATTTTTGTGATTTTTGGGATTTAATTTATTCTGTATTTGGTCGACTCAGTAATTCATCTTTCTCTGGCTGAAACACAATTATATAACGTTCTGAGCTTTATTTTTATTCTAAAATAAACGGGACTCTGCTCACTAGCTGCTTGTACTGAGTTTTAATTTTACACACACCCCCACCTTTAGGTAAATATGTTAACATTAAGACTATTTTAGGAGTATCTTACATTGTGTAAAGCGACATAGGTAGTAGTAAGTATCTTCATTGTTTCTGGTGTATGTGGTGCGTTACGTTTTTGGGGCTCAGTAGTGTGACATGGCACAAACTCTGTCTTCTAATGGTGTTGGACAGACTATCATCTGGGTTGGACGTCGACGTAGTTCAGCTCGAAGTCGATCCACTTCTGCCTTTATCACTTCTTTAATATTAATTATTTCACTAGAATAGTCCTTAGTAGTTTTGGACGTTTCTACTGTATTTAGTTCGTGTTTCTAGTTCACACGTTTTGTTTGTGTTTGCGTTACCTTGATCATAGACATCACGTATTTTACCATATTGTTCATGTTTTACTGTATTTAATTTATCATTCCAATGATCTGTGCTATTTGTTGATAAGTATCTTTTAAATCTTTCTTCTACTCTGCACGTAGTTCTTTGTTTCTGTTTTCTATTCTACCCGCTTGTTCGTGAAGTGCCTGTTGCACTTTCGCTTGGAGTGCATCTATGCGTGTGTTAGTGTTCTTAATTTTATCAGCTAACTACGCAGTATTTTCTATAATTTCTGCCTTTAATTCTTCCTTTTGTCTTAAATTATCTTGTTTTAAGTCCTCTACCATGGCCTGCATCATGTTTTGAAGTGCATCCATATCGAAGCTACCTTGTTCTGCCATGTCGACCGTATCTTTAAATTACGTTTTAAATAATTAGTATCGGTTATCGCGTTTCTAATACTCTGATTAATTATGATTGTTATTATTACTGTTATTATTACACCTTTTCCGTTAGCACTTTTATTTATAATACAATGGCTTGGTTGAGCGCCAGTTGTGCGAATATAATACACAACAATTTAAATATAATAGACGGACGATGACAGCGAAGAAGCTGCAAAATCTGCAAAACAACAAGTAGGGCTACCGGAATTGAAGTGTGAAATGGTTAATATAGAGGCGGGCGATGACAGCAAAGGAATATATATTATATATAACTTATATATAATTCTTATATAATATACACACAAAATATTTTTTTTAACATATATTCAGTAGTAGAGTATTCATTTAACTTTTCATTTTTAAACTGTTAAATGGCATGGTCGCGCCCCACATTATTGGGCGACAAATTTTGTTAACAGCACTTACGAGTGCTATAGAGAAACGGTGGGTGTTTCTTTGTTTTAAATAAAATTCTTACTCATGTTGAGTTTGAAAAATAATTTAAAAATTTATTAATAAAATTCTCGAAATTTCGTATTAAATATTCGTTACTATTATTTTCATAATGTGTTTTTTGTGTGTGCTCGGCATACACACAATTATTGTAAATATATAATAACATTTTTATAAAATATTCATAAACCTACTACACACAAAATATAAATTAACATACACAAATAAACATGTATAGGTTCTTATAAACTAAAATGTGCTCTCGACTTGCTCAGATATTCTTTTTAAATTGCATTTATTTTAAATAATATTTTTTAATTAATACTTTAATTTGTGCACGTAAATGTCAACATAATATTAAGGAAATATTAACAAAATCTCGAATCAATAAAATATTTATAATACATTACAATCTTAAAAAGTAATAAAAAAATTTGCGGGTGTTAAAATCGTTATAAAAACTGTGTAATCTATTACCCTAATTTAACAATATAAAATTTACAATTATTACTATTTACACAATTAGTTTATAAAATCTATCATTGTCTCTTTTATATGCTCTTTTTTAATGTCATTTATGACCCGTTTGTTGACGAGTAAAATGGTTTTATGTCACTTTATAATTAATGAGGCGATATGCTGTGATCCTTCGTCATGATCCCGAGTTCTGTGTCTTCTGTGTCTTTGACCAGTGTCGATCTTCCGTCGTCCTCTGGTCCTCCTGGAATCCGTCGTCTTGACCTTCTGGTCCGTTCAGCAACTCAGATGACTCGTACGGTGTTACTGCTCCATACATACTCGCAGTCGGGCATAAGCTTCGGCTGCACAAATGTTTCAGTAGACTGGGTCGAGGCTTGCGATGCCTCGCTTTCAAGCTTTACAGCTCATATATATTTTAATTAGTTGTGCAACAGTATTATTTCTGTTTCTGATTATAACCACTAACACCTCTGTTAATTAAATATTCCATTGAGAGTACTCGTATTTAATAGCTAATATCACTCATATGAAAAATTAATTCAATGATAATTTATATATTATTGTAATTAAATATTGTGGTTTACTGTAATAAATTGTAATTTATTATTTTAATAAACTATATATTAGTGCAATTAACTGAAAGCTTCAATGTTACATAAGCTGCGTATAATATTTATTGCATGAATGTTGGTTGTTTCATATTAAAATATGTTATACGTTATTTCATCAGAGTCAGTAGCAACGTTGTGTTACAGCGCCTGGAGTTATAACCGTCTGTCGCGACACTGAATGTTATTGTGACACAGTTCTCTTGTCGGCCAACAATTCCATCAATCTAGTGTCCTTCACAGAGATATTGTGACGCTAAGTAATTGGTGTAGGTTGGTGTGGACATTGAAATGTTACACAATAAAACCTAAGTCCGTAATGTGAGATATCATGGATGATTGTTTCTAAAGAAAAGTGTTTGAAAGAAGTTTTGTCTAAACAGTTTTGTTTTTCCATAAATTTATAATCCCGCTCGTTTATTGGTACAGAAAATTGTAAAGTTCTGACGATCAGTAGGTATTCAATTTTTACAGCTAAGAAAAATAAATTTATGTCTTTTTCACACAAACGAAGATAGATGTCACTTGAGAGCTGCGCAGTGGACTAGCCCTGTGAACAGCTGTGACGGCCAGTATGGGTTCTGTTATTTTTACTTATTTTTTTTTTTTTTGCATTGTATTGACAATCCACTTTTAGAATAATTGTATATTCTTCCAACCGTAAATAGTGTATAGACCTAGAGTGTAGACAGTTAAATTAAAGATGAACAAATCGGATCATTAATAACTTTAAAGATTCCTTTTCTATTATTGAATTAATCTTTTAATATTGTTAACTACGGTACTAAATATGTAAATATTGTTACGACAGGGTCTACTGATCGTCGTATGGTACAGTGAAAAACAAAATACAAGACACCAATTAAGTCACTAATCACCAGTTTTAATTATCACAATTAAAGAGTTTCTAATCAACAAGATAGTCTCTTACAAAAAATCATATAAAAATTGTTCACACACAGTAATAATGTCAACTAATATAAAAAAACAACTGTATTACAATTGTCCCGCGCAATTATAAAACACATAACAATTTGCCACAATACTTCAAACCGCACTGGAATATATCGCAACTCAAACTGACTGAGCGTCGCTAAGTACTTGTATTTATACGCCGCCGAAAATCTAGAAACATCCATACTACGCATCAACAACGCTACTATAAAACACCAGAACGTAGTTGGTTGCGGCTTTGCAGACAGCGCGTGCGGACCGGTGAGTCCGGAACAATCTCGCTAACGCATGTTGAGAATCACGTACGCACACCACATTCCAGTCGGTTCCACTGGAACATCCGAGAAACACGTAGATTGTTCTGTAATGACGTACCACTATTAATTAAACAAAAATCTACTTTCACTTTTATTAATGCTCAGTAATAATCCAATTTAGCATTGCAATGTCCTTATATAATGGATGACTGTGACCAAGACGCGTCACGTTTTGTGGAGACACGTGTCGACACGTCATTCCTCCATAACTTGACAACTCTGACACTGTTCTTTTGTCAGACAAGTGTATTTCTTTAAAAATAACATTTACTGAAAGACAATGTTACATTTTTAGACGTGACATCACGAGATTACTTTAATTAAAATATCGGTATGGGGAACCATACACGATTTCCACGTTCAAAGATTTATATTTCAAATCATTTGCTTGAATTCGGTTTGATAATTTATAAAAAAAATATCCCTCCCCTCAAACTATTTTCACTATTTATATATAGGCTATATTTCTGTTATTATGGGGTAATCCTTTAATATAATGTTATTTTTGAGTCATTTTACCTATAAAAATTAGGTACTTTATTCTTATAAAGAAACTGAAATACGCAGAAAATCACTCATTAATTACATACGCGTATTTAAATAATTATGTGGCCATAAATTATTTTGTAGCCTGCTGGGCCGTGGCCGCGAATCTTCGCGCATAGATGATTTGAATTAAAATAAATAATATAATTTTATTGCCTGTCGGCAAAATTATTTTATTTTTAGCAATTACCATTGTTTGCAAACGTTTAAATGCATTTTTATTTAATTTCGTCAAATTCATTAAATCAGTGCCAAACATGAAAAATTACCACCTTCCCTCTCATCTACCCTTTTCATTTATAGATATTTCATCTACCTTTCTACAGTGGATTATTATGACCTTCTTTTCAGGATACTTTGTTTATCAAAATTAAGTACTTTACTTAAAACGTAAAACGTTGCAGGTAAACTACCCCTCCCCATTAACCGATCTTCATCAAAATCAATAGATTGTAGATGAGCCCTCTACAACTCGAGCACACATGCTAACAATTATTTGATTATGTTTGAATTTGGTGCAGTTATCCTTCGCCATAGAAAAAATTCTACACACAGACATAGACTCACAGGTACTTTTCGAAATATGACTTTTCTTCATGTTGTAGTAAAATCAGAATCAGGCCTTATCTAGAACACGATTTTTTCGCGATCACCATACTTCCATTTTCTTACGGAACATGAAAGTAAAAAATGCCTAATTTAATTGTATATAACTTAAAAGAAGTAGGTTACAAATTTAACCGTACCTTTCTACATATAATAAATCGTACAATTTAATCGTTATCATATGAGTATAATATTTAAGATATAAGAAAGATGTTAAACATTCTATATATATACACATAAAATCTTCAATGCAAAACTAAGTAACTAAGTAAGAATGAATTTGATTCTGTTTGAATTTGCGGCAGTTATCGTTCGCTATGTAAAAAATTGTACACACAGACACACACGGAGACACTTTTCGGAAAATGACTTTCTTCACGTTTTGAGGGTAGTACAATCAGAATCAGCCCTTCTCTCGAATAGGTTCTTTTTTCGCCATCACTATATTTCCATTTCCTTACGGAACATGGAAGTAAAAAAGAACAGTTTCCTCTGCGGACGAATTTTATTTCAACTGTTGACTCCTGATACAATTGCGAAGTGTGTTTAAGCCATGTGAGACATACAGTTTGGTAATTTTTTGTCTACTTTTCCTGGAGTAGAGGCTTGAAACGGTCCCATGTAATGAAATTACTTTGTTAATTTGCGTGTAGTAAAATTTTCGGCGTGCGACAACTTTGGTTCTATAAGAGAAACTATATGATGTCAGCAAGTGAAATTTAGAAAATTTGAAAATTTTATTTGTAAGAATTTGGTTGTTTGGTTGGCAGTTGGCAGTAGTAGTATTCAAGCGGTGTTTTGACTATCTGAACTGACTTTCCTCTGGACGCTACATTCATGCGTTCCATTCCATTGGTAACGTGCACTTACCGTTGACTTTTCCTCTGGACGCTACATTCATGCGTTCCATTCGATTGGTAACGTGCACTTACCGTTGACTTTTCCTCTGGACGCTACATTCATCCGTTCCATTCCATTGGTAACGTGCACTTACCGTTGACTTTTCCTCTGGACGCTACATTCATGCGTTCCATTCCATTGGTAATGTGCACTTACCGTTGACTTTTCCTCTGGACGCTACATTCATGCGTTCCATTCCATTGGTAATGTGCACTTACCGTTGAACTCGTTTTTGTAAAAAAATGTAATTATTTTACTCCGCATATCACAATCTACTTTTCAACTAAACATTGTGGGAATCGCATTGTTAAAGAAAAGATTATTTCAATGTATTTCATTTGTAACGTTTCCATTTACAAATGTTTTCTACAGAAATAATAATAACAATGATAATAATAATATTGATAATAATAATAACAATAATAGTTAATAAATCGACCTGGATCAAATTTTACTGAGACGAATGACTTGTACTGGAAACTTTCTCTGATTCCACTACTTGTTAATTTGTATGTATAAAATTGGAAAGGCCTTAAGTAACAATGAGAAAAAATTAAAAGCAATGTTGTTGGACTTCTTTAGGAGAAGCTGCTTGTATAAAAGTGACAGATAAGTTTAGAAATGAGGCATTAAAGACAGATGGAGGTACATAGAATTGAGAGCAGACGTATGGACATGAGGTTTAGGTGGTACCAGTGACAGATGAAATATGGCATAGGGCACCAACGCAACGAAGAAGGAGAGATACAGCCCAGTTCTCCTCGTATGATAGAGTGATGCAGGAAATTCAAGATAGACATCTGTAAGGGGGTGACTGGTAATACAGAAGAAGATGGTAGCGTGGATAGAAGAGATGGCGAATGACGTAGTTGTACTCAAATTACAGTAGTTTGTCTAATTTGCATTGCCTTTTATTTAAACTAGTAAAATTATCAAAATATTTATTAGAGATAACGAAATACTTGGATACAACTGAACATTGGTAACAGCTTTATATTTGAACGCAAACAATGTTATTGCGATGAACTGAAAAGCGTTGTCAAATCACCCAACTGTTGACTTGACGACATACAACCTTTAGAACATCGATCATTGTTTTCAGCTCAGCTGTCTAGAAGTAGGCCTACGTGTGACGACATCAATCAGCTGTTAGAGTCATGTGTGACGCCATCAATCACAAGAAGTCTGCAACTCGTAACGATAAACTGCTCTTCCGACTTGAGTTATAACGAAGTCTCTAACGAGTAAGTGGCACATCTATTGTTGAGAACGCATGAATTGTTATACGCTCCAATTTTGTGCGAGTATTGAGATCAATGAGGGTAAAGTTTCTAGAAGTTATATAAAACAGTATTTTCAAGTGGAAAACTTACACGTCAGTTAAACAGTGTTGTGAAATAGTAAATTTCTGAAAGAAGGAAACCATTATATATAGTCTTTTTAGGTAGGATTTATACCTAACGCTATAGAACTGAGGAGTTAAATAAAAAAAAAAAAAACAATGAAACCTGTGTGAAGAAAACGGAAACTAATTATAGATCATCTGTAATTTGAAGAACAGAAGATCAAATAACCAATAAAGTAGAAGAGTCACGCACGTACACTGCCATAAACCTTTAGCCCGATAACTTAGTTTTATGTTAAGTTTAGCCACAGAAAACGGACGGCGACAGATAAGGTGGAAAAAGGTTTTTGAAAATTGGCTCCTAAATAAAATACAAGGGAAGTGTAGGGACAGTGCTAGAATGTAGACGTCTATGAAGCAATTAGAAGAATTAGAAGAGTAAACTAATTAGAAGCTCTAAAAGAATTAGACGCAACACCGGCCAACATAGTGGAAGAGGAAGAAGATTCTGCTTGGGTTCCAGAAATCTTGCAAGAAGACGACGTTCACAGAAAACGTTTCTTCTGTTGTACAAAAAAAAAATTATAAAAATGTGATAAATAAAGAATTGTTTGTATTAATGCGAAGAAATCAAATGTGATCAGGTTAGAAAACCTTATAAGAAGAACAGCTTTGGTGAATGCTAAGTGAGCATTGCCTTCAGTTGGTGCAATCAGTACCAGATCATCCATAAATAAGTTGTATCTAAGAAGTAGCGTTTATTATTTTTGATTTCTCATTGAGCCACACGCTGTCATTCTATTTCCGTTTGATTAATATACTTTTTAAAAAGTGTGAATAATAACGGGCTCCACCCTTGTCTTATACCTCTATTTATACGGTCAAACGTATATTATCGAACCATGTTCAAGCTTGCGGTGAAGTGAAATGAAGCATATATTTGTTTTTCACTGCGCTTTACTAATCATGAATTAACTTTATTGTTTGTTGTACTAGTGTCAGTTGTTATGTTTGATTCTTTAAGAATACGTAATGGAGCACTGAAACTGAAAACGCGGATTGCTGAATCAAGCGTAATTTGGATAGAATATAGAATACATTGCAGCAATATAGACTGCCAATATGACAACCACTTTCCACCTACACGTGTAGGCCTAGTATCGGGACTTCCATACTATACGACAAAACTAGTAAACACTTTACTCGTTGATTTTAGAGTTCTCCTGATGATCGCACACATATTGTTTTGGGTTTCTGTACCTTATTCACCACGTCATTTTTTTGTAATATAAGACACATTATAGCCCAGATATTCAAAATTATATATGAACAACAGCTTTGGTGAATGCTAGGTGCGACATTGTTAAGTAGCTGATGGGACTCGTACATTACCTGCGCGACCGGCAAAAAAGAGTTTCTCTCTTTTGCAAATATGTTTTAGGAGATTTCAATACAAGGTACTGAGGAGAATCTATGGCCCTGTGAAGGAAAACGACATTTGGAGGCGACTGCATAACCGAGAGTTGTACGAAAGGTTTAAAGATCTTCCGATCGTGCAACTCATACAAATTAACAGATTGCGTTGGGCTGGACATGTGCAGAGAATGGCGGAAGATAGAATCCCAAAAAAAATTATGAATTATTTGCCGATTGGAAGGAGAAGGAGGGGAAGACCGCGTACAAGATGGCTGGACCAGGTTGGTAAGGAGGCAGTGAGGCTGGGTGCAGCAAACTGGTGGACTTTGGGCGGGAGTAGAGACCAGTGGGGAAGATTTCTTTTGGAGGCCAGGGCCCGGACTGGGCTGTAGCGCCGAGGATGTATG
Organism: Magicicada septendecula; assembly: GCA_034769895.1. NCBI lineage: Eukaryota > Metazoa > Arthropoda > Insecta > Hemiptera > Cicadidae > Magicicada > Magicicada septendecula. The sequence goes on from CM068369.1 coordinate 584,549,878, forward strand.
TATGTAAGTATGGAGATTGCAATATGACGATGTTGCCCAGCACTACTCGTCTCCACTTGGTTCTGTTCTGCGCCAGTCTACGCCACTGGGTTACTCCCTGGCGGTACAGGTCTTCTTCCACATCTTCCACCATGTCTCCGCAGCTTGTCCATGCCTCACTTCCGTATACTACAATGGGTGTTAAGACGATCTTCATTTTTAACTTTCTATTTACACTACTTGACCTCAGGACACTGCTCAAATAATAAAAATATCTTTTATGATTTGTGCAGTTTGTTGTTGAGCCGGTTGCTGAGCCGGTGCGGCTGAGACCAATATTCAAGCCGACCGAGATAATCCGACAGTTTCTGAGACCAGTGAAGGACGTCAGAGACCCGCTCTCGTTGTGCGGAGTGTATGGAGTTTGTTGCTCATGCGGCCAGTTGTATATCGGAACTACGAAACGACGCAGTGTCCACTCCCGCGTTGATAAACACAGCCGCTACTGTCGTTTGAGACAGCCGGAAAAGTCGTAAATGAAAAGGAAAATATGTAAATGGAAGGATGTAAAGAACACTACTCGTCATTAAATACTTGAGAAAACAAAAGTCAGTAAATGGACAATTGACAGTCTCCTGTGATTGTGTCACTTCATAAGTAAGTAAAAGCAATGGTAGTCTAGAATGACGGACCTCGGAATATGCTCCTAGGAGGAGGTACCACTGTGCGATGGAGTTCTCCACAAAATAATGTGGAGTATTTAATTTATGCTAGTGTAAAATTTACTATCATAAAAATAATTTTCATCACATCAGGGGTTAATCTTTTACGTAACTCTTTCTTTAATCATTACTGCCTGGTCTCTCTTTATCACATCTTTGTGTTTTAAAATCCGACGCTATTAGGTTTCAACGGCTGGGGAGTCTTTCATTTTTGATACCTTAACTACACTCTGTAATTGTTGTTCCCTTATTTTTTCTTTCATACTAGCCGTTAAGGCCTTGCCAGACTTATAGGTGGCAAACGGCCAACGGTCGTAGAGGCAGCAGAGGACGGAAGAGGCAGACGAGGCGTAGAGTGTTTCCCACTAGGGACGGAAGAACCTAGAAGGTGGATCTCAGAAGTAAATCCAGAGCAAGACAGAGCTCGAAGGTAGCAGTCCTACCACTGGTCTTAATCTATAGCACGTTAGTAATGTCGTTAGAGAACATTTATATTACTCAACAGTCGCAAAAGTATAAGTCGGATAAGGTAATGGGTGCGGACGGAGGGAACGATGATTGGTCATGTGACTTGGACGCCGGATGGTAGGTTACCTATGAACGTTTGGTAATGCAAGCCTATTAGACAGAGAAGTATAAAGAGACCTAAGAAGCGTCAGTGAAGTGAATGTATTTCCTTTGGGACTGGAATGGAAGTATAGTATAGTATACTAGTATAGTATAGTATAGTATTCGACTATTTCATAATGAAAGAAGAATACCAACCTTCATTGATACTGACTTTGTTTATAATATTTGTGTCGCATTTAACAGTTTTCACTTTCATAGTGGATAACTACACTGCACCACAAGCTGTAGCGAATTATGGTACCAAAAGGCTGTTAGTTGCATAGGATTTAGTTAAACTCCCGAAAGTTGCTCACTATAACGTGATAAAATAGCCTTGTTAGTTTTTCCAGAGGCCCTTCGAAAAGCGAGCCATATGTTAATCTAGTGTGTAACAAATTCAAATCTTGAAAACGTGGCGCAGTCAGAGACTTAGAGCTGTACTGAGGAGTAGAATAAACAGCCGGTCTGTATACGTAGTACTGAAAAAATATAAGATGTCGAATTTTGCTTCTTTTCATTAGGAAATTCTGTCTTGTTTGTTGTCATAAGAAATATCTTCCTTTTAGTAAGACATGTTCAAAATGGATGGTCGGGCCTGTGCATCTGTCAAGAACTTTTTCTGTTCCTGATCTATCCGCACATCCGATTGTAGACATATTACTCCGGAATATTTCGTCCCAGTATCTACCATACTTGAGAGCATAGTCCAGTGGGACTATGTATACCGCAAGGCCGTTAATTAGGTGGTTTCCCCTTGCTTTTATCCTATACTGTTGACCTTGATAAGGTAATTAGCCTTTTAGAAGCGGTTTCCCACTCCAAGGGCAAGAGGATGCCCTTACTTTCTACCCTCCGTAGAGGCTGTTGGCATATGATCTGCTTATCCCAAGAGATACTCTGTTCCTGCTTCCGTTAGCCGCTTGTTGATAAAACGTTACCGCCTCTTTACAGGGCCGGTCCGACAACATTTTTCCACACAAGCGACATATCGTTTGGCACCCCCCCCCCGAAACAACAGTTGTTGTTCTTTGCGCTCTTGGTAAGACCTTTAAAAATAAACCTAAATCTACCGAACCGAAAAATCGAAATCAATTGCAATCACCAGCCAACTATTTTTTGCAACGTACAAAATTAAAATTTGTATAATTCTTTCACTACTTAAAATTATGTGCGATATTCACTAGATATCGAAGCCCAAAAATCGGATTATCGAAATGACTGTGCAGGTACGCATAAAGGCAATGCCAAATGATTTTATATATAATCTGAGACCATGGAAGTTATGTATGGTTCTCAATACCGAATTTCTTTGCTTATTTGGTTGCAAAGTCATCTGCTGATTTTAATAATAAAGAATTAAACAAATAAAACTCAATTTTTCATATAAAATTTGTAATTTGTTTAAAAGCCAGAACCTAAGTTTGGCAACAAATTAGCAATAAATAAATAAAATAAGCTCTTACCTGCACCGGTAATGGTTCGGCTCTAAAAGAGACAGTTGTAGTTGTAGGGAGGTCATCATCTAAGCTCTGTGTATTTCTATTTGGAGAAATAATGTCTTTATTAGATTTTCGTTGCTTGCAGAAGGCGACGTAACAAAAACTTTCATCGCCTTAGCTTTTTTTTTCATTTTCTTTACTTTCTTGTGCTTTACGTTTTCGATAAAACGCACCAGACGGTTTCTTTTTTTCAGACATATCACATATTTTGGTCAGTTGATTCGTCATAATAAACACAGTAAAAAAACGTTTAACTTCACAAATATGCCCGATAAACGTACACAGAATAATGTAGTAGCACGAAACAAGAGCACTCTAAGACACCAACTGAAACACTACGCTCTGGAATCAAGTATTGTTTTGACAGCGATGAGTCACCACATTGTCTTGGTGGCAGTGTCGGTGGTGTGATGGGGGGGGGGGTCGCCACCGGCTGGCGAGGGCGCGTAATTATGTGTCTAGAAATAGTTTATTCTTCGTCGTTAAGGTTCCGCTCTTCCGCATAGCGCCCGGTATTTGCTGCGAGGAGCGATTGTAATTTATTGGTCAAAATGGACTGAGGTTAATAATATTCAATCAGAAGCTTTTCACTTATGTCACAAACATTATCATTAAAATTTTGTTATTGTAAGTTTGCAAACAATTTTTTTTTTTAATTTTTCACTTGGGCGCCTCTGGCGCCCTTTGAGCTTGGCGCCCCAAGCGGCCGCTTGTGTCGCTTGGGCCTCGGACCGGCCCTGCCCCTCTACCGCGGGGAGGTTAACGTAAGATGTTTCTTTTCTACAAGTCGAGGACCACAATAGCATTTCCTGGATTCTCCAGCTCTTTTGTAGAGCTATAAAAACGATAGGTATGTAAATTAACGTATTGTGTAGAGCGTTAACATTATTTATTAGTGTTATTTTGTGACAACAACAAAATATTAAAGACGAGGTAATGTAGTTTACAATATCCCGTCTAACTGCCATCTCCGTCACTTGGTCCTGATCGCTGGCGGTTAATCTAGATTCTGTTGCATACTTCAGTGGATATCGCATAACACACCACGGATTCCCATGTTTCTCAATTGACGAAAGCTTACATCGCAGTGAACCGAAAACGAGACGGTGTTATGAAATATCAGGCCCAGCGGCGTAACTGTAGCTGCGCCCGGGGATGGGGATGAAACTAGCATGGAGGTTGGACACCCTTTTATTGTATTAATTTACAAATATTGTAATTCCATTTATTTCAGTAATTATTTGTAAGTCTTATTTTAATACACACACAGCTGGCTTAGATACAGGACTACGTTAAGCGATTATGGAATTTTGCTACAATTTCTATTAGCTCTGGGGGGGGATGACCCCTGACCCCCCCCATGGTTACGCCACTGACCAGGGCAATAATGGTAATTATCATCATTATCGACGTTAACAAGAACAGCAACGTCTGCCAGTAACGCTACGGACAAAATAAGGAGTATTAATTTAATTGTTCCCTAACATTGTTTAACAATATATAAGTTCATTTAATCACATCTTATAGTAATTATAAACCATATGTTTAATTTAACCGAAATTTGTTCTTTTTTGTTTTCAGGTACGTAAACACAGTTGATTTCACATTGGGGAACTCCAGCTTCGGTGAAAAAAAACTGCCTAATCTATGACATCACAATGGTAAAATTTATTTACTAAGATGTCAAGTACGTTATATATTATCAGTGAATATCAGAAGCTGGTCGATTCGTAGTCCTTCAGTCTTTCGACTGGTTTGTACCCTCCCCGCATATACCCGTGGTCCGTGTGGTACTGAGTCTCTCACAGGTATATGGGACCTACAGTTTAACGCCAGATCCGAACGGCATAGTTGGGGAAGGTTTAGACTATACTAAGCAGGATACCTCTCGCTGGTTTGCCATTGCCTTGCGAGGGGGAACGGTCGTATCTAAATCAGATGGCCCCCGGCGGGAATTGAACCCGCGCCGACAGCGTAGCAGCGCCACACGCTAGCCACTACGCCACGACCGCTCCCAGAAGCTGGTATTACTGTAAAAATAAAAATATACCTCACCTTACACATGTGCCCACTCAACTACTGCTGTAGTCTTTGGTCTTTTATCATTCTCGTCTTTCTTCTTCGTTGGCGCAACAGACTGCCATTGGCCCGCTCAACCGGTCCTGAGCAAGGGAGATGTTTCTCCTTGAGATTACTCAGGACACTGTCTCTCCCCTGATTTCTAGGCCGTCCTTAGGTTGCGTTCCACCAGGAGAACCCTTATACAGCTTTTTGACTGTCCTGCTGTCTTCCATTCTCAACCACTAAACCTAGCTGACTTCCACTTCACCTAGCCACTTTAATCTCTGTATCTTAATGAATCAGGTAATGCTGATATCATCATATGCTGTACACAATTACGTTCTTCCTCTGCCGCCATATCCCATTTTCACATGTTGGATCTATAATCCTGCTAAGTCATTTTGTTCAAAATCTACCCTACTGACTTATAGCCAACCTTTTAAGGTTCCAGGTTTCAACGCCATATATCATAATTGGTATAATTTAGATCTTATACAACCTTAACCTCGTTTATTGGTTTACTAACCTATTCTTAAAGATTTTATTCAAGGCAATGTATGCTATGTTACCGGCAACAATTTTTCTCCTAAATTCTTCCTTTCAAGTAGAACCAAAGTATCGGAAATCATATTTGACATTACTCTTACCATATCTTTTTGCATTTGAACCATCTTCATAACAGTCTTCTGCCTCTCGCCCTTTCCTTTAGATCTAAAGTCTGTTTGAGTTTTTCCCTTTCCTTGTCACATGACCAGCTCACTTGAGGATTCTGCTTTTTTACTATTAATCTACTTTTAGTCAGTCCTGTGTGGAAACTGCACATTGTTCCACCAATCCCTACAATGCAGGCCTACATCATAATACCTAATTTAAAATCTAAAACACAAAATTTCATTCCTCATTGGAAAGAAAAATATTACGTTTCATCACGTGTCTGTGTAATTCCAAACAAATTAACTAAAATATAGTTCTTCTTCTTCTTCTTCTGCGCTTTAAGTATTAATACTATTACCATAACTGCCTGTTATAGTTCCAATCTCTTCCTTAACCTTCCATCCATTCAGTTCATGTGATTTACCAACTTTCTTCCATTTCCTGCTGTTTTATCTTGCAAAATGTATATCGTATTTACAAATCTGCTATTATGCCTACGTTTCTTGCCGTGTCTTCTATTCTACATCCCTTCAAAGCTCTGAGGGATTTTGTCTCTACTGTTTTATGTAAATTTTCTGTCCCTTAGTAAGAACCAAAGAACCAATGACCCACTTCGGATCTGTAATCGTTTTATAGATCTGCATTCTTGTGTCTGTTCGTGATTTATGTTTTAAGTGTCAGTTTAGTACACCACAAATACAACTAAATTTTCCCATTTACCTCTGTGTTAGTTCTTAATGAGTACACAATTTCCTCATAAAAACCGTTACTTTAGTTTTATGTGGAGATATTATTGGTTTGTATTCCTCTGCTATATTTTTCAAAAGAATAGCCCCCTCTACAGGTCGTCTCCTGTCTGTTGTATGATAACAACGTCGTATGCATTTACGATACTACTTAATCTACATTGTGGTGGAAGCTTTATAGCAGATTCAAAATTTTGTTAAATACCTCACCTAAAGTTTCTGCTTCAGTTTTTGTTTTCGAATTTGGTGAGTTTCTTTTACGACTTTCGGCTGAAACCCATATTTATACACCATGGAAAACCACTGGTTGTACAACCATTGTAAAGTATCACAAGTCGAATTTTTGCCTAATTTTAATTTTAAGCACAAAAAGCTGATACTGAAGAAAAATTGAACATTTTCAGTAATTATTAATCTACAAAGTTTACTATCGTTTTATTGTGTATTGTGTTTTTCATCGTAGTTGTTAAGTAAGCCTGAAAGTCTTTAGACGATAGTTCCAGTTTGTCTGCTGCATTACACGGAATAATAATGAAGCAATATTTTCTGAAAGATTCCCCAAGACGACAATGACAAGTGAGACAATGCGAGCGAGTGTAAACAATAGTGGAATTAATGTGCCGGGGATTCTGGGATTCGGTATCCCCATGCGAAAAGATTGTATCAGTTTCAGTTTTTGCTCCTCCGTCTCTTGTTACCATTCATAGAACTGGTCTTGTACTGTATAAAGTTCTACACATTCTTATGTCTCCATCATTATAAAACCAGCACATTTATTTCTTTTATTACGTATTTATTTTCACGGCTGTATCTTTTGTTGCATTAAGGCATCGGTACCAATTTCTTGTTACTACCAATGCTCTGGCAGCCACAAAACTAAAAAAAAAACGTATTTTTTGTGTTTCTACCTGCAGTACAGGTCAAAACTAGGTTGGAATGCAATAAACTCGTCACTCTTTATTTGCAAGTTTCGAAAACAATTCCATTGTTATTTATAGCAATACTACACTGAAACGCAATAATGCACCTTAAGAAGTGTATTCTATTGGTAGTATTAAATGTAGAATATCGCTACAATAAATAACTAACATAATCTCGTGGTCTTCATATTATGTGTAAATGTAAATATTAAATGAAATTTCGGAAGTGTACAATATCACATTGAAGTAACACTTATTAGGGTAACAAAAAGTGTGTGGACACTACCTCTAACCGGGGGTGCGGGTGGAGAAGAGTTAGTGAATGTTTTTCATTTAGACCACATTCAATAGCCTATATTGTATTGAAGCACCTTTACGTTTTGAAAACTGATTCCCATCACAGTTTTCCAGGCTTTGGGTTGGTAAAATTTTTTTGAATTATCAATCATTTTGGTTGTTTAAGATTTGCTTTTAGCGTTTATTTTTTTTGTTACGATTTTCTTCTTTTTTATATTTGTAATCTTTTAATTTTTTATTTATTATCTGTCAAATTTTTAAGTATATTTTTAAATTTAACCCACACACACTAAAATTCAACATCGACCTACTCAAGTTTTTCAATGAAAGAAATACTAGCTTATAAGCATGATTTGATATCGCCTGTTTCTTCATACTTTTGAACTGTTCTGTCTATACTTTCGGCCATCTGTCCTCTTCTTTCCTTACATACGCTGTTCCATTCGCTTATACACCTCCGACATCCCGCACTCCGACCTGATGACCTCCGACTCTTCTTCCAAAATTGTGTGACTTTGACAAAGTAAATTAAAAACAAAAAAAATTAAATGCAAAGAAGAAAAATACCAAAAACTGTAAATAAGTGTTTAAAAGTAATGAGCAGATATATTACTGTGTTACGCGTAATGAGTAACATTACAGATAAAATTAAAAAAGTATATTGATTTCTGACAAGAACTTCAGAAGCGTGCAAGTTTTGGTGTTGTCCGTACATTTTGCACTTCAAATGTTTGAAGCTTTACTGTCTACCTTCCCCCAATGTCAGAGTCCGCACTGTTTGCAACATTCCTGTTGTCCGCACTATTCGTGACGTCAATCTCACTCGTTACGAATTGGTTGTTTCAATTATGTAATAACTGCTCAAAAAGAAATTGCTTATTTCTAATAAAAAACAAAACGATTCCACTGAATAAACGTTTGAACGGAATTTACTTGACACCTTCAGTACTTCAGTCGAGATTGAAATCAATCAAGTACGCCAAACACACTGTATTGTAGCAAATACACGTGTCATACACGTGTGGCAGTTTAGTTCGCTAAAATGTCAAACGTTAAGTCAACAAAGATACGTAATAGAAAATTCATTGTTGAAGCAACAATTGAACAGCATCGACAGCAAAAACAAGTTGTTACATCTAATTGACAACAGACTTTACAATCGTCTGTTTGTGCATGTCCTTGAGTAGGCCTACTTGTATTGCGTTTTGTTCACCCGTTTTCGCTTGCACACGTTGAATACATTGTGTATTTCTTGGAACTTTTTGATACATTTTGTCGTTGACAAACTTTAGGGAATTGAAGTAGTTTTTGTGTTATCGACATCATTGTTCTTGTGTTCCGTTTTTTTTTAATTTCTTTATTGTGTTCCCACCTCCGTTATCAGCTTTGCTTTCTAACATAAAGCAATGAGCAGATTAGACTTAAGAGGCAATTTAACGTATAGACTATAACTCAAACACATGCCTATGCAGATGATGTAGCCTAGACGTCTCACAGCTTATGGAAAAATGTTTGAGATCCTGAATGAAGAAGCCGGTTCTTTGGAGCGTGTTGTTAATCGAAAGAAAATGCACTACAAGAAAATGACAGCAGCACAGGCGAGAAGGGAGCCCCACAACTTAGAGCTGGATAATTACACTTTTTAGTGGTGTAGATTAGTTTGTATATCTTGGAACAGAACTCAATGAGGAAAACAAAATCTCACAAAAATAAATAGAAGAATCATGGCTGGCAATAGTGCATATTGTGCAAATCTTAATCCTCTTAAGTTTAAGCTACTGTCTTGTAAAACCAAAATGAAAATCTACTTAAGCTGCAAAAGGGTACTACACGAAAAGGAAATGTAACCCAAATGCGAATGTTTCAAATTGTTATACTGTATTATTGTGTTCCGTACATCTGTTACATTACTACAGAAATAGTAGAGTAATCGAGTTTTTGTAATTTTTCCCATAAATGAAAAATTATTTAATATCGAAATTTATGTCATAATAAATGCAGGCTATTTCGTTGAAAATAGTGAGCGAGGTCTGCAGCTCAGTGAGCATACTAGCACGTAATTTAATTTTTGTTGTAACACACAATTTTAACATCACAGCATACTATTTACACAAGATGATAGACAGACAACATAAAAGTCGAAAAATTAAATGATGCTTCATTGAGGTCCTCCTATATTATAGGACTTTGTCAGACATGGGACTCGCGTCCACTGATAACTATATTGTTCCTATCAAAGACTTTTCCTGTAAATATACTTATTACTTCTTCCATGTTCCATAGGGAAATGGAAGTATGGTGATGGCGAAAAAAATCGTGTTCGAGATAAGACCTGATTCCGATTGTACTACCCTCAGAAGATGAAGAAAAGTCATTTTTCGAAAAGTGCCTGTGTGTGTGTCTGTGTAGAATTTTTTCTATGGCAAACGATAACAGCCGTAAATTCAAACACAATCAAATAATGTTTTGCATGCATCCCTGAATTATAGAGGACTCAAGACTTATTGACTTTGGTGAAGATCGGTTAAGGGAAAGGGGTAGTTTACCTGCAACGTTTTATGTTTTAACAAGAGTAATTTTTTCTATGACGAACGATAACTGCTGCATATTCAAACAGAATTAAATAATTTTTTGCATATGTTCCTGTGTTATAGAAGACTCAAGGCCTATTGATTTCGGTGAAGATCGGTTAAGGGGAAAGGGCAGTTTACCTGCAACGTTTTATGTTTTAACAGGAGTAAAGTATTTAATTTTGATAAATAAAGTATCCTGAAAAGAAGATCATAATAATCCACTGTAGAAACGTAGATGAAATATCTATAAATAAAGAGGCTAGTTGAAGGGGTGGGGGTAATTTTCTATAAATGAAAATGATAGTTGAAGGGGGAGGGGATAATGTTTATTTATATGTCATGTGTACTACGTTATCGGCAACAAAGAAGTAGTCTGTTGTTAAAATTCCTTCCCGGCTGTTTGCCGTGGTCCAATGTTTACTACAAAACCAGACGCTTCGGCAGTGCTATTTACTGCCATCATCAGTGAAAATCGAGTGCGCTAACTTGAGGTGGTATACGTTACTGACCACAGTACTGTGGTTAAGGCTGAAGAAAGAAGTAGTTTCTATTTAAATATTTCATTTCGAAAATGATTTTAAATATAAATCTTAGAACATGGAAGTCATGTATGGTTCTCCATACCGATATTTTTTTTTAACGTTTTAAGATAAGAAAATATAAATCATAAGCTGTGTGTAATGATTGTAGCTGACTGGGCTGTCGTCTCTTGAGGTGCATGTTACGCTTTGCTGACACGAGACATTAGAAGCTTGTATTTATTAAAAAAGGAAAAAGATCTTCAAGGTCACTACTAACATTACAGAAACGTTCTTCAAGGAGTTTGTTTTTTATGAAAGAGAAACATTTTTATCAGCAGAGAAATGGTTATCGCGCGAATGAACGTGCAGACGCGCCGGCTCTTAGTCTCCAGAGATTTGCACGTTACGTGATGCTCCGGGGCAGGCGCGCCGCGCCACGAATGCCTAATGTTGTTTGATGTTAATTAGGAAGATACAGTGTATATCGTAGCTGTGTGTGTGTGTGTGTGTGTGTGTGTGTGTGTGTGTGTGTGTGGGCGCGCTTGTGTGCTTGTATAATAATTATGTTGGAGATAATCAAGTCTATGCTTGTGTTTGGCTCTGTTAATCCGTTGTCATGGAGAAAAAGAGGTCATGCGATTTAGCAGATGACTAGTCATATATAATATATAAAGTGTATATACTATGTGGACCTACAATACACAGTACAGTCTCGGTTGTATGTTTTTTTTAAGACTCCCTGTAGTTTACAAAAATAAATAAATAACTGTTTTTACTCGACAAAGCTCACGGGTAAGTGTACGAGGTGTGTTCAAAAAACGACTGAACTATTTGTGTAGCACGACAACCTGCGCATAGAGCAAGCTTAAGTACTGCTAGCGACAGGTTTTGACGCCGGAATGCCGTTACCTGCTTCCCGTCATGATCATCAGTCTTCGAGCTACACACGCTGTAGTGGACACGAGCACACACCACCCGGTGGATTTGTAACGAGGTGAGAATGAAGATCATAACACGACGTGTTTGTATAGAATCTTGCTGCTAACTTTGTAAAATTTTATAGAACGATTTCCATTGCATTTTAAAGTTATCATTACCATTTGCATTGGTACGCGGTTGCTGACCGATTTCAAAACTGGTCTCTTTCTGATCTTCAGTCAACGAACGCAGCACGAATTTTTCAGCGATACCATATATTTAAGTTTTTCTATCAAAATATAAGTTTACGATCTTATATGGATGCGCATTCACGATTTACTATTACCACATCACGAACATGGCATGATATTCGTTTTTGCCTTCTTTGAAAATGCTTAAAATTATAGACTCCGTGTATGCTTAATTGAATAACCAGACTGTCTCTGTAAAGTTTCAACCGAGTGTTGCCGCAAAGTTTCATACGCATACGTTGTTTTTCGAGATCTTTCTCAGTCACTTTGTCATTGATCCGGCGGTCAGCGTGCGCACGTCCCCACTCAGTCTGATATAGCCCAAAGACTAATGCTTATACTGGAACAGAATAAGCGGCAGCTTGTTGTCAAAAAATATCGCTACGTGCGCCCAAAATCACAGCGTGTTGTTTGTGTGTGTGTGTGTGTGTGTGTGTGTGTGTGTGTTTTTTTTTTTTTTTTAGTGAGGATCGGTCAAAAACATCACAAATTTTAACTATTTTTGCGTCGACGTTTCGACAATGTTTATTGTCATCTTCAGGACGTGTGTATGAAATACAAAAGAAATGTCAAACACAACGGAATATTTGGGTGAACGTGTTCGTGTATGTGAGTGTGTGTGCGTATGTACGTATGACAATAAAACTGTCGAAACGGCGACGCAAAATAGCTAAAAATTTGTGTTATTTTTTACCGATCCTCACTAACCATCCACTAAAAAAATTCATTGATTGACGGTCACTACAAATTTAAGGATTATTCAAAATGCTTGGTCTTTTTTCAACACACCTCGTATTTTGCAAGCAAGATTGTTCTGTGCCTCCTCGCACAGACTAAACGGGTGCACAGATTTTGATGAATTTAATGACAAAAGACGAAGGCAAGGTCTCAGACAATTCACTTTTGTCTCCCGACTGACACGCGAATGTAGTTTAGAAATTTCGTTACCCAGTTGTTCACAAACTTATTCTCTTCTTCACTTCACGGACTAAGCCGTAGTAGACCTGTTCCGGAATCCATCTTCTGCTCGGTCTACCAACATCCCTTTTCCCATTAGGTACGTATTTCCAGGCTTTCACTGGTAATCGGTTATTTGAATGCGTTCCAAGTGTTGGCAACAGCTACTCTTATTGTATTTAACCTTTTTGTGCAAAAATTCAATTTCCAGTTCTTTTTTAATATCTGCATTCCTTTTCTTATCTTCTTCTGTGTGTTTCTTACAAATTTAATTTCAGCCCCTAGAATTTACTTTTCTTCCTTTTTACCAAGGGTCCCTTTTTCAGTGGGATACAGGAACGTTGGAGTAGCCATTGTTTTATAAATATTGTTACGACATCACAGAACAATCTACGTGTTTGTCGAATGTGCCAGAAGAATCTAGATGTAACCCTTGTGGCGTACATGCTTGTCGACGCATTTGCTAGATGATGCGAGAATTGGCGCGGCCGCGGACTGTGTCAAGCCGCAAGTAATTACGTCGTAACTATACTGGCGCTATCGCGCATTTTGGAATAATCTAGTAGTTTGGGGAGATATAAATACCAGTACTCAACGACGTTCAGGCAGTATTAGTGCGATATATTGACAGAGCGGTTCGAGAGTTATAGTCGCGATATTACTGTGCGCGTTCAAGTGGTTATTAGTTAAGAGTGGTGTTTTATAATCGGACGGTATAATTGTAATACAATTGTGTTTAATATTAGTGACATTTTATTGCGTGTGAACAATTTTTATTTGATTTGTTGTAGTAGACTGTGTTGTTAATTACGAACTGTTTTACTGTAAAAATTAAAGCTGGCGATTAGTGACTTAATTGGTGTCTTGTACTGTAATTTGTTTTCCACTGTACCTACGACGATCTACTCGATCGTTAGGTACATTATACATCTACTACTATACATTCTACATCGTTAGGTATATTATACAAATATCTTTCCTTATTTTATTTGTTGAGTATCTATGGACCGTTCCACAGATGCCTCTGAACTGTGGTAACTTATCTTTCAATCAGTGTCACAATTTGTATGATAAAAGTCACATGCCAAGTAATTAAAATGACCACTATGAATTAGAATTTGATTGTTTGTAACTATTTTTTATTCTAATTGGATATTTACCTTTGACTGCCACAGTTTGTAATTTTGGAGCAGAGATCTTTAGCCCATAATCCCGTTGGTATTATTAACTGTAAATATCGCATTTTGTAGCCTAATTTGGTCTTCTGTTTTCTGTATTATTACATTATCAACTGTGTAGAGAAATCAATTAACGTGCATGTTTATTTTACTGTTCAAAAAGAAGAAAAATAAGGTTTTAATCTCAACTTTAAGGAATTAGGAAAATCAGCCTTAACACGATTGTTTTAACCTCTAGATTTTTGCTTCTGCTTGATCGATTTTAATGCAAAGCCACAATGATTATTTTTATTTACAAATTCGTAATGTAATCGATTCTTATTTGTCTTCTTTCCATCCCTTCTGCTGTCAAGCATCGGGGGGGGGGGGGTTGCTTCAGCTATTCCGTATACTGCTGTCAACTAGAGGTGTGTCGTTCGCGAACGAACGTGTCAAAAGGAACGAATTAGCAAATGGAACAGTGAGAACGGTAAACGATTTCAAGCGAACAATCGTTCGCCGTTCGCGATCGGTGACGCACGATTGAATCAAGAAGACACAAAAGTGAAAAAACATGTAATTTTTCGCCACCGGGAAAACCATGTTCCCTGTACCATATTCTGGTATTTTAAGTACCATTTTGTTTATTCAATTCAATAAAAATAGTATGCTTGTGCCAAAGTTTTTATTTACATACTAAATAATTAAAACTATGAAAACAAAGCTTATATGAAATCAATGCTTATGTAACTAATTAACTGTGGATATTTTTATTGTAAAAAGACTAAAAAAAACAAATTTAATGTTTTAACTAGTTTAAATTTTTTTTATTTTTTCTAAAACACTTAAAAAAGGATTATAAATACGTAATTTGAGTAAGTAAATTAGTTGGGGTCATATTTACTGTAGAAAGAAATTGTTAATTAAAAATAAAGCCTATTACTCCTCTCTTTCTGCAAATAGTTAGGTTATAATTACGAACAAAAATACTAAATGAAATAATACACATACTTTTAAATAGCGATAATTGTAATTTCAAGAATTGTTTATTACAGTGTAAGTCAAAAAGTAAAGGCAAATTTTATTTTCCCTGCTTGCAGTGGATGGCAGCACTGACTGAACAATGACATATCATAACCTCAAAGTTTTTTTGTTCTTTAGCTGTGTTGTTTCAGTGCTCAGCTCCATTCGTAGTGATTTCAGGGCATTTTATTATGAGTGCCCCGTTGTCCGTGTGCACCAAGGAAGAAATGAGGGAAGTGGTACGTTTTCTGCACTCTGAAGGGACTAAACCTGCGGAGATTATCCGCAGAATGCAGGAGCAGTACGGTGAGAGCTGTCTTAATGAACGCAAAATTTATGAGTGGATAAATCGCTTTAAAAATGGTCGTGTATCTATCTGCGATGAAGAGCGTTCAGGTAGGCCATCCACTTCGAAGACGGACAAGAACATCGAGACAGTTGAGCGAATGATTCATGATGATCGTCGTGTCAACATTGATGATATTGCGCATGCGTTGAACATTAGCCACGGTTCAGCAGTTGCAATCATCCACGAATCACTAAATTATCGCAAAGTGTGTGTGCTCGTTGGGTACCACATCGACTGACAGACCAGCACAAACAGAAACGTTTGGAAATTTCGTTTGGAAGGAGAAGAGTTTCTCAGTCGCATAGTAACCGTTGATGAGACGTGGGTCCATCACTTCGAACCACAGAGTAAGCGGCAGAGTATGGTGTGGAAACATCCATCCTCGCCTACAACAAAAAAGTTCAAAAGACAAGTTTCTGCAGGAAAGTTGATGATGACAGTGTTTTGGGATATGAAATGTCCACTTCTAATTCATTACACTCCTAAAGGTCAAACAGTGAATAGTGACAGCTACTGTGAGCTACTGCGAGATCTGAAACCCAAAATCAAAACAAAGAGGCGAGGAAAACTTTCAAAAGGTGTGCTTTTGCTTCAGGACAATGCCCGTCCTCATACTGCGGGGAAAACGAGCCAGTGAATTCAAGATCTTGGTTTTGAGCTGCTGGAGCATCCGCCGTACAGTCCTGACCTAGCTCCAAGTGATTTTCACCTTTTTGGTCCGATGAAGGAGCACCTGCGTGAATCCAAGTTTTCATCGGATGACGAGGTTGTGGAGGCGGTGCGCGAGTGGCTGTGTACGATGCCACAAATCTTCTTCCAGGACGGAATTACGAAGCTTGTCAAGAGATGGACCAAGTGCATAGAAGTTGAGGGAGATTATGTAGAGAAATGATGTTACTTGTCATCTTATTTTCACAATAAAAAGTTCCTTTTTAAAAATTTGCCTTTATTTTTGACTTACCCTCGTATAATCAAATAAAGAATAAGTGTATAACACAAGTAAGCATGAAAGAAGTCAGTATGCTTTTTTCGGTTCGTGTTTTGACAGGTGGGTCTGACGAATGTCTTGAGATTTTATTGTGTCCGCCGAGAGGGGGAAGTTCAACAAACAGTGGTTTGCAGTATGGTACAGTTCGTAGAGAATCCGAACGTTATCGGTTTCATTGCAAGTCGAAAATTTATAAAAATTGGTTTCCAAAAATATTGCCATAATAATCTTTCTATTCACTTAAAAAGTGAACGATGTCGGATGAAATGATCCGTTCTAGAGACAAGGACCGTGCCGACACGGACCAACCCTGAAGGGACGATTCGCTCAAATGAACAATTTCTCCCATCTTTACTGTTTACCCTGAGCGAGGTAACCACACTTCTGTCACACGGGCTTCTCCGTACACCACCTACTCCACACAATCCACTCAAATCACGTTCTCTCTCTCTCTCTCTCTCTCTGTTGGACGCGCTTCCGTGTAATGAGCATTGAATTACTTTCGTCCATCCTCATACAAAAGAAATCATTATCGTCCCCTTATCTCTACTATCTCGACAACAACCTACTTCTCCTGCAACAGTTTTCGAACCGACAGATACCTACTGTACGCACACCAGTTTTGCTGCTGAGACGTCTGAGGAGCGGTGGGTTTACCATATGATAGGGCGTGCTTGTGTTGGTGGGGTATTACTGGTTCTGAAAACATTGTTCAAACGTATTTAATTGTAATTTTGTGTGCGTATTAGATTAAACGTTCCTACATTATATGCAAGTGGAATTTATTGAATGTTTTGTTAAAGTGTGTTTCTTCATTCGCTATACAAGAAATACCTTGTGAGAGACAGTGACGTCATACCGAAATTGAGTTAAACGTATTTTAAATGTGTAGTATTACAGTGATGCGTGCAACGGAATGGCATACGTCACCACATTCCTTGTTCGGTAGCAAAGGTGAACTGGTGATAGTACTTTGGTGTCTCCTAGTTCTTTTGCATACATACAATGTTTTTGAAAACATCAAAATTACGAACGCCGAATTTCATCTTTATTTTCTGTATACGTCACCTAACTAAAAATGTATAATTATCGTGTTTTTCTTAATTAAAAAAAAATATTTTTTTTAAGGACAATCTATGAAAACACTACGTCTTCATCCTGTTCATACAGGAATTTGTTTCATGTAAATAGCATAGGCCATTCTGATTCTACACGAACACACAATAGTATTGAATTTTTAATAAAAATTTACAATTGAAAATGCTTAAATAAATCTAAAAAATATATATATATTTATGTTCATTCACCAATCAATGAATTCATTCTTCATATACCAATGTACAGATTATAAGTTAAATGTAGTCGCATTCATAAGCGAAGTTTTATATGTGTACTACGTTACTGACAACAAAGAAGTAGTTTCTATGGAAACTCACCGGTTCCCACTTTCGATCACGCACCAGCGGTCGTTTTCAAATGTGCGACACGTCCTTAAAAACATTTTCAATGTTAAAATTATTTAAATCTCTATACGTTCGGGACTATTTGATCCATTTTAACGGAATAAACTTTAAATTGTATTGTCTTCGATTTATAGATGGCACTAACACTTAACGTATTTAGAATAATTAACGTAATTTACTGTATTATTGTCTTAAACGAAACGTCAGATGAATAACCTATTCTTGTTCCTGAGAAATGCACTATAGCAATGCACTAAAACGTTTCTGCAGTCAGCTTTCTCAGTCTCAAGTTACTGTTTTAATTTTAATAATTATGACTTTGCAAAGTTACAAAAAAAGCTAGTAGCCTAATTTAATACTAAGCCACAGATATTGCTACTATTTGAAATGATATATACCCTTCACCAGATCCGTAACTAAGCCCTGTTTCGGGGGGGGGGGGGATGACACTAGTTTGAAGTGTGGACTCCCAATTTTTCACAGAAAAAATGAGAAATTTAGTATTCTTTACATATTATTTTTAAAAATACATTTTATAAAATATACGTAAGGCTGCATAAAACGTAGGTACGTTATTTACCAAGTGCTGAATGATTTTCATTATTAAGAAAAACTCTAATTTTATTTCAGTAATTTAAAAATACTATAATTCCATTTATTTCTACAAGAATTTATAAGCCTTATATTAAAAGCGACGTAACATGTATTAACACAAAGTAACGGAATTGTAAGATTCATTGAGACAGAAATTCAATGCCGTTTGTAAAGAGCACGCCACGGTTATGTATAAACGCACAACGGTTCTTCACTACTATTATTGTATTATATTGTTTACCGTAATCCTTTCTGCGGTATGGACGCAGCTGTGCGCCCTGTTTTCGATTCCCACCGCTGGCTACAGGATTTCATTGTTTCTCTTCGTTGCTTCTGTACAAGGCCTTTGGATTGCGGCGTTATAAATTATCCTGTTGTATCAATACGTTTTGGTTAGAGGAGGCTGTGGTGTACTTACGTCATAATAGCCAGCATAGACAAAACGTGATGTCTTGGTGTAGCCTACTTTCACGTCAACATAGAAAAAAGATTAAGAGGAATTGAGAAAACAAAACTTTTTGTTGCGTATCAAAATTAAAATACATTGTAAAAGTGGCTTTAAAAAATGCTTCCTAAACAGAATTTGTTCTACTAAGTTATAGTGTTGTAACGCCCGGGGCTGGGGCCTCACAAAGTGAAAGCTCCAGTCGTGGGGACAGGATAGCTGTGGGAATGGCTCGTTATTAAATAAGGCATTTACTTAGATTAATAATATTTCTTTAGTTCATTAGAGTAACTACGTTCGTTAACAAGTTTTATCTTGATGAACAAATGACAATACAAATGAACAAAATAACAATAATTGAAGTGACATACTCTCGTTACAATAATTCTATTGAGTGTTTTCATTAAGACATAACATTATATATAAAAAAAAACATTCTTTATTACTGACTATTCTTTATTAAAACATTACAAAAGCTTTACTAACTATATTTCTGAATTTGGTACGTTACCACTTTAAATTAGGCATAAATGATTAAGATGTCAATTATACATATTCCTTAACAAATTTAGAACACTACTGAGCACTTCTGAGTATAAATAATTCATTATCCAAAATCGATTAATACTTTAAGTTTGAACTAAGTAAAACAAAACAAAGTTGTAATTACGCTTTTGATGTGGCTCCAGCGTAGACAGAAGATGCACGGATAGTGCGCAAGGACGCCAAAAGTGAACAAGTGAAAAAAGAGTGTGTGTACTTCCCAGTGCTCTCGTCAGTTTTATACCCTGCGTGACGAAAAATGTCTCTATGAGTTAACGCCTATAATTCAGCCAATCAGAACTGGACTCTGCACCTGTCTCGAAACTTATCAGGTCACACGAGGGGACAATTTGACATTGATTTTTGTGAACCAAAGCGGAATTCGTTCGCGAACAACTGACGAGTAAACAATTCTTAGCTTCCCTGGTTGATAACTCGCTACACGTGCCACGATAAAAAATGGTCAGCACACTTCCTCACAATCGCTCAGTTTGTTCCTTAAAATAATTCTTAAGATAAAATAAAATAATACATTGAGTAGTTTGAGTATGAGTAGAATCCTCATTTACAATTATATATAAAATCATAACGTGGAATGTGCCGGGCAAAACAATAGAGTCTTCCGAAAGCAAATGGACCTATTTTGTGTGGTGATTCTAGAGCAATATATAAAAAAAAGTTATATAAACATAGCTTGTTTTCTAGAGAATTTTTGGGTTGTCTAGTTTCTAGAATGTACTAGAAAGAAATGTAAAAGTACCGACGCGGGTGGTTACTAATAGCCAGAAAAGGGCGTTTAACCTAAAGCTTGTTTATAAAAATGTGTACGTGCTGTAGGGCAGGTGGGGGTATAAAGAAGTTGTCTAGTTCCATTAGTGTCATTTCCGATCTGATGATGACCTGTAAAGCTTGAAAGCGCTAATCGGAATAATTTCTCTATAGCGGTGAGCAACAGTATTAATTCTGTTTGTCATTGTAACCACTAACACAGCTTGATTAAAAAAAATCACTGGAATAAATGCATAGCTGAAACGGAGCACAACCTATACGGACGCCAAGATAGAGTGTTTAAATTTATTCGAAACCCCCAAGAGAAGGCCAGACCTAAGATTGAAATAATTGATGATGAAGTTTTGGTAAATTGTTACAAAGATTTATGGCACGTTGATAAAAATGAAGGGGAACAAACATTGAATGAAGTAAATACGATTATAACAGATAAATTAGAAATGAAGAGTTAATGTTAAGCTTCAAGGGAAATAGAAACCGTAAACCTTGTGGGGAAGACAACATAAATACAGAAGTATTAAAACATGCTCAGAGGAAGCTCCATGAACCACTGCTACGATTGTATAACATGTGTTGGGAACAAGGAAAAATTCAAGAAGAATGGAAAATAGCAAAGGTGATATACATTTTTAAGAAAGGGGACAGAGCCAATTACGGGAATTGCAGAGGGATCAGCTTGATTAGTTCATCATATAAGATCTGTGCAAAAATAATGACCAGGAGACTGAGTAACATAACAGAGGAAAGGACGAAGCTGCATTGATACTATTTTCACTGTTGAGCAGATTATAGAGAAAAGGAGAGAACAAAGGTTACGTAGCGAGCAGCGTATGATGTCACATATCAGTTCGTATTGTTACGTAACACGGAGCGTTCTACAAGTATGTCGGCTATCCCAGCAGAGCCCAGCTGTAATGTGTGTGCGCGTACATATTGCTGCTACTTTAAGATGAAAGACAATCACGTGACACTTATCATCCGTCTACAATCGAGGCTGTTCCAGACCTCACCGGTCCGCGCACACCGTGTTCAAGCCCAAACACGACACTGTTTCTAGTGGATTCGAGAGCGCCCGTAAGAGGCAATTGTTTAACACGTCATCCAAAAGTGACAGATTGTTCTGGCATCTCAGCGGAGTATGAATATAAGCTTCCAGCGACAGTCGGTTCAGTTGACTTCGGGCGATTACTCAGTGCGTTTAAGTGGCGATTTATTCAAGTGAGGTTCAAAGTATTGTGGCGAAGGGTTATTGTGTTATAATTGTGCGGGACTATATTAGTTGACATTATTACTGCGTGTGGACAAATTTAATTTGAATTGTTGTACGAGTATAATCTTTTTGAATAACTTATTGAGTACAAACTGTTAATTGTGATAATTAAAGCTGGTTATTAGTGATTTCATTGGTGTCTTGTATTTTGTGTTCCACTGTAATATACACCGATCAGTGGGACCGTCGTAAGAGTATTTATAAGGTTTATTGGTGACGTCGAATGTCGGCCTCGTCATCAAACCCTGAAAAGTTAAAATGTGGCACGTGGTCTCTATATACGGTGCCCATTGACCACTATCTTCAAACGGAGTGGAAACTTTCCTTGAAAGTCATGTCCTTTGATTTTTTTAGATTGATCTGTTCAGAGAGAAACCGGAATTGAGGGATCCAAAAGACAATAATTGTCACATAAAAAATAAAAAAAACATATTCATAAAAATCATTAAACCAAATGATCAAAGTCTTCCGACGACATACGACAAACATTTTCAAACTGTCCATTATTAATACATTTTATTGTTTTGTCTCCAAGTCGCGCTCTAATACAAAGGTACAATCTTACCTATTTATTTTCCGTCGTGCGACTTCGTATATTTATAGCACTACGCGTTTCGGCAACAAGTTGCCATCCTCAGGTGAAACATTCACTCAAAACGAGGTCGTTAAAAAGTAAAATGATTCATTAAAATACTAAAACTTAAAGTCAAAAGTGCACTTTCAACATATATGAACACACATGCGAACATGAGCAGGCCAGTGCTATACACGCGGGCAATATCGGTCGACTAGACTTAGTGCTTATGTAAGATGTACGCTGATAAAACTGTTTGTTTACCAAACTCTGTACGTATCTATTTATTGTTGTCCGCGCACACGTATAGCCGTATCATACAATACATTAGATGAAAACGCAAGCTTATCGTTCAAAACACAACCACTGTTAATTTGAGCTGCTTTATATATTTCATACTCCTCGAGTGCGTCCATGTATTTACCCTTCTTGCAGTAATGCATAGGTACAAAATTTGTTTCGAAATCGACAAATATATGATTACTCATCATCAGGTGTCGGGCAAAATTTGATGTTGTTTTCTGTAGATCCCTCCTAGGGAGATGTTCTTTATAACGTTCTTCGAACGGTCTGCCCGTCTGGCCCAGGTAGAACATATCGCATGAGCTGCAAGTCATCCTATATACGCCGGTTCTTTCTTTATTTGGTACGGTGCTCTTCTGGCTGAGGAACCTCTGAATGCTGTTTTTTGTGCGGAACGTTACATGTACCTGGTGTTTTTTAAACTCATTCTTTATAATATTTGGTAAAATATTTGTATAGTCAGCTGATATATTTTTCTTAACCGGTAATAAGTCATCACTGGCCAACTTTTTAACCTTCTTCTTTCTGTGTTTGTTAATTAATTTATCTATTAAAGAACTTTTATAACCGTTTGCCGCTGCTATGTAGTTGATGGTGCCAACCTCTTCATTGTAGTCGTTTTTACTTAGCGGTATTGTCAACAACCTGTGCACAAAACTATTATATGCTGCCATCTTTTGCGAAACGGGATGATACGAATCAGCATGTACTGTAATATCTGTTGTTGTGGCTTTTCTAAAGATTTTAAACTGAAGTTGTCCTGCGTTTTTTGTAACAGTTAAATCTAAAAAACTCAACTGATTTTCTGCCTCTATCTCAGACGTGAATTTAATTTTTTGGTGTATACTATTTATGTGACTATTTAAGTTTTCTATTTGTCTTCTAGTTCCGTTAAATACCATAAATGTATCATCAACGTATCTACAGTAAAAAATGATCTTATCTTTGTATAATCTATTATCTATTATGTTTGCATTCTCGAAATAGTTTAGGTAAATATCAGCTAAAAGCCCCGACAATGGCGAACCCATAGCTAAACCGTCATTTTGTATAAAAAAATCGTTATCAAATGTGAAATAGTTCTGTTCAAGGACCACCTTAAGGAGTTTTACAAGTTCATTAATTTCTTGTGTGCCAAGCTGTGCCACCTCATTTAGATTGTTGGTTAAGATTTCAATAGTTTCTTTCACTGGAACATTAGTATATAAATTGATTATGTCAAAAGAAACAAACTTATACTGCGGGATCATTTTTCATTTTTTAAGTTTTTCAACGAACTCGTAACTGTTCTTGATACTATAATTATTTTTTATCATAATATTATTTTTAATTATGGTTTCTAACAATTTAGCAGCTTTGTAACCGGGGGCTGTGGTATAATTTATTACTGGCCTGATTGGTGTATTTTCTTTGTGTAATTTGGGTAATCCTGTGAATTTTGGCGCCTTACCGTTAATAAGTTTTAGGTATCTGCGTGTTTTTTCATCCAAGAGTACCCTACATTGATTAATGGCATTATTCAACTCTTTTACATAGGCCTTTGTGGGCCGATATTGCCCGCGTGTATAGCACTGGCCTGCTCATGTTCGCGTGTGTGTTCATATATGTTGAAAGTGCACTTTTGACTTTAAGTTTTAGTATTTTAATAAATCATTTTACTTTTTAACGACCTCGTTTTGAGTGAATGTTTCACCTGAGGATGGCAACTTGTTGCCGAAACGCATAGTGCTATAAATATACGAAGTCACACGACGGAAAATAAATAGGTAAGATTGTACCTTTGTATGTCCATTATTGCCAATAAGCAATTCACAAAAAAATTTATTTTCAGCATATAATTCCAGAATTTTCAGTACTTGTCACCCAATGTGACCCAAAGTTTTCTAGAAATTTTTCTTTGTTTTTCTTTCAAGATATGATAAATAACTATGAAAGTAGCACTTGCAAATTTTAAATTTTCACGCTCCATATTCAACCGTGCACGCGCTCACAGTGGAACCTGCTGCTTTTCCACAAACACCTAGTTCCGTTCTGCACTGTTCTGCGCAGTTTTGAGCGATTCTGCGCCGAGCTGAGCCGAGCATTGTCAACTCAATATTAACGTTTATTGAGTTGTTCTGTATATTTTCATTGTTAGCACTGCTGCAATGTACTGGCATGAGCCTTTGTTTCGATTGCCAAGAAAGCGTATAGGTACAGTATATCTGAGTTATAGCTTTGGTGTCTTTGTAGTTTTGTAGACAGGCGAGTGCATGTCGACGCTGGCAAACTATAAATTACCTCCCCGATAAGATAAGAAATATTTTTTTTGTTTTCACGAACGGGCGCCTTGAGGACTGTCAAATTCAATTCAAAACAACAGCAGTTTGTAAGCAGTAACAGAAATTTGTTAGTTATGCTTAAGACGTTTCCAAGTAGGGTCTTGTTTTTGGTCACAGTCTGGCGGTGTAGTTCTGAGACGTGTCGTAACTTTGTATACGGTTTATATTCGTAGCTAAAACTTACTCGTTCGTAAACTTACACGGTTTAAGTACGGTACTCAGCTTAATAAGTTTTTGAAAATATATTTATTTTTTGTTAATTATACTATTTACGTCTGTATCAATTTTTAATTAAAATAATATTAAATAGTGTAGCAGCAAAGCAGGGATATGAAAAGTATATTCAGGAGGGCAGCAAAGGTAAAACTGCAGACGGGCGGCAAGCACCCTAGCGGTGTCCGTGTTCAGTATGTAGAGTGTAAATACATAAAAGTATTCATAGAGACATTTGACTGGGCGCAACAGTATATAAAGATTGAAAACAGCCGTACCATTAACACTCCAGGCGTGGTCCTTCATCTGTTCATAGACAAAACACAGATTATGTCTGTAGGACGATGTTATCGATCGCAATTCAGCCGGTTTTGTACCGGGGATGGGTTTGCAACTGACCGCGGTCCGTTCTGTCACTCCCGGTATTACGAATACGTGGATGTAATAAATATTAATATAAACATTCGATCGCAGGCGTAATGCGTTCCGTGTTACATTTTCACCTGCCGCCCCGTACCAAGCCGCGTCACCCGGGTCTTCATTAATCACTGCACTCGTAACGAGATGTCAAGCCGAACACATGAATCTGTCCCGGCTGTCAACACTTTTTTTCATTTTTCAAACATGACATCCAATCCAACTCGGGAGTCCGCAATCTGTTTATTTGCCTAACTAGAATCAACAAGCACTACGTTTTAACCTGCTACTCACCATCATCATCACCACAAACACCACTACCACCACCATCATCATTATCGTCGTCGTCGTCGTTGTCATTACCACCATCATCATTATCGCCATCTCGGTCGCCACCATCATCACAACTATGTTTTGGTCACACCATTATATCACACGATTAGCTCATAGAACATGTAGTATTCTGCTTGCTAAGAACAACAACAACAACAACAACAACAACAATAATAATACTAATATTAATATAAGGGGGTAGGTAATTAGGCCAATGAGTATAGGCATGGACAGCTCCAGTAGAAGGCCGGAATATTAAACGTGGCAACATTGGAACAAGCTGATCTTTGGGGCCGACTAGACGATCTCTTAATTTATGTATTTCAATAATCAAATCGCGTCATTTTTAATTGCCGGTTACCAGCAGTTATATAATTCTTTTTTTTGCAAACTAAAAGTTTATTATCTAAAATACTGTTATATTATTTAAGAAATATAATAATGAACTCATTCATATGATATGACTTCAATAATTTGAACAAAATTAATTCGTTAGGCTCAACACTAATTCATTAATTTCTTCAACTTAAACCTATAGTAATAAATACGCACAGACGTATAAGTTAGGTTTAGTATACTAGGTTTACTCATGATGTTAGTAATGTTACGAAATTAAATCTATCATGCTCAAAATGCTTGTAGGCCTACTTAACATTAGACCTATTCATCCTTTACATTTTGATGATGAAAACAAACAATGCACTAATTTTAGACAATAATAACAATATTCTTCGTATTGTTTAAATTAGCAGCCATCCTTACTATTTCTTTTATGAATTTGCTAACTGCTATAATTTTTATTGTTCGACTAAGCTTTTCGTCATCACTGACATCATCAGGTCTTAAACAACTGACATCATCAGGTTGTTTAAGACCTGATGATGTCAGTGATGACGAAAAGCTTAGTCGAACAATAAAAATTATAGCAGTTAGCAAATTCGTAAAAGAAATAATAATAACAATAAATGAAAAATCAATGCTGCACTTTTATTATACGTATTATGTAGGCCTATTCTATAAAAAAAAAGTTAATTACTTTTGGTACAGAAATGACATCCAGAGTGTCTTAGAACACCATTTAATTATAAGAGTCGTGTCTCATAAATATTCATTACTGTCAACAAAACCAAAAGTCAAATATTTTGTAAAAATAAAATATATACCTTACACATAAGTTCATAAAATCTTCGGATTTATAATTACTTTTACACCCAGGAACACAACACTTAAGTGGCATTATCACTGAAAAACCTACACTAAATGAATAATGTACAATGTTTTATTTCCGTCGACTAACGTTTTGTTATAAATTAACTTCGGAAAGTTACTGTAATTTAAAAATTCTAAGCGCCTATCCTAGTTAAGCTTTATAAACACGTGCAAATTTTAGTTTATTTTGTGTTTGAATAAGTACGTGGGTTGATCGACACTCGTTTGAAATCAACTTAAAAAAAAACACACACAATCAACACTATTAACACTGTAGGCTACTATTATAAACTATAACATTAAACAGCACGACGATAGAGTCGTGTGACGATCGCGGTTGCGGGTGAACGCATGCGGGAGCTCCAGCCGTGGTTAGCAAAACTTATTACATGCGATTTGTAATTTATTTTTGACTTGACCAGTATCATGGTCGTGATTTCAATATTTTAATTTATTAATTAAGTGTATCTGAGGATGGGACTTAGTCCCGAAACGCGTCATCAGTGACGAAACTGTGTACCACTAAAGTGGGTATTAAGGTAATTATATATCATATAATAAGTGATACGGTACGCAAAAAATAAGTAATTGATTAAACAGCACTACTGCACTACAGTGGCGGCTGGTGGTTGAAAAATTTGGGCGTTGCAGTTGGGTAGGATGGAATTAAATTGTTTTATTCTCTGAATACGAAAAGTCCAAGTCTCCTCCCCTCCAAATAATACACAAGGAAAGTAAAATTATGCAATTTTAGTGTCACACCCACATAACCACGAATATTATTTATTGTATGAATCTTTTTTAAATTTACGATTAAATATTCTGTTACCTGATTTTACACTTGATTAAAATTTGAAAGGTCTGGTGTAGGTCTACCTACTCTATTTAATTTCAATTTCTTTCTTTAATAGGACGTACACTGAACAGCGTTTTGGTTAAGTTTACATTAATTTAAATTAATTGCGTCCTACCAGTTAAATATAATAAATATCTTACACTATGACATGTTAATTCTTTATATGCAGTATTATTTACATTTAACGATGAACTGGACTGACATTTAACTGACACTAACAACGAACTTCCAACCCGGCGCATTACCTGTTATTTACCAACAAAACTGGTGCCGCCGTGAGGTACAAGCGGGGTTTGCAGTCCCTAATCACACCAAGCGAGCCTGTATCGCTGCCATAGGAACAACCGAGTCTAGTCAGCCAGAGCACTACTCCATTGTATTTCCCCATATACAAAGCGCGTCACAGTTGGTGCACACTTGCCATGTACACCGCGGCAAGAGCGTGTACGGATTTTAGTAATTACTCTGCGCTTTTTCAGCCGGCAAATGATTAATTACGATGATTTAGCTTGAAAACAGTATTAGGCTATTACTTATTGTTTTATTCATAATTCTATAATTTAAAATACAATTCGGGATTTAATGGGGGTCGTGCAACCGTGCAACGTAAGCACGGACCGCCAGTGCTGCACTACAAAAAAACGTCACTAACAGCAAACTGTAACATGACGTTTGTAAATTTTACTAGAAAGTTATCCGTTCACACGATACAGATTACACTCCACTCAACTGCCGCTTCGGCCTCAGACGCATCGTTGCCACATTTCTACATTCCGGCCTGACACTAGAGCCGGCCATGGTATAGGGCAAGCTACTAATCCATTAGGTCATGGGTTCGACATCAGGAGTCATCATATGTGAATTTTTCAATCTGCAAGTCGACTCATCAGCATGTGGAAGTGAGTACCAGTGGTTGGGGGGCGGGGGGTAATGACAGGCGGCTGGAGAGTACTGCTGGCAACACTCCGTCCTTGCATGCCATAAGGCAGTAGCTTACTACCCCATCTGACTCCTACACTGCTTAGTCTGTAAAACGCGACCCGTTATTATATTTCTACAATGGCTCCTTTTTGTACCAACGAAGTAGTTTAGGACGAAGGCATCAGACTGATTAAATACATGTGCCGTTCGACATACAAGGAAGGTAGCGTGGTGGCCAGCACTACGATTCAGCCGCCCGTTATTACCCCCCCCCCCCCGATGTTAACCCCTGGTACTCACTTCCACATGCTGAGTCGACCTGGAACTGAAAACACGCCTTAATTCTATAGTGCAACCAGGCAAATTGCTAATAAAATGAGATATGAAAAGCTACTGCAGATAAGACCTGAAGTTTAATGTTGGTTCTAGCAGAGTTCTTACTAGAGAGGATTATCACTCGATTTCTCTCTCTGCTTTAGCATCGCTTGCAAGTGGGAGTGATTGTGTATTATAGGCCTTCTTCTGATAGTTCCTATCCGTTTCGGATGTTGGATATCATACAGACTATTTTAACTTTCTGTAGTGCTGCACGGAATAAGTTAGTTGTATTCATGCCAAACCAGGTCCTTAAATGTCTCAGCCATGATATTCTCGATCGCCCAACCCCTCTCTTTCCAAGTACTTTTCCCTGTAGTATGGATTGCAATAAGTAAAATCTCTGTTCAATTATAGGAATAATATATGTTTATAGCGCAGTGGGAGTGGAACTCAAGCCACTGGTGCACCTAGCCGGTCTAGCTATATAACAGTCACCACTATACAAAGAGAGAATTGGAAGTAACCAGACTTAGAAATTGAAATACAATCAACTTAGTAATAATAATAAACTTAGGACGTATTGTTATATCAACGATTGGTTACGTGAAATCGTTGATCATTATTTTCCCCACAGCTCTCTAGAGGCACGTATGACGTCATCAATCAGCTGTCGGTGACAAGCGTGACGCCGTCATTCACAGAAAGTATGCGGACGGTGAAATTGCCCTTCCGCGTTACTTTATAATGAAAACCTTAGAGTTTAATGACTTTCGGAGCGCTTGATACGCGTGAAATCTTTTGAGTCGCGATAGGGTAAGACTGGTTAATTTGCGAGGGTGTTATATAGAGTGGGACACAAGTCGACTGACCATAAAGTAATAAACGGTGAAAGGTTTTCTCAAGTTTCGTAATAAACTAGACACAATTTTAAAACTATCTTGTAGCCAGATTTATTGTCAACATAATGACCCGTATATGGACAATACAGAAATAACTGACAGGCCAGCAGATGGAGGATCAGGAGATCAATCTTCCCTCCCACAGCTATCCAAAAATCCAGAAACATTCCACTTAACGTACGCCTATTTCTAAGTCAATTGTGTTAAAATATGATTTATATAAAATTGTAGAAATAAAAGGATTACAATATTTATTATTTGATAAAATAGACTTCAGAGTTTTTTTAAAGCCGGGTCCACACCGGCCGCTCCGCGTTGCGCTGCGCCTAACCGACCATGCACGGCGTGGCGCGGCCTGTTTGGACGGCAAACCGCGCCATACCGTGCTACTTCGAGCACCAACGAACGCGATCCAGACAGTGTCAGTACATCAAAGGCAACTGTTCGTTCGTGCGCGTTCTGTGTGGCCAACGTTTCTCGTTTACTGAATCTGAGCGGTACTGACTGATTTTAGTTGACTGTGATGTTAGTATATTCATCTTGATTTAAGTTGAAAATGAGTTTCGAGTGGAACCATCAAGAGATCGAAAAAGTGATTGATCTGTACCGATAGAAACTTGAATTGCGGGATCCAAAAGACAATAATTATCACACAAAAAACGTGTTCATAAAAATCATAAAAGAGATGTTCAAAGTCTTCCGACGACGTACGACAAAAATTTTCAAACTGTCCTTAATTGCCAATAAGCAGTTCACTGAAAAAATTATTTTCACCGTATATTTCCCGACTTTTCAGTACTTGTCACCCAATGTGGCCCAATGTTTTCTAGAAATTTTTCTTTGTTCTTTTTTCAAGAGATGATAAATAACTATGCAAATTTTAAATTTTTGCGCTCCATATTCAACCGTGCACGTCCTCACAATGGAACCTGGTGCTCTTCCACAAACACCTAGCTCCGTTCTGCACTGTTCTGCGCAGTTTTGAGCGATTCTGCGCCGAGCTGAGCCAAGCATTGTTGCGCGGCGCAAAGCTGCGCGGTCGGAGTGGATATCGGTGTGAAAAATGATCTCTGCCAAAATTAAATAGGTGTTTACGAAACTCAGTTACAAATCTAGCCTTTACAAGGTAGACATTTTGAATGAAAAAGTAAAAAAAAGGAGGCAGAAAACGAAATTAAAAGAAATATAGAAGCTCAAGGAAGCCGAAGTGTGAAATCAACAAGAATAAAACCTAAAGCCAAAAAGGGATAATTTCATATCTCTAATGAAACTCCTGGCAGTACTAAGCGGAAGCTTTTTGTGGAGATAGACGAAGATAATGACTCAGAGTGCTTTTATTGTAGTGTACTGTATAAAAATGAAAGTCGCACGATAGATGGACAAAGTGCCTGGATGCCTGAAGCTGCACACGAAGAGTGCTGGCTGCGACGAACAAGATAATTTTTTGTGTTAACACTGTCGTCAATAATCTGGTTTTTGCAATTCCTTGTGAAAAACTGTACAAAACATTTTTTTTTGGTATTTTCCTATTATTTTCTGAGATATGGTGAAAGTACAAGTTATAATTTGGTGATATCTGTATCACATTTATGAAAAGTAAATCCACAAGACAATTTGTCTTTGTATTTTGTTGACCGTTTACCCGTGTTAGGTAGGTTAAAGTGTCCATTACGTATGACATTTTGTAAAAATTTATTACAAAGTAATAAGTTGAGCAGGTGCAAAAATAATATTTCTAAATGTTTTAGATTTGAATATAGTTTAATTAAAAGTATTTAAATGATTTTTACATATTACACACTAAGATTAAAAATAATGTTTTTCTTGGGGTGGCCACACCCTGCTTTCCCCTATACTAAAATCACAGTCAACTAAAAACACTCAGTACCGCTCAGATTGAGTAAATGAGAAACACTGTCCAAATAGAACGCGCACGAACGAACACTATGTGGATCGCGTTCGTTGGTGCTCGAAGTTGCGCAGTTTGCCGTCCAAACAAGCCTCTTCGCGCTACTTTGTTTGGTTCGGCGCAGCGCAGCGCGACCGGTCTGGATGCGGATTAATGACAACCGTTGTCATTCACTATTTGGGAAATGACGTACGCATTCGCAGTGTTGGAAAAACAATTACCCACACGGTAGAAAACGAAAGCAGAGCCTATTAATCTACACTTATCCTCATAGTCTGGACATACTTCACTTACAAAATTGTGTAGTCATGATTTATCTAGCCCAGTGGTTGTCAAAATTTTTTTGTTCACGGCATATTATCTTATTTAGTGAGTTCCCGCGGCACAGTTAGCAAAAATTCCCTCACCCCCCCCCATTCATGTCACCAAGTATGACTGAGTGCAAAGTCCTTATGCTGTGTACCCAGAATTCACCATCGACTTCTCCGTGGAGAAAAAAAGAACAACTTCAACACACCGAATACTTCAACTCACGTATGGTGAACTATCACTTCTCAAGTTCCGGATGTTAGTCAAGAAAGAGTACCCAGTAGTAGCAGTGGAAGCAGTTTTATTGTTCTACCACGCGCTTGTGACATTTTATGGCACTAACCAAACACAAAAAATAAGAAACGCGAGAGATTTCTCTTGGATGAATAGGAAATTCGTGTGCCTTCACATTCAATTGCAACACGAATTGAATTTCTGTAGAAGAAACGACAAGTTCAACATTTTCTCATCAATAACTCAAATCTTTTATTGTTAAGTCGTAAGCTAATGAATCCCCTGTAAAAATCTGTTTAAACTCTTGAATATTATTTTATCGTGTTCCTTTTCCAAAATAAATATTGATTAAAATTATGCGCGTATAATACGTTTTAGGCGTATGGTAGCCTATGTCTTACGGCGCAGTAGCGTGGCGCGGCACACCAGTTGAGAACCTGCTTTAGACTAACTTATCTGTGATTTCAACCACTGTCTTTGCGTAGGTAAACTGGCTTTAAGTCGGCAACACGAGAAGACTGTATTGCAGGAGTTTGCTTCACAACGACAGTTTTTTAGTAGGAACTATACAGGTGGCTTAAAATAATCTTGGTACAATATTGTTAAAGTAAAATTCAAAGGGATAATAATGCCCGTGTATTATTTTCAGAAACAGTATATTTTCTGTAAATTCAGTTATATAATTGTAATTCCAAGTTACAGGAATTACGTTGTCAACTAAAATTATCGGCAGATTGATACCGAGTGTCTCGAGGATCGTACAGTAGGTATGACTTGATCAGGGCGGCTCTAGTAGAATATTAATCGTCGTGGCAACACTGGAACCAGCTGATATTTGAGGCCGACTAGACGATCTCTTAATTTAAGCATTTCAATAATCAAATTGGGTCATTTTTAATTCCCGGTTAACAGCAGTTTTATAATTCTTCATTTTTTTTTGCAAATTAAAAGTTCATTATGTAAAATACTGTTATATTATTTAAGAAATATAATAATTAACTCATTCATATGATAGGATTCAATAATTAGAACTTAATTAATTCATTAAGCCTAACACTAATTTACTAATTTCTTCAACTTAAACGTATATAGTACTAAGTGCGCACAGACCTATAATTTAGATTTAGCTATAAATAGTCCTACTCATGATTTTACTAATGCTATGAAATTAAATCAAAATATAACATGTTTATTTTAGTATGTTTATAACATTTTTATTACAGTATGCTTATAGTCCTCAGACGCAACGTTGCCACGTTTAATATTCCGGCCTTTTACTACAGCCGGCCATGGCTTGATCCATTTAATTTTTACTGAACGGTCTTTTACAAGAAGCCATAAACGCTTTTAAAGTAAGTAAAATTTGTAAAGCTGTTGCAAGCTTCCAGTCCCTTTGGAAAAATGTAGGTATTGCCGTGTTTTCGGCTTTTAAAAGAAATCATGTTTGTATGTTTATAAAGTAAAAACAGAATATTTAGAGAGTCTATAATCCGTGGTATAATTATGTTTGTATATAATTATGTAATCCTCCTCTATAATTATGTTTTCTATTAAGGGAACATTGTATTCTCTATACTCCCAGTGTTAAGTTGCAGATACAGTATCTGTGACCCAGTATCACGCAACGTGATAAAGATATAGCCTATGCTTAAATCTTTTAACAATGAAAATGTTTATAAGGACGTGTCGCACATTTGCGGCCGATCGCTGGTGCGTGATCGAAAATGGGAACCGGTGAGTTTCCATAGAAACTACTTCTTTGTTGTCAATAACGTAGTACATATATAAAACTTCGCTTATGAATGCGACTACATTTAACTTATAATCTGTACATTGGTAAATGAAGAGTGAATTCATTGATTGGTGAATGAAGAGTGAATTCATTGATTGGTGAATGAACATAAATATATATATTTTTAGATTTATTGAAGCATTTTCAATGCCCTTCTCTGTGCAATGCCTGTAAATTTTTTATTTGTTTTAGTCACTTTTGTCTGAGTTTTTTGAGTAACTTGTATTAGAACATTATTTATAATTGTTTTTCTAAAACACTAAGTTTTAACCAAAATTATGTAGTTCTTGTTTACACAATATAGAAACTACTTGAAGAATTGTAATTATTCTAGACCCGCATATTTACAACATAATACTATACAAGCTGTTAAAATTTTATGACTATATGATTACTGCATTCTGAAAATGGGTCGAACTTATAAAAAATTATTTTTTTTTTTAATGAACGCACACCCACATATTACACGCACAAGAGAACAGACACATGGCTTCTCAGGGCAGCAAACATGTAATGTAATATAAGCAATCTAAATCAAACCTCTGCCTTCTAGACCAAATAGTTTTCACAATATGCAAAATTTTAGTAGTACAGTAACACAGTGCAACAATGAGTGGGCAATTTTACTGTTGTAGATTAAACTTTAAAAGAATTTTAAACGCAGTTATAATTTGAATTATGATGTAAATTAGGTATCCACATGCTCAAAAACATCGATTTTACGCAAAAAAATTATTTTTATTTAAAATTTTGGCGTTTAATTTCCCCTTATTCTTCTTCGACGTTCGTTTTGCCGCTCTCTTGTGTATGGAGGCCGGAGCGGCTACTCCCAGCCCCCCCTTAATCTGCATCTCCATATTATGATGTTGATAAAGATGGCGCATGTTTTTTGGAGTGGGCACTTATCGTTTTGCCAACTGATAGTTATGAACGGCTTCATGCACATCAAATAAAAAGTAATTAATTATATTTGTACACGTATGCACATGTCCTCATTTTTTATCTTCCACCTCTCTGATTATTTGTTTAAATATCAAAATCAACTTGAATTTCTGAATTAATTTTAGAAGATATTTGACAGTTCCATGACTAGACTAATTAGTATTAAATAATTTTTATTTACCTTTAGTGATCGTGATAAGAGTCACCTAATAAAAATAAATAATTTAAATTGAAATGAAACAAATCTTGATAAATTTTATTACGTAGAAAGATTGTAAACTTAGACAGTGGCGTACTGAATAAGCTTTCAATTTCTGAAAAGGAGAAGAGGCTCCATTGTTTGCGCGATATCAATTAACAAAGTGAGTTAATAAAAAGTTGAGCGTCATCGAGGGCGCGCACGCGCGCAAAGCATAACTTTATAATTAACTGAAAACTTTTTACGTAACACCTTCTTCTCTCTCGTTTCATTACTTCTATGATACGACACAGAAACTTTCTCACCGCCTCGAGATAACAAAATTATTTTGCGTCGAACTCTCTGTTGAATTGCTCTGTCACTCTGTTCGTTTTGTTTTAACAGATGTTTTCTATTAACCTTGTTCGACGTAAACTGATGTGTGTATTTATGTATCTGCACATTCTCTTTATTGTTCTATGTATCGGACTATCTACCTACTTTGCGTCTACATGTTTATTCTATTTTCAGCAGCGTACAGTAATTTATTCGTAATGGGAACGCCAACAGTCTTAAGGGCGTACAAGGGATACTATGTGAAAATTACTTAAAACTTCTAAGCTAGGGGTGCCTTCTTACAGGTGAAGTCTCTATTCGGACTTGTTCCATCGTCATTTTTAAGATGTTGTTAGGACTTTCAACAGGGTCTTTCGACGCCACTCACAGCTTCCGAAGACGATCATACATTCCAGGGATCGAAACGTATTCCAGGGATTCAAGCGACAAAAAATTACGATATGAATATATATATGAAAATGTTTTGGTTCTTTCAGTATATCTTGTCAACCAAGAGAACTGTTCTATTGAGTATCGTTCATGTTCTTGTTATATTTTAGTCTACATTTCTGTAGATAAAATCGTTGATGATCTTTCAGTTTTTATCCAGCATCGCTCTCGTATTGCCTATGTTAAATTACACGGGGAAGTAGTTCTTAGAACATTAAACACACGCACGCGCGCGCTCATACAGTACTTAGTAACAAGAAAACAATTGCTTTATAGAAGTTTAATGAAGAAAGTTGCGTTAGTGGTTAAAATCACTAACACATGCCCTTGAAGAATTAACTTTCATAGGACTAATTGGATGTTTTTAAAATAAGGGTGTGTGACTGGCCCTCAAGTGTGAATGAGAAAGGCGGTTAGGTTTAAAAGGCGGATAAAGTGTGAATGAGAACACACACACACACACACACACACACACACACACACACACACACACACACACACACACACACACACACACACACACACACACACACACACACACACTTAAACACAAGAAATTTGCTAGAAAAATATGTAATTGTCCAGATGGGGGTGACAGGGCTCAGAGGTTGGGAAGGGACATTTGAATTATAGCTTGTTGTGTGTGAGCAAGGTGGGGTGGGGTGGAGATGAAAGGCTTGTTTTCACGTCTGTTTGTTCATTTCCGATCTGACGATGAGCTGTGAAGCTTGAAAGCGCTAATCGGAATACCGTAATTTTTATATAGTGGTGTGCAACAATTGCTTTATAGGTAATGTGCGATATTACTGAAAAAGACTCAACAAAAAAAGTACACTATACTCCGAACATGTTGAAGATACATAGTAAATTAGTAACTTTCGCAACGAGAGCAAGTAAACGCGCCAACTTAATACGTGTGACGCCGGCGTTGAGCCGTAGGCATCACCGCCACACACTGCGTACAGACGACAGCATTAGCGCATGCGCTTCACACCAGTCCCAACTGTAGAGCAGCATGCGCTGAGTACGCGGAAACGGTCTGGCGTACGGAGCGACTGGACACTACCAGATTAGAAATGGTAGATGAGAGGATGAAACGCTGTACTAAATTTATTTTAGATAAGATATATTGTGAGTGTACCTGATAGGATTGCCCAGTATCGGCGAAAATTATTGCTATATTTTAACCAAACAGATGACTGCCGCATCCCCAAACAACTTTTGAATTATGTTATAACCCGAAAGGACGAAGAGGTGTGGGGCATCCAAAGAAGCGTTGTAGTGACCATTACTAGTCCGTCTCCTTGGGACAGGAACAAATAATTTTTGGTTTAATCTTTTCTGAAGACGGTGATGAAATATTTCTTTTTTGTATTAATTTATAAAGTCTAAAGCAGAGGACATACTGGCACACATTCTGACTACACTGCTGTCTTTGTACCGAGTTTTACACATACTGTATATTTTTATCTTTCCGCCCTTCAGTCTTCTTCTCACAGTGGTTTTGTCATTACGTTTCACATCACTTCTTGTCTACCTGTATTATTAAGAAACCTCTTAATCAGTTTGCAATTTCTTAACCTATTACGGCCAGCTTTAACATTGCTAAAATTGCTATTATACAGGGTGGGCCAAAAGTCACTACCCATTGTGAGTTACCGAGTTACCCATTGTAAACATTAAGATAACTTTGGTTGTGCTTTGTTTTCCATCTTTGTCGATAAAATTGCACTCTAGTGTTTACATAAGAAACTATCAGACACAAACCAAAGGCGCGTAATTTAAAATCGATGGAAAGATCACAACCATAGTTATCTTAATGTTTACAATGGGTAACTCACAACAATCGACCAGTTACATTGTCAGTAACTTACAATGGGTAGTGACGTTTGGCCCACTCTCTATAATAGCCGGGCTGTAGGCTGTGGTCCACAGTTGTTGCTGTTGACAAACGATTCTAACTCACCTCTACAATAGTCTCTGCCTCATCTCTGGATGGATTCCGTGCCAATCTTAGACACCGAATCGTTTGTCAACAGCAACAACTGTGGATCACAGCCTAACAAACAGCTAACGATAGGAATTTCAACGATCTCTTAAGTGGTTGTATCCGTTTTAAAATCCATAAATCGACGGTATGCACGAAACAATAGTAAAAACCACCCTGATGAGCCTTTTTTGCTATCATCTGGTAACAAACCCTAACGTATCCAGACGATGCTTTGTTCATGACCATTTTTATCGCTATTGTTGTTATTATTATTATTGTTATTAATACTACTACTATTATTATTCTTCCAGGGAAGAAGGAGGAAGGTGATGAAGCTGCACGCAGAGCGTCACGAAGCCAGATTATTAAGAGCTGGCAGAAGGCTTTGAAGAGCGAGGTCGCTTGTCAAGAAGTCACATCAGGCAGGTTCAGCCGTGGGCAGAAAGGAAGCATGGGGAGTTGGAGTATCACTTCACCCAATTTCTGACTGGACACAGGTATTTTCGATATTATTTGAAGAAAGTTGGAAAGCCACACTGTAAATACTTCGTTCTTGACGAGGCCTTTCGGTGTCTCCACCATCTTCAGGTCCTAAACGACCTGAAGATGGTGGAGACACCAAAGGGGCTCGTCAAAAACGAAGTATTTAGCAGTGTGGCAATAAGTAGTGACAAAGCTGGTGTTAAGATGGCTGCTAGTAAAACTAACAAAAGTGGAAAGTTGGAAAGGCCGCGTTATCAGAGTGCCTTTACTGCCGGGAGTTGTAGACAATGTCAGTCATAGCTTCTTCGCCTGCGACAGATGGAAGTAACACAGGATATCGTTTCAAGAGGATATTAGCCAGGACAGATCTCCCTGGATAACACCGTCGAAGTGATGCTTCGAGGGGACGACACCTGGAACCGTGTGGCACGCTTTGCAGAAGACATTCTTCGGGTGAAGAAGATAAACCTATACAACATAATATACAATATGAATAACAAGTCAAATGTAAGCCCTAGGGCTGAATAACAATAGCCCTAGCCCAAAGTAATGTGTCAAACAGTTCCAGGTTAGTGCCCTAGAAGAGGAAAGGAAGGTGGTTTTTTAGTGGGTCGGGTATAATACCCAAACCCACAGACACCGGAAGTGTGCACGTAACTTGTTTTCCTTACTGTTGGGCACGGTTATCTTCTCCGTTATTCGCGTGACAAGGAAAACACTGTCATTGCGGCTTAACCTGTTTCTCTTATCGTCCTGCATACTTTAACGTCCGTGGTTGTAACGTAAACGGGAGGAATCATTCTTTGATAGCATGGTGAGTATTGTATTATTATTATTATTATAGCACTATATTTGTATAACTAAGGTTTGGAGTTTTGACGATATCTATTTGTTCGTGATAGATTTATCTTTGTATTAATTTATTGTTCGGCTGCAGACGACCTCTGATTCTATACAGGTCGAAACGTCGTGTTTATTAATTTTAACTTACGATGGCTAATGACCGAAATCTTATAATTTGTAATCAGTATATTGCGCCACCGATTATTTTAAGAATCGCATGATCAGAGAGATATTATAAATTTGTAAGTATTAATTTCTCTGATGTGATAAACAATAAAATTAATACCGTTGTTGTAAGATCACTATCCATGTGATCATCACAAAAGGGGTATAGAAAACTAATATAATGCTTTGACTGTGAGGTCCCTGTCTCAACAAAACGGATAAACGGTCCAAAAATCCATCCGGATGCCGGATTAAAGGAAATTTTAACACAAATGCGACTGTTAGCTGAAATTGTTAGCCTTTATTGTGCGATTGCTCCACAAATTGTCATTTTACTAAACAGAAAATAGGAAATAGGCTTCGTTGGAAATAATGTACTGCAGCATACCAGTATAAACTAAATGTAAATGTTATGATAGACTGTCGTCAAACTATGTACTAGTAAACAGAGCAGTAATTCAGTTCATACAGTTATACATTAACCTGATTACATCAATTCCTTCACTGTTTACACGTCATATAAACATGCAGCCGTTATTAGATTAAATTACAGGTGCACTGCTTAGTATTCAGAGAACTGCTGCAGTCGAGGTAAATGTTAACTCAGTAATATAAGGAAATTAAATGGGTCAGTGAAGAGGATTGCGTGGGAACAGACACATGGAATAATATTTGTTGGATTGTAAGGGAAAGGTGAGATTTAAATAACGCTGCCGTCTATTCCCACGAGGATGCAACACAAATTGTAGATTAATTCAAATGATACGATTTTCAATTCCTCTTCTCTGCTGCTGATATCGGAGTTTATAAAATAACATTTACCGTAGCAGCAACCACAAACATGACAATGAAGAAAAATGATAATTTAACACGATTATGAAACATGATAATTTAATTAAAATTATCATTACATAAAATCTCATCTTAATACACTGCTACGCTGAGAAAATAGATAATATTTTATCACGTAACTCTGCTACGTGACTACCCCGGCTGTCTGCTTTGCCCGGTATTGTACGCGGGAGAATAACGTAACGCTCTAGATCAGTGTTTCCCATACTTTTAATAGTAAGTGATTACCTTGTATGCGGTCCGCCGTGTGACTTCTCAAACTTAGTTAACGTTATGCGTTTCAAGGCGTATGCCTCATCATCAGACGTTTAAAAAACCAAAAACACACATATCACACAAAACTGCGTTTGTCAAGAAATAAAATTGCTCAAACAAGCATATTATGTGCACGTGATGTAGGGTGCGCACCCGTTCAGGTATTGTCTGCTACTGACTGGAACTGGTTGAGCAGTCTCAAAGCAGTATCTACAGGCGGTTAGATACAAAGTTCAATTGTTCATTCAGAACAAACTCGCGACTGCTATCATTATTATATGCATTATAAATTTCCAGCTCCTCCAAAGCATTCATAAGTCGGCCCTTGTTGCATATATGCAAAGGCATTAGATTAGACTTAAAATCTGTATAATTGTGATTGTGTTGGGTCAGATGACGAGTGTAATTAGATTTTATATAATTGTAATTATGTGTCTTTTTTGGTAAGTGTTCACGGAAGCGTTTGTAAAAACCTCTTCCGGTCTGACCTATATAGAAGCTGTTACAATCATTACAAACCAGTTTATAAATGCCTGTTTTTTCTTCAATAGGTAAGGGCAGTTTAGGTCTAAGTATATTAATTAGTTTATTATTGGTTCTAAAAGACATAGTATAACCAATATTGTTCATCACTGAAGACAAAATTTTTGGCATGATGTATGTGTATTTCGCAGATATAAATTATATAATTATATAAAATCTAATTACACTCGTCATCACCATCTAGTACGAGACACCACAAACAGAGAAGCGTGGAAATGGCTTGGAAAAACAAACAAATCGATACGCAATTTGTGACCAGATAATGTTAGTGATAAAATTTAGAAAATTAAACAGACAAAGCTGGGGGAAGACGAGAAGATGATAGCTTCTCTGGTCGGCAAGGGAGAGGAGGCGTTGAGTACAATGATTCTTGTAATTGTCTGACGATTGCTAACGATTGTTATACTCCCATGCATTGAGACAGACATATACGCTTATATTCAGTCATGAGTGTAATTATAAAGGAGTAACGTTATAAATATATGTAACGTTAAATAAATATAATGTGGTCACAAATGCAATAAACACTGGACATGAATTCCCAGACATAATCAGCATGACACTAATAAAACATATACCACACAAAGGCACCATAATCAACATTTAGGAAAATTTACAAATATACAAACATAAAACACAAAACAAACTAATCCCTGAACAAATACAAATCAATACAAAACATGACACAATTTTCAAAGCACTCAACATCGAAAAATACACAAAACACTAATATATATACCACAATCACACACAATAATACAAAACACTAATGTATATATATATATATATATATATATATACATACCACAATCACACACAATAATACCAATTTAAAGTGCCAAAGGTCAACAGGAGACTACAACAACAACTAACCAACACACAAGTACTTCACAAGGTTCAAAAGTAGGAAGGCTGAGGATAGGAACACAAAGCGTCCCGAAACGTGTTCCAAATAAGGAAAAATATCTTGAGGTAAAGTCATTATAAATATTAAATATATTATATACATCAAGAAATAGACTGTAGTAAAAGTGTATGAAGAAATAAATATAATATGAAAGGCTACTTAATTTGAAATGTATTTATTATTCCGTACAATAATACACGTTTTGTAGTCTCTATAATACAGATTTTAATACTTTTGATCCGTTTTTTCATCTTTATGTAGATACATGTAAGAACACGAAATAAAAATGTAATGTTAATTTTCTGTATTACTATTAGAAAACAAAAGCAAAGATTTACTTCCCCTGCGATCGATACGAACAAATACAAGTGCAAAATGTTAGTGAGCAATGTCGGTAGAACCCATTATAAATTCACTTAGCGTAAGCCTTCCTTTTCCGAAGTATAGACACAGCTGTATTCCGTGTTTTTGTTTCCCACCCTTGCCACTGCCTACAAGATTTGTTTGTTTTGGCGCTGTTTGCCTCCGTTTCGATTCCTTTTGTGTATAGACTGCTAAATGCAGTATTATAATTCGTTTGTGTATCAGCACTGCGTTGTTTTACAATCAAAATAGTTCATGCTGCAGGTCACGCGAAATTACCCATCGTACTATTGCCAGCAACAGTACGTGTAAAGAGCTAAATCTGTGTTAAATATTTCATTCTATGATCTGCAAAACATTTTAAGGTGGACGTATAACGCTACACTTCACAGAGCGAAAATAAGGAAGTTTAACGTACAAAAGAGGCTGTTATGAACAGAAATTACATACTTTTTCGTGAAGAGTGTGAAAAAGTACAGGAATAAAAAAATAAAGAATACTCTTGTTGACAATGACATTTCCTAATATATTAATTATACTGATAATTCACTATTTAAGACTACAGAACAATAATTTTTAAATAGAAGTTTTACCTTCGCTTGAGCTAGCTTTTGCTTATATCAAACTTCAAGAGAGGCAGCCGGTAAGAGCGCTGTCGTTACCGGTGCTGGAAGTGATGCCGTTGATTAAAACGGTTATCAGATCTTTTTTGTGAGCCTTTCGTGTGATGTGTTAAAAGAGTATACGCTTTGTCAACTGTTAGTTTCCTCTTAATGACATTTCCGAACGTTTTGAGTATTTATATGTTATATTGTTTAGGTGTGCCTTTGTGTATTTTTCGATTCTACTAATTAAGTGTGCCTTTGTGTCTCTAGGCTGCCTTGAGAAATTGAGACATTTTGTCCTGCTGGATATGTTTAGTGGAATGGTTTGATAAAATCAAATTATGACGTTAGTAATTATCGAGGAGATTGATAAATCGATAATTTGCGGTTTTGTTTATACTTATTTTTTGTACATTAAAATCGATTAGGCGTTCCTTCACATTTGTGATATTCACTGGCGGTTTATTAAAAAGGTTACACATTTTTGACCGAATATATTAATACTATTTTTTTAAATTATTTCTTTAATAATTAAATAAAGAAATTATTTATATAACATGCTTAGACTACTGTTTGAGAGTTAAGTTAGTAATTTTTTTTTTCAACATTTAGCAAAAACTGAATAGAATCTGAAAGGATGACGGATTACAGAACTCTACATTGGAGAGCAAGGTGGTGGCTTGTCGTGGAGGTGATCCTATACGAGGTAAAATTGTTGCAAATGGTACTGTTCTGGAGAAGGGCAGTAATTCTGAATATCTGGGCTATAATGTGTCTACACATTGGAAACAATATTGTAGTGAATAAGCTACATAGGCTCAAGCATATGTGCGGGATTGTCGGAAGAACTATAAATCAACAAGTAAAGAAACACGCTGAACTTGTACAAAGTGATGCCCCTCCTCACAATTCTTTATGGGTCTGAGAATTGTTGGTCTTTAACAAAATCCCAGGCCAGTCGTATTCAAGCGGCCGAAGTGAGATTTCTCAGGCACGTGGCAGGGTATACTCTCAGGCACGTGGCAGGGTATACTCTCAGGCACGTGGCAGGGTATGCTCTCAGGCACGTGGCAGTGTATGCTCTCAGGCACGTGGCAGTGTATACTCTCAGGCACGTGGCAGGGTATACTCTCAGGCACGTGGCAGGGTATACTCTCAGGCACGTGGCAGGGTATACTCTCAGGCACGTGGCAGGGTATACTCTCAGGCACGTGGCAGGGTATACTCTCAGGCACGTGGCAGGGTATACTTTTCAAGATGCCAGGTGAATTTAGATATGCGTTAGAAATCGCGTATTACGAGTATACGCGATAGGTTTGCCCAATATCGGCTAAAATGGTTGGAACATCTTAACCGAATGGACGACTGCTGCATTCCCAGACAACTATTGAATTATGAACCGAAAGGACGGAGAAGTGTTGGAGTGGCCAGCTCTAGGCTATCTGCTTAGAACTGAAACAAACCACTTTCGTTTAATCCTTGTTGGAGGAGATGATTTATTAAAGATAATTAATTTGTATTTTAACATGTTTAAAATTCTACAAGGTGATGGCTCTTCCCATACATAGGGCCGTAAAAATCCGAATATATAAAACTATTATCCGACCAATAGCCGCCACCTATGGCGCAGAAACCTGGATAATGACGGAAAAAATAACAAACTTTCTCAACACCTTTGAAAGGAAAATTTTAAAAAGAATTTTAGGCCCAATTAACGAGAATGGAGTGTGGCGGATACGTTTCAATTATGAGCTTTATCAGCTGTATAAAGAGCCCACAATAACAACATACATAAAAATCCAAAGGCTCCGTTGGGCAGGGCACCTAGTTAGAATGGAGAGGAGCAGAGCACCTGACCG
The DNA here is from genome assembly GCA_034769895.1 of Magicicada septendecula. NCBI lineage: Eukaryota > Metazoa > Arthropoda > Insecta > Hemiptera > Cicadidae > Magicicada > Magicicada septendecula. The sequence continues at coordinate 584,594,585 of CM068369.1, forward strand.
AGTGTTCAACGGAAGAATGGAAGGCCGCCGTCCAGTTGGAAGGCCCAGAAAGAGATGGGAAGATGAAGTGAGCGAAGACTCAAGATCGCTGCTACATATCGACAATTGGAAAAGAATGGTAAAGGAAAGGGATGCCTGGAGGCATAAACTGGAGGAGACCAGGGCTCAAATTGGGCTGTAGCGCCATTGGAAGAAGAAGAAAGATGGCTCTTCCCACGCTTCTTTCGGTGGGTCTGAGAATTGAACTTTAACGAAAGGCCAGTCGCATCCAAGCGGCTGAAATGAGATTTCTCAGGCACGTGGCAGGGTATGCTCTCCATGATCGTAGAAGAAACACAGATATACTGCAGGAACTGAATATTATGAGTATACTCGACAGAATCGCCCAGTATCGGCTGAATTGGTGGGAACATCTTTGCCGAGTGGATGACTGCCGCATCCCCAAACAACTCCCCAAACATCCCCAAATTATTTCTACTAGTAATTTTGTACAAACCACAATGTTATCTTTGGTATTGACGAGCGCTTTCGGCAGTCAAGCCATCTTCAGGTCATTTACCAACTAAAAACACTTGGTAAGTTTCACAAATTTTTTAATTAACTCTGACAGCTGTTTCGACTAACTTAAGCCATTGCCATTGTCACAGTCATTGTCATAATATTAATTCTTTTTATATTAGCGTGCAATTTACACTTGGAACAGAAAATATGAAAAGTTTAAATTTGTTGGATCTTACCATTACTAGATCACAAAATAATCTTAGTTTTCAGATATATAGAAAACCTACTTTTACAGATACCGTTATACATAAACAATCACTAACATCATGCCACATAAAATTAAGCAGTTTTCATGCAATGGTTAATCGTCTCCTTATAGTTCCTTTATCCAAAGAAAATTTCAACAAAGAGGTAGATATTATAAAAGCCATAGCACAAAATAACGGTTATGATGAAAGAATAATTAACTCTTTAATTTTAAAAAAACAGAAGAAAATTACTTTAAAAGAATTTTATTCCATAGAGCCAGATCAGGGTAACAAAAAATTTCACTTAACAAATTACATTCCGTGTATAACAGATAAGATTAATAATAGGTTAAAAAACCATGTTCTTAACATGGTATCAGTAAACAAACGTAATCTTTTTTCACTACTAGTCAATAATAAAGAAATATCTAACACACTGGAGAAAAATGGAGTTTATGAAATACACTGTGCAGAATGCGATGCTATTTATATCGGACAATGTGGCCGTGCTCTGAAACATCGCATTTCTGAACATAAGAAAGCGATTTTAACTAATACAACATCTAAAACAGGTTTTGCAGATCATTGCTTACAATACAATCACTTCATAGACACAAAAAACATAACACTACTCCACAACATACAAAAAGGTGAAAAAATGGATTTGTTAGAAATTTTAGAAATTAAAAAAGCAATAAAAAATAACAAAAATTTAACCAATGAACAGACTGAATTTTATGTATCCCCTTTATTAAAATCTGTTATTTAGTTTAGTTTATTTTATATTATTTTGAATGTTCATCATTATTTTAAATTTTGGATTCAGTTTATATTTAGTTCTTAAAGACACCTGACCTTCCTTTGTCTCATGCACACACCCCCCCTCGCCATCACAACACAGATGTTCCAGATACGCACTAAACAGATATTCACCACCTACACTCCACTACCATCCTGTGTTCAGTAATTTCATTCACTCGCTCTTTGACAATGGCTTAAGTTAGTCGAAACAGCTGTCAGAGTTAATTTACCAACTAGTATAAACTAGGTCAAAATATTTGAGACCACTAACACTAAAATACAACAATACATCTCCAAATTAGCCGAGGGGACGGAGAGGTTTGGGACGTCCGTGGAAGCGCTGGAGTGACCAGCTCTAATCTTTGCCTATTTGAGACCGAAACAAACCATCCTTGGTTTAATCCGTGAAGAAGGAGAAGGTGATGATGATGATGATGATGAATTTGTATTCTCTCACATAATACGTTCTGTTTTCGTTGAAGTTACGAAATGAACTTATTGGATTCCGATAGGCTTATATTTGAGAACACATAAAGCGACGACAAACACCTTGATTGGCAGGAATATTGTTATAATAGAGACACTCATAATATATTTTGTATGAGCTTGCCTGGTGTGTTTTGACAAATGATCCTCCCAGATAACATGTATACGACGGGTACAATAAATATCAATGGGCAGAGCGGAGTCTGCGGTAGACAACATTTGTTTTCTCTCCCGCCGCCTGCCACTCGTCAGTGCGTTGTTCGCGTCTCTTCATTAATCACGGCAGTGCACGGCACGGCACTGGTACACAGAGGTTTCAAACCGCACATAAATCTGTTCCAGCTGTCAACGATTTTTGTCATCTCTTGACGTATTATCTTCTGTGCACAATCGTACACGTCTCCTTGAAATTCTAAAAAAAAAAAAATTCACAGACACATTGTTTCGTATTGTTACGATGGTCCCACGGATCGTCGTGTTGAACAGCGGAAACAGAATAACTGATATCAATGGAGTTGCCAATATTACAAACTTTAATTTGGCACAAGCAACAGTTAGAAATCAACAAAGGCACTCTTATACAATAGTTCAAGTTAAATTTGTCAAACTCACTACAATAAATGTCACCTTATTAGAATTTTGCACCTATTAACGCAATAACTACTTTGCACCAAACTGCAACAATAACTTCGAAACGCAATCCATTACCGCTAAATCTAACCTGACCTGAGCCGGTTAAAAATCTGCTATTTATACTGTTACGACATCACAGAACAATCTACGTGTTTGTCGAATGTGCCAGAAGAATCTCGCTCTAATGTGTGCGGCATACGTGACTTTAGACGCATTCGCGAGAGTTTTCTCGAAGCCGCCAGCCGCGCGGACTGTGTCAAGGCCGCAATTAATTACGTAGTTCACACTGACGCTAAGACGTTGTTTGGAACGTTCTGGTCTGTGAGCGGAGGTATAAATACATGGCGCCAGCGGCCTTAGTTTTCAGTATTAGTCGCGATACATTTACAGTGCGGTCCGAGTTTATTGTCGGACGATTACAAGTGATTATCTGGCGATACTATTGTGTGCGTTCAAGTGGTTAAGTATTGTGTTTTATAATCGTACGGTTATTGTAATACAATTGTGTTTTAATGTTAGTTAACATTTATTTGGGTGTGAACAATTTTTATTTGATTTGCTATAAGAGACTGTGTTGTTAATTACGAACTGTTTAACTGTGAAAATTAAAGCTGGTGATTAGTGACTTAATTGGTATCTTGTATTTTGTTTCCACTGTACCTACGACGATCAAGTAGACCGTCGTAACATACCTCGCCGCCTGGCATTATAGCGACATAGTGGGCCTGGATGCCGGTATTGTAGTTGAGTAACTTCCGGAAGGGGCGTTCCGTAATTCTGCCGCACATGCAAGGCGTCACGTAGAAACTCAGCGATGCGGTATATTTATTTTCTTAGCGTAGCACTATCTGGAGATTCTTCAATTTCGTACAAAAATAGAAGCAATACTTTTAGTAACTACAAACAACACTAAACATGTATGGTCAGAAAGATGGCAAATGAAGAGGTCGTAAGAAGACTGGACGAGAATAAATCAAACCTGAAGACAGATTGTCAGGTGGAAAGCGATCTGGACCGTACACATTCTAAGAAGAAATTGTTCGATGCATGACGACACCAAGGAAAGGGTGGAAGGAATTCCATAATAATAATAATAATAATATTTATTTTTTAGGAGGAGAGGAAATAAATTTACGCATGAAATGTGGGATTGGCCTACCAAGCGAACTATCCACTAAAACGCCTCTTCCGTCGGTTAACCACTAGAGTGGAACCGTTTATCACTCTACTTCAGATTATGTCATTTTCCTGCGTTCATTGGTCTCCCATCTACGTTATTGTACTTTATACACGATCTAAATCTTCATTGTTCATTTGCGTAATGTGCTACACGATTCTAGACGGTATCCCCTCTTACCACGGCTACGACGCTGCAGCTATAATTTCTATGACCGCAACCAGAGTCGGTCTTCTCGTGGGCCACCTATCACAGTCTGCTCCATGTTATCCTCAATCCCTGGATCGGAAATCCATCCATAGCGTATATATGGAGCCTATATACTTTATATCCATCACGTTATCTTATGGAGGTAGGATCGGAAAGATCCATAACTGCTCAGAAGCTTAGTCAGGTGGAAGCCGACCTTTCCCTTGCTTTCCTTCAATCCACGACCTCACGTGTTTGATCAGCACCGCGCTTTATCAATAATAATAATAATAATACAATGAAAACTGTAAATGCCTACAACAGTGGTCTGCTGCAACTACAGCTCGTAAATGATACTTAAGAAGCTTGAAAGTGGTCCGCAGAGCTACCACGAATTAAGTATAAAAGTATTCGTCTAATATAGCTTATAAAGTGTGTTGTAAGCACTCCCGCGCTTAGGAGAGTAAAAGCGACCAATTGATAAAAAGTAAACAAAATACTGATTGGACGCACTAGCTTGGAAACGTGGGACTGACTAGCTTTGAGCTAAGCAGCAGTGTAATCCCAAATATTTCATATATGCTGATAAACATACCAACCAAAAAACACTGTTACGACTGTCCCACCGGATCGTCGTGGGTACAGTGGAAACAGAATAACTAACACAATGAAATCATTAATTACAAACTTTTAAGTAGACACCAACACCAGTTATAAATCAATAAAGCAATAATTCAAGTTAAATTTACGGAAAAACAAATTAACGTTTTCACAAGAAATTAAATGTATTATTATTACATACCTTTCCTACAAGCTATTTACCTCTACAGATTTACGATTTTTCTTCATTATTTTCTTTTTTACTGTTTAAATTATTCTCTTTCAAATACGCCATGACCGCGTCGCGCCATCTTCGCCGCGGTCTTCCGCCCTTCTGCCTCGATGCCGAAGCCCACACGCTTTCTACACATTGTTTTCCCCTTCCATCCTCTTTAAGAGGTTTACGCGTAATTCGACAACACAACCCAATCTATCTTCCCAGAGCAGTGCCAAATGAATGTGAGGGAACTTATATAAAAGTTAGTAGCACCGATAAAGTTCTGCTACAACCTGAAACTACGCGCAAGTATTCCATAGCGTTAGTTTTCCACACATTGTCAGGCGCGGATCCACAGAAGCAGAAATGAGGGAAATTTCCCTCCCCAAATGGTTACTTCACAGGAAAGTTTTGTCGCTTTCTGAATGTGAATATATTTCAAAATGTATATCACATTATGTAGGTTCACGGACTTACTCTAACATTAATTTAAATTATACCTTACCACGGTGCTTAATTTTTGTTTTATGCAAATGAGTAGTGTTTATCTTAAACTGTATGTGAATATTATTAAAAGAACAGTGTACAAACAAATACAAAAGTTAATTAATACTTGTACAGCAATAAATCTATTATGTTGATAATAACAAACTGTGGTCTATTTTATCTTCACTCATTACTAACATTTATATACTTCAGACCTTTAAAGAATGGTCTAACATTTCAAAAACCTCCCCAAAGTCAACACTTTCCTCCCCCAAAATTGTCTGCTGGATCAGCCCCTGCAGATTTTATTCGGTTACTAAGGGCAGTCACGTATCATTTTTGTTTTGCAAATAAAATGCTTTGCAAGGTTTTTGTTCCTATATTGGTGAAATGCACAGATGTGATTACACTCGTCAGCACAAGTACACGGCTTACTGTTTAAACTGCGGTAACGTGAAGGTTACAGTGACAATGAGTGAGATGGAAAATATGTGTTGTTTGTGCCCGCGCTTCGCATACGGTTCGCTAATGAAAAATGCACGGAGACAATGCAGAGTGTGCCACAGCGAGCCGTCAAACCGCTCATAAATCGCGCCCGCCTGTCAGAGATTGTTATTTTCCTCCATTTAAACTGTAATCCTTCCACCGGTGTGTAATTTTTCGTCCACTTTCATTCGCGGAACTGACTATGGTAATATCTAAACATACATATCACTGCATAATGCAATAGTCTAATATTATGGCTTTAATGGCAAGGAGCTAGTTTCATAAAACATTTTACTAACAGCAATCGTTTTAAAAATTAATTATGAAACATACCTTGTTAAAGATTTTTGGAAAGGTACACCGTTTTATACATCACCACCATCATCATCATCATCATCATCACCCCCACCACCACCACCACCACCACTCCGAGGATTAGACCCTAGACGTGTTCCGGAACCCATCTTCTCCTCGGTCTACCGACATCTCCCTTTCCAGTAAGGTGACAACCCAAGGAAACCACCGGTAGAGGGATATCAGACGTACGGTTCAAGTGCTCACACCACCTCCTTCTGTGGTCTTCAATTTTCTGGTACAACGATACAATGTTGAATTCGCGTCTAATATGCTCGTTCCTTTTCCGATCCAGGAGCGAACAACATTTCGTCCTTGTTAGAAATTTAATTTCAACTGCCTGAATCCTCTGTACCCTCTTTTACCAGGAGTCTATGTCTCGCTAGCATACAGGAATGTGGCGGTTGCATTCGCCGAAGGGATTGGCTGCCACAACCTTTGAGTGGATACTGTTTTCTTAGTAAATTAAATTACAGAGTCCGCCGTGAAGCGGAAAATTTTGAAAGTCCAATAGTTCATTTTCTGCTCACGAGAGGGCGTGGAGGTTTTCGATTGTTGTTTTACATTTAATGCCATTTGTTAAACATGGAGCAGTGGTCCGGTGCACAGCGTGCTTTCTGCGTAAAATCGTTTTATAAGAATGGTGACTGTGTGACTTCTGTACAACGATTGTTTCGTAATCATTTCAATATTCCACGACATGGAAGAGTGCCGTCCGCTCATGTAATTATGTCACGGGTGAAAAAGTTTGAAGAAACTGGTTCCACATTAAACTTAAAGCATAGAGGAGCAACAAGGTCTGTAAGAACAGAGGAAAACATTGAAAGAGTTCGAGTAGCATTGACGCGTAGTCCACAACGTTCTGCAATGAAACATGCATCCGCACTAAACATTAGTGACACATCGTTACGACGAATTTTGCATAAAGACTTATCTTTTCATCCTTACAAAATTCAAGTAATCCAGGAGTTGAAAGATCGCGATATGCTGGCTCGCAGGATTTTCAGCGAAGAAATATTGCGACGTGTAAATGATGATGAAAACTTTATTCACCGCATGTTTATGTCAGATGAAGCACATTTTCATTTCAATGGATATGTAAACAAACAAAATAGTCGATATTGGAATGATGAAAACCCAGGTGAGTTGCATGAAAAGCCATTACATAGTCCGAAAATTACGGTGTGGTGTGCAGTTTCATCATCTGGCATTATTGGGCCATATTTTTTCCAAGACGATAGAGGAAACACCACAACTGTCAATGCAGACCCCTACACACACATGGTCAGAACATTTTTGATGCAACAGCTCCCTAGGTTTCCGGAAATTAATTTTTTCCAGCAGGATGGGGCACAAGTCATACTGCTCGTGTGTCAATGGCTGCTTTAAGAGAACTCTTCCCGGACGGACTCATATCCAGATATGGCGAAATCTCGCGGCCTGCAAGATCTCCAGATTTGTCCGCATGCGACTTTTTTCTTTGGGGATTTCTGAAGAGCAGGGTGTACATTGATAGACCGCACACCATACCGGAATTAAAAACGAATATCAGACAAGAAATTGCACGGATTCAACCTGACCTGCTTCGTCGAGTGATGGAAAATTTTCGGTCAAGATTAGAAGAATGTTTACACAGAAATGGCTCTCACTTGAGCGGCGTTATTTTTAAAAAGTAAAATAATGGCATACTTTACTCAACTCAAATCTGTAAAATAAATTCTGATAATAAATGTTTCATGAAAAAATTGGGTACTTTTAATTTTCCCGCTTCACTGGCGGACCCTGTATAACTTACTCATTAGGGAACGACATCGCGCCAAGTAATTTCACCGTCTTCACGTTACTGCATTGGCATTGTACTGCCTGTATCGCCTTCAAAGATCCTTCAGCCACCTCTTCCTGGGTTTCCACACACACACACACACACGCGCGCGCGCGCGCGCGCAGTGTCATATAGGGTAAGATTCCAGACTTGTTTGGCCACTCTTGAATCCGACGTTCTTTCTAAGCGTTCTTTCCGCTGTTGTTTATAATCATTTAGTCTTCTGTGCAAGTTAAACACTTGTAATTCTTCTCTTATGGCCTCATTTCTTATACGGTCAAGTTTAGAAAACCTTTAACTCCTCTTAAGAACGCCATTTCTGAGGCCTGTATTTTGCTTTCTTGTTTCTTGGAACCGCCATAGATTTGTAATACTTTAATTTTGTATCTAGACGTTCCTTGTTTTTAAAAATACGGTTTATTGTCCGACAGATTGTCTGGAACTTGACGTTCGGCAAGAGTATCCAGACATGAGAAAATTATAAATAAAGTAATTAAGGAAAGAACGTTTGTGAAAAATTCAATTGTTGATTTTATGCAAACAAAAAAAAACTAGAATGGTATGGGCACAGAAAAGATTCCTAACGAGAGTGGTTATAAAATGGAGTCACTAGGAAGAAGGAAAAGAGGAAGACCACCACCTACCACCTGGATACAAGAAATTCAGACTATATTGAGGGAACGAGAAATTGAAGAAGATCTTTGGATGGACAAGCAACAGTGGAAGATGAGAATTCAATCACTTCTGTAATCTTTGGTTCCGGAAAATGTGTAAACATTATACAGCCGGAATAATAAATAAACATTGATATCATATTTCTCATGACGGACAATATGATTTCCTAAATAGTTAGAATGGTCCACCTGTTCAACATTTTGATCTTTAATCATTTTTTGTATTGGTTCCTTGCCTGGAAATGCCATTTCCTTTGTTTTTGTAGTGGAGATTTTCATATCGTATTGCTCAGCATATTTCAGCTCAGTGACGTCATTTTCAACAGAGAAGAAATAATTCCTAGACTAAAGTTGTACCAGATTAGGTGGAATAGGCAGGGCACGGCTTATGTCCGTTTCTATGAGTGGCGGCTGGTGGTTGAAAACTTTGGGGGTTGCAGTTTTGTCGGAAGGTATTAAATTGTTTTATTCTCTGAATAAAAAATGCCAAAATATCACTAAGTTTATATGACTGAATAATAAAGTTAGTATTGTTTTATCTAATTCAAAATTATGACTAATATGATAATATAATATGATAGTGTTTTGTGCAACACTATCCAAAAAATATATTGAAATTATTCTGAGATTAGTTAAAGTAATAACAGGCCTATTTATTTTAGTCTTAATTCACTTTAGATAAACTATTTTACTGTGTGTACATAATTAATATTGAAAAATATAGTTATACTTAGGAATAATTTTGTCGCTTACACTTATTTGAAAACAAAATCCATCCGCCTTTCTTTCAGACGGGCAAATTTCTCAATCACCTTCTGATTGAAATCAGGAATTTACATGATCAGGTCTCTTTCTATTGAGAGCATGGCCAATGCAGACAACCTCTCTTGCAACCATACTCATACCCAATGCACTCAACCTCTACTGCACCATAGTGTTCCTTAGAAATGTCTTTATTCTTTTAAGCGTCGAAAAACATCTTTCTGCTTTAGAAGAGGTAATTGGTATGTAATAAAAATTTCTAAGAGTTTTACAGCTTCACTAAAAGTTTCTTTTAACTTATTGACTTTGAAAAAAGAGTACAAACTAACAGCCCCTGACAGTCTTCTAAACTCCGTTGCTCTATAGATAGTCGCAAGTTCCGTACAAAGTTTTTTAAAACTGAGAAAATTGTAAGCACTGAATACAGTGTTTACACTGTCTTCTGGAAATGTAGAATCATAATCTGGAAACTTTTCTGACATGAACAAAGATGCTCCTACGAGATGGCTCGTGAATCTAAACTGTTCCTTTATTTGGAATATAATCACAACACATACTTCCTTCGCCTGTCTCTTCCACTCAGTTTTGTCAGTCTTCTTTTTCTTTGGAGTCAAACTTTCTGATGACTGTTGTGGCTCTCCAGTGTCTGTCTCAAAATTATTTCTGATTTTCAACACATTTTTTTCAAAACTTGTAAAAGACCGTTTTATAACAGTAGGATCAATGTCTACTTTCTGGATCTGATTAAAGAGTATGTCAGTAAGCGGCATAATTTTTCTAAAAAACGAGAGTCAAAAAAAGTTTTGACTTACTAAAATGTTTAAATGACCAGAAGCCTGTGAAAGAGTACTGTCATTTTTTTATGTGATCAGAGACTAATATTGTTTTCATGCACACTATTAGGTTCTGCCTGTGGTCATAAATTGTTGTGACACTTCTTGATTGAAAGTTCCATCTGAAAGGTACAAATCTGGGTAACCGCTTTTTTACTACTGCATCTAGTATTGTTGTTCTTTGCGGACTAACTGAGAAAAAAGCGCAAATACCTTGAAGATTGGCAAAGAAAACTCGAACTTCCCTGTTTATTGATGCAGCTGTCATCACAACTAAATTCAGCTGATGTGCATGACAATGAACATATTGGGCATCGGCATAACAATTTTGTACAATTCCATGTACACCACTAGAAGTTCCAGCCATTACAGACGCTCCGGCATATGTCTGTGCAATGAGCTTTTGGAGAGTTTAATTTATTTTGTGGTGTTTTAGCTCATTAAGAATACATGATGCTAGGGACAAGGATTAAGAAAAGACCAAAATCTTTCCACAGGTCTGTTTTTTACTATGTAGCTATAGATAACAGCTACTTGGTACAAATTAGATACATTACTCGTTTCATCAGCAATAAAAGCTAAAAAATTTGCTTGTTTAATTTCATCTAAAATTCTTTCGTGACAAACTTCTAGCATTATTTGTAGTAATTCATTTTGAATGGTTTTAGAAGTACCCCTAAATACTGTTTAAATTTCAAGATGGTTTTTTAAAACTGTATCTAGTTCTGCACTAAAATCTATTTACTCTCTAAACATTCCTGGATTATTTGATTCTATAGAGTCATCGTGGCCTCTTAAAGCTAGCTCAAACACATCACAGGAAGGAATACAGTTGATAATAATACTTAGGACATATCTATTCTGCTTAACTTGTTCATTGTAAGCTACAATTTATTTCTCCTATAAGCTGTATCTAGTTCCTCTGCTATGTTAGTAGTTCCTAATGTTGCGATTATTCGGCTTCGACCGAATGCAACGATCGACGAATCGTACTTTGCCCGACGCCTGACGTCACATCGTTCCCTTTACTAACGGAGCCGTTTGTCCGGTTAAATCTCGTCTGTCGAACACCAGACCGCCTTTGTGAACAGAGCCGTCCTTTCAACACGCTATGTAAGAAGCCTCGTTTACCAAGGTAAATATGAATTTTTGTTATCATAAATCAATGCTGGAAGACGAATAATTTTCGTCCGTTACGTCTGTAAAATAAAAGAGAACATGTAATATCTATAAAAAAAAATTGTTATTTATAATTAATCAAGACGTGTCTTGTTTTTCTTAGGCCATGTTTCACTGGAAGCCGGTAACTTAGATAAAATATTGTATGTTTCCAGGTGTGTTCATTTTTTCTATTCAGTTCATTTTTTATGTGCTTAACAGTGACTATTGTTTGTTGATTTTGATTAATACTTCTGAGCATGAATACAAATTTACTTGAGTGTTTACTGTTTCTTTATTTTTCTTTAGACGGTTAGTTGTCCTTGTAGCCTACTTGTATTGTGTAATTACTACGTCTTGTACTCATTTAAATAATAATAATTTGGTTGTATCCACAAAGTTTTTGGTTACAGTTAAAATATCTAGATAGTTAAGATAGTTATAAATGTCTAGTGTGTTGTTTAATTGTAACTTAAGTGTTATGAAAATTTGCCTGACAAGTGTTTTGTGCCAGGCTATAATGGAAAAAAAGCATATTTTCATAAAAATCAGATAGCCTGGAACGTAATTCATTAGGAACCTAAGACAGGACATCTCCTTACAACAGGAGACATCTCTACTTTAAAAGTAATTGAACGAAAAAAAAAAGAAAATTTGATGGTTCTGTAAAAGAAGGAGAAATCTAGAGGTGGTGGAACAACTGTGAGATAGATATTTCACTCGAAGAAGGAGATTTAATACGAGTATTACAGTCTAGAAGAATTGGTTGGTTAGAAGGTGTGGAGAGAAAGGGTCGAGACAGGCAATCAAAGAGACTCCTGTGTGTTGAAGTGGGAGGAGTGAAACGCCTAGGAAGACCGAGAAGGCAATGGGTGGAGACGGATATGAGAAAGGATGGGAATCAGGAATTGCAGACGTCTCACAGGAGAGAGGAATGAGTAGAGGAAGATAAGTGAGTAGGTGTTCATGGACGGGTTTAGCGCTGTGGAAGAAGAAGATTATTAATTCTTAGATTTTGTTGTCCATGACGTGTCCGAGTGTTACTAAGAATTAATAAACGCTATTCCGACGCGACGCGGAACACAAGTATTTTGGATAACAATTGAAACAGTTTTTATGATATTGCATGAACTAGCTTTCGATCATTGCCAGTTTCATCAGAGGCTGGCTATAGGAGCGCTGTCTGTTCTGTTTTTGGAGATAGCGCCGACGTTTGAAAGATAGTATGTGTGTGTGTGTGTGTGTGTGTGTGTGTGTGTTTGTGTCTGTTTTGTGTAATGTGTTCAAATAGTATATGTGATTAAAATTGTGTCCGATCATTAAGGATGTTATTTCCATGCGTTTCTGTGTGTTTGTATATTTCCGGTTGTTCCAGAACGTCTAGTTTTCGTCTTTAGGTGTGTACGTGTAGATTTTTATGTTGTTGTTTATGTTTGTGCATGTGCGGTCTGCTTCAATGAGGTGGTTTGGAAATATGGTTTCGGCGGTGGAATGTAATGCTTTCATGTGTTCAATCTACCCTTATTTGACGCTGCGTCCAGTCTGGTCTGTTTAGGATTTGTCACCTTCTGAGCAGTTTAATTTGTAAATAATATCAAGTAAATCGAATTTTTTTAGTTGGTTGTGTGTGTTTTTTGACAGTTTGTGTTCTGATTTTGTTGTTTGTAGTCCTGTGTTTAATGCTGTATCCGGCTTTTTAAAATTTTCAGACTATTTAACTCCAAGGCATACGATAGAACAATAATTAACAAACTACAGTACTACGCAAAACCCAAAACAAACAACAGACAAAGATAGAAAACAACAAGTTCATAACACCCACATAGCCCTATATCAGTAACCACATTCTTACCATGATAGCACTAACTCCACTACAGCGGTCAGAATCCCAGAGTGAATAATATTACCTGTGTAATCTGAGGCCTGTAATAATTACGGTTCCTGACGGCGCGGCGGTTATTGGCTAACCTAAGCTTCACTAGTGCTTTAAAGATTCAGTTTAGACGACTACAGAAAGAACTCGAGCCGGTTCGGCTGCGTTGCTATTACCATTCTAGGCACGGGAAACCGCGAGCAGTACAAGTGCTTCCTTCTTCCTGGTTGTAGTAGCTAATTCATCCGGTCGCCGCACTACGATAGATATCACCCACAGTTCAAATCTATTGTGTGAGCCATGTGAAGCTGCTGCCAATGCGTTGAGACAGACGGGAGCAACCCTTACTTGCATGTCATATCTTGCAAAGGAGACTCCTTGCGCTGCGGACAAATGACCTCGCTGCACCGCTCGTCGGATTGCGACTCGGACAACGCACACATACATACCACGGTAGTGGCATAACTATGGCGGGTGATCAGAGGGATTAAAAATTTCATCAAAATTCCATACTCACTTAACGTAGATCTAATTCTAAGCCAGTTTGCATGAGTTAAAATATGGTTCATAAACAATTACATAAATAAAAAGAGTTACAGTATTCCCAGATTACTAAAACAAGGTTACAGTTTTATTAATATTGACAGTTACTCACCATTTAGTATATAATAAACGTAATTAATGCCTTAAAAAACAATTAAGCATGTGCCACAAAACGAAGGCAGAGCCTGATAATCTACCTTTATCTTTTCTCGCCCATACTATCCTTTACAGGACTATGTTTTATGACTCCTGTAGTTTAGAAATACACAGGTGATTACACAAAATACGAATCTTACAAAGCATTAAAAAATTTCCTTATACCGCTAACCTAAAGATGTTGCTCGGCGGACTGTTTTACACTACCTCGTATATCTTATACCTTGTATACCTCGAAAAGACTGTATCGACTATAAGGTTTAATTATAGTCCTATTTTAATGAATGAACTAACCGTAATTAGAATTAATAACAAATAAATTGTTATTTATTTATTATTAAAAATTACACAAGAATAATTGTGAGGAGATATAAATTAGAAATACATGTTCAAAAATTGTTTTAATGTTCATTTTCGCAATCAGCTGTTTTGTGAGTTAAATTATAAATATCCAATGATCATATTCATTAATTAATAAACTTAAAATTTTCAATAAGTAATCTTGTTTAGTTTTCATTTACACTTGTTTTTCATTAACGAATTATTGTTATTGTGCTTGTATATTATATGTATTGCAATGGACATTCTAATTGCTTATGCAACATATCAGTAAGTAAAACATATGATAGCATACGAAAGAGGGTGTATTTTTATTAACTTGTTCTTTCATTAACGAATTATTGTATTGTTAATAACTAAATTACCTTAAAATTGTTCGCCTTGTGACTTCTTGTAATTTTTCACTATGACGCGTTTCAGGGCTTATGCTCCATCATCAGATATTAACTAAAATAAAACTATCACTCTTGCCGAGGTCGTTACATAGGCTAATATAAAATGTCAAAATTTGCATATGAACTGAACGCGGAAGTAGGGTGCGCACCCGTTCAAGTTCAATTTGCCACTGAGCGGTCGCTACCGATCTGATGATGGAGCATAATAAGCTCTGAAACGCGTCATAGTGAAAAATTACAAGAAGTCACAAGGCGGACAATTTAAGGTAATTTAATTATTAATTCGTACATGTGACTTGGATACGCATTCAACATGAATATTATTGTTATTGTGTTTGTATATTATATGGATTGCAATGGACATTCTAATTGGTTATGGAACATATCAGTAAGTAAAACATATGATAGCATAAGGAAGAGAATGTATGAATATGTAGAGTTTGCAGGTTTAAACATTGTAAATTAGTAAGTAACACTGTATAACCTGTTAATTTAGGTATCTTTAGATCAGTAAAAAATTTTAAAAGCGCACTGAGATGGTGCGTAAGGATACTTAGCCGCGTGTGTAGTGCGCGTATGCGGGGGTACATAACATTTTACGGGATATTTATGAAAATGACGTTTAAAATTACGTTAACAGCAGACATCTTTGTTACCGTATACCATCGGTGTAGTCAGTGCAGTTTACTGTAGTTTGAAGTAAGTATTCTGCTGATATAACAGACAATACTGTATCTACGTTTTGTTTAGCAGCGTTACAGCGAGCAGTATTACACCCGGCCACTGAATTTTAATGTCACTGATGCGCAGAGTTTTTCTACTTACACGCATCATCAATCAGTTCAGTGATTGCTTCCAAAGCAAGAATTATTAATAACATATACTCTATGTTAGTTACATTCTTATAATAATATATAAACTACTTAGATAATTTTCAACACTATTATATAGTACGAAGTTAACGTAACTGCTCGTAATGTACTGAGTAACAAAGTAATTCCGGGATCGTAGTTCTACTATAATTTCCTATCATTTCATAGTTTGATCTTATAGTTACATACCCTTAAATGGTACATTATATTTTATTACAATTTTTTTCCATCAACGGAAAATTTCTTAATATTTGTTTGTATGCAAAATCTGTTAATGATTACTGTTTGTTTTTCACGGTTACAAATACGCATCGTCACATAGTGTTCCGCTGTGTGGCAGGTTGCAGACACGACAGTACTCTCGATTCCCATCGTACCCATAATAACTGAGCGTCCATCCAGTCGTTGCACATTATCTAACGGCATTAATCTTCTCCTCTCTTTCATCATCTCTCGTTTAGGCCCAACTACTTTTTGTAAACAGATCTTAGAAATCCATTCTCCGTTAGAATACTATCAGTCCAACAGAGAGCTTCCACAGATACTTTCTGGCCTCCTTGATTTTAGTGATCTCTCCCTCACTAATGATTTTTACTGCCCGTCTCATCTTAACAGCCCATCGAAAAGAAATTTCTGGCTCTTTCCTACATTACACACTGTATGCTTCTGACTCGCAAAATAAACGCTCCATATAAAAGACAACATGTCATTTCAGGTATTTCCGTGACGTTTAAGCGCTTTCTTATAAAAATTATTTTTATTTAATTATTTGACACTTCTTTTGCTATGGCTATTTAACTCTTAATCCCTGCTCGTTGGTCCACTCCTTAATCAACGTTCTCCGTAACTATCTGTGTCTATCTACCTGTTCTAGTCTTCTCATTGCTACTTCATTTCCATAGCGTGCCATATTTTTTTTCAAATACTGTGCCAATTGGAGTCATCCGTATGGTAAACAAATGATGTTTTAGAGAATGGCACCAAATGGATTATCAGAATGGCTACATTGTTTTGTTTAGTTGAATGGTTTCAATTGGAGTCATGTAATGTAGGACAAAATTGTTATTTCAAAGAATGGCCCAAATAAAATCATCCGTGTAGTTGTATTAGGTTTTTTTTTTTTACAAAACAGTGCCTTTTTTCCGTGCGGTTACATTATGGGATATTTTGGAAAACGATAGAAATTGAAGTAATCTGTGGTGAAATTTAGCGAAAAATTGTTGTTTTGCAAAACGATTCCATGTGGAATCATACATTGGTTATTAAGTTGTTTTGGGAAAGGATGCTATTTGGAATCATTCGTACAGTTACATTAGGCCTATGGTTTATTCCAAATCTGTACTAATTCGAAATCCGTAATTTAAATGATTAACGTTAATAAGACCGTCAGAAGTTAGTAAAAACAATAAAAGAATACAGAAATTAAAATATATTTTCAGTGATATTCAGTATAATATCACTGAACTATATCACCGTACGGGACGAATTAATATTCACTGTAGTCGCAGAAAAGAGGTTAGAAGTAAGTAAACCGTTAAATAGAAATATTAATTATTTTTATTTTAGCGTAATTTGCGGCGGTCAGCGACTGAAGACGAATTGAAAAAGTATCATGTGAATTGATGTAGGCCTACAGTTGTTTTCCGCCGCGTCACTCCCCATGAGAATACACCACCCGTGGTGACACCTTCTCCTTGCATCCAACAAATATTTTTACACGTGTTCCTTCTCACGTGAGGCTCTTCAGTGACCCATATAATTTTCTTTCGTCTCAACGTTAAACATTCGTCCCGCTGAGCTAATTCTCTGAATGGTGAGTATCTGTGTCAGTGACGTAACTACCATCCCCCCTCCCTAATAGGGAGATTCATTTCCTTTACCAGAGCTATTAGAAATTTCCGTAAATGACTTAACGTAGGCCTGCTTATAAACTAGTTGCATCTGTTAAAATTAGGCTTGCAAATAATTTTAAAAATACAAAGAAAATTAAATTATATTTAAATTAATTAAATAAAGTTACAGTTCTCTTAATAATGACGATCATTCAACATTTGTTAAATAGCGTACCCATTTGTAGTATTAAAAAAAAGTTATTAAACACGTGCGCCAGAAAACGAAGGCAGACCCTATTAATTTACCTTTATCTTTTTCGCCCAGACACACTTCCCGTTACAAGGTTGTCTGTGTGTCATCGCGCCGCTAGAGTAATTAATGTATCTGTGGTTTGAACCTCGTCTTTGCATACGTGAACTTGCAGTTTGTTACTTTAATTCGGAAAATGAGAAGATTTTATTGCTAGATTTTATATAAAAATTAACGTACGTCAACAAGAACTATAAGTTGCTTAAATGATTCTAGCGACAACATCCTTTGATCAAAGTAGGAAGGGGTGATAAATCGAGCTTTCTCAAAATGTCTTCAGAAAAAGCTACTTTTTATAAGATGTACTAATAATACAAATTTAGAATTAAGACGATTCCTAAAGACATAAGATTAATTATTTTCACTGTGAATAACAGTTAATCAGTTCTGTATTTGAAGCCTTCTTCCGGTGTAGACCGACTTGAGAATGACTTGTAAGACAACGTTCCACCCATATTGCAATGGGTATCATCAGGTGTATGTGAAATCTATCCTATGGAACCTTAGGTGAGAATAGAATTAATAAGATATAACATTTTAATTAATTCTAAAATAAATTAATCAAAAATATTGTGAAACCAGAGCTTTTTCATAATTCTTCAAACTTTACACTTAACGTTGGTTCACTCAAAAATTTTAACACGCAAAGAATTTATAAAATGATACACGAATAAACCTTTCTAGTTAGATTAAGAAGCATTTCATAAATTAATTACTACCATAATCACCTAGTAATTAATGAGTGTTTTATATGTAAATGACGAGTGAAAGAAGAATTTCGACGAAACCGAAACATCGAAGCACGTTTTTAGGCTTTTGAAACGTATAACACATGTTACTCCTGTTCAGCGATGTTCGTACGGATTTCTTAAAAAACGACAGAGACCGAACATTTCTAGACTGTGGGGAATCGAAAGTGTGGAAAAAACCTTCCTAGTTAGATTAAGAAGCATTTCATAAATTAATTACTACCGTAATCAACTAGTAATTAAGGAGTGTTTTATATGTAAATAACGAGTGAAAGAAGAATTTCGACGAAACCGAAACATCGAAGCATGATAATGTTTGTATGCTTTTGAAACGTATAATGTGCATAAACTGCAGACTCTCCTGTTCAGCGATGTTCGTACGGATTTCTTAAAAACGACAGAGCCGAAGATTTCTAGACTGTGGGGAATCGAAAGTGTGGAAAAAATATAGTGTTAACATCACCTGGAGCGTTACATTTTTCGATGACGTTACACATTTTGTGGAATGACCCCCAGCCTAAAAACATTATCAAGTTAAAATATAGTGTTAACATCACCTGGAGCGTTACATGTTTCGATGACGTTACACATTTTGCATCACGCATTTTGTGGAATGACCCCCAGCCTAAAAACATTATCATGTTAAAAGCCTGAAATTCTCATTGTCCTAAAGCTAATGGGGGAGGGTGTCTATCTATTTTACTTAGAACCTGGGTCTACACCGCGTTGAATTATGGATCACCGAAAATAGAGTCAAGAAATGATTAAACTTCCTGGCGAAAATTCAGTATATAACCAAGACGAGAGATAGCTAAAGATAAGTGGATAAATACAAAATTTGTAAAAGCATTGCGTATTGTGTCCTTTCGTTTATCCGTGGGTTTTCGCTCTGCTTATTTCTGTCGACAGGTGTTCATTTAAAACTTGACTGACAGAACATACTATGTAACAGGGTTCGTGTCGGAGGGAGAAATTACTTGACAGGACATATTAAGCAGGATTTCGCGGCGCGACGGAGTTTGGTCATTATGTAATAATGGTTCCGGTTAAATGGCGAACTGGCAATGTTATATGGGGAAGTCGTCTCCATTGATTGACAAGTCGACTCGTGAGCATAATGGCATCGAACACCCACGATTGTAAAAATCGGATGTTTTACGTAATGACCGGTACTAGACAGACTGCTTATAATTGTAAAAATAAATTGTTTATTAGTCCATTCATGAGAGCAGAGTGCTAGTACATTAATGTCTTTGATAGCTACGTTATGTAAACACTTTTCCGCAGGGTAGAGTAAAATACAGGTATACTGCTTAGCTCTCAGAGGTGAATGTTAACACAGTAACATAAGGAAATTAAATGGGTCAGGGAAGAGGATCGCATGGGAACTAACACGTGTAATAATATCTTTTTGTTTGCGAGGCGTGCAGCGGAAAGGTGAGATCTCAACGATTGTGTTACGAACGATGGGGTCCGAAGCGGTAACAGAAATTGCAGATTTATTCAAACGATACGTTTCTCAATTCGTCTCCGTCGATAATGTACGTTGATCTTGAAACTAACATTTGTTTCAAGAAAATGCATTTTCTATTCATGATTTATCTGATTTTGTTTCCTTCATTTAAATGAATTTCCATCATAGTTTGCCTAACTATAATAATAGTTGTGAGTAGAAACTAATACTAGTATGCTCTCTGAGCTACAGAACTCGCCCAAAGTACATTTATTATTACATAAATTTTGATATTGGATAAGTTTTCAATTATCATAAAAATTACGCAATCCCGATTACTCTATTTTTGTTTAGTAAAGTAACCATTTTATGGCAATCAAACAATAAACGCTAAACGTTAAAATTCTCTGTAGGTTCGCACTCGGCTGGATTTTTACAATTTTTTAAAACTTTTGATCCGTTTTTCGGGCTAGCAGTCAAAAAAATTGAGAAATTTCCAAAACTGTACCATATATTTACATTCTTATGAAAATTTTATTTTATCTGATATACCACATGGAATTTGTAATTTTATTAAACTTTTGCCCCATTTTTAGAGCCCCGGCGTCCTAAAACATGTAAATTTTTGAAAACGAAGCCAAATTCAAATTTTGGCTAGAATTCCCTTTAATTTGGTACCCTACATAGACTACTGAGATTTAAAAAAATTTAGACCCTCTCACTTCTTCCTCCCGCTCTCCTGTTTTTTGGGTATCAATCTAAAAAACGATAGAGTTTTGTGGGGTAAAGTGTGTGTAGTGCATACCAAGTGTTACGGAAATCGGTTAGTGTGTTCAAACGTTAACGTAAGACGTTCCTCAGACAGATAGCCAGTCAGATAGATAGATAGCCAGACAGACAAATTTCAAACGGTCAAGTTAAAACTGAAAACTCGTTTCGCTCGTTCAATAAGTCTGTATGTTTCTGATTGTTCAGCTGTGTTTAGTTTTTTCTATATGTTACTATAGGCTTCTATCACAGTCAGGTAAATAAAAAAGGATATAGACGTGCACGTGGAAGGCTTAAGAAGAATGAGCGTATAAAAATAGAGGAACGTTGCAACAGAGCGAGAGATCTGGAGGCGAGTGGTGGCGGAAGCCAAGGGTCTTCCCGGCCTGTAGAGCTCCGGAAGAAGAAGAATAGATGCACGCAAACTAATTTTTACCCATTCGTATTTGCATTTCATATTCTTTTTTTTTTCATATTGTTACGCCTTTCTCCTTGATCGTCGTATAGTACAATGGAAAAACAAAATACAAGACACAACAATGAAATCACTAATAAACAGTTTTAATAACCACAATTAAACAGTTCGTAATCAAAGAGATAGTCTCTTACAGTAAATCAAATAAAAATTGTTCACACGCAATAATAATGTCAACTAATAGAGTCTCGCACAATTATTATGAAACACGTAACGCTTCACCACAATACTTCGAATCGCACTGGAATAAATCGCCACTAAATCTGAGCTAAGCGTCGCTGAGTACTTGTATTTATACCCCGCTGAGATTCCAGAATAGCCCATACCACGCGTCAAGAACGCTACTAGAAAACACTAGAGCGTAATTGCTTGCCCCCTCGAACACAGTGTGCGCGGACCGGCGAAATCTGGATCAGTCTCGGCTACGGACGCGCGACAAGTGTCACGTAATTGTCCTTCATCTCAAAGTAGCAGCAATATGTATGCGCACAAACATTATAGCCGGGCTCCGCTAGAATAGCCGAGAAACACGTACAATGTTGTGTAACGGTGTTACAATATGTAATGTAAGTAAAAGGCTGAAAAAAAACTCGTGTACCATTTCAAGCAACATTGTCAGCTGGAGATTGCTTCATACGAGATAACATGTTTAAATGAACGATTTTTAAAGTGACGGATATGTGAGCATAATAAATTCCAATAAACAGACACTGTTTGTTCTCTTCGCTACGCTGTACGCCTGTCTTTCCATTAATCACGGCGCTCGTAGCGAGGCTTCAAACCGCACATAGTAAATCTGTGCCAGCTGTCAACGATTTCGTTCGATTTTTTAGTAATGCCCCGGCTACTGTTCGACTCAGTTCGATAGGGGTTGTCTTCTTTCATTCAGTTTTCTTCTTATTTTTTTAGAAAAGTTGTTTTCTTTGCCTTTCTTCTTTGTTCAATCTCTTTGTTACGCTTAATCGCCTTGAGTTAATTAGCTTCCGTTCGTACACCATCTGATGAGAGGCAAAGCGACGTGTTAACGAGGGGAGGGGTCGAACGGGACCGGACTCCCCCCCCCCCGTTGACGGCCGAAAAAAGTTGGCGAATCTGGTTAATCTCTTAATTGTAGGCTGTTTTACTATTATTTTTTTCATTACGCTAATATAGTAGTAGCCATTTTTAAAATATAAACTAGGTGTACTACACAGCATTTGCGTATACGTTTAAAATATTAAATATAGAAAAATCAATTAAGTCAGTAAGTATCTTCTAAGTATGTTTCAGTAACGCGTACTTTTGTTGCGTTTTACCAGTTACATTAATGGGATTGGTTTTAGGACATTATCAACGTTTTTCAACAACTTTAAAGATACTAACGTTGATTAGTCTTCACTTGATTTTTTTTTTATATGAAGCCTATTTGACCGGGCCCCCACAAAAAAAAAAAAAAACAAATTCTAGATACGCCACTGTTGAGAGGAGGGTAAACTTTGGATTATAAACATTAAACAGTCATGAGACAGGCGCAGACAAAGGAGGCGGTCCGCCTCGGGCTCCTTCAACAGGAGAGGGCTCCGTATAGGTTCCATCAAAACTTCAGTATAATACATATCTCCATTTTATTATACCATAAAACTGTAAATATTTTGTTCTCTTTTAAAGCTAAGAATAAGTTTCTTGTGAAAAGGAAACGTTTCACTGTCGAATAGATTATTGGTTCATAGATACATGTTTCAATACCTAGATGGATTTATTCAAAAAGTGTCGCAAAGGTACCATGGAGGAGATATCAAATACACTTAATGCCATCAATCAAAATGCTTGATAAGCCTGTGGTAATGATTTAGAATCGCCCGAAGGTAAAGCTCAACTTTGCATATGTACTACCACTTTGATAAAGAACACGTGGTACTAAAAGAATTCGATTACATGTACGGGTTACAAATGTCTATTGAATTTCCATGAACAGCTAAGGAAGTACTTCAGTTTATTGCCAAATAGGACTTCACTGAATCCATTCGTCACGCATGTCTTATCCCACAGTCAGTGCCTGATTTAAGATTTTTGAGGCCCTAGGCCAAGTTTTATCAGCACCCCCCCCCCCCACCTAGAACGTTGAAGTCAGTTTCTGATAGACATTTAACTGCAGGGCTATCTTTAGAAACTGGCGTAGTTTTAAAAAATTGACATAGTTTTTGAGTTTTTTTTATTGTTTTCAAATGAGCTTCCTCTTTAATTTTTTTAGCTTACGTTTGTAGGCTCCACTAGCCGTGCGAATGTTTATGTTTATGTCACGATGAATACGTTTAATGTTCGGATTCAATTCTATGTTCATAAAGTTTTCACACTAATAAATATCAACGAAACAACATGCTGTCCAAACACACAAAGCTAAAAACCTTTACACTCAAAACAAAATAAAACCATAACCTCAAATCGTAAACCGTTCAGTCACAACGCAGATAAACAATGATAACAACTAGGGTGGTACACGGTCATGTAAATTCGGCGGCATATAGCGGACGTTCATATTTTGCATACGCAGATTAGTTTTCAAGGATGCCAACGTCTTAAAAATAAGCGAGAATATTTAAATAAGAACTGTCTACCATTTGTATAGTTAACAAAAATTGATCATTTAATATCAAAAAATTACAATTAAATAAATCAAAGTGCCTCCTACTTTTGTAAAAAACTTCTGTTAAAAAAAATATGTGTAGTTTGCGGCCCCCTCTGAACCCTCGGCCCTAGGCCTAGTGGTAAATCCGGCAGTGCCCACAGTACTTTTCAGCATCTTGTTTGTCTATAGCCTCATGTGAAAGAAGTCTCTCAAAACGTAAACTAATACAAAATTAATTAAACGGGAGGGGCGAAATTGTTTGTAAAATTTCATAGAGTACAGATTTTCATTGTTAGGGCAAGTAATGTTTTGTAGCAGTATAATGCGAGGGTTTTGTTATCCTCTTTGTCCTTGCAAACAATCCAGACGCCGGAATACTGCGACCACATGTTATTCGGCAACGTAGTAAACCAATGGCCACATGAGACCAATAACTAGATTACGGTACGGTCGTTATGGGTGACCATAAACTTGAAATTAAATGGACTTAATATGCAGTCTGTGGCATCCCGTACGTTCGTTTGCTTGAACCTCACAAACTGTGTGTCTGAATGCTGTGTGTGTGTGTGTGTGTGTGTGTGTGTGTGTGTGTGTGTGTGTGTGTGTGTGTGTGTGTGTGTGTGTGTGTATTTTTATTGGACGTAGAAACCACAGTTACTGGACTATAATGTTCTGTTTCACATAACTCCGTAATAACGTTTTATTACTTACTTTTTATAACTTCTACCCACTGCAGTATTTTCCGTATTTTATAAGGAAATAATGTTTTCATGTTAACGTATGTAACACATCTAGTTCCTGTAACCTCGGTCTGCAACTTACTACTACAGTCCTGAACTTTCCGAACAAGTTAATGTGCTGACTGGCAAACGTGGTTGGAGGGAATCGTTTCCATGGAAAGTGAGAGTGAGCGAAACGAACTCAGCATGACCGCGTGACCGCGACCGAACCGTTCTGAATATAACGTCGTTAGTCAAACCGCTGACTTTCAGTTACAAGCGACGCTCAAACTTTGTACAAAACTGATTATTGCTTCTCTGGGGACCCGAACCGATTTGTCCATAACGTTTTACTATGTAACTGCATTTACGATACAGTTATATGTATATAACTTTGATATGTAATATGTATCAAATTTACGAAAATTAGGTTTCAAATTCAGACTTAATGGAATTTACTGTATATAATTACTTTCCATTACTTACTACTATATTCACTGAATATTCTACGTTTACAGATTCTGAAGTGAGCCTGTATCTTATCTTTAGGCTTTACAATAATGCATCATGGAAAGACGTGATACCTAGAGACCTCATACCGAAAGAAAATGTAACGGTAAAGAATTATACTTTTTGTTCTACGTGTAAAAAGTATTTAGATTTAATTATATCTTGACGTGTGAAAATTAATGTTTTATATTTTGAGTCTGCTAAGCATACTAAGCGTCAATTTAATTTGTCAATCAGTATGACTGTTGCACGATACACAAGTTTAAACTGTTTAAAATTTAGGTTACAATTTTTAATCCGAAAGGCACTTAATATTGCCAGTACGGTTAGGTTTAGTGTTGTTAAAAATAGTCGTTTCTGACAAGGGAGGTAGTGAAACGAAGTTAAATAAACCGATGTTCTTAAGGTAGGAAAACGTAAAATGATTGGAACGGTGGAACAGGTTAAATCGCAATCGGGTACAAGTAACGAAGTGATGATAATACCTATTAATATTTGTAAAAGTGTGTGTGTGTGTGCGTGTGTTGGGTGTTTACGCTTTGTGAAAGAGAGACAAGCGGTGATAAATTTTAATACTGCGAAGCGCGTTGACAGAATGATTCCCATGGTCGTCCTGGGTACTGAATACCAGTCAGCTGTTACTCGTCATTATTCCCTTCCCTCGCAGCTCGGCAACAAACGTATTGGTTTTGTTATTTTTTGTTATTTACCAAACGATATTTTCTATTGTATTGCTTTGGTCTATAAAAAGTATTTTATGGAATAAAAAAAAAAATATGTATTTCAAAAAGTATCTAGAATTCAGAAGTAAAAACTATATTAATGTACAGTTCCTAGACAGAACAATACAAACAACCACTAAGAGCAAATAAACTGGAATTTTGAGACAAGGAGCCGAACTGACTAGAAGAAAAAAGTTATAAACACGAATGGTGAAGAAAAATTATCAGAACTATCAAATGATTACTGATAATACATCAGGAGTATATCTGTTAATTTCGGATGGGGACTTCGAGCAAACGATTCAGTAAAATCTTAACGTGGTATAGAAACGTCGAGCAAATTAGCGAACACAGACTCTTGTTAAACTCACAATCGAAAAGCCAGGCACACTGTGCAAAAGCTGGAGGGAGACACAGATAAGGATATGAAAACGAGAGACCTTAAGAAGGATTTACAGAATTGTCGAGAAATATTGAAACAGTAAATCTGATAACATTGTAACAACACTTACGGTAATAATTTTGTAAGTATTGTAAATCATAACTTATAAAGTTCTGAAACGTAATACCCAGTAGAATATCGTGAAAGGTGTAGCTGCTTTTGTGACAGGTGTAATTAGATTTGTCATTAAGGCTCAGCATGCTAAATTCAAAATTCCATTGTCGATACTAGCGCACTCATAGGAGCGGAAGCAGGAGGAATTACTTGATAACTATCCGGTATGTAACGTACGAGTTTGTAAATGCTGCAAGTCGTACTAATTACTACGACACAAAAAATAGTTCCCCCGCCGCCTGCACGCGGCTTCGCGCCAGACCAGACCACTCACGCACGCACCTATACACTCACCATTCTCTGTTGTTACTTATAGCAAACAAGCGAAGCTGCTTTATGCCAGTGATATTTCTGGGCTGACTAATAGCCGCTCACTGGATGTTTCTGGCATAGTCTTTACGTAGTCCCGGTTTATGAGAGAGTATGCCAATCTTGCAGGAAGTACGGACGCAGGGAAGCAGGGAAAGTGGCACTGTGCCTTTATACATGACACCGACATCCTAGAAGAGGCTGGACCATCTGATTTTCGCGCAGAGCTACAGTTCTGTTTTATAGGTACTTGGGCTGAGTTAGACATAGCGCGTAGTTTTGTGTAGGCCTATTTCGGTTGTTTGTCGAGTTTGATATAGTTTCGTTTGTAAACGCAATATTGTACCTAGTCATTCTGTGTAATTTGGGTAGCCTGTGTTATAACCAATAACTCTACAAATTCAGTAAATAATATCAGACATTTCATCATTCAGACAAATGTAGAACTACGCCTAAAACCCAATTAGGGCTACCAAAATCGAATTTAGGTATTACCCGTTAAACAAAAAACCACGTTGGAAAAACAAGAAAAACATACAGAATTAGCACTGTTGCACACCACTATAGAAAATTATTCCGATTAGCGCTTTCCAGCTTCACAGCTCATCATCAGATCGGAATTAACAATAATGGGACTAGCCGACTTCTTTATACCTCCACTTTCCCTACCGCGCGTACGCATTTTTGTAAACAAGCTTTAAGTTAACACCCCTTCTGGCTATTATTAACTAGGGAGTTCAGTCACCCATGTCGGTACTTTCATATTTCTTTCTAGTAAATTCTGTGTGTATGTGAGTGAGTGAGTGTGTGTGTGTGTGTGTGTGTGTGTGTACATTCTTTTCAGTACATAACGTTTTAAAACCTTTCTCATTCACACTTTTCTTTTAACTGCAAGTTCCTTTTCGGCACAGTTTTAAAATGTGATATATTGTCAAAACCTTCTCTTTTCTTTCTATATTCAACGCAAACAACAACTTAGATAAACACCCTTTTTGTCTCTTCCTATCACCGCCTATGGACGCGATCACTCAACCTTATTTCAAAAACATTCCATATATGTAATGTACTTTCTTCCTTATGTTCTCTATCCGCCCGCTACCTTTTACTTCTTAAGTATATTATAAAATATATCTTCATTTTGAAATTTAGTTTTAGTATCTATTAAATTATCTAACCGCTTCTCTCTTTCTTCAAATATTTCTAACTCCTCTCGAAGCCTTCTTTCAACTGTATTACTCACTACTTTTAAAATTTCATAGTCTTCTAGAGGATTAACAAATTTATAGTTCACTTCTATGAAATGTCTTCTCTAGTGGTGTGCAACAGTGTTAATTCTGTTTGTGATTATAATCACTAACACGACTTTATTAATTAAAAAACACAAAAGTTATACAGTTTTCGTGGCTGACTAACTATTACGCAAGTTCTTAATAGTTCTCATCACTGGAGTAAGCTGACGGCCACCGTGCCAATTGGTTCCGACACTGACGATGGTTTCCGAAGGCGGGGCAGAAACGTTTGTCCACAGACACTGCAGACTACGGCCTAACAGTCCGCCTAGTAGTAGTGATTCTAACAATATCTCACTATTAGTGTCACGGAACTGTCAGAATTAGGCGTCTCTATAATTCTTTAATTGTGTTATAAATGTTAGATATACGACTTTGACAACGTGATAAAAAAAACACCATCTGACGTTACAAAAACTGTTACTTTAGCCTAAATGTTTTTTATTCTAGTACAAAAGACTAACAAAACTGTTATATGCGAATTTGCACATAAACTGAGGTGTACAGTATTTTCTGTATTACTAAATGGATTACTTGTTGTAATGAAAAGGCGAACTTGTGTTGAGAGAGTAGACTACATTGCGAGTTAGCTGTGTTGACAGAGTAGACTAGATTGCGAGTTACTAGTATTGAGAGAGTAGGCTAGATTGCGAGTTACTTGTGTTGAAAGAGTAGACTATATTGCAAGTTACTCGTGTTGAGAGATTAGAGTAGATTGCGATTTACATGTGTTAAGAGAGTAGACTAGATTACGACTTACTCGTGTTGAGAGAGTAGAGAATATTGCGAGTCACTTCTGTTGAGGGAGTAGAGTAAATTGCGAGTTACTCGTGTTAAAAGAGTAGACTAGATTGCGAGTTACTCGTGTTAAAAGAATAGACTAGATTGCCAGTTACTTGTGTCGATAAAGTAGAGAATATCGCGTTTCACTTGTGTTGAGGGAGTAGAGTAAATTGCGAGTTATTCGTGTTAAAAGAGTAGACTAGATTGCGAGTTACTCGTGTTAAAAGAGTAGACTAGATTGCGAGTTACTTGTGTCGATAGAGTAGAGAATATCGTGAGTCACTTGTGTTGAGGGAGAAGAGTAAATTGCGAGTTACTCGTGTTAAAAGAGTAGACTAGATTGCGAGTTACTCGTGTTAAAAGAGTAGACTAGATTGCCAGTTACTCGTGTTGAGAGATTAGAGTAGATTGCGATTTACATGTGTTAAGAGAGTAGACTAGATTACGACTTACTCGTGTTGAGAGAGTAGAGAATATTGCGAGTCACTTCTGTTGAGGGAGTAGAGTAAATTGCGAGTTACTCGTGTTAAAAGAGTAGACTAGATTACGAGTTACTCGTGTTAAAAGAATAGACTAGATTGCCAGTTACTTGTGTCGATAGAGTAGAGAATATCGTGAGTCACTTGTGTTGAGGGAGAAGAGTAAATTGCGAGTTACTCGTGTTAAAAGAGTAGACTAGATTGCCAGTTACTTGTGTCGATAGAGTAGAGAATATCGCGAGTCACTTGTGTTGAGGGAGTAGACTAGATTGCGAGTTACTCGTGTGAAAATAGTAGACTAGATTGCGAGTTACTCGTGTTAAAAGAGTAGACTAGATTGCCAGTTACTTGTGTCGATAGAGTAGAGACTATCGCGATTCACTTGTGTTGAGGGGGTAGAGTAAATTGCGAGTTACTCGTGTTAAAAGAGTAGACTAGATTGCGAGTTACTCGTGTCGATAGAGTAGAGAATATCGCGAGTCACTTGTGTTGAGGGAGTAGAGTAAATTGCGAGTTACTCGTGTTAAAAGAGTAGACTAGATTGCGAGTTACTCGTGTCGATAGAGTAGAGAATATCGCGAGTCACTTGTGTTGAGGGAGTAGAGTAAATTGCGAGTTACTCGTGTTAAAAGAGTAGACTAGATTGCGAGTTACTCGTGTTAAGGGAGTAGGCTAGATTGCGAGATACACGTGTTGAAAGAGTAGACTAGATTGCGAGTTACTTGTGTCGATAGAGTAGAGAATATCGTGAGTCACTTGTGTTGAGGGAGTAGAGTAAATTGCGAGTTACTCGTGTTAAAAGAGTAGACCAGATTGCAAGTTACTTGTGTCGATAGAGTAGACAATATCGCGAGTCACTTGTGTTGAGGGAGTAGAGTAAATTGCGAGTTACTCGTGTTAAAAGAGTAGACTAGATTGCGAGTTACTCGTGTTAAAAGAGTAGAATAGATTGCGAGTAACTTGTGTCGATAGAGTAGAGAATATCGTTAGTCACTTGTGTTGAGGGAGAAGAGTAAATTGCGAGTTACTCGTGTTAAAAGAGTGGACTAGATTGCCAGTTACTTGTGTCGATAGAGTAGAGAATATCGCGAGTCACTTGTGTTGAGGGAGTAGACTAGATTGCGAGTTACTCGTGTGAAAATAGTAGACTAGATTGCGAGTTACTCGTGTTAAAAGAGTAGACTAGATTGCCAGTTACTTGTGTCGATAGAGATGAGAATATCGCGATTCACTTGTGTTGAGGGGGTAGAGTAAATTGCGAGTTACTCGTGTTAAAAGAGTAGACTAGATTGCGAGTTACTCGTGTCGATAGAGTAGAGAATATCGCGAGTCACTTGTGTTGAGGGAGTAGAGTAAATTGCGAGTTACTCGTGTTAAAAGAGTAGACTAGATTGCGAGTTACTCGTGTTAAGGGAGTAGGCTAGATTGCGAGTTACACGTGTTGAAAGAGTAGACTAGATTGCAAGTTATTTGTGTCGATAGAGTAGAGAATATCGCGAGTCACTTGTGTTGAGGGAGTAGACTAGATTGCGAGTTACTCGTGTGAAAATAGTAGACTAGATTGCCAGTTACTTGTGTCGATAGAGTAGAGAATATCGCGAGTCACTTGTGTTGAGGGAGTAGACTAGATTGCGAGTTACTCGTGTGAAAATAGTAGACTAGATTGCGAGTTACTCGTGTTAAAAGAGTAGACTAGATTGCGAGTTACTCGTGTCGATAGAGTAGAGAATATCGCGAGTCACTTGTGTTGAGGGAGTAGAGTAAATTGCGAGTTACTCGTGTTAAAAGAGTAGACTAGATTGCGAGTTACTCGTGTTAAGGGAGTAGGCTAGATTGCGAGTTACACGTGTTGAAAGAGTAGACTAGATTGCAAGTTATTTGTGTCGATAGAGTAGAGAATATCGCGAGTCACTTGTGTTGAGGGAATAGACTAGATTGCGAGTTACTCGTGTGAGAATAGTAGACTAGATTGCGAGTTACTCGTGTTAAAATAGTAGACTAGATTGCTAGTTACTTGTGTCGATAGAGTAGAGAATATCGCGAGTCACTTGTGTTGAGGGAGTAGACTAGATTGCGAGTTACTCGTGTGAGAATAGTAGACTAGATTGCGAGTTACTCGTGTTAAAATAGTAGACTAGATTGCCAGTTACTTGTGTCGATAGAGTAGAGAATATCGCAATTCACTTGTGTTGAGGGGGTACAGTAAATCGCGTGTTACTCGTGTTAGAAGAGTAGACTAGATTGCGAGTTTACTCGTGTTAAAAGAGTAGACTAGATTGCCAATTACTTGTGTCGATAGAGTAGAGAATATCGCGAGTCACTTGTGTTGAGGGAGTAGTCTTGATTGCGAGTTACTCGTGTTAAAATAGTAGACTAGATTGCCAGTTACTTGTGTCGATAGAGTAGAGAATATCGCGATTCACTTTTGTTGAGGGAGTAGAGTAAATTGCGAGTTACTCGTGTTAAAAGAGTAGACCAGATTGCAAGTTACTTGTGTCGATAGAGTCGACAATATTGCGAGTCACTTGTGTTGAGGGAGTAGAGTAAATTGCGAGCTACTCATGTTATACGAGTAGATTAGATTGCGAGTTACTCGTGTTAAAAGAGTAGACTAGATTGCGAGTTACTCGTGTTAAAGGAGTAGACTAGATTGCGAGTTACACGTGTTGAAAGAGTAGACTAAATTGCAAATTATTTGTGTCGATAGAGTAGAGAATATCGCGAGTCACTTGTGTTGAGAGA
This sequence comes from Magicicada septendecula, assembly GCA_034769895.1. NCBI lineage: Eukaryota > Metazoa > Arthropoda > Insecta > Hemiptera > Cicadidae > Magicicada > Magicicada septendecula. The sequence continues at coordinate 584,626,491 of CM068369.1, forward strand.
GTAGACTAGATTGCGAGTTACTCGTGTTGAAATAGTAGACTAGATTGCGAGTTACACGTGTTGAAAGAGTATACTAGATTGCGAGTTATTTGTGTTGGTAGAGTAGACTAGATTGCGAGTTCATAAATAAAGCGGGCCTATTTTCAAAAAAATTTAAAATTGTAATTCTTTTTGTGAAACACGTTATACGCCTACATATTTTTACACACAAAAACTCATAAATTTGAAGTCGTTGAAATGTTTAAATACGATCGAATCTTACAAGAATATATTATAACAGCACCAAATATTAATTATTTGGGGTTATATGGTGCCTGCATACTGAAAGCATATTTAAATAAATTATAACAGTCAAAACTCCATTTGAATGTAGAGCGTTGAAAATAATGCTTAGTAAAGCGACGCACACGTGGTCATTATGTAATGAGTTCGCTGTACAAGGAAGCGGCCACACCCAATCTGTTAATTATTAATATCTCGGAAACTAATGAATTAAGGCGAAATCCAAGATAGCCAAAATGTTTGCCGTAATATTAATAATGACGTGTGCAAATTTTACGTAATATAATTAACAAATGAAAGAGTTAATTAAATATAATTGAATAACTTCTGTAAAAATAGAGTTACATTAATGAGATTTTAGTATGTTATAAAGATAATAGTTTCTGACAGATTGTATATTTTAGATTTCACACAACTTGGTTTGCAACCAAGTTATTGCAAAATTAAATAAGCACAGGAAATCCGGACCGACAAATTGGTTCCGCCGGTAATAATAGTATTAGAAATAATATTAATTCTCCGTCTGTGGGAACCTAACTTCATTCTCACGGACCAAGGGATTTCAAATTTTATGTAGTAGGGAGAGTGTGTCAGCCAATCAAATCATTTGACCCAAACCCCGACCAGCGAGGTGTTTTCGGGCTGAAACATCACTCTTCTGCCAGTACTCACGAAGTTAAGACGTAATTCTTCGATCGTCTAGTAACCATAGTGGTGAAGATCAAACAGAAGACTCTACGTGGTCAACACACACGCAATTACGAACACACTAAATACAGATCAACTGTATAGCTCGTAATTGTGGCGTAAAGGCGAGATACTCTTCAGTACATCAACCAAGCTTATTGTGTACTACCAGCTAGTCATAAGCACGCAAGAGATCCACCAGACTTCAAGACCAGACTTCAAGAATACAGCAGAGAGGCCGTCTAAATCATTGGTGAACAGCTGACGAGCAGAGCTACCACTCGAACGAAGCACACACACACACGCTGACGTGCGACGTGCGAATCGACGAGGGACAGGAACCAGTTCCAGCAGACCGCCGCAGACGTTAAAATATTCACGAACAGCAAGGAAGCAGAGTGTTGCCGAATTTTGAACTCCACGACCGAATCCAGCAGCTCTAAGCAGATTACTTTCTCTAGCGAAGGACTCGAATCGACGAGGGAAAATCGGAACGACATCCTCTTCAATAACAGGAAAGCAAAATCCACTTATTTATTTTTCAACATTAAATTTTCTATTTTTCATTTTTAAACATTGTAATTCAATTAATTCAGGTGCCATACAAAAATCAAAGACTCTAGTAATTAAAGAATAAATTCATTGTGATAATCTGTATTGCAGTTTAAGTCATTAGTACGCTATAGTTAAGAAATAGAAGTAGTAGAAAAGCGCTATACAAATCTTAACTAACAATCTAATTATTAGTTCATACTGCAGTATAACAGAAGTCGAATCACTAGAAATGAAATAACATGAACTAGACTGTCACGTCTAATTTATTTTGGAAAATTATTCTAATTAACTTCAGAGTTTTATATTTTGGTTCATGGACATTTAAATTCAATTTAGTAAAAGAAATTTAATCAAATCAAATCAATTAATTAATTAAAATTTAAATTGCAATTAACTCGCCAAAGAACGAGTTTAGTTTCTTTTCAATTATTAACCAATCGAAAAACATTGATTCATTGTTTAGACGTAAGAAATTGATAATATAATAACCATTTATTTCTTGTGTGTTGTTGGAGTAATAAACAACGTTTTATTACCCCATATAACAGTGTTTTATTGTTGTACGATAAAGCCTACCAGTCTCACAAAACTTTCCCCTTTAAAGTAACCTATTTTGTGTGTTATTGCAATAAATTTGAGATTACTAGCTTGCGAACTTCAAATCCAAAATCCACACGCCCTAGCCGGAAGAATCCGCAAGATCGGACAGCAGGTAGGTACTCATACACAACACGACACAACAATAACGCATATAAGTAGAGTTATAATATCTTTAGCCGGAACGGAATTACGTGGTGAATATTATTTCCATGTTCATATTGCAAATTTCTCCGTGTTACATAGCGTTTGATCTCCCATTGAAAAGCTGGACCCTTGATTCCTTTTGGCTACAAACAAGAACTAGCTCGTATACTGTAGGATCGTCCGTATTACGCTGTACAATACTGGAGGAGCATCCGCTGTACAATAGTGGTTTCTATGCATCCGTCCGCTTCAAACGTTCTGTGATACCCCCCTCCATCATTGCTTGAACTATTATTAACAAAAGGAAGGATGAAATTCTGCAATATATCTTGTACGTACTTGTAAGTGCAAAGCGTTCAGTGAAACAGATTCCATTAAGTATTCTTGTAGCGTGATCCTGGTTCTGCGGCTTACGCATAGTAGACGGGCACGACACTGTGTGCATGCTATCGCATTCCGCTCCACTGAATCGCCTTTTAATGATTACCCTTTGTTAATTGGAGAATATTGGAAGTACGTTTCTAAGACACACACACACACACACACACACACACACACACACACACACACACACACACACACACACACACACACACACACACACACACACACACAATACTTATTCATAATATAATATTTTGCGACGCTACAAATAAATACTTTCGCATAGGATAGCTGTGTGCGTATAAATTATAAACAAGTCTATATTGGAGGTGTAGAAAAATTATTTATTTGTCACACAAGTAAATGATTATATATATGGTATATCTAAAATTACATAAATGTCATGAATGGTATTTTATATTTATAAAAGAGTCTATATAGTTCAGTTTTGATGTTTTTTACTTCATATGTCGAATTCCTTATACTTGCCGTGACGCCGCTCGCTCCGCTGCTGCTGATGCTGCTAATCTCTGCACGATGACCGCCGCTCTCTCTCTCTCTCTCTCTCTCTCTGCACTGACCGCTCCTCACTCTCTCTCTGCACTGACCGCTACTCTCTCTCTCTCTCACTCTCCCCCCTCTCTCTCCCTCTCTCTCTCTCTCTCTCTATCTCTCTCTCTATATCTCTCTCTCTCTCTGCGCTGTGCTGGGTTCGTCGATCAACTGATAACACTAATTACAGATGTCACACATAAACTGACACATTCTGAATTGTTAGTTTGTAACGATCGGAATTTATTATTATTTTTATTTAGTCGATATGAAATTGATTCTCAGGGTTATACTGAGTTGTAATTTTAAAAAGCGGTGTATTAGGCTTACACCTTCTGGCTACTCTTGAAGTGTTCCGCGTTAATAAGATTTACACCGGTAGATAAATCTTCTAAGCGGAAATCTTCTACTAATGCGGAGCGAAATAGCACTTACTATAATATTGGTTGTTAACTTGCTCGGTTCTAATCGAATAACTCGAAAAGGGGTCCAAGTCTTAGCGTTACTTTAGATTAATAAGTTCGTACAAGAAAAACTCTTGGACGAGGAGCACACGTTCACTAGGCAAAGGCTTCCGATGAACTCTCGATGTACACCAGACAACGGACGGATCTTACTGAAATTAGGGGCTTCTGATTGGTCAATCGGCTGTCTACGTGGCAGATTGAACAAAAGATAGATGGGTTGCAGGCGAATCTTTGTATAAGCTGGCGAGAGCCTGCATAGATTTTATCTAGAAATTTTATTACTCTTCAATAGATAAGCGTGAAAAAGTTGAGTTTTCAATTACTAAAAAATCATATTTAAAAAATAGCTGATAACATCAGAGTTATATAGAAAATGTAGCTATTTTCATAAATAATTCACTGTCCAAGTTTCATGCCGATAGGTTAACTACAGCGGAAGATATAACAACGAAGGCTCACCACACGCGAACGCGCGCACATATTCACACATAAAGTACATGACATTATAGAGCAACAATTTACGAAGAATTTGGTATAACATAAGTCCTTATCCATCACTGAATACAAAACTTATAGCTAATTGACAAAAATTGCATAAATCAATTTAAAACATGTTAATGTCCGTCATCCATGCTCGGATATTCTTATTCATAGATCATCATCCTGTGTTTTGTTGCAATTTATATAAATACAGTATATGTTAATAATAATAAACAACACTTTTCTTATACGTACATGTGTGTATGTGTGTGTGTTAGTGCAGTTACATAAAAGTTCTACACGTTTCTCTGATAGTCGAGTAGGTCCAGTGTCTCTGTGAAGGCCGTGTATATAAGTACCTTCCACATTGTTCGAGTACTCTTAACTAAGCAGAACTACGCGTAACTATGAGATTGTAGAGTGCGAATTAAGTGATAGTTGCTGACTAGTGAAAGATGATTATTGTGTGGAACTCTAGTGGTTAACAATTATTATTGCGTGTGGACAAATTTAACTTGAGAATTTCTAATTGTTATTTGTGACTAATGACAGTTAGTAATTAGTCACCTCATTGTTGTCTGTATTTTCTTTCCGTTGTACAATACGACGATCCGTGACACCGTCGTAACATATTAATATTTTACAACGTTTCGATAGTTGGAACTATCGTCATCAGAATAATAAAACTTAATAAAATTTTTAAATCAATTGTTAATAACAGTTGTTTTATATGTAGGCTAAATTTTAAGTATGTTTTTACACATAAAGGCCTATACAAAAAATATGTTATACAACTTAGTATATAAATATAATAGAAACATTTATATACATGCTGATTTTGAAAATAGTGTCATTTCTGGTATTAATTTGGATATGCTCGAGTGTTAATTTATTATTTACTTTACGTTTAAATATTTCTAAATTTTTCCATAAGGTTAATTTTGGGTCTTAGGAAATGTGTTTCAATAAAGTGACATTATTGAAATTTGGGAATGTGTGATTATTTTTAGTTGAATGAGTAGCTGAATTTGATTTGCAACTATCTGGTTTTAATTATAAATTACGGCGTTGAATAAATCATCTTTTAAAAGTTTTTAGATTGGCCTACATGAAATTCTTTACAGTCAGGGCTTCAGTTTTATACACTCGATTTAAATTATGAATTAAATGACTTTTTTTAGGTTTTATTCCGTCAAAGGTTATCTTATTATAGGTAATTTTTATATTTTGGTTTTAATAATAGATAGGAATAATGTAAGCACATATGAATGTAATATATTGTTACGTAATACGGAACGTTCTACAAGTATCTCGGCTATCCCAGCAGAGGCCAGCTGTAATGTGTGTGCGCGTACATATTGCTGCTACTTTAAGATGAAAGTCGATTACGTGACATTTATCACGCGTCAACAATCGGGACTGTTCCAGACCTCACCGGTCCGCGCACACCATGTTCAAGGCCAGACACGGCACTGTTTCTAGTGGATTCGTGAGCGTCCGTAAGAGGCAATTGTTTAACACGTCATCCTGAAGTGACAGATTATTCTGGCATTTCAGCGTGGTATAAATATAACCATCCAGCGACGGTCAGTTCAGTTTACTTCGGGCCGATTACTCACTGCGTTTAAGTGGCGATTTATTCAAGTGAAGTTCGAAGTATTGTGGCGAAGCGTTATTGTGTTTTAATTGTGCGGGACTCTATTAGTTGACATTGTTATTGATGTGGACAAATTTGATTTGAATTATTGTACGAGTATAATCTTGTTGAATAACTTGTTGATTACAAACTATGATAATTATAAAACTAAATTATTATTAAATTTAAATAAATTTAATTATTATTAAATTATGATAATTAAAGTTGGTTTTTAGTGACTTCATTATTGGGTTGTATTCTGTTTTTCACTGTACCATACGGCGATCAGGGTGACCGACGTAACAATATATAAGTTTAACGGAACACGCATTATCGAAAGAAAAGCTGAAAAATGTAAAATTGTGAAACGGTAATATTTACGTAACCTTTGTAGACTTTGACAAATCCTTAATTGCGTAAGCAGGGAAAAATTCCCACTACGCCTCATAAGAGCAATAAAAAGCCTTTACAGTGAAACATTCTTATATGTCAGGTCAGATGGTTAAATATCCAATTTAGTACACACTAGCAATGGTGTAACTCAGCGTTACGGCCTGTAGCCGCATTTATTTAGCATACTGTTACGACGGTCTAACTGATCGTCGTATGCTACAGTGGAAAACAGAACACAACCCAATAATGAAGTCACTAAAAACCAGCTTTAATTATCACAATTAACAATTTGTATCAACAAGATAGTCTCTTATAATAATTCAAGTAAAAATTGTCCACACGCAATAATAATGTCAACTATAAAAAAAATTCCGCACTAATTGTAACACAACCTCCTCTTCCTCCTATGACGCTACAGCCCAAGTCGGGCCCTGACCTCCACCAATCTCCGCCTCCAATCTACTCTATCCATTGCAGCCATCCTCCAGTTTCTTATCCCCATGTCCCTCGCGTCCTCTGCAACGCCATCTTCCCACCTCTTCCTCGGTCTGCCTCTAGGTCTCGTTCCCTCCCATGTACCCAGCAGAGCCCTTTTGGGTTTCCTGCCATCCTCCATTCTCATAACATGTCCGGCCCAACGCAATCTTTGCATTCTTATAAATTTTGGGACTGGTATCTCTTTATTTATTTGATACAGTTCATTGTTGTATCTCAGTCTCCAAGAGCCATTTTCTTGTGTTGGGCCTATAATGCGTCTGAGGATTTTCCTTTCAAAGGTGTCTAATATGTCGGCTGTTTTCTGTGTGATTGTCCATGCCTCACACCCGTAGCATAGCACCGGTCTGATGACAGTCATATATATTTTCAGTTTTTTTTCTCTGTGCACATCCCCAGACCTAAATGATGGCAGCAATGCGAAGTATGCCTTGTTAGCCATGGTGGTCCGTCTTTGGATCTCCGGCTCCTCTGATCCAGTCTTTGCTAGATTCACTCCGAGATACGTGAAATTGTCCACCACTTCCATTGTGTCCACCTCTATCTCAGTGTTGTTATGAACCTGGTCCCTTCTTGTTTGGATAAGCATTTCTGTTTTATCTATATTTATGGGTAGCCCAACTTCCTTGGCTTTGTTTTTAAGCTCCAGAAATATTTCTTTACTTGCCGCGATCCGTCTTGACATGATGTTAATGTCATCTGCATATGCGGCTATCTGTACAGTTTTATTTGTTAACAGATTGGAGCTATTTATTGATAGGCCTCTAATTACATATTCGAATGCAATATTAAATGGTGTTGGGGCTAACTCATCTCCTTGCTTTAGTCCTCGTGTGATATTTATGGGTTCAGTTAGTTGGGTATCCACTTTTACTTGGGCTTCAGTCTGCTGCATGGTCATTTGCGTTAATCTTACCAGCTTGCCTAGTATTCCAAACTCATGCATTATGGTGTAGAGTTTGTCTCTATCAATAGAATCATACGCTTGCCTGAAGTCCACAAACATTTGGTACACATCAGTATTACGTTCCCATCCGCATCTTAGTATCTGTTTTACCGACAATATTAGCATACTGTTGCGACGGGCTAACTGATCGTCGTATGGTACAGTGGAAAACAGAATACAAGACACTAATGAAGTAACTAAAAACCAGCTTTAATTGTCACAATTAACAATTTGCAACCAACAAGATAGTCTCTTATAACAAGTCAAGTAAAAATTGTCCACACGCAATAATAATGTCAACTACAAAAGAATTCCGCACTAATTATAACGCAACACTTCCCTATAATACTTTACAAACACTCGATCCGCGCTAAGGAAAATCGCTCACGTAACTTACTTGACAACGCCCGACGCTCTTGCTTTTTAGGTCGCGCAGAGGTCCAGTACAGCTTTCCCTCCTTACTGCACGCCGGCTTAATGCGTATCTCAAGTGTTCTTGAACATACTAGAATCTACTTGTGCGCGACTCTGACTGAGGAAACACCTGCCACACTGGCCGGGGGGGGGGGGGAGAATGTTCTGGTCTGTTTGATATGTTTCTCGTTACAATATAGACTACATTGCAAAAATGAAAGAGGAAATAGTAGGGGAGACATTTGCTTAGATGACAACGCCATACTAAACTTAATTTTACAAGTTGACGACCTGACTGTGATCGTAAAAGTAGAAAATGAATTGCGATATATCCTATGATTACAGTAAAGATCTGGGCCGAAAGTTAAGAGTTTTTAATAACATATGCGGTAATGGAGGGCGATGTATGACGAATAAAACAAGATAAGAGACTACAATGAAATTCTGTACAACGCTAGCAGCGGCTACGCTTATGTGCGGCAGTGAAATCTGGGTCACAACAAAAGCGCAAGACAAAAGAGTGCCAGCACAATAGATGAAGTTTTTAAGAAGAATTAAAGGATGTAAGCGGAAAGATATGATAAGGCACGAAGCAGGACTAATCAGAAGAAAACTTTAAATTTTGAATTTACTGAACAGGATTAAGTGAAACGAACATTTGCAAAATATGGAAAATATACATTATCTTTAAAAGTAATGTAAATATATAAAGCAAAAGGAAAAATAAACATATATAGATCGAGAAGAAGATGGAAACCGTGGCGGGAAACAATGTCTAAAACATGAAGTAGAAATGAATATGATAATGAAGATGGTAATTTAAACCCGTGTAACTACGAGCTGCAGAGAATGTTGTTCTAAAGAATATAAATACGAGTTACATAGTTCAAGAAGCAGTGAACGGAATATAACAAAGTAGAATAACTTAAAAGTGGCTATTAAAATACAACTTCCACTGTAAGGGGGAAATATCTCCAAGTTAGTTTTCCTGGCTAAGGTATAAGCAGGCACTTTTTCGTTCCGCTGGAATATCACAGTCATTTATAGATATCCTCATAAAGTCAGTCTTCATTTTCTTTTTCCGCTCTTCATTAATTCGCTTGTGACGTCTCTTTGTGCCAGGAATTTTTCATGTTTAGTTATTTTACCATAGGCCTATATGATTAATATAAAATCATATTGCTGACCGCTAGGGTTTACGAGAAAGAGAAAAGGGAATTCTTTTATACTTTTTATATTTTTTTTTGTGGTTAACTCTAGTTTTTACTAAAGAAAACTGTATATTATTGTTTACTTAGAAACCTTTACCCCTTTATATATCTTATCTACAACCCGGAAGCATCAACTACACAAAAACAAACATGTCAGGTAAACATCCTTGTTACGCCTTAGCCAACAAACAATCAGCCGAGTCACCACCCCTTGGCACAGTACTTTGGCATTGCTGCCTAGTAACTAAGTATCAGACTGCAACCAACCTTTATGTCCTACATAATACATATTCATATATACATATATATATATATATACATATACATATACATACATAATATATATATTTCAATCACTTTCTGCTATACAAATACAGATACCACAACCACACACAATAATGCAACATTGAAGGACCAAAGACCAACAAACCACCATAATAACATCCAGAAGCCAACACACAAATACTACACCAGAAGCAAGATGGCGAAGGTTGAAGATGGGAGAACAGGATCTCCCGAAACATGTCCCTAAAGAAAAAATACATCTTGAGGTAAAATAGTTATAAGTATTATAGTATAATATATATAATACATACTCTTCCTTAATATGTGGTAAAATAGATGTTCATTATCAAATTTCATTTTTGTATTAATTGAACTATTTAAATTCTTTTGTTTACTTCAATATTTCAAGTTCTTCTCTCACCTTTCTTTCCACCAAATTATATTTATGCCAAGTTGACACTTCTGAGTTGTAGATAAGATATATATATATAAGGGTGAACGTTTCTAGGTAGGTGGTTGTGTTCCATCTGAAGATGAGCCGAGAGTCTTGAAAGCGCTTATTGACAGTATAATTGCGTGTTAGTGGTTGCAATAGAAGTTTAGTGAAAGTTTTGTATTTGTTTCACAGAAATGTTCTCGTATTTTCATTTTTTTATGATTCCTCCACGCTCTGCATATACTGGGATAGTACTAGCGTCAGATACACATTTCCATTCTCCCAACTTGCTGTAATAGAATCTGTCAGAATATTTGGGGTAAAATGTCGGTCAAACAAAGAGAGAAAAGTCGTGGTCGTTCCAACGAGCGTGTAAAAGTTTGTGAACATACCACGTACGAGTTCGAAATAGCTACAAAAGTAAAACTGAATGACAAAATTATTCTGACTAAGTGAAATCGCTCAAATTTATCTGTTATGGGTACATAAGGCCAACGAGGAATGAACTATGGTGAAACAAGATGAACAAGATGTGTGTTTTGCGCTCTGGATCACAGTTTTAAATTGCCATTTGAAAATTCGCGGAGCGACATCTGTAGCTTAGGGGCAGAACTACAATTCACAATGTTTTTTAAAATTAATATTTCACGTAAACACTGGTTAATTTGGAATTTAACTGTCAATTCATTCATCGCTTACCAGCTGTTTGTAATGTACGTGTCGCCCGTGTTTTGAAAAGAGGACAAAATGAATGATCGAGTTGTAAATTAAATTGTTTGTTAAAAATGACCTAGACACAATTTAAATTTACAACGGAATGGCAAATCTGTTACGAGATGTTGCGGTTTCAGAAACACTGGTGTAAGTTGACACTCGAGTTTAAACGTGGTCGTACGAGCATTGAAGGTGATGACCGCAGTAGGCACACAATTGAACAACTCCTGAATATCAGTGAAAAAATGACACACCCTAGAAGAACGGCGACTGAGAGTTTGAAGACACTGTTGAGATCACAGACATCTCACATGAGCGTGTGCATCATATTTTAACTCAAGAACTTGATATGAAAAAACTGTGTACAAGGTGGCTGCCGCATGTGGAATTGTGGTACTTTTAAGCGTCCACTGCGGGCATCATCTTCAGTATACTCGTGTAATAACGTTTAAACTCAAATACCTACTTACACACCTTTGTTTTTTAAGGCACAGCATTTTATAACACTTTCACTATTTAATTGTTTTGAATTTCCATTGGCAATAGACCTTTTTTTTAACAAAAAATTTTGATTTTTACATTTTTTAAAACACGCGTGACATAAAATTCGAACACCCAGTAAAGAATCACAAGTAGACAGAATCAAGGCCTGACGATGGTGACATTGAATTTCTAATTGAAGCGAGACCCGTATTTGGGGGACAAGTCTGGAGTCCTTCAAACACACGTTTCAAGGAGTGAATTAGGCGAAACTGAATGTCGAATTAGAAAAATCTGGGCGAGAATGACAATAAATATTCAAAGTAAATTAACCGGTAATTCTGAATTCTTTTGAGAGATGGTTTTAGTTAAAAGGCAAATCAGAATGAATATATTTCAGTTAATGAACCGGCCAAATACACTTTTCAGAAAACTCCTTTTTACAACCGAACCAAGCCACTTATTCGTCTCTCTCTAAGATAAGAACCTAATGTAATAAATAAATAAATGCGTATACTTTGTTTGTAATAAATTTCCGACAACTTTGTAGTTGTTGATTTTATTGTAACTTCTAACACGAAACTTGTGATAAGTGCACGGTGAAAATCATTACCATAACATATGAGATACCGTACATAACAACGTGTCAGTAATACTAACTCTAAACTTCTTACAGTTTACCGCAAGACTGTGCAAAAATATTCAAGAAGGAAATTATTTTTTATTAAAAAAAAACGAAACAATATGAATTGATACTAAAAAAGTAGGCTAATGCACCATAACTCGGACTGAATTTAGACAACCGTATTCTATACACTTTATCCTAAACATAATAAAGAAACATTATTTTAAGCAGTTAAGCAGTCTTGTATATGCCTGTTGTAAATACATGAAGTACAAATATAGTAAACTTTATCATTTGTATATGTGTATAGTAAACGATCATTCATTTGGGAAAACTTAATATATATCGTTATTACGGCAGACAGAAGCACAACGGATCTGTCGATAGCTCGAGAGGTACCCAAAAACGCGCTGTCGTGTGCTATAAAAGTGGCATAACTAGGAGTTGTCCCGGGAAGGGGGGGATGAGACTAGCTTGAAGACTGGACTCCCCATGTTCCCCAGGATAAATGAGATATTTAAGATTCTTCGTACATAATTATTTATATAATCTATTGCAATGGAACATCGCAGAAAAGGGTCTTTGTAGCAATGACTACATGCTTTCATACAGCCTATGACGTTATAGACATGTTGAAAATTGATTTTGTTAAAATTTTGTAAAATACCTGCAAGTTTTGAAATAAGAAATGGGTAATTAACTGTTGTATATCAAAATGCCCATAAGTTTATTTTCTGCCATGTCAAGTGCGAATTTAGTGCGCGTGTTACTCGTATTTATATGAATAACTCTTGAGTAGGCCCTAAATTAACGTATCAAATTGAAACTTAGACAGCTCATACTTCTGAATTAGCGGTACATTTTTCATATGTTAAATACTCAAAACATATTATTTTAATATGTATTTTTTAACAGAATTCACTTTTTTAAAGAATCCTTATCTTCTGAGTCATAAAATTTTAGATAAAATCTATACATACTTTTGCAGTCTTCAGCAAAATTGAGCAGGACTTGTGTCTATCTATGTAACCCATCTATCACGTGCTATGGGTTTTAACCAATCAGAAGCTCCAATTTTCATTCAGTTTTGTCTTTTGCGGAAGACGTTTCGCTCAGTTCTACCTAACAGCTCGCCTTAACAGAAGTTCGCTCTGTGCGAGTTTGTCGTATCAATATACGTTCTTCATAAGGGTTACGAGAGTACTTGGTCTTAGCAACGAGTTGCCCGTTTGCTAAACGATTAGGTATTAGAACTCAAAATAATTTAATTATAAATTAAATAGTGCTATCTCACGATAGTCAAGATTTTCCGCATAGGAATCAGTGTATTTTGAGTTCTAATATCGCCTCAACTCAAAGTCTGACGATTTATGGGTAGACCTGCTGAATACAAATCCACACTGTTAAACCGATTGCCACCAAATATTGCACAGGTAACCTTTGACACAAGGCGAAAAATACTGCCTTCACTTCGAATTTGATATTTTGCCCCGTTCGCACGACTTAGGCCTTTTAATTACGCCTTTTCGTTGACGCGTATAAAGATGTCAACAACACCATGGAGACCAGAATTAATTACCATTGTAACAAGTAAATAAATAAATGATATTTAGCGGAATCGGAACTGTACCTTTATCCGTTCCTGCAGTTTTTAATTATACGATTGTATCGATATATTTTGTAATTTTGTTTACAGATACGTCTATATATTTTGTAATTGTCTTAAAAGATTATAAAATTTATATTTATACGTATTTCTAGTGATGTAATGAATACGTAATGAAATATATTAAATACTACTACTAAAGATGTCAACAACACCATGGAGACTAGAATTAATTACCATAGTAACAAGTAAATAAGCAAAAGCTATTTAGCGGCATCGGAACTGTACATCTATCCATTCCGGCAGTACATTTTCGATGTTTTACATAATATGCGATTGTATCGATATATTACGATGTGGAAAAGAAGAATTGTACTAATTGTAAATTGTCCTATTACTTAATGCAAAGCGAAAATACGTGTTGTTTTCATTTGTGGGGTTAGATGACAGCGGTTTTTGGTTGTTGGTTTACTGTTGAAATAAATACAAGCCATGGTTGAGGAAAACATAACGTTTGATGTGTTATACAATGCTTCTAACACAGTAATACTTAAAATAAAAAATTTAGCGTTTTTAATTTAACAGGTAGGCCTACTTTATGAATATCTCTAACGGCTTTATAAACGGGTACTTTTAAACCTCCAAAGGCTGTTGCACCAACATAATAATTTAGTACAAGCTAAAAAATACAAGTGTTGAAAACAGCTTTAGAGAGAATTTGACTAATGAGTACAACATTTTTCTACGAGCTGGCAGAACACCATATAGGCATAGACAATAAAAATGATATTAAAATATTTATTAAAAGTCAAATATTTGCGTGCGAAGCCGCGGGTAACAGCTAGTTTTTTATAAGCCTAATTTTATCACACGCAACTGGCTCATAAATAGGCCTACATAAAGGGTTAACGGAATTTTGCAGAAATTTTGAATGGGTCTGGGGGGGGGCTGATCCCTTGAGCCCCCGTAGTTACACCACTGTGTTCTACGCCGTGTGCCTGAAATGCACAGCTTATCGTATGAAAGTGGCCTAAGTAAGCCATTCGTCATACACGCATTATTGTCACTAATTGACGTATTTGCTTTCATAGACTAACACTACCTGGGAGCTAATGAACTAACATTCTCAAAAATAAAATAAGAAAAGTTTCAACCCTCTCTTTCTCTCTCTCTCTCATTTGTTTGGCGACTTACACTACTGAATCGACAGTAACCTAGTTTGTAAACTGCGACTGACGTGAAACTGGAATCACATTTAAGACATACTGCCACGAATAAATCTTTATTATCAGAATCGACTTTCAAACTTTTGTTTTATCTACGGTTGGAAATTTTGTTTACGAAGCCTATAAGTTTACCAGTAAATAAGAGTGAAGGTTTTACATTTTCTGTGTAATCGTATCAGTAATCAAGAGATACTGTTGTATCAGCGCAAAACTTTAGCTGCTGTGTGACACAGAGGTAGGAAACTGTAAATCTGTGAAGACAAACGTGGAAGTGACTTTACAGGGATTTACTAGCGAAACAAGTTTACCTAACAAAACTTTATAATGTTTTATACCGATTCACGTTTAAAATTATGTTATTTATGTCATTAGTAGGTGCTTTCGTGGCGTAGTCGCTAGCGTGTGGCGCTGGTACTCTGTCGGCGCAGGTTCGATTCCCGCCGGGGCCATTTAATTTAGATACGACCGTTCCCCCTCGCAAGGCAATCGCAAACCAGCGAGAGGTATGCTGACTAGTATAAGCCCTCCCCAACTATGCCGTTTGGATCCGGCGTTAGACTGTATGTCCCATACACCTGTGAGACTCTGTAAACACGGACCACGGGTATATGCGGGGAGGGTACAAACCAGTCGAAAGACTGAAGGACCCAATAATGTCATTAGTTCAATGCACAGTTTCCCTTACGAAATACTAAGGATTGAAAGGTGAACCGAGATCTAGTTCAAATAAGGTTAGAAACGTCTATTGACTGTGTAATGTTTTATTACGAGTATCACACGGTTGGTAATCTTAAAAGAACAGAATAAATTACCAACAGTACTCATAAACGTAATTAACATTTCTCTAAAATAATTATGCTCACATTATCTCGTTAGACAGTTATCCAGTACGTTCTATCACAAGAAATAATGTGAATTACCAAGTTAAATGACAACATTATTACAAATAAACAGTTATATACTTGGCATTTTCACTAACACGCACAACCAAAAACACGCTCAAAACTGTATTTTTTATGTATGTCTCGGCCAAAAAAGGTGACAGTCGGGAGTGTTTGATGTAACAAAATGTGTTCTGAATACTGTGGCACTGGCGTAGCATACACTCTCTGTGCACCAGTCAGATTCTGTTGTCAGTGAAATTACGTGATATTGTTCCGTCCAAGTAGAGTCAGAGTTGCCAAAGTTGATATTCATAATTGCAGCTTATCACCTACAATGAAGCAGACCCGTCGTGTCATTGTTATTAAACTGTCTGTGTAGCTGTTTTTTAAGTGTGGTGAAACATGTCAACAACGAAACTACGTTGGAGGAAGTAAAACACTGATTACAACTGCGACCTGCTGCTTTGACTGTCGACGTTAATGTTAATATAATTAAATTACCTTATTCGGTCCACCTTAGTGACACTAGCTTCTTTCGTTCAATGACGCGTTTCGGGATGAAATCCCATCTTCAGATACACAATATCAATTCAAAACGTAAATGTATACCACATTTTGTGGTTATGTAATAATTTAAAATGTTTAAAATCTTTTAAATAAAATATACAAAACGTAACAACTGAATCGCTCGGAGCGCTCGCATGCATTCACGCTGGACCGCGATTTCCTTACGACTGGCTATAATTATTGCCAGTCGTAAGGAAATCGCGGTACAGCGTGCATGCATGCGAGAGATCCGAGCGATTCAGTTGTTACGTTTTGTATATTTTATTTAAAAGATTTTAAACATTTTAAATTATGACATAACCACAAAATGTGGTATACATTTACGTTTTGAATTCATATTGTGTATCTGAATTGATATTGTGTATCTGAAGATGGGATTTCATCCCGAAACGCGTCATTGAAAGAAAGAAGCTAGTGTCACTAAGGTGGACCGAATAAGGTAATTTAATTATATTAACCATAAAGTGACTCGGTACGTAAAACATGAATCGACGTTAATGATTTGAATAAGGTTGCGCGTGCGCGAGAAAGAGAAAGAGAAAGAGAAAGAGAGAGAGAGAGAGAGTGGAAGAGGCGGGTGAGAGAGAGGGAGAGAAAGAAAGAGAGAGAGAAGGTGCTTTTTTGACATTTGAGAAAAGCACATGGTGGAGTATTACTTGTTGGTCACTTCACCATTCCAACACAAACCTGGTATTGAAACGTGTGAAAATGAATGTTTTTAAGTCTGTTACATTGTGCAAGATTGATTGCATTATTTCTGTGTTTGCTATTTGTGTTTAACTGGTATTATTTAGTTATAACTTTACCAGCAAGTTGTAAGCTACCGGCAAGCTCTCTGAGCTCAGGACTTGCTCACTATTTTGAACGAAGCACATCTATTAGATTATTAGACTATATTCGTAGACTTTATTAATAGATAAATTTCGATATTCAAAATTTTTCTATTCACAATTTTTCAATTATCAGAAAAATTTAGGAAATTCTGATTACATTTTTTTATTTAATAAAATAACATTTGTAGAGCAGACGACCATATAATAAACATTAAGAATTCCAAGCGTTCCGATTTGTTTAAAACTCAACTTGGTCTGACACCCGGATAGATTTTTACAATTTTTTTCAAATTTAGATTCTTTTTTGTGCCTTAGGGTCCAAAAATGTTCACGTTTCAAAAATTGTACCCTGCATTCACATTTAGATTACATTCCTCATCAATTTAATACCCTATATTGGAATTTGCAACTTTATCAAAATTTCCATTCGCTTTTTAAAGCCCTGACGTTCCAAAATTTTGAAATTTTTAAAAATAAACCTAAATTTCATTTGTGTTTAGGTATCCTGAAATTCCCTTTAAGTTGATATCCTACGTGGATTTCCGCTGCAATTTTTTCACTACTTTGTACCCCACATTTTTTGCCTTCCTCCTCACAATCTCTCAAAAATAATACGATTCTCTAGTGGAAAAATATAGAGACGCATGCCAAGTTTCCACGAAAATTAATGATGCGTTCAAGAGTCATCGTGAGACATACCACAAACAGATAAATGCGAAACAGTAAAGTTAAAATTTAAATCTCGCTTCCTTTGTTCAATTATTTCTGTCTTTGCTATTTGTTTTTCTGGTATCATTTGTTAATAACTTTACAATAGAAAGTAGTCAAATTGATTCATAAGGAAATTTATGGGAGTTGGCGCTACAGAAAAAAGTAAAAGTAATAATAAATGTCCTGAAACATGTTAGTCAAAAGAAAACTAATTGGATACGAATATTTTTATGTAGAACCATACACTAAATTAACCAGTGACAGGAGGAGAAAGTAGGTGAAAGGAAAGAAAGTATATAAGGATGACTATGTGCTGAGAGGAAACTACTACTGATAGCTGAGGAGAAATATTAGGTTCTTGATGAAGCTCGGAATGAGCTATAGCTAGTTCAGACAAAAAGGAAAACATTTTAAAAATTTGTATCTAAAATACTTGTGTTCTTCGTCGGAATAGTATATTTTAGTTCTTAGTAGTACTCGGACACGTCATGGACAACAAAATCCAGGAATATGTATCTTGCTCTCTCGTCATTATCAAGGAGTACTTGATAAACCTCGCTACTCTTCAAGGAGTAGGTTATATAAACCTGTTCCGGGACCCATCTCATCCTCGGATGACCCACGTATCTTCTACCAATAGCTTTATAGTTCAGTGCCGCTTTCGGCAATCGATCCTCTGTCATACTTTGCAGATGTTCCCACCATTGTCTTCTGTAAGTTGAAATAATTTCATTTATGTCCTTTACTACAAGCTCTGCTATGATATCTTCATTCCTTATTCTATCTTGCTATGTATATTTAAAGTATTTCGAAGAAACTGCATTTCAGCACTCTGAATCTTGCCGCTTTCCTTTTTTGTAATAACCCACGCCTCACTTGCATAAATCAACGTGGGTAATGCAATTGTCTTGTAAAATTTAATCCTTGTGCTGTGCCTTCTTGTATTTCTAAGAGTTAAATATTAAGTTAAAAGTTAATCTGTATTATGGAAGACAAACATACACAATTCGAAGTAATTCACAATGTTTTCGTTACAGCTAGTTTTCATAAAAGTTTAGGTTTTATAAAATGACCTTCAAGATTTTGAATTACCAATACGAAATATGAATATTTAAATGCAGTCTCGATTTTGATTACCACTTGTTTAGGAGAGCGTCACTTGCAAACTGGCTAAAAGGCGAAGTTTTTTATTGTGAACTTTTATTTTAAGACTTATAGCGTGTTTCTACATTGTATAGCAGATGTCGTACGTCAGAGCGCGAGTTTCGCACAGAGTTTAATAAAGGGAACAACTTGTGCTGCTTTGTAACCCAGACTTGTATGCGGAGTTCTCAAACGTTCTCGTGGCGGCGCAATTTTTCACAACAACTTTATACCACTCCACTCTGCCACTCTATTGATGTAGTCACAATGAATTCCGTAATAACATAATTAAAATTCTAAATGAAAAGTTCATTAATTGAACTTTCTGTACCTAACTTGGGGTTTTTCGTATTCTTTACTCCAGCTAGTAAGAATAGACTATTATCCTTATTTTTCATCTTCTACTTGGTGTTTTTTCTTTCGTTCCAACTCCATTTCCTTTCTTTTTAATAAAATTATATAACAAAAGTTATGTGTTATTACTAGAGAATTATAGAGGTGTAAGGAAATATAAAATGTAGGATATTTTATTTATTTATTAAAAAATATTAACTGATTGTACTCTAGTAACAATTACTATCGAATCATGTGTACAGATTTGCTTCATTTTGTGGCGTTGGTTTCAATATACATCACGTTATGGCGTTGAACTTTATAAATGTATTCTAACGTTGAAATTATAGAATATACAAACGGAACACAGTTAAATTACAATTTACATTCTTCTTCAGTGGCGCTACCTATTTGACAGAAAGCAAAGGATCCGCGGACTCGATGCCATCGTGTCGTGTGCATTCGATGTTATTGCGAAACTATTTATAACTATTTAGGTTGCAAAACTACAAATTTTTACTAAAGATTCCAACGCGTTACAAGAATATTTTTAAAACCGCACACAGAATGCATAAATTTATACAGTATAAGTGAGATTAATTTTGTGCTGATAACAATTTTTCTACTTTCGAACCGACGTGAATAAATTGCAAGGGACTCTCACTTCTGCGACTACGAAACAATATCGCTGACACCGAAACTTCTGCTGATTAATATTACAGTTAAAGTTTAAAAAAATGGAAATTTTTTCACTGAACTTTTAATTGTGCAGTGTCATGCGAACGAACGCTGTAGAGCGTGCATTTTTATCGTTTTTTGTTGCACGTTACAGCGGATGTTATAGAGATAAACCTTTTACAATTTATCATTGAAACTTTTTTTTAACGATGAAACAGTTGTGGAAATTTTTACTAACGGTTAACAGTATTACTGAATTTTAATATACTGTTCTGAATAATGTTAATCTTATGCTGATAAGCAATAATGCTGTTATTAAGCAGTTTTGTTCCAATTTTAATGGCTGAGGGAGTGGCCGTAACATAATGGTATGGAATGATCACAGAATTCTAAAACAAATGTTGAGATTTGGCATATGTTTACTAAGTGAAGCAACGAAACGGTTGGAGAGATAGATGTCTTTAATACGTGGCTTTTACTAAGAAGATTGCCCAGAAATCTCAAGAGAAAAATCTCGTAAAAATATTTAAATATCAATTTTAGTTATGATTTTCAAAAAAATCTCTTTTTCTTCTAGTTTGAAATAATATTCGCATTGTGTTGTCAAATAGTTGCCTACATATGATAAATGTTTAATTAATTGACGTTCTTTATATTATTTAAATTAGCAGCCATCCTTATTATTTCTTTTATGAAATTGCTAAACTGCTACAATTTTTGTTTAGACAAAGCTTTTCGTCATCTTTGACATCATCAGGTCTTGAACATCATCGTTGTTCAAGACCTGATGATGTCAGAGATGACGAAAAGCTTTGTCTAAACAAAAATTGTAGCAGTTTAGGAATTTCATAAAAGAAATAATAATATGATGTTGTCTACAAATTGGCTACTTCACGTTAACATTTCAATTATTGAAAATTATTTCAAAAGATAAGGATTTTAGGAGAAAATAAGAGTGTTCTGGAAAGAAGAAACGAAAGAAAAGTACAAAAACTTATCAGCTACAAAGGAAGAAAGATAACACTCATAAAAATACTTGTGTAAAGTCGATGTATTTGGAAGAAAATATTGAAAATTTTTAACGGAATATTTTTTCATAATTAGTTACATGGAACTCACGTTTAGTTAACTCGTCATCAAATATGTTACAGGCTTCCAGATTTCAAAATTATATTTCCCTTATTACGTTACTCATTTTAGACGGAAAAGTTAAGACTAAAGGTTAATGTGAATGTTTAGTACGTTTTCAAAAAATATTACATTAAGTATTTTGTAAATCATGTTTCTTAGAAAAATCGCCTTAATAATTCTTTTACCAATATGTAGACCTTATATTATTATTCTCTGTTATACTTTATTTAGTATTTCTTATTTACATTAAGCATTTAGTTTTTGGAAGGGGAAACTTTTCATAAATTTATATCTTCAAGGAGTTTTGAAATAAATCGTGTCTGACTGAGAAGCGACAGTACACTTAATTACCGTTGGAAGAGGCCTTCACGACCTGGTTACGTTAATGAAGCTCATAAAGAATGGGACCTGAAATCAAATTTTAAGAAGCGGAGCATGTGGTAATATGGGAAGGAAGTCGAGATCTGTATCTGGGCATTTTTAAATTCTTTCGCTACTAGTCGCTAGCTTGAAAATTAGCCAATTTATTTTTTCCCAAAGAGCATTTAAAATGTTGAAAAGTAATTATTTCAAAGTAAGTTTTAATAAGTAGATAACGTAACTGTTAGATTGGTTTCCCGAGATAACGCCGCGAGCCGCATAAAAAGGTGTGACAGGCTGCATGCAGTTAAAAATTATTCCACTAGAATCATAATAAATATATGTTACGTAAGGCGGAAAAAGTGTAATGCCATTACGGAACGTTCTGGTACATTGGAGAACGTTGTTCTACTCTTTTTTCTCGGCCATTCCCGCAGCTGTAATGCGTACGTGACGCTTGGCATGCGAGGCAGTATTACGTAATGTGGAACGTCCCGTGCGTTCGGTGATGTCGTTCTAGAAGCTTCTTGACTAGCCCAACGGTGCCATGGCCGCACTGAAGTATTCTCTAGAGTTTTCACGTGTTTGTTAAAAGACGCATATTATGGAACCCTGCAGACTATAAATAGCCCATACCTGCCGCTTAGATGTCAGAGTTATTGTCGGCGATTTACACAGTCCGGTTCGAAGTATATTGTGGGGAAGTGTTACGTGTTTTATAATTGTGCTAGATTCGTTGACATTGTTATTGAGTTGAACAATTTTACTTCCATGTTCCATAAGTAAATGGAAGTATGGTGATAGCGTAAAAAATCGTGTTCGGGATAAGGGCGGATTCTGATTGTACTACCCTCAAAACATGAAGAAAAGTAATTTTTCTAAAAGTGTCTCTGTGTGTGTGTCTGTAAGTCTATCTGTGTGTAGACTTTTTTTATGGCAAACGATAACAGCCGCAAATTCAAAAACAGAATCAAATAATTTTTTGCATACGTCCCTGAATTGTAGAGGACTCAAGGCCTGTTGTTTTTGGTGAAGATCGGTTAAGAGAAAGGGGTAGTTTACCTGC
This sequence comes from Magicicada septendecula, assembly GCA_034769895.1. Classification (NCBI taxonomy): domain Eukaryota; kingdom Metazoa; phylum Arthropoda; class Insecta; order Hemiptera; family Cicadidae; genus Magicicada; species Magicicada septendecula. The sequence continues at coordinate 584,648,815 of CM068369.1, forward strand.
AACGTTTTATCTTTTAACAAGGGTAATTTTGTATATGACGAACGATTACTGCTACACATTGAAACAGAATCAAATAATTGTTTGCATACATCCCTGAATTGTAGAGGACTCAAGGCCTGTTGATTTTGGTGAAGATCGGTAAGGGAAAGGGGTAGTTTACCTGCAACGTTTTATGTTTTAACAAGCGTAAAGTACTTAATTTTGATAAATGAAGTATCCTGATAAGAAGATCATAATAATCCACAGTAGAAACGTAGATGAAATGTCTATAAATGAAGAGGCTAGTTGGACGGGGTGGGGGTAATTTTCTGTAAATTAAAATTATAGTTGAAGGGGGAGGGGGTAAATTTTATGTGTACTTCTTTATCGGCAACAAAGAAGTAGTTTTTAGTTAAAATTCCTTCCTGGGCTGTTTGGCCGTGGTCCAATGTTTTCTGCAAAACCAACGTTTCGGCAGTGTCATCGACTGCCATCATCAGTGAAAATCGAGTGCGATAACGTGAGGTGGTATACGTTAGTGACCACAGTACTGAAGAAAGAAGTAGTTTCTATGGAAATATTTTCATTCCGAAAATGATTTTAAATGTAAATCTTAGAACATGGAAGTCATGTATGGTCCTGCATACCGATATTTTCATTTGATTTGTTGTAAGAGACTATTTTGTTGATTACAAACTGTTTAATTGTGATAATTAATGATGGTGGTAGTGAATTGTTGTCTTATATTTTGTTTTCCACTGTACCGTACGACGATCAGTGATACCGTCGTAAAATACAAATAAATTAAACCAACGAAAAATAGACAATTGCATACGTAATTTGGTTAACAGTGCATTGTCTGAAATACATCCATAAGTGCGCAAAGCAATTTTTTATCCTCCAGGTGCCTGGAGAAGAAGAATTAATGAAGAGTTATATAACATGGTACACGACGTGGCCATGATCAAAAAGATAAAGTCAGACTGCTTAGGTGGGCAAATCATCATGTTGTCAGTATGGACCCTCAGGATCCTGTAAAGCGCCTCTTCCTGTGTGACCCAGATGGCAAAAGGAAAGTGGGAAGACGAAAGCTGAGGTGGCGAGATGGAGTGCCGCAGGACGCAGAAAGGGTAGCAAACCGCAATTGGAGGTAGGTTGCATGTTGCACCAGACACCGTTGGCGAGATCTCCGTCATCAGGCCAGGACCGTCCAGGGTTGTAGGACCTCGACAAACAAGCAAGAAAGGAAGACCGAGATTGTCATGGAAGGATTTAGATAGAAACGAATTAAAGTGAAATAACCGGCAAGACACAGAATTACGGAAAACCGTAAGCTAGACCTCGGTGAAACTCAGACGCTCCCGAGTGTGAAAAATTTATTTTATTTTTTTTATAAGCTTTTCCAAATAATCTATATTATGAATTTGCTTTGCGTACGCTTCGCAGTTGAAACTTTTATTTTTGTATAGTCTGTTTACATAATCAGCTGTTTCAATGTTTATGTTGAAAATCATGATTACGTCGTTGACTAGATAAACTAGAATTACAATATTTAACAATCTTTAAAACATTTGAACACAAATAAACAAAATTGTTGTTGCTTGTCACTGAATAATCCTCCAAAAAATGGATAAAACAGTCAGAGAATGACAGTGTTGTGCGCAACCTCTTCTCCAGGAATAAACGGCCTTTACTTTTCGAAGACGAGCCGAGAAGCAAAGACAAGGAACCACATTAACATGTCACAGACAAATGACGACATGACAAACAAATTTGTCACACCTCAGGCTTGTATCGACCCTTCAGATAAGCCATTTTGGTTTCAGCAAGACGGCACTGTGTTTCATTGTACCATAATTTTAACGGAAACACTCATCGTCGAAATCATCATCATCATCATCATCATCATCATCATTCTAAGGACTAGGCTCTAGAATAAACGGCCTTTACTTTTCGAAGACGAGCCGAGAAGCAAAGACAAGGAACCACACTAACATGTCACAGACATATGACGACATGACAAACAAATTTGTCATACCTCAGGCTTGTATCGACCCTTCAGATAAGCCACTTTGGTTTCAGCAAGACGGCACTGTGTTTCACTGTACCATAATGTTAACGGAAACACTCATCGTCGTCATCATCGTCGTCGTCATCATCATCACCACTCTAAGGACTAGGCTCTAGATCTGTTCCAGAATTCCAGAACCCAAGTCCTCCTCGGTCTACCGAGATCACTCTTCCCAGCAGGGTGATATCCCAAGGCAGCCACGATTAGACGGATATTAGGCATGGGCTTCAAGTGTTCACACCATTTCCTTCTGTAGTCTTCAATCTTCTGGTGGAGCGATACAATGTTTAATTTGCGTCTAATATCCTCGCTCCTTTTCCGATCCATGAGGGAACAACAACCTTGCGTCTCTCTTAGAAATTTCATTTGGGCTTGTGACGATTTAAATTGTGACAATTATAAAAAAAATAAAGACATAATAAAACAATTTTAAGTTGCGAACAATTAACCATTTAAATCTCACAATGATAATAAAAAACATGTAGGTACTAAGTGTGAATGGAAGTAGTAATTAATAAGAGCAAAGAAACGGTAAAGAAAAGACATATTGTAAATAATTATTATTGTCGCATTTAACCCTTTGCTTGTTATCAGGCGCCTACCTGTTGATACCGGACTCGACATGTTTACCGAGTCTTCTGTAATTAAAATAATATAGAAAAATAATGTTAATAATTAAAGAATCTGAAGACACAGATAGTCACGAAAACAACTAATTTAAATGATGTATTTTTATCTAGCGATAGTTTGTATAAACAAAAAGTTTTATTTAGAGAGAGACCGGGACTATATTCTCGCGGAATAAACACCCCACTATCTATTGTCCTGTACCAGTGGTAGCGGACGAAAAATCTCTCTCTCGCTATGACGACTCCAAGCAGTGCACACGCACGAGCGAAATGCTCTGTTGAAATGTTATGTGATTGGTTATTAGTTTGGATTAATTCTTATGTATTTTACTAACTGCTACAAAAGAGTGTAATATGTAACGTTAAGAAAAAGAAAAATTAAAAAAACGTTTGTAACAAGAAGAAATATGTGACAAGCAATAGTACGAGTGTTAATAACTATAACAGCTATCTTCTCCGATTGACGACTCTTCACAACATCCTGCCTGGAGACATGAATCATCAGAATTACAACTCTAATAGACCCGACCGATAATGCAGTTCGAGACATCTGAGAATCAACGAGTACCTGTGTAGAAGGCCCACTCTATCCTGCAGACGTTTAAGCCGTGAACAACTGAGACCAGACCTAGACGAGGACGACGCTCTTAGGATTCCCAAGATGTAACCATATGGAGGAGACTTCTACATCCCAAATTAAAGGTGACTCGATAGCACGTCTATCGAGGAATAATAATAATAGTAATTGTAACACAATACTCTCTTAAAGAGACTATCAGAGACGATTGACTTTATAAGAATATAAAAATTTATATCTATGAATTTAATTGTAACTATTCAGGCTTCTTACAATTGTAACAGTTTAGATTTTAACGTATCGTAGTATAATTAATACCATTCTTCAAATGGAATAATAATGAAACTTAAAAGTAAAAGTAACAGTCTTGCAAGCTAATATCTTGAATTGAATATAATTAATTTTTAAAGTTTAAAGACTAAATACCAAATGGTTACCCGGATCCGGGGAAAAGCTAAATATAATTTGTTGAGATCCCACAGTCTATATAAAGCAATTTAAATAATTTAATAATTTAATTAATAATGTAATGGGATCTGTCTTTTGAGTAAATGTCATTTGTTTTTTTTAAATGTTTAATAAAGGGAAATCTTCTTGTTGCACACATATACTGAGTACATAAATCAACAGTTTTCCCTTCCCTGATTCCTTTTATATTTACTGTGTGTTGTTCTGTTTAAATTTCAGCTCGTCCCGAATAAGGCAGCCTGAAGTAATTGGCCGAACCAATTACTTTGGGTTCCCTCTGTTATAACTCAAGAGAAGAGGTTATAGGCTGTCTGAGTTCTCTGTACGTCCCGTTTACCAAGAGTCCATGTCTCACTAGCATACAGGAATGTGGGGGACAGCCACAGTCTTGTAAAATTTCATTCGGGTATCTTTCCGTGTTTTATTTTTCAGGTACCTATGAATCGTTCCACAGATGTGTCTAAATTTCGTTAGGTTACTATCCAAATCAATATTGGTTCCATATGTGATATCACAAGCCAGGTAATTAAAATTACTAACCTGATATAAAATATTATTATTCACGACTATCTTAGTTTTTATAGGGCACATGCCCGTATATGCCATCGTTTTAGATTTTCTAGCACAGATCTGAAGCCCATAGTCTTTGTATATAGCTGAAGAATGTAAATGGTCTTCTGTTTCTGTATCATTACCTTGTCATCTGCATAACTCAATGGAAACCGTGCGACAATTTTTCAAAGGTGCATCGTATCCAGAAACTGTGACTTTCGTGACCCCCCCCCCCCCAAGGTTACCAAACAAGTCAGTTTGTGATAATTTTCTGTTTATGTACTTTAACACAAGGTATACGCACGCACCCACACATCATTACTGAGCTCAGACCCAGTATCCGTACAGGATTCAGAGACATCCTATGAAAATGCAGGAACGTTCATTGCACCGACTTCCACGCTAGGAATGTGCGAACGTAAACGTCAAAATGGCGGACACCTGCACACACAGTACTTAAAACAGGAACGTGACTGTCCAACTAGCACTGTAGAAGCGTTTGGTGCAGGCGTTTGCAATTTTTTTATAATTAAATCAGTTTTGTTGCATTCCCGTTATAATATTATGAATGCAAGAGACTACACTCTTTCCGTTCTTAGGTTAATCTTGATGTAAACAAACCCACGTGGCTCATCTGAAACGCTATTGGTCAGGGGCGTTGACACTGTTTGCACAGTAATCTGTTATGCGCATGAACGGAATGACTGTACAGTCATGTGAGAGTTGTCTTAACTACGACAAGTGGTTTTTGAATACGTTTCATCATCTTTATGAATACATAGTAGAACTTTATCGCCGCTAGCAAAATGAACATAAATTTAAAAAGTTTTTAGAAAATGATATTTCAGAAAAATCGGGGCATGTCGTTTTAAGACTTTTTTTCTTATCATTGTATTATTGTATTCTGAATCTCATTGAATTAATATGAAGCCATTTGGAAGGATATGTTGTCCCTCACAACACAACATATAAGCTGCATGTTGTAAAACAACTGATAGAGCATGAAATGAAATAATGATGAACAAGTGGAGTCGTTATGTCGAGCATGTATTCGAGGAAAAAGATAAGCTTATGGGAATTCGACCAAATTACCGACGCCGCCGTGGACAATCTTATCATTAACACTGCTGACTCAAGTGACGATTCAAGTTCCGACACCGACATAGAAGGGATTAAATTACTCTCTGACAGCAACTGATAACACACAGTACACTGGTAAGTATAGTAGCCTCGCTGAATGTGTTTCCAGGCGGCATCAAAGAACAGTTAAATAGCCCAATTAGCGAAGGCACCCCATGCTGCTGACAGCTGTGAACAAAGCTAGCCGCTTCTGAAACATCTCCAATGATGCCAAACGTATTTTGAACTTGAATGCAATGTGGACCAGTCTGCGCGACATCGGAAGTGCCCGCTTGTCTGAATTTCGAGTCCGTTGCCAAAGAAACCACTGCTTTAGGAATTATTAATTTGTTACCTTCTTACAGCACATAGTATTTTACATAGTATATTTATATTTAAATATCACAGTAATACTGCTTTACTTTATTTATAATTGTAATTTTCGGTTCCGTGTTTATGTTCCGTGTTCACGTGTTTAAAATGTGGAGAGCTTGGGAGAGAGATCAACCATATCCTCAGCACGCTGATAATGAAGAAGGGAGTCATCGTCATAGTGATAGTGAAGAAATCGTTGTTGATGTAGTTAGCAACAGTGATAGTGGTGATGTAAGTGACAATAATGGGGAGTTTTCGAACGACGGGGAAATCTCGGCTACTCCAAGCACTAGTAGGCCAATCAAAAATTCGATTAGAACAATTTCGAAACAGAGCCAAACTATAGTGTGTAACGTGCATGAATATGTTGTAAATAACAAAGTAGGTAAGGGTTCAATTACTGAAACAGCCAAAATTGTGAAATTAAGCCGCCCGACTGTTCATAAAATTGTTTCTAGAGGTCCCGTGACTCCCAAGAAGCCAGGTAACAAAAGAGCGTGTTTTAATAAAATTGATAATTTTGTTTGCGACATTATCCGCCAAGAAATTTACAAATTTTACAAGAAAGGACAGCCACCCACAATTTCCGAACTACTCCAGCATCTTCAGAACATTTCAAGTTTTCCTTATAAAGAAACAATGCTAAGATCCCTTGTGAAGAAGCTCGGCTTTCGATTTCGGACACTTAATAAGAGGCGTGTTATAATGGAGTCATCAAGAATTGTGTCTTGGAGATACAAATACCTCCATAGACTACACCAACTGCGTTCACAGGGTTATGATGTTGTGTATCTAGACGAAACTTTGTTGACACCGTGAAGAAGGGATGGGATGATGGAACATGTGGCTGCGCTATTAACGTCCCTGTATCTAGACATGCAAGCGCTTCATGGTGCTACATGCTGGTGGGGCTGAGGGGTGGGCTCCTAATTGTCTTTATTTGTCTGCCAAAAATATTTCAGATGCTAAAGCTGACAGCCACGATGAGATGAATGCTACAGTTTTTGAGAATTGGTTTAAAAATTCGTTACTGCAAAATCTTTCAAAAGACAGGAAGTATGTCATAGTTTTAGACAATGCGAGTTACCATTCTAGACAGCTTATCAAAATACCGTAATTATGACAGCTTCTATTTTCGCTTTAAATATAGGCCTACTTTATTTTATTTTCTTGCGATATTCAAACAGTATATAAAAAAAGCCATTAATTCTGCGTGTTATAAAATACCGGTAGGCTATATCATTGTCGGTCTGACACAGTCACACAAATAGTACTTCGGTCCGGAATATTCAACTACAGTATCAACATTATATGTACCCTGTCTGTACTACTTCTGTCAGTGTGACACGCCTCTAATTCAAGCAACAAATATTCCTTGGCACGCCTGTTTGTTTACATCAGGATTAAGCTAAGAACGGAAGAAGTATAGAAACTTATTTTATAGAAACTTAGATACTTATATGGATATTGTAAACACAAATAAATTTTTACGTTAATGACCAAAGTTAAACTAAGTTAGTATGACTATGCCAGAACAACAATGATATATTTTATGACACTGTTGAAAAAATAGCATACAAATGAAAAAAACGTGTGGTAATAGCTACAATTTTTACAGCTTATATTATTATTCAATTTAATCCTCAACACAATGACGCCACTTTTCTTCAGTTATTTCATTTAACTCTCAATAAGATTGAGAATACAGTGATAATAAGGAAATCGTAGCGTGCTCCGATTTTTCTATAATATTATCTCCAACGACATTTTATTTTTCTGTTCATTCAGTTTCAGTGACGATCGGTTTTTACGTAACTGTCTTCAGAATGTGTCATTTGTTTGTTTAATTAAACCGCGCGACAGTATCAGCCTTTTGCCACACAATGTTCGGAAGACGTTCACTAATCACAAAGCATAAACTCTACTCGTAATATTAATAATAAACGAAGATGACTATGCGTTGTAAAAAACATTTATCACACCAATACCAAACAGACAATTCTTACATGCACCTAGACAAGATGCATTAATAATAAACGAAGATGACTATGCGTTGTAAAAAACATTTATCACACCAATACCAAACAGACAATTCTTACATGCACCTAGACAAGATGCATTAATAATAAACGAAGATGACTATGCGTTGTAAAAAACATTTATCACACCAATACCAAACAGACAATTCTTACATGCACCTAGACAAGATGCATTAATAATAAACGAAGATGACTATGCGTTGTAAAAAACATTTATCACACCAATACCAAACAGACAATTCTTACATGCACCTAGACAAGATGCATTAATAATAAACGAAGATGACTATGCGTTGTAAAAAACATTTATCACACCAATACCAAACAGACAATTCTTACATGCACCTAGACAAGATGCATTAATAATAAACGAAGATGACTATGCGTTGTAAAAAACATTTATCACACCAATACCAAACAGACAATTCTTACATGCACCTAGACAAGATGCATGAATAATAAACGAAGATGACTATGCGTTGTAAAAAACATTTATCACACCAATACCAAACAGACAATTCTTACATGCACCTAGACAAGATGCATTAATAATAAACGAAGATGACTATGCGTTGTAAAAAAACATTTATCACACCAATACCAAACAGACAATTCTTACATGCACCTAGACAAGACAATTTTACGGCTTAGGTAGTCGAAACAGCTGTCAGAGTTAAATAAAATCTGTGAAACGTACCAAGTGATTTTATATATTTTACAAAACCTTTGTATTAATATGTTTCTTCACCAAGTGCCCAACGAGCCATCAATTAATATCGTGAAAAATTCTCACATGACTGTTCACAGGTTCTGCTTATTCCCGTAACACATTACTGTGGGAAGATTGTTAACGCCGTTGCCCAACAGCCTTTCAGAGGTGCCACGCCTACTTGTTTAAATAAGAAAATACCTATTTGTAAATCGACCAAAAAAAGAGACAGAAACATAATTAACACTGTTGCACACAGCTATAGAAAAATTATTCCGATTAGCGCTTTCAAGCCACATAGCTCATTATCAGATCGGAAATCTGTGATGAGCTGTAAACCTTGAAAGCGCTAATCGGAATAATTTTTCTATAAATTATTATAAAACATAAAACTCGCGAGAACACGACACGCAAATACATTGCAACACCGTACACATACCTTATGCCTAAGATTTTTGGGTCAATTTTTAATAAAAACAGAATATAAAGGTCACTTACAAAACCACTAATAATATTATGAATAATCTTCGTGTCCGCAGAACTACCAGCCTTGAACACAAAACTGGTGTTTAAAAAATTGATATGTGACGATTGTGACGCCTTTTATGTGGGCCAGACAGGACGTGGTTTTTTAAAAAGATTTACAGAACATAGGCCGCCTACACACCTTCATAGTTTGGACAATATTAAGTCAAAATTTGCAGAACACCTCATTTCCGAGAATCATAATTACACTAATTCTAAAACTAATTTAATACCTCTTCACATATGTATAAAGGGCCCTTACATATATATATATATAAAGCTATAAGGCTTTTATATATATAAGGGCTTGTATATGTATATGAACGCCCTTGAAGAGTACGAAATTTATAAAGCGTATAATAATACTAATACCAAGCCGCGTGTTTTAAATGATCAACTGCTTTTCAAGTCAAATGTATTGTACGACACTGCCTTGGGCTATTGTCGTGGTGGGAGCCAGACGTAATTCAGTGCGCGGTCAATCACCGTACGACGTACTTAACCGTCGGGCTCGTTTTAAACATTTAAGTATTGTGATATTGTTTCATATTGGATTTTAATATTTTAATTATTTGACAACTGTATCAACGTTAAATGATACACGACTATTTTAAGTTCTGATGATGGGACAAGTGTCCCGAAACATGTCAACTTTATAGTGAAGACGTTGTTTCTAAAAGCCGCAGACGGTAAGTTGCAATATATTTGATTGAACAACACGTGGCTTGGTACTAAAAATTTGGGATTTATTCCTTTTAAACAAATTTTCTATAGTGGTGTGCAACAGTTTTAATTCTGTTTGTGATTATAACCACTAACACAATTTTATTAGTCAAAAAGAGACAAGTTGGCAAGTCTAGGAGACCGATATAAGCCGATTTGTAATGATTATGAGACAAATTATTGATAAAACGATGGGACTCTCAAGCTGTACCTGTTTGCCCAGCATTATGCTGCCATTAGTAGGGGTGTAATTTGCATTGCAGTAATTAAAGGCGAACGTAATTAATAAACGAGGTGGACCCGGTTCTTTGACGTCCTCGTTTGCTACACTGCACTCACGTTACGGGGTAATTTAATTATGTCCATAAACAGACACAGACGCGCGGCCGGCAATCGATAATACGACGCTAACAGCAAAGGCAATAACAGTGCTGCGTGGGTGTATAGATAAGGTCGCCCACGCCTACTGATCGACGTGAAACTGGTTTCGTGATAGACTGATCATGTTGGCAGGGCAAGCGACGCTAGATTAATAAAAATAGTACGAAATTCTACGCCGTTGGGGAAAAGGAAAACTAGCCGACAGAGAAGAGACTGACGGGGAACTGGGAATCGTCCTCTAGCGAATCTCCTCGATAAGTGAAGAAAATCAGGGGATTACGCAAGAAATAGGTAGACTGTAGTGTACTGTATTACGCGTGTAGTGTAAGTTACTGTGTTTCTCGATGTTGACAGGGGAAACACTGAGAAATCAGGGGTCGACAGCTGGTGGATAAGGGTGTAGCACATCCGATGCACTCTAGCTTGATTCTCACCTTGCTTCAACTTGTCTTGGGTAGAATACCTTTCTTTAATCTTTCCTATCTGGTTTGTCGTGACCAGCTCTTGGTCTTTTCGACGCCGACGCTATTAGCTTCCGATGGCTAGGGAGTCTTTCATTGTTTCATACTTTGGCTTTACCATGTAATTCTGGTTTATTCGTACTGTCCGGTAAGGGCCCGGCCAGGGTTAAAGGTGTCAAACTGTAAACGGCCTTACAAGCTGAAAGGGAAGCTTACCAAAGGCATTAGGGGCGGACGAACCTAGGAGGTATGTCTCCAATGAAAACCAAAGGAGGACCAGAGGCTGAAAGGTAGTACCCCTACCACAGGTCTTACTCTACAGGATGCCGTAAATGTCTGTACAGGACATTTAACCTCTTCGAAAGTCACAAACGAAAAAACCGATGGAGTACAAAGAGAGATGAACTACTCATCTGGATAAGATACCAGATAAGAATAATAATAAGAAGAAGAAGAAGGAGGAGGAGGAGGAGGAGGAGGAGGAGGAGGAGGAGGAAGAGACAAAGACGAAACAGAAGAAATAAGAAGAAGTTGAATAAAGAGGCGAAGGGGGAGGAGAAGAAGAAGAAGAAGACGATTACTTTATGAAACCGGTTTCAATCGCAGCATTGAAACTATTACTTCGATTCAGGGATGCCAGTGATGGAGATGTTTCCTCACAGTGGCGAAATGTGAGGACTTAAAATATCATTTTGGGAATGGGTGGGTATTGCCTTTTAACTGAGGCTATATATACAAACAATTGGAATTTCTTGACAGAAAAAATTCGAAACATCGGCGCTACTCACTTTAGCACCTGGCTTTAGCCTACATAACAAGCGTTGAAATAGATATTGTAGACGTAGCCACAGAAGACCTACTACACACGTTCTGATGAAAGTTTATTAAGCTTTCATCAATGAAAAACACATAGAAATGAGACTATAGGCCTACTGAAGCTTTTCGTACTTTGAATATTTTTTTTTGGCATATAAATATCTATTTACCACATAGTAGTGGGCGGAGCGGGAAGGGTGTATGTTTAGTGCCATTAACAATATAAACAAAATAATAAATAAACTAGTCACTAAAAACACTATCTGGTTTATTACACACAAAAAGTGTCCTGAGCCAAAAAAATAAATTTTGTTTTGATTTCACTGAAAATGGTGCAATGATGGAATAACAGAACAACTATATGAACCTCCTAACACATTGACCATTTTGTTGTGACTGTCCATTGACGCTAAACATTTTTAACATGATAATGTTTTTAGGCTGGGGGTCATTTCACAAAATGCGTGATACAAAATGTAACGCTCCAGGTAATGTTAACACTATATTTTTTCCACATTTTCGATTCCCCACAGTCTAGAAATCTTCGGTCTCTATACGCTTAGAAGCGAAACAACCCGAGCGATTCACGAGGTCTGTAGTCGTGAATCGGTCAGAAATCCGTACGAACATCGCTGAACAGGAGAGTCTGCAGTTTATGCACATTATACGTTTCGAAAGCCTAAAAACATTATCATGTTTCGATGTTTCGGTTTCGTCGAAATTCTTATAGGCAGTTGAAGCTTCTTGTTAAGTAACAAGGAATAACGGGGGTATTTTAACAAACAATTCAATCACAGCGTGATGTTTGATTTTGTCAATTTTTCAGAACATGCGTGACAGGTAAATTTCGAACAGCTGATAAAGAATGAATACATTGGCAGACGGATATGGAAATAAACAGGTGTCTACACGAAATATGAATATTTCAACACACGAAAAACTTTAGTTCCACCGCTGAGCTGTAGATAGGGTTGCCAACTTTTTTTGAGGAAAATAACGTAACTTGTCTGTTGGAAAAGGAAAAAAAAAGTATTTGTAAGAAAAAAAAGTATTATTTAAATTTAAGTTTTTATTGCCTTAAATACATATTTTTTTGTGCTTTTAGCACAAGCTAACAATTTTTGGTTATCTTTGAGAGTTTGATAGCTAGTATTACAATCTAAATCTAGATTTAAATAAATAAACAACTCATTTTTTATTAAATTTATGGACGCTCTGTTTCTCTCTTATCGCCACTTTACATTCATCACCGAGAAAACTCTTTCAGTGAAAGCTGAGGTTGCGGGAACAGAGAGCAGATAAGAAATAATTTTTTTATATTTGGTAAGTTATCACACGCATTCTTAAGTATATATTGCCACTTTTCAGCAGTATTTTTTTCTGAAAATTCTTTGTCATTATTTGTCGATTGTCTTTGGATTTCTTTAAGTCTTATTGACTCGGAATATAAATCATCCATTTAATATTTAATCTTTTTTACAACAACGTATAAATAATGATCTAGAAAGGAAACCGATATGGACTGCCATCTGCCGTTTCGTTCAATAATAAATAATCATTGTTAATCGTGTGTGTTCCGTTCTGTTTTATCTTAGGCATCGATAAATCGTTTGGAAATTACGTATGAGAGTGTTTCGTTTCGTGCATTACAGTAAAGACTCAAAATAAAGTATTTTCGCATACTTTATTTTTATGCAAAAGTATAAAGTATATTCACCAAAAATAAAGTAGGATACTTTATTATAAAGTATGGTTGGCAACCCTAGCTGTAGATGTCGCTCCACGAAATTTTCAACTGACCCTTTTATCACTACAAAAACAGTTCACATTTTAAAATTGTGTACGTCTTCGTGTTTTTCTAATTAAATTTAATTCGGCAGGCATAATGAACACACACACGCGCGCGCACACACACACACACGCACGCACGCACGCAAGTAGTCAAATAGCGAACTCTGCCTTTAGGCCTATAGCGATTAAAAATCCGCCGCAAAGTCGTTTGCTGAAAACACGAGGTATTGCAGCCGTGAGTTGAAGCCGGATAAGTTTCTTGGGGATATGTGTTGTTTCTGGGGGTGGGAAGAAGACTAGCTTAAAGGATGGACTCTCAACTTTCTTCAGGACAAATGATATATTCAAAATCCTTTCCACATAATGATTAATACAATTATTTATAATCTTTACTATAACACACGAAACTGGTTAATAAACAGGCCAACGTTAAAAGACTGTGAAATTTTATTACATTTTTTATTAGCTCTAAGGGGGGGGGTTGCTTCCTGTCATACCCACTGTAGGTTCGCCACGGCGCCTGACGATGTACAGTTGTCAACTTTATTTTCAAAGCATTCATATACTGTTTCCACAATACTGGCTTTACAGTTAAACCGTTCTAATTTAATTCTGAGAAAATGGCAGTTTCGGAAACGCACGCAGATAAATTTACCGAAACTCGTGTGTTTGCATCTTATCATTTTTATACTGGAGCTACAATTTACTTATTAGACACAAATCAACATCTGTTTTGACACAAGTTTACTTCTCGGTTTGTATTAAGAAAAAGAACAACAACAACGACAACATAATAATTATTTCAAAACAAACTTACGCAGTCACGCAGGTGAGCTCGACCTTTTAGTTGTAAACAGTCCACACACGTACCTGAAAGCAAATAAACATGCCACTTGTCAGAGACAGTCAATACTATTTATTATTATTAAATTTACTAATTTATTTGATTAGATTGGAAAGATCGCTGGTTTGAGCCGGCACGTCGTCAGACTGAAGAGTTGCAGAAATTCTAAAAGGTATTACAAAGTACGTAGTACGGAAGGAAAGCTGTAGGCAGATTCAGGAAAACGTGGATGGAAATACTTTTCTGTGACAAGTTGCAAGGACTCTTGGGTGCAGCGGCAACTAAAGGCCAGTGTCACACGGGGTCAGAGACAGACGTGGCTTTCACCTCCTAACCATCTCCGCGTGACAGAGGTGTTGTGACGTCTCCCTTGTTAAGACAACACAAAAGTCGGGAACTAGTTCAATTCATTACCGGTTAATTAAACTAGCTGCCGTTGTTAGTAAAACTTCCTTACCAACAAGTTATAACACATTATTACATAGGAAAAGATCACGTATTGCATAAATTTATTCACTCACTTGGTGTTAGCAAAAACATCTCTTTATTACTATTCAAATCTCATGGTTTACTTTGTTTTTTAAAAGAATTACTCTAGTAAATTCTGCTTTTAATGCTTTAAAAATATTAAATGTATTATTCCTTTTATCTCAAAAGTACTCATCTAGATGTTTGTTTTAAGTACCTCGGATCCGGGTCTGAACTTTGTTAAAAATTAATTTATCACAACTTTAACCAAATTATTTGAAGAATAATATTGGTTGTAAACTACAGAATTACCTTACATTTAGATATCGTGATGTTACTACTACTTCATTACAGAAATTACAAATCTTATAAATTATTCTTTACATTATCAAAAGTTCTTTACTGTTCTTTTGTTACTTCTCTTATTGAAACAAATTTCTACAAATGTTATGTTTGGATATCACCTGAATTTAACATGAGGTTGTTGTGGGGTCCATGATGGTCATCTTCTGTCATCTTCTAGGGTGCAGTACATGGTTCCTCTTGATGCTACATCGGGATGATTATATCTGGTAGTCTCGACGATCGGATTTTTTACTTGAAGTTCATACTGTTGTAGTTTGAGTTTTTCACTTCTGGAGTTTGTAGTTCACATTTTACACCTTAATTATAGTTCTTATTTTGCAGTATTAAAGTCTGGTAAGTTACATATCTTACCACTTACAGTTTTATTTTTTAATTAACAGATGTGTCGGCTAAGTTTTCCTTTCTTTTATATATTTTTTTATAACTCTGCACACACTACATTATATATTTTTGTTATATTCTTCACACTACATTTTTCAAAATAAAATCACCTCAAACTGGATATATGTTTTTAACGGCATACACCTACGTGTATGTGGACAACACAAAACTGACATCTTTACATGTCGAAGTTCTACTAGCGACTGTGTGCATAGTTTAGCGCCAAGGGGTCAGTAAGCTGGCGCGTATTTACGCACTGAGAAAATAGTTCGTCCTTTTATTTAGTATTAATTATTCATTAATTAAATTGTTAATTATACTTCATGTTAACTTTGTTACGAATTAGAAAATTCCTTATTTATATAGTCTTATTTTAAATAATTAACGTAATTATTATTATTATTTAAATAACACCGTTCTTTGCGTGTTGGTACGGAACAATTTCAAGTTGATGCAGGAATCTAGGTATAGGTAAGGGGTGGATAATACTCTTACTTGCTAGTAGGCAAAATTTTTATTTGTGCGATTTTTTTTTTTTAATCGTCACAGTGTTTGCAAGTTTTGTCAATCTATTTGTTTTATAAGGGAGCCCTGCCTTCCCGGAAATATTGCCTCCGTGGTTACAAAGATGAGGGAACCCACAACTCGATCGGTGTAAATACGCCGCGAGATAGAATCTTCGTGTCCAGTCGTTGATTTCGGTAGCGCGGGAAATAAAAAAAAAAAAGCGCAAGAAACAGTAAAAAATGAACTGTAGTTGTGTTACCTTGATATTATAAGGGAGACGGCGGCTAAGGGGAGTGTTTACCACCAGGTGAAAGACTGAAGGGTACTGAGCCTTAACTCTACGCTCTGCGTAGTACCAGGTAGAGATGGAAGACGACCAAGAAGTCGCCAGACACCAGTGTCCTGGCGGGACGACTGGGTGATGTACAGCGCGAATGAGTAAGTTGTATTGGACACTGTCTGTGTGGTTTCACAACACTTGTGTTTCACTGTGTATACTTATGTATTATCACACTATGCGGATGTTACACGACGGTGCAAGAAACGTTTCCTCCAAGAACCGGACACGAGATGAAACGAGGGCAAACCGTCGCTATAATGAGTTTTAATGTTAAACAGGTACGGGACCATAGTCACCCGAGACCGTAATCACTTGAACGTCCACTTTGCATGAGATGTACTCTGTCGGAACAAAAGTAGTAGGGACTGGAAAATAGCGCTAACGGCCGAATCGAGAAGCGGCTACTTATAGCAAACAACCCCGGAACTCACCTAAAAAGATAAAATACACAAGAATAACAAGGAGAGAGTATGACGTCAAATCATACAAGCATCTCTAACCAATGGGAGTCCTCCGATAATATGCTGTTTTCTGTAATGTGCTTATAAGTTAAAAAATTAAAAAAAAAATATCTAATTAATGAAATACAACTAATTTTAAATAAGTTTGAAATTTTCTAAAAACTTAACAACTCAAGCTACAGAAGTACATTTGTGGTAAGGATGGCTTAGAAATGTTCAATCTGCAGTTTTTAATCTTAGTTGAAATTCATATACAGTAATTAATTTTGTGTATAAGAGATTTTCAGTTTTAC
Organism: Magicicada septendecula; assembly: GCA_034769895.1. Lineage (NCBI taxonomy): Eukaryota > Metazoa > Arthropoda > Insecta > Hemiptera > Cicadidae > Magicicada > Magicicada septendecula. Next base: position 584,665,690 of record CM068369.1, read on the forward strand.
GGAACAAATGATAAAGTGAAACACACAATATCCTACGAAACTATTTAATTTCGTAAGTAGCCTATTGCAGTTGTTATCCAATTACATTTAAGGACAAGAAATTCTATCCTATACATGCCTCAATATTCAAATTCAGTTTATTCAGAATTCAGAAATTCAGATAAAAAGAGCAAGTTTAAAATCAATACGAACAATTTATAATAAGAGAATAGTAAAACTTACTAAACTACCGGATGGAGAGACAGCCTTGCTCTTTTGTCAGTCTTTTGTCTCTTCTTTACAGTATTTTTGTCCTTCATCTTTTTCTGCTCATAGCCTCACTTTCGTTGTCTCGAAATCCTCCAATATACATTCCATTCATTGTAATCTCCTTCGTATCTTCTTCTTACATTAAAACACTTCGACTTTCACAATCTTTCTAGGAATAAAATTACTCTCGCTTTGTTCCATATGATCCAGTAATTGTAAAATTTAAGTTTTATGAAATCTTATTATATCCTCTCCATTTTCAATTCGTCCAGCTCTTGAGTACAGTGTACACAATTCGCGTCGAATATTTGAAAGCAACCTTAATTAATAAATGGAGTGACCAATCGGTACTTTGATGATATTGTGTGCACACTAGAGGATAATTTAATTACGGACACACACACACATACGATCGTCTGTGTGTAACTGCGAACGGAATGTAGACTCTCAATGCCAGGATGACCACCACTAGCAAACATATATATTGTAACGACGGTCTCACTGATCGTCGTATGGTACAGTGGAAAACAAAATACAAGACACCAATGAAGTAACTAAAAACCAGCTTTAGTTATCACAATTAATAATTCGTAATCAACTCGTACAATAATTCCAGTTAGATTTTCCACACGTAATAATAGTGTCAAATAATAGAGTTTCACACAATTATTAACATAGTAACACTTCATAGAATACTTCGACAAACACTCGATCCGCGCTAAGGAAAATCGCTCACGTAACTGCTCATGTATTTCGGACCGCGAGTCCTTTTACTTTTAGTGCTTTTTTAATAAAGTGAACACCGATTCTTGAGTGAATGTTTCTTACGAAAACACGGTATGTTCGCTGGTATTTAATTTTATACGTATGGAAAATAATGCTTTCGTCCTCGAGGTGACGGATTAATTTTCTCTAAGACTTATGTAAAATGTGTTAATTTTCACCGTATTGTCATCGAACGATTCAATACTGCACTATTCTGATTGCACTATTCTGTAAAATGTTTGTGGGGTTATGATCATTTCATTGTAATTGACGACACCATGAAGGTACACAGGAAGAGATCTAGGTACTTTCGGCTGACCCAAGACTTATGTATTTAATTTATCTTATTTAATTTACAACACATTTCAAACCGTTTTATTAACCTAACCTAACCTATCCCAACTTTACATAAATGAAAGAAAAACAAACTTTAATACAAAATTATAGTTGGTTTCTGTTTTTTGTTGTTTATAAATTTATGAATGTGATTTTTTCAAAATTTTAGTTATTTCAAAATAAAATGAAGTACATGTGTGTTTAGTTATTTGTTTTTCTGGTGTTCATCAATAAAATTATTATATTCATATATGCTCAAATTCTTCTTGTTTATTTATTTTATTATTAATAATAAAAATATTTTAACAAGAATATATTTTTTATTTATACAATAAAAAATTTATATAACAGAAAAGAATTTATTATTTTAAATTTTTATATGACTAAGCTACTTAAGGTGCATTTAAATTCCAGTCTGAGTAGGCCTATAAAAACTGCCACTGCATGGATTGTCCAAAAAACAGTCATAACACCGTACATAGGCCTAACTACGGGGGATCAGGGAGATTCTCCTTTCTATTAAAAATGTCAGTGAAATTCCATAACATTTGCCGTGAGAATATTTCTAAGCCATTTGTCTTTTTGTCTTTGTTAAAATGTGTTACTAATAATTGTATAAAAAATTATACAGAAATAATCGTAAATAACTACTTTGTCTTTAGGAAAATGGAAGTCAAATCTTCAATCTATATCCCCCCAAAGATTGTCTAATCTCGCCCATAAACTAGCCTTCCTCCTCCCCTAGGAGGAGGAGCTTGCAGTTACGCAAGTGACACCGTACATGATTTTGAAAAGGTCCAGGCAGAGATAAACCTGAAAATTAACGAGAAAATTCGCAAACTGCAGAAATTTTAAAAACGCTTAAGTGTCAGTTTTTTACATGATTTAGATTTGGTTTTAGTGGAGATTTAACTTAATACGTTGCTAAACATATTTTAATGTTTGTCTCTTCGTGTAGACTTCACAGTCAGAAAAGCGCCCGTGGAGCAAAGAAGTTTGACTTTCAGTGCAGTATAATGTTTATATTTTCCGACGAGAGTATAACTCTAATCTTAAGTCGACACACATAACACTTTACCTGTACATACAATCTAGACTCAATCTTGGCTGAGTGCAGTTTAGTATGCATGCACTCTATGCAAGGTGATAAGAGGTGATGACGGTGTAATCCCATTTACATTGTCTACCATAACACAACACTGTACGAGAATGGTGTTATCATTACGTGCTCAAACTACTACCAGTCGTTTGTTAATTAACTCGTTATCGTCTCAGCTGCATCTCAGTCAGCTCTAAAGATTTGATACCTCGTGCACAATGAAATCAAACTTTCCGGCGATTTAAGTTGTGTAGAGTCTTTAAACGACTGAGACTTAACCAAACAAAAATTCTTGGATTTCATTGTCCATGACGTGTCCGTTATTTAATTAAACATAATTAATTCACTACCGACTCGGAACACAAATATAGTTTCAAACAAAGGTACATTGAACACACAAAGGCACTCTACACTCCACTACAGAATCCACCTTTGCAAACCACCTCATTGAAGCAAACCACACATACAAAAACATCGACCATAACATGAACATTCTACACGTACACACAAAAGGCCGAAAACTAGACACTCTAGAACAATTGGAAATATACAAACACACGAAAACACATAAAAACGACATCCTAAACGGACAGACACAATTCGAATCACACGCATTATTCGAACATATCACACCCCACGCACACAACATCGATCCTTCAAAAGTCGATACCGTCGCCAAGAACAAGATGGACAGTGATCCCAACGGCAGCCTCTGAAGACGCTTTTTAAAAGCGAAAACTGGTTCTGGCGAAAGGTAAAACTTTTACTATTTCTTTTATGAATTTGCTAACTGCTACAATTTTTATTGTTCGACAAAGCTTTTTGTCATCACTGATATCATCAGGTCAGTGATTTTAGTGATGATGAAAAGCTTTTTCGAACATTAAAAATTGTAGCAGTTAGCAAATTCATAAAAGAAATAGTAAGGATGGCTGCTAATTTAAACAATACGAAGAATAAAACTTTTACGTTCTTACCCATAAAAAACTTTGTGTTCCGAGTTGGTAGTGAACTAATTATATTTAATTAAGTAACGGACACGTCATGGACAATGAAATCCAAGAATTTTTGTATTCATACAAAAATGTTAAGAAAATGAGAAGAGACGGATGGTACAGAATTAAAGTAAGTGTAGGAAAAACAGAAGTGTTGAGGTTGTCCCATCGTAAGGCTGAAACTTTGGGTAAACATCGTAAACCCCATCTTTTGACGGTGAGCAGGCTGCTAGCAACATCCACCAACATTCACTTTCATTAACATCTGCCTTGGTGAAACCAGGGCTTGATTTCATTGAAACCGCGGCGCCGGAACGGCGTTCCGCAACCTCTTGGATCCGAAAATACATCATTGGAAACAAAGCGGAAGGAAAGATCAAGAAACAAACAATATGACGACACAATGACGAAACTATGGACATTTTTTAAAATTTCCGAACCACCGAAACGATCAATTAGAGTTTGATGGAGGCTCCGGGATGACGTCATCATGAGTGAGGCTCCGGGATGACGCCATCATGAGTGACATATTTTCGATTGTCGTGCGGCTAACCTGACGATGAAGCACTTTAGAAATACAGTGGAACTTGGTTATAACGTCATTGAAGGGACCAAAAAAATAATGACGTTATGTCCGAGTGACGTTATAAAAGAGTCGTTATAAAAGACCCTTTTGAATCACTAGTAAGGAAGGAGAAATAAAAAAAAAGGTCTTTGCATTATTAACATTATTCGTAATATTTATTCTAAAGTTTACAAACTGCATTTCATTTATACAAACAGCATGAAGAATATTTTAAAAGATCAAAAAGAAAGTACATGTAACTTACATTTAGGCTTACTGTCGAAAGTAATCCGTAATTATTCTTTTGAACGCTACTTTCTGAAAAATAAATTTTTTCTGTTGTGCTGTGGAGATGCTGCGCTGCATTGAACGTGTCGTCAGACGTCTCTATAAAGAGTAAAATCGTGAAAGAGTTTCGGCGGCTCTCATTGCTTCCTGTACTGTCGGACAAACGATGTTGGCATCCTCCTCTTGCTCAGCATCTTCTTCAACACTATCTTCTGCTTCTATGTTTTTTACTTCCGCGATAATTTCTGCGTCACTCAACTCAACACTTGGAATATTTCTACTTGGTCATCCACTGATGCATAGGAATCAAGTTCATTTCCAAATTCATTTACGTCGAATTTCTTAATCCACTCCGAGAGCGGCAAGTTGTCGTCTTCGTCATCATCGGGTAAATTTTCATGTACGAGTTGTGCTTTACTAAAGCATTTTGCTATCGTCTTCTGTGTTACACTCTTCCAAGAGTCGTCTAGGAATTGTATTGCATCTAAGAGTGAAATTGTGGCAGGTTGCGCCGTGTCCATACAGAAAATAATTTTTTTTTAAGTTGCTTGCGGTAGTGACACTTTAGGCTTCTAATGACGCCTTGGTCCATAGGTTGCAGGACACTCGTACAGTTGGCCGGTAAGAAGACCAGATTAATGTTTGTCAAATTTAACTTTGGGTGGGCTGCACAGTTGTCAACTAGAAGTAGAATTTTTCTGTTTCTCGATGACAGTTCTTTATCCCACTTTCTTAGTTCATCTTCAAAAATACTAGAAGTCATCCACGCTTTTTTGTTGGCAGTGTAACTTACAGGAAGTTTTTTGATGTTTTTAAAACATCTAGGATGCAAACTTTTCCCGATAACTAAAAGTTTCCTTTTTTCGGTTCCCGTCATGTTCGCACAAACAAAAACTGTAACTCTTTGTTTAGAGAGCTTCCCACCAACGCACTTTTCATTTTTAAATTTGAAAGTCTTATCTGGAGTTAATTTATAAAAAATTCCGGCTTCATCTCCATTAAAGATGTCTCCATCTTTATATGATCGTCTAATTTGTGGCCAAGTGTTTCGCACCCAATCGCCTGTAACGTTCAGATCTACGCATTTTGCCTCACCACAAAGTTTTGCAAAGGAAATCCAGTGTCGGGCCTTAAATCGATCTAGCCATCCGTTGGAGCACGTAAAATCAATACCAAACAATTTTCCGAATTCTGTAGCTTTCTCTTTCAGAATTGGTCCACTCACAGGAATATCTGAACATCGACACTGTTTGAACCATTTCAATAATGCTGCATCCACATCACCATGTTCGCATTTCCTAATTTTTTAAATTTTTTCTCCATCTGGCGCTGGCGCCGGCGGTCCTGTTACAGTGCTTATCGCTTGCATACAATGTATGTCTGTAGCCATGGGCGTAGCGCGCGCGCACATGTATGTTTATATGAAATTTAGAGTAAAATATCTGAGAAATTTTTGACGCTATAACAGAGTAGTACAATATTTAGTGACGTTAAAACCGGGAATTTTTATAATGTTAAAGATATTAGTTTGACCGGACTTATGACAAAATAACGCTACACCCGAGTTGACGTAACAGCCGAGGCCGTAATAACCAAGTTCCACTGTATCAGTATCTTTAGATGTTTTTTGTTATCTTCTTATTGTATTTTTCGATAATAACTTTACTTTCTTTTTCGATACACGTTTATACGGATGTTACACATTTAATAAGGCTTTAAAAATGTAGACCTCCTTTGTAAATAACCTGATATAAACTTATACGTTAATATAAAACATAAGTATATTTGTGTCTGTACAATTTTTGGATTGATGCGTTTCGGCACCTGTAATTTTAGAAATCAACCACTGGGCGAAATTAATATGAATGTAACGTTTTTTAAACCTACCTTCTAATATAACTTTAGCATTGAAAGACTTCAAAAATCGCAAATCGACCAGGTGTGAGTGGTGCGAATACAGAACTTTTGAAGTATGTGGACATTCTACAGCATTTGCATCTATTACATGTTTTGGATATGTGTTAGAGAGAACACACGATTCCTACAAAAGAGTCAAAAACAAAAGTAATATCATCATCATCTTCATGGATTAAACCAATAATAAAATGGTTTGTTCCGGTCTCAAGTAGGAAAATATTAGAGCTGGTCACTCCAGCGCTTCCTCGGACGTCCCACACCTCTCCGTCCCCTCGGTTTATAGATCCAGAGTTTTTTGGGGATGCGGCAGTCATCCATTCGACAAAGATGTTCTCACCAATTCAGCCGATACTGGGCGTTCCTGTCGAGTATACTCATAATATTCAATTTCTGCCGTATATCTGTGTTTCTTCTATGATCATGGAGAGTATACCCCGCCACGTGCCCGAGAAATCTCATTTCAGCCGCTTGGGTGCGACTGGCCTGGCCTTTTGTTGAAGTCCAATTCTCAGACCCATAAAGAAGTGTGGGGAAAGCCATCACCTTGTAGAATTTTAGGCGTGTTCCTTTCTTGCTGATTTAAGGGTTTGCCTAATGGTCCCGTACATAAGGTTGAACTTATGCAACTTATTCACAACGTCGTTGCATGCACTTTAAGACACACTGTAGCCCAGGTATTCAAAATTGCTAACTTGTTCCAGGACAGTACTACCTATATATATTTTCGCCCATATGGGATCAGTTCCACGAAAAGCCATCACCTTAGTCTTACTTGTGGATATCTGGAATCCAGAGTTTTTGCAGATTCGATTTAACAAATATATCCCCATCTGCAATCTGTTTGACGAGTCCGACAGAATAGCCTGATCGTCAGCAAACAACAAAGTGTCAATTGTAGAGTGAGCAAAAGTAGTGTCATTATTTAAAAAAGGAGAAAAACGGACATTTACCGAGAGATTTATTTACTGGATAGAACGTTTATGATCTTCGCTGGAATAGTGAATAGGAGAATGAAGACAGTAGCTAGCTGATGCATTACTATTGCAAGAACAAACCGGCTTTAGAAAAGGTAGACTATGCATTGATGCTATCTTTAGTTTAAATAAATTATTGAGAAAAAAAGAAGTTAACTTAGAAATGCATCTACAGTTCGTAGATATAACGAAAACTTTTGACAGTGTTAAACATTCGTAACTCTGAGGCATAACAGAAAGAACAAAATTTCGACTCAAATGATTAGAGTGCTTAACAGCCCCTGTTACAACCATCGACTTTGATTTGAATGGTAGACTAACAGGAGATATTCCTACAAATAAAGGTGTTGGACAAGGTTGCCCCATTTTACCAACACTTTTAAGATATACATAAATGAAATATTTCAGTTATGGAATGCACAACATTGACCCAGGAATATCACTTTAACAAGATACATGTGAATACTTTGCTTCACGCAGACACTTGTGTAATAAAAGAGAAACAGGAGACCTGTTACAAAAGGCGGTATTTAAAATTAATTACGTCCTACGAGATTATGGGCTAAAGGTGTCTGCTTCAAAATCACGAACTATAGCATTTAATGATAGACATCCAGTAAGTACAAAAATAGTTATAGACAATCAAATTTTAAATCAGAGTGGTTATTTTACTTACTTGGGATATGACATTTCATACAAATGTTACACTGTTGGAAGATAGGTTAGCAAATTTCAAAGGCATATTTCAAACGATTCTTAAATTTGGACATTTGGTAAAATTATGGCTATCCCAGCGTCCCTGTATGCCAATGGAACATGGACCCTTGGTAAAACTATGGCTATCCCATCGTCCCTGTATGCCAATGGAACATGGACCCTCGGTAAAACTATGGCTATCCCAACGTCCCTGTATGCCTATGGAACATGGACCCTTGGTAAAACTATGGCTATCCCAACGTCCCTGTATGCCAATGAAACATGGACCCTCGGTAAAACTATGGCTGTCCCAACGTCCCTGTATGCCAATGGAACATGGACCCTCGGTAAAACTATGGCTATCCCAACGTCCCTGTATGCCAATGGAACATGGACCCTCGGTAAAACTATGGCTATCCCAACGTCCCTGTATGCCAATGAAACATGGACCCTCGGTAAAACTATGGCTATCCCAACGTCCCTGTATGCCAATGAAACATGGACCCTCGGTAAAACTATGGCTATCCCAACGTCCCTGTATGCCAAAGAAACATGGACCCTTGGTAAAACTATGGCTATCCCAACGTCCCTGTATGCCAATGAAACATGGACCCTTGGTAAAACTGTGGCTATCCCAACGTCCCTGTATGCCAATGGAACATGGACCCTTGGTAAAACTGTGGCTATCCCAACGTCAATGTATGCCAGTGGATCATGGACCCTTGGTAAAAAAGGAAGAAATTAAAATTCAAGCGGCTGGAATGATATTTTTAAGAAGAACGCAAGGATATTATCTCGTGGGTAACACGAGGAATGAAGATATTAGACAAGAACTAAACATCTAATCTTTGCACAAAAAGATTAAAGACAATAAGCGGAGATGGTACCGATACTTGGACCGCATGTTAATAGCCGATTACCAGTGGCAGACGTGAAATTTGAACCTAATGGGAAAATGGATGTTGGTAAACCGAGGAGAATATGGGCTACCGTACAGGTCAAATAGGGCCTAATCTGTGACGTGAAGAAGAAGAAGAAGAAGAAAAAGAAGAAGAAGAAGGAGGAGGAGGAGGAGGAGGAGGAGGAGGAGGAGAAGAAGAAGAAGAATTTATTATTATAAAGAATATTTAATTATACATGATTCGTGGTTAAATTTTATAACAAAGTGTTTCGATCGTTATCTATTTGTGTTCATCTTCAGGTATCAAAAAATTTAACCTACTTCGGCTGAAAATAAAGTACGTACGAGCTTTACGTATACTGAAGCAAATAATCGAATAGCAAGTACTCGAGGGATAGGATGTCTTCCTTTTTCCATTCTAATTTCTTAATTTTGGGTGGCTTAGAGTGCTCACTCATGCCGATAGGTGAGCACTGGAAATACTAAGAAACGTTCAGTATCAGAATAACTGATACAAAGCCACCAAATCCTATCTCAGAAAGAGAAGGGTGAAGGCGAATCTCGGCTAAGGTATTGTAATTCTGACAGAAGAGTCTCTGGCCTTCCTGATAGGGGACTGTGCAACAGGCTAGTAACCTGTTCATGTCAATATAATATTTGTAGTACCCAAAGCAGCCTCGGAGTAAGGTTTGGACCCTGTGGCAGCAGGACCGTGGCAAAGTATAAGGATTTGAACTATAAAACCATTGGTAGAAGAGACGTGGGTCGTCCGAGCATGAGACGGGTGCCGGAACGGGTTTCCTTGAGACGGGTGCAGGAATCCTTGAAATAGAGAATAATAATAATAATAATAATAATAATAATAATAATAATAATAATAATAATAATAATAATAATAAGAAGAAGAAGAAGAAGAAGAAGAAGAAGAAGAAGAAGAAAATTTTGCGATTTTTTTTAAATCCTAGTTTTCAGGTCGTTAAGCGTACACATGCCAAACTATTGATTTAATGCTTTTGATTTCACATTCGTTAACTGCAGTTAACTCGCATAACTCCAACCGGAATACATAGAAGAATCCGCAGTCATATATGTGTTGTTCGTTCCAGGTAAAGCAAAACTTGCGGTATTACAGACCACCCATTTAGTCCGTTTAATTTCATGCTTATTGTTACGGGCAATATTAACCGCCGCGGTGTAGTTATTGATCCTGTGTGTGCTGTATTCGTATGGTTATTGGTTTATTACATTATTCAACTACTTGCGGTCGCAGTATTGTAACTACCCGACAGTACGCAAACTACAAAGGTGATTCAAAACGTTGCGGGGAAACCTTTTCAAATAAGCTGTATTGCACTGAAAACAGTACCATGGCACGTACAGGATTACGTGCACCTTGTATAGGACTATATAAAATATAGAAGAAACATACGAAAAAAATTGTAACATGCTAACAACGTTAATATAAGATAACATTGCTAAGAATTTACCTAAATAAAAACTCGATATAAAATTCTGTAAAAAATTTTTACATAATTTCTAACGCTGGCATGAGCATTCAATTTTAAGACTTGAACAACTCTATTAAAAAAAAATAATATAAGCCCAGTGAGAACGATTTATTATAATGGCTATTAAAAACTGTGTCGTAAAACGAATATCAAAGAAATTTATTAATTCACGTTTGTTTTAAGCGCACTTTGGTTATGTGTGTTTATCGTACAGGACAAATAAATTACAGTTATTTTTATTTTTATCGCTTCTGTGTACTGAGCTCCAGTGACCTACAAAACGTTTTTAGGACAGTAACTGCCATTTGTTTAGATTTTTATTGCTACACAGTTATTAAAAGGAGTCTATTTACGGCCCTCGGATATATAATAATGAATTGTTATTCTTTTCCTATGTGTGTGTTTGAACGTGTGTGCGTAGGGCGGTGAGACCACAGACTGGGCTAAAGGTTTTAATTTTGTGATAACCGAGTGGTACTGAAAACGTCTTCTTTGTTGTCTCTCTCTTTCCCATTTTTACCTTACAGCAGTGTTGTCCAACCTTTACGGAAGCCGTGTTATGATTCTGCCACCGGCACACTCCAACTGCTACAACTGCTACTACTGCTGCTGCTGCTGCTTCTGTCACTTCTGCTACTACTACTGCTACTACTACTACTACTACTACTTCTATTACTACTACTGCTGCTGCTGCTGCCGCCACTTCTACTACTACTACTACTACCACTACTACTACTACTACTACTACTACTACTTCTCCGAGATGGTTCTGGGTGGGAATGAGATTTACTTCGGGCGGGGAGGATGAGACAAGCTTGAAGGTTGGACCTCCATTTCCGTCAGGAAAGATGAGCAATACAGGATTCTTCCCATAAAGTACATTTATGAATATATTTTGTGAATCCATTGGGTCTCAATACTTCAATGTAAAACCAACGTAAAATATAGGGTTAAAAATATGGAAAGAGCTCACTTCAAAATATTCAACCATGATTAAATGGTATTATATCTCATGTCGATAGGGAATCACTTTAATTCTAAATTTGTATCCTTAATAAACCTTGTAAAAATTAGTTTTTTTTTTAAAATAAAGATTGAAACGTCCACCAAAATTTTTTTTACAGTTTTTTTTTGGGGGGGGCGTTACTTAATTCTTCAAAACTAGACGCGTGGCCTAGATGGAAAAAGGTGCGCTGAGCCCATCGTAGCAGGACTTGCAATAAAACACTTGTTTAACAGCAACAACATTTTTATTAGTGCCTTCGTTATTTCCCGTTATGTTTCTTTCATAAACATAAAAAATTTTTAAGGTTATAGTTTTCAAGCTACTTCAATTATTCTCATTTCATAGACACCAGTATATTGTTAACTTGTACTAATAACATCTGCTAATATAATTAACAAATACATTATTAAAACTGTATAACAAGCAGACACAAATTCTTTTCATTTTGCAATCGCTAGAAATTTTCAATTTGCACTAACAACATTTGACAATTTAATCAGCAATGAAATTACTAAAGCTATATAACAAGGAGGTACAAGTTGTTCATTATATAAATGGAAAAATTTTCAAGTATAGTTTTTTGAGTAATTTCCAAGTTACTTTCATTTATCGACATTAAATATTTGCAAGTAATAATAACATGTAACAATATGATCAACCACTGTAATTAGTGCAATCCAGACATTAAATTTTTCGAGTTATAGATTCTAAGTTATTTTCAAGTTATAGCTTTAAATGTAGTTTCAATTTATTTTCATTTCGTGAATACAAGAAATTTTCAATCTATACTAATGACATCTAATAATATGGTTAACCAATGAAATTACGAAAGTTACATAACAGGTAGATAAAGTTGTTCATTGTATAGATACTAAAATTTTTTAAGTAGAGTTTTTTAAGTTATTTTCAATTGCGTTCATTTTTTAGATATTAACATTTTTAAGTTGTAACAATAATAACATTTAACAACACAAATAACAATTAAATTACTAAAAATGTATTATAAGCAGATTCCCAATAATAATAAACACAATAATCGCATCAAGCACCATGTCTGCACAGGACCTGTTGTGAGCAATCTTAACCCTTAAATGCACGAGTTTACTCTTGCTAAGCGAGCCTTTCGTTTGTAGCTTACAAATGGTGGAGTGCTGTGTGTGTGTGTGTGTGTGTGTGTGTGTGTGTGGTTAAATGAAAAGAATCCTCCCACCTGCTCTTTGCTGACACATATGGTAGAACTTGCTGGAGGAGAGTGACGGTGATGAACGAAAGGGCGAGCTTCCCCGGGTAGTGTAATTCCTTCTCTGCAGAGGTTCCGTTGGGCCTAGGTTGGTCTGACGGCGTCGGGCGTCCTTGTTGCTCCGCTCTGCGGATGGGGATAGATGTAATTTCCCAATCCTGGTAACCCCTTTTACCTCCCGACAATGCGGGGACCCTGGAAAAATTCCATTTGTAAATTGCAGTCAAAGAAAAAAAGGAACACCTTAACCCCAAATCTTTCTCGCCCCGTAACACAGATCACACACACACTATAATAATTTCATTCCCACTACTGCTTGTCATTAGTAACAGCAAGGCTCACATTTTCAAACTATTTAAACCAACTATTAAATTTCAGTTCAGTTATAATTATATTATAACAACTCATCCAATTCATCTGCCTTTAAATATTCATTGCTTTTACATTTAGTTTTAAATTTACATTTAATCAGACGGCCACGTGCTCTCGGCCATACCAGAATTAACATGGCAAGTCGAGTCACACACACACTATTATCATCGTAATACACACGCCAGCCCTTATTAAATTGACATTACTAATATTACTGCATCAATATTCTGGCTCACCTGAAGCACTTTATAAGTAACGAATGCATTCTAAAGATGACTAACAATGCCCGCTGCCAAACGAACCGCCCTGCCGGAGTGTTGCAAATGGATGAACAAACGTATTAAGCCTGTCAAGGAGTGTACCTACAGCAAACTTGCAGCGGAGTGTATAGAGTTAGAAAACAGCTGATGCGCCGCCGGCTTGATGTCGCTGTCGTGTACCGTAGCGGTATATAGGTCAAGGCCGATACATAGCAGAGCTCGACCGCACAACCTTTTGTGCTGATATTCGGCCGGCATTGTCGGCGCGAAATATGGCCGAGGTATTTAAATCAAATATTTGCCTAGGCACAAGATATTTTAGAAAACATTTTTTAATACACCACGCACTTTAATTTAAGTATGTTGAGCCAAGACGTTTTAAGCAACTTATGTCTATATTAAACTACGTTATTTTTTCTATAAAATCCATCAATAAGATTTTCTCATTTTTCTTAATTAATGTCAAGAAACAACTAGTTTCCCTATGCAAACAACGGCTCAAGCCATAGAGATATTGAACTAGGCGAGTTGTGACATAGGCAAAACTGTAAGGAGAAAAGTCTTAGGTAAATTATTAGGCTCTGCCTTTGTTTTATGGTGCGTGCATAATTTTTTAAAGCCGCAAATACGTTATTTATCAAACTCTGAGTGACTGTTGTTACTAGGCTAATAAAACTCTATTTTATTCATTTACAAATATTGTAATTAGATTTATTTTTAAACCGGTTTTTAATCATTTTGATAATATTGACACCGGGCGTGTGAACTCACGACAAAAATACAAATAATTTTGCTAAACTGTGTGAATTTTATTCAGTGTTTTAAACTAGATACGAAAATACTCATAACCCTAGCATCTGCGAAAAATGAAACAGACAGAAAGGGATAGATAGGCGGCAGAGTGAGATGGATATAGGTGAGGGGGAGAGAGAGAGGGACCATGTGTGCAATGAATGACAGAAAATGAGAGAGTCAGTGGTAGACAAAGAGTGTGAATGAGAATGTTAAAATTGAAACCATTTTACCGCGAGACTCATAGATTAATTTCGAAGCGCGGTATATAAATGTCACAACTGGATAAAAACACACACACAAAGTAGAGAATCGTGTATCGGTGCAGGTCAGATTTAACTAATCTGTCACTGTACAGCGTACTGTATGTACCATCAAGCGTAACGACCATCATATCAAAACAACACAAACGTTTCAAAGCTTACTGCACAGCCATGAGTGGGGTGGTTGTGTGCCGCCATTTCGCACTGAAGTATATGTCATTCGAACTACTCTCAGCTTTTAACGTACATAAAATATACAAAACCTTTTATAAACTGTGTTAATAACTTTTTGAAATATATCACTACTGACACGGATCACTAATTTTTTATTGGTAAAAAATATCAAGCTTTTACCTTATAGCCTAAACCACTTTTCGCTTCGTTTGAGTTTCGTCACAGACTCCGCTAGGAGCGCTGTCCATCTTGTTCTTGGTGTAAAAAAGGATGTTCTTGTTAGCCTAGAAGAACTATGTTCAATAAAATTTGGAAGCTCATTGTATAGATCTAGTACGACGACGAAAAGAAGATCGATTTTTTATCAAGTTCTCTCCGGTTTGAGTACGATGTGTACTGAATGCATTAATTAAAGAAATGTGTTTGTTTACAGTACTGAGATATTTAAACATTGTTTCTAGTATATATTTTAATAAAAAAAGTGTTTTTAGATTATAATTAGATAAGTTTGTGTCATTTCTTTTAAAATAAAATCATTTTCAACTTTTTTTTAGAAACATTTGTGTTAATTTTTGTAAGTGATTGCTGAAGGTCAGATTTTTCTCAAGAACAGCCAGGAAAGTGACTTACTTATTGATAACTAGAATAAAATTAATCTCTATTTATAAAAAATAGATATTGAACATTTTTTAATGCCAAATTTAATATTAGTGACATTTTATTGTGTGTGAACAATTTTTATTTAATGTGTTGTAGTAGACTGTGTTGTTAATTACCAACTGTTTAACTGTAAAAATTAAAGCTGGTGATTAGTGACTTAATTGGTGTCTTGTACTTTTTTTTCCACTGTACCTACGACGATCAAGTAGACCGTCGTAACAGTGGTGTCAGAACTGGGATAGAACGGTTAACAGTGGACATTTTGTACAATATGAGTGTAATTCGTAATTAATCGGAAAACAATGGATGCCAGTCAGACGATGGAAAATTTCCAGGCGCTGTTTTTGCAGACAGAGGAACGACGACGACAGGATGCAGAGAAAGCGGAAGAGAGACAGAAAATCCTCCTGATGGAAGCAGAGGAAAGACGCAGACAGGAGGCGGAAGAAGCAGAAAGACGACAAAAATAAGAACGAAGACAGGAAAGAGAACAGGCTGAGGAACGTCAGAAGCACTAATTCTAGAAACAGAAGAAAGACAAAAAGATAAACGTAAGCAGTAGGCAGAGGAATGTAAACGTGAAGCAGGCGACATCAAAGCTTTAATTCATGAGCAAAAGCAGATGCAAGAACATACTACCGCAGAATTGGGTCTTCTACGTGGTGACGTAGGTGAATTACGAAGTGAGCTCAATAATCAGATTACCAGAATATCTGACGTAGAAGAATCCATGTCAAATAAAATAGCTGAAGTAGAAAAATCTGTCTTGACTGTGGAAGAAGCTATGTTAACAAATATATCTGGAGTAGAAAACTCAATGGCAAACATAAGAAAACAAATTAAAATTGAAGTTGAGCAGTGCTTGAAGATACAACCAAAACAACTTTGTGAACAGACTGTACCAATGGTAAAGACAGAGAAAGACACAGAAAATAAGTCAGTAGAGAAGGTCACCTCGCCTGCGGTTGGGGCAGTTTATGTCAAGGCCCCAACCTTTGATGGAAGCACACACTGGGCGACGTACTTACGCCAATTCGAAGCTGCTGCATGCGCAAATAATTGGACGGAGAAAGACAAGGCAGTTTCACTCGTTCTCTCATTAAAAGGAGCCGCGGCAGAACTACTACAGAAAGTGCCACCTGACAGCCAAAACACCTATGCCGAATTGATAAAAGCTCTGGAATTACGGTATGGTGACAAACATTTGCGAGAGGTGTACTACGCTCAGTTGAGAACAAGACGACAACGTTCCGGGGAGAGTCTTCAAGAGTTTGAAGCAAGTATCGACAGATTGATTAGATTGGCCTATCCTGAAGCACCAAAAGACTTCCGAATAAGGTTTGCGGTGCAGACATTTATTGATGGCATCGGAGATTGTGAACTTCAGCAAGTGTTACGAATGGCAAGACACCAAAATAGCTCAGAAGCTCTTGTTCACGCTCTACAGTTTGAAGTTGCCAAGGCAGCGTCCCGCTACATTAATGGGTTTGTGCCATCACATTCCAGTCAGAAGATCCCTGTATCACATTGCCGTTACGATGGGCGCAGAAAAACAATGTTGTCGGACAAACAATTCAAAAGTTCAAGAGAGTCGCAACGATTTGAAAAAGACAGAAGACCGAAATGTTACAACTGTGGAAAACGTGGTCATCTACAGGTAGACTGTTGGGAGAAGAAAATACCGAGAGAAGAGAGTGATCTCTTCAATTGGAGAAGTAAAGCCCCAGAACAGCACACAGTTTCCACGCTACATAAGACCAGTGGAAACTTGATCGTTAATGGATTTTCGGAAGGTCAACATCATTTACAGTTGACACGAGCGCAACAGTGTCCATTGTGCGCCCTGACTTAGTCAGCAACCGCCAGCCTCTAATTAGCTCTTGTACAATACATACTGTGACTGGAAGCCCCGTCACGGTGCTAGGAAATGTAGACGTACGTGCACGCCAAACTCTTCTCGAGTTTAGCCACCAAATGATCGTTGCAGACATTGTCGATGAAGTGATTCTTGGCACGGACATTATGAATGCCTACGGATTCATTGTGGACTTAAGAGAGAATGTCCTGAAGGTTAGTCAAGAGAAGATAAAGGCTTTGCATGGCTGAAATGACAGGGTCTACCAACCATTCGATTAAGCAAGTGGCATTAGTCGAAGAAAAAGTCAACAGGTCTGGGCAAGAGGAACCCTCCCAATTGCAAGCGGAAATGGAGGAAAAACTAGCAGAAGAAATACAATTAAGTGTAACGACAAAAGAAGTGATTGGAAAGCCAACTATGGGTGTCGAGACAAAACTCTTGCTTGTTCCTGAGCTGATAGAAGCGCCCGAGGTCAAAGTGGCTGAAGATGAGGTTACGAAAGAGGTTGTTGACGAGAAGCAAGCAAACTTGGATCAGCCAGTGGTGTTAAGGTCATCAGTACATGGCACAACGTGAGTGATTCCAACAAACCTAATGGTTGAGCCGAAGACTCGCATTCCTGGGAACGTGAAGTTCGGATCACACGAGACTGAATTCAAAGAACGGGAGAATTATCTTTCACAAGGACGTCCACCTAGATCGCCTGGTTGAGTATTACTTCAGAGACGGTTTGCCAGTTCGGGACGAACAGGCTTAAGGAGGGGACAGTGTTACGACATCACAGAACAATCTACGTGCTTGTCGACGCATTTTCGAGAGGTTTCTCGAAGGCGCCAGCCGCTCGGACTGTGTCAAGGCCGCAGTTAATTACGTAGTTCACACGAGCGCTAAGACACAATTAGGAACATTCTGGTCGGTGAACGCAGGTATAAATACATGGCGGCAGCGGCCTTAAGTTTCAGTAAAGTGGCGAGATATTTACAGAGCGGTTCGAGTTATTACTGTGTACGTTCAAGTAGTTATTAGTGAAGTGTTGCGTTGTATAATCGGGCGGTATAATTGTAATACAATTGTGTTTAATATTAGTGACATTTTATTGCGTAACGAGCGAAGCAAGTTCTCAGTTTAAAGTCGATCGTGTGGCTTTTGCCTCTCTGTCTATCTGTCTGTTTGGGGGATGTTTCACAATAACTGTTGAACGCGTCAACGGACTTTTGTAAAGCTTTGGCCATGCGTGTTCAAATTTTGCCCTACAGAAACTTGTTATTTTTGACTCTGATTGTTGCAAAAATAGGTGACTGGGAGGCAAATATGTGAAGAGTTCAAAACCGTAAAAAATCACAAAACCCCATGTAGGGTATCGAAATTATAGAGAAGATTAATCGCAATTTAAATATAAAGTCCATTTTTGAAAATTGCACAATTTTTGGACGTCAGAATCCAAAAACTGGGTGAAAAGTTTCATAAGTCGAACAATTTCACGTGAGTATCAGATGGAAGGGAATGTTAACTTAAGTCTGATTGCAGTGTTAAGTTTTAAAAACTTCAAAGTTTTAGAACCCTAGAGCCCAAAAATGAGATAGAAAATTTCGAAAATCGTGAAAAATTCAACAGGGTGTCAGATTAAACAGAATTTTAATCCAAATTAAAACTTATTGGAGATAGTGTTGTCCACAGTTGTTATATTACTAAATATATAGTACAGTATGAGGGATTTTTGAAAATTTTCAGTATTTAAAAATTACTTAACATCGAAATTTATGTAATAATAAATTATGTTGTTCAAAATAGTGAGGCAATACTGCACCTCAGGGAGTTTAATAGGTAGTCCTACATCAAAAAATTGTATATTTCATTAAAACTTACTTCTTTCGTGTCTTTAGAACCTAACCTCTATCTTTGCTATCATTTCTTTTGGGAAAGATCATCTCACTCCACGTCGTTTCAGTTAACGTCATGAATTTGAAAAATTTAAACTCAAAAGTATGTGTGCGCTTGTGCATTTGTGGTCGCGCGAGCGTGGTTACGACAACAATCGCACGGATCGTGACCTCACAACAGTGAGAAGAATTAAAAAGAATAGAAGAAATAGCAAAAATAATAATAATAAACCGGGGATAGTAGAGAAAATTGTAAAAAGAATAGAAGGAAATACAGTAGTAGACAAGAAGAGAAGAAAGAAAAGAAATACATAGCATCAATAACGTATCTGGGATTTCAAACGAGGAACATAATCAAGTGCTTTGAAAAACACAATATAGATGTAGCGGTAAAAAAGACAAAGACAGTTTTTGATTATATAAAGAATAGTAGTACTGAAATAACGCCTGAATTACAGAAAAGCGGTGTTTATAAGTTGAACTGTAAACAGTGTGATAAGGTTTACCTGGGTGAAACAGGACGTAAGTTCGAAATTATATTGAGAGAGCATGCGAGAGGAGAAGGAGACAGAACTACGAATTCGCTCTATGCGAGACATTTTAATGAAACAGGGCATAGGTTTTTAGACCCAACAGAGAACGTCGAAATAGTAAGGTTAGAGAATAACATAAGTAAACGCAAATTGTATGAAGAATTAGAAATATATTAGAAGTAAGGAAAAAGAATAGTAATGCGCTGATGAACATAAAGACTGAATTTAGTAATGAGGATATATTTTACTATATTTTGAAAGAGTAGTGTATAAAAGGTGTAATACGGTTACAGGATATGTTCAGAAGGTAGAAAGCTGTAGGAGATTTCTAGAGGATAATGTATATGACGAGGTCAGGTTGACTGAGTAAGGGGCAGGGATAGCAAGGACTGGGCGGTAAGTACTGCCTCCTATTGGTTGAATGTAACCGGTGATGCGTGGGAGGGTAAGTATATATATAAGGGAAGTACGTATTTTAATGTTGTTGTAGGAAGAACTTGATAATGGTTGCGAAACCGAAAGGCCTCGTTCCAGGAAAAAGTGTATATAGCAGGGAAGCAACAAAATTTTACAAAGTTAAATTCATTCAATTCCATATAATTACTTTAAAAATATAAAAAATAACTAAAAGAAGATGAGTAAGGAAAGAAGGAAACAAAACAAAGATAAAAAAGAAAATTTTTTTAAAACTATGACATTTTAGGAACACACATTAATTTGATTTAAATCCGTTAATTACAGTCACTTTGTAGTTTGATTACCTGCTATATTGATGGCAGAGATAGACAGACATACATACATGAAGATTAATATGTAGATAGAGAGATTGAATGTGCGAATGAGAGGGAGGAGTGTGTACAGCAAACAGATTGACATAATTAGAACAGTTCTGAGCAGAAAACTGCACTACGGTGTCACAATTGAGAGACATACAAACGCTTTCTCATACAAACGCTTGACACTCAATTCCACGGCTGGGTGTAACAGCTCCAGTACAACACACTAGATGTTTCAATAACGTCAAATTGACAGTTTAATTTAGTTTTCAATTCCCGCGTTATTCTTTTAAACCAGTTTAATTGTAGCTGTTCTGGAACCTTGCAATACACGCGCCCTACAGTTTCTGTACTTGTATACAAAATTTCTCACTGTTACGTTAGAATTATTTCCAAACTAATTGTTTCCTTTAGGAAGGGAAGGTCATGTGTGGATGCCATTTCCACGTTGAAAAGAACAATTGAAGGAAGATTGGAGTTTAACTATGAAACACACTTGGCCTTTTCAGATTTGACAAAAGCCTTTGACAATGTCAAAAGGACATTATTACGGCGAATCCTTGGCAGAAGAGATTACTGTATACATCTTATAGAAATTATAAAGAGCCTCCATGTAGAAACCAATGTACGACTGGTTATAGGAGGAAGGGTGACTGAGGAAGTTCCCACTAATAAGGGGTTGAGACAAAAGTTTAAAACGTTTCCATGTTTATAGACGAAGTTTAGTTTGGCCCAGGAGTTTTTCTGAAAGGAATCTTCTTAAACTCCATTTCCTGCGCAGATAATATGATAATAATTCAGGACACAAGGATAAACTACAAAAACCAATGAGCATACTAAATCGAAAAGCAGATAAATATGGCTTTCAAATATCAGCGGACAAATCTAAAAGAATGACATTCAGAGGAAAGTAACAGGTAAGAAATAAGATAATTATAGATGGAAAGATTTTGGAACAAGTCCAGCATTCCTGTTACTTGGGATGTTACGTTACATATGGGACAGAAGTTGATGTGGATGAAAAATTGAACAAATTTAGAAATATATGTTGAACAATTCACAGATACCTTAAAAATAAGACAAAACAGGAAACAACGAAAAGGTTTTTTTAACACTGTAACCTTACCAGTTGTTTTTGGATGAAGATGAAGAGTTATGACAGAAAAAGACAAAGCAAAGATTCAGTCACCAGAGATGAAATTTATGAGGAGTACTCTGTGGTGTACCATTCTCGATGGATTCTTGGTGGTGTGAATATAAGGACAGAACTGGGAGTTAGCCCAATGTTCGATCAGCTAAGGAGCAACGAACGAAGGTGGTGTGAACATTTGGAAAGAATGGCGGGTGATAGGATTCCAGTGCTAGCGATGGAATGTAGAACGATGGGGAAGAGAATCGTAGGACGGCCGAGAGCAAAGTGGGTCCCGGAACAGGTTCAGATAGAGCCTAATCCTTGAGGTTGATGATATGATGAACAATATTGTTTCCTTTTAAAGTACAAAGTTAAACCTGTAAGTGAAAAATGTTCGTATAATGCAAGCTTTACAGGCTTATATCTACATCGTCAGGTAATGATTTGATGTTATAAGTAGCACTACGACGATGTGTCATAAAGTATTGAGTAATAAAACAATAATAATTATTTTTATGATATCACAGTATACCGGGCTGTTAGGCCGTAGTCCAGATTGTGTCTGTTATTCCGTACCCATGATGCACATCATCGGATGACAGCGCGGGAAGATAGATCACAACACTTGCGAACGAATAGGAACGGTCGCGAGAGAACACAGATTACAAACACCCGTGAACGAACACAAGCAAAGACTGTTCTGTCCCATTGATGCACTTGTATCTACAGCCTTTTTTAAAGTGGTGGTTGGTTACTTTTTATAAACTAAAGTTGACATTTTTAACTGTTTCGATATTGTCAAAAACCAATTTTGAAGTGGAAGACGTGCAAAGCAATTTGCACTACTGATATTTCTCTCTTCGTGTAATGGGTTAATCAAGAGTTCATTTTTAATTGACTTTTAAACGCGGCAGCAAATTGAAAATTCTGACAATCAATGTTGTAACTGTGGGGGGGGGGGTCAGGAAGATCAATCCCCCCAAACGTATTGTTACACCGTTACAGAAAGTTCTACATGTTTCTCGGCTACCCCAGCAGAGCCCAGCTGTAATGTTTGTATAAGTACGTATTGCTATTTTGAGAAGAAAGACAATTACGTGATACTTAACATGCGTCAACAATCGAGGCTGTTTCAGACTTCACCGGTCACGCACTGTGTTCAAGGCCGCAATCAGTTACGCTCTAGTGTTTTGAATAGTGTTGACGCGTATTATGGATTATTCTGGAATACTTGCGCTTGCGCTTAGAGTCAGTCTTTTCGTCGGCGATTACTCAGTTGAGTTCCAGTGGCGATTTATTCCAGTGAGGTTCGAAGTATTGTGGCGAAGTGTTGTGTTTTATAATTGTGCGGGACTCTATTAGCTGACATTATTATAGCGTGTGAATAATTTTAACTTTGATTACTGTACAAGTTGATTATAAACTTGTTAAGTGTGATAATTAAAGCTGGTTTTTAGTGACTTCATTGTTGTCTTGTATTTTGTTTTACACTGTACCATACGGCGATCAGTATTGAACAGTAACAGGCAACTTGGATGCACTCGAACTTATGCTGTTTCTGAATACATCCGGCATCCCAAGGTCATGGCATGCAGCTCTCTGCCCCCCCCCCACCAACCAACCAAGCTACATTCTTTACACAGTCCTTTCGACAGATGTTGGGAGAGGCGGTGTGAGAAAATTGGAGAAGCTGCGCTTGGCTTTGAAGTGCCGGTTGAATCCAATTTAAAAATAAAAGAAAAATAAAGGAAATAAAACATGACAGAGATGAAGAAAAATAGTTTTAAAAACAAGGAAACCTAGAACCACATCGGTTAATTATAGTCACTTTGTAGATAAATAGTCTGATAACCTCTGAAAGCAGAGATGGAAATATACATTTGTAGGTACACACACAGATAGAGAAATAGAATGTGCGAATGAGAGGGAGGAGTGTGTACAGCAAACAGATTGACATAATTACAACAGTTTTGAGCAGAAAACTGCACTACGTCGGCACAATTGAGAGACATACGTTTTCTCTGACAAACGCTTGACACTTCAATTCCGCAGCTGGTTGTAATAGCTTCTCTCCAGTACAGAAATGTGCATGTTTCAATAACGTCGCATTGACAGTTTAATTTAGTTTTCAATTTTCGCCTAATCCTTTTAAACCAATTTAATTGTAGCTGTTCTGGAGTCTTGTAATACATGCGTATTAATGTTAATAAATTGTAATCCGTTATTTGAAAGTTTCTCATAGCTAAGCTAGAATTACCGCCACACCAATTATTTTTACTTCTAAATGTATAAAATTGTACATGTAAGTATAAAATCTTTAAATAACGCAAGCTTTGCAGATTTATACCTATATTGTCAGACAATCATTTAACTCCTTGATGTTACGAATAGCGCTGCGACGGTGAGTCACAAAGTGAAGAGAAATTACAAAAAATAAAATACTTATTTTTCTTTGCAAATACGTAAATGAAACTTGAGTTACGCGTATTGTTTTACATAATCCTACGTGCATTTGAATCCCACCTTGTAACGAACTTTTGAACTCCTTCCTACAAGAAACATTCGGGCCGTGAGAAACACCGTTTCTACGACTCGATCCGAACAAACGTGTTTTCTAGTCACTTGTTATTTCATTTGCCCAGAAAAACTGTAAATGACTTTGGGAGTCAGGTCAGGAGTGGTTCACCAACGCGAACCTACATCCTGGAGAGAGAAAACGAGAAACGAAGCCGGACGGATTAATCGATTACGACCAAAGGCAAACGGATAAAGAATAAAGTTTTGCGTATCTGTACGTGGAATGTCCTGTCTCTGTTTAAGCCAAGAGCTCTTAACATGTTGCTTGATCAGTTACAAAAAAATATCATGCAGATAGTAAAGCTCTCCAATAGACCAGCTGGGTAGTAAATGGAGTTTTACAGAAGAAAAACCTATTAGGGAAGTGGAGAGTGAAGAAAAAGGTACAACAGAGAGAGCTCTATGAGT
Organism: Magicicada septendecula; assembly: GCA_034769895.1. Classification (NCBI taxonomy): domain Eukaryota; kingdom Metazoa; phylum Arthropoda; class Insecta; order Hemiptera; family Cicadidae; genus Magicicada; species Magicicada septendecula. Next base: position 584,689,914 of record CM068369.1, read on the forward strand.
TACATAGATCGCCTGATATTGTAACATCAATTAGGATAACTAGGCTGAGATGGGCAGGACATGTACAGAGAATGCATGAAGAGGATGTTCTTAAGAGGGTTATGAAATGTACACTAGAAGGAAAGAGAGGACGTAGAAGATCCAGATTACGATGTATTGATGGAATCATAGAAGACGTGAAAGTACTTGTAGTGAAAAATTGGTGGACATTGGCTAAGGATAGTTGTGTCTGGAGGAAAATCCTGAGGGAAGTTGAGGGCCACGGTGGGCTGTAGAACTACTGATGATGATGCTGATGCTGATGTTAAAAAAGGCTACTTTATAAGAACAACATAACGTTCTAAAGGTTGTAACAGTAAATTACACTGTAACTCCAATCACATTTAATCAGCCAGTATGCGTACATATCAACAGTAATGGACAGGCGGGTGTTATAGCTGTTTATGATTGGCAGAAATTGTAGCCTGTGTGTGTGTTTTAATTTGAATATATCGTCAGATTTTGTAAAGTGCCGTAGTACATATATACATATATTTTAAAATATATATTTCTATGCAGACGAGACCAAGTGATGAATATGTTCCGTGCAAGATGGGTTTTAAGGAAATGTATGTATAAATATCTATCTTCACTGACATTCAGTGCGTGAATAAGTCTGCGAGAACGATTGAAGGCACCGTAAGAATAGTGAATACCGTATATCTGTGTCTGACAGTTATGTCCTATAAATCTGGCTCTGCAGTAAACCTAACTTGTTTGTCTCTCTATCGGTTCAGTGGCAACACTTGTGTCTGAACAATTCAGTACGACTGGATTGCATTGAAAACCTACTATCACAACATATAGAGACCTACAGAGACATATAGAGACTTCTAGTATGAACAGTGCACACAATGTACATTTAAGGGGCACTAAAGTAGTTGGCATTCGAGAGCTGTCACAAAGTCTTTTCAGGGTTTGCTTACTTCGAAACCTATCTTTGTTCTTCTAATTTTCGTTATCTCTTTTAAAAGAATCTCTGCTGATCAATTACAGAAACATTTCTTGAACGTAGTTTTGGTGGCACAGTGATTTTTGTTTTGTTTACTACGAGGCGTAAGTAAGGGGGTGATCAGGAGATCAGTCGCCCTCCCGAACTATTAAAAAGTTTAGAAAAATTCCACAATTATTTAACTTAGAAGCATTTTTAAGCCAGTTGCATGTGTCAACGTAAAGCATATAAATAATAGTATAAATAGAAGGCATACAATATCTGTAAATTTATTATATAAAAACCAATGTTTGAGGACTTGTTTTTTGTATTGAACACAAATCCACACAGTTACACGAACTGCCACCAAATTTTGCACAGGTAACCTTTGACAAAGCGAAAAACACTGTCTAACTTGGAATTTGATATCCTCCCCCGTTCGCACGATTTAGTCCCTTTTAATTATGCTCTTTTGTTAGCGCGTATAAAGATTTAAACAACACCATGGATACCAGAATTAATTTTCATAGTAACAAGTAAATAAACAAATGCTATTTAGCGGAATCGGAGCTGTACCTGCAGAACATTTTCGATGTTTTTAATATGCGATTATATCGATATATTACGTTGTAGAAAAGAAGAAGTGTACTAATTGTAAATTGTCCTATTTCTTAATGCAAAGCAAAAATACGTGTTGTTTTAATTTGTGAGGTTAGGCGAAAACGGGTTTTTGTTTTTAGTCTACTGCTGAAATAAATAAAAGCCATGGTTGAGGAAAACATAATGTTTAATATGTATATACAGTGCTTATAACACAGTAACACTTAAAATAAAGAACGTAACGTTTTTGAGTTAATGGATACTTGTTAAGCAATAAAATAATTTAAAATTGATACAATTCTTCTTCTTCTTCTTCATATCGTGGTATACCAGTATTATCGCATAATCAAAACATCTAAATGTAGTGTAGGTACGGTACCAATATTTCTATGATTTCTTCTTCTTCGTACAATTTCTACAATAAAACGCTTTCTTTAGTTTAAACTATTTTAATTAACAATTTTGTGGTTTCTTCATAATATAGGTTATTTCTGTAAAGACGTTTTTCTAAAAGCGTGTTTGATGATGAAATATTAACCTATGGAAATAGTGTTGGGTGTTAATATGAAGTGTTTAAATTAACCCATAATATTCACAATAAATAAAATGTTTAGGCCTAAACGACATTTACAATTTTGTATTAACGTGTAGTATAACGTTTACAGTGAATATTGAAATCAGACTGTCTGCCTTAATAAAGTGTAGGCCTATTAAAATAATATTATTCCTTTGTAAGTAACTCGTTCAGATTCCTGCAGGTCTCCTATGTAATATTTTCAAGTATATACACTGCAAGTAGTAGGTTTATTTTCACCTGAGGTATGTTTCACATAAATTATTCTGTATCTTCAGAGATTTGTTTGGATTGTAATTGAATATTTCGTTTACAGTACAGCTAATGGAAAATCTAATGATTATTCGTTAGCTGTATTGTAAGAGAAAGATTCAATTACAATCCAAACAAATCTCTGAAAATACAGAATAATTTATGTGAAACATACCTCAGGTGAAAATAAACCTACTTGCATTGTATTTATTTGAAGATATTACACAAAATAATATTAATACATTTTTCTTCTGATAAAATAAGTTAGTTTTTTGTAATGTCTGGGAATATGTAGCAGATTAGATTTAAGGTTACCATGCCAACAAATTTGTTTTGAATGCAGTTAAAACAAAAATTAAATCTTCAATTATAGCGGTTTTATAACTAAAAAGCAATGCTAAAAAATTGCCATGTTCATATAATATTATATTCGGGTTCACACACATAGTAGGCCTACGAGAAATATCGGTCATCTCTGAAGAAAAATTTTGATGTACCGTATTTAAATAAAAATACATTTAAACTGGGTTAAACAATGGTAATTTTTAAAAATAAAATAAATCCGTTTCTAGGCGATTAAACTAAATTTGTTTTCATTTTAATTTAAATCGTCGACGCGTGAAGATGTACTGTTCCTGGCTAGCAAGTATATGAACTCCATTATTTAATGTTTACGTTTCTAAAGTTTTATTATTATGATTACCGGTATCAAAAGGCAGGCAGGGCACATACACACGCACACAATCGCGTTATTTCTGGCCTAACTCACGTTTATTTGGATTTGCTTGTGTTTGCACGTATTTTAAATGAAAAGTTCCGTAATCCATACAATGACATCCACGCGTGCATGCGGAAACGGTGTCCAGCGTGGACAGAGATTTGCTTCGTGTGGATCGGTGGCCAGTGTAACTGCACGTGTATACAGTGGAACGGTTCATAGACAGACGTCGTTTCGTCTTTAGAGAGTGAACCCTCTGCAGGTGCTCAAGGTTCATGTGTGCGACTCTGGAGCGCTCCATTCTTTTCCGCGTTTATCTGTTCTGTGAAACGTACACTGTAGATTCTCAGCTTTACTCTGAGCAACGCTCCATAGTGAACGTTGACAAGTCTTTGTTCACGTTGGACCCTCACACACACAATAACCTGCTCTGATCTTTTGATGACGGTGATCATAATATTAGAACTTTGGAAACTTGAGCATTACTTAATGGAGAACAAACGTTATCTTTAACCAGCCTTTATGCACTCGTATGAGTATTATGAAAAACATTAAATAATCTTAATGAAATAAACAGCTTAATAAATGAGAATAAAATGTGTATTTATTAAAATTTTTACTATAGTTTTAATTGCGTTTAACATCTGTATATATTTTACGATAAGGTCAGTTACTGAGAGACCCAGTATTAGGACATGATACTTCGGCACTTTTGTAAGGAACAAAATGAACATTCAACAAAATATTTGTTTATACAATTTTGTAGTATAGTATAGGCCTATGTATAGTTTTGTATGCATTATAATATGTATTGGAAAACCACAAATGGTTTGATAAAATAATTTAGTAAATTAATACAATTTGTGTTTATTTATTTTAATTTTAAACGTACTTTGATTTTCAGATTGTAATGTATAACACACCACTATAATTTATAGTTAACAATTTTTTATATCTGTTACAACCTTTGTATATTTTCTATAAAAATACAACAAGAAGATTTATAAAAAATGTTTCCTGTATTAAAAACGACAATCAGGACACGTTAAGTGTCTGTTTTTAAAGTAATGAAGTTAAAGTCACAGTATGAATCTTTTTCTTAAAAATAAATTTGCTTACACACTTACTGCATACATGTATTGTATAGTCTCGTTAATGAATAAAATATTTTTCTTAATAATGACAATAATTTAGGATTTGTTAAGTAACGTGCATGTTAGCAGCATTAAAAAACAATTTTAGCGCGCGCCAGAAAACGAAAACAGAAATGATCTATCTTTATCTTTCAGACACAGTTCACCTTACAGTGTAGTCTAAGTCATGACTCCTCTAGTATAATATCTCTATGACATGCTTTCACTGCTGGATTTTATATTTAAAAAAGTAATGAAACACAAACTATGAATAACATAAAACATTCTTCGGACAACATCCTTACAATAATTTACAAAGTGGTAATAGAACTGGATTTTTCGAAAAATCTTCAGAAAGACTCGTTTTCACAACGTCTGTTAAGAATGCAAATCTAAGTTATTCGTAAGGACATGAAGCTGTATGGGAAGAGTCTTAAATTTCTCATTTGTCCTGAGAAAAATGGGCAGTCAAAACTTCAAGCTAGTCTCCTACCCATCCTGGATTTAGTCTCATCGTTCCGCCAGGAGCAACTCCAAGTTACGCGATGATATTTAAACAATTCAATACGACTGAATTAAATTGAAATCTCCTATCGCAACATATTGTTACGACGGTCACACAGATCGTCGTGGGTACAGTGGAAACAGAATAACTGACACCATTGAAGTAACTAATTACACACTTTAATTAGACGCAAACAATAGCTAGAAATCAATAAAGAAACTCTTATACAATAATTCATTCAAGTTCAGTTTGTCCAACGCACAACAATAAACGTCACCTTATTATACGCTTTCAGCTTTGTACTTCCAAAGAAGAAGGAGAAGAAAAACTTATATCCACAAAGTGACTGGAAGAGACTAATTTTACCTCTTTATCATTTTCACATGTAATGATGCATCCTCAGAAAAAGCAATACTTTTTTCTTTATATAAGAAAACGGTTTCATTATAATCTGGTAAAATGTTGTCAAGATAAAACAATGACCAGCACGAGTGTATGGTCTTCAATTCTGACGCTTGACAGTTTCTTTGTACTGAATTTTCTGACTTCTTACACCTGTAGCGTTGACAATCTGAGGTAAAACTAAACATATTTTACGTCAGGATGAGGAGTGAGTGGAGAGTGAATCAGGCAATTAATACAGGCTTGATGAGGTTACAAAGCAGGTAACAGTAAACCCTTTTTTTGTGTTGTTAAAACAAACTTTAGTTACGTATTTGTTATTCGCGGATTATAGGCTACCTGTAACCGAAACACAGAGAAAGACAAATTTGTAATTTGATTGCACACCAACAGCCACATACATACATACACACATGACTAGATTCACGTATGAGTCACATTTTGCCGATTTAAATTCGGGTTTACATTTATACGCATAATACGTACAGCCGTGGCGTAGTTATTGGTCCTGTGTGAGCTGTACGCTACACGTGGAGTTTATTGGTTTATTGCATTAACTGACCATACATATGTGCGGTCACACGGTATTATACTATAGCGGTAATTCCGGACAGAGCGAACAATCTGTTACATGGTTGACCACTGTACTATGTACCAGTAAGCTAACTGAGCTGGGAAAGTCGCTCATTATTATTGTGAACGAAATACGTTTATTGTTAGAAAAGATCAGATTAATAGACTTCATTGTTTAAAGCTGTCTGTAAAGTTTGTCAAATGTACAATTGTTAGCGATAGACGAGGAGGAGACCGTATGTCGTTACCATGGGTAATGGAGTTTTGCTGTACATTGAAGATTAAACAAAGTAAAAAAAAAAAATTATTAATAGGCAGTCATTGAGGACTGCCGACAGAAGTGAAAACTTAAAACTATGAAATAACAGTGGTTTTTTTGGATATTCAAATTAATTGTAGTATCAAAAATTAAAATTTTTTGTAAATTAAAATCTTTAACATCAGTCTGGTTTTCACGTCTATCGGCACTCCGAGCAACAATTATATAAATTTTTATATGGTTTACTTATTAATCAAAACATATGATGGGCTGCGCAAGCCCAGTACAAAATATAAATACAACTTAATTGACATAATGATTAATATACATTTATATTATTTATACATAGTATTTGTATTTACATGAATTTCAATGAACTTAATTTTCAACATTATTTTCATTGTTTGCATCATTATTATCATTCATTTCAACAATACTTAAGTTATTCGTACTATCAATCATTTCATTATATTCTAAAAAGGATACAATAGGCTTATGGTAACTGAAGTAAGAAACAAAAATGTTTGATTGGAATTTATGTAAATATCTTGTAAAAACCGCATCGATCGTCGTTTTATATTTTGTAGTGCTGAGTTTTCGATCATTGGACATAGTCAAACCTAATGCTTCATTCAAAAATTCAATTAATCGTAGATTTTTATCATCTGCAAAGTTAATATTGAAGTCTCCACTTAATATCATAGGCACATCGTCAAATTTTTCGCCAAATCTTTTTTCGAGTATTTCAGAACCTTCTTTTGTATAAATTATCAAATTTTCGAATAAAAGTTGTTGTATCTGCCTCATGGATTTTCCATAATAATAAAAAGAATGTAAAATAGATCATAAGTATTGCGTTAATTGTTAATACGGAAAGCCAAAATCGCGCTAGGGATCGAACACGCGATAGCAAATTCGGCAGTGTAAGAAACTCCAAAATAAAGTACGTAAACGATAAAAGTGTGTTAAATAGTATAAATAATAGTATTACACACAAGTATAATCTATACTTTCACTGCTGGCCACGCGCAACACGTCATACTTATAGCTACAGATATACTGTTAACATTAGCATGTCGGTGACGGCGAACTCATAAGATTTTACCCATCCAAGCCCAAAAATCCAAAAATCGCCCAACGTGCCTATAGAAGTTTTCACTTCAAAAATAAAAAAATAAAAAGCTACATAGTTTTACATAGCCAGTAGAACAGCCTTAAGAATTTCTCCAGAAAAAAAAAAACAAATTTCTCACGAACATTAAAAATGCGCCAAAATTCCTGGTAAAAGATAATGGTCGAATAGAGAGGGTTTGACAATTTAAGTATCTAGAAGAAATAATTCAAGAGAATGGCTTAGAAAAATTTGCTGTAGAAGAAAGGATTCATAAGATGGAAAGGGCATATTGTATAACTAAAGACATTTACAATAAAAAGTGCGTTTCTAAAATGCGAAAATAAGACAGTACAGTACAGTAGTGAAGCCAGAATGCCTATATGAAAGTGAATGTCTAGCACTGAATTATAATTTAGACAAACTAGAAATATTGGAAATACGAATTATTAGAGAAATATTAGGCCCACGAAAAACTTCTAAGGTTGGAAATTAAGAAGTAATGAAGAAATATATCAAAGTATAAAAAATATAACAGAAACAATGAGGAAAAGAAAACTCTTATTTATTAGACATGTATATAGAATAGACGACAATAGGTTAACAAAGCAGATCTTCAAATATCTGTTGGGAAAGAAGTCAACATCAAGTTGGATTAAAGAAGTCTAAAAGGATTTACAAAAAAATAATATAATAGGCAGAAGAAGCAATTAAAAGAGAAGTTTTTTGGGCAAAAGCGTTACAAATAGAAGGAATCCACGGTAGGAGAGAGAAAAACGCAGGTTCAAAGTGTACTGAAGACAGGAAGAAAGACACAGTGAAAAGATGAAAGAATATTGGAGACAAAGAAAAGAACAAAGAATAAAGAACTGAAATTGACATGTGGTTCTTAGATGGCCGATAAAAAAAAAAAATCTACATTTACTTTAATATTTTCAAGTATCCACAGTAAACCAATCATTACTATTATGTTTGTTATTATGAACAAAATAAATATTAAGAATCCCGGAAACTTCATTGTTTTTTTTTTAGTAATTTTGTAATCTTAATAGCGACAATCAATTTAGTGTTAGTTTGAAACTTGTGTACATTTTTTACAAATGGAAACCTGTGGGAACCATGTACATGTGGAAAACATACCTGTGTAGATTGTTGACCTATAGAAACCTGTTTACAGGTATGTATAACTGACTACAATATGTACATTTTATAGCAAACACTAACTTAACTACTTTCTTAACACGGTTCAAATTTGGAAATAACCTTCACAGGTGTTAATTTTTTTAAATCACTAAAGATACCAAGTTTACATTTTTAAGAACATTCCTCATAATCTGGTGTTCCACAAGACTTTTACAATTTTTTCAAAGCTTTTTACTTGTATTTTTGGCTCGTGATGCTCCTAAAGTCAAAAGATTTTAGTGTGAAAACTACATTAGAAGTCACGTTACAATTAATTTTAGTCTGACACCCGGCTTGGATTTTACAATTTTTTCAAAATATGAATACGTTTTCGACATCTAGTGTTTGAAAATTCTAAAGTCACCAGAATGTATAATATTCTGGTATTTTCAAAATTGAATATTGCATTCATATTTTGTATAATATTCCGTTTAATTTGACATCCCATCCGGCTTTTTGGGAGTTTTTCAAAATTTGAATAGCTTTGGTCCGTGGTGTTCCAAAACTTTGAAATTTCAAAACCTGAATACTACGTGCATGTCGGGTTAAAATTTCCTTTAATGTGGTACTCCGCATAGACCCCTTCATTGGTTTCAAATCACTGGGTAGCTAGGGATTATCCAAACAAGAAGGGACCAGGTTCATAACAACATTGAGATAGAGGAGGACACAATTGAAGTGATGGACACGTATCTCGGAGTGAATCTAGCAAAGACTGGATCAGAAGAGCCGGAGATCCAAAGACGGACCACCATGGCTAACAAGGAATACTTCGCATTGCTGCCATCATTTAGGTCTGGGGATGTGCACAGGGAAACAAAAAAGAAAATATATAGGACTGTCATCAGACCGGTGCTATGCTACGGGTGTGAGGCATGGACAATCACACAGAAAACAGTCGACACAGTCGACACCTTTGAAAGGAAAATCTTCAGACGCATTATAGGTCCAATACAAGAAAATGGCTCACGGAGACTGAGATTCAACAACGAACTGTATCAAATATATAAAGAGATACCAGTCTCAAAATTTATAAGAATAAAAAGATTGCGTTGGGCCAGACATGTTATGAGAATTGAGGATGGCAGGAACCCCAAGAGGGCTTTGCTGGGTACATGGGAGGGAAAGAGACCTAGAGGTAGACCGAGGAAGAGGTGGGAAGATGGCGTTGCAGAGGACGCGAGAGACGTGGGGATAAGAAACTGGAGGAGGGTTGCAGTGGATAGAGTGGATTGGAGGCGGAGATTGGTGGAGGCCAGGGCCCGATTTGGGCTGTAGCGCCATAGGAGTAGGAGAAGGGTTGCAGTGGATTGTAGGCGGAGATTGGTGGAGCCCAGGGCCCGGCTTGGGCTGTAGCGCCATAGGAGGAGAAGGAGGAGGGTTTCAGTGGATTGGAGGCGGAGATTGGTGGAGGCCAGGGCCCGACTTGGTCTGTAGCGCCATAGGAGGAGGAGGAGGGGTGCAATGGATAGAGTGGATTGGAGGCGGAGATTGGTGGAAGCCAGGGCCCGACTTGGGCTGTAGCGCCATAGGAGGAGGAGGAGGAGGGTTGCAGTGGATTGGAGGCGGAGATTGGTGGAGGCCAGGGCCCGACTTGGGCTGTAGCGCCATAGGAGGAGGAGGAGCTAGGGATACAATCATGTTGTTGATAAGATAACTCCTGCTCTATATTGGTCCGGTTGTATACCGGTCTCGCATGAAGCACTACCAGGGCATTGTCTTGTAATCGTGAGTACTGAATTCCCCGAAGCAGTGGAGCAGTCCAATATTTGATCACAAGGGTTATAGAAAAGCGTGTTTCCTTGGTGGCAGACGATTTATTGTAAGCGAGGGACAGGTGTTGATGGTGGTTGATAATTCGCCAGCTGTAGCCTACTCTGTGTGGTAAATGAATGCTACTTATGTGGGGGTACTGCGTACATACAGAGTCACATATAATTCTTAATTGGCGACGTACTCAATAGGAGGTTGTAAACCTTCACCCCCCCCCCCCGTAAACCATTTGGCTACATCATTGCCTGTTAAACGAGTTTTCGAAACCAGAGATCGGTATTCGAAACCGATACAGATAATCTGTACACGGAAAAATATGTTCATAAATATTATTGTCATTAATGATATAATACCCGGACATGCTGAGTACCTTTTGAAAAGTGTTAATCGAAAGAGGAAACCTGTTTAAATCATGAAGTGCAACCAGAAGATAATTCAAATAAAGAATCAGTATTCCACAACAATCACACAAGCTGACAATAGCAGTGTAGAACGATTACACCAACCCTGTGGAATTTTAGTTAAAATAAACTAGTAAGCTCCCTGAACTGCAGAACTGACTCACAATTTTGAACGAAGTAAATTTATTCTTACATAATTTTCAGTATTAGATAATTTTTCAATTAAGGCGAAACTTAACAACATTTACAATTGATTTAGTAGTGTAACATTCTTAGGACACACCATCATACAATAACAATAAAAATAAAAATATTACAATTTGAGTTACAATTCCTTTCAACCTGTTGGATTTTCACAGTTTTTTAAGATCTCTTTTTTTGGGCCTCGGGGTCCCAAAAGTTTGACTTTACCAAACATTTATATGAGTAAAACAAAATAAACGGCAATAGGTGACCTTCATCAAGACTTGATATTGGGAGAAGACATGGGGAAGATTTCATATACAGAGGAATACAAGTATTTAGGGGTGAAAATTAGGGCAAGTGGAAAGCAAGAAGCAAGATAAAGAAATACAATCCAGAATTAATTTGGGAAAGATGTCTACATTAAATTGATAAGCAAATTACAGCAGAGACTAAAACCAAAATATTTAAAACCAATTTAAAACTAAAAAATACAATGATATGGACACACAAAAAGTATGACACAGGAAAGATTATCAAGGAGAGTTATGGAATGGACCCCACCAGGAAGAAGAAAAAGAGGAAGACCACGTATCACTTGGATAGAAGAAGTTCAGCTTATATTGAGGGAACGAGAAATTGAAGAAAATCTTTGGATTGACAAGCGGCAGTGGAGAATTCTATAACTTCTGTAATCTTCGGTTCCCGAAAATGTGTAAACATTGTACAGCTGGAATAATAATTAAAATTTTCTTAAATTTGGTATTCCACATAGGATTTTGAAATTTTTTACAATTTTGACCCACACTTTTTTGACTCACCTCCCTACTTTTGAGATAATCAATCTCAAAAACAACAGGATCCTGTAGGGTAAAAGTAATGGACACACATATCCAAGTTTTACGAAAATAGGTTGATGCGTTCAAAAATCATCATGAGACATACACCAAAAAACAGACAGATAGGTAGACAGGGAGAAAGACAGACAGACAGAGAAATGCCATACGGTCAAGTCAAAACTGAGTACTCGCTTAGTTTGTTCAACTAAGAACAAAACTGAACTGAAACACGTTAGATCGGGTTATATCAATCCATTATAACAAGGGCCGATGACGCACATAGACGGTGATAACACAGGGCTACAGCGTCGCATTGCATTAATTGAAATATTAAAAGATTTATTATTCTTCACATAATTGAGAGAAAGAAATTCTGTGAATTGATAAAACGCTAATCGTAGAGAAGGGGTAATAAAGAAATATATTACTACTTTACAGCTCCAGTTGTTTAAGTGCAATTTGTTTTATTTTCATGTCTATATTATGCAACACAGAGCCATTAACTCTCCGCTTTATTGCACCCATGTACGGGAGTTTCAGTCAACTGGCAACAATTTATCGTTTTGTTATGAATGTGTCATACTTGTCAGCACTTTTCCTATTTTAGAATAATGAAAAGATAAAAATTTACGACATCGTAATAAACTGTGCCTTAGATTAGAATCAGTATATTTACGTGTCGCTGTGGTGACATGTGAGTGAGTGACTGTGTGTTTGTGCGTGTCTGTATGTATGTGTGGTGTTTGTAACCCTTATTGAACTAGAGTATCAACACTTCGGATGCATAATACACTTAAGGAACAGGGTCACAAAATACTTATGTTTTCTATAACCCCCCAAACTTTATTCTTATACAGATACGTCGTTCCCTCATCCACGAAATTGGGGTATAATATAAAGTATTGTTACGACGGTCTAACTGGTCGTCATCAGTGGCGAAGCTAGTAGTTAATGAATGAATGGGTAGGCAAAATCTTACCTTAAACTTTTTTTAAGGAATCACTAAAAGGACGGTGGCTCAGATCGGACGCTGAAGTAGAGTTTGCTGTTAGCGAATGGTTCCGCAAACAGCCGTAAGAATTTTACTAGCAGGGAATCTACAGATTAGTGCAAGAGTGGGACTCATTTCTTAATGTTAATGGAGACTTCTTTTAAAATCGTTGAATAAAAAATGCTTTACAGCTCTAAACGTGTTTCTATTGAAAAATCCTTGTATAAGTCATACACAATAATACATCTGATTGAACTTCAAATTTTTAAACTTGATTAGTTTGTATATATTATATGTTTAATGTTACAAACGATTCAAAAACAATCTTGATCATCTGTTAGTTCAGCGGAATAACCGGCACACTTTTAATAACCGCATAATATAAGCACACAAACAACACAGCGCGCTTTAACTTAACTGTCTGCACCATAGAAGTGAGACATGCCTCAACGCTCTATGTGTACAGCACGGGACAATCCCCCTCCCCCGGCACTTCCCATCATGTCCGAACATTGCTTACGTACGATGTATACAAAAAACGCCGAGGCAAGTTCACGTTGCCTCATTCGCTTTATGCCGAATCTCACCTGTCACCATCTAGCGGTCGCTCGGTAAACCACATTTCGGCTTAATAAATTCGACAGTCACAGTAACAATGTATAATCTTTACGTTACGTACTTCATACGTATTTATAATTTTTATTCTACAGAATTTTTAGGGTAGGCATTGCCTCAATTGCCTCCATGTAACTTCGCCACTGGTCGTCATATGGTACAGTGGAAAACAAAATACAAGACACCAATTAAAAATCACTAATCACCAGGTTTTATTATCACAATTAAACAGTTTGTAATCAACAAGATAGTCTCTTACAGAAAATAAAATAAAAGTTGTTCACACGCAATAAAATGTCAATTAACCTAGCACACAATTGTATTACGATTGCCCCGCACAATTATAAAACACATAACGCTTCGCCACAATACTTCGAACCGCACTGTGTAAGAATCGCAACTCAAACGGAAACTGATCGTCGCTGGGTACTTGTATTTATACCCCGCCGAAATACCAGAATATTCCATACTACGCGCCAAGAACGCTACTAGAAAACACCAGAACGTAATTGACGGCGGCCTTGCACACAGCGCGCGCTGACTGCTGAAATCTGGATCAGTCTCCGCGGACGCGTGACAAGTGTCACGTAATTGTCCTTCATCTCAAAGTAGCAGCAATATGTACGCGCACACATATTACAGCCGGATCACACTGGAATAGCCGAGAAACGCGTAGAATGTTCTGTGTAATGTCGTAACCGTATGTTATACTAGTAGGCCTAAGCTTCCTGACCTGCAAAACTCGCTGACTATTTTCAACAAAGTGCGTTCATTAATACATGTATTGCAATAATAAGATAATTTACCCGTTAACAGAAAAATTATGAAAATCGTGATTACCCAACTATTTTTGGTTAGTAAAGTAACAACTGTAGACCGATCGTACAATACATACTTAAAATTTCAAAAACAATCGGATTTGTGTTCAAATTCTCTTTAGTCTGACATCCGTCTGGATTTTTAGAATTCTTTCAAATTTTTATCCCATTTTTAGGTCCTAGGTCAAAATTTTTTGAAAATTTCAAACCTGTAAAACATACTTAGTTATTGTTTAAAATTCTTTTTAATTTGATACACCACATCAAATTTACGACTTTATAAAATTTTGACTCCACTTTTTAGGGCATGGCGTCGCAAAATTTTGAAATTTTTGAAAACAAATACTTAATTTATATTTTAAATAAAGGTTACTCGAATTTGATACCCCGCACACGTACCTTTTACTATTTATTTTTCAAAATTTGGATCCTTTCCCCTTTTTTCCTCCCAGCCCTTATTTTTTGTGGGAAACAGTCTTGAAAACAATAGGTGTCTGTAGAGTGAAATTGGGGAGTTGCGAATCAAGTTTTACTAAAATCGGTTAATGCTTTCAAAAGTTATCTCGAAACATACCTCAGATAGATAGACAGACTGACAAATATCAAACGGTCGAGTTAACACTGAGAACACGCTTCGCTCGTTCAGTGAAAAGATATTTAAAGGATTCGGAATTTTGCTCCTACCTTTACTGTACAACTGGAATCGGAAAACAATATTTTTTAACATATTTAAAAATATTCCAAATATTATAGATTAAACTTTGAAAAAGATTATGTGTTAACCGACCAAGTCAGTAAGTAGCTAGAAACTATTTTGTAAGAGAATTAAGGTATCTTACATGAAAAGCGTTTTTACTTTGTAAATTAGTTAATAATTAGTTCTTTTTACTTTCATGTCCCGTAAGGAAATGGAAGTATGGTGATCGCGAAAAAAATCGTGTTCGAGATAATGGCTGATTCTTATTGTACTACTATCAAAACAAAGAAAAATCATTTTCCGAAAAGTGTGTGTGTGTGTGTGTGAGATGTTATTGTAAGTTGCAACTTGTGCATGCAGTTGTACAAGTCTTAATGTGGATATCAAAATCTAATCGAGAGAGACAGGAAGACGGAGCACAACTCTTAGTATGAAGTGATCAGTTGTGGAGTACAACAAGGTTGCCCACATCAACTTCTCTTTTTAACTTACATAATATAGATGATGTCATACACAATTGATAGATAAACATTTCAGGAACTTTTATGATTGGTGTCTCTGCAGTTGACAAATTGTAATTTTCTGATGATCAGGCTATTCTGTCGGACTTGGAAAGCAGCTTGCAGATGACTGTACAGCCACTGGGTAAAGGATTTCGGATTACAGATTACTGCATTAAAGACCAAGGTGATGGGTTTTTATGGAGCTGACCACATACGAGCAAAAATTGTTGTAGATGGTACTGTTCTGGAGTAGGTCAGTAATTTTGAATATCTGGGCTGTAATGTGTGTTACATTACAAACAATGATGTAGTGTAGAAGCTGCACAAGTTCAACCATATGCGTGGAACATTCAGGAGAACACTAATGTTAAGAATTGTGATTGATTAATATAGATGTTAAACTAAAAATTTTGACGTGTAGATTCCTTGGTTGATTATTTTAATAATGTCGTGGAGTTAAATTGGCCGGGAACATAAAAGTAATGGTAGATAAACGGACTGTAATTTAATACATTTATTGTATGTAAATGGTACAAATTAATTTAGACTTGATGAAGGTTAGCTAAGCCTTCATGCGTCATGACGTCTGAGAAAATTACATTACAAAGAAAATTGCATTTGAGAAATGAAACGCAATTATGCGACACTTAAAGAAAACATGAAATAGTTTACGCCGAAGGCCCTAAATAATATGTCGACATGAAAATAATTAAGCCAACAGGCGAAACGCAACAAGCGTAGCTAACGTCTGTTGTATTTGAAAGCTCAGAACACTGTGTACGTCATATCTGCAGTAGCAAGCAGAATTAGATTATGAATCAGATTAGCCAACCTTCCATCAATATAATTTCCACATTACAAATACCAACGTTATTGTACATTTAAAATCAACGAGAAAAGAAACACGCCTAACATTCTAAAAAGTATGGCCTTACCAATATTTCTGTATAAGCTTCTCTATGAAATTGGACTTTAAAGAAGTCCCAGAGTAGTCGTATTCTAGCGACAAAAATGAGATTTCTCAGGCACGTAACACAATATACTCTTCAACGTAGTAAAAGAAATGTCGATGCACGTCAAGAGATGAATATTATAAATTGTCAATATCAGGTAAAATGGGTAAGATATTTTTACCGAATGGGCGACTGCTCCATCCTCAAACAACTAGTGAATTAGAAGCCAGAAGAACGGAGAGGTGTGGAGCGCCTGAAGAAGCGATAGAGCGACCAGCTCTAGTCTGTCTCCTTGGGACCGGCTCAAACCGTTTATGGTTTAATCCTTATTAAAAATGATGACGATGATAAACTTGTCCATGCACCAGATTTGAATTTCCTAATCGTGAAGTCTACGTTTATCATACTACGAACATCTTGCTGAGTTGAATGAATCTAACCTCCAAAAATCCAAACTTAATTAAAAAATAACCATTAGGAAGGTCTCTATGAAACGTGTAAATGTGTTTCGTTTCTTAAATAGCTGAATAATGATTCAGAGTGAATTTTGGTTAATAAAAATTAAGTTGACTTAATTTCAACTGTGCTAAGATTGTAACCCTTAGTATTTTCGTAACAACATTTCGCATCCACAGTAGCGAAAATTCCCACCGAACAAGTAAACTGTATTTTGAAATGTTATTTTCATGTATCACAAATAATATTTCAGGCAGCGATATGACAAACTAAAATGCAAAGGCAGCAGTGAAATATGAAATGTCATGACACATCACTGAACTACTCGTGCTCCAGTGAATAAAAACGAATCAACTTTTCAGTTATTCTACTAAAAATAAAAATGGTTTTAACATTAATTCTCTCTGCTCTCTCTCTCGCTCTCCCTCGCTTGTTTACTCTCTTTCTCTAACATCTATTTATCTATTTTACATTAATTGATCGTCTATGTTTCTCTCTGTCTTTGTATGTCTGTCTATGTGCCCCTGTCTCTCTCTCTCTCTCTCTCTCTCTCTCTCTCTCTCTCTCTCTCCTCCTCACCGATATTCCTCTCTGTTTCTCTTACTCTCGCTTGCTCTATTTGTCTCTTATTATCTGTCTATTCATCTACTTATCTGCCTACACCACATTATTTGGCCCTCTATATTTCTCTTTCCTTCCACCTGTGGGTACCCATTGAAATATCATTTTTGGCAATCTTTCATCTTCCATTCTGTGCAAATATCCGAACCAGACTAGTTGTTTTGTTTCAATTCCATCCAATATAGTGTGTGACATATTTATCATTCCCCTGATCCTCTCGTTTTTGATTCTATCTAGTCTAGATATTTCTATTCGATCTTCCAAGTGCGTTAATTTCCACGATCATTATTTTTCTTTTATCAGAGTCAGCCATATTCCAAGTCTCAGCACCATATAATATAATGCTTTTAATGGTGGTATTGTAGATGTACCACCATTTTCCATATTTTAGTATTTCCTTGTTGGATTTCGTTGTCCATGACGTGTCCGTTACTTAACTAAATATAATTATTTCACTACGACTCGGAACACAAAACGTTTTATGGGTAAAAACGTAAAAGTTTTACCTTATAACCTGAACCGTTTTTTACTTTTTAAAAGCTTCTTCAGAGGAGCTGGTAAGCCTCCGAAGAAGCTTTTTAAAAGTGAAAACCGGTCCAGGTTATAAGGTAAAACTTTTACGTTTTTACCCATAAAAAGGTTTGTGTTCCGAGTAGTAGTGAAATAATTATATTTATTTCCTTGTGTCACCAAATTCCATTTAAATTTATAATTGACATCCGACCTAGATTAATTTTGTGTCTAATTTATCTTCGATATTTCCCATTTTCACTGAAAAATTCTCGTAGACACTTTTGTAAGTCTTATAAGCTTTGATCTATTCATTATTTTTTAATTGAAAATTGCTTTGCCGACTTCCTGTGCACAGGTGGTTACGTTTATGGATAATCCCCATTTTTTATACACTTCTTTTACTTATTTATTTATTTTTGTTGTTATATACTCCAGATAATCTTTATCCTGGGCTAATAAAACTTGGTTGTCTGCAAACTGTTGCGTAACAATATACTTGTCATTCATCTACAACCCCATTCCTATACATTTTTCTCTTCCATTGATAGAGTATTTTGTCTATAGCCTTTGTCTATAGCCTACATGTATTTTAAATAATGTTTGGGATATACAGCGTACTTGTCTTAATCAGTATGTAACAGTGAAGTCACTCGAAGCATTTTGTCCAATTTTAACTAAACTTTTAACAAACTCTAAGGGAGCCCAATTTATTTGAAGACCTGTGTAGCGGTAGAGCGCAATGGAGAAAATGTTTGGAAATCGGACAGCGATGGGGGACGCTTTAAACAAACGTCTGATGATCAACTATGATGATGTTACTTTTTTCTTGCTTCTGTCTGTCTAAATATCTGTCTGTCTGTCTCTCTGTCTACACATACACACACATACACATATATGTAATTTATTTAATATTTATAATTTCTTTATCTCAAGATGTTTTTCCATTATTTGGAACGTCTTAAGAAATTATAAATATTAAATAAATAATACATGCATCAAGAAATTGACTGTAACAAAAAATGTTAATATTGCAACGTTAAAAGTATTAAAATACGAATACACTTCGGTCCATGTATCCAACGCAACTGTATAGTGTTAATCACCGGCTAGGTCGTAGGATTTTTGTGTGTTCGTTGGGTTAAGTATATGTGGTTGCACAATAAACTTATTTTTAAAAAGAGAAGTGAGACGTCGATGACATTAAATAATTAATTAAAACATTGGAAAAGAATCAATCAACGGTTTATTGAAAACTGAAAGAAAATTAATTGATTATGAAAATTTTAAAACTAAAAAATTCAGATTATTTTCTTTTATAAGGCTACACACTTAAAACATGACATATCTTTGATATTAATTTTTTATTAATTAATGTGATAAACATTAATTAAATAAATGCAAGCAAGTTCTTTTAAATTGCTTGGGTGTCTGACTTTGAACTATTATTAAAATCTGAACGTATAGCAAAACATTTACAAAAATAATATTAAATTTACCAAATCAAACTGAATGTTGACTATTAATATTTTAATAGAATATTATTTACTTTAAAAATAATAAATATTATTGTCGAAAATTATCCACAGAAGTAACATTAAATTTATTAAATCAAAATTGACTGTTTAGTATTAATATTTTAATAAAATACCTTTTAATAAAAGGTAATATTTACTAAGAATAATTATTATTTACAACGATACACCCATTGTTTTATTAAACGGAACAAAATTATTTTCAACACCAACTTACAATTACATATTTTACTCTGAATATTTTACACTATTTAGATTTACGTATTTGTATTACTTTGCTGGTTCATATTATGTTTGTTATTAGTTCTTTTTTGTTTAACACAAAATATAATTGTTCATTTGTGACCTGCGTCTTTGGTGAGTTACTGTTGCGAAGCTGGTATTCCGTGCGTGTGTACATGTGTGTGTGCGCGCGCGCGAGACTCCTGAATGTTGACAATTTTATGATGATGACGACGATCTTTCTGTAGATCGTTATCTTAATGTTGATGTGCGCTCCTCCATCAATCGTGGTGTGTTGAGGATGATGGTGATGATAAGTTGACGTAGCTGATCAAACTTACATAGTGTCCCCGTGATAAAGTTCTTAGCGTCTGTCTCTCGTCCAAAATTGCCGGACGCGTATTTATAGTAGACAGCGACTGTGACATGTCAGATGCTCTTTCCGATTTGTTCAGTTTTGTCAGTTCCTCCATACAGTAGAATCCTTTTTAACTGATCACTTTTTTGTCTGTTTTCGCGATAACGGTAAACTTGATCTTTAGGCGAGTGGTTGCATTTCACTCGTCATTTACATATAACACAATCGTTAATTACTTGTTAATTGATTGCGGTAGTAATTAACATTAATTTGTACATAACGTTTTTATTATTAATCGTTTCTGCAATAATTGTGCAGCACAATACGCGTTTAAATGTGCTTATCCTAATGGCGCTTTTGAAACTGTGGTACGATGCAAAAACATTTTTTATTTTTTATTGTATTCTTTTTTATATAGCCTAAAGGTACCAAATGATGTTATTATTTATATTCTTAAAGCGATCGATTTCGGTCATAGACCATCGTCAGGTTATATAGCACATTTGTGTTCACAATATTATAAAACACTCTTATTTATAAAAACGAATTTGTAGACATTGTTAATTTGATTAATATGTTGTTGTCTAAAGCTTCCTAAGAACTGGTTCTGTTATAGAGTGTTCATGTTTACATATTATATCAGCTGATTACTGAATGTTGATTTTGTCGTAATATTTCAAAAGTGATATGATTTTTGAAGTCTGTCATAACGTTTAATAGATTTTCATGGCCCTCTTCTTTTATATGTTTGTATATTCGGTATTGTTCATATATATTTGATCTTATTTTGTCATTGCATGTTTTCGTATAAAAAAGAATACAATAAAAAATAAAAAATTGAATTATAGGTACCATTAATAAAACAATAAGTGTAAGTTTAAAAATACATCACATTATCGTTAATGTAAAAACATATTTATTTATTTTCATTAATCATTTCAATATCTGATTTACCGACACAAATCAAAACTTTATTCGTACACAAAAACATTTCCCCTATCGCAGTATAATGAAGGTCTGTGCCAGTACACACACACACACACACACACACACACACACACACACACACACACACACACACACACACACACACACACACACACACACACACACACACACACACACACACACACACACACGATTTAATAACGTTAATCAATTTGTATGTGTTACAAGCCATAAGTTGGTTGCGTCAATTTATAACGTTAATTACCGCTCTTTTTAATTATCACTATACTAATACAACATTATCTTTACTCGGTGTTAATTAGTCACTTGTTTGTGTGTAAAATATGATGTTAACACAGTGTTAGTTAATAAATTATAGGATTTATATCCAGCAACGGTAATTAATGTTAACATGAATTCTACTGAAGCTCCAAATAATTTTATATGTTTACATATGCTTGATGATTATGCATACTATGTCATTCTGTCGAATAATGATATTTGTTCCCTATCTCAGGTACGTATTAAATAAATAAACGCATACACAAATTTCAGTATACTTGAGGCATTTATTATTTTCATACTAGTTCTTATTTAATATATTATGCTCATTCGAAATATTAAATACTCTCTACTTCAATAGCGATTCATCTTACGAGCTCTATCTCAAGGTTTTAATTTGAGTTTCAACGTCAATAGTCATTAACTTTACTAATTAGACAAAATTTATTTAAAATTGGATTCATGTTTTTCCGATATAAGAATTATCTTTACTAAGATACACATGAGTGTTTTAGCATGCCAAAGCTTTTACGTGAGTTATTTTAATAGGACAGACAGGTGTTTGTTAAGCATTAATTAATACATAAAATTTTACTTTTGGTAAGTCATTTCTTTCTACGGCGTCTGAACTGCGTAGGGTTCATCGCTCACTCCTTCGATTGATGATGTCATTCAAGGTACGTATCTCATCTCGTGGTTTATCCTTGTACACACACTTCACTTAGAATATCACACCCCGGCGTCTTCCGATATTGCAATAGAATACTGACAGGTAACCAGTTATAGTGTTAGATTTTTTGAAGTTCAATTTACGGTTTTCACAAGACTGTTATAGACACATATTGCGATCTTATTCATTTTATAAGTTATGTACTACTATATTCTTAGTTCGCACTTGTTAATCCCGATCGTATTGCATACGTTGTTGTCAACTTTGTTCTATGAAATAACGTATAAGTGACACTGCTTTACAATCAATTATACATATCGGATTTTAGTACGTTTTCAGTTAATTCGCGGACTTTCACTATCAACGAATTCTGAACTTGCGTCACGACTCCTAACTGTTAAGTTACGCTTTTAAGAAACTTATATCATACTTAGTCAACACTTCTGATCGTTACTCCGAAAATTTACTATTAGACTTCTGACTCTCTCACTCTTTCGAAAATGTATCTTAGACTCCTTGTTTGCGTTCTCGGCTTATTTTATATACTCAATCCACCGAATTCCCCCTCTAGATTCTCTTCGCCCATCGATTAATTCCCATTGGTTACCGTTTGTCTCTTCCACGGGAATACCCTCCTATTTTCCCTCACTTGATAATCTGTCAAATTCTCGTTCGTTTTCGTTCTAGCTTTCTTAGAAAGTTAATATTAAAAACCCGCCTCCGTTGAGCTCTGGCTTCTGATAGGATATTTCATTTCCTACCCCCCATCGGCTTCCTTTTTGGATACACCCTTCGTCCCTGGCGGTAGTCAGATTTCACGCATGTCAATCATCCTGACCTTTGTTCTTCTGTTCCTTTCAGACAAATTTCTCTAATTGCCACAGCTGCATCTGCTTAACCAGTACACTTAACGTCGCTATAAATTTCCCAGTCTTCCCTTGTCATGCCCCTGCTGACTTCTGCTACTCACAAGCGTGACCAAATTCTGCATTGTCTTATTCTGTCCATCTGCGTCCTTGTTAGTTCACACGCGCTTGGTGTGGTCGTTTCTAAGTAATGTCACCTCTGCTACTGTTTCTCTGTGTCTTAGCTAGAAACCTCTCATTTTACTTCGCTCCCCGCCGTCTTTGTTAATTGGTTCACCCATTGTACCCGTATCTCACCGGATATGTCCTTTGTTCGTAATACATCTGGTCGATCTCTTCCTTTCATTGACAACAGTGTCTCGTTGCGTCGTTGATGGGTTCAGACATGTGGTGTGGCCTGTTTTTCGTTATTCTGTATCTTCTTCCCGCGACGATATTTTTCTCAGTAATACTCCCGTGACTCTGATGTCTTTGTTTTCTTAGTTTACAGCTCGACACCCCTTAATTTCTTTAGGTGACCATCTGCTATCTCGGATTTATGGCCTGTCCAGAACCATGCTCGGTCGTAGCTAAAGGATTTTACGCTCCTTTTGTCCTAACTGCATCTGGTAATGTCCTTTCATTCGTCATTGTCAAATCAACAGCTGCCTCTTGTGTCATCTTTCTTTTATACAAAACAATTTTTCAGTTTTGGCGTTACAACGACTTACACAATAAACATAGTGTGGCCAGTTATTCACTTTCGACAGTCTTCAGCATGTTAACCCCTGTACCACTAATTTTTAAAAATATTTATCATACTCTCTCTATACTAATTATCAACAAAACACTGCCCTGGGTAAATATGCAAATATATATATTATTGCAACACACACACACACACACACACACACACACACACACACACACACACACACACACACACACACACACACACACACACACACACACACACACACACACACACACACACACATATTTGTCTCTCTCCCTTTCACTCTCAGTCACTCTTTCTCCTTTCCTCTTCTCTTTGGGAGCAAGAGAATATACGGTAAAACAAGTTTTCATGTAAAGATATATGGAAAACCGTGGGATTCAATACGCCAAGTATAAATTTTATAACCGTATTGTTGTTAAAAAATATATAAGCATCGGGGCGTGTTGGATGCAGGGAAATTTGAAGTCATCTATTTCTGTTTTGTACGGTACACGTAACGCGTGTCACTAGACGATGCTATTATCTGTGTGTGTGTGAGAGAGAGAGAGAGAGTGTGAATGTGTTTCTAGTACCGTAAGCATCGGGCGTAAAACATTGTGTCAAACGGAAATAAGCATTTTCAAAGCAAACAAATAAGCCATGCGTGTATAGATTCTCGGCTGTTTCTAAGGGGAATATGTTATATCAGCATTTGTTTACTTGTTTTCTAAACAGAAGTATAAACGACTTAATAGTACATAAATGAGATACTCTGAGCACTCACAAAGCCGTATTCATGTCTGTGTAAAATATTGTTACAAAGACCGTTTGAATGGTTTTCTTGCAACAGCGCGGGATACATTACTGAATACCAGTAATAGACACTCCAGTCACAAATTTATATTAACATTTGTATAAAACAATCTTCTTCTTCTTCTTCTTCTTCTTCTTCTTCTTCTTCTTCTTCTTCTTCTTCTTCTTCTTCTTCTTCTTCTTCTTCTTCTTCTTCTTCTTCTTCTAATAATAATAATAATAATAATAATAATAATATTATTATTAGCAGACAATAAAATGAAATGGGAGCAGTTTGAAAGTTCAATTTGATAATCATATTATAGTGTACATATTCACTTTTACTCAAATTATCCTTGTTTTGTAATTTGTATAAGTAATAATAATTTACGGGGGTCATTCAATACGTAAACACACAAACAGCTGTAGAAAAGAAATTAATTGTAGCAGCTGATTGAAACTTTCAGGAGTATTACCTGGCAACGTCGTTGTGAGTTTTGATCAGCTGTTCAATAATATATTGCATAAACATAACCAATACAGTTAAATAAATAATTACCTTAATTTTATCCACTAAGTGATCTTCTTTTACTAAATTACAACATGTTTCAGGGCTTATATCCCCATCTTCAGGTAAAAACAAAATCTACCCTATTGTTAGGGTTTCGTTAAAAAGTTTACGAAAACACAAACACATAACACACTTAAATAAATTAACGCAGAACATCGAGTTTGCATCGGAACGCGCTACAACCGAACCAGTGCACTGGCCGAAGTCCGACTTCCAACTGATCCGTACATGCTATTCACGGTTTATTTTCATTGCTGTGTCATATAGTTTATTTGACTTGAATGACAATTGTTCATTAAGTACCTGACTTTTATTCATTCTTAAGGCCTTGTAAATTTGAAATTCTTCTAGGGCATCTAGTAGTTGACTCTGTTTACCTATATGTAAAGGTTTCAGATTCTCTTTAAATCCAGTGTATGTATGATTCTCATTTATTAGGTGTTGTGCGTAATGCGATACATTAGAATCGCACTACTTATGAGAATATACCTCATTCATACGTTTTAAGTGCCCCCATACCAACTCTCTTGTCTTTCTCCTATTAAATTCACAGCCGGTTGTATCTCTAATTCCCTTCCCACTTCAGTGCTTCTATTCTGTCCTGTTTTGTTACCCTCAAGACTCTTTACGTCTATAGCCTGTATCTTACTTTCTTCTCTGTCACTCAACACCCCTGTCTCACAGCCAAACGTCAAAGTAGCTCTATGTATGTTCTTAAATATCACCTTTTTCGTTGCTATTGATAAATCCCCTGTACTTATGAAATTCTTATTCATAATATAGAGTTTATCGTTTTCCCAAGTCTCTTTATTTATTTGTTCATCTTGGAATCCTCAATTTATCTATTGCAAACCTTAATATTAGAGTACTCTCACTTGTTTGATCATAGCTTCCTCAAATATCTATTTTTATATCTTCTCTTGTACTGCTAATTACCTTATTTTTAACATAGGAAATGAGTGTAATATTAAACAGTATTAAAACAAACACAGATGTCTTATAAAATACGAATATTTGCTATTAACTTATATACAAACAAATATTGAGTCTTACAAAATATTTGATGATTCTTTGGAAAAAAAAAACAGTCACGCCTTTTAAGATTCAGCTAAAAGAAACACAAATATGTATGGTTATGATACAAGTTTTGTTACCCAGGCTAAAAAACATTTTTATGTAACGACTTTATCTTGCATAGTGGAGCGGAGTGGAGGAGGGTCAGCGGACCGCGCTTTGCAAGGTAATAAATTGCTGACATCCTCTAGCGCACTTCCCTTCTGAGAAACATCCCTTAGGCCGAACTGCGAATTTATGACATCCGGACCTATACTTACGTGTTTTTCACTCTCAGTACAAATAATCACACACGCGCGCGCGCACACACACACACACACACACACACACACACAGAGTGTATTCAAAATATGATATTTTGCCTTCAGACTAAGTTGTGTGTAACGAAATTGCCTCGCGTTTTTTTACCATCGTATTTCGTACAAACTAGAATTATGATCGAATCGTTAAGAAGCAGTGTTACAAATTTCGGATAACAACGTTAGTGATGTGCGACTTTCAATCTCTCTCTAGTGTTCGTAAGTTATGTTAAGGTGATGTCTCTCTCTCTCTCTCTCTCTCTCTCTCTCTCTCTCTCTCTCTCTCTCTCTCTCTCTCTCTCTCTCTCTCTCTCTCTCTCTCTCTCTCTCATTTTTCCTCATGTCTATCGATTCAGCTGCATCGTGGTCTGTCTGCTGTCCTGCCTTTGGGTCTCCAACTTGGGAACCTGTGTTCGGCCTGATTTGGATATATTCTTAGCATATGATGTGATCTTATGGTTATCATTCACGTTATCAATGATGCCATTTCTAATGTTATCTATGATTGGTGGCATTATTGCAGAAGAAGATGATTTGCTCTGTCATCTGAGAAAGCTTAGTTACCTGTGGTCTTGAAACGTGGCAGGTAAATGAAAGAAACTCCCGGAGGCTCGAAGCGGTGGAGTTGGACTTCGGGAAGAAACGGTTTTTGGAATATCAAGATTCCAGTGAATTCAAAATGAAAAAAATACTGTGCGTTACTTAGAGTTTAAGTTATAAATAAATCGACACCAGAGATAGTGAAAAAATCACAGCACCCATTAAGCCCTTCATAGAAATGGAGCTTAAAGCAACAATCTTTCTATAAGTTATTCCTTTTCAAACTATTCGCTATGAAGGATAACGAATTAAAAATTTACTGAAGCAAAAATAAGCTATAAATATTATCTTATGCTAAGCAGAAAGTGTATAGCAATTGCTACAAAGAATTGGTTAATCAGCCGTCTACTTTGTCAGCGTTTACATATCCAAGAGTGGCACAAGAATGAATTTCTCAGCCATCAGATATTAGGCAATTCGTGTACAAGTTTCAAAAATATTCTGGAAGCAGCCAATGTTCTATTAGTAGCTTGTTTCTTTTCGCGTTGTTATGATGCGTCATCACATTCAATACACAATCATCAACCCTTTGCGTGTTACTAGAGTTTCTTCTTCTTCTTCTTCCACTCTTTCAATGGCGTAACAGGCGCAAGTAGCTGTCCTTGGCCTGTTTAACAACTGTCGCCAATCTGTATGGGTCCTTAGCAAGGGAGATGTTTATCCTCAGCTGATTGCAGAGGCGGATCCAGAGAGGGGGCAACGGGGGCAATTGCCCCCCTCCCCGAGAATCTTACTTTGTAAACAATGCCCCTATTTACACATAGTGAATTTTTAGTAGGTTGGTAACCAACTAACCAAGTATCTGTTCATACAAGCACTGCATTGTAACTTTATTTTATACGTCATATCTTATAATGTTAAAATATTTTTAAATGCTTTTTCTACACATATACAGTAGCCGCCAATGAGTTTGATTCTATTAAGTGGCTGATTCTAACAAGTGATAAGAATATTAAATGCATTAAACGGCATAGGAATAAATCGGTACTAGTAACTGTGATCACACTGTGGTCACTGTATTTGATTTTTATAATTTTTTAAAAATATGTTCACCGTCCATTTAATAGTAATTTTGTATCTGTAAAATTGTAATAATATTGTTATAAAAAACGATATTTCTTCTTTTATTAAATAGAACTTGTTATGATTCATTCCATCCCATTCTATAGCTATTAAGTATGTCATTTTTTATTTTTTCTAAAAATAATTTTGAAGGTAATAACCAATTAAACTATTACCGTGATCTACAAAATGAGTGCGAGTTTACTGAAGAGTAAGATTATGAAGGCCAAACATATACTACACTCTTTGTGTAAAACACTTGTATTAGGCAATAAAGAATAGTAATATATGTCATTTATAATTAAAGTTTACGCTTGTACATGACTTTAATATGTATAAGTAGACAATACATTGTGCTTTTATGACTTATGTTTACACAAAGGTTTCGGGGCGGAACCCCTGACCTCCGTTTTCTCCGAACCCCCGAACTCCCGACATTAACTTTTGGATCCGCCTCTGGCTGGTTGAGATCACTCAGGACACTTACTCTCCACAGACCCCTAGGCTGGCTCTAGTTCGCACTCCACCAGCATAACTCTTGTACAGCTTTTTGGCTATCCTGCTGTCTTCCATTCTCAGAACATGGCCAACCAGCCATTTAAATCTTTGTATTTTAATGAAGGAAGTAATGCAGAGGTCATCATATGCCGCATACGATATTATGCATTTTACGCATACAATTGGGCCTGCAATCCTACTAAGCGATTTTGTTTCGAATCCGTCCAGCAGCTCCATTAACGACCTATTAAGGGTCTAGATTTCACCGCCGTAAGCTGCGGACTTGTGTAAAAAAAAAATCATACAAAATTTTATTAGATTTTCTGTTTTGTTTTTGTGTCATGAGAATATTACTACCTGGTACGAAATATATTCTAAACAAGTAAATAAAAGTCATGAGCCTAGTTGAACACCGCTAGAGGTATGAAACATATTGTGTGTGTGTGTGTGTGTGTGTGTGTGTGCGCGCGCGCGCGCGTGGGCGCGCGCTTTTGTGATATTCAATACGAAAATAGAATATGAAAGCGAATTTTGTGGCAAAACATTAATTACTATAAGAATTTACTTACATCTAAAAAACACAGTTTATTTAAAATCAAACGTTTATGGTGATCGATTTTGGTAATCACATGACTATTTTCAAGTCAAAATGGTTACATAGTTAACCAAACGTGATCACCATAATAGTTTGATTTTTATGGTCTATGAGTGTAAAGGCGTCTATGTTGTTTATACGTAAAATCAATTAATTAAAATAAATGCACCACAAAATAAACGTACCATATGTAGTTTAATATGTTAAACGTTTTATTTAGCAACATGTCCACTTTTTGAATAATCCAGAATGGTGCACAACACTATCTCAGAGAAAATGATGTTATTTTAACTTCTGTCCAAATGAAAAGTTAAATATAATATTTATACTACAGGACAACAGGACGAGATTGATAACATTTTAAAATATGACAAAAGGGGAGGTGGATGCAGGTGTAAAAATTATTGGACTATTGCATTGCTAGATGCAGTGTATAAAATATATTCAATAATTTTGAATTCTACGTCAAAGGTAATTTGTTGGGGGCGGAGGAACCAAATTTGGTGGTCTTCAGGAAAGAAAAGTCAATATCTGATTAATTTTTGTACAACGCCAAATCATGAAGAAAAGTCGAGAATTTAACAAACGAACACACATACCTTTAATTGATTTTGTTAAGGAATTTGATAATGTTTGCAGATTATGTTGATAACATTGATAATAATTATGGATTATGAGGGAAGGAGAGGGGAGGAGAACGGGTACGTGATGGGAGTAGTTCTGAAATTTTACAAGCACACAGAAAGCCGATTGTGTATATTCATGAGAAGAATATAAATGCCATTAAATGAAACGAAGGGGTCAGACAAGGGTGTTGTGTATCTCTAAAAACTTTTTAATATTAACATTGAAAATGTTTATAAGGACGTGTCTCACATTTGCGGCCGATCGCTGGTGCGTGATCGAAAATGGGAACCGGTGAGTTTCCATAGAAACTATTTCTTTGTTGCCCATAACGTAGTACACATATAAAATTTCGCTTATGAATGCGACTACATTTAACTTATAATCTGTACATTGGTAAATGAAGAATGAATTCATTGATTGGTGAATGAACATGAATATATATATTTTTTAGATTTATTGAAGCATTTTCAATGTCCTTCTCTGTGCATTGTATTTGAGCAATGCCTGTAAATTTTTATATTGTCAACGCTTTGAGCGAATGGAAAATGGCATTCAAGAGAGGTATCAGTTTGAATGGTGTCACCTTTTAATATACCCTTTTATGCAAACTATGTATCCCTAATAGCAGATATGGTAAGTGACCTTAAAATGGGTATATATTCACTGACTGTGGACTGTAAGGACCACAACTTTAAAATTTCAATTCAAAAAACAAAATCTATGGCATTCCTGGGAGACGAGCTAGTCAAGAAAAAAAGTTAGAAAAGCTACAGTCATCGAACAGGTTTAGCGTTTTGACTAATTTGGGTGCAAAATTTCATATGGATTCGACATAGATCTTGAAAAGAAAATTAATATTTTTCGTCATATCTGTAGTGTAATAAATCGACACCTGAAGCACAAAAAACTAAGAGACACAAGAATTAAGATGTATGAAGCGATTGCCGACATTGCTTTATGTACGTGAGTCGTTGGTTCTCACTAGCAATGAAGAAAACCACATACTGACGGTAAACTTGAGATTCCTCAGAGCTTTAAAGGTAAGACAGGACAGGAAACGCAGACATAGAAGCGGACTTGCAGCTGTACAGTTTGCAGGATAAAATAACAGAAAATTTAAGAATTTGGGTGGGTCATTTTAACAAAATGGAACCAGACAAGCTACCAGTTTAAGCCTGGCATTGTATACTATCTGAAGGGACTCTTGAAAGCCCAAGGAACAAATATATACCGTAACAGGCAAGTTGTGCCTACTTTTAGTGCAGAAGGAAAAGAAGATGAAGAAGAAGAAAGAAGAAGAAGCAGAAGAAGATTAAGAGGAGGAAGAAGAAGAAACATGACGCATAAGGTAAGAATCGACTTGAAATAAGGAGAATAAATTATTAATGAAAGAAGTCTCGGGTGTAGTGGACAGAAAGAAAAGAAATAAGCGAAAGATAACGGTTGTGAAAAAGAGAGAGAAATACGTATGTTGCAAATAGCCTTCCTACGTAACGGGACGCAAAGAGAAAGACATAAAAACTGAGAGAGAGAGAGAGAGAGAGAGAGAGAGAGAGAGAGAGAGAGAGAGAGAGAGAGAGAGAGAGAGAGAGACGAGATGAAAAGTTATGGGACGAAACTAAACGATTATTAGTACTAGGTTGAAATATGAACCGAACAAAGTGAGAAAGGCGTGATTGTGCTCAGTCACAAGCGGTCTGAGTAAAATATTTTCATTTGACATTTCAGCAATTTAAGCCTTACACAGACTGAAAACTCAGCTCTATTTATTTCCCTGGTTTTGTTCCGTTTTGTTTCATCAGAACCGTTTTAATAACTCTTCAATTAGTGCACGTTACGGGCGTACATAAATGTACTATGAAAAATAGGGTATTGCTGATAAGCTGATCAGCTGATTGCTGTGAGATTAGAGATAACATTATTAAAATGTACTTACATTGAGTATAATTTGTAGGTGTACAGAAATGTACAGTAAAACGTTCAACTGCGCCCCGCACTTTGACTTACTGACCAAATCTGTCATTTAGAAACGTCGCTATTCTGAACTTCGATGAGATTTCAATTCTGCAACTTTTCATTTGTGCGAGTATAACATCTTTCTTCAAATATTATTATACGTTAGGTTAGGCTAGGTTAGGTTGGGATAGGTTAGATTAGGTTAGGTTAGCTTTGTTTAGGTTAGGTTAGGTCAAGTTAGGTTAGGTTAGACTAGAAATTAATAGAATTATCATGGTAATGTGTTAATATAATGCTATATAATGTCTATACTAATGATAATGTATTAATTTATAGTTGTATTGGAGTGTTAGTGGTCTCAAATATTTATTCTAGTAATTTTGTACAAACCACTATGTTATCTTTGGTATTGACGAGCGCTTTCAGCAGTCAAGCCATCTTCAGGTCATTTACCAACAGAGAAATATGAAACTGTTCACTTCTTATATACCTGTTTTGATAGTTCATCTTCTTTTTTCACAGCACTAAATTAATATAGATTGTTAAACTTTCAGTTTGTTTGACGTTTCTGTATTTGTTGATGAAATACGCTTTCCTAATTACACTACTTACCTAGAAGTCGAAAACTTAACACAGCAGAACAATATGAAATATACAAACACTACACAACACAACCAAACAGCATACTTAACGACCAATTACACTATAAATCGCACACACTCTTTGACACAATTATACATAAAACAAACAATAATTCGGATCCCCGCGCCAATTTCCTTCCACCACATACCACCCCCACTCAACCTACCAAATAAAACCGTTACAAGTTACTGGCAGTCTGTCTCACACAGCTGACGAAGGCGCACATCACGCCGAAACGCGTACGGGAGGAAACAAAGTAAATTTCACACGTGAAAGTTTAATAATCTATATTAATCTTATATACCGTTCTACCGGACCTATCTAGCCCCGCCCCCTGACGGAGTAACGTCTTACTTAGCTCCATCCATAGTGGGTTGTCTTACATTACCAATTTTGTAGCCGTTACAATTCACGTTAACTCATCTTCTACTCTTTTTTGTTGTCTAATAAATAAATGTAGTAGATAAAATATTTAATAATATAAAACGAAGAGAAGAAAAAAAAATGAGAATAGTAAAGAAAAGAAGGAGTATAAGGGATCCATATCATATATAGGTTATAACACAAGAAAGATACAAAAATGTTTTAGAAAATATAATATAGAGGTAGCGGTTAAAAAATCGAAAACCGTGTTTGATATAATAAAAACTACGAATTTAGAAGAAGATGACATATTGAAGAAAAGTGGAGTATATATGCTTAGTTGTGGGGAATGTGACAAAGTGTATCTGGGCGAAACGGGTCGTCAATTTTGCCAGAGATTTAAAGAACATAAGAGGGGTAAAGGAGAGTTAACGACGAATTCATTATACGCTAGGCATTTTATAGAAGAAGGACACAAATTCATAGATCCAGTTGTAAATTATAAGATAATAAAAGTGATGAGTAAAGAAAAAGAAAGGAAATTAAAGGAAGAAGTGGAAATAATAAAAATAAGAAATAAAGATGAAAAAAGACTAATGAATATAAAAAAAATTTGAAAATGAAGAAATATTTAGCAGCTTATTAGACAACTAAAAAGAGTAGAAGATGAGTTAACGTGAATTGTAACAACGGCTACAAAATTGGTAATGGAAGACAACCCACTATGGGTGGAGCTAAGAAAGACGTGACTCCGTCAGGGGGCGGGGCTAGATAGGTACGGTGAAACGGTATAATATAAGAAGTGAACGGTTTCATATTTCATATTACTTGGCGAATAAATGTAAACGCGGACAAAACCCAACTCTGTGTTTTAAACTCCACTGGACGCAACATGACGCATTTCTATAACACACCAGTCCGCGTAGGCCCATCATCAGTACGCCCGAAGCGTGATTGCCAATATCTGGGCGTCACGCTTGACTCCAACCTTACCTGGCGACCACACATCAAACGAACAACTACCATCGCCCGTACCCGCCTCCGTTCTCTCAGAACCCTCGGCCGACTAAACCACTGCTCCAGCGACTTACTAGGCCGCATCTACCTGTATCCGACCCATCATCACGTATGCCGACCCAGTTCTCCTTACCGCCTCCCCTGCCTACCTAGATCTCCATCGTGTCACAGAACGACGGGCCCTAAGACTCATATACCGCCGACCACGCCTTACGAAGACCTCCAACGCCGCCCTGTATGCGCTTAACACCCGCTTCCCTGACCTAGATTCCTTCCTAATCAATTGTCTCTTCAATTAATACAAACACCCGCAACAGAATCCGACCTTCCTACTTACTAAATCGCCTCCCTCCTTACAATAGCCAATGGTCCTCCCCCTCGCCGCCAACCCCGCCGGCGCCAAAGACACAGACATACTTAAGCAATGCATACTATTTCCCCGCCAATGACTCATCTCACCCCGGCGGTAGTGACCTGACACACTAAAGCAGCCTAAATAATCAACACACTACCAAACTCCCCCACACTCTAAAACTCTAAGCCCTATCTTCACTTCACCACAGAAAACACACACTCTAGTTCCCCACACTTACGTACCCGCTTATAATCCTCAAATCTGTTCCTTCCGCCTCCCGTGATGGCACCCTGTCACCGCCTAACAGCTTTGGCGACCAGCGTCACACGTCCCTGTCTTGCCCCCCCCCCAAAAAAGAACGTCGAAGAAGAAAAAAATAAACAAAATGAATGAATAACGATGGCACAAAACAACTATAACGGCCACATCCATCTACCCCTCCCGCTCGCGTATGGCTACCCACTACACTCGCATACAATATGACTAACAAACAATACTCTCTTCAACTTTGTGCCTCCACCTTCTCAACGGCCCGGTCAGCTGGCGTACGTCTCCCCTAAAATCCCTTACCCACCCACACGGCTGAAGGGAGCTAGTCTCCAAAACAGCCCGAGTCCGACCATATTGGTTGGTCTCAAAAAAAAAAAAAAAAAAAAAAGGTGGTTTGTATAAAGTTACTAGTAGAGATAATGTATTAGTATAACATGAAAATTAAATTGCTCTCAACTCAACTAACCGGGTTCAAATTTCCACCTCGGTCGCAACTGACCGGGATTTATACTATTGAGTCGTAACTGACTTGAGTCCTACAACAAGTGTGTCTGAGGACGCGACGTTGCGGTTTAAATGCGAATGTATGAAGCCTAGAGTGTTATTCAAACTTCTGTAAACCGCTATTGTGAGCGTGAAAGTGTAGCATGCTATGCTCTGTATGACGGTGGTTGGCGTGTGGACCCTTGGCCTACCTGCTGCTTCTCCCTATTGTAATACTTCCGCCCGGGTTCGACAGCAGCTAATTGCCACGTGAGTCACCTCACTGTGCGTCCAGTATGAAACAATTTTTTTTTGCCTCGCCCAATACTGGTAAAATTTTGTTATATTTGAAATCAGCGAAATAATACGATGAAAATGACACCAAACACGACTAAGGAATATTAAAAATTGGGCGTTATAAAGTAACAATGACTTTATTTTGTATTATTTAAAAACGCTAAAAATTCCCAACAATCGGATTTAGAGTTTTGTTAGTTTTATTAGCAGCCATCTTAACAACAACTTTATCACTACTGATTGCCATACTGCTAAATACTTCGTCCTTGACCTTTACGTCGTTTAAGACCTGAAGATGGTGAAGACACCGGAAGGCATCGTCAAGGACGAAGTATTTAGCAGTATGGCAGTAAGTAGTGATAAAGTTGGTGAATCGGGTTTAGGTTAAAATTCTCTTTAGTCTGACACATGACTGTGAGTGATCCATCGATTGCGACGGGGAAAATTCTTATAATGACATCGATTGCGCGTGTTTAACAGAAATCGTCGACTGCGCTGACGGTTGCATACCTGCACGCCTGCGTTTGTACGCGCACAATTGCACACGTGCTATTGTTGGTAGCTTAACTGCTACTATATGTAGGATATGTAGCTTAACACTACTATTTATGTACGTAAACCTTTCTTTAAGCAATGGCATGCGTTGTAACCAATGTTTGTTTATTGCATGTATAAAAATAAAATACAATACTTTTTTTGATTTTTTCACCGACAACTGAACAAATCTGAAATAGCTATAATTATTAATTATTTGGTGTTCTGCCCTAAGGCAGGTCTTTTCGTTACTTCGTAACACCCTCTGTTTTTAATGCTATCTATTAACTTCATTCTTTACGCCCTCTTCTTTTTTCTCCCTCTATGACACCCTCCGTGGCAGTTGTAAGCATGCGGTCTCTTCTTAAACAATGACCTAACCAATTCCTTTTCCTATTTTCTATTGCCTTCAGGATTCTTCTCTCTTCCTCTATCCTTCTTAAAACTTCATCGTTCCTTACTTTATCAACCCACATCTCAAATGCTACTAATCTTTTCCCGTCCTCTTTCCTCGATGTCCATGTCTCTGCACCACATAAAGCAACGCTTCACACATAACATTTGCCCTACCTTTTCCTCAAATTCTTATTAATTTTGCCATACAGCAGTCTTTTCTTCCCATTAAATGCCTCTTTCGCTATAGAAATTCTTGCTCTAATTTCACGAGTGCAGAACATTACTTCACTTGAAAAAAAAAAAAAAATCAGGAAAGACGACATAAATTAGAAGTATTTTTAAAAATAGTTTTTGTTATCTTGTAACTATAATGCTAGAGGTACATATCGCTGGGTAGTGGAGTGTGCTATATACACCATATAGTACAGTCACTGAAGGAAAAAAATTCAAATTAAGTGGCTTCTACGAGATTTTTTGCATAAGGCTAGATAAAAGGGTGAGAAACAATCTAAAAAATAAGTTTACATAAATTCCGTCGCGGTTTTTCGAAAAAGAGGAGGGGGAAGGTACAAAAAATTAGTTTTTTCAATTATCTTGTAAAATAACAAATTTACGAAAAAAAGACAAATTACAAAATTAAAGAGCATTAAATTCTCTATAAAAAAGCTATTTATCATTTTTTTGTCAGAATAATAATGAGCTTTAAACTTATATTCCTGAAAAAATTGTATGCCTATTACATAAACATGTATTTTATGTGAAAATCCACCTTGTGAAAAATTTGGCCAAATTTTAATTAATTTTTCTACTAAAAGTATCGGCCTGACAAAAAAATGTTAATAACCTTTTTTTATGCAGAATTTTATGCTCTTTCTTTTAAGTATTTTGTATTTTTCTCATAAATTTAATATTTTTTAAGATAATCACAAAAAATGAATTTGTTGTACCTTCCCCCTCCCTTTTTTCGAAAACCCGCGACTGAATTTTTATAAACTTATTTTAAATTCTTTCTTACCCTTTTATCTAGCCCTGTGCAAAAAAATCTCGTAGAAGCCACTTAATTTGAAATTTATATTTTTTTTTCGTCTTCAGTGACTGTACTAATAGTACCAGGCCCATATACTTTGATTAAACTGGAATAGGATTGAAATTCTGAAACATTGTTGCCAGACTACGTCGTGTCTTGCGTCCATAGCAAACGTACAATTTGACTGTTGTTACACTCCTTCGCTTTTCTTGTCTAATCTGTACAGTTTTAAAAAGGAAATATTACAATATAAGTATTAGGTTAACTGAAATAAATATTTTTTATTCGTATTACAACAGGAGAATTTTTTTAATTGTACAAAATCCACACATGCAAAAAGTAGTAAGTGAGAAAGTTTATTTTTTATTTTTGGACCCGTTAAAAACTTCCAGCGGAAAAGTTGTAGTAAAAGAGTCCATATTTTATTTTGATTCGCGACTTTATACTTTTAGGAATACTTATTTATAAGTGACAGTGATTTTTCTGACCATTAATTCCCTGCAGGACGCGCACTATATGCAGTTGTCATAATAATACACCATAAAGAATCAGTGCTACTATGGTATCACAGTAATTATAAATCTAACGCTACATTATTTGATTATTTCACTGTTGTTAATGTTAATTTAATTAATGAATTGCTTTTTAAACAAAAATTAATTATCACTCTTTACATTTTCAGATATCGTTAAATTCAGTATTTTTGCGTACTGAATGGATTTAGCGTAAATGACAAGTTTCCAATAAGTAGTCTTTAAGAAGACTATTTGAATTTAACTACTAAAACTAGCAGTAAATAAACACGTGAAAATCGCAGAACTTCACGTGTTCCAAACGATGCGGTGAACTGACAACGCACGCCAATTTCCACGACGATGATTGGACGTAACTGAACCGAGTCTCCCGCGAATATGTCACGCAGAATCCTATTCTAGTTTAAATCAAACTATAGTAGAACTTACCCATTCCCGCTAAATATGCAGTAATGCCCACCCGTGCGCCGTTGAAGCGCCTACCAGGAGTTACATAAGAGTGTATACAACTTTCACTAAACCCCTTATGCCAAGTTGTTAAGACTGAAGGGATTTTTCATATACAGTGGAACCCGCTGGTCCGAACTAATTGGGACCAGGTCTTGTTCGGATTGGCTTAAATTCGGATTAACCGGGTTATAGGTTATACAGTACTGTATATTATAAATATAAATTGTATAACGTGTATAAACAGTACCACATTTGTGCCTACAATCAAAGTACTGTACTACTTTTTGATATTGCAATCTCTCTTTCATACTATAAAAATACAGTGAATACCAGTTAAATATTGCATTGGCTACTGTTAATTCCGATACATTACGTGACTCGCTTCAATGAACGACACTGAACAACTATAGACGCCAATTCTACACCGGCAGACGTCTTATTTTTGAGGCGCTGGCGGAACATCGCGGCGTCTGCTGGATTTACAGCTTTGCATCAGAGAAAAATGACTGATTTTGTGCAACACCTTAAGTAGTGTGTATTTATTGTAGTTTCTTGTGTTTTATATACTTTTACTGGGACTCAACTGTAAGTGCCAATATGTTTTCCATTCATTTTACAGACGCTAATTTCTTGATAACGTAATTCAAAACTTCATTTTGCCATATATTTAAAACAATCTAAAGTACTTAGTTTTAATAAAAATTTCACTAAAAATTCAATAGTGTGTATTTATCTAAGCTTTTTATGTACAAATTATATTGATATGTTCCAGTTATTTTGTCGTATTTTTTTATTTCTTTGTCAAATGTTTAGGCCCTTTTTTTCAAACTAGCGGTTCGGATTAAGCGGGTTTTCGGACTAGCGGTGTTCGGACCTGCGGGGTTCCACTTTATTTTAATTTTTACTAGGTTTATTAGACACCGTGAATGAGGCTGAAACGCCTGGTGTTTCAACTATTGAAAACATTAGACCACCGGCCTAACAGACCGGAAAGCAGTCCATTCTCTATGACAATTCCGGCCGTAATAGTTTGCTTTCTTTTTTTAATCACACGAGTATTTTGTTTTATCTACACTTAATAAGCTTAAGGAAAAAATAAAATTCAAGTGATCCAAAAAAATACTGTTCTTTTGTTTGAGTTGTCGCGTGCCAAATAACATACGTCCGTGTGCCACTACATGGCACGAGTGGCCATCACGTTTCATCCGATATCACTCTCTCCATTAAAGCTGCAAATACCACTTCTAGTGTCAATAGTTTTTCTATTTCGTTTCCAGCGGCACTCTTGTATTATGCAGTTGCATCACGACGACGCAAGAAAACAGAATAGAACAACTTTTTTTTTTTTTTGATAACAGCGCACTTACGACTCCTTTCTCTCTTTCGTATTCTATTCCTAATGGCTGCGACCTTTAGTCTGTCTTGTGTAATCTTCATTCTCAGGTAATCGCTGCTCACGCGCCCGGTTACACATTGACCACCTTCTAAAATTTAATTAAATATCTGCCTTTGCTTACAAAAACTCATAAAATAAATTTTATGAATTTATCTACAATTGCAATAATATAAAAAAAAGGCCGAAATTACAAGCGTCATAGTACGTAATAATATGTCCTACAAGACGACAGAAGATCAATGAGTAAATAAAAGAAGCAAGAAGAAACGTCTGTATTGAGAAACAGATAAATAGAAAAACAGGTAGACAAGAAGAAGAAAGGAGTTAAAGTAAATGATGTGTAACAAGCTTTAAAATAACGTGTGAAGTCAATAAGATTAATTAAAAAACGTATATACAAAGCAACCAGACAAGAGACACAAATAGAGAGAGGACAGGGGGAAAAGATACGTGGTAGAACGTGATAATGACGAGATCAAAGGGGATGGGAACAAGCTATAATGGGATGCGTGTAATAAAGCGGTGAGGTAAACGTTTAGTTGCGGTCCAAGTACATTTGATTTAAACGACTACATTTAGACGCTTACACAATTTACTCCTTCAGTGGGGTGAAAACTGTGCTCAACTCATTGCTGTGGTAATTATTTGAGTTTATTTTATTGGTTACTTCACGTACGTTATGAGAGTAAATAAATGTACTCTAAAAGCAAAAAATAATGTAAGTTAATCTCTGTATAATTAACGGTAACATTAGTGCGGTTCCGTTACTTTAGAGATTCTTTATAGTTGTACATTACAGAAACGTTCTGCTTGTAGTTGGTATTGGAAACGCAATATTGGATTGGAAGGAAACATAATCTTGGAATACTTAGAGATACGTGTTATCTTTACCAGTGGCTTCTTGTTTTAAAACGGCGCCTTTTGTAACAAAGACCCATACAAGAATCAGAAAACTAATAACGTCGATGGGATTGTTATAAACGTAATGAAACGATAAAACTCATCAAATGACAATGTGACGCGTAATTGGTTACAAATAACACCTTTACGTTTTATTTCGTAATATGTGTCGCCGCATTTTGCACGCCACCTTCAAAGAACTTTGCAAATTTTATATTATACGAGGACTTTATTCGTTCAGTTTGTTGTCTGTTAGCGTCCAGGTCTTGTTCATGGTCTTCCAACAGTCTGCTTAAAGGCGGTCCTGTTTTCCAGTTTTGTGATCTATTCCAATTAATTTGCGTCCTGATCATTTTTAAAAATTTTGGTAGAAACTGTAAAAACGAAATAAACAACCAGTCATACATCCACGTTGTTGATGACAAAAATTACATCCGTAATTACTTGCAAATACAATTTTAAAAGATACTAAGTTCGTTTTTTTATTTTGTTTTTTCGCTGCCGTCATATTACGTTTAATCATACTTAGCTTGCGACATGGAATATGGACATCGAATGTAATAAAATGGAATATTCTGAAGTGAGTATTGGAGTTAACTCCTTAACTCGGCCATGTCGGAGCCAAGGACGGGGTCTCATCTTACAAGTGACGAGGAAGGAGTAGTAAAACATCGTTAGAAAACCTAGATTTTTGTAATGATAAAGCACTCTACTGAGTAATGATAATACTCAGTATAGGGCCCTCGTGTGAAGGTGAAAATCGTTCTCAACGGCGGGAGACATTACGATCTCAACGACAGAGAGAGAGAGAGAGAGAGAGAGAGAGAGAGAGAGAGAGAGAGAGAGAGGGAGAGAGAGAGCGGAAGAACCTAGGAAGTGTGTCTCTGAATGAAACCTAGAGCCTGAAGGCCCTAAGTAACAGTCCACCATTGGACTAACGCTAATACACGCTGATAACGTTTTTAGGAGACGTACCGACATAATCAAAAATGTGCTCAGCTAAGTCAAAATTTGCTTTACATTTAATTAATGAAAATCACAACTACACTGGGTTTGCGGAGAATATGGTACCCATGCATGTCACTAACAAAGGTCGTTTGATGGATGCGTTGGAAGAATACGAAATTTATAAAGCATCTAAAATATATAAAGAAAGGTTGCTCAACGACCAGCTTTTATTTAGATCGAACACGATGTATGATACCGTATTAAAGATAAACGGTGAACTTTGCAATCAGCCCAGATGATATGTGACTGTCAGGCAGTGCGCACTGTCTTCGTTAGCTGTGTGTGTACGGTGTTTTAATTGTCATTTGTAACAGTTGTGTTTGTTTTATTCGTTAGTGTGTGTATGTGTTTTTTAATAATTTCACCGACGACCCTATATATTAGGAAGAAGAAATTTTACCTGATGATGGGAATTTAATTCCCGAAACATGTAGTGGAATATTTAACTACAAGATCGCCTTACGGATCAAATTAAGGTATAATTTCAAATTAATTGAATAATCAAAAAGTTCCAAAGGAAAAAAAAGAAGGTAGGATATTTATAAACCAAGGAACAGGAGTATTAAGTCTGTTTATAGTACCAAGCCACTTGTATGACAATCAAATAAACAACGTTACTCACCGTCTATTGAGGTTTGAAGAGTATGTTTTTTTACCCCTGAGGATGGGACAAGCCGTCCCGAAACATGTTGAGTCTAATATAACATCGCAATTATAAGAATTAAGCCTCTGACGGTGAATAACGTTGTTTATTTGAAGGAACAGGAGGTCTATTGATGGTCCTAAGAAACGTTACGAGTAAAGAACTCAGAACATTCAACTAGGTTTATATTTCAAATAAAGAAGAAGAAAAAAGTAAAGTACCGTTTACCAAATGGTAAAAGCTTAAGAGCATGATAATGTCTTTCAGCCGCCAGCTAAACGCAACATTATTATGGTTACTGACTGACTGATTGGTTACATACCTATCTACAGCTATGCAGTGTTGTTTGCTTGTTAGGTCTTTAATCTGCGACGGACGTTAGCACGTTAGCGGTCGCGGTTTTAGTTAACGATTCCCGGCTGGTAAATGATGACGTCATGCAGCGTGATGCGTTACAGAAATTTTCAAATGACCCCCAGCCATAAGACATTATCATGTCAAAAAGGAAAAGGACTGCAATGAGTAAACCAACCGGATGCATTACAGCTCTAGAGGTTCACAGTCTGGGAACTATAGGTTAAATACTGTCTAAGAGATTCCACTGATTAACTACGACGATCGGTGCGACCAGCGTAACGATATCTTAGTATCAACGTGTCTCTTGGATACTGTAACATGGATCTTAAAATGTTTCTATATAAAATTAAAATTGCTCCAACATATGTAACTGAACACAAGAAAGTCAAGAGTATTAGTTATAATGTGAACCACCGTGGGAAAAGCATATGAAGCAACCAAGATGATTTAAAATAAATGAACAAACAAATTAATTCGTCAATTGTTATAAAAGGCCAGTTACAAACGTTTCAATCTGATTTAAAAGTTGTAGCATCACGAGACGGTACAAAGCAGGAAACTCAATGTAATTATCAAAAACGTAGGAAAACTACTCAAATAGATAAATACTATGTAACTGAATGAGGAGTGCAATAGAGAATGAGTGGTCAAATGAGAACAACCAAAAATAATTATATAAAGGAAGAATTATAATAACTAAACCAATAAACCGTGAATAATAAATAAAGAATAAGTGTTACAGATGCATGAATGAATTAAAAACAGGAATTAGCCTTGTAAACAAACATAATAAATAACCCTTTATTGTGTGTTTTTTTTAAATAACCCTCACAGTTGTGTGTTTGGCGTCAGCAACAATTGTCCTGAAGATGACAATAAATATTGTCGAAACGTCGACGCAAAATAGCTAAAATTAGTATTATTGACCGATCCTCACTAACCATCCCCTAAAACATATAATAAATAAATTGACAAAACAAACTTAAAGAAAAACTAGACTGGACACAAAAATTGACAATTGACACAAAAATTACCCAACAGATTAGGGAAGTGATTTTATATATCTTGTTACAATATTGTAAATAGTAATTGTTTTAGTATGTAAGTGAGAAATGTATTTAGGATTAAGAAATTAGTTTTCAATTAATTGAAAATTAATTAACTAACAACGTCACATTACAATGGGTGTGCTAAAACAAAGCGAAATATATTTCACTGACGATTTTTAATAATGAGCGTTACGTTTGTCATTCTATAAACATCACTGTCACGTTTCAACTTGTGGTCACATTTGTCTCCGGTCATTTTCATATTTTAATATTTTTTCACCAGTCACATTTTTACAATTGTATCACATAGTTTGACACTGCTGTCAGCTCTATTGTAATCCGCAGACAATAGGGTACAATGACGGATTATAGCTCTGCCACTACTCTTAATATTGTTCCATTGTTAATGTCACAGAATAATACGTTATTGGTTTGTTAAAACTTTTAAAAATATTTTCTCCTTACATAGTCAAAAAAGTTTTTTCTCAGTGTTTACACGTATTTTTAGTATACGAACTTTGTGAAAACAAAGGAAAAATAAATATGGTCCTCTGAGGGCTCCTCTTCTATGCACCGATGCCATACGTTTTCTGTTCTTCTCCATCTTTGTGTATCGGCCCAGAAACAACAACAACAACAACAACAATAATAATAATATTAATAAACAGCCGTTATTAAATTCGTTACAAAATAATTAGTTATTACTAGAATACATAACCATAAAAGAGAGAGGAA
This sequence comes from Magicicada septendecula, assembly GCA_034769895.1. Lineage (NCBI taxonomy): Eukaryota > Metazoa > Arthropoda > Insecta > Hemiptera > Cicadidae > Magicicada > Magicicada septendecula. The sequence continues at coordinate 584,733,660 of CM068369.1, forward strand.
AAATCTTAATAGACTTTTACTCTATGATGCTAGACAGGTATGACCGTACTAGTCGGCCAGAGTAATGAGCTAATTTTCACTGTCAGAAGTAAACTAAATCAAATTATTAATAATATAATACGATTCTCTCGGTGCTGACAACAAAGTATGGATACATTCTGATATGGGTACATTGCCAGGATGGTTTAGAACAGGTTGGGAAGAAATTGGAAACTAAGAAAGTCAGATCAAGACTTTCGTGAAATTCGTAAAACCAGAAAGAAACCGTAGTGGAATTCGGAGGAATGATAGGAGATTGGGAATTCTGGTGGCGTTAATAAAGGAATAGACGCTCAGTAAGACATTAGATAAGGAGTAAATAACATACAAAAGAAAAAAAGAAGATATGTGGAATCATTTTGAACCACATGTTGCTGAATTTTTCAAATATATACATTAGTACAAAATACAATCCTATAGCTACATCAACTCTGTCTGTTTGTATCTGTCTGTCTATTTGCCTGCCTGCCTGCCTGCCTGCCTGCCTGCCTGCCTGTCTGTCTGTCTGTCTCTCTCTCTCTCTCTCTCTCTCTCTCTCTCTCTCTCTCTCTCTCTCTCTCTCTCTCTCTCTCTCTCTCTCTCTCTCTCTCTCTCTCTCTCTCTCTCTCTCTCTCTCTCTCTCATTATCTATCTATCTATTTACCTGTGTAAATAGATCTATTTGTCTATCTCTCTGTCACTCTTTTTAAATAGTCAGCCAGTCTATCTCAGGGTTGTCTGTTTTACAAAGTCTAGCAACCTGTGGGTTTGCCTAACCGTAATGCATGCCTGACCTCTTCAATCGAGAAAAGTTAAAAACCGGCATAGACATAGTTCCAGCCACATTGCCTTGCTTAAGGTAATGTACAGCCTTTACTAATGTAGCCTGACCGACACTGACCCTACACTTGTCAACGGTATGAAAATTGGTCACTTTATTTAGAACAATTAAATGTTGTCAATATCTCTAAACCGAGCAACCATACTATGTTATATCGCTCACCTACAGACTTATTGAACTCATTTCGGATTACTCGTTTTGAAAAAAAAATATAAAGGCAAGTAAACTTTTTGAGCACTTACCAATATAAGAGCTGTTTTCTACTCTTTGTTCAGCGATTTTCGTTAACGTACCTGTAACATTAAAATATTATTATATTAGGTATACAAGCCGGTACCAATTTGAAAGCTTGACCTTGAAACGCTCCGACAGGCGGGGTAAGGAAGGACGGGTTGTATGCAGTTGGAACTGAAGACTTTCAGAAAACGGTTAGAGCAAAAAAAGTGTAGGTCATCACTTTGGAAAAAAAGTTCCACGCTGAATGAAAAAATTCTTACGGTCGCGTACTTATTCGATGCCTGTTTGAAGAAATTTACAGTTACATTAATAATTTACAGCTTTAGTATTCAACTACTTCTCAGAAAATGTATAAATTTAAGTATACCAAAGATTTGTTATAAATGAGCGCAAACTATTAAAATATGACCTGATATAAAGTAATGCAAATAGTCACCTATAGAGTAACGGCACGATATTTTTAAGTAGATTATTAGCAGTTGTCCTTGCCAGCTGTCGTCAAGGTCGAAAGCTTTCAGATTGGTACCAGCGTGGATACATGGTTATCATTGTCCAACTAAAAACATATTTATTGTATACCCGCAGCTACTTACAGTGCATTCTGTTTAACGAGAGTTGGGAGTAGAATGATGCTGAGTAGAATGGTCGAAGTCAATGAGAATAACATTACCGAAAGCTTACAAAGCAGAACATACAGAAATCATTACAAGCACCGAAAGTTTTGGTACGTGACCAAAATACAAATTGCAGGACGCAAGCTCAGAAATTTTAAACTGAGAAACTGTCAGTTGGTAATTTGAAACATAAATGGAGAAAATAATAAGTGAATATCCGGAAATGGGCGATCGTTACTAACGGTAAAAGTTAGAAATGTTTGTTTCTTATCTTATTTCATATTTGCTTCTGTAATTATGTTTTATTTTTTATTTTTTACCTAATGACGAAATGTGTGCGGACCAGATAAACGTAGATGTAACGACATCATATATTATCTCTTCTTTGAAAGTAAGTCTTGATGTTTTGAGTTTCTTGCAGTATTTGAATTTTATATTATAAATAAATAATTTGTGTTATATTATTATTAGAAAATAATACATTTATTATGCAAGTGTTACCATAGTTACTATTATAAAACATTAGGATCCCATAGATAGGATCTCTTGCTACCTGTAACCAGTAACGCTACTAAACTTAGTCCTCTTGGAAAGCGTGAGCATAATTATCATTATTTGACAAACATGTTATTAACTGGCTGGGATGGTTGTGAATGCGATCCCGATTTCTGTTGGAACAGCCCTTGATTACGTCCTTGAACAGGGGGTCCTTACGTCGGTATGCATTATTGCTTCTCTTACGTAAAGAACGTTGTAGTATTTCAACATTTTATGACTTTACACTTGCACAAACTCAAATCCGAAGTTCCGAAGTGGTGCAAACAACATTTTTATAGTAGTACTTTACCACCACCATCATCATCATCATCATCATCATCATCGACATCATCTATAAGGATTAAACCCAAATGGTATGTTCCGGTCGCCAAGGAGATAGCACAGAGCTGATCACTCCAAAGCTTCTTCGACTCCTCATTCCGCTACGTCCTTTTGGCTTACAATTCACTAGTTCTTTGGCGATGCGCGGCACTCGTCCACTGGGTTAAGATGTTCCAACCATTTTAGCTGATATTGGGCAATCCTATTACGTGTACTCATAATACAGTTTCTGCCGTACATCGACATTTCTTGCTATCTTAGAGAGAGAGAGAGAGAGAGAGAGTGCCTGGCCACGTTTATGAGAAACCTCATTTCGGAGAAAGCGTACTTTATTGTTTAAGTTTAATTTCAATTTTCCCTCATTAACCAACGCATTTCCTTGACACTATGGGACCGAATTCAAGTAAATAATTTTGAATACATATAAATCTTGGAACATGGAAGTCATGTATGGTTCTCGATACCGATATTTCTTATTGCTTTGCATCGTCTGCTGCTGAGTGTTAGCAGTGCCGGACCATTTCACAAGCTAATGTATTGACACGCACTTTTCGCTCCTGAATTAATCTTCTTGCTAATTTATGTCTACACGTTTTTATCGTTACTTAAAGGAAAATAGTTGTTCGGAGAGAGTGGGTGGTGTTAGTTAGTTCTGAACGTCTTTTAATCGTAGACGACAACAATCTTTTTCCTTTCTCAAAAGAAAAAGATAAAATTGTTTTTAATTCTATAGAACCATATAAAATAATCTCATTTAATCGTATAAATGTACTCATAATACAGTTTCTGCCGTACATCGACATTTCTTGTTATCTTAGAGAGAGCGAGTGCCTGGCCACGTTTCTGGGAAACCCCATTTCGGGAGAACCGTACTTTATTCTTTAAGTTTAATTTCAATTTTCCCTCATTAACCAGCGCATTTCCTTGACTTTGGCGTCTAACCGATTCCGTTTGGACTCAAGTTCTTTCAAGTGAGTTTGCAATCGAAGTGCATATCGAGGTATTGAATATCTTTCTTGGTGTGTGTGTGTGTGTGTGTAACGAATCAGCTAAGTGTCACACAGGAAGAGGATCTACAGTATTTCTCTTGTAGTCAGGGTTATGGATGTTGATTTGTTTTCATTGACCCTCATCCTTCGGCGCTGTCGTTTAGTCCACAACGGTGGGATACAGATTTTCCTGTAAATTAGCTGAGGCTACAGTTGGATGTTGGCGTGTGTGTGGTTCAGCGAATTCGGCGGAACCGTATTTTGATTGCATGATAAGCTAACTGTGAATAGTTATCATGGATACCGTTATTATAACAAGAAAATAATCTGTAAAACTAAACAGCAATCTGGTGAGAGGGTTTATATATATATATATATATATTCAATCACTTTCTGCTACAGTTCGTTTCTTGATATATATAAAGTATTTAAAATTATTATTATATTACCTCAAGATGTTCTTTTCCTTATTTGGAACATGTTTCGAGAGTTCCTGTTCTCTCATCTTCAGCCTTCGCCATCTGTTTCTGGTGAAGTATTTGTGTGTTGGCTGCTGGATGTTATTAAGGTAGTTTTGTTGGTCTTTGGTCTTTTAAAGTTGTAGACCAAAGACCAACAAACTACCTTAATAACATCCAGCAGCCAACACAGAAATACTTCACCAGAAACAAGATGGCGAAGGCTGAAGATGAGAGAACAGGAACTCTCGAAACATGTTCCAAATAAGGAAAAGAACATCTTGAGGTAATATTATTATAAATTTTAAATACTTTATATATATATATATATATATACGATTAGGCTAAGACATAAATTTGTTCACTCATTATTAAATTTAAAGTAACTAGAACAGTGAACTTATATAACACAAACATTATGAACAGTGAAGTACACACTAATTTACTATAAACTAAAGTGGAAAACTGTGTATTTTTTTATAGTAGGCTATAGGATAGGCTGCAACTTTTTCAGGTAAGAGCAACAGGCGACCGGTATCCTATATAACCTCGGTCGCCAGGTCTCTGTTAATCACAGCGTATTCACCTGGTCGCGTTCCAATAGAATCGTTCAGTACACCATATGTCATATTCTATTTAATGCCACGCTTTCTCCACGCCGATTCAGCGGGATTGTGCTCTGATCCTTTGTAGCGTAGGTTGTGTTTTCTATGGTGCTACAAGATTGTATTTTTTCTGCTTTTCAACTGTTTATTCTTCGTTTAAAGTGTTTCAGATCTTCAATTGTGATACTCTACTGAATAACTGTGTTAACCAGTGTTGTGTAGTGGGCGGTATTTCTTTGTATTCATCTGCTGTGTGGTTTCTGGTGCGTACGTGTGCAGTGTCTGTCAGTGTGTGTGTTCAGTGCTGGTGAGTTCATCCTGTAACAACTTTTGACGTCCCTTTTGGGGTTCCGGAATGGCGCCTTGCAGGGCTCTGTTCCTTTGGCCGGAGCTGTTAAGCACTGTTTTGGGTGCTTGCGGTCTGCTCCTGTCTCCACCCAGCACCACCACGATAGTGATTCTAATACCAGTGGCAGTGACAGTGAACGGCTATGTAGACATAGACACTGATGGGTCGAGAGACGACCAGTATTCGCTTGTGTGTGGCAAGCAAAAGCTTGCCGCTAGTCAGTCTCCCGCCTCAGCTGGACATGACGGTAGTCATGGTAACAACGCCAACCATTGTGCTGCTCCCAAACCGAAAGTGTTGGAGACGGACGACGGCTTGCAGCCCGTGCCTAGCCGGAAACGGCGAGTAGCGGTGGAAGCAAGCGACGTCCCCAAAGCGGACTGTCCCGGCGGCACAGGGCCGTGGCTACAGCGTCGGCAGGTCGCAATTCACCTACCCCAGTTCCTTCTCAACCAGCACCAGCACCTAAACCGCCCAAGATACCGCCAATCGTCGTGACTCAGTGCGGCGACTGGCACACCCTCCTTAGGCGCTTAAGCAAGTTGTGCCATCTAGACTCATCGAGGATAAAAGCAAGGTTCGTCCATTCAGCTGCTGCCCGAAGACGGTGCAGTACTTTCGGCTTGCCAGAAATTCCTAGCCGACTCCGGTCGCGCCTTCCACACGATCCCCCTCCGCCAGGAGAGGGAACTCAAGATTGTGGTGTCCGGGATTCCCCACGACACACCGGTCTTGTGGATCTGGTGGAGAAGGGGTTCTTCTCTACCTCCGTCGTGCCTCTCCTCTTCTGAATCGTAAAAGGAAAATGGATTCCTTTAAATTAGGCTCCAGAAGGTTGGTTCCTTTGCGGAAGTCTATAATGTTGAAACTATCCTGTGCCTCCGGGTACACACTAGAGCAATTAGCAGCAAGCCTGGGCCTTCCAAGTGCTTCCAGTTCCAGCGATTTGACCATCCATCGGCCTTTTGTAAGATGCAGCCGCGTTGTGTACGCTGCGGCGAGGCCCACAACGAGACTTGTCCCGTTGTGAAGCCTCAACCTGCGACGTGCTGCAACTACGGGGGCAGTCATCCGGCCAACTTTAGGGGTTGTCCACAGTTCAAGAAGGCCCTCAAGAAGCAGCAGCGGAGCAAAACCGTCAGGTAGAACCACCTCGCCGGGTCTCCGACCCTCGAAACGGGTGGCCAGCCCAACCACCCGCCTCGTAATCTACGGCTCCTCCTGCGGCACCTGCCGCTGGCGGAACCGTGTCTTACACCGCAGCGGTCGCCTCGGAGCCCACTGCGGCTCCCCGGACCTTGGCACTGCCGGAGTGCCGTCTTCTCAAGCGGCATCGCCCGCAGAATCCCCCCTCACAGATCCAGCCCCTAAGAAACGGCGTTCCCAGGCGTAAGGCCCGCCTACCACTAGTGGCCAAACCTCTTTACCCTGAGGCGACTAGTACTCCTCCGACTGCTCTGCATCGACCCGGCTAGGAGCCTGCTCCTGTCACCCAGTCCCCTGCGACTTCCTCGGAAGTCAAGTCAGCCCCCGAGCAGCCTGCTCCAACTACCCAAAATACCCTTGAGGCGGCAACTGCACCTTTCGCGGCCTCAGCGCCGGCTAGTCAGGCCCCAGCGGCCGGTGGTTCGCCTCTGGTCACTGAGGCTCAGCTGATGGCCTGGGTCAGTGGTATTGTCCCTGCAAATTCTTGCTGCTTGGGATGTCCCCGTCGCGCCGAACTGGTAGCTTTCCTTGTGGATTACGATGCTGATTGTCGTACTCCTCTCCGAAAGCTACCTGGCTCCAGATTCTCCCTGCCAGCCTATGCTTGCTATAGGAAAGACAGGAATGGTCCCGATCGCCGTCCACAGGCGGAAATCTCATCGAGACCTCCCTGCCCCTGCAACGACCCTCATCGAAGCGTGTGCTGTGGCGCTCGATGTTGCCGGCCTGGAGCTGCGCTTTGTTTCAGCGTAACTCCCGCCCGGCCATCGCGCTCCACCGCACGAGGAGTGGGGCGCCCTCCATGACAGCGATCTCCGGACCATCATAGTCGGATACCTTAATGCCAAGCAACCCTCGTGGAACAGCAGAACGTAGAACCCTTATGGTAATTCTCTCCGTAGGGCTGTCGAAGATGATGCTAGCGTCCTCGTCATCGGCCCGTCCGAACCGACATACTTTTCCCGTGCGGTTCATCCGCCGGACGTCCTTCATATTGTACTTGCCAAGGCCGTCCCCTTTCATCTACAAGTCAGCGCGGTGTCGGACCTCTCGTCGTATCACGATCCCCTGCTTATAATTGTCCTGCCGCCGTCGGTCTCATCCCGACTTCCCGATCGTCCTGTTAGGAGAGTCAATTGGCGATCCTACCACGACGATCTGGCTAGGCAGTTGCCGTATGTCCCTCCGGACCCACCAGTCCCTTGTGACGATGTGGATCTCCGGGTAGCTCAGCTTCAGGATCTCGTCCAGTCCGCAATGGACAAACACACCTACACTGTTCCGGTGAGTAACAAACGCTCTGACCTTCATGCGGAAGTTCTCCAGGCCATCCGACTACGGCGCCAGCTTCGCAGCAGATGGCAGCATACCCGCGACCCCACCGCTCGTCGGCGTTTTCGAGCCCAGTCGGAACACGTCTCGCAGCTACTGCTTGACGTCAACGCGGGTCGTTGAGACTCCTACTTGGAATCCTTGGAAGTCGACCACGCTTCCGTTTGGAGAGCTGCTGGTAGACTGAAAGGCGAAAAGAGGACTCGCCATCCCTTGAATACCCCGGGCTGCACTGTGTAAAATGCAGAAGGCAAGGCGGAAGTCTTCGCCGACGGTGTTGAGGAACAGTTCACTGTCCATAGAGGCATCTCTGACCCGGCTCACACGGCCGTCGTCAGGGATTTCCTGTCTGGCTACTTCTCCACTCCCCCCAGTGACCCTCTTATTTCGGTCGATAAGGACGACCTAGAGTCTGTCCTTAGCCGGCTGAAAAAAAGAAAGGCCCCTGGTCCCGATCGGATCGGTGCCGCTGCGTTGCAGAATCTGCCACCTTCGGCAGTTGACGTCCTTCTTCAGCTGTTCAACTCCTGTCTCCGGCTGAGGTATTTCCCCAGTCTGTGGAAAACCGCCAACGTCATAATGATTCCGAAATCCAAGAAGCGGCCCACGCTACCTGGAAGCTACCTCCCGGTATCGCTATTGCCAGCAATCTCAAAGGTTTTCGAGCGTCTCCTCCTGGCCCGTATTCGCCCCCTGGTGGATTGGTTCATCCGCGAGGAGCAGTTTGGGTTTAGGCCGAGGCACTCGGCTACTCTTCAGCTAGTACGGGTCATCACCTGTCTACCCGACGCCGCCAACAATCATCAGGTAACAGGCGCAATCCTGTTGGATGTGAGCAAAGCCTACGATAAAGTCTGGCACGAAGGCCTGCTCTACAAACTGGCGTATTCGCCACTCCCGGCATCTATCGTCTACTTACTCCGATCCTATCTCACGGATCGCACCTTCAGGATCAGCGTCGACGGGGCGTTCTCTCGGGTTCGCCGTGTCGCCACCGGCGTCCTCAAGGATTTGTCCTCGGCCCCGTCCTTGTACGTCATGTACACGAACGATCTGCCTGTTTATCCCGGGGTCACGTTGTCCCTACTTGCCGACGACGCGATGTTTCATTTTAGCTCGCTATCGCCTTGGCGGACGAGCGTTATGTTACAACGCCAGTTGGCTATGCTTCCGGACTGGCTAAGGAAATGGCGAGTAGTGATCAATACGGAGAAATCCGAGGCGATCTGCTTTACTCGTAACTCCATTTCCCGATTCCAATCCCTCTCCTTGGAGGGGAGACCCATCCAATGGATCGAGACGGTGAAGTAACCTAGGTGTTCGGCTATATCGCCGCTTAAACTTCAACGCCCACGTGACCGCAACACTTGACAACGCCAACGCTTGCCAAGCCCGGCGAGTCCCCTTATCCGCACATCGAAAGGCTGAACAGCATGGACAATGCACCGCCCTCTCGCCGCGTCAGGCGCCTAGGGCGGTGTTAGACGACCCCCCATAGTTCGTCACATAAACCCCTCAGCATCGAACCCCCCAAACCTTCTGGAATTCTGAACCGCACACCTAGCATTCCCTACCTGCGCCTGCCGACTCTGTAGTCAATCGTGCTGTGGGAGATTGGACAGAATTACTACTTTGCCAGCATAGGCTTTGCCGATTCGGCAGTGCTGTGATCCAGGACACGGGCTCCCGCGAGGTTGTGCAACGCCTTCCTTGCGCGAGCCGTCTGCCCCGGTGTTGCTTCCCTTCGACTCGGCCGCCGCCTTTGGGCGGTCGAGGCTCTTGTCCTCGTCAGCGCGCCTCTATGTCCCCGTGGGCGATGCCCTCGAGGGCCACTGAGCCGCGCCCAGGCGTGGCAATTGGCTGAATCCAGACCAACTGTGATCCCCGTCAGCACCTGCTTTGCCGACTCGGCAGGGTAGTGACCCGAGACACGGGCTCCTGCGAGGTTGTGCAACACCTTCCTTGCGCGAGCTGGCTGTCACGGTGTCACTCGCCTTCGTTTCGGCCGACGCCCTCGGGCGCTCGAGCCTCTTGTCCTCGCCAGTGCGTCACTACGTTCCCGAAGGCTATGCCCGAGGAAACCATGTTGCCGCGCTCCGGCGTGACATTTGGCTGAAGCAATAAGCACAGCTTGCTTCCGTGGTGGCCATGCAGAATCATGTTCCCGCGGAGTGCATCCTAACTCCTTGTGCAGAGCAAACGACCGCGCTGACCTGTTGGCACCTGGCGTTCATCAGGCCTAGGCCAGGACAACGCAAACAAATTAGGGCGCATGACGGCCGTGCATCCTCTGTCTGTCTGTCTAAAATGTCTCCTTCTGTTCTCAAACTCCCTCCGATTGTCATTCCATGACAATCGGAATTATTCCCAAATTCTTGCTGCAATCGGTTCTGCCTTACCTTTGGCCTCAGTTGAAGCGAAGTGTTTCGCCAATTTGCTGAAAATGGTGGTCAAATCCATCAACGACTTCTGCTCTGATCAAAGTTTTTGTCAGCGCGGAACATTTCCTTTCATACTTTCGCTCTCCCGGAGGAGCGATAAGTCAAAATCGTATTTCAAGGCATTCCCTACCGTACCTTCCCTGACATCATCATGCAGGAGCTGACCCACTCTCGGGTATTCGCCGACTGCTGTGTCAGTTTTGCATGCTGGTGTGGGGGACAACAAGCCTTAGTTGTCAGTCAACTCCTTCCTAGTTAAGTTGGTAAAAACAGGCCATTTTGAGGAGGTCTATGGCCTTCAAACCTTCCTTTACCTTCGGGTGACTGTAGGTACTTTTGACCCGCGGCCTTGACCTGCTCATTATTTCAACTGTCAGGGCTTTAGTCATTCCTCCCTGTACTGTCACGCGGCCCCACGTTGCTTGCGGTGTGGAGAAGCTCATCGCTGCTGTGATGAGCCGCCTCTGGGCTTCACCCCATTCTGCTGCAATTGCGAGGGCGATCATCCGGCTAACTACTGGGGTGCACAAAATATATCAAAGCAGAAAGGAAGCAACGGTCTGCCCGAGCAGAACCGTGTAGCTGGCCCTGCCTCTAACTGGTGAGTGTCGTTTCCTTCCACTCTCTGGTTCATCTAGCAAGTCCTCGGCGGGGACTGCGGTCGCCCCCGCAGTCTCAGTCCAGCCTGCTGGCGCAGCTTCGGCGGCGCTTGTGACGGCCCCACTCCCAGCGCCTGGCTCGTCATACGCAGCGGTTGCTTCGAAAACATCGTCCTCTTCTTCCGCTCGTAAGAGCACAAACTGTTCGTACTTGTCGCCGCCCCTTTTTTTCTTTTTTGGATCCGCCCCTGGTAGATGCACAAACTGATCTCAAGAGATCCAGATATACAGAGATTGGAACATGACACGACACCCTAACGATTACAGAGAATGATCACACACCAATACTACTAACGAGATACAAGAAGAATGTGGCGCGAATTATTTGATCCGAACAATACCGCTGAATTACAGGTTCCGTCTGTCTGCAGAAACCTATGATTTATGCACCATAAACGTTTATAGGAGGGTAAAGCATTTGGACGAAATACAGCTGATCCATACACTGTCAGTGTGTACTGAGGCGATAAACCATTAGGGAAGTTTTATTGTCTGAACTGTAGCTTTGCGTTTATTACGCTCAGAATTTATTTTGCTTTTGAATCGAGGTTAAGATCAAATTTCCGCACCACCGCTCGCGGGACTGTAAATATAATTTTTACATTACATCTATTTGTACCGCGCACAAAAAAGTAAATAAATTGCAAATAAGCGTAGAACATTTAGCGCGGAAATTCACCGTATGTACCGTTTTGTGGTTACATACACGCAATAAACTCTAGAATAAACCTTAACACACTAAATATTATTTACTGCATTTCTTTGAAAAAGGGCCAATGGGACTTTTGTGTTTCCAACATTACAGACGATTTATAAAATGTTTTTTTAGGGTCTATGGCTGAAGCTGATTCTAAATCAGTGATTTCCAACCTTTATATGCAACCCACGACCTTGTAGCCTACTGGAAAACCAATTTAATAATTACTCTTCCTACTTTAACAAAAGAATACATAATAAAACATTATTTTAATCGTGAGCGGTGTTGCTGAAGAGACCTATGAAACAATTTTTATCCAATCTACTAATAAATTCCATTTTATTATGTTATGCATTGGTTCTACGAGGGTCAGTTGAAAAGTTCGCGGAGCGACATCTGTAGCTTAACGGTAAAACTAAAATTTTTCGTGTGGTGCCAGAATTGTATTTTATGTAAAAGCCTGTTAATTTCCAAATGTATTTATCAGTTTATTTATTTTTTAGAAGCTGTTTAAAATTCTCGTGTCATGCGTGTTTTGAAAAACGGACAAAATCAAACATCGTGGTGTGATTCTTTGTTAAAAATTGTTTAGCGCCAACGAAAATTCAAAACAAAATTGTAAATTTGTGAGGAGATGCTGCGACTTTAAAACCAACGGTTTGTAAGTAGGCACTTGAGTTTAAATCTGGTCGCACTGGACGCCCAAATAATGCAACAACTCCAGATGCGGCAGCTATCTTGCACAACGCTTTTTCACACCAAGTTCTTGATTTAAAGTATCATGCACACGCTCATATAAGATGCCTATAATTTCAGCAACGTCATCCACTCCTCAATATGCGGTCTTCCAACACCCTATGATTTTTTTCCAATAATTCAATTTTTTGTTGCACTTTTCGGACGTCCACTGCTGCCAGAGTCTTCAGTGCCACCCCAGAGTACGACCACGTACTTCTGCTGACAGTACGACCACGTTTGAACTCGAGTGTGCTCCCCATTTACCGTTGTTTCTGAAGGCGCAGCATCTCCTAACACATTTACAATTTCGTTTTGATTTTCCATTGGCGCTAAAACGTTTTTAACAAAGAATTCATCACAACACGATGTTTGATTTTGTGCATTTTAAAAACACGCGTGACAGAAAATTTCAAACAGCTGGTAAAAAGTGAATAAATTGACAGATATATGTGAAAATTAATAGGTGTTCACGGGAAATCTTTGCAGCACACTAAATATTTTAGTTCTACCACTGAGCTATAGATGTCGCTCCGCGAACTTTTCAAATGAGCTTCGTAGTCCTCTTGTGTTTTCATAGTATTACAGGACCCAAGCTATTTCCTTCCATACCTTGGCTAGACCAGAAATTTCGAAATCGTATTAAATCGTATACTCTTGTTAATTTATAGAATATTATTAATATCATTATTATTGTATACCATTACAATAAATTGTTACATATTATCATGGTTATCATATTTTCATTTTTAAATATATATCATATAATATAATTAATAATATTAATATTATATAATATATTGTTAATTTTAATATTATAGTGGTCAGATTCAAAATTGATAGAGAAAGTCCTTGTGTCAATAGTGTAGTCTATATGCTCCAGAGAATGTTAATGAGGACAAATCAGATTTATTTTATGATGAACTGTAGAAGCAATTAGATATAGACAATAACATGGACCATGTAATCTTAGCTGGTGATCTTAATGCTAGAGTTGGTAACCTAGCTATTAACAACGTTACTGGATATTAAAATTATTATTCATGGTGTAAGGCCGAGGTCTTCCAATTTCATCGTGTTGAAAGGTGTTAATTACTCGACCATATTGTTACGACATCACAGAACAATCTACGCGTTTATCGAATGTTCCAGAGGGATCTGTAATCTGTGTGGCGTACGTGATTCTCGACGCATTCACGAGAATTTTCTGGAAGCCGCCAGCCGCGAAGACTGTGTCAAGGCCGCAATTAATTACGTCGTTCACACTGGCGCTAACGCGCATTTTGGAATATTCTCGTCTGTGAGCGTTGTATAAATTCAAGGCGTTAGCGGCCTCAGTTTTCAGTTATAGTTGCGATAAATTACAGTGCGGTTCGAGAGTTATTATATATATATATATATATATATATATATATATATATATATATATATACACAGATATATAATAGGGTTGCTACAGCTAGTGCCGTCTGCCTTCCTTCAACCTGGCTTTCCAATTCTCCCGATGTTCCCATTGTCCTTCCTCAAGTCCTATACGTTGCATAGATTCATCCACTTCGTCGTCCCTCCAAGATCTTCTCGGTCTTCCCCTTTTTCTCCTTCCTAATGGACTCCATTCCGTCACTTTGTTGATCCACCTATTTTGGGCTCTCCGGACATGACCGTACCACACCAATCTTTTTTCTTCCATGTAGTCAATTACACTTCTTTCCCTTTCCATTCTTCTTCTGATCTCCTCGTTTGTTATTCGGTCTGCTCTCGTTATTCCACAGCACCTCCTCCAATATTCCATCTCCGTTGCAAGAATCTTTCTTTCATTCTTTTTGTTAATAACCCATACATCCGCTGCATACATCATAATGCTTTGGACTATGTTCTGATATTTTATTTTTTTGGTGCTTTTTCTAATCTTGTTGTCCCATATAACACTGTGTAACTGTCTAATCCCTGTTCTAGTCTGCCCTAATCTACTTTTTATTAGTCTGCCCTAATCGAGAGTTATTATCGGGCGATATTGCTGTGTGCGTTTAAGTGGTTATTAGTGAAGTGCTGTGTTTTATAATCGGGCGCGACAATTGTAATACAAATGTGTGTTATATTAGGTGACATTTTATTGCGTGTGAACAATTTTTATATGATTTGCTATAAGAAACTGTGTTGTTAATTACGAACTGTTTAACTGTGAAAATTAAAGCCGGTTATTAGTGACTTAATTGGTGTCTTGTATTTTGTTTTCCACTGTACCTACGACGATCAAGTAGACCGTGGTAACAATATTCTTCCAAATAGAATTGGAAGACCGCGGCCTTACAACCTGAATAGTAATTTTAATAATTATGACGTCGGCCGTGGAACAGAACATTATTGGGCTTTCTACAGAGTCGCCTACTAACGGAAATGGGATAAGACTGCGAGAATTTGCTAATACGAGTAAATTTACAGTAAGGGATACTTCTTGTTTTTTTTGTAAGAAAAAAGACATTAAATAAAATGAATATTAAAAAATTTTAAAAACTTGCTTTTCTTAAAGAGAAAAAAAAACAGAGGCGACGCACACACGCAATATGGCGGTAACCGCTAGAGCTGCTGTTCGACGACGAATGGCGTGTTCTTCGCCTCGTCTTGTGCGCGTTTCTTCTTCCTCTCGGTAAGTCCCCCGCGCACCTCTCTCGCGCACCACTCGGCGAGAGAACCGGCGTCCGCTCGCACACACGCATATAGTCGAGCAGTCGCCATATTACAAGTTACTATATACCTATTATTATCATACATTCCATCATTGCATATTTGCATACATACATACCCCAGAAATTATTATCATACATTGCATAAGTTTAATTAGTAAACTTACTAAGTTTAATTAGTAATTAGTATTATGCAATATTATATTATATTATTATCATACATTATTATTATTATTATTATTATTATTATCATCATACATTGCATAAGTTTAAACTCCCGTACCATTTTTGTCAATTTTTTATTTTATTTTATTTATTTTAATTTTATACCTCCGCACCCCCAATTTCCGCCCCTTTCGTGGGATGTTCGCAAAACGGCTATCGGATTCGACCCCAAAAACCCCCGCATAGCCGTTTTGCAGATTTTTCAATTTTCACCCTGCACCCTTAATTTCCACCCTTAATGTACCCCCTACGGGGGGATATTTGCAAAATTACGGTGGAATATTGTATAGCCATCCGACCTTAGTAACTGTGCAAAATTTCATCAAAGGTTATGTCAGGAAGTGTGTTAAATGAAGGATGCAAGATTCCAACACAAACAAGATTATGAGTTAAAGAAAAGCAAGTAAAAATATACGTGGTCAGTCAGAAGACTTTGATCATTGATTGATTTTATAATCGACATAATCGTTAATCAAAATTTGGCTTCTCAAGTCAGGGATGCCATATTTTTAGAACTGCTGAGATTAATCGGGATCATTACAGCATGGTGGTTTATAAAACTGAGATTTGGACAAGACGGAGGAAAGTTAGGCTATTTCTGATGCGCATAGAAAAGAAGCTTTTAAGATATACCTATTCGACAAACAGATTATCCGCAATCTCTATCAGAATAGTATGCACAATTGGATCCTACAAGTAATGATGTTATAACGACGGTCTCCTGATCGTCGTATGGTACAGTGGAAAAAAAAATACAAGACACCAATTAAGTCACTAATAACCAGCTTTAATTATCACAATTAAACAGTTCGTAAGTAACAAGACAGTTTCTTACAACAAATCAAATAAAACTTGTTCGCACGCAATAAAATGTCACCTAATATAACACACAATTGTATTACAATTGTCGCGCCCGATTATTAAACACAACACTTCACTATTAACCACTTGAACGGACACAGTAATCGCCGACAAAATACTGATCTAAGGCCGCTGACGCCTTGTATTTATACCCCCGCTCGCAGACCAGAAAATTCCACAACTACGCTTTATCTCTACACTACGACGTAATTAATTTCGGCCTTGACACAGTCAGCGAGGGTGGCGGCGTCTATAAAAGTCTCGCAAGCGCATGTTGAAATCATGTACACCACAACATTCAGTCGGCTTCCAAAGGATCGTTCGAGAAACATTTACATTGTTCTGTGATGTCGTAACAATATAAAGGAAGAATAGAATAATAGACGGAATCTTTTGGAGAAAGTGGGTAATGAGGTGTTTGGTAAGAAACGAATAAAATCACAGAAAAAGTTTAAAAATATGGAGCGAAAAACAATTAGCTTATTACAAATCGCCTACCTTTAGACAAGAACCAGTGAGGGTCTGAATATTTATAACCAGAAATGTAATGCTGTGAAATACATTATCCGGGAAAGGTTAATGTAGGAATCCTACATAAACACCTAATAAAGGAATCGATTTATAATTAATACAGCATACAACATACATAGACGCAAAATGGTTGCATAAAAATTAATGAAGCATATCATCCGGGAAGAGACGAAAATAGTACGTATGAATTTGAACGCAAATGAAAAATGGATTACAATTACAAGAAACTACGCCAAGGTCTTAACGTTTCCCAGAATCCTGTCAAGACAAGACAGAGGTGTAGATTCAGTAACATTTGAGGAACCAGAAGGAGCACTGTCATCCATGAAGATTTTGAAAGCAGCTGGTTTGGTTTGGATAAACTCAGAACTACTGAAATACTCTAGTACAGTGGTTCCCAAACTTTTCAATCCGTGGACCCAACTCCCCCCAAATAATTTAAAAATTCACGGACCTGCTCTGAGTTCTGAAATAAAACAAACAGTAAATATGATAGAAACTCTTATATTTTAATTAAAATTTATTATTAACATCAAAATTCTTAACTTGCAAAATTGTAATACGCGTATTAATGATATCAGACATAGTTTAATGTGAACAATGAAGCTGCTTTTGAACAATTAGCTCTGCAATATTGGGTTAAGTGTCTGATAATTTCAATATTAAGTCACTCTCGACATCAAGTTTATTTCTTAACTTTGACTTCAAGTACGTGAACAGGGAGAATGAGGTTTGACACAGATAAGTAGAGGAAAACACAGTTAAACGCTTCAAAGGTTTTTTTGCGAGTTCAGAATGGTCAATCATTACATATAACCAGAAGTCAGCTAGCTGTAATTGCGAAAACTGTAATTTTAATGAACTGTTAGTTAAAAGTTATACCAGTAAATCTTCTTTACGTTGTGTAAGAGAGAGGTCTAGTCAGTTCGGCTGACAAACAGATCTGCTACACGGCATGATTTAAAGACATTAATAAAGTTATTAGTTTGAAATCACTTTTACAATTACAGTTACTTTGAACAAAAAATCCTGGAGTCTTCTACTAATTGTTTTAAAATTAGATTTCAGAGCATAAAAAATCGGAAAAATTACGATATATTCTAATTTTTCTTAAAAGTGTCTGCGGAACCACTGCTCTAGTACAGTATTTAAGTTTAGACTGCTATATTTTCTGGTTACATACTAGATGAGGTGGATGAATAGAGGGTACCTAAAGTTAGTTCTGTTGTTAAGAAACGGGAAAGAACTTTGCCATCAAACTATGGAGGTACAAACTTGACAAATAAAATTCACAAGATATACGGGTAAATTATCACTGAAAGACTTGGGGATATTTTACTTCTTGACAAACAGGCTGGATTTTGTAAGGTCCGGTCTTGCATTGATGATGTATTTTATTTAAAAATCTTGATTGAGAAAAGAAGGAAATTTATTTTGGAAACACACGTTGCCTTCATTGACTATGAGAAAGCGTCTGACAGAATTAACAAGACAGTGTGCATAAGGGGGGGGGGGCTTGCAGACATTATCAGGAGCTTGTAAGGATAGTACTGTCTACCTACGTTAATAGGAGATAGGTATATAGGAGATTTACATAATCAGGGAGTGCGCCAAGGCGGCTACATACTTTTACCATTGTTTAATGTCTATATGATTACATAGAGAGCGGAAATTATAAGTAGGTCCAAGAATAAAAATAAATAATAGACATACTTGAATACTATGCTGTTTGAGTATGATCAGATAATCATCAAAACAATGAATGCGACCTCCAGAGTTCGATGATTCGGTTACAGCAAGTCTGTTCAAATTACTGTGCAGAAGACAAATACTGTGGCTTCTGTAAGAAAACACCCTTCGTGAGCAACATTTTATGAGACGATAAGAGTACAAAGCAGGTACCATATTTCCGATATTTTGGTTGTTATACACTTGTGGCATAGATCACGATGCTGATCATAATTTGGCAAACATCATTCATAACAATCGCACCGTCGACAATTTGTTATTACTCGATTTTGCGATGTGGTGCAATTTATCAAGCATTATGGAAGAAAACAAAAGAAAGAGATTCGACTAAGATTGTATAACGTAATAGGCAAACCAGTGTTTTTTTATGGTTGTGAAAGTTGGGTTCTAGTAAAGACATATCTGAGAAGGATACATGCGCCGTAGATGGGATTCTCGAGATCTGTTAAAGGCTGCACACGAAGAGAGATTTTAAAGTGAAGGCGTACGCAAAGATATTGGAAAAATTTTTAATATCCTACACCGCATTGGGGAAAACAAAAAAAGATGGATTGAATGGACGCCGGATGGCAACTTGCCTAAGGAAGATTGGCAATACAAGGAAGTAGATCAGAGAAATATAGGAAGAGCTAGGAAGTGTTGGTGAAGTAAACGTTTTTCCTTTAGGACCGGAAAGGTAATTCGTCTGTTCCCAGATAACAGAAGAACAAGAAGAAAAAGAAGATAATTTGTGCATGTATTATTTATTTATTTATTACTGGTGCCTAGCGGCCTTCAATAAATTCTGGCATCGAGAAGTTGGAGAGAGATTTACCAAAAACTTTCAGTGAATTACTAAAATTCTATATTTGGACAGACATTTCCAAGTAAAACATGAGGACTGTTATTCTGAATTAAAAGAAATAACAGCTGGTGTTCCAGAAGACAGTACATTAGAAGCAGTTCTATACCTGTTGTAGGCCTATGCGGATGATGTACTAAACTGTGAAGAGGCTGTAATTCTTACATTTGCTGATGACACTGGCATTATAGCAGAAGGTAACAGTATTGAAGAACCAGCTGGGGAACTACAATCTGCCACTGAGAAAATTAGTTCTTGGACTAAAAGGATAAAATATTTTTACTCCCCCAAGAATATTTTGGGGGACAAAAATAAAAACAAAGGCAAGTCAGTGCACGTTAATTTTACCAATAGTAAAATTAGTGATCTGCATGTGGTTATCAACCTAGAACTGACACTACATGAAAACAGGGCAAAGAAAGTACAACACATTGTGTATAGACATGATATTAGATGCTAAGTTACACTGCAAGGTACACGTAAAAAGAATTTGAGTCGAAATTAGTGGAATGTGTTGGTTCTTCGGTCGACATTGCTGGTTGTCTGTACATAATAAACTATTAGTATAATAAATAAACAAGTCTTTACACTTGTCTGGACATATTGTGTACAACTCTGGGGATGCATGAAGAAAAAACACAAAAACGAATCCAGACATTTTAAAACAAAGTACTGTCATGTATTGTTAATGTCCCATGGTAGGGCCTATATACGAAATGAGAACATCAACAGAGATTTCAAGATTGGTTCGGTCAAAGATAAATTTCAGCGATTCAGCATCAAGAAGCATGAGGAATGTCTGCCAAACGCCAGAATGTTGAGACATTGGCAATTCTCGACCATATTGAACTTTTGCGAAAAAAAAACAGATTTAAGTCATTTGACTTAGTGTATGTGTCAAGTGACAGGCATCACAAAAACAAAATGACTGGTTTTTAGAGCAGTCCGTTACTACAGTATGTCAGTAGTTACAGCTATGTAGGTATCGAGCCCTCTTGTGTATCTTGTTTTGTTACAGCTCACTGTGAAATACAAGACATACGGTATTAACGATGGAGATTATAAAATCAAAGCAAATGTTATTACAAATTATTTTTAAACACAGAATTTGAAACTTTTACCAGTTCTTTTAATAACGTTTATCTCATATTCATTTTAACGAATTTTCTGACTAAATTTCTTTAGACATTACACACAGACCTCGGGAAAGTGTGATTTTTTCTATGATGCCATACATTTTGTTAACGATTCCCTTAAGGTGCTTATAGAACGGGAGAAGTAAAGGCGACCAGTACTGGAGTCTAGTACTGGCCATGTGGTCACTGACCGGTAAAATTTCTTATACACAAGGCAAGTGTACTGACCGCCATTTTCGCGTCTCCTCTGGCCGTCAGTAGGTCTATATGAGTGACCGTGACAACATCTGTGCTCATATTTTTTTTAGTTTCATCAGGTTTTGACCACATCTGAGTTTAATAAATAGTTTGATGTGGCTTTTGATCGTCATGGGAAACATTCCATAGTAATTCAAAGTTTGGGAACTCTTCCAAAAATATTGTTATATCATCTGCACTCCCCTTTATAGATTTATTATTTTTCTTTTATTACATTGATCTTATCACCGTTAACACTAGCACTCATCTTGAACAACTAACAACAGACTAATGCAAAGCAAATCCCACCTGGTTCTACTGACGGTCAGTGTTTGTTGTGATCCAAAGTTGTGGCGGCCAATAGGTCACATGACCGGTCACGTGACCGCTACTAGCCGTATTTCTAGGCAGTAAAATCAAACATGTGTGAGTTCTGTGGCAGCCAGTCTCAACTGGCCACTAAAGAGGAAAGTATCCCTATGGACAGGGTATGGAGAGGCAATGTTGCTGGCCGCCTCTACTTTCCCCATCTACAATCACCTTTATTAATTTTATTATTTTTACCGGCAAGTTACTGTTTCCGGTACAGACATCAAATGACACTTCTAATAGTACACATGTATGTATTGTTAAAGTGACCTGTATACGATGCCGGCTCATCACATCATGTCTGGAAACAAATCTGAAGCAGCTTTTCTGTGTTGCTTCAGCATGTGACGATTTAAATTGTAACCATTATTAAAAAAAAGAAAGAAAGAAAAAAAAATTAAGGTTGCGAGCCATTAACCATTTAAATCTCACAATAATAATAAAAACATGTAGGTACTAAGTGTGAAAGGAAGAAGTAATTAATAAGGGCAAAGAAACTGTAATAAAAAGGCACATTGTAAATAATTATTATTGTCGTATTTAACCCTTGCTTGCTATCAGGCGCCTACCTGTTGATTCCGGACTCGACATGTTTTCCGAGTCTTCTGTAATTAAGAATAAAATAAAAAACTAATGTTAATAATTAAAGAATCTGAAGACACAGATAGTCACTAAAACAACTCATTTAAATTATGTATTTTTATCTAGGGATAGTTTGTATAAATAAAAAATGTTTATTTAGAGAGAGACAGGGACTATATTCTCGCGGAATAAACACCCCACTACCTCGTGCAGTACCAGTGGAAGCGGGCGAAAAATCTCTCTCGCTATGAAGACTCCAAGCAGTGCACACGCACGAGCAAAAGCTCTGTTGGAATGTTGTGTGATTTGTTGTTAGTTTGACTTATTTCAAATGTAGTTTATTAACTGCTACACAAAAGAGTGTAACATGTAACATTAATTAAAAATCAGAAACGTGGTAACAAGAAGAAATATGTGACAACAAAAGTACGAGTATTAATAACGATGACTGCTAACTTCACCAACTGACGACACTTTTCAACATCCTACCTGGAGATGTGAACTACCAGAATTTACAACTCTAGTAGACCCGACAGAAGATGCAGTTCGACACATAAAAGAATCTACGCCTACCATCGTAGAAGGTTCGACCTAGACTGCAGACGTTTAAGCCTTTAATGACTAAGACCAGACCTAGATGAGGACGACGCTTTTAAGGATTCCCAAGACGGACACTCCCGGAGGAAATTTCTACATACCATAAAAGGTGACTCGATAGCACGTCTATCGAGGAATCAATAATAATTATAATTGTAACACAATACACTTTAAAAGAGAGACTTTTCAGAGACGATTAAACTTGTAAAGATTAAAAAGAATTAACTCTAAGAATTCAATGTAACTATTCAGACATAATACATTGTAAAAGTTAAATCTTAATGTATCGTAGTATAATTAATACCATTCTTCAAATGGGATAATAATGAAGCATAAAACTAAAGGTCTTGCAAGCTAATATCATGAAGTGAATATAATTAAAAGTTTGATGACTAAATACCTAAGGTTACCCGGATCCGTGGTATAGCTAAATAAAATCTGTTGTGATCCCAAAGTTTAAATAAAGAATTCAAATAACTTTAATTATTCAATTAGTAATGTCATGGGATCTATCTTTTGAGTAAATGTTATTTTTTCAAATGTTTAATAAAGAGAAGTCTTCTTGTTACACACATATACTGAGTACATAAATCAACAGTTTTCCCATTCCCTGATTCCTTTTATATTTACTCTGTGTTGTTCTGATTAAATTTCAGCTCGTCTAATAAGGCAGCCTGAATAATTGGCAGAACCAATTATTTCGAGTTCCCTAAGTTATAACACTAGAGAAGATGTTATAAATTGCGCCACTCTGCTAATTTGTTAAAATTTTGCTGCTAATTAAAAAAAAAAATTTTTTGTGACTTGTGTTGTTTAAGCAGTAATTGTGTCCCGATTAACCCAGACCATAAGCTGTTGATTTATTCACTCGTGTACTTTAAAATGTGTCTAAACTCTTAAATAAAATTAAACGATAATAGTTATTATAATAGTTTTATAAATAAGTAAGTTAATTATTATTTAGATATAGGAATGAACATCATGACGCCCTAAGAATACGATATAACAGCAGGTACGCGCTTGTCAAAAGTTCATTCATCAACCTGTCGGTTTGTAAACAATTTCAGACCAGTAGAATTCCTGTCTGCGCCTGTGAGTGTGTGTAAACTGTCACAGTGAACCTCTCCCCCATAGTTGAGTTAAACAATAACGACTCCCTCTTTGTTAGTTCTATTGTGATAAGAAGCGTGTCTGTTCATGTGTTAGTAACCGAAGGGGGAATCTTTTGCCGTACGCATATGTAAGCCTGTGTGAGATTTCTTTCTCTACCCCTGTAAAATGACAACCTTTGTCATCTCATTTTAATGGGTTATTAATAAAAGTGTAAGAATACGATTTATTTATATTGTTATATTAGTGTAAAAAGATATAGCGTTGTATAGTAGTAAATCCAAATAATAGAATAATTAGTTATAGCCAATCACTTTACGAAAATGGCTGAATTCAATCCTGATCTATTATTAAAAGACGAGCTATGCTACGAAGCTCTTTTACGAGGTCTAAAACACGTGAATGTAACCGTGTCTGAATTACGAAAATCATTACGGCAAACCGGATCAGAGACAACCTCGCAGTTAGATAATTTGCGTGAACTCGATTATGACGGAGAACGAGAAACCTGTTATGCGAAATATAGGGAACTGATAGTATTATCTCAGAATCTTCAGGAAAAAAATCACCTACGGAACTTTTGCGCGTTACTCAACGTATAGAACATTTAACCCGCCGCCTGAATAATTTATTAAGCTGGCCCGATGTCCCCGTAGTCCCCGCAGATGTGCAGAAATTTGCGGATGAGGCATTATGCCAGTTACCCATGATTATCAACGACTTACGACGAAAGTCAGATTCTTCGAGAATGGAGGAAATTGAGCATTATTTGCAAAAATTATATATCTCCCCTGTTCAATCCCCTACTTTAGAACACCCTCCCACCACATCGAACCCCGAATCTCCCACCGTATCTAAGATACAACCGAGTCTTGAACCATTACCCAGTAGAGAATTAAATACCTTAACTATGTTAGAACCCCCACCGCCTAAAGTTCAGCGTACTCGCTCTAGTCAATATGCGATTACAAATCCTAATGCAACCACTAATACTTCGAAGGAAATACCAAATGTAAATTTTAATGTTGACCTCTACGGAAAGATTTCCCACCCAGTAGAGAAAATAATTAATGAAATTCCTTACACAGATGGGTTAAGTATCACGATACTGTTGACGTTTATCCGATATCTACTGCAAATAAAAGATCTACAACAATTAAACGATCGGCAAATACTGCAAGTAATCTTACCCAAATGTAAACCACCTTTACGAGATCGTGTACTAGAATCATTAAACTCGACTCTTCCAGTAGAAGAACTTCATACGAAAATAATCAAATATTTTATCCCCACTGGAATTTATGAGGACATCAAAAGAAATACTGTACTTCGAGTACAAGGAGCTCATGAAAGACTGGCCCACTATATTGCGGACATCCGAGAATCTTCACGTATACTACAAGTCGACTGGACTGAGAAACAATTGGTCGATACTATCCTAGTAGGCTTATCTCCTGATGAACGCTCCCGCTTAGCACTAATAAGTAGACCCCTAACTTTCGCTGACCTTGAACAATGTAGTATTCACTCTTCCAATGTGTGGTACGCAGATCAGCACAGACATGCACCGGTATCCACTACACCACATAGAAAAGAAATGCAAGCATTAGTCTCAGACGCAAGAAGTGTACGAGAAAGAAGACCATTTCAAAGATCAACCTATGGCCATGGTAAGTCCAAGGAGCCTCAACCACGACAGGAAACCAGTGAGACCCCACGTAAGGAATATGTATGCTATAACTGCGGAAAACCTGGACATCTCAGTAGAAACTGTAAACGGAAACAGTATAATCAAAAAACAAATTATCCAAAAAAACATGTAAGGCAGGGAGATCCGAAACCCTGTGTCTTCCGCAGTAACGTGAAAACAGGTAAACCCCTGAGAGACAATAAAATAAAACAAATTAATAATAATAACAAAAGAAAACTAGACCCCTATGTAAAAAAATTTATCGATAAATGTAACGCTATTAATAAATGTGATTTCAGTAAGTGTCAATTACCGTATATACAAGTTGACCTTGGTGTTACATCCACCCTCGGTTTAATTGATTCCGGATCAACGCGAAGTTTAATTAGTCAAGACCTAGCCAATAAATTATTTAAACATAATTTAGTTAAACGCTGTCAATCAGTAAATATTAAATGCTCTACCGCTAACAAACAAAACTTAATGATAAAACTTATCATCACGTTTAAGGTAAAAATTAAAAATCTGACGTGGTATTTTCCAATGTTAGTATGTGACGAATTAGGACCCGAGTTAATATTGGGTGCTGATTTTATCAGTAGAACAGGACTAATTCTAAATATTCACGATAAGAAATTTTACTTTGGATTCGATCGTTCACGGAAATATAACTTGGATGATAATTCTAATAACAGAGAAAGTACTAGCACTACTTCTTCACATCTAAAGCATCACGAATGTGAATTGGGTCATCTGGAAAGTAAAGATAGACGGAACATACAAACTTTAATCAAACAATTCTCCAATGTCCTCACCCCTAAGTTAGGACTGACGGACCTGATAGAGTACAAAATAAATTTGAGCGATAATAAAGTAATACGTTTAGCCCCATACAAGTTATCACCTCCAAAAATGGAAGTAATGAGGAACCAAATTAATAAACTATTAGAACAAGGAGTCATCGAACCCTCTACGTCATCTTATTCATCCCCCGCGTTTTTAGTACCCAAAAGCAACGATAAACATAGATTAGTTGTAGACTATAGACAACTAAATAAACGGATAGAATTTGAATCAATACCACTTCCCGACATCCACAGTGCTTTTCATTATTTTACGAACGCAAAAATTTTTACCATTATGGATTTAAATCAGGCATTTCATCAGATACCCCTTTCGGAAGAATGAAAACGTCTCACCGCATTTGCCGTCCCTTTCAACCTGTACCAATTTACAAGGGTACCCTTTGGTATATCCCAAGGTAGCAGATTATTAGAAAAATTATTTCATGACATAAAGTTTAAATATGTGTACCACTACCTAGACGACATTGTTATTTACAGCGAGTCAATGGAACAACATCTTGAACATCTACGTGAAGTACTATCCCGATTGGAGAAAGCTGGATTAACCGTAAACCCCAGTAAAGTAGATTTTGCTGTGACACAATTCTCCTTTTTAGGTCACATCGTAAAAGCCAATGGAAAGGTAAGCATAGACCCAGAGCGAACCCGTGCTATCAGAGAATTTTTACCACCGCGGGATGCGAAAGGAATTGCCCGATTTTTAGGAATGATAAATTATTTCCACAAGTATATCCCACATCTAGCCGAAATTGCAGCACCGCTAAATACTTTAAGAAAGAAGGGAGTTAAATTTGAGTGGAATGAGCAACACCAAACCGCATTTGAGAAATTAAAAGAAAGCATCATATCGCCCCCGTACTACAATTAGCCGATTTTACAAAACCGTTTGTTGTGCAGACAGACAGTTCAAGTGTAGCCCTAGGTGCAGTAATATATCAGGAAGTAGATAACTCGAGATTACCTATTAGTTACGCTTCACGCACCCTGATTGACCAAGAAAAAAAATACTCCGCATACGAATTAGAATGTTTAGCTATCGTTTTCGCTTTTGAGAAGTTCAAACCTTTTTTAGAACATAAAGAGTTTTTGTTAGAAACAGATAATCAAGCTTTATCGTGGCTACTGAATCACCCAAAACAGTTAGGTCGTATCGGAAGATGGGTATTAAGATCTAAGTACAACATATTAGAGGCACCCAAAATGTAGTTGCCGATACCCTGTCACGTATGTTCCAGCCGAGTAGTAATACTTACGAAAACAAGAGTAGCGAGACGCCGATTATTAATACTTTAATTACCGAATTTCCTCTTGCATTTACGGATTTAGCCCATTATCAACAACAAGACCCACGTTTGAGTGCAATTATTGAACAACTTGAAAAAGGAAACAAGTCAGAAAAATACCTATTAAGTAAGAGAGTATTATGTTGTAGAATAGCGAACGGAAAATATTTACGAATAATCGCCCCTGATATTATTAAACCTATGCTGATGGAATATCATCACTCTTCCACCATTGGAGCACATATGGGAATAAACAAAACCATACATCGAATTCGTAAAGAATATCACTGGGAAAATATGAACAGTGAAATCGCTAACTTTGTAAAGAAGTGTAAGTTGTGCGCACTCAGCAAACCAGCGAGAAACAGCCAAATAAGTCAGTTAATCTCAGAGATTCCTGCTACCCCATTTGCCAAAATTTATTTAGACTTTTCAGGACCCTACCCACGTTCTAAGTCAGGAAATATAATGTTACTAATTTGCGTAGATTCTTTTAGTAAATTCGTCTGGATGTACCCCATGCGGCGAGCTTTAGCTACGACAACAGTAAGCATTTTACAGAATAGATTATTCAAAGAATTCGGTATTCCAGTCCATCTAGTGTCGGACAACGGACCACAGTTTAAGTCTAAGGAATTCAGGAACATGTGTTTCAAACTAGGTATAGACCACATTACCACTACAGAGTATCGTCCGCAAGGTAATATAGCTGAGAGGTATCTGCGAAACCTAAAATCTGCTTTAATAGCCTACCATGCTAACGACCATACTTCTTGGGACCAGAACCTATCCTGGATACAATTCGCCTTTAATTCAGCATATCATGAAGGACATAAGTCTACCCCATTCGAATTATTGTTCAAGTATAAACCTAACCACCCATTATCCACAAAGTGGAAAATACATGAATTGTTACCCCTTGAAATTAGGGATAAAAATATTAGGAAAATATGGAATGAAGCGCGCGCTAATTTACGAACAAACTTAGCGAAGTCAAGGAAATATTACGAGCAAAAGAATAATAATAATAAAGTAAAGTACCAAATCGGAGACTTAGTTATGTATAAAACGCACCCAACGAGTAGTGCAATCGATAAGACAACTTCCAAGCTATCATACAGATGGAGCGGTCCTTATCAAATTCACAAATACTTAACTCCGGTAACTGTAACCCTGTACGAACCATCTACTCAAAAATATGTGCGAAGGACACATATTTCGCAGATAAAACGTTATCACGAAGAAGAAAATGGTAGCGTGCAAGTTAAATAAATAAATAAATGTAAAAAACAAAAGGTAGAAGTTTTGTACTCAACTGCAAAGAGTACTTGCGTAACTTATGGCTACCTTGTCGTATAAATAGGTACGAGGCCTGATCAATCTTGAATCCTATTCATCGAATGTAGAGCAAAGCAAGAAGTCAGCTGACATCCAATAAAAAAAAAAAATGAAAAGAGACAACTCACACAAAAGAAAAATCCGGTAGTAGTTATAAGTAGTAGAGTTAAGAAAATTTAGAATGTTGAAAAAACGTTTATAGTGTGTGAATTTTATGTAGTAGTAGAGTTAGTGTGTAAATTATGAAGTATATGTATAGATAGTAAGAATCAGCAAGTCAAGAATGACAAATGCTGCTCGTAGTTACATACAGAGAAAAACGGGTGAGAATAAAATTTCACACGGTACGCCCCAAGCATACTCTCGGTACGTTGCTGACCATATTTTCAGGAGTCTGTGTTGGTTAAGAGGCGGAGTATGTGACGATTTAAATTGTAACCATTATTAAAAAAAAGAAAGAAAGAAAAAAAAATTAAGGTTGCGAGCCATTAACCATTTAAATCTCACAATAATAATAAAAACATGTAGGTACTAAGTGTGAAAGGAAGAAGTAATTAATAAGGGCAAAGAAACTGTAATAAAAAGGCACATTGTAAATAATTATTATTGTCGTATTTAACCCTTGCTTGCTATCAGGCGCCTACCTGTTGATTCCGGACTCGACATGTTTTCCGAGTCTTCTGTAATTAAGAATAAAATAAAAAACTAATGTTAATAATTAAAGAATCTGAAGACACAGATAGTCACTAAAACAACTCATTTAAATTATGTATTTTTATCTAGGGATAGTTTGTATAAATAAAAAATGTTTATTTAGAGAGAGACAGGGACTATATTCTCGCGGAATAAACACCCCACTACCTCGTGCAGTACCAGTGGAAGCGGGCGAAAAATCTCTCTCGCTATGAAGACTCCAAGCAGTGCACACGCACGAGCAAAAGCTCTGTTGGAATGTTGTGTGATTTGTTGTTAGTTTGACTTATTTCAAATGTAGTTTATTAACTGCTACACAAAAGAGTGTAACATGTAACATTAATTAAAAATCAGAAACGTGGTAACAAGAAGAAATATGTGACAACAAAAGTACGAGTATTAATAACGATGACTGCTAACTTCACCAACTGACGACACTTTTCAACATCCTACCTGGAGATGTGAACTACCAGAATTTACAACTCTAGTAGACCCGACAGAAGATGCAGTTCGACACATAAAAGAATCTACGCCTACCATCGTAGAAGGTTCGACCTAGACTGCAGACGTTTAAGCCTTTAATGACTAAGACCAGACCTAGATGAGGACGACGCTTTTAAGGATTCCCAAGACGGACACTCCCGGAGGAAATTTCTACATACCATAAAAGGTGACTCGATAGCACGTCTATCGAGGAATCAATAATAATTATAATTGTAACACAATACACTTTAAAAGAGAGACTTTTCAGAGACGATTAAACTTGTAAAGATTAAAAAGAATTAACTCTAAGAATTCAATGTAACTATTCAGACATAATACATTGTAAAAGTTAAATCTTAATGTATCGTAGTATAATTAATACCATTCTTCAAATGGGATAATAATGAAGCATAAAACTAAAGGTCTTGCAAGCTAATATCATGAAGTGAATATAATTAAAAGTTTGATGACTAAATACCTAAGGTTACCCGGATCCGTGGTATAGCTAAATAAAATCTGTTGTGATCCCAAAGTTTAAATAAAGAATTCAAATAACTTTAATTATTCAATTAGTAATGTCATGGGATCTATCTTTTGAGTAAATGTTATTTTTTCAAATGTTTAATAAAGAGAAGTCTTCTTGTTACACACATATACTGAGTACATAAATCAACAGTTTTCCCATTCCCTGATTCCTTTTATATTTACTCTGTGTTGTTCTGATTAAATTTCAGCTCGTCTAATAAGGCAGCCTGAATAATTGGCAGAACCAATTATTTCGAGTTCCCTAAGTTATAACACTAGAGAAGATGTTATAAATTGCGCCACTCTGCTAATTTGTTAAAATTTTGCTGCTAATTAAAAAAAAAAATTTTTTGTGACTTGTGTTGTTTAAGCAGTAATTGTGTCCCGATTAACCCAGACCATAAGCTGTTGATTTATTCACTCGTGTACTTTAAAATGTGTCTAAACTCTTAAATAAAATTAAACGATAATAGTTATTATAATAGTTTTATAAATAAGTAAGTTAATTATTATTTAGATATAGGAATGAACATCATGACGCCCTAAGAATACGATATAACAGCAGGTACGCGCTTGTCAAAAGTTCATTCATCAACCTGTCGGTTTGTAAACAATTTCAGACCAGTAGAATTCCTGTCTGCGCCTGTGAGTGTGTGTAAACTGTCACAGTGAACCTCTCCCCCATAGTTGAGTTAAACAATAACGACTCCCTCTTTGTTAGTTCTATTGTGATAAGAAGCGTGTCTGTTCATGTGTTAGTAACCGAAGGGGGAATCTTTTGCCGTACGCATATGTAAGCCTGTGTGAGATTTCTTTCTCTACCCCTGTAAAATGACAACCTTTGTCATCTCATTTTAATGGGTTATTAATAAAAGTGTAAGAATACGATTTATTTATATTGTTATATTAGTGTAAAAAGATATAGCGTTGTATAGTAGTAAATCCAAATAATAGAATAATTAGTTATAGCCAATCACTTTACGAAAATGGCTGAATTCAATCCTGATCTATTATTAAAAGACGAGCTATGCTACGAAGCTCTTTTACGAGGTCTAAAACACGTGAATGTAACCGTGTCTGAATTACGAAAATCATTACGGAAAACCGGATCAGAGACAACCTCGCAGTTAGATAATTTGCGTGAACTCGATTATGACGGAGAACGAGAAACCTGTTATGCGAAATATAGGGAACTGATAGTATTATCTCAGAATCTTCAGGAAAAAAATCACCTACGGAACTTTTGCGCGTTACTCAACGTATAGAACATTTAACCCGCCGCCTGAATAATTTATTAAGCTGGCCCGATGTCCCCGTAGTCCCCGCAGATGTGCAGAAATTTGCGGATGAGGCATTATGCCAGTTACCCATGATTATCAACGACTTACGACGAAAGTCAGATTCTTCGAGAATGGAGGAAATTGAGCATTATTTGCAAAAATTATATATCTCCCCTGTTCAATCCCCTACTTTAGAACACCCTCCCACCACATCGAACCCCGAATCTCCCACCGTATCTAAGATACAACCGAGTCTTGAACCATTACCCAGTAGAGAATTAAATACCTTAACTATGTTAGAACCCCCACCGCCTAAAGTTCAGCGTACTCGCTCTAGTCAATATGCGATTACAAATCCTAATGCAACCACTAATACTTCGAAGGAAATACCAAATGTAAATTTTAATGTTGACCTCTACGGAAAGATTTCCCACCCAGTAGAGAAAATAATTAATGAAATTCCTTACACAGATGGGTTAAGTATCACGATACTGTTGACGTTTATCCGATATCTACTGCAAATAAAAGATCTACAACAATTAAACGATCGGCAAATACTGCAAGTAATCTTACCCAAATGTAAACCACCTTTACGAGATCGTGTACTAGAATCATTAAACTCGACTCTTCCAGTAGAAGAACTTCATACGAAAATAATCAAATATTTTATCCCCACTGGAATTTATGAGGACATCAAAAGAAATACTGTACTTCGAGTACAAGGAGCTCATGAAAGACTGGCCCACTATATTGCGGACATCCGAGAATCTTCACGTATACTACAAGTCGACTGGACTGAGAAACAATTGGTCGATACTATCCTAGTAGGCTTATCTCCTGATGAACGCTCCCGCTTAGCACTAATAAGTAGACCCCTAACTTTCGCTGACCTTGAACAATGTAGTATTCACTCTTCCAATGTGTGGTACGCAGATCAGCACAGACATGCACCGGTATCCACTACACCACATAGAAAAGAAATGCAAGCATTAGTCTCAGACGCAAGAAGTGTACGAGAAAGAAGACCATTTCAAAGATCAACCTATGGCCATGGTAAGTCCAAGGAGCCTCAACCACGACAGGAAACCAGTGAGACCCCACGTAAGGAATATGTATGCTATAACTGCGGAAAACCTGGACATCTCAGTAGAAACTGTAAACGGAAACAGTATAATCAAAAAACAAATTATCCAAAAAAACATGTAAGGCAGGGAGATCCGAAACCCTGTGTCTTCCGCAGTAACGTGAAAACAGGTAAACCCCTGAGAGACAATAAAATAAAACAAATTAATAATAATAACAAAAGAAAACTAGACCCCTATGTAAAAAAATTTATCGATAAATGTAACGCTATTAATAAATGTGATTTCAGTAAGTGTCAATTACCGTATATACAAGTTGACCTTGGTGTTACATCCACCCTCGGTTTAATTGATTCCGGATCAACGCGAAGTTTAATTAGTCAAGACCTAGCCAATAAATTATTTAAACATAATTTAGTTAAACGCTGTCAATCAGTAAATATTAAATGCTCTACCGCTAACAAACAAAACTTAATGATAAAACTTATCATCACGTTTAAGGTAAAAATTAAAAATCTGACGTGGTATTTTCCAATGTTAGTATGTGACGAATTAGGACCCGAGTTAATATTGGGTGCTGATTTTATCAGTAGAACAGGACTAATTCTAAATATTCACGATAAGAAATTTTACTTTGGATTCGATCGTTCACGGAAATATAACTTGGATGATAATTCTAATAACAGAGAAAGTACTAGCACTACTTCTTCACATCTAAAGCATCACGAATGTGAATTGGGTCATCTGGAAAGTAAAGATAGACGGAACATACAAACTTTAATCAAACAATTCTCCAATGTCCTCACCCCTAAGTTAGGACTGACGGACCTGATAGAGTACAAAATAAATTTGAGCGATAATAAAGTAATACGTTTAGCCCCATACAAGTTATCACCTCCAAAAATGGAAGTAATGAGGAACCAAATTAATAAACTATTAGAACAAGGAGTCATCGAACCCTCTACGTCATCTTATTCATCCCCCGCGTTTTTAGTACCCAAAAGCAACGATAAACATAGATTAGTTGTAGACTATAGACAACTAAATAAACGGATAGAATTTGAATCAATACCACTTCCCGACATCCACAGTGCTTTTCATTATTTTACGAACGCAAAAATTTTTACCATTATGGATTTAAATCAGGCATTTCATCAGATACCCCTTTCGGAAGAATGAAAACGTCTCACCGCATTTGCCGTCCCTTTCAACCTGTACCAATTTACAAGGGTACCCTTTGGTATATCCCAAGGTAGCAGATTATTAGAAAAATTATTTCATGACATAAAGTTTAAATATGTGTACCACTACCTAGACGACATTGTTATTTACAGCGAGTCAATGGAACAACATCTTGAACATCTACGTGAAGTACTATCCCGATTGGAGAAAGCTGGATTAACCGTAAACCCCAGTAAAGTAGATTTTGCTGTGACACAATTCTCCTTTTTAGGTCACATCGTAAAAGCCAATGGAAAGGTAAGCATAGACCCAGAGCGAACCCGTGCTATCAGAGAATTTTTACCACCGCGGGATGCGAAAGGAATTGCCCGATTTTTAGGAATGATAAATTATTTCCACAAGTATATCCCACATCTAGCCGAAATTGCAGCACCGCTAAATACTTTAAGAAAGAAGGGAGTTAAATTTGAGTGGAATGAGCAACACCAAACCGCATTTGAGAAATTAAAAGAAAGCATCATATCGCCCCCGTACTACAATTAGCCGATTTTACAAAACCGTTTGTTGTGCAGACAGACAGTTCAAGTGTAGCCCTAGGTGCAGTAATATATCAGGAAGTAGATAACTCGAGATTACCTATTAGTTACGCTTCACGCACCCTGATTGACCAAGAAAAAAAATACTCCGCATACGAATTAGAATGTTTAGCTATCGTTTTCGCTTTTGAGAAGTTCAAACCTTTTTTAGAACATAAAGAGTTTTTGTTAGAAACAGATAATCAAGCTTTATCGTGGCTACTGAATCACCCAAAACAGTTAGGTCGTATCGGAAGATGGGTATTAAGATCTAAGTACAACATATTAGAGGCACCCAAAATGTAGTTGCCGATACCCTGTCACGTATGTTCCAGCCGAGTAGTAATACTTACGAAAACAAGAGTAGCGAGACGCCGATTATTAATACTTTAATTACCGAATTTCCTCTTGCATTTACGGATTTAGCCCATTATCAACAACAAGACCCACGTTTGAGTGCAATTATTGAACAACTTGAAAAAGGAAACAAGTCAGAAAAATACCTATTAAGTAAGAGAGTATTATGTTGTAGAATAGCGAACGGAAAATATTTACGAATAATCGCCCCTGATATTATTAAACCTATGCTGATGGAATATCATCACTCTTCCACCATTGGAGCACATATGGGAATAAACAAAACCATACATCGAATTCGTAAAGAATATCACTGGGAAAATATGAACAGTGAAATCGCTAACTTTGTAAAGAAGTGTAAGTTGTGCGCACTCAGCAAACCAGCGAGAAACAGCCAAATAAGTCAGTTAATCTCAGAGATTCCTGCTACCCCATTTGCCAAAATTTATTTAGACTTTTCAGGACCCTACCCACGTTCTAAGTCAGGAAATATAATGTTACTAATTTGCGTAGATTCTTTTAGTAAATTCGTCTGGATGTACCCCATGCGGCGAGCTTTAGCTACGACAACAGTAAGCATTTTACAGAATAGATTATTCAAAGAATTCGGTATTCCAGTCCATCTAGTGTCGGACAACGGACCACAGTTTAAGTCTAAGGAATTCAGGAACATGTGTTTCAAACTAGGTATAGACCACATTACCACTACAGAGTATCGTCCGCAAGGTAATATAGCTGAGAGGTATCTGCGAAACCTAAAATCTGCTTTAATAGCCTACCATGCTAACGACCATACTTCTTGGGACCAGAACCTATCCTGGATACAATTCGCCTTTAATTCAGCATATCATGAAGGACATAAGTCTACCCCATTCGAATTATTGTTCAAGTATAAACCTAACCACCCATTATCCACAAAGTGGAAAATACATGAATTGTTACCCCTTGAAATTAGGGATAAAAATATTAGGAAAATATGGAATGAAGCGCGCGCTAATTTACGAACAAACTTAGCGAAGTCAAGGAAATATTACGAGCAAAAGAATAATAATAATAAAGTAAAGTACCAAATCGGAGACTTAGTTATGTATAAAACGCACCCAACGAGTAGTGCAATCGATAAGACAACTTCCAAGCTATCATACAGATGGAGCGGTCCTTATCAAATTCACAAATACTTAACTCCGGTAACTGTAACCCTGTACGAACCATCTACTCAAAAATATGTGCGAAGGACACATATTTCGCAGATAAAACGTTATCACGAAGAAGAAAATGGTAGCGTGCAAGTTAAATAAATAAATAAATGTAAAAAACAAAAGGTAGAAGTTTTGTACTCAACTGCAAAGAGTACTTGCGTAACTTATGGCTACCTTGTCGTATAAATAGGTACGAGGCCTGATCAATCTTGAATCCTATTCATCGAATGTAGAGCAAAGCAAGAAGTCAGCTGACATCCAATAAAAAAAAAAAATGAAAAGAGACAACTCACACAAAAGAAAAATCCGGTAGTAGTTATAAGTAGTAGAGTTAAGAAAATTTAGAATGTTGAAAAAACGTTTATAGTGTGTGAATTTTATGTAGTAGTAGAGTTAGTGTGTAAATTATGAAGTATATGTATAGATAGTAAGAATCAGCAAGTCAAGAATGACAAATGCTGCTCGTAGTTACATACAGAGAAAAACGGGTGAGAATAAAATTTCACACGGTACGCCCCAAGCATACTCTCGGTACGTTGCTGACCATATTTTCAGGAGTCTGTGTTGGTTAAGAGGCGGAGTATGTGACGATTTAAATTGTAACCATTATTAAAAAAAAGAAAGAAAGAAAAAAAAATTAAGGTTGCGAGCCATTAACCATTTAAATCTCACAATAATAATAAAAACATGTAGGTACTAAGTGTGAAAGGAAGAAGTAATTAATAAGGGCAAAGAAACTGTAATAAAAAGGCACATTGTAAATAATTATTATTGTCGTATTTAACCCTTGCTTGCTATCAGGCGCCTACCTGTTGATTCCGGACTCGACATGTTTTCCGAGTCTTCTGTAATTAAGAATAAAATAAAAAACTAATGTTAATAATTAAAGAATCTGAAGACACAGATAGTCACTAAAACAACTCATTTAAATTATGTATTTTTATCTAGGGATAGTTTGTATAAATAAAAAATGTTTATTTAGAGAGAGACAGGGACTATATTCTCGCGGAATAAACACCCCACTACCTCGTGCAGTACCAGTGGAAGCGGGCGAAAAATCTCTCTCGCTATGAAGACTCCAAGCAGTGCACACGCACGAGCAAAAGCTCTGTTGGAATGTTGTGTGATTTGTTGTTAGTTTGACTTATTTCAAATGTAGTTTATTAACTGCTACACAAAAGAGTGTAACATGTAACATTAATTAAAAATCAGAAACGTGGTAACAAGAAGAAATATGTGACAACAAAAGTACGAGTATTAATAACGATGACTGCTAACTTCACCAACTGACGACACTTTTCAACATCCTACCTGGAGATGTGAACTACCAGAATTTACAACTCTAGTAGACCCGACAGAAGATGCAGTTCGACACATAAAAGAATCTACGCCTACCATCGTAGAAGGTTCGACCTAGACTGCAGACGTTTAAGCCTTTAATGACTAAGACCAGACCTAGATGAGGACGACGCTTTTAAGGATTCCCAAGACGGACACTCCCGGAGGAAATTTCTACATACCATAAAAGGTGACTCGATAGCACGTCTATCGAGGAATCAATAATAATTATAATTGTAACACAATACACTTTAAAAGAGAGACTTTTCAGAGACGATTAAACTTGTAAAGATTAAAAAGAATTAACTCTAAGAATTCAATGTAACTATTCAGACATAATACATTGTAAAAGTTAAATCTTAATGTATCGTAGTATAATTAATACCATTCTTCAAATGGGATAATAATGAAGCATAAAACTAAAGGTCTTGCAAGCTAATATCATGAAGTGAATATAATTAAAAGTTTGATGACTAAATACCTAAGTTTACCCGGATCCGTAGTATAGCTAAATAAAATCTGTTGTGATCCCAAAGTTTAAATAAAGAATTCAAATAACTTTAATTATTCAATTAGTAATGTCATGGGATCTATCTTTTGAGTAAATGTTATTTTTTCAAATGTTTAATAAAGAGAAGTCTTCTTGTTACACACATATACTGAGTACATAAATCAACAGTTTTCCCATTCCCTGATTCCTTTTATATTTACTCTGTGTTGTTCTGATTAAATTTCAGCTCGTCTAATAAGGCAGCCTGAATAATTGGCAGAACCAATTATTTCGGGTTCCCTAAGTTATAACACTAGAGAAGATGTTATAAGCACTTTCAATTAACTGTACTTGAAACTAGTAGTTAACAATTACCGTATCTGGTTTTGTACCATAATACCTTTATCAAGTGCATCATAATGGCGCATCATATGGCATGTGATTATTTATGAGATGCAAATTGATAAATAGACTTAGCCAAGTCTCGATTACAAAAAATATTGGTGCCTAGCCAAGTGGAAGCTTTCTTTGTCTGTCTACGCTCCCTATATCTCTCTCTCTCTCTCTCTCTCTCTCTCTCTCTCTCTCTCTCTCTCTCTCTCTCTCTCTCTCTCTCTCACACACACACACACACACGATATCTTACTTATGTCAAATAAACGTTTGTTATAACAATACTTTCAGCACTGTCTGCTTTGGCGAGTACCGTAATTAAAACAAAAACAGAAGAATACACGATACAAAGACTTTATTTTCATTTGTTCTGTTGCAAAGAGAAGAAAGAAACAAAAGCATAAGGCGCAAGAATAGAGGTGGGCATCTGATTGGCCGAGTGTGTGGAGTGATATTTATGTTGAAAGACGGAGGGGGTGAGAGATTGAATTACACCCTTGAGTAACGATGTGCTGTATTTCTGAAGGAAGAGATAGCGCCCTCTGCACAATGCAATATATGGGTTCCTCCCCCTCACCGGACTTCTCTGTTGTTTTCGCCTTTTATATACTTCTCTGATCCAAAACTTTATCTTTTTTGTTCATCCAAAGTAATATCACCAAAAAAGAGGCTTAATTTTGTAAAATAAAATAGAAAAACACGGCTTATTTTCAGAACTAAAAAAATGTATTACAAATTAAATTAGTGGCACAGGGAGGACTTAAGAAGTGGATGATCTGTAAACATTCATGACATCCAACTTCTCGACAAAATAAAATTGAGTGTGCCGTGGGACACATAATCTGTAAACATTGAGTGTGAGTGTGACGTGGATGATCTGTAAACATTCATGACATCCAACTTCTCGACAAAATAAAATTGAGTGTGCCGTGGGACACATAATCTGTAAACAATGAGTGTGAGTGTGACGTGGATAATCTGTAAACATTCATGACATCCAACTTCTCGACAAAATAAAATTGAGTGTGCCGTGGGACACATAATCTGTAAACATTGAGTGTGAGTGTGACGTGGATGATCTGTAAACATTCATGACATCCAACTTCTCGACAAAATAAAATTGAGTGTGCCGTGGGACACATAATTTGTAAACATGGAGTGTGAGTGTGACGTGGATGATCTGTAAACATTCATGACATCCAACTTCTCGACAAAATAAAATTGAGTGTGCCGTGGGACACATAATCTGTAAACATTGAGTGTGAGTGTGACGTGGATGATCTGTAAACATTCATGACATCCAACTTCTCGACAAAATAAAATTGAGTGTGCCGTGGGACACATAATCTGTAAACATTGAGTGTGAGTGTGACGTGGATGATCTGTAAACATTCATGACATCCAACTTCTCGACAAAATAAAATTGAGTGTGCCGTGGGACACACGTCATAAGCGAGAGCTTCAGTGCCGAGTGGCGAGTGAAGTGATTCAGTGTGTAAAACGTTGCTCGTTGTATTTCGATTAAGAACGAGTTTGCTATAAAGAATTAACCTTCAAATCGTGAACGGATAATTAAATGAGTCTAGGGTATAGTACTGTTTATATGTATTTTATTATAAGAGCCCAACTTTGTCGTGTTTACTTGCTGGACTGCTACTTGTCGTGTTCCGGACACCGTTCTGTTCAGTGTTTCCACCATTTTCAAGTCCTAACCACGACATCTTTGTTATAAGAAATCGATATTTACAGTGAACATAAATATAATCATAACACATGTCGTACTATTTTTAGTACACACATATATACACAAACAATATGTAACAAATAATTTTTTTCAGTATAAGAATACGATTTACACAATAATTGGTTGAAAAGTAGAATGTGATATTCCCAGTAAAATAATTCAATTTTTTACAAAATTAAAATTTGCTGGCAGAAAAAAATGTACATTTAGTAATTGGCTTCAGTAGCAGTATGTAAATACTAGTTTAAGGAAAGTATGCAAATAGACACCGTAGACCTTAACAGGGAACGTCATATCCTTAGGAATATAAATATTTATACAGATGATGCTGAAAGTTTATTACCCTTTGGAAAGTACATATAAGGCCTTATATCATACGTAGAAAGGGGTGATATTCAAGCTTTGGCTACTTCTAATACTTTTTTGGCATATGTATTTAATTTATCTTTTAGTAATGGGTGTGTGGAGGGAATTTTTAGTGGCGTTAACCTTAAAGAATAGAAAATCATAAGTAAATTATGTAAGCAAATACTTTCTACAACAACCTAAAATGTCCTAATCAAACAAAGTAAATTTTCTTAAATTAAACAGTTTTTACGAATTAAAAAATTGGATAGTTGTGTAAATATATTGGGCTAATGAACGATACATGAATACACAAATTATGTAAATACCGCACATTACAAATACTACTAGCAAATGTGTAGTGAGCTTCAAAACCATGTATTCCCCGTTCTTTTATTGTATTTGTATAGTTGACATACATTGAGTGTGTAAACAAGTAAGATGTATTTGTTTCATGGTGAATTGCTAAGGGTACGGAAAATCTAGTTATATAAAAATATAAATTTTAAATTAAAGATAGCAAAAAATAGGAAAATAGAAAAATATGGTATAGAAAATTAGCGCGTACATAAAAATTTGTGTATTTGATCATGTTACAACTTTTTGCGTTGTTACTCAGTTCTGAGACCCACAAAACAACGGCAGGGACTGCGCTGACTCAGCGACTCTAACCTTCATCAAGGTTGCTTTCTTGTTATCCTGTTTAATGTATACAGTACAGCACCACAAACCGAGTTAAATCTAGCAATGTTATCTCTGCCTTCACCGTAGTTGATGTCATATCCCAGGTATGGGATATGTGTTTATAGCTGTCATATTGTTTACTATTTTTTATATTTGATAGGATCCTTACCTACAAAAGACACCACACTGGTTTCAACTGTTGAAACTTACTTTCGCAAAAATTTTTATGAAAAAATGTGTCTTTATGGTTTTATTTCAGTAGAATGAAATATTTCTGTACAGAAAATGGATGACGCAGGATTTGCATGGAGGGTTCACTGGGAGAAGTACTTTCTTCGATTAACTGAAATACTGTGTCAAAGAAGTACTACTTTTTTCAATACAAAAAATGAATCGTAAGAAAACAAATTGAAAACATTTGTCTCGACTGAATTATGCAATATGAATAAAATAGTAAACGGTTAGGAAAGAGTTTTTCCGCAATCAATTTTCAATAGAATCGATACAACTGAGTCTGACAGTTATTACGTTGCACTAATGTAATACTTTCCTCACAACTCCTACGCTGCACTTAACCTGTTTAGATTGTTACAACAGATGTATCAGCTGCAGACGAGTGGGACGCACTTATTCCGGATACGTAATAGGTTTTTCGACAAAGAAAATAAAACCGTCGTAAATTCTATCAGTTTAATTGTATGAATCGATTACGTGTATCGACGTATAAGTTATTCTAACGTTGTTAGTACAACGTCTACAACCAGTGCCGGATTTAAGGTTTCTGAGGCCCTAGGCCAAGTTTTCTGAGCGCCCTCAACCCGGCTGTGACTTTGAAGTAATATATGTACTGCAGAAGTAATTTTATGTCAGATTAATACTATCAATTTAAGATTAGTAGGCTCCTACAAAAAAAAGCGTGCTTTCATCTAGCAAACTTTTTCCCACCAAACGTTTAACAACACACTGTCCACAACACAAAGCTAAAAACCTTCTTTACATTCAAAACAAAATAAAAAAACATAACCTCAAATCGCAAACCGTTCAGTCACAACGCAGATAAATAATGATAACAAACAAGGGTGGTACCACGGTCGTGTAAATTCCGGGGCAATATAGCGACGTTCAAAATTTGCCGCGCAGATTAGTTTTCAAGAATGACAACGTCTTAAAAATAAGCGCATAATATTTAAATAAGAACTATCTTCCATTTGTAATATTAACAAAAATTGATCATTTAATTTCAAAAACCATACTTAAACAAATCAAAGTGCCACCTACTTTTATATAAAAAAGTCTGTAGCTTGTGGCCCGCACTGAGCCCTAGGCCGAGGCCTAGTCGGCCTATTGGTAAATCCGGCACTGTCTACAACAGTGTCAGGGGACTGTCATCTGGCTGTCAGGGGGCTGCATGCGGTATAACGAGTCACTCATACCCGGTAAATGTACTCGGGTATTGTTCAGCTAAGATCTGCCGTACTTTTGTTCACTGGCGCTTTGCGGCTGTGAGGAAGATCCCCGAGGGCAGGATTGATACGTTAGCGTTATAAGTTGCTAGTTAGCAGCAACCGATCACGGCCCAAAAGCCCGGTTTTTAGACGTAATTTTGAGTATACTAACACCGGACGTGCAAGTTTCAGACAAAAGTTCGGTAGTGATTCGTAAAAACAAAAACAAAAAAAAGAAATTTGTGGAAGTGACATACAAAGTAACTTGTGTTGGTTCAAGCACACGTGACAGCAACAAAGGCTTACGTGTATTAACAAACAGCGCGTTCTGACGACGGGAAACAAACGATCCATGCATGGCGACCAGTCAATGGAATTGCGTCTAGTTATCTGTTGTACATCGGGGAGGAGATTGTATGCTCTCAGTTGTGGCACTCATACAGTAGGAGGAGGAGGAGGAGGAGGAGGGGGGGAGAGAGAGAGAGAGAGAGAGAGAGAGAGAGAGAGAGAGAGAGAGAGAGAGAGAGAGAGAGAGAGAGAGAGAGAGAGAGAGAGAGAGAGAATAATTACAAGCGAGACAAACGTTCAGTTATTTAATTGAGTTGTGCACGGACAGAAACGTGAGGTTTTTCAATTCCGTTGCGGATTCAACAGAGTTGCAACTGAAATATCACGTTCGGCGACTGTTTGTCTC
Source organism: Magicicada septendecula (assembly GCA_034769895.1). Lineage (NCBI taxonomy): Eukaryota > Metazoa > Arthropoda > Insecta > Hemiptera > Cicadidae > Magicicada > Magicicada septendecula. The sequence goes on from CM068369.1 coordinate 584,776,328, forward strand.
CAAACCTATTTAATTTATCCCGTTTTATTGCATCTAGGTTTTTATGTCAGCCCGCGCGGTGTCGAGACCGCGCAAATACAAATTCGCGCAAAACATTTCAATTTAATTCCAACTCCGACGTAAGTGTGTCCTTGTTTTACAAAAACAATTTCTGTTCTACTTAATCTATTTATAATTACTTTTAAATTTGGTCGTGGAATTTAGTTCACGTTACATTTTCTTTGTGTTGGTATTGACTTACTTTTTTGTATGACGCTGAATAGATATACAAACATATACTCTTTCCGTTTTTAGTTAATTCCTGATGTAAACAAACAGGCTGTGAAATGCTGCTGGACAAGGGCGTTAACACTCTTTACGGGAATAATCATAATGTCTGTGCCGGCGTGTGAGAATTGTCTGACTGTTTGGAATTGCTGTGTTTAAATGGTTTTTATTACAGCGTTCAGTCACTTTTGTCTATGATTAGTATTACGAGTCGAGTTTATCATTTCCGTCGTATTCCGAATAGTGCGTGGCAAAAAGCTGATATTGTCGCGTGGGGTTAATTTTAAAAATGTACGTTCTAAAGAACGTTACGTAAAAACTGAAACAAAATGCACACAAATATAAACGTTCGTAGTAAATGAAAAATCGGGACGCACTAAGATGTCTCCCTTATCACCGTATTCTCAATCCTATTGAATTTACATGGAGCCACTTGAAAGGATACGTCGCAACACATCGTATGAGCTGCGTCATTGTGCATATAATCGGAGAAGAATATAAACTATAAAAACTATAGCTATTACCACATTCTTTTTACATTTTGTTGCGGTTTTTAAAACAATAAAGTAAAAAAAAACATTGAATGGTGTCATAAAACATTTCATTGTCGCGTTGTCAGAGACGAAACTAATTTCCTTTTCGTCAATAATGTAAAAATTATTACAAATTATATGTGTTTACACAGTATCAGCATTATAAAATGTGCCCTGTCTATATTGCTTCTGTCATTGTTGTATTTAGAAAATAATATATATATATATTGGATCCTTCAGTCTTTAGACTGGTTTGTACCCGTGGTGCGTGTGTTACGGAGTCTCTCACAGGTATATGGGACCTACAGTTTAACGCCGGATCCGAACGGCATAGTTGGGGAGGGTTTATATACTAGCCAGGATACATCTTGCTGGTTTGTAGGAAATGAATAAACTAAGAAATTAGTATGAATTTCTTGGAAAATTTTTGACATATCATTCTACTTATTAAACTGAGGAAAAATGTCCAGTAAACATATGTCGGAAAATGCTTTCCGTCTGTAAGAGTTTTCGTTAAAAAAAAATTATAATAATAATTACTGCTGAACGGAATGGGGTGTGGAGTTAAAATTTGGTGTTCACAGTAAGTGTACTATTCCTTATAAGCACAAAACAAACCAAAGTGTTAAAATAATAATATTTTTTTAAGGCAGCTGATTAAAAATTTTAATTTTAAATTTGACAAAAGTCGATACCGTTAACGAAAAATTTCGTACTACATAAAAAATTACTGTTCTTGTTCTTAACACGATGGCAGGGTATTCTGTTTATGGAAGTTGGATAAAAAATAACATAGTTACTACATTTCACTTGTTAACAAAATATTTGACCTATTGTTGCGACGGTTTTCCTGATCGTCGTGTGGTACAGTGGAAAACAAAATACAAGACACCATGCAGTCATTAATCACCAGCTTTAATTAATCACAAATAACAGTTCGTAATCAACAAGTTATTCGAAAAGACTATACTCGTGCAATGATTCAACTTAAATTTGTCCACACGTAATAATAATGTCAACTATTAAGAATTCCGCACTAATTACAACACACTTAGTATCACTTGACAAATCGCCCAACACAGACTGAACTTTAAGCGGCAACTATTCTCTATACGCCCGCCACCCTTTCCTGAACAGTAATCTGCTCCGACCCAATGCATGAATTACCCCCCACTTTCAAGTATAGCTAAGTTATCTAGAGAGAAGAGAGGGAAGACAACGCTATAACATTCACTGTCTCACTTCCATTGTATTTCCCTCTCTGTCACACACATGCTTCCGTTGTTCTCGCCAGTCTTGTTGCAGCCGATGTTCACGCTATGAAACACTACACAAAACTGTTCTGCGCATGTGCGAAGTGAATGAGAATTTTGTTAGCCTCGCAACGAGGTATTTTTTTATTGCGCATCGACACATTAGTGTTCAATTTCCATCGTCCTGCCTCTACTTATAGTCCCCGGGTGTTCCATAATTTGCGTCAATAAGCACTCGAAAAGTCTAGAGAATACTTTGATGCGGCCTTGACAGAAACACGCAGCTGTCAGGTTGGCCGGGAAACCACACTCTCCATTGTATGACACGTTTCCTCGTTGCATTGTTTTCCTTATAACAACGATGTAGTTTTTCTGCGTTGTTAAAAATATAAAGAAACTGTAATTATTTTTCCAATTCCCAAATGGTAAAGAAAATATATTTCAATAAATATTTAATTGTTCACTCGCTTTTATTTTGTAAAATAATGACCATGGTTTACATAATGTGAGCGATCTACTACTAAATTTGAGTGAGCCACTGTTTGAAACGTGAGTTACCATGTCGGCTATAAATACTGTATTAGAAGAATTAAAAATTGATAAATCATGGTAAACAACCTAAAGCAGTTTCAAATAACTATTCATACAACTAATCAGAGTAAAATAATGTATATGCATATACGCGGTTTTTTATGAGGAAAATAGTGCAGACTTTATTTTTATAAGGGAAGCGTAATATCTCCCTTATTTTTTTCTGAATCGCATAAACAATATACCACTTTATTGCGAATTAAAGAGCTAAGCTTTTATCTAGTGAAACGGTTTTTATTGTAAGTACAGATTTTGTGAAACTTAAAATTAATATGATTGGATAAAACTTCCGGGCTGAAAGGCCGTGGTCGATTGCTTGATGCATTGGCGCTATACGTTTCGGCCGCACCACCGGTGGCCATCTTCAGTAGCAAAACTTGTTCGAATAGATGTACGCCGAACACGTCCCCAATGTACTGGGAACAAGCAACCCAAGTACATTGGGGACGTGTTCGGCGTACATCTATTCGAACAAGTTTTGCTACTGAAGATGGCCACCGGTGGTGCGGCCGAAACGTATAGCGCCAATGCATCAAGCAATCGACCACGGCCTTTCAGCCCGGAAGTTTTATCCAATCATATTGACACCGGCCGTGAAAGCCTACGTATTAAAATTAATAGTTTAATCAGCCGCAATTTTGAAAATTTTTAATATGACATTTTTTTTTATTTATAAGACATTTTAACCGTACTGCGCCCACCAAATTGCAACACTACATCTTATTTCATTCGGGAGTAATTGCAACACTACATCTTATTCCATTCAGCAGCAATGCAACACTACATCTTATTCCATTCAGCAGTAATTGCAACACTACATGTTATTTCATTCGGCAGTAATTGCAACACTACATCTTATTTCATTCGGCAGTAATTGAAACACTACATCTTATTTCATTCGGCAGTAATTGTTTTTTTTTTTAACATATTATACAGAAACACAGGCAGAAAACGAAGCCTTTTTCGGCATACTTTTATTGGATACTTTTCCTTCAGTTTAATGAGTAGAATTCTTTCCCAAAATTTAGCATCACCTATTTAGGAAATAAATGCATACTAATTTCTCACTTTACGTCCTAAAATATGGCCAATGTGTAAGCTACGCACCTATTCAGTATTATGTAAAAGTAAGTGTACTCCAGACTCAAGAAAATGTAATCTAAATTACACGAACAAATTTAAAAGTAATTATAAGTAGATTAACTAGGGCAGAAAGTATCTATAAAAAAAGTTAAACTTTTTCGCGAATTTACATTTGTGTGGTCTCGACACTACACAGTCTGATATAAAAACCCAGATCTAAAACTTTCGAGTAGAATCATCCTACGAAGTTTGGCACTATTTTTCGGGAAGACTTTGCATACGTGTTTCATAAGCGAGATATAAAAATTTGATAACGCATAAGCAGTGGTTGATTTCTAAAATTATAGGTGCGGAACGCATCAATTCAAAAGTTATACAGCACAAATATACTTATATTTTTATATTATCGTATAAGTTTACATCAGATTATTACAGAGGAGGTCTACATTTTTAAAGCCTTATAAAATATGTAACATACGTATAAACTTGTATCTAAAAAGGTAATAAAGTTTACTGATATTTTTAAAGAGCTTCATCGTCAGGTTAGCCAGACGACAATCGAAAACTTGTCACTCATGATGGCGTCATCCCGGAGCCTCAATCAAACTCTAAGTGATGGTTTCGGTGGTTCGGATATTTTGAAAAAGTTTCCATAGTTTCATCATTGTGTCGTTATATTGTTTGTTTCTTGACCTTTCCTTACTCGTTTGTCCAACGCCTTATGATGGACAGAAATCAGCCCTCTCACATTCACTTCAAGGTATTTCTATTGATTCAATAGCATATTTCAAGGTAAAAAGACTCTCCGGAAAAGTTCTTAAATGAACATATTCTCGGAAGCTCCTAATCAGTTGCCTTTCATGTAGTTTAAATTTTGAAGCAATTTTTTTAATTTTATTTTGTCCATAGGTTATTGGGACATTTTATGAACGATAGTATAGTTAAGATAAAGATTAGTGCTATTGTTTCATTTTGCCAAATATTTAGTTTTCCATTGAGACTGACGAGGAGGACAATTTAAAAAGTAGTAGCAATTTTTTGTAATAATTGGGTTTTTATTTTAATATATTTTTTCGGTAATTTTTTTTTATATTCAAGAGTTTCTTTAACGCCGTTACGGCGCGTTTCTCCTTGAAATTAAGCCCTGCGCATAAGGACCTAAGTTGCAAAACTAAATTGAGATTTTACAATGTACGCCTGTAAGTAATGACACATACTGTACTAAATTAATTATTAACACATTAACTGCAATACATTTGTATTCCCACGTAAATGGTTTTCGTGGGAAACCATGGTCTCTGGGGAGACGTTGAGTCCATCGACTGAGACAATTGTGGAAGTCTTAAATTAGTAATGCAAATATAGGTTCGTCATAATTTTTTAAATCTTCTAAGTTACACACTTTGAAAATAGCAACTCTGTACCTGTATTAAAAAATACGTAGGACAATCAGAAAGTTCGTTGCACTAGCAAAAAAAAAAAAAAGAAAGTGGAATTGTTATGACCGTTCCTTTAGTTATGTCGAAGTACAATCGAACTTTTACTTTTTTTATGAAATTGCTAGTTATGTAAACATTAATATACCGTGACGAGTTTTTCGAAGCCATTGCTGGAAAATTCCCACACTGCAATTTGGACTTCTTCATTTGTGTGATTTTGCCGCTTTGCAAGGGACTCTTGCATAGGACTGAAGACGCGGAAATCACACCAGCACGGTCAGGACTGTAAGGAGGCTGTTCCCACTCCTTCCACTCAGATTTTTCAAGAAGTTCCTTCGTAACGTGTGCTACATTTTTCGACACTGCAGACGCTAAGAGATGATGTAGTTCACACATCTATGCAGCCGTAGTTTCGTACATTTTTTTCTCGCCCGTTTACAAGCGATAATTGGTAAATGCGTTTAACGTTGTCGACGTTGATGGCCTTCTCTACGAGTAATCATCTTAGATATTCGTGCGGTCGTTTCCGAACTACTCGCATTAATTTCCGATGGTAGTCTGGAGTGAAAATACTAATTAACCGTACACTTGTCTCAACTGGCGTTGAATGTAAGTAGGGTTTGCAGCTCCTTGTCCGCATAAAAAAGAGTCGCTGCGCGGATTTCTAATTTGGACGCTGCTGCTTGCAAATTAAGTAACAAGTTTCACGGCTAACCATTCCTATCGAGTGACAAACACTACTACGGCTGACAGAAACGGACGTTTACCATTGCTGCCAACAACATTCATCGAAATATTTCTTTTGAGGAAAAATATTAGCAAGTGCAACTAACGTTTTGAATGCTCCGCGTATATCGTTACGAATTTAGGGGAATTTATATAGTCTCTCGAATTTAGGTAAGGTTTGGTCGGAGTATTACCTTTGTTCAAATTTACTACACAACGTTTCAACTGCTAAAGAATATGTGGTGAGCATCAGGTAATATGTACCTGTAAATTACCTGTAAGCTAATGTAATAATAATAATAATAATAACCATAGAACGGCTAAAAATACACCTATTACCTCAAATAAAGTACCATTCTCTTCATCTCATCGTCCTCTACAAGATTCAATTGTCAAAAATTAGTATTGACTCACGAACAACGAACCTGAGGCCAAAAAACTAAAAAATGGTCGATTATTTGGTGATAACAAGCGTTATTTTAAGCATAGATGGGCTAAAAATAGATCTATAACCTCAAATAAGGTACCATTCTTAATAATAATAATAATTACCATTAATAATAATAATAATAAGCCTGTCCACTAAAAGATTCCTAAAGAGTTCCTAAAGAGCCGCCATATGACGAAGGGAGTTTCATGTTTATAAGAATCCTTCCTCTAGGCTTCTCGTTTCTGTTGTCTAGTTGGAACCCAGTTTTAAAATTTTGGGCCCGACGATTATCAAACATATTGTAGCCATACTGGTGGAGGCGCTTTGTGTGCATGTGGTGTCTATGATTGTTTTGTCAGCACGAAATTGCCCCCTGATATCTTCATTTCTAATGCATTGCAGCCTGGACACCCCACTGAACCTTCTCTAGAAGTCCATTACTACTTCTGGGAGCCTTCGAGTTAGCTCCCAAATTTCAGACCCTATTATCGAAGTTACAGATGATGTGTGACATCGTACATAGAACACTAAAGAAAAAAACAGGGAAAGAAACAAGGATTCAATTTTATTATACGTCTTCAGTGTCTGTGCCTATTAATGCGAATCGTGGGTGCCTACACAACAAGGAGGATTATAAACTAAATTCAGAAATGAGTTTTCTGACGAACAAAGGGTTATATTAGGCGAGACCGTATGCTACCCTTTGGAACAAGGTATGTAGGGAGACCAGGAACAAGATGCCGAAATATCCTATGAAGATAGAACAGCTGTGTGTCTACTCTGCCAAGAAGAAGAAGAAGAAGAAGAAGAAGAAGAAGAAGAAGAAGAAGAAGAAGAAGAAGAAGAAGAAGAAGAAGAAGAAGAAGAAGAAGAAGAAGAAGAAGAAGAAGAAGAAGAAGAAGAAGAAGAAGTTTAGATCCATATGGTTATTATGCTTTCTAAGATGGCAGACGAAATATAACATAAAAAAAAGAGACAGCAAGCAAACACATTTTATGTCCAATGTTTCGAAGATAGTTAACATCACATCTAAAACAGCTACAATAAGGTTCCGCGATGTTTTTCTGCAGGGTTTCAGTGTTATTAATATTGAGTTTGACGATACTATTTTTTTGCTGATAGTAATTTGGCGCCAACGCCATTCTTTTTACTGTTTTTTGTACTTTCTTCAAGAACTGTTTCAAATAGACCTCGATTCACTCCAAGTATTATTTTCATTGGTAGTAATTTAGGTCCGGCGCCATTCTTTTTTAAGCTTGTAAAAACAATGTGTACGGATTTCTTCACAAACTCTTTTGAACCTGGTTTCTGTCTAAGTTTAATTTTAATCTTCAATTTAATTTTTTTTTACAATACGGTAAATGGTTAAATTAATTTTCATCTGAAATAACACAATATTGTGTTTATATTTGCACGCACATAGAGGTTATAGAGCGGCTTAAACAGGAAACAATGCATTCAGCGGGTTCTCTACAACAAAGCGCTAAACGGTTTAGTTTACGGTTTATGTCTACGTAGTTCATGCGTGGCTGCAGATGAATTATATGTACATAAATAAATATAATGTAAATATACGTGTTCGTTGGAGCGGAAATGCGTATTGTTGTACTCGCCTCGAATCCAAACTAAATATTTTACAACCTTAATGTGGCGGTACAGAAATAAAGTTGCCCAGACCTAGACGTTTCCTCGCTTCGGTACACGCTTACCGTACGCTTTTTTACGATTCAAATGGATTAACAATAATGTAAATGTATGTTTCCGGTTAAACTGTTGGTTTGTGTGCTGCGGAATATTATGTACAATTTATACCCGCACCGCAACACGAAAAATTATGTTGGCCTCTGTTGCTAGCGCAGGAAACGAAAGCTGGACTATTTATTTTCTTTCCTGTCCTTTTCCAGTTCTTCTTTTTTATAATTAAATTATTTAATTTAATAATAGTTATAATACATATATTACAAAAAGGAAAAATCTTGAATATAACTTTATATATATTAACTTGAACATAGACTATATATAGGTATAAAGAATAGATTCCATCTGAAAGTATAACGTTTGCAAAGTTTTTATATATTATAATAAAACATCAAATATTATATGCAAAAGAAATTTATGCTTACAATTCACATATGAAAACTGCAAGAAACTAAAATAATAAGAATTATCGGAAAAGTAAAGTTGAATATATATATTCATATTTGCTCACATTATTGTTGTACATTATTGCTCACATTTTGTATCGGCCATCTAAGCACTACATGGTAATTTAAATTCTTGTATAGAGTGCAAAAGTAGGAATTAAATTCCGAGATAAGATTGGATTGTTAGTCCGAAATGATTGTTTTTCGTGGTTTACTTCACTAGGTTCTTCTGCTCTCTCTGCCGTTGGGAACTGAGATGATTCATCCAAACAGTTGTACATATTTATTATTATTATTATTATTATTATTATTATTAAATAAAAAAATATTACAAGAATATATTTATTTTATATTTTGAATATTACGCTGTTTCGATAGTATAAACTATCATCATCAGAAATTATAAATTAATATATTTTTTAATTTATTAAATTCCAAAATAAAAAAATATTAATTTGTAATTTCTCATGATGATAGTTTATACTATCGAAACAGTTTAAATCCAGCCAGGTGGCAGACTAAAAGGATTTTTAACTCCAATCTGAATGTATGAAATTTCTAGTGTTTATTGTATAACAGTCTTCTCCATAATTGTTACTGTACTAAAAAAAAAATAGTACCGTGATCAGAATTTTTATATTTTTTCTGATAATTGAAAAGTTATGTAATAATGTAATATACAAATTATTCTAATAACAAATCTACTTCGTTGAAAATAGTAAGAGAGTTCTGAGGCTCAGGGAGCATAATTCTTTAGGTTGTCGTTCGTATGTATGATTCACAATCAGCGTCAAAGACGTTTGTGCTGTCTGCCTAATAAATAACGGTCTGCTAAAAAAGTCTCTTGCCAATGATAAAACACCGCGAATCACTATGGAGATCCTGCAAATCAAACAAGAACACCATTCTGGCTAGACTTGTCAAAAATGGCACTGAGGAAAGTTAATGAAAATGTTGTCAAAATATCTGTAACGACATTCAACAACGGAAATATCAGCTTTAGTATTCGTAAATCTCAATCAAATATTGAATGATTTAATTTATTTGAGAAACAAACGTACAACTGGAACCTATACCACGGCAAGTAAATATTGCCGTGAAGTTAATGATCACTGTCGTAGAACTTTGTTGGCATTGATCCAAGCTTACAGGGACATAAATGTAACAGTTACAGAGTTTGTTGGACGTAAAAACTAATGTTACTGGTGTCATTAAGTTTGGTTTGATTCGGCAGCACCGAGACATCACGTAACATCGTAAAAATTTTGTGCCGCGATTCTGAGGCCCGTAACAGTTTCATATATCTTCTATGTTTCATAGAAGTCAAAAATGTATTTGTCGTTCCCCATCCATAAACTACGACTGGATTTTGGTTGTAATGCAATCTATATTTTTGTCACAAAACCTTTACTAAACGTTTCGGTGTAATTTGCACCACAAACTAAAAGTATGCAAATCAAGATAAATGAGAAAATAAATTTGGAAGTTTTGAATGAATACAGAAAATGTTAATTGTTAGTTTATTTTGATTAACAATGCTATTTTAATATTTAATTGAGAAGTAGGCTACAAGAAATTTCTGTACTTGTAATATTCGTTAAGTAGGTTTACTGTTCTACCTCTGCATCGTCAAATTTATTAGAAAACTTTTCTACTTTGTAACAGTGGCAATGAAAGAATGCACGATGTAAGGAATTTGTAAACTAGGAATGTGGAAACCATAAAGGAGAAATTTGTACATGAAACAGTATGAAAAGTCAGAAGAAGTAGAAAAAATGATAAATAAAAGAACATAAATAGAATCAAAACGAGAAAAGGCGAAGAAGAAAAAAAAGAAACAAGATACAAAGGAGGAAAAGGTAAATATCTTAGTTTCTGTATAAATTTTGAAAGGTGGATTAATATGTTTAGAATTATTTACAAAATGCAGGAAGAAGGTTGAGGAGAAGGTAGAAAAAAGGAAGCCAAAGAGTTAAAAAAAATGAAAAGCCGTGTCGGTGATCTATAATGGGTAGAGAAGAAGGTGGTGTTAAAAAGGAGTTGAAGATGAAATAGAGTGAAGATATAATGTTAGTTTTATTATTTAGCGTGTTTAGTTTTACTTGTTCTGAACGATTTACAGAATACGGTTTGGGTATAATTTTTCAAGTGATGAGGAACAGACGAAGAAAAATAGAGGAAGAAAAATACACAGTAGAAGAACAAGCAAAGAACTATACTGACTTAGTTAATACCAGTTATAAAAAGAAAATATATAAAAATAAAAGCAAAACATCGTGGAAACGCAAGATTTCTCATTCTATATGAGGTCTCTATTATTTTATTTTTATGCTGTTATTACTAATTAACCATTTCTACTAGTATTTTTGGTAACTTCAGAGGTTGGTAAATGACCTGAAGATGGCTTGACTGCCGAAAGCGCTCGTCAATACCAAAGACAACATAGTGGTTTGTACAAAAATACTAGTAGAAATATTTGAGACCACTAACACTCCAATACAACAATAAATTATTAGATTGACAAATCTAAGGAGTTGAAGAATAATGGAGCAGAGAAATAAAGTAGGAGATTTCTATAAATATTTGAAAACAAAGGTTGGTAAATGACCTGAAGATGGCTTGACTGCCGAAAGCGCTCGTACCAAAGACAACATAGTGGTTTGTACAAAAATACTAGTAGAAATATTTGAAACCGCTAACACTCCAATACAACAATAAATTAATAGACTGACAAATCTAAGGAGTAGAAGAATAATGGAGCAGAGAAATAAAGTAGGAGATTTTTATAAATATTTCAAAACAAAAGTCGGTAAATGATCTGAAGATAGCTTGACTGCCGAAAGCGCTCGTACCAAAGATAACATAGTGGTTTGTACAAAAATACTAGTAGAAATATTTGAAACCGCTAACACTCCAATACAACAATAAATTAATAGACTGACAAATCTAAGGAGTAGAAGAATAATGGAGCAGAGAAATAAAGTAGGAGATTTCTATAAATATTTCAAAACAAAGGTCGGTAAATGATCTGAAGATGGCTTGACTGCCGAAAGCGCTCGTACCAAAGACAACATAGTGGTTTGTACAAAAATACTAGTAGAAATATTTGAAACCGCTAACACTCCAATACAACAATAAATTAATAGACTGACAAATATAAGGAGTAGAAGAATAATGGAGCAGAGAAATAAAGTAGGAGATTTCTATAAATATTTGAAAACAAAGGCCGGTAAATGACCTGAAGATGGCTTGACTGCCGAAAGCGCTCGTCAATACCAAAGACAACATAGTGGTTTGTACAAAAATACTAGTAGAAATATTTGAGACCACTAACACTCCAATACAACAATTAACCATAGTTCATAAGATGTAAGCCTGATTAAAATATTTTTCTTCTTCGTATTGTTTAAATTAGCAGCCATCCTTACTATTTCTTTTATGAATTTGCTAACTGCTATAATTTTTTTATTGTTCGACTAAGCTTTTCGTCATTACTGACATCTTCAGGTCTTAAACAACCGTTGTTTAAGACCTGAAGATGTCAGTAATGACGAAAAGCTTAGTCGAACAATAAAAAAATTATAGCAGTTAGCAAATTCATAAAAGAAATAGTAAAATATTTTTACTTTACTGCACACAAACGTATCGACTGCGCTAGCTGTTAGTTTTACACACACACATATGTCCACACGGACAGTAATGTTTTCTCTCTTTCTTACTTACCAAGTCTTTCTTGAATCCTTCTATTGACTGGAGTGAGTGTAACAAAATGGACGAAGTGTTCAGTTACCTTTCAGTGACATTGTTCTTATATGTTACAAACAATTTCACGTGTCGAAAGACGACAGAAACGTAAAAAGGCTGGAAACAAAAATGTGCCAAGATCTGGCAAAAGAGTAACAAAAAAAAAACAATGAAGTGAAGTAACAACGATAAAAATGAGTAAAAATATAGAAATCCAATTAAAATATTGCAGCGTAACAAATTATTATTGCATAGATAGGTTTGATGAAATTATCAGCACAGAGTCTAGGCCTAATCTGGAGGTAGGAAGAATTTTTTAAGTAACACAATAATAATTATTATTGTCTTATTCAGTTTTTAACATACAATTATTTATTATTTTAATGTCTTTTAAATAAAAGAGTCTATTGAGTTCGTTTTACGTATATAGTTACTTGATCATAGACTTCCAACAGTATTATAGACGTGCGGCGCTCCGCTGTCGTTCACTCCTCGTGCGTCGCTCGCTGACCTCTGCGTTGTTCACTGCTACGTCACACACACACACACACACACACACACACACACACACACACACGCGCGCTACGGTTCTCGGACGTTATTGTTTATCAAATTTACCTCAGGGTTATAAATTTGTTATTAATAGATCGTGTGTATCGAGCTTACACAAACTCCCCATTCTTGAAGTGTTCTCGCGTAAAAATCAGTAATACTGCGGCCGGTATTACTGCCTTAAACCGGAAATCTTCCACTTTGCACGAAAAGCACTAAATTAGATCTATTCTAATTGTAATAGAGTTTTTTTATGGGATCCGAATACGTTAAACTCGTGTCGTCTACCAAAGTACTAAGTCACAAAGAAATCGATTTGTCCTGACACGAAAAACTCGCGACAGTCAGTACGTCCTTCTATAACAAGCCCTCGAAGCGAACTGTTCCATTCGTACTCTGCAGAGTACCGACTCAAATAAATTTTAGACCTTCTGATTGGTGGAAAATCTAGCAACGTCATAGATGGTCACTGTGATAGACAGACATCAAGTTAAAACTCTGTCCGATTCTGCAAAGGCCTGTCTAGATTTAATCTGCAAATTTTATTACCCTCTTTCAGATAACGAGTTAAAAGAAGAATTGATTTCATAAAAAAGAATCATATAAAAATTATAGTTTTGGAGAATTGAGTATGTTAAAAAATGTAGCCTTCAGTACTGAGAATAACCTGTCCAAGTTTCAAAAAGAAATGTGAATTATTAAAGAAGTTATTAAATAAAATGTGAATCACACGCCCACCCGCGTACTTATACACAAATATCGCACTTGACATGAAAGAGTATAAAATTATGGGTATTTTGACATACTTTATTTTTTACCCATATCTTAATTCAAAACTTGTAACTACTTTACAGAAAAAGAACAAAATCAATTTATAATATGTCTGTGGCCGTCAGAGAATGTGTTATAACAGTATTATCTCTATTAGACTTCCATTAACAAACGTTCTGTTGCAATATATTAGCACGCGGGTGCTGCACTGTTCGTTATGAAAATGGATTGGCTAAGTTCTACCAGAGGCCTAGTACTGTGGAGGAGATCACGCGCTCCCCCCTACCCAAACGATCGGGGATAGGGCCCCAGGATTAATATATACAAGAGAGTTCTACCAGAGGCCTAGTACTGTGGAGGAGATCACGCGCTCCCCCCTACCCAAACGATCGGGGATAGGGCCCCAGGATTAATATATACAAGAGGGTTCTACCAGAGGCCTAGTACTGTGGAGGAGTTCACGCGTTCCCCCTACCCAAACGATCGGGGATAGGGCTCCAGGATTAATATACACAAGAGAGTTCTACCAGAGGCCTAGTACTGTGGAGGAGTTCACGCGCTCCCCCTAAACCAAACGATCGGGGATAGGGCCCCAGGATTAATACACACAAGAGAGTTCTACCAGAGGCCTAGTACTGTGGAGGAGTTCACTCGCTCCCCCTACCCAAACGATCGGGGATAGGGCCCCAGGATTAATATACACAAGAGGGTTCTACCAGAGGCCTAGTACTGTGGAGGGGTTCACGCGCTCCCCCTACCCAAACGGTCGGGGATAGGGCCCCAGGATTAATATACACAAGAGAGTTCTACCAGAGGCCTAGTACTGTGGAGGTGATCACGCGCTCCCCCCTACCCAAACGATCGGGGATAGGGCCCCAGGATTAATATACACAAGAGAGTTCTACCAGAGGCCTAGTACTGTGGAGGGGTTCACGCGCTCCGCTACCCAAACGATCGGGGATAGGGCCCCAGGATTAATATACACAAGAGAGTTCTACCAGAGGCCTAGTACTGTGGAGGAGATCACGCGCTCCCCCCTACCCAAACGATCGGGGATAGGGCCCCAGGATTAATATACACAAGAGAGTTTTCACGATAACGTTTCACTTCACACGTCTTTTCAAACACCATATTTTGCATAGATATTACAGATTACTTCAACCGTTATGAAACAAATATATGCATAATTTTGTTTGTACTGTACGTGTATTTGTATTTTTGTGCATGCAACCTACAAACGTCGACTATAGTTCACGTTATAATTTGAAGAAAAGTCTATGAGTCTGTCGAAAAGCCCTGTGCCTGTGTAAATGTGCAGGTGAGCGGAGAATTGACCGTCAGCGCAGTCGACGATTTCTGTTTAACAGGCTACAAGCGCAGTTGATGTTGTTGTTAGAAGGATAGAGGATTGTCCCCGAAAAATCGACCAACCGCCTTACAAGACAACCGTTCGTAGTCAGCAGGTTGGTACAACTGATGATATGTTGTGATATTCTGGGCGACGTCGTGAATCACTTTACATGACATCACTACAATATTTAGTGACAGCGGATGTAAATGGAACGTCTATTAATGAGCACTACAATATATACGTCCGCCAGTACATACCATAAATAATTCTTAACACTTGTCTTTGTCACTTACAGTGCAGCAATGAATTTATAAATTATATAGACTGGTAATTACCTTAATCTATTCGAATTTTGTGCAATGGTTTATTTTAAACTTAACGACGAGTGATTAATTCATGATTTCATTTTTATAACCTGATGATGGGACTGTGTTCCTGAAACGCGTCGTTACGCAAACAATCAAAAGTTGCAAGGAAGGAATTAGATTAAGGTAATTACCAGTCTATATAATTTATTAAAATACGCAACTTGGAGACCCAACCAAAAATGAATAAATTTACATTGTTCCGACTCTGCGCGCTTCCCCATGCGCATACACGCTTACTAGTCAATTATCGTATCGAGTTGTATATCTTTAGATTGGTTAACGTTAGTGAATATCTTGTGTTGCTTTATGGTACACAAGTACCCTCGAGAACTCCCAACTAGGGAGCGGTGACAACGACAGGTTCCACTATAGACGTCTTTTATTGTCACCACATTCCATTACATCTTTCCTTTCCGGTCTCATTTGGACAATACTCAGCTTATGTTGTTGCCTCGATTCTATTAGGTCTTCGGGAATTACAGTATTTAGTATGTTTAAGAGTTAAGGGTCTCTTTATTATAAGGAGAACTTATCTATGGAGATTGCATTTTATTACCTCATGTGACTCAGGGAACCCAGAACTAAAAAAAAAGACATGAGGAAACATAAAAATAAAATCAGAACCATTACAGTACAGTAGTGAAACCAGAATGCCTATAGGCAAGTGAATGTTAGCATTTAATTATAATTTAGAGAAACTAGAAATATGGGAAAGACGAATTATTAGGAAAATATTACTCCCACGAAAAACTTCAGAAGGTTGGAAATTAAGATTTAATGATGAAATATATCAAAGTATAGAAAATATAACAGAAACAATGAGAAAAAAGACTATTATTTTTTGGACATTTATATAGAATGGACGACAATAGGTTAACAAAGCAGATCTTTAAATATAGAAGTAGAAGTTAATACCCGATTGGATTAAAGAAATCCAAAAGGATTTATGAAAAAAATAATATACACGCTGAAGAAGCAATTGAAAAAGAAGTTTTTCGGGCAAAAGTGTTAAAAATGGAAGGAGCCCAGGATAGGAGAGAGAAAAACACAGGTTCAAAGTGGACTGAAGACAGGAAGAAGACACAGTGAAAAGATGAAAGAATATTGGAGAGAAAAAAAGAACAAAGAATAAAGAATTAAAATTGGCATGTGGTCCTCAGATGGCCGATACAAAAAAAAAAAAAAAAAAATCAGAACCTTCTGTCCACCATCAGAATCACCATAGGTTGAATTGTAAGCCATATCTTGTTTTATAAAGGAGTTCCGTAGTAGAAAATAGGGTAACAAGTCGTTGCGGTCCGATATGGCCATACGAGATCAAACATCAACATCAGTCGGCAAGCTTAGAAATAGATTACAAAGGAAAAAGTGAAGAGTGGTAGAATCAAATTCACGCACACGAGAACGGTTGGGTAGGAAATAAGGAAAAAAAACTGCATTTAGGGAAACAGAATAGCATAATCTGAATCGTGTCGGATGAATATCAATTATGTCTCTGTGTCCCTCAAGACTCTAAAGGAAGTGACTCAAATAGGTTACTATATTATGTAAACAATGTTGTGTGATGTGTCAAATAGTTTATGTTACAATATCTGTAAGCATAAATGGTTTCATCGATTATTGTAAACAAACAGAGCATTGCTCCATTTGGTCTCTCAAGTATTGTTCATCGAACTGTCTTGTATTGTGTTTACCAACAATTCTTGTTTAACATATTGTTACGATGGTCGTTTGGTACAGTGGAAAACAAAATACAAGACACAAATGAAATCACTAATAACGAGCTTCCATTATTACAATACAATTTTTGAAACAGACAAGATAATCTCTTACAACAATTCAAGTAAAAATTTTCCACACGCAATAATAATGTCAACTATAAAGGATCCCGCACTAATTACAGCACTTCGCTACAGTACTTCTACAAGCACTCGATCCGCGCTAAAGAAATCTCTCAACACCACTGAACTGACAAGCCGGCTGCTATGGTTTTTATGGGTAGCGGACGGGTTCTAGAAATTTTTCATCCTCACTTCATACCACTTAAATCGTATCTCAAGTGTTCGTGAATACACTGGAACCTACTTAAGAGCGACCTTTACTGGGGCTCACCTGCCACACTGGACGGGGGGAAGAGTGGAAAATGTTTTGGGCTGTTCAACAGGCTACTCTTTTCAATATATAATACGATTTGTTGTGGAAAGCTAGGAAAGTGATCCTTCCATTTTTCTGTATATACTTCGAAATTGTTCACTAAAATTCTAATATAAAATCAAAGTTGTTCTTCACTCTGCCTACTGTTGTCTTAGCATAGGGCTACGTATATCTTCTACACAACATTGAGAAAACTTATACAATGTTGGCTTCTATTCAGCTGGTACTTATCTTTACAAGGATCACTGATTCAATGAGTCTAAGGATCAAAGTTGTTTCCGTTTGCAAGGCTTTAGTAATGGTCTAACGGTTTTATATGTTTATGAGCCTTTAGTTTTCTGCATGTTAACAAAAATAATTAGCTTAACATGTAGGCAGATGGAGTTAAAGTAGGAATGTTGACAAACATTAGAAACTTATTTTAATTTAAAACAAATTTTAAAGCTTGAAACAGAATTCATAAAAAAATGTTCAAGTCTGTGCCAGTAATATAAAGGTGGACTTTTATCTGTTCACACAGTCGTCGGCATTATACAAAATACATTTACGTGTATAAACAAACAGCGCAGTCTGACGTCGACTGCAACAACTAACAATAAGTTGCGTTAAAAAAAAGTTATACGTGTATGGGATGCTGGCGCGCTAACCCAATGGCAAGTTAACGAATTGTGTCTGTCGTTTGTACGATGTGTAAGTGTGGAGGGGGCTGCAATTATTCAGTTGTTGGACGAATATGGTGAGGGATAGGAGAAGCAGAGACAACTGCACATCGAAGAGAGAGAGAGAGAGAGAGAGAGAGAGAGAGAGAGAGAGAGAGAGAGAGAGAGAGAGAGAGAGAGAATTACAAGCGTGTACACAGAGAGACGCTAACGTAACGTGTAGTTAGTTAATTGAGTTGTACGCGGACAGAAACATGAGATTTTTCAATTCCATGGCGGATTCAACAGTTACAACTGAACCATCACGTTCAGGAATTATTGTTTGCCTGCGGAACGGTTTAATTTATTTTGTCCCTTTTACATCTGGGTTTTATGTCAAACGACAAGTAAAACGTACAACCCATGCTAAACATTTCAATTTAATTTTAAATCTTATATATATATATTTAAATCTTTATATATATAATTTATTTAAAATTTATAACTCACGATATATTATTTCTTCATTTGCAACATGTTTCGGAATCCTATTTTTCCCATCTTCAGCCATCTTAATTTTAGATCTTGTTGAGTACTTGTGTTCCGGTTGGTTGTTGCTATGGTTACCTGTTGGCTTTTCGTATTTTAAATTGGCATTATTGTGTGTGATTTTGGTATATGTGTGTATGTGTATATATATTGCGATAGAACACAGGATCATGATAAGCAATGAACTATGTCTTATGCATTGATGACGGACATTCTCCTGTTTAAATTTGTCTCTTGTTCAAATTGGTTTTTTAGCTACAGTTTTTGTATTGTATTACACATAAGAATTTAGAATAGGTCAAACTCTTAAAAATTTTATTCGCCATTTTTCTATGTAATGTGTTTATGAAAGTGTGCGCGGGTGCGCGAGTTATTAACGTTTTTCTATTGTGTCCGTTATAATTATCCGATTTACATGAGACTTGAACAAGACATAAAGTTTAACATTAGCTACAATTTCCCTTTATTCTGTGATCTTCAAATAACTGTTAAATGTGAATTTTTGTTAGATGAAATCTTTATATGAAACTCACTCAAGGGTGAAGTAATAAAATCCCAGATAATTATCTGTGCAGGCTTTGCCAATTCCATGCAAAGTGTTGCATGAAGAGATATTCGTGCCGTGTGCATATTATCATGTGACCGATAATTGACCATTTAGAACGCAGTAAAATCATTGAAAATTGTCTGTTGCCATGTGCAGATCAAAGGCAGTTCATCTTGAGCATTCGTCTAGTAAACGTGCGGTTCGTGTTCAAGAAGTCTCTTTTGCGTGAACACGTAAACTGTGCGAAAGGTGTACGAAAACTTGGAACTCTGTGTGAGTTATTCTACAGACCCAAGTAATTCAGTTGTAATAATATAACTGTGAATTTTTAGTATCCGTGTTAGTCAAGATATTCTCATAGGGAGACCTACCGACCGCGGTAGATCTGGTGACGCGAGGACACTTGAAGACGAGCCGGAAGGTGTTCGCCTATACACCGCTTTTCATTAAACACCCACGTTACACCTTGAGACACGTGAATGAGTAAAACAATATTAAAACATTTCTAAAAACCTTTAACAATCAATAATCATTGTTATCGTAGCGAGGGAGTGTTGCAGTTCGACGAACAAGTTCAGCGTGTTTATCATCAGGACACCAGCCCAGCAGAATCCACGAGGGAAGGACACGCGAGATATACGCATCGCCATCAGCCATCTCGCCGCATCAAATTGGAACATCATCACTCAAGTAACAATTTCAGATCTGAACTTTATATAAACTTATTTTGAAACAATATTCAAAAATTCATAACATTTGTGTATGTTTAAAAATATATCGTATGAACTATTATTCAATTGGTATGCAATAAATAATTATAATACTTCCAATATAGACTTGTTGATTTATAAAACATACACTTTAATCCTATGCGCAAGAATTAATTCAATTGTGTTGTCGCAATATATATAATTTATTTTATATTTATAAATTCTTTACCTCAAGATGTTTTATTCCCTTTTTTGGTACATGTTTCGGGAAACGTTTTGTTCCCATCCTCAGCCTTCCTGATTTTATATCTTGTGGAGTATTTGTTATGGTTATGGTTTCCTGTTGGTTTTTTGTATTTTATACTGGTGTTATTGTGTGTGATTGTGGTGTAACTTATATATTAGCTTTTTGAGTATTTTCGATGTTGAGTGGTTTTAAAATTGTGTCATGTTTTGTATTGATTTGTATTTGTTCAGGAATTAGTCTGTTTTGTGTTTGTATGTTTGTAAATTTTCCCATATGTTCATTATGGTGCCTTTGAGTGGTATGTGTTTTATTAGTGTCATGTCTGTTATGTCTGGGAATTAATGTCCTGTGTATAACCAAAACACAAGTACTCCACAAGATACAAAATCAGGAAGGCTAAGGATGGGAACAATACGCTTCCCAAAACATGTACCAAATAGGGGAATAAAACAACTTGAGGTAAAGAATTTATAAATATTAAATACATTATATATGCATCAAGAAATAGACTGTAGCAAAAAGTGTTTAAATATATAGACTATCCTGTTGGTTTCTGGTATTTTATACTGGTATCACACACAATAACACCAGTACAAAATGCCAAAGACCAACAGGAAACTATAACAACAACCAACCAAAACACAAATACTCCACAAGATATAAAATCAGGAAGGCTGAGGATGGGAACAACACGCTTCCCAAAACATGTAGAGGGAATAAAACATCTTGAGGTAAATAAATTATATATATATATATATGTTTGTTTTTTGAGTGTTTTCGTGTTCACATAACGCACAATGGCATAATAATGATCATTTGGGAAAATTTACAAATATTCCAACACAAAACACAGAACAGACTAATACCCGAACAAATACAAATCAGCACAAAACACGACACAATTTTTTAAATACTCAACATGAAAACACACAAAAACAAATATATACACTGAAATCACACACAATAATGCCAATTTAAAATACCAAAGCCAACAGGCAACAGTATGAACAACCAACCGGAAGACACGTACTCAACAAGATCCGAGATTAAGACCGCTGAGGATGGAAAAAATAGGATTCTCAAAACATGTTTCAAATATGGAAATAATATATCTTGAGGAAAAACGGTTATAAATGTTAATTAATTAATATAAGCAACAAGAAATATACTGTAGCAAAAAGTTCTTGAATATATATATATATATATACTTCTTTGTCTACGTAATCTGTTTATAATTATAGTTTTACATTATTTAACAATACAATTTATATATCACAGTTTAGCATCAGAAAAGTGGGGTATTTGCGAATAGTCTTTAACAGGAAGGTGACCTCAAGATTTGGCGATTTACAGTTTCCTGCTAGATCTCCTGACATAACTCTCCCAGACTGGTTTCTCTGGAACTACCTAAGAGACATAGTTTACAGAAACTCACTACGAACAATTTAAGAACTGAAGGACGAAATACGGAATAAGATACATTATTGAAACACCCATTCTGATAC
This sequence comes from Magicicada septendecula, assembly GCA_034769895.1. Classification (NCBI taxonomy): domain Eukaryota; kingdom Metazoa; phylum Arthropoda; class Insecta; order Hemiptera; family Cicadidae; genus Magicicada; species Magicicada septendecula. The sequence continues at coordinate 584,797,930 of CM068369.1, forward strand.
GCTTAAGGGGGAGTTACGGCGAATTTTCGTCGAAGACTGCAAGAACTTATAAGGCGTCGAGGTGAACACCTACAAGATATACAGTGGAGCCCCGCAGGTCTGAACACCGCTAGTCCGAAAACCCGCTTAATCCGAACCGGTAGTTTGAAAAAAAGGGCCTAAAAATTTGACAAAGAAATAAAAAAATACGACAAAATAACTGGAACATATCAATATAATTTGTACATAAAAAGCTTAGATAAATACACATTAATGAATTTTTAGTGAAATTTTTATTAAAACTAAGTACTTTAGATTGTTTTAAATATATGGCAAAATGAAGTTTTGAATTACGTTATCAAGAAATTAGCGTCTGTAAAATGAATGGAAAAGCATATTGGCACTTACAGTTGAGTCCCAGTAAAAGTATATAAAACACAAGAAACTACAATAAATTCACACTACTTAAGTTGTTGCACAAAATCAGTCATTTTTCTCTGATAGAAAGCTGTAAATCCAGCAGACGCCGCGATGTTCCGCCAGCGCCTCAAAAATAAGACGTCTGCCGGTGTAGAATTGGCGTCTATAGTTGTTCAGTGTTGTTCATTGAAGCAAGTCACGTAATGTATCGGAATTAACAGTAGCCAATGCAATACTGTATTAACTGGTATTCACTGTATTTTTATAGTATGAAAGAGAGATTGCAATATGAAAAAGTAGTACAGTACTTTGATTGTAGGCACAAATGTGGTACTGTTTATACACGTTATACAATTTATATTTATAATATACAGTACTGTATAACCTATAACCCGGTTAATCCGAATTTAAGCCAATCCGAACAAGACCTGGTCCCAATTAGTTCGGACCAGCGGGGTTCCACTGTAATTTAAAAAAAAAAGGTATAGGAAATAATTGGCAACTAATATAAACTTTATTTGTTTTATTTTTATTTCTATTATTTTAGTTTTGTTTTTATTTTTTTTCCTCATTATTTTACGGAATCATTTGGTGACTCCTTGAGAATCGTCAGATCTTGTCGTCGGGCCCACAATACAATGTTTCACGGTATAAACTCAGAATTTATGATCACCTCGACAACCATTAGGATGGAGAACAAATGGAGAAACTCTCCGTCTTCTGGAAGACGGTGGCCGCTTTTAAATGAACACGAGTAATGGGCAAAGCAATGGAACAACGATATCTTCCTCAGATGTTAGATGAAAATAAATGATTACACGAAACGCCGTGGAGCGGCGGTATACACCCTTTTCATTGAGGTCGATAACACCGACCGGTTCACCGAATAGATGTTATCGGTTTGTGATAAATTATTGTAATTATCAATAGCGTCACGTAATTAATTAGTAGCTTGAATTTAATGAATTGTGAAATTCGAACACTTAATTTGCCACAGTGTCGATAACATGAAACCGGTATAGCAGATGAATGACAATCGAGCTTATATGTCAGATAAATATAAATTTATCACTCATTTATTAATGGCAGGTGAACTTGACACGTGACACATATATAGCCTATCTGTACTCGTTCAGTTGACACCGTTAGATTTATGGAGAGGTTGGGCACACTAGCGACGCTGAAAACGTCAGCTGCCCTACTGCTTCAAAATTGATATAAGCTGGAAACGAGAAAAGAAACACGTCTCTATGGGCCTGAGAATATTGTATTTTAACGAGATCCACAGGCCAGTCGTATTCAACAGGCCGAGATGCGATTTCTCAAGCACGTGGCAGGGTATACTCTTCAAGGTCTCAGAAGAACTCGCCAGGAATTGAATATCACTACGAGGCTGCTTTGGATACTACAAGTATTTTAACACTGACAAGATGATAAGAGCATGGAAATGCAGAGTGACTTCGCGAATACAGCTTAACAAATCAATTTGTAAGGGTTCCCTGCTAAACCGGATGACCTAGTTCTTAATCAAGAAAATGAGGATATTTACAAAGAGCTATGTTTCAATTACAGGAAATGTCAAGAGGGGAGTACTAACTGACAATTTCAGTAAGGAAGACAAAAACCATGGAATTTTAAGGTAAATATCCAGTGAGGTCTAAGATAGTTATAAACAACAGCATTTTAGAACAAGTGAGCCGTTTCAAATATCTCGGCTGTGCAGTAAGCTATGAATCTGAATATGTTATAAGAGAGAAGATAAATAAATTTAGGAATATCTGTGGTACAATTCATAGAAATCTTAGAAATAAAACAAGTTACACAGCACAATGATTAAATTTTATTTATTTATTTTTTTTTTAAATAGGTTAGATACCTGATATACCTGATAGATACCTTCATGCAACTTACTTTGGTCGCTACGCACGACGCGTTTCGGGATCAAGATCCCATCTTCAGGTGCTCACTCGGGTCGAGCCCGTCAATTCATAAAAACACACATAAAACATAAAAAACACTGAATTTAAACACTCATACTGCGCGAGAGGGGACGATGCGCAGTATGAGTGTTTAAATTCAGTGTTTTTTATGTTTTATGTGTGTGTTTTTATGAATTGACGAGGTCGACCCGAGTGAGCACCTGAAGATGGGACCTTGATCCCGAAACGCGTCGTGCATAGCGACCAAAGTAAGTTGCATGAAGGATTATCAGGTATCTAACCTATTTTAAAATTAACCATTGCAACTTGGTGACCATACACACAATGAAATTAAATTTTATAAGCAATTGCAATACCCACATTGACACATGCGAGTGAGGCATGGGTCATGACAAAAAAGGAGCGGGAAGATTCAGAGTGCTGAAATGCAGTTTCTTCGAAATACTTTAAATTATACGTTGCAAGATAGAATAAGGAATTAAGATACCAGAGCAGAATTCGAAGTAAAGGACATAAATGAAATTATTTCAATTTACAGAAGACAATGGTGGGATTACTGCAAAGGATGATAGAGGATCGTTTGCCGAAAGCGGCTCTTAACTATAAAGCCATTGGTAGAGAAGACGTGAGTCGTGCGAGGATGAGATGGTTGCCGGAACAGTTTTATACAACTTAATCCTTGAAGAGGAAAAGAAGAAGGAAAAGAATTGACTATCATGAGTATCATGAGATAGGATTGTCCAGTATCGGATAAAATGGTTGAAAAATTTTAGCCGAATGGATGACTGCAGCATCCCTAAACAACTTCTGAATTATAAGCCGGAAATCCGGGGGGGGGGGGCGTCGCAAGAACCGCTAGAGTGACCAGCTGTAGTCTATGTGCTTGCGACCGGAACAAACTATTTTTTAGTTTAATCTTTGGTGACGGTGATGATGATTATGATATAGGTTGGAAAAATGACTTAATTTTACAATTACCATCAATATACTATTACTACGAATTTAAAACCACATTATATGGTACAGAAGTATTTGGAATTACACCATTTTTACAAGATATTGTAGTCGGCCCTACGCTTAACCACAAACCTGGCGGTCATGAGGTTTTTAATCAGAGTCCCTATCTCCTAGTCCCGTTCTTTCGCTACAGCTTCAGAAACCTAATATACTTTTTAGTGACCTTCTCTTAGTCTTTGGAGAATCAAATCCTATCCGTGTGAGGCAGAACGGGGCGGCATTTACTCTTCATGTACAACACCATCGGCATAGTGTCTTTGTAGCTTTTAGTGAGTGTGATTTCGCCACACGTCACTTCCCCCACACCAAATATCTGCGGGCCATTCACTATCCGCCACCTGTAATCTATCCAGTACCTGAGGCCCGCCCTGGAAGCGAGGCCTGACCATTAACTAATGCAGCGGAACAACTGCTTAGAGTCTTTGAGCGTAAAATCTTGCGAAAGATCTTTGAGCCTGGGCATTCTGAAGATGGATCTTAGAAGATACAGACGAATCATCTAACTCTCGGTCCAGACGTAGCCCGTTTCATTAGGAATGGAAGTTTAGAATGGCTTGGTCACTTAAAACGAGTGGATGATAGGAGAACAACTGAAAAAATCGCAGACAAAAAACCTATACGCAAAAGAATTAAAGGACGACCTAGGAAAGATGGATGGATAACAAAGAGATAATTTAAAAATTTTGTGTGGTAAGAGGACTGAATGGAAGAAAATTATTCAGGACGCTGAGACCCATATTGGGTTATGATTCCAGAAGAAGATGAAGGAGAAAGTGTACGATGCAGAAGTATGACAAGTAGTTCAAGGTTACTGTAGTACCTACTTCATGTTGGTTTTGTTTTAAAGGGACAGTACGTGTTGGAGAGAGATACTGTGTGAGTCAGACAGTAACTGAAATCACGTGATGTTTACAAATTTCATATAGTCGACTTAGGCTCGCAAGACGACAGACGACAGCATACGAAATGGTGTCCGCACATTTTGCGATGTAATGATTGTAATTGTAGTCCGTCAAGTGATTGTAAAATATTGCAGTCTACACTTCTCAGGTATCAGAGTGTCCCACTGTCCGCACATTTCCCATATCAAATGATTGTAATATCGCAGTGTACACTTCTCAGGTATCAGAGTGTCCCACTGTCCGCACATTTCCTATATCAAATGATTGTAATATCGCAGTGTACACTCCACATGTATCAGAGTGTTGCACTGTCCGCACATTTCCCATATCAAATGATTGTAATATCGCAGTGTACACTTCTCAGGTATCAGAGTGTCCCACTGTCCGCACATTTCCCATATCAAATGATTGTAATATCGCAGTGTACACTCCACATGTATCAGAGTGTCCCACTGTCCGCACATTTCCCATATCAAATGATTGTAATATCGCAGTGTACACTCCACATGTATCAGAGTGTTGCACTGTCCGCACATTTCCCATATCAAATGATTGTAATATCGCAGTGTACACTTCTCAGGTATCAGAGTGTCCCACTGTCCGCACATTTCCCATATCAAATGATTGTAATATCGCAGTCTACACTTCTCAGGTATCAGAGTGTCCCACTGTCCGCACATTTCCCATATCAAATGATTGTAATATCGCAGTGTACACTTCTCAGGTATCAGAGTGTCCCACTGTCCGCACATTTCCCATATCAAATGATTGTAATATCGCAGTGTACACTTCTCAGGTATCAGATGTCGCACTGTCCGCACATTTCCCATATCAAATGATTGTAATATCGCAGTGTACACTCCTCATGTATCAGAGTGTTGCACTGTCCGCACATTTTGCAATATTCCCGTTGTCCTCATTCTACGCTGTCCTTATTCAGGGGAGGTGAAGCTGAATTAAAAAATAGTTTTATATAAACAAAACATTTTCGTTCACGATTAATCTCATAATCTGAAAACAAAACAAAAATTGCAGAACGATAGTAATAGGGCCTACTTAGTGGTTTTCAATAACACAAAATCAAATTTTCTTTATTTTTATATGGTATTTACAATTAGTATCATTTACAATTACAAAAATATCATATACAATTAAGTAGGTCAATGTCGTCTGCTATACTTACTATGAGAGTTTTGGTAGGCTTTTTCTCGACATACATCGTACTAAATTGTTTTCTTATAATTTTCAACTTAGTAAACAATGTTTTAGTCCTAACCACAGGAATAAGAAATGTTTTAAGTAAACAGGCCGCAGAGATTAAATTTTTGCGTTCAATAGATATACATTAGGACAGGGTAAGAGGAATGATGATATCAAGAAGGGACTGAACCTATTTTCAATAAATCCAAAAGTAATGGAGTATCGCGCCAAATAGAAAACCATTTAAATAGGCAACCAGATGATAGCGTTGCCAGAAAGATATCCAGGACGCCCAAAACAAAATGGACACAACAAGCTTGTGAGGCCGAAGCAGGCATAATCAATGCCTAATCTCTTAAGTCCGTGATGATTATGATGATCTCGCGACAACTGCGCTAAAGTAATTTGGCACTACGACCGTTGTAGTCCAGTTTAAAAATAATCAAGCCATTTGAATTATCCCCACGAGAAAGTAGAACTACGGCTCGTCTATGTAGCGCAAAACCGCACGTCTCGGGTCATCATTATGAGAAATATTCCAATTCTAAAAGTCAAAACTTCTGGCAAAAAAACAACAACAAAAACAGAACATTAACCGAGATTTAAATAAAACTAATGGTCAATGACTTGGCTTCTTACTGTAGAACTTTCAACTAAAACCTATACATTTAATAACAAAATATCTGCTGTGTATTATTATGTTGCAATGCACTGCCATAAAGATCAAGAGACATAAGATGACGTTAGTGTTCGCTGTCGAAGAATGGTGGCACTGATCCAACTTTACAGTGATATAAGTGTAACAGATACTGGCCTCGCTGCGTTTGTTGGGCATAAAACTAATGTTACTGACGTGATTAAATTTAGTTCAATTCCGCATAACGGGACATGACGTAACTTTCCAACAATTTTGTGCCACAGTTTTAAGACTCATAACTAGTGGACGGATTTCTATGATATGTCATATTTTTTCCTTGACATTATTTCAGGTTTCAGCTTGATTTGAAACTTGATTCCAAGTACTCTGATGAAGATTGATAGTGTTTTATTGTGCATATAATTGCATATTTCGGTAGTTTTTAAGTTTTGTAGCATATTTAGCACTAAAATGCATATTTACGTTATATTTTTGGACTTTTCGTATGCATATTTAGACATTTATGAAGTTTTACAGCATATTTACAGTGAAAATGGATTATAATGGCATTTTTCGTGTATTTTTCACACGAAAATGCATTTATTCGTTCCGTAACAAATTGTGGTGTGTTAAAGTAGTAACAACATCTTTCAGGATGTCCTTAAAATACCTATATATTCGGAAAAATGGTTAATAAGGTGTGAAATGTCTTTGGAATGTGGATTTTCGAGTACCGTTCCTCTATTGTTTGCCTCCGTGATCGATAATGCCAGCGGGCAGAAGTGAAGGGAGGGGGAGGGTATCTACTCATTTGAAGTAGATAAATAAAAATAATAATTAACAGGATTAGCTCTATATTTAATAAATAAAATAAAAATGTAACACATACGTCTCATTATTAAGTCATATTTTGGATTTTGTTGGTCATGTTTTAATGTTTTTTAGGTCATAAATGCATGCATATTTCCTACATTTTTAGGTCATAGAAATCCGCCCCCTACTCATAACAATTAAATGTGTCTCTCTACTTCTTGGACGTCAAAAATAGGTATTCGTTTTTGGCCATGATTAATGACTTGCGTTACGTTTAAATTACTTCTCTTTTTTGCAGGCAGACAAAACAGTGGCATTCATTACAGCTATAGTGATCTACAAATTAAAAGTACAAATCAGCTTACAGTTTAGGTTAATGGAATAAATAAATTCAATCTCATCAAAAGAATTAAAATTGGTTGCAAAAAAACTCTCTCTCTCTCTCTCTCTCTCCCTCTCTCTCCCCCCTCCCTATTATGCACCTAAGCATTCAAAGAATTTCGACGAAACCGAAACATCGAAGCATGATAATATTTTTATAGGCTTTTGAAACGTATAATATGGATTACGTTTGGTGGATTACGTAAATCATTTCCAAACCACAGACGACCACAAACAGAGCATGTAAAACAAAATTTATTCTCACTAAAACGTTTGCTAAACTCAATGTCAGCAGCGATTATTTCTGTCTTGATGCGTTTACATATCAAATTTCTAGACTGTGGGGAATCGAAAGTGTGGAAGCGTCACGTTTTTCGATGACGTTTTTGTGGAATGACCCCCAGCCTAAAAACATTATCACGTTAAAAATTATTTAATTTATATTTGTTAAAGTAAAAAGGTTTTCTATACGTGTCAGATATTTTTTCTTTTGATAGATGGTCATTGCGTTGGAATGCTGTTTACAACTCCCCTTGTTTGGATCTCTTAGAGAAACGTATTTTATTGTCTGTCTGTTTCAATTGCGAAGGAAAAGAAATTTACAAGAAGAATAGACAATAATGTCTAACGAATAAAATAGTAACTAAATAAACGAGTGTGAAGAAAGGAAGAGAACGTAGAGAATGACAATTTGAAGACGGGTAAAAAGGAGGAGAAAGAGAAGCCAATAAAGAAAGTGAACTATATGAAAAAGAAGAAGAAGAAGAGGAAGAAGGAGAGTGGAAGAAGAAGTAAGGTGGCCGTGTGAGTTAATAATAAATAGAAGGAATGAGAAACTGGTTGTGGAGGAGAGGAAAACGACAACGACGACGACGACGAGGACGAAGAAGAAGAAGAAGAAGAAGAAGAAGAAGAAGAAGAAGAAGAAGAAGAAGAAAAAGAAGAAAAAAGAAGAAGCAGAAGAAGAAAAAGAAGAAGAAGAAGAAGAAGAAGAAGAAGAAGAAGAAGAAGAAGAAGAAGAAGAAGAAGAAGAAGAAGAAGAAGCAGAAGAAGAAAAAGAAACAGAAAAAGTAGAAGAAGAAGAAGAAGAAGAAGAAGAAGAAGAAGAAGAAGAAGAAGAAGAGAGTGTAGTGGGAGAATGAATTGCAGGTTTTTTATTTATAATTTTAGTTTAATTATTTGCCGAATTCAGTTTTCCTTTTCTGAGGCCTGTATTTTGCTTTCTTGTTTCTTGGTTGTTGCCCATAATTCACACCCGTGAGACATTGCACGAACCACCAGAACACTGTAAAACTTTAATTTTGTATTTTGACGTACCTTGTTTCTAAAACTACATTGTCCCACAGACATGTATGAAACTTAGCTAACTTAACGTCAATGTCATAATCCTTATCATAGCCAATATCATTTCTCAAATAGTTAAAATGGCTCACCTGTTTGACCATTAATCATTATTTTTGTTCTTATTTCTTCCTTGCCTCGAAATGGTATTACATTTGTTTTTGTAATGGATACTTTTAAAAGAAGTGGATGAGGCTTAAAACAGATTTTTGTACAGCGTCTTCTGTATTTCGAATTACAAGCAAGTCGTCCGCAAACAGCAGCATATTTAAATATCTGCCTCGTGATATCTTAATACCAGCGATCACTAGATCTTTCCATTTCCTCACCAGATCGTCAATATGAATGTTAAAAAGTGTAGGCAATATACTGCACCCTTGTCTATTAGATTAATTAACAGATATTTGTTGAGAGATCCTACAGTTATCGTGAAGAGCTATTCTTGTTCCGTTATTATTGTTCTTATTAGTTGTTGCTGGTATTCCCGTTCTTCTAATAGTAGCTACAGAAAATTTCTATCTACTGTATTAAGAGCCTTCTCAAAGTCAACGAAAACTACATGAGATTCTTTGTTGAACTCACGATGCTTCTTAGTGATAACAAGAACAATTAATTAAAGAGGACAATTTATGTCTTAATGCATAAGGACGTACAACTTTCCTCTTGATGATGACACTTCTATAGTTTCCTGGTTTGTCCATTAGGCGGTTGAGTGGAACTGGCAGACAATTCAACAATTGTTAATTGTTGCTCATAGCAAGTTGTAGTTTTACGTGGCGTCCTGAATCATTTTACACTGCATCACTACAACGTTTAGTGACAGCGAACGTCCATTAATATGCACTACAATACATCCGCCAGTACATGCCATAGATAATTCCTCTTGTACACATTACATGAAATTTATCCTTGTCATTTACAGTAGTACAATAAATTTAGGATGGGTCTAACCTTACGTTAAAATTGAGGGGGGGGGAATATTGTACTGAACTAGGTAGGCCTAAAATTCACTAATTTTGCGAATTGCCTTACGGTGTTCATTATCTTATTATGTAATATACACAACATGAATATACATACTATATAAAGATTTGTTTATCATGAGCATGTAGCGTTAGATTAAAAAGTTATTAGTTTACTACATAGCCATTTCAATCCATTCTATCAGCCACAATCCTGCCACTCCGTAGTCCATTAAAATCCTGCCATAGTGTTTTAGCTTCCATTATGATTATCTTCTAGTTCCTTATCCTCCACTTGGTAAATTCAACTTTCTCTTGGTCTTCCTCGCTGTCTATTTTCAAACGGTTTCCAAGTTTTCATCGTTTTTGTCATGTGAAACTGGTCCAACCTTTCGGTGTGACCTGTCCATGGAGGTGTCAATGAATCGTATTGTTACGACACTGCAGAACAACAATCTACGAGTTTATCGAATGTTCCAGCGGAATCCGGCTGTAATGCGTGTGGCGTACGTGATTCTCGACACGCGTTGCGAGATTGTTCCAGGTCTCACCGTTCCGCGACTGCTGTGTCTAAAGCCGCAACCAATTATGTTCTGGTGTTTTCTAGTTGCATTCTTGACGCGCAGTTAGCGAATATTCTGGAACCTCAGCGGGGTATAAATACAAGTACTCAGGGACGCTCAGTTCAGTTGTTGTCGGGCGATTACACAGTGCGTTTAAGTGGCGATTTACACAGTGCGGTTTGAAGTATTGTGGCGAAGTATTGCGTGCTTTATAATTGTGCGAGATTATTGTAATACAATTTTGTTGTATATCAGTTAACATTTTTATTGCGTGTGAACAATTTTCATTTGATTTGTTGTAAGAGACTGTCTTGTTAATTACAAACTGTTTAATTGTGATAATTAAAGCTGGTGATTTGCGACGTAATTTGGTGTCTTATATTTTGGTTTCCACTGTACCATACGGCGATCAGTAGACCGTCGTAACAGTATGATGTATTCATTCAAGTTAATCTGGTGGCTCAACTCGTGTTTCATCGTTATTCGGTATTCGCAATAACAATGCTGCGTTGAGATGGTATGTAACTAACAAACGTGATATCGCGGCAACGTTCGAGAATGTTCCAAACACGCGTTCCAGACGTTTATTCTACCAGCATTCGGTCTAACCACGTGTATACGTACACGTCCGGGCAGTTTCTAGCGACTTTGAGAGCGGCTGTTTCTACGCAATTCGTCTTTACGCATCGTCCGGAAAGTGACAGATTTTTGTGGGGCCTCAGCAGGGCATAAGAAGCAGCTAGAGACCAGCGAAGCTTAGGCGTTCTTATAGACATTTCAGAGTGATTGTTGTTGTGCGGTTTAGTGTAAAGTGAATTTTGTGTTACTTATTGCGACAATGTAATAAAGTGACATCTGTTCTTTGTGCGTTCGACAACCTTTAGCTTAAAGAATTGTACAAGTCTATCTCATTTATTTTTAACTGTAATTAATGTTGTCGTTAGTGACTTAATCTGGTGTCAGTTATTGTGTTTCCAGTGTACAACACAGCGGTCCGTGAGACCGTCGTGGTAATAAGTTTTTTTCGATAGAAATTTTTACTGTAACCTTGTACTAAACCGTCAGCCTTGAGAACCAGAGACTCCAGATTTCAAGGACTCCTGCCAAGAGAGTCGCTTTCTCCTCAACTAACGAGTGCTCTTTATCCGGTAGCAGTAGACTTTCTAACCATAACACTCGACAGGCAGTAGATCTCAGTGGTTGCCGTCCAAGTCAAGTCGCCCCGCCTGCTTTGAAACGAATGAGAATAACATATCCATGAGTTGGCCTAACTTTGCAAAAAAATCATTTAGAAAAAAAAGTCAAACCAATCTGAGTTGCATTTCCCCACCTTGAGAAAGAGTTTCTCATCGTGATTGGTAGTTTGAAGTAAATGGAAGGAGAGTTAGACAAAGAAGCGAAACATGAAACTTGCACATACGAATATTTTATAAATCCCTTTACTCTGGACTTTTACAAATTTTTCATCGCGTTTTTTGGCTTTAGGCCCAAAAAAATTTTTAATTTCTAAAACTGTACGCTATATTCAGATTTTCGTTCAAATCCTATTTAAGTTGATATTCTACATAGAATTGGCAATTTTCTAAAACTTTTTACCAACTTTTTAGTCCTGACATCACAAAATGTTTAAATTTCCTAAACTTTACACATCATTCAGGTTTAAGTTAAAATTCTTTTTTATTTAATATACCACATCCGTTTTTACGATTTTATCAAAATGTTCACACAATTTTTGATTCCCGGCGCCCCAGAATTTCCAAAAATGAACACTACACACATATTTTTGTTAAAATTTTGCTTTAATTTGATTTTCCATTAATATGTAATAATCCAATTGTTTTGATGATGTAAAACAAACTGTTTCAAAACTCCTTCACTCATACGCCCACACACGCACACACTCATATCCACATAAACATTCACTCAACTAATTTATCTGTTGTGTTTGATATTTGCTCTTTTTTATCCGTATACAGGTCCTGACGATGACAATAAATATTGTCGAAACGTCGACACAAATAATCTAAAATTTGGTTATACTTTTTTGACCTATCCTCGCAAATGCTTCATCGTTAAAGTTCTATATACAATTTTGAGTTGACTATAAATCTGCGCTTAAAGTTAAAAAACTTTACAACATACAAGATATCAATAATAATTACCAAATGTAGATGTGCCTTGTCAAGTACACTTGAGTATACCCTAATGTCAAACAGCAACAGTTTGTGATAAGCCTAACAGTAGGTTGACACTGTATAAATCAATGCGACGTAGGGGGGGGGGACGAAATATAAAGTTTCCACGTCATATCATATTTATTGTCACAGACGAGCTGCCGCCATCCATTACCGTACACACGACAGTGTATATCTGATGACCGAGTTACTGGCGCGAACAAATATATTGTGCAGACACCGTAAATAAATTATTATACCCCCCCCCCACACACACACACAAAAGAGCACGTTATATCAATCTCTGTCAATTATAATTGCATAACAAATTTTCATAAGTTTGTAAGTACAAACATGCACAAATATACAGAATGCTACGGCGAGCGGAATAAAAATTGTAAAGCATCGTAGTGAACGTTGTTGATGTTCTTCACATATAATATTTATTCCGAACGTAAACAACTTTAGATAGACAGAGAATTCTAGTTTTATCGGAATCAAAAACTGCGTTTAAAAATGCACTGTAAATCAAAATGCATATTCTGAATCCCTCCTTACGTCATCGTGTACCTTGGAATAGAATTTTAAAACATGGTTGCGAGAAGAGTTCATTGTAAGTAGGTCTGCTGTCCAGTTATTAAACGAACGGCGTATTGTTATTGTTACAGCATCACAGAACAATCTACGTGTTTATCGAACGTTCCAGAGAGATCCAGAATGTAAGCGTGTGGCGTACGTGTTTGTAGAACCATAATGTAAGCGTGTGGCGTACGTGGTTGTAGACGCGTCTACGAGAAAGTTCTCGATGCCGCCAGCCGTGCGGACTGTGTCAAGGCCGCAGTTAATTACGTAGTTCATACGCACGCTACGGCGTAATTACGAATCGTCTAGATATTCGACTATCTATAAATACCGGTACTCAACGACGTTCAGTTTTAGCACAGCTGCGATATATTGACAAGTGCGGTTCGAGTTATTACTGTGTACGTTCAAGTAGTTATTAGTGAAGTGTTGCGTTTTATAATCGGACGGTATAATTGTAATACAATTGAGTTTTAATATTAGTGGACATTTTATTGCGTGTGAACAATTTTCATTTGATTTTTTGTAGAGACTGTGTTGTTAATTACGAACTGTTTTTTACTGTAACAATTAAAGGTGTGATTAGTGACTTAATTGTTGTCTTGTATTTCTTTGGTTTCCACTGTACGTACCTACGACGTTCGAGTAGACCGTCGTAACATTATTATTGCGATTATCGTACGTTGGAAGAAGATTATTTATTGTTTTACGGATGTGAAACTGTTCGGCGTTTTCTTTTTCTGACTTATAAATTTTTGTGTTAACGGACTACGAGCCCATCTCAAAACCGCCAACGTGGAGGACCGGAGACGTTTTCACACTTCGTACACACCCCGGTTTTACAATAACGTACAGCTGCCTCTCAAATATTTCTGTCAGAATATTGTTATGAGAAGCGTACCAAACAATCTACTAGGAAACAATCTCCTAGAGGACTACTCAGTTCGAGTAAGAAAAAGAAGAAGGAAGAAGGTATGTGGTGATCAAGAGGCCGTCTACGTAAAGGAAAAAGAATGCAAGTCCACTAACCTCTGGGTTGAGGAGAAGAAGAATAATAAAACTAAAAATATGTAATTTAACTGTAACGTAAAGTTAACTTTCAAGTGTTAAAGTTAAGCCTTTTAAAAAGTACAACCTACATTGTACGACACCACCTTTTACGATAGGAGCAACACCAACAATGGGAAATTAAACAAATATATTAACGAATTTTTACAAATTTATTAAAGAATATGGAAACTTATTCTGAATATTAAACTTACTATAAAGAATATTAATTACAGGAATAGCCTACATTAAATGAAGTAACAAGAAAACTCAAATTTGTAGTTTCTGTTAATATATTTATTACAAGTCTAACATGGTGTAGGTGTTCAACTACAATAAAAGTACAGGGTGGCGCAGGGAAACGGGAAAATTTGAAGTTGATGTTGGCAGCCCTGTAGATTTAGCAGAAGTGAAACTGTCTGTCTAGCAGTAACGGATATTTAGTTACCACGGAGCAGTGGAGCGGTGCAGAGCGTGCGGTCGCCGTAAGGGTGTTTTACCGACATGGTGACAGTTTGACAGCTGCACAACGAGAGTTTCGGCGCCACTATCAGATCCCTCTCCGCGGTCAAGTTCCTTCGTTACACGCAATCGAAACGTGGGTTCGTAATTTTTAAGAGACTGGTTCAACTTAGAAGAAAAAGCCTAGTGGGGGTGTACGGTGTACGTACCCCAGAAAACATTGACGCCGTGCGAGCTGCCATCTTAAGGAGTCCTCGTCGTTCGGTGCGAAAAATTGCCTCGTCATTTCAGCTCGGACGTCGGAGCGTTCAAAGAATACTCCATGAACTTCAGTTTCATCCGTACAAACTTCAGATTGTGCAAGAACTCAATCCTAATGATTGTGTATTGCGCCTGCAAATTTGTGAACAATTGTTGGCTAAAATCAACGAGTATGCTAACTTCATTCAAAATCTTTGGATGTCCGATGAAGCCCATTTTCACTTAAGTGGATACGTGAATAAGCAGAACTTCCGTTACTGGGCGCAAGGAAACCCTGCTCAGCTTCACCAGCGTCCATTACACAGTACCAAAGTTACCGTATGGTGTGCAGTGTCGTGTCATGGGGTGATAGGCTCTTACTTTTTTGAAGATGAACGAGGCACTGCTGTCACTGTGACGTCTGAAAGTTATGTCAACATGCTAGAGACATTTTTGGCTCCAAGACTCCATACTTTTCCAAATCTTGACATTCAGCACACCTGGTTTCAACAGGATGGAGCCACCTCACACACTGCCAGACAGTCTATGGCAGCAGTGAAACGTTTGTTTGGGGATCGCATAATTTCAAGGAATGCTAACATCGCTTGGCCGCCCCGATCTCCAGACCTTTCAGTCTGTGACTTCGTTTTATGGGGACATCTGAAGAGCATCGTGTACCAGTCTAGACCAAGATCACTTGCTCAGCTCAAGACACAGATGGAAGAGGAAATCGCCAAAATCCCAGGTGACAGATTGCGCCGCGCTATGCAAAACCTACAGAAACGACTTACTGAATGTGTACGGCAAAATGGGCAGCATTTAACTGATGTAATTTTTAAAAAGTGATGTCTAATGTAATTTCCAGTCTTGTAGAACATATTTTAAGCCTCAAATAAAGTTTTGTAACGTTCCTTCATTTTTTCTAATTATTTCAAATTTTCCCGTTTCCCTGCGCCAACCTGTATTATATTTATTTGTGGAATCAAAATACAGAAGATGTAACGTGTTTTATATGCTGTCTCTACAATAAATTCAACTCTGGCTGAATTTGCCCATTGCAAACATACTCTAGTTGCAAAATTTTACTACTATGATTGCCACTATTAGAACAACGCAGCATGTGTGTACACCGCGAGCGCACATGCGTGCGACATACCAGAGTGGGTGCTGGAGTCAATGCAAGGCGCGCGCTTGTACTGAACCCCAACACGCAGACTGCATCGCAGGACATGTGTCGGGGCTCAGCGGTGCGGTGTGAGTCTGTACGCGAGGGCAACACATGTCCGCGCTTACCAGAGTGCGTGTTGAACTCAATGCAAGGCGCGCGCTTGCATTGACCTCCAACATGCAGACTGCAACGCAGAACATGTGTCCGCCAAACGGGTGTGTGTGAGTGTGATGCCCGTATCCTAATCGTGACACTCAGAGGAGCAAAAATTCCATTACCTGGAGTATTTCACAGTGGGTAAAGGAGCCATAATCTGAATTTATCTGCAGAGACACCGATAGGACACATCTGTATGGCTGCCGGTTTGAATTAAACTAAATAATTTCATTTAATTTCCATGAAATGCTTAGAAACGAACAACATATTGTTATTAACAATTACAACAATGAAAAATTTTAATTTTTTTTCTAATTGCTTTACTATTATACAAATAGAATTAAGTGCTGTAAGATAAAACAACGAGAGAGGGATTTTTAGGAAATATAACTGCGGTGTCCACTATGATGCAATTCCTTTAAACATTTGTAACAAATAAACCTTTAAATACAGTTAATAATACGGGTGACTAAAAATTCAGTTGTTTTACTTCCATGTTCCATAAGGAAATGGAAGTATGGTGATGGCAAAAAAAATCGTGTTCGAGATTATTGCATATTCTGATTGTACTACCCTCAAAACATGAAAAAAAGTCATTTTTCGAAAAGTATCTGTCTGTATGTGTGTCTATGTGTCTGTCTGTGTGTAGATTTTTTTTTGGTAAACGATAACAGCCGTAAATTCAAACAGAATCAAATAATTGATTACATATGTGCCTGAGTTGTAGAAGACTCAAGGCCTATTGATTTTGGTGATGATCGGTTACGGGGAAAGGGAAGTTTTTACCAGAAACATTTTTTGTTTTAACAAGAGTAAAGTAATTAATTTTGATAAATTAGGTATCCTGTTAAGAAAATCTTAATAATCCACTGTAGAAACGTAGATGAAATATCTATAAATGAAGAGGCTAGTTGAACGGGGTGGGGGTAATTTTCTATAAATGAAAATTCTAGTTGGAAGGGATAATTTTTATGTGTACTACGTTATCGGCAACAAAGTAGTAGTTTGTTGTTAAAATTCCTTCCCGGCCTGTTTGGCCGTAGTCCAATGTTTTCTGCAAAACCAGACGTTTCGGCAGTGCCGTCGACTGCCATCATCAGTGAAAATCGAGTGCGATAACGTGAGGTGGTATATGTTAGTGACCACAGTACTGTGGTTAAGGGTGAAGCAATAAGTGGAAAGAAGTAGTTTCTATGGATATATTTCATTTCGTAAATGATTTTAAATATAAATCTTAGAACATGGAAGGCATGTATGGTTCTCCATATCGATATTTTATTTATGAATTGTGAAATTAACATTTACACTAAATTTAAAGTATACATAACAGGATTTAACTAGACACAGAAACTACAAGTTTTTAAACACTACGCCCCGAATATGGCGACAATTTCAACTCACACACTTTTGAAGTCGAGTTTTTACGTTTTTCCATTACACGGTGTAACATGTGAACAGAAATTACACCAACTATGTTTGTTTCGATGTTTCATGGGGGCGGATCATTCTACACCTTACTCTCAAAATAACCCCAGTAGAATAAATGGCACGCTGGCAATCTCGCGGGTCACGGAATGTTTCCACTCCTGAAGGTAACTCGTTAAACTGCATCCTTGATCGCCTAGCCCTATGACTGGTTGCTCCTCATACTGTTTGGTGTGATTTGAGACTTTTCTGCGACTTGGGGAGACGAAAAACGTTTGGGCATATTGCTCTGATGTAATAGTAATGCAATTCCCGTTCTCATCCTCAAGGAAGTGAGGACTGATTATTCCAAAGGAAGCTATTGGATACCATACAGTAAGTTTAGCAGTGTGCAATGGTTCTCGAAGAATTTCTCGACGGTTATTTGACCCTCAATACCGATAGTATTGTTCATTTACATATCCGCTCACATAGGAAAGCGTTTCATTACTCATTAGCGAATTGTGAATATAGTCTACGTTGATATTTATGACATACGAGAACTGGCGGCAAAAAGTCACACGGTTTAATGTATCACTGTCAGCTAAGGTTTACAATATTTGAATTTTGTACGGCTGCATTTTAAAATCATTATGAAGAATTTTTCATAATGGCTGGCTGGTATTCGACGAGCCACGTGAAACTGTATGACGTCAGGCATAATGTTTAGCATACGATAGCGTAATATAGCAGCTCTTGTGCGCGCAATGTTTTCGGACGTATATACGTACAATTCTGTTACCTGGAGCTTCCTTTTTACTTACATGTTCCGTAAAGAAATGGAAGAATGGTAGTCGCGAAAAAATCGTGTTCGAGATAAATGCTGATTCTGATTGTGCTATCCTCAAAACATGAAAAAAGTCATTTTCCGAAAGTGTCTGCATGTGTGTCTGTGTGTCTATATGTAGAATTTTTTCTATGGCGAACGATGACTGATTTCTATACCAATTATCCTGTGTGCGTTTTATCATCATTATTAGCTAAGGCACCCTTGGTCTGGAGAAAACGTCCCTGGACTTAAGTTTGACAAATTAATAACTTTATAAGGCATTTATCATCACCATCATCATTATCCTCAAGGTTTGAACCAAGAATGGTTTGTTCCGGTCTCAAATAGGCAAACATTACAGCTGGTCACTCTAGCGCTGCCTCGGACGTCCCACACCTCTCCGTCCCCTCGGCTTATAGTCTCATAGTTGTTTGGGGATGCGGCAGTCATCCATTCGGCAAAGATGTTCCCATCAATTCAGCCGATACTGGGCGATCCTGTCGAGTATACTCACAATATTCAGTTCCTGCCGTATATCTGTGTTTCTTCTATGATCATGGAGAGTATACCCTGCCACTTGCCTGTGAAATCTCATTTCAGCCGCTTGGATGCGACTGGCCTGGTCTTTCGTTAAAGTCCAAATCTCAGACCCATAAAGAAGTATGGGATTAGCCATCACCTTGCAGAATTTTAGGAGTGTTCCTTTTCTTGCTGACTTAAGGGTTCGCCTGATGGTCCCGCACATAATGTTGAACTTATGCAACTTATGCACCACATCGTTGCTTGCATTATAAGACACACTGTAGCCCGGGTATTCAAAACTGCTAATTTGTTCCAGAACAGTACCATCTATAACAATTTTTGCCCTTACGGGATCAGTTCCACAAAAAGCCATCACCTTGGTTTTAATTGTGGATATCTCCAATCCAGCGTCTTTGCAGATTCCATTTAACAAATGTATAACCATCTGCAGTCTGTTTCCAGAGTCCGACAGAATAGCCTGATCGTCCCCAAACAACAAAGTGTCCACACTTTCAGAACATACGGAAGGGGAGATCATGTTTAGATTGTATATTTAGAATAGTCCAGCTAATCGAAAAGCGTAGAAAGTATCAGCTACCCACATACGTAGCTTTCATCGACGTCGAGAAGGCTTCTGACAGAGTGAATCGGAGCAAACTATGGGCAGTAATGGCAAGGAAAGGGATCTCAAAACATCTAATTAGAGCAATATAGAGTCTGTATATGGAGAATAAAATCTTAATATAAGCAAGGAGACCGAGAACAGCTCCTACAGTTGGCCTGATCAATTGTGACATTTATTGTTATGCAAATAAAACAGGTTGACTTCAATACCCGAGTTATAGAAGCCATCGATAATTTAAACATCATAACTGTCGGAACCAGAGATCTCTGTTTTATTGAACGGGGAAAATCTGGCCTTAATCGTTTTCCTATTTTATCGGTGTCCTGTTTCTCAGCCTTGACGGATGTATTCGATTTTATTTCTTTACCACTTCCGTCATCGTCAATTTATGCCGTTTGTATAACCCACAATTATTCGTCGCACTCACTTTAATGTTTATTGCTTCCTTACAGTATTCAGCATTCAAGTAGGAAATGTCTTTCTTTACTGAATCTTTACACATTCCTCTGCAAACGTGTATGACAACAAATTTAATCACAATAACTAACAGGTGTAAAAGATAAAATTTTATTGTAAAATAAAATTGAGAGAGGCCTCTTCCCAAGTTTATTTAATACTAGCTGTTGCCCGCGGCTTTGCACGCGAATATTTGACTTTTAATAAGTATTTTAATATAATTTTTATCGTCTATGTCTATATGGCGTTCTGTCAGCTCGTATAACAATTTTGTTCTCATTAGTCAAATTCTCTCCAAAGCTGTTTTCGACACTTGTACTATTTTAACTTGTACGAAATTATTATGTTGGTGCAACAGCGTTTGGAGATTTAAAAGTACCCGTTTATAAAGCCTTTGGAGATATTTATAAATTACCTGTTAAAAAAACACTAAATTCTTTATTCTAAGTGTTACTGTGTTAGAACCATTGTATAACACATTAAACGTTATATTTTCCTCAACCATGGCTTTTATTTATTTCAGCAGTAAACTAAAACCAAAAACCTTTGTCACTTAACCTCACAAATGAAAACAACACGTCGCTTTGCATTAAGTAAGAGGACAATTTACAATTAGTACACTTCTTTTTTCCACATTGTAATATATCGATACAATCGCATATTATATAAAACATCGAAAATGTACTTTAGGAATGGATAAATGTACAGTTCCGATACCGCTAAATAGCTTTCGTTTATACACTTGTTACTATGGTAATTAATTCTGGTCTCCATGTTGTTTTTGACATCTTCAGTAGTAGTATTTAATATACTTCATTACTTATTCATTGCATTATCAGAAATACATATAAACAGAAATTTTATAATCGTTTAAGAAAATTGCAAAATATATAGACGTATCTGTATATAAAATTACAAAATATATCGATACAATCGCATATTAAAAACATTAAAAACTGCAGGAACGGATAAAAGTACATTTCCGATGCCGCTATATATCATTTGTTTATTTATTTACTTGTTACTATGGTAATTAATTCTGGTCACCATGAGGTTGCTGACATCTTTATACGCGTCAACGAAAAGGCATAATTAAAAGAACCTAAATCGTGTGAACGGGGCAAAATATCAAATTCCAAGTTAGACAGTATTTTGCGCCTTGTGTCCAAAATTACCTGTGCAAAATGTGGTGGCAATCGGTGTAACGGTGTGAATTTGTATTCAGTACACACAAAACCTCAGACTTTGAGTTTTATATAAAATATAAATGTATATTGACGAAAATTTGCGAGAATGGATGAACGTCTGTCCTGCAGGTATACGAATCTCGGATCTCGGCTAAAGGATCACTATATCCTTTGGCTACACAGATGACCAAAAAATTATAAGGAAAAGTGAAAATGAGCTACAAAGGTCTATTTATACTTTGCATATACTCTACTAGAACTACAACTTTAAGATCTCAAATACTAAGACGTAAAGAATGGCCTTCCTAGGGAAGAACCGCGTAAGAGCAAAAATTTTAATTGATAATAGTGTTTTGGAGTAGGTTTCACATTTTAATTATTTGGGATGTGATATTTCATATAGGATGGACAACAATATTTAGAGAAAGTTAAATAAATTTACTTATACCTGTGGAACAATAAGACGACATTTGAAAATAAAACGCAAAGGGAGACACAGCTGAAGTTCTATCAGGTCGTGGCTGTGCCGACTTTAATGTATAGTTGTAGAACATGGACTCTCCTCCAAAAATAAAGGCCAGGACTTAAATTATCGATGCATGGACTCTCCTGCAAAGTTCTCCATGGACTTTATTAAAAAATAAAGTTATTTAAAAATTTTTAAGAGCAGTTAAGAAATACAGTCTGAGAGATCATCTACGAAACGACGACATAATGAAGGACCTAAAGTTACAGACGGTTCTGGATAGAATAAAGGAATACAGGCAGAATTGGAAGCCCCATGTGGAACGCATGGTAGACACACGCATTCCTAAACAAGCGCTTGAATATAAGGCCAGTGGGATCAAGAGATCGTGGGAAGACCCTGGAAAAAATCGTCAGAGACTCTGTGAAGTCGATCGGACTATAAACCCAAGCCATGTAGTGAAGAAGAAGAAGAAGAAGAAGAAGACACAATTTTGATATTTTTTTCAGGTTGTATCGAAGTTTCACATATGCAATCCGGTTCTTTTGCGATCCGGAAGTTTCGCATAAAACCGGTTCTTTGAATTAAAAAATCAATTCGTCTTCAAGGAAGCTACTTGTGTCTCCTGTACGCATAGAGCCGTATTTAAGATTGTTGAGGCCCCCGACAGGAAGGCCCGCCACCGTTCAGAATTTTCAGCGTAGAAATCTTAATAATTTTTCACAACTAAAATAATGATTTTATTTCACGTTAATTTTTCAGTAATACGTGGGATACACATGTAAGTTCAGTCCCAGAATGTTGAAAATGATAATTATTTTCTTGAAATTACTTTCTGCTGGGCCGTGGTCTACTGCTTTCGTTGTAGACAGACGTTTCGGCCCCAACATCGGAGCCCACCTTCAGTGTAAAAACGATCGAGCAATTGACACGATGTTCGCCAGTTCACCCCAGTACTGAGGTACAGACTATCTAGCCTCAGTACGGGATACAGGAGAGTCTGTACACTGAAGATGGTCTCCGTTGGTGGGGGCTGAATCGTCTGTTTACAATGAAAGCGGTAGACCATTACCTAAAAGTCCGACAGAAAGTCATTTCTACAATGTGAAAGCCTTTATAATTGTTTTTTACTGTACTTACTTTCACTCGAGCAAAAACATTTAATTAAGTGCATATTAGTTAAGTCTCTAAGACAAAGCAAGGAAAGAGTCAAGTTTTCAGAAGTATTTAGTATTCTGAAACGTCCAGATACTGAACCCTAGTTAAAATGATAAAATTAATTTAGTTTAATGATATGATATTAATTCCATAATTAATAAATCCAGAATTAATTATTGTTCAAGGCTTTAAAATTAAATATTTTAAGGAATTGACGTATTTCATTTACACGAGATCATGCGTACGAGATCATTTACATATTTCATGCGTAATTCTCTGATCTCCCTTTTTCCCGTTGTGGCTGTCTCCAACCGCTCCGTACACCAGACTGCCTCTGCGTACACCAACATCCTGGGCTACAATGGCAAGAGGTACAAACAACACACGGAGTATAACAACGCATAGAAAGTAGGCTATTATTGTTTTAAATAATGTAGGAAATTCTAGTAGTACTGTCACAGTAACCGTACCAGCACTCATTTTCGATAAGTCGATTATGGGATTTATTCGCGACGACATATAATTGTATTTGAATATCGCATATAGTTTTAGTTGGATAACAGAAATCGTGAAAATTTATTTGAGTGTGTGTGTATGTAATAAAGTAGTTTGTTGAATGATTGCAATCGAGTTTAATTGTCATACTTTTTACGAGAAATGTTTCTACCAATACCGTAGCTCCGATGTTTACCTGTGACGCCAAATTTAGCGTTCTTAGGTTAACATGGAGACGAAAATTACACATAGAAACCAATATTCATATAAAATAATACTCGGTTTTTGTGAAATCCACGTAAAAACCAACTGAAGTAAGACGAGTTACTTGTTTATTACTATACATGTCTTCCTTTTTGTGCAGAACTCATTTTTCACTAATACTCGGTTTTGTGCAGATCACTCGAATAGCAACCAACTCGAAGAAAGGCGAGTTGTTATACATATGTCCAATTTTTTAATATTTCGCGAAAAATTTGATTCCAATGAAGTTTTAGAGACTTTACTGAATAACACTAACGAATTTTGACCACCTAAAGAATAACAAATCTTGTTCATTTGTTAATACATTGTTTTTTGTTTTAATCTTGCTATTCAGAAATAATCGTATTAACTTATTCATTTCATATTTTCTATTGTTATTTTTGTTAAAAATACGTTATATACTTTGTTTTAATGTTTCTTCTTTTTAAGCATTGTGTAGACACATTACACGTCATATATTTCCTAACTATCGTTTTTATTTCTTTAAACAGTATGCTAAAAGTCAATAACCATTATTGTCTAACTACACAAATGAAAACAACACGTGTTTTCGCTTTACATTAAGAAATAGCACAATTTACAATAGTACACTTCTTCTTCTTCTTCACATCGTAGTATGTCGATACATATATTTTTTTAATATGAGTTTGCGATGTAGAAAAGAAGAAGTGTACTAATTGTAAATTGTGCTATTTCTTAAGCAAAGCGAAAGTACATGTTGTTTTCATTTGTGAGGTTACGTGACAATGGTTTTTAGCTTACTGCTGAAATAAACAAAACCCATGGTTGATGAAAACATAACGTTTAATGTGTATATACAATGCTTATAACACAGTAATACTTAAAATACAGAACCTAACGATTTTAATTTGGGAAATTAACAAAACTACAACAGGAAATGTAAATTGCAAAATACAAATATTTATTTTTAATGGAAAATACAAAAAAACAATGTATTAAGGAATTACAACATACGCTCTACATATTGTACATAATGGACGTTTCTTTTTTTTTAACCACAAAACGAGTACTTGTTGGAAAACGAGTATTACCGAAAAAACGAGTTTCTTGGGCCGCCCCGCCTTATTTTCGAGTTAGGTTTTTCCCGTATTTTCCGCAAAAAAAAGAGTTCTGCTTCACACTCGTATCACTTTTCACGTTTAGTTTCAGTTCTCATGTTAGCCTAACAACAGCTTTTGGCGTCACAGGTACGCATCTGTACTATACTACTGCTAGAATATTTTTTCCATTACAAAACCACTAACAACACCAACAACAATCGTCAACCAACTATTTTCCAACATAAAAAATTATAATTTGTATAATTCTTGTAACAACATGAAATTATGCGCGATATCCACTAAAGATCGAAACCAAACAATCGCATTATCGAGATATCGAAAATGGCTGCAGGATCAAATAAAGATAGAGTACACCAGACATTCAATACAAAAACCATTGAGTTTTATTATTTCAATTTCCGTTTGGGATTCGAATCTCACAGAATACTATTCAGAAGTTCGATTCCCATCAATGCTGTTTATTAACAACCAAATAAACCGCGTACAGAGACCATATGACGTAAACATCAGCCACTGCCTCCATCGTCGACGAAGCCAAAGAACATCAATTCGTGCCCGCAGTCGTGAAGTCGCTGTCGTGGAGTTCGGCAGCGGCAGGTACGCTATCGGTAAGGTACTAACATGTAGGAAAATTCCATTTACTGTTTGAACATATAAAAATCTAAATTATTTTCTAATACAAAGGAAATTTAGAAACTATATCTAAACACTTGTATTTATTTGCAGATTGCTAAAATAATCGTAATTCTACCGCTCGACTCGTCTTCAGAATTAATAAGTGTTTTTGTCTTATTCCAGCAATTTTTAATCTGAATATAATTAACGTAATATAAATACTTTCGAAAATTTCTTAAAATTACGTTGATAAATTGGAAACAACTACAACGTGTAAATGAAAATTTTTAAATTATGCTGACAAATTGAATTGACGTGTAGTTATAAAACAATTGAAAACATTCCCATGAAAAATTGCGACAGTTTTTTCTACAAATTAAGGTAAGTTTATTCTCTATATTGTAATTCTATACTTTTCGGTAGGTGTTGTGTAACCTTGAATATTTTTCATACAAAGTATGCAGAAAAACGTTATATGAAAAATTTGACATTAAGTCCTACATTAAAACCCGTATTGTATTATAAAAATACCAAGCAATAGTGTTAACGAAATTAATACACAATCTTAAAGCAGTAATGGTATCTATTATTGAAAAATTTTAATAGTACAGTATTAAATAAATTTTCATGGTAAATACTTTGTAGAATTCCTTTGCACAAATTCTGTTCATTGTTTTTGAGGTTTAAAAATTATTTTCTGTTTATTTAAATAAAATTTAGGTCTTTTCCAAGCACAATGCACAGAACAAAGAGAATGACGTAATTTGTCTGCGAGAACATTGACGGTTCCCGGAAATGGACATAGAACCCTTAGCAACAGACAACAGTCTCGTGTGATTGGCTGTTTGTAGACGTTACGTGTTCAGATAGGAAGATTTCGGTTACTAATTCTGTAGCAATGTTTCCGTTAAATTGTTTCGAAAACAGTTTTCAAGTTTATTAAAACGTGATAAAATATTTAAAACTTGAAAATTAATATTCTCAATTCTGCACATTGACACTATATTTTAAAACAATAGAATTTTAACAAAAGGCTTTATTCTTTTGAAATTATTGATAAATTTTTGTACTTAACCTACATACCTACATTGATTTCTAAAAATTCTAACCCTACAGAATAAAATTACAGTTTTTTACGACTAATAAAGTCATTACGACTAATGACTTAATTGTTATTAATGTTAGTTGTTAGTTAATAACTTGGTCTCTTGTTGATGCTTACTAGAAACCTGTGAAAAAAATCCAGAATAATACTAGTGTCAGTTGTGAAAGGACATAATAGCAAAAACTGTGTTTTTTATTTTTACAGTAACTATTTATTTCAATAGGCTATTACTTTTAAAAAAGTATAAATTAATCAAAATAATATATCAGAAATATTAATACTATACTTTTGTATGATATAGAAGACATGATTTTCTAAGTAAAATTTAAGGACTCTAATTTACTTTGTTTTAATCAACGAAAGTATCGAAATCAACTTTTTTAGCTTTTTTTTTGTTTCTACTGTTTTTAAAACATTTCTTGCAACAACTATGTAATAAAAATTAATAATTAATTTTTACACGCTTGAATGAAACGTAAGAATATGCAGGTTTGGTATTTTGTCGCTCTGAACTGTAGCTCAGAAGAACATTAGAACTTAAAATAATTTATCTGGTGATCATTCACTTGTCCTCCATTTATGAAAATATCAAAGTCTCTATTTGTGTTTACAGGAAAATATCCTGATTTTCTTATTCTATAACCGTTACAACCGTTGTTTATAAAACTGTGTGTGTGTGACAAAATTCTTGTAATCAAATGCGGGAACTAAAACTTTAACCTGTTGAAAGTAGTTTAATGCTACTTTAAAATATTTGTTGACTTCAGTTTCAGATGATGAGATACAGCCAGAGTGTGCGCGCGGTCAGCGACATTTAGCCAAGTTACCTACAGGTTTGAAAAAAATTGTTTTAAGCGTTTTACAACAAACAGACCAGTACTAGTATGAAGTTGTATTTTTAATTTTGTCGAAGTCTGTAGCCCACAAACTGTTTTTAACTACTAACGTGTATCAATAATTTTTAAAGTGGTTTAAACTTGTTTTATTGAATAAAAATTATTGGCCTTAGGTTAAATATTAAACTTACATCTATAAAAACGGTTGTTGCAATCGAATAATATTTATGTTAAGAGAATTCATATTAATTGGAAAATATAATTCCAATGGCGAATTTTTTGACTTCCTCATATTTAATAAATCCTGATCGGTCCCACTTTTAGAGTCTCTGATCGATCCCACTCGAGTGCACACTCATGTAATGCGGTTATGTGTGAAACTGTTTTTAGTATTTGCAATTTTAATATTTAATGACCTCACTTTGAGTGATTTTTTTCTTCTGAAGACGAAACATATGTTTCGAAACGAGTAAATCAATCAAACGCAACACGAAGTCACACAACGGCAGAAATACGGTAAATATTACATATATATATATATATATATATATATATATATATATATATATATATATATTATCAATAAGTGACTGGGATACCTATTCAAACATGTTTTCAAACCCTGAAATTATTTGATTTTATGTTATATTTAATAATGTACATAATATATATTGTTATGTTATGTTATATAATAGATATTATATATATGTTATATAATATATATTATATATGTTATATAATGTCATTAGAAATCGCTTTGATTTTAAGTTTGTATTTTTAATAGACCCAGTAAAAGTGACTCATCCTGAAGATGTTTTAAAATGTCAATTTTATTACGCCTTTACACCGTAATTTTAGCGTGTGTCCCAATAATGTTTCACCCAACTTATAGTATGTGTTGAAGTACGTTATTTTTTATGTAAAATTCAACAATAAAATCGCCACATTTTCCGAATGCTGGTCCGAATACTTGGCAAGAAACTGCTAGTTTACCTGTGCAAAGACGACTGTTCCAACCAGAGAGATATTAGACTGGAGAGTTTATATATTTAGACTGGAGGAGTCGTGACATAGACAACACTGTCAGGGGACATGTGCCTATGCGGAAAAGGTAAAGGTAAAGGTAATTTGTAAGCTCTGCCTTCGTTTTATGGCGCGTGTTAAATTGTTTTTATTAAGGCTGAAAATGCGCACGTTATTTACTAAATACTAAGTAATTATCTTTATTAACAAAACTCTTCACTTTACTTTATAAATTTACGAATATTTTAAGTGATGTTTTTTTCTACAGTTATTTATAATCTATTTATAATCCCACTTTGACACTCATAACTGGCTTAGGCATAGATATAGGTTATATTATTATAGACTTTCTGCGATATTTTTAATAGCTCTGGGGGGGGGGGGGATTGATCTCCTGACATCCCCGCAGTTAAGACACTGCGTAGAAATTAAAAAGTTAAATAACGATAATGATAATGCATATCTGTAGACAAACGCAACGCGTGGAGACAGCTTAATCAAGCAAGTCTAAAAAGTTGTATTAATTTTTCACATAGCTGAGAGACAATCGTTTATCGTTATCAGTCGCCAACGTGTAAGTCTGGCAGTTTACACTGTGTTATATATCAGCCAACAGTTTACGAACCTACAGATGTCGCAAATTTAGATGTCGTAGTATTTCAATTTTATACGAGACACGAGTGCAAAATTTGCACTGCGAGTCGCAGTGAACAGCCGTCATTAGTCTAGTCGCATTGTATTTGGTAATAGCGTCGCCCACGCGTACGTATTGCGCAAGATAGCGTACAATAACTTAACCCACCTCACACGTCAAATCTGTCTCCGTCAGTAACAAGTGCGTTATAAATTTATACGCGTGTAAGTATGAACACGTCTCCGTCATTAGACGGCGTTAATGTCTAATGACGTGTCTGCAAGACGAGGGGCACAAATTGGAGCCTACAATAATTCCTAACTAATGTCTTTATTAGCAGTCTTGGTATTTTTTTTTTCAGTTATTAGGTGAACTTTTACAGTCAGCTACAATGTTTCAAGCTCAAGGTCAAGCTCAAACCGGAAAGTGTACCAAATGGTGAGATTTTGAAAAGAGTGTGCATTGATTGGGCTCATTGTGGGAAGGGGAAGTAATATCACCTGCCACCCTAATCGAGAGGCGTAGTGGGAGGAGAAGGCCCATACGGAAATACATGGATAAACTAAAAGAAAGAAGAAGGTATGTGGTGATCAAGAGGTTTTCTAGGGAAAAGAAGAAATTGCAAATCCACAAACCTCTGGGTTATGGTGGAGAAGAAGAAGAAGAAGAAGAAGAAGAAGAAGAAGAAGAAGAAGAAGAAGAAGAAGAAGAAGAAGGAGGAGGAGGAGGAGGAGGAGGAGGAGGAGGAGGAGGAGGAGGAGGAGGAGGAGGAGGAGGAGGAGAAGAAGAAGAAGAAGAAGAAGAAGAAGAAGAAGAAGAAGAAGAAGAAGAAGAAGAAGAAGAAGAAGAAGAAGATTGTGCCTTTATTTATATTTATGAACTGTATATATCTTTCTTAGTCTCTCTGAATCATTTAAACGTTATTTTAGGCCTCTGATCAAAGATGTCAAAGATTCGTTTGGAATCTATTCTCTTCAGGGATCCGTAGAACATTGTTCTTCTTTTCGTCATGATGTCTGTAATCGTCAGTGACTGCAATTTACTTGTTGGTTTCTAACGTTATACTGTCCTTCGACTTGGTTTTGCCCAAGGATTTTTTTGATTATTTTCCTGTCTTTCTTATCTATTTCACACGGTACAGTTCTCCACTTCTGACCGTGTTCAAACATCGCATACAGCCACTCTGGTTTCACGACTGTGACGTAATATTTAAATTTTGCTGTTCTAGACATGGATTTATTGTTGCATAGGTTTCTGGTCAACTCTAATGCTGTTTCTAGTTTCCGAATTCTCATATGGTTGGTCTTTTTTTCTGACCAGCAATTTTGGATTACTTCCTCTGGGTATCTGAATAACTAGACCTTGTTCATTTTGGCATAATCAGTTTTCTTAACTTTTCGAGTATTCTTATGACTGTGATCAGAGATGGGCTAAAACGTCTATTTGGAAAAGGAGACCCGCGTTTGATATCAACGGTGCCCTGGGCACACTGTCAGCAAGCCACCAACACCTGACAGCACAATAACAACAATAGAAAAGCGAAATCTGGCCACAATCACTATCTTATAACTGTGATCAGAGATGGGCTAAAACGTCTATTTGGAAGAGGAAACTCGCGTTTGACATCAACGGTGCCCTGGGCACACTGTGAGCAAGCCACCAACACCTTACAGCACAATAACAACAATAGAAAAGCGAAATCTGGCCACAATCACTATCTTATGACTGTGATCAGAGACGGGCTAAAACGTCTATTTGGAAGAGGAGACTCGCGTTTGACATCAACGGTGCCTTGGGCACACTGTGAGCAAGCCACCAACACCTTACAGCACAATAACAACAATAGAAAAGCGAAATCTGGCCACAATCACTATCTTATGACTGTGATCAGAGATGGGCTAAAACGTCTATTTGGAAGAGGAGACTCGCGTTTGACATCAACGGTGCCCTGGGCACACTGTGAGCAAGCCACCAACACCTTACAGCACAATAACAACAATAGAAAAGCGAAATGTGGCCATAATCACTATCTTTCAAAACTACTTTTCAGTAATAGGCCTACTTTCTCCAGTGTTTGCGTTTTAGTTATGGAGGTGGAAGGGATGAGAGGGATTAGTGGTTGGATAAAATTAGACCAGAGACATAAATACGCCTCTCACTAGAATGGCTTATCCCCGTCCATAGCAGGACTCACCCAAGTGGTTGTTCTGTTTTATTTCGTTTTTTCAGAATCAGCATCCAACTTGGAGCAGATCTTGTACCATGTTCGTTCCGTTGCTACATTGTCACTGTATTCTAATAATACAGGCAAAAACGATCACTCGCATCCTCCGTATTTATCATATTTTTTTAAGTTTAGTTATTTTTTATGTTAAGGAGTTTCCCTCATTTTTTCCATGCACGGACGTTGCGCTCCCCAGCCTTTTGCGCCCCTGGGTACGTACCAAGTGTGCCAATTTATAAAATCGGGACTGTGAATGAACCGTTTCTTTAGGATCGGTCTTTGTCAGGATCCGTTCCTCTAGAACGGGTCATTTCGACCGGAATCGTTAATTTGTTTAATTGAAATCGAAAGATCTGGGATAGTTTTAGAATATAATTTTTACAAAATTACATTATGCAACTAACGACGAAAATCAGTAAATGCTCAAATTCGTCGCAAACTAGAGCATACTATAAACCAATGTTTCTCAAACTACCCCCCCCCCCCCCCGGACTGATAACCAAAATATTTTCGACAGTTCTGTAAACCACCCACTAAAAGTGGTATCTAAAAACCAGGAAGTGTTATTTTAAGCTTATTGATCACTTGTGTTGAATAACAAATGCACTTATTTTTTTATTTGCTTATAACGTAAATATACAGTACAATTCTAAAAATATAGAATTGTGTCTAATTAAAACTACGTGCTAAATGCACTTGATATTTCTATTCACGAGTATAGCTAACTATTTCGTAGGAAAAGAGGAGTAGGCTAATTATCAAGATTTTAAGTTAAAAAATTTTTCTCTAGAATATGTATACCGTCTTATAATTACATACTCAGATTACGTATAGGCCTATATGATCATTTCTTTAAGTATAGTATTAACAAAAAGAATATCTTAAAATAAAAAGTTGTTCAAATAAATGAACTTTTTTTTTTTTTTTTTTTTTTTTTTTTTTTTTTTTTTTTTTTTAAGAATAAAAATAACCTCATGAAATTAACTACATAAACGTTCACTTCATTTTTCTAATTCTCGTATTTTATTTATTCAAACATTTTTCTACAGTCTATTTCTTGATGTATATAATATATTTAATATTTATAATGACTTTATCTCAAGATGTTTTTTCCTTATTTAGTTTTTTCTTTTTTTTAGGAAGGCTGAGGATAGGAACACAAAGTGTCCCGAAACATGTTCCAAACAAGTAAAAAACATCTTGAGGTAAAGTCATTATAAATATTAAATATAATTAATTATTTATAAACAATTTAAAACTATTGTGTATGAATTAAATTTTTATTGAAATAAATGAACTAAAATTGTACTTAACAACCAGGAATATACTACATGATTATTTATTACGAGGAAAAATATGTTCTTGTAGAAATGTTTTTAGTTATTTATTCAATAATAAAAAATGAATAAATTAAACTGTGTGGATACAATTTAATACAGATGACAAGATTAAACTAGCTACTATTTGTTTTTAATGTCATGAATCCGACGGGTGTTTGAAAGTAGATTTGAATATCGGTATGGAGAACCATGCTTGACTTCCATGTTCTAAGATTTATATTTAAAATCATTTTCGAAATGAAATATTTCCATAGAAACTACTTCTTTCTTCAGATTTAACCTCAGTACTGTGGTCACTAACGTATCACCTCACGTTAGCGCACTCAATTTTCACTGATGATGGCAGTCGATGGCACTACCGAAACGTCGGGTTTTGGAGAAAACATTGGACCACGGCCAAACAGCCCTGGAAGGAATTTTAACAACAAACTACTTCTTTGTTGCCGATAACGTAGTACACATATAAAAAAAATTATCTCTTCCCCCTTAAACTATCATTTTCATTTACAGAAAATTACCCCTCCCCCGTCAACTACTCTTTATATTTACAGATATTTGATCTACCTTTCTACAGTGGATTATTATAACCTTCTTTTCAGGATACTTTATTTATCAAAATTAAGTACTTTACTCTTGTTAAAACATAAATTGTTGCAGGTAAACTACCCCTTCCCCTTAACCTATCTTCACAAAAATCAATAGGCCTTGAGTCCTCTACAACTCAGGTACATATGCAAAAAATTATTTGATTCTGTTTTAACTTACGGTAGTTATAGTTCGCAATATAAAAAATTCTACACACAGACACACACGCACAGACACTTTTCAAAAAATGACTTTTCTTAATGTTTTGAGGGTAGTACAATCAGGATCAGGCTTGAACACGATTTTTTCGCCATCACCATGCTTCCACTTCCTTACGGAACATGGAAGTAATTTTTTTCGCCATCACCATACTTCTATTTCCTTATGGAACATGGAAGTAAAAAGGACATTGGCCGACCCGTAGACCTTGAGAAACTCTGCTCTAAACTATAATACTTAAAAATTAATACAGCAATTAGGAAACCATATATGATTAAAATGTTAACGAGAAATGTAAATGGCCGTCACACGATTACGCACGTGAAATGAACTTAGGACGACGGCGATTACCGTAGCATGGCGAGCAACAACTCGACTAGAGTAATGGAGGGGCAGGGGAATGGCGAACCACGAACCAGAAGTGCGCGATCGTTTGCGAATGACGAACGCTCGTTCCCCGTTCTCACCGTTCCATTTGCTCATTCGTTCGTATTGACCCGTTCGTTCGCGAACGAAACACATCTATTTGTGATGTACTAGATTTTTCGAAGGATATGTGCAATCCCTTTTCTCGGCTGTTTCCCAGCCGTTTTTTGCGTTATGGCTAATTATAATATTGGGCTAAAGCGGCCAGGTTGTTGCCACAAAATTATTTACACTATGGTGTAATTTTTTGGGTCATACGGTTTTACGACCACACTGTTCAATTGATCCCCAATAATATACTCTTTCTTTACAAATCAAAATAATGTTTGGTTCGACATATTTCGGCAATGGCGATTAAAAATATATATATTAGTAGAAACTAAATAAACATTAACGCCATGCCCTTATTACTAGTCGATACTAATATTAAAAAAATCGATTTTCCAGTTGTCCTACTTG
This sequence comes from Magicicada septendecula, assembly GCA_034769895.1. Classification (NCBI taxonomy): domain Eukaryota; kingdom Metazoa; phylum Arthropoda; class Insecta; order Hemiptera; family Cicadidae; genus Magicicada; species Magicicada septendecula. The sequence continues at coordinate 584,831,868 of CM068369.1, forward strand.
CCGCCTCGCGTGAGATTTACATTTCGTATATATACGCCACTACCACAGCTGATACGAGTAAAAGATACTGTAAGTGACGTCACTGCAATATATCCAGATTGTGTCAGATTCACAATGACAGCCAATATAAATGAACAGCCATACGTTAATCTGGAACACGTCCGACGCGTATACATACTGTACACGCGAGATATCATAAATAACTTCATCCATTCACAACACATGAAATTTATCCATGTCATTTGCAAGAGTGTAATAAATTTACATTATAATGTATGTCTTGCGCGCGAATGTGTCTTCATCAATCAACGATTGTACGAGACTCGACTTATTGCGTTGTTAAATGTCAGACAATAAATATTTCTTATTACAGTAAGCTTCCAGTAATGTTAAAAGTAGAATTTCACAAACAACCTTTATCCAGAAACGTGCCCCCTGGAAACCGGGAAGAAACTTACAAAAAGTTTTATTTCGAGCATCTACACATGTGGCTCGGAGACCTGGACTTTGAGGAAAGTTTAGAGGAGCTACAGTACCTCGAAGCTTTTAAAATGTGGTGCTGATGGAGGGCCTTAAGAATACCCTGGACCAAATGAGTATCTAATGGGCCTTAAGTATATTGTGGACGGGGAGTGATAACTAATGATAAGGTTTCGACGAGAGTGGGTGAAAGAAGGATGCTGATTAGAACCATGGAGGAAAGGGCAAGCAGTGTGCGTGGTCACCTGCTACACCATTATACTGTTTCATCATTATGATCAAGGGGCGAAGGTGGAGGGGAAGGCCCAGACAGGTGTACATGAGTGGAGTAAAAGAAGGAAGAGGATATGCAGCGGTCTGGAGACTGTCTACGGAAAGGAACAGATTGCACGGCCAGCAACCTCTGGGTTGAGGAGAAGTTGACGAAAATGGCTCACTGTACAAGCCGGTGCAAACAGGATAATACCTATTACTCCTTATAATGTCTCGCTTGGCTTATCTCAGCTATTCTCCACGATATACGATGTCAATCTAACGTATCTTTTATTACGTCATTAAAACAATAACAGTCTTTGTTCATTTTAAGCTGTGCCCACTGCAGTCTCCTTGTTGTTGTTGTTGTTGTTGTTCTTCTTCTTCTTCTTCTGCTCCTCCCCCTCCTCCTCCTCCCCCTCCTCCTCCTCCACCTTCTTCTTCTTCTTCTTCTTCTTCTTCTTCTTCTTCTTCTCCTCCTCCTCCTCCTCCACCTCCTCCTCCTCCTCCTCCACCTTCTTCTTCTTCTTCTTCTTCTGCTCCTCCTCCTCCTCCTCCTCCTCCTCCTCCTCCTCCTCCTCCATCTTCTTCTTCTTCTTCTTCTTCTTCTTCTTCTTCTTCTTCTTCTTCTTCTTCTTCTTCTTCTTCTTCTTCTCCTCCTCCTCCTCCTCCTCCTCCTCCTCCTCCTCCTCTTCTTCTTCTTCTTCTTCTTCTTCTTCTTCTTCTTCTTCTTCTTCTTCTTCTTCTTCTTCTTCATCAGCACTACAGCCAAACATAAGCCCTGGCTTTCAACACAGTAGTCTTCTACCTGTTCGTCTAACTGTAAGTAACAATAAGTATTCTTTCTATTATTTGTTGTTAGAACTGTTGTGTGCATTAGTTATTTGTTTACTACTGTTATGCGTATTAAACTATTTTATATAACGACCTAAACTTACTGATCGTATCTGGTTTGTAAAAAATAGAATAGTTTTCAGTTAATTTAAAATAAATGGTTTATAAAGCCCGTTAGAAAGACAATGGAGAAAAAGTCAAAACACAAAAGAGTTGGACGACCAATGGCTGTCTTAAAAACAATGTAAACTATAAAATTAGGTGGTCGACAATTAAACCGAACCTTTACAACAGATTATTTAAAAGATACTGAGTTGGCTACGTGCTTGTGACACAAAATACTTTTGTTTTGTGTTACATATGATGACACAATGCAAGATGCAGATACAGACGGGTTGCCCTCTGTTTAAATGTTACTCCTCCCCACCACCAATTTCAAGTAATCACACACTACTGAAACCATCACCAGTGATGTATCTAGAGGAAGGTGCCCGAGGTGTGCTTTCTTAGGGAGAATTAACATTGATAAAACGTCAATTTCTGTAATACATTCGAAAATATTGTTCGAATAATTCGTTGATTTGTAATGCATAACCAAGTAGTTTTGTCGTGACCTGACACAGAAAACTAAACACTACTTTTAAGAATTACAAACGTTGACGACATGTTTCAGCCTCTGACTTAATCCAATATCTAGCGAGTTATATAAGTTGCTCAAGATCCATTATAGAAAACTGTTTTTACTTACAATCGTTAAATAAAATTAGTTCTCGGTAACGTTATTAATTTTCACAAAAACTGAATCGATTAATTTGAAGTATAGAATTTTTCGCAAATGTGATAGGCGTGGTCTGATTCTTAAATTATCCTTTTAACAAGAGTAATGTGGTACCTTTTCTATTAGCTTTACAAAGTAGGTATTTAGACACAAAAATCGTGTCTCTATACAGGGGTCCAGAATACGTCCGAACGCGCGAACGTGGTTCGGGGTAAATTTGGGCTGCTCGGGGAAATGTTTATCAGTGACGAAAAATAGAAATTACGACGAAAATATCAACTGATGTTGTATTCACATCATTTTTACAATTATTAACTAGAATAATTAATATTTAAAATACGTTTTGAAAAGAAACATTAATGATGTGAGAACAAAGATAGCAACATCATTCCTTGCGAGCAATGACAATATTTATGTATGTTCCGAAAATAAAACAGGATAAATTTGTATTTTAATAATTTCCGTATTTAGTAAGTAATATTTTTAGCATGTCTCTTAGATTAAGTTTAACACATATATTTTATTTCAGTGCCCTCTTCAGTGATCATTTTCCCTTGCAGCCATCACGTTACAGCCAATATTTGTTGAGTTGTGATTATTAATGTTTTTCTTGTTCATAAGACAATTTTAACATGATAATGTTTTTAGGCTGGGGGTCATTCCACAAAATGCGTGATGAAAAATGTGTAACGTCATCGAAAAATGTAACGCTGCAGGTGATGTTAACACTATATATTTTCCACACTTTCGATTCCCCACAGTCCAGAAATCTTCGGTCTCTGTCGTTTTAACAGCACCGACGTTCGGGTCTCTGTATATCTTGTTGGAAGGTAATGCTCCAGGCACCAGCACAGGATCTCCAACAACGTGTCCGGTCTGTAGTCGTGAATCGGTCAGAAATCCGTACGAACATCGCTGAACAGGAGAGTCTGCAGTTTATGGACATTATACGCTTCAAAAGCCTAAAAACATTATCATGCTTCGATGTTTCGGTTTCGTCGAAATTCTTTTTTTTTTTAGTAAATTAAGTGTCTGCAACCTGTATTTTTATTAGGTCTCTTTTATCATTCATCACATAAAATAAATTGGTTGGTAAAATATAAAAAACCCTCGCGTTAGTTTCGGGGAAATTTCCTACCGCGAAAATTGTGTTTGGGGAAAATTTCAGGGGCCTGAACATTTTCTGCACCCCTGTCTATTTCTATCTGGTGCGGTTTTATTATGATGGCCAGAACCGTTACAAATATATGTTTAATATAGTAGTGAGTACCGAATTAACAACGTAAAACAGTAGGGAACGTCTACTAAGCACTACGACCACTTGCGTTTGTGACAGTTTATCTGATTCACCGTACGTAAACTGTGTTTTACTTCAAAACAATATGTATGGTTGGACTTAAGTTACTTATTAAATATCCTGTACTGATATTGATGAAGTGTTTATTATAATGTACGAGGGTCATTCAATAAGTAAACAAACAAACAGCTGTGGAGCAAAAACGTTTTATTCAATCAATACAATTTTTTTTTACTTTTCAACGTAATCTCCAGGAACGTCTATGCACTTGTCCCATCTCTTTACAAGCTTTTTTATTCCCTCAGTAAAGAATTATTTACCTTGATGTCGAAGCCAGTTTTGGACTTTTTCCTTCACTTCTTCATTGCTGTTGAACTTGACATCATGCAAAGTCTCCTTGAGTGGGCCAAACAAGAAAAAGTCAGATGGGGCAATGTCAGGATTATAAGGGCGATGAGGCAGGATCTCCCAACCTACTTTTTTTATTGTTTCGAGCGTCAGTTTTGCCGTGTGGGCGGACATTATCGTGAAGAAGAATCACACCTTTCCTCTGCCATCCCGGACATTTCTTCTTCAATACAGGCTTAACTTTGTTCACAATCATTGCAGAATAGTACTGACAATTGATGGTACGCTGGTCTTATAGGTAATCACAGAAAATTGGGCCTTGGGAGCTCTAAAAGATGGTTAACATCACCTTACCAGCCGATGGCTGGAGTTTGAATTTGTTTTTGGCGGGTGAACTGCAATGTTTCCACTCCATGCTTTGTCGCTTTGACTCAGGTTCAAAATAGTGAATCCAAGTTAGTGGTTTTAGTGGTTCCAAATCCAAAAATCTTATAACAGAACGCTGTTCTTCGAAAGTACTGTCCTCAAGAGGACACGCCATCGTAAATAAAACTGTATTGGTTATGTTTATGCAATATATTATTGAACAGCTGATCAAAACTCACAACGACGTTGCCAGGTAACACTCCTGAAAGTTTCAATCAGCTGCTAAAATTAATTTCTTTTCTACAACTGTTTGTCTGTTTACTTATTGAATGACCCTACCGTAGAATCCTGTAGGATCCTCAGCAATGTAGCGCCCCTTCAACAAAATCCTAAATCCGCCTGTCCGACTTCCCCTTCTTCTCCTTAATCAGCAAATACCTTCTTTATTTTATCTGATCCGTGTACTCGTGTCTACGGCTTCCCTTCCTACTACGTTTCTTGATTATTTCATCGACCAGAGCGGTGAACCAGTTTGAATGGGGTAGCAGGCGGCCATCCTTCTTTCACCCACTCTCTTCAGAACCTTATCATTAGTCATCTTTCCCGTCCACAATATACTTAAGGAACGTCCTAATTCGGAAATAGGACATAAGTTCCGATCCAAAAGTGCCAAGACAAAAGTTCCAAAAAGTTTAAGTTCCAATTTCAAATAATTGTTTTTCCTTACTATTTTGTTTCCGAGCAACAGAAGGTTAGTGTTATTATAAATTTTTTGATAACCTACTTCAAAATTACAAAATTCAGAGCTTCAAAATTGATCGTAACTTCATGAAAAATTGAATTTTGATCCGATATGGGCGAACTCATTCAGAAGGGCAAGCCAGTTTATTTACATTTCTGTGGTTTCCTGTATTACAAACATTCATCGAATAAGGAAACTGTCTATTGGCGTTGTAGAAGGAAAAATGAGTGCCCTGCTTGAGTTTCAACGGAAAGTAATGGACACGAAATTATTGTTCGTAAAGGTGGTGAACATAATCGTATTATGGTTCTCTTTTGCAAGTACATCAAGGCGTAGAACGAACAATAGGACTTCCTTTCGTATACGCTCTTCTGGAAACCAAAGCAGAAATAGCATACTCAAAAGTATTTCAGGTTACTATGTTTGCAGCACGCCAGTTTGGAATCCAAGTTGCTTTGCCACGAACTGTAATGTCCGATTTCGAATTGGCCATCATTAATGCGGCTCAAACTCACATTGGAAATGTTCGCGCGTGTTTATTTCATCTATGTCAAAGCGTTTTTCGTCGAGTACAATCCGAAGGTTTGCAGGAACAATATAACGATCAGAATGACAGGACCATTAAAGAAGTAACTCAAATGATGTGTGCTTTAGCTTTTGTCCCTACTGAGAAAGAAAATTTATTTGGAAATTTTGTACTTTTGAAACTTTATACTAATGGAACTTTGTGCAATTGGAAAAATAATAATTGGAACTTTCGAATTGGAACTTTTGTCTTGGAACTTTTGTCACCCAATCCCTAATTCACCACCACATCTCGAGAGGTACAAAGTAACTCCTTTCTAATTTCGTCAGAGTCCAGCTTTCCGAACCATACTTGCACATACTTCAAATAAAACTAGATATTTTTTCCTGATTTCCGAGGACCAGGTAAGAGATCTTTTCTTGAAATTTTTTTTTTCTTGTGCAATTCTACTTTCTGTATCACGGGTGCATCTCCCATCTAATGTACTGCAGCTCGCAAGATATTTAAACGTATAGACCAACTTTTACTAGCTTTCTATTGTCCAGTAATATCTCAGCCTTTTGTTTTCCACTTATGGAATCCTTTACGATATGTGTTATTTTTATTTACCATAATTCCGCATTTACCTTTGCGATCAAGTTTATTTGGTAAAGTACATTCTATAATTCTTTTTCGTTGTCTCCTACAAGTGTAATGTCTTCCGGAAGCAATATAACCATTGTTATTCCATTGTTGCTGGTCTCCGTGACGTCTTCATTGCGTACTCTACATACAAGTTGAACATTCGTGGGGATAATCCACAGCCTTGTCCAACAAATTTTAGAAATCATTGCTTTGATTTCATTCCGGCTAACAAACAGCTCTCCGATTCTTGCAGAGTTGCAGGATAATTCTTCTATCAGTATAGTCTACCGTTACATCTTTGAGGATTTTAAATATTATTTTCCAGTAGATATTGTCAAATGTCTTTTCGATGTCAACAAAGGTTATCATGATTTCCTTGTTAAGTCTCTTAGTGTCCTCTATAATTAGCAGCGAAGTATGGTTTGGCGTGTTTCCCGATTTCTTCACAAACAAAATTCATCATCTAACTGTCAGCTGTCAAACTGTTATGTAAGAAAACTCACAATGTTTAGTGTATAACGAAAAGTACACGCAAATAATTGTCGCTCTTAAACTCGTATTAATAAACCCATATGCTCCTTGTTTTATAAGCAGATTTATTTCTAGCTTTATATGAATTTTAACTTTAAAAACCTTTACATTTTTACTTAAGCAAATTAATCTTGTATGAAATGTGACTAAACTGAAAACGTAAGCAAGGAGCGCAATATTCAGTTCACTAGGCTATTGATATAGCATAACTTTTAAAGAGTCTTTCTATTCACAACGTATGCAATAAAACAGAACCGTAATTTCGTTATCACCTGATTTATTTCGCTTCAGTAGGTTAATATAGGTTATATATCATCCCCTCATGTTTCTCGCTTTTTTCAGCTTAGTGATATCCTTTTCTATCACTTCCTCTTTCAGGCAGTCACTGTATTTTCCGCGATTTCGACTGACCTAATGTAGGTTTCACTAATTATTGTCAGACAAAAGCTATTTTTTATCTGTCCCTTTCTTTTGTTTCTCTTTCCTTTTTTGTTTGTACAGCTGTTCTACCCACGTATTTCTCTATATTTAGTTTTCTCGTTCTGCTTCTTCATGCCGCTATGGTCTTAAATTGACTCCTCCTTTCACCCATTCTCTGCAATACTTTATCGCTACACACTTTCTGACCAAGGTATTCTTAAGGTTTCCCTTCAGCATCACAGTTCTAAGGCTTAAATGTAGCTCATTTCTAATTTCCTCAGGATCCAGGTTTGTAAACTCTACACGTTACAAATGAAACTTCTTTGAATTTCTTCCTGGTTTCCAGGGACAAGTTTCTGGGCACAACCTTTCCTTTACTTTATCTCTTCATAGCTTTCTCTCCTTGTTCATTTTTGACTTTCTCTTTGTCCCTTTCCGTTCTCCTCCAACATATCCTCTATACTTAAAATGTTTTTTACTTCTTCTGTACCTATCTTTGCACGGTACAAATACGAAATCTCTTCTGAACGTTCCTGGATATTCTTATATATCAGTAAATTCTGATGATATAAATATACACCTTCAAATAATTAGTTCCAAATCTAATCTTACCGCGTCGTATCTTACGCGTTCAAACATTCACGATCACGGAGCGCTGCGTATTTTACTGTTGCGAGGCATGACTGCATGTATAATACATAACAACTGTATGTTGTAATTAAAGAGAATAATATCTCTATGAATAAGATCAGTAATAAATTACTAATATTGAAAGAAATAGTACTTCTTACAACTTTGTATAATGGTAGATTCGCGACTGAAAAATGTAGGCCTATACGAATAAACTTTTTTATTATCTTTGATCTCACACAACCCTAAATACAAACAAATGGTAACATTAATGGTTACTGCACATGTTCTATAATGACATACCTGTAACACTCAATTAAGCTACAGAGTTTATTGGAAAGTTTATTGTGGTCGTTAACTTCCGTTTCATTGCTCACGGTTTAGGCCTAGAGCAGAGAGGAATCACATACCTCGTCAACGATTTCTGGTCATGATTACAAGACCCATAACAGTTTCAATAAAATTTTGATTCTTTTTTTTAGAAAAAATGAAAAATACTTGTCTTTTTCCCGTTCTAAAATAGTCCAGAATTTGGTTGTTATGGATATTTTTTTGTACCTAAGCAAGCAGAAGCATGTTTAACAAATGCGGATAAAAATTTGTGTATGCTAGAAGGTTACTATAGATAACGTTTGGTACACGTAATGCATTGTAACCGGGTTATCTTCTTAAAAACTGGGTAATATGTTCAGAAAAATTCAAAAATATATCGATAAATTTCTACGTGATCCCTTTGTGGTACTGCAGATGTCAAAGCCGTAATCGATCCACTGCTAAATCCGCTCGATCATGACTAGGTCATAATTGCAGCAGTGATCCGTTTGAATCGTAGGAGCTAAAAATTACAGATTTTTCACCATATTGTTTCACTGTACTGTATTGAGTTTCCAGAAAGAAATCAACTGTGGTGAGGTGTGGGCTTGTAGGAGTCACGGACGGTTGGGTCGTTAGAGATGGCTCTTATCCCTTGGACTTGGACTTTCTTTGTTGGTCAGCTTGTTTTCAGTATCAGACATGATATCCATGTTACTGATATAATGAGTGTTTTCGGTCAGAATAATAGACTTGTCTAAATGACGAATAATTGGTCTGACGAATAATTGCCTGAATGATAGACTCGTTTGACACCTTTTGCACAAATCTGTAAAGAAATAATACAGTTTATTATAATTTCATATGGGACCATCAGGCGAACCCTTAAGTCAGCAAGTAAAGGAACACACCTAAAATTCTACAAGATGATGGCTCTCCCCACACTTCTTTATGGGTCTGAGAATTGGACTTTAACGAAAGCCCAGTCCAGTCGCATCCAAGCGGCTGAAATGAGGTTTCTCACGCACGTGGCAGGGTATACTCTCCATGATCATAGAAAAAACACAGGTATACGACAGGAACTGAATATTAAGAGTATACTGGACAGGATCGCCCAGTATCGGCCGATTTGGTAGGAACATCTTTGCCGAATGAATGACTACCGCATCCTCAAACAACTATGGAACTATAAGCCGGGGGGACGGAGAGGTGTGGGACGTCCGAGGAAGCGTTGGAGTGACCAGCTGTAATCTTTGACTATTTGAGACCGGAACAAACCATCCTTGAAAATGATGATTATACTGCTATTTGCGCGTGGGAGCGCGCGCGCACACGCACACACTCGCAAGGTATGTAGAAATATTTAGGACATTGCAGGACGTTTTATAAGCGGTTGTCCCGTCGCTTACACAGTCCCTGAAGTCATCGTCGTCGTACGTTAGGCAATAGACCGATTTAGAACAAATAGGTCCAAGACCTGTAACAACAATTCTTTAAATATGATTAGAGTAGATAGATACCCTCCTGTAGACCATGCCGGCTGGGTGTAGTGCATCGCATGCACCCTCTTGCTTAACGTGGCGGTGCCTGTGTATATTGCAGCTTTTGTTTTTTTCACCTGACAAATAACTTCTTTAATTTTGCAGAAACAAAAAAACTTCTTCACTTCAAACACTATTAGGCTAAAAATAAGGAAGAATCTAGCAAAGGCATACATGCGGAGTGTTGCCCTGTACGGGAGTGAATCCTGGACAACTGGAGAAAGTGACAAGAAAAGACTCCAAGTATTTGAGACATGGTGGTACAGAAGAATATTCAAGATAAGCTGGAGGGGAAGATAACGAATGAGGAAGTCTTTAGAAGAGCTCTGGAGGAGAAGAGCTTTCTGCGAAATTTAAAAGGCAAAAGAGCTAAGTTTATATGGGATATACTACGACACAATGGGTTGGTTAAGAGAATAATAGAAGGAACAACTGAAGGGAAGAATTAGAGAGGTCGACACCGTTTAGACTACATGAAACAGCTTATCTTCGATATGAACTGCACGTCATAGTGTGAGTTGAAAAGAAAAGCAGAGAAGCATGAAGAACGGCGAGCTGCTGCCAACCTAGAGGAAGATAAATTTTGCAGAAAAAATCAATTCTGCGCTTATCCGAATTAAAAAAATAAAAACTCTTCATTATTGTTTAGTAACTTTGGTAATTAACAATAACATTTTTATGTTTGTGACACTTAATCAGCGCCACTTATTCAGTAACACTTAGTTTAATACAGTAAGAAATAATTATTCGCGGAAATTTAACAATGTAATAACGTAGAGTGCCGTACAATTGATGACTGATGGAGACACATTTTACAATATAAATTTATTACAGTCTTGCAAACGACGGGGATAAATTTCACGTGTTGTGAATGGCTGAAATTATTTATGATATCTCTCGTATGCAGCAGTACGTGTGTATGCCTCAGACGTGAACCAGATTAATGCGCGTTCATTTGTATTGGCTGTCGTTGTGAATCTGATACGATGTGGAAATACTGCAGCGACACACAACGAGGTCACCTGGCTGCTATCAACTATGACACAGGTGATGATACCCAGGCGACAACTAACTGATGTTATAATTATATTGAATTCATCGAGTGTAGACAGTGGTTGTAAACAAACGTTGCAAGTGATAACATTGTTTTAACACTTTGAGTGCGATCACCTTACAAACAGCTCCACACCGTGAAACGGACTACTTTTTTGTAAAACTGCTTGTTTTTAAAAATTTTAATTTTAATGTTATCCTAAAATACATTACATATATTTGCGTTATACTTTCTACAATTAACAATTTAATATATATGATACACTGACTGCACAAGTCAGCATCTGAATCCATGTATTCCTCACTGCTGTCACTTTGCTGTGACTATTCTGCGATTTTTTTTCGGATAAATATTCCGTAATAATAATATTATTCCATAAGAAGTATTACTTTTATTAAAAAGCTACAAAACTCTGTAGCCTAATATAAACGTAAATGACACAACGAAGCTAACCAAACACCACACGAGTTGAAAGCAAACATGCAGTGGCTGTGTAAAGCATCCTTGATTACGAGGTTTCAGCGACTTGTACCGGCATCTGACAAAAATTCGTTCTTCAATACTAACAGCTGACACCAGGTTTGTCTTACCGTAGTAATACCACTCCAGATCGCGTTTAAACACAGACGAACAGGCCGTCCTACACCCGCAGAAATCCCAACACCCTGGCATCGTAATATTACGACGCCCGCACTTAAAGTGTTAATTATTTCTTTAAAAGTAGGTAATGATGAGTTACCAATGCGGAGCATAGTGGTTCGAAGTCTCTGCGTTTATCTATAGATTTATAAAGCGAAAGCAACGTTTTAGTCGCTAAAATCTACAACTGTCTCCATGATACTTAATTTGCATCGAACGCAACACTATAGTTTGGAGCTACTCTACCCTACTCTACTCTACTCTACTCTACTTTACTCTACTCTACAGTATTGTCAGTGCGATCAATGCGACTGTAGTAGGAAATTGTACTTGCATGAAAAATAAAATGTCACACCTCTAAAAAAATGGTGCATCGTGAAACTAAGAACAAACAGATAATGGAAAAGGCAGCAAAACACTTGTATGTCTGTAAAACCTTGCCGTGTTTGTTTGGTGAACTGCCACTTGTCATGTTCCGGACGAGGCCTTTCAGTGTCTCCACCATTTTCAAGTCCTGAATGGGTGGGTCGTGGTTTCAAGACTTGTTGGGTCATGGTTTAGGACTTGAAAATGGTGGATACACTGAACATGGCCTCGTCCGGAACATGATACCTAGCAGGTCAGCAAGTAAACACGACAACGTTGGAAATACAGACTGCTAATTCAAATAACAAGATGAATCTGTAATATCTGTCCTGCCAAATTTAAAGTGCAACTTTACTCGCTAAACTGCAAAATTTTTTATTATTAATGAATGAATTATATTAATTATTTAATGAATAATCAATTTAACATCAAAATGATGAATTTTTTTTTCCAAAGCGTGTCTTAAAGTTCTTCGTTTGAATGGTTATTAGAGTCAGCCGAGGAAAAATACTTGGAGCTAACATATAGATATCTAAAGCCCTATATCTAAGACTTTTCAAAAATATATGTAACTGATTAGAGTATGTCAGGTGTTTTTACAAACGCGGCTTACAAAGCTATTGAACGGGGCCCTACAATATTTGCTAGGTGTTAGATATTTATTATATTTATTTATTCAGATGCTTATTATATCAGATAATAATTTTAGCATATTATTAAAGTACCCAGTTTGTATTTTAAAATTTCGAAAAATCCGAGTCGGCTGTGTGCGATAAAAGTGCGACCACGCGTGCCAAAGTTTATGAAAATCCGTTCGAAAGTTATCATAATACATAGCCTACTTTATATAGATGGGTAGACAGATAGACAAATGCCGAACGGTCAACTCAGAACTGAGAACTAGCTTCGCGTTTTTGATAAGGCATGAAAATTTCTAACTCTACATATAACTTCCTTTTATTTATATATAAAGAGTTAGGAATTTTAAAGGTAAAAAAGAAGAACAGTAATATACTAATGACTATACAAACATAATTTAGTAATGAAAAAATATTTTATCATATTCTGCAAAGGTGAGATATGTGTATTCTGCCAGAGTGTTAGGTATGTAGGCAAATCAGGTGTGACTTATTAATGTAATAGAGGGAGAAACGAAGCTTCGTAGTAAGTAGCAGAGGCTGTTTTACATTCATTGTCTTAACGAAGCTGAGCCATTAGGGTAGAGACAAGTAGACTTGTTTACGAACTGACCTGCCGTGAAGGCGGATCACGGTATATATACGGGTTCTAGCGGGATATGTTTTTGTTGTGGTCTAGAAATTGAAAATGGTGGAAACACTGAAAGGCCTCGTCCGAAACATGACAAGTAGCAGTTCACCACGTAAACACGACAATGATGGAACACAATGTTTAATATCGAAATAATAATGATATATTGAAATAATAAAGGTCTCAATAACACATCTCAAATATCTTAGTTACAGTACGAACATACCGTCATAATCAATATATCTTCTGAACACAAACTTTTCTATACAATTAACAAATATTCACTCTCAGCAACACTATGATTCGTCTAAGTTCTAAGATGTAATTTAAGCTAGGTGATTATAACAAGGATTGTATTGATTGATAACCTCAGAGTATTTAATCACGATTCTTAATGTGAGTTCCGCGGATTATGCGTAACTTTCGATTGACTTTAGACAAACTGCGACTGAATTGTCACTCCTAATTCAACGGTAACTTTCAACTGAATAAAGTTGTTTAACCTTCTGATGACTGATTACTTGATTAAAACTGACTTCTTTAAACTGGACGATAACTGCGACTGTTTTAACTCTCCGATTACTTAATTGACAATCTTTAATTGAACGGTCACTTTCTGATGACGGTAAACTAAGTCACTGTTTTTTACTTTCCGACGAACTAAATAATTTAATTGACGACTCTTTACTGTTGTAACTTCTCCGATGACTGCCTTAAATTTCTCGGTCTGGGGTTTTTATACACAAACTGGGCCTACCCTCGCCTAATTTTGACTCTAAACGTTCCCATTGGACTTGGGTGGCGCGATATTCAATTTTACCCAATGTAGTGTCTAGAATTTTACCGCTAAAAAACTGACGCGTTTTCTTACTCGCTGGATAACAGTGCGTTCCCTGGGGTTGTCCGCGTGTTGGGAAGAGACGCTTTAGACGAGTTCTCTGTCTAAATGTCTCACTCTCACATAACGGGATCCATTGTTAAAAGCACACAACTTTTACAACGTTCTACCTATTTTTTGTTAATTTTTAGCATAATACAATTTTATTGCTGTGCGTCCGCTACGTGCCTTTTTATTTTATTTTTTTGTGTATTTTGTGTTGACTTTCTGTCGCCAGACACAAGGGTGAGTTCTTTAAAAAAAAACCACCCCTTTAACATTTCATAACGGTAGTTTCTCTTTACCTTATATTTGTATATCTGTTTTTGACATATTTTAATATTAACTATTGATAGTAAATTTGGACAACATGCAAATTTGGCGTTATAATTGATTGCTTATGATCTGGTCCGCAGGTAGGTTACTGATATCAACTGTGGCCCTTAGGCGTCTTTCACTTGGAAACCATTTTTACGTGTTCGGATTGTCGCGTCCGTAGCGTTGCATGTTCTTATCTTTTACGAAAATTAAAACGTCGAGAGAAAGGAGTAGTGGAGTGTAGTGGACAGAAAGAAAAGAAATAAGCGAAAGATAACGGTTGTGAAAAAGAGAGAGAAATACGTATGTTGCAAATAGCCTTCCTACGTAACGGGACGCAAAGAGAAAGACATAAAAACTGAGAGAGAGAGAGAGAGAGAGAGAGAGAGAGAGAGAGAGAGAGAGAGAGAGAGAGAGAGAGAGAGAGACAGAGAGAGAGAGAGAGTAGTACAGCTTCTAGTAAGCCTATTAGTTTTTAGCCAGGGTAGGCGAGGTGCTGTATCGAATGTATATGTAGGACCTATAATTTACATTACAACAGATACAAGGTGTATGCTATGCCTACCGTTTGGCGACGTGTAGTGGTGAGCAGGCTTACGTGTTTGGAATCGAAATCGTGCGCTCCCCTGTGACGGCGAGACATTTTCGACCGTTATCTGAATATGTATGAAGCTCTATATAATTCAGACAATACCAATGTGTAACGTTGTCAGTACACGGGTAAGCGTAAATAGATACGTGCTGCTTGCAGTCCTGGCTGTTCATCAGGACACAACGGTATCACTAAATCTGACGAATCAACTCTTTCTACCTACAGACTCGGCGTAAGAAGTGAAAATCAAAATTAACTATTCTAAATAACAGCGTATATCTTATGATTTCATCTTGATAATAAATTCAATTGCAGGCGCGGATCCACCAGTCCAGACGAAATTTTTTTCCGTCGTCTTGTGTTTGCAGAATGGCTTTGTAGTTGTGAATATCATAAAAAATTGATATTACGTTATGTAAGTTTGTCGTTTTGCTCTAAAATTACTTTAAATTGTAACTGCACTTTATGACCATGTCAATTTTAGTTTGACACATAACTTAAATGAGGAGTATGTATTTTAAACTGTAAATGAATATTATTGAATTAACAATGAACTGAGAAACACAGATATTATTTTATAATTGTACGTTAATAAACTTACTGTGTTGATCATAATACACTGTATTTTTATCTTCACTCATTCCTATTATTCACACTTTAGGCTATTAAAAAAAAGGCGCAGGTTTTCGTATTCCCCTCCAAAGTCAACTATTCCACCCATAGGCTATCACATATGCATACACAACTGTTGTTGCGTCATTCAATCTTCTGTATTGCCAATCTGTGCATTGTTAATGAAATGCCCCTCGTAATAAAATGTTTGCCAGTTTTATGTTATTTTGATAATAATTTTAAAAGTAATCAAAAGTAAAATTTAAAGTAAAAAAATTACAAGTTGAAGTTAACTGGAAAAGGAAACGATTTCAAAAAAATGTTATACACATCGGTAAAAATCAAATCAATTTTTGTCGTATAAAGCTTAACGTATTAGTTATGAGCGGTTAATGACAACATTGGAACTGACTTTTTAAATTTAAAATTTTGTCAAATTTTGGTTTGAACGAATAATGTTTAATAACCAAAATATTTTATAACGGTCCGTTATTTTTGGCGTGACTAGTATACTTTAATTTCACTTATTGCGCTGAGGAAGAGGTCAACTCGCGCCTATAGGTTGATACAACTAACAAAACGAATGCTTTAACTTGGAAATTGATTCTGTAGAAAATTGTAAAAGTCAACAAAATTTCATTGAGTTTAATTTTGTTTTTACCAATGTATCACAGCTCATGTCGACGTCGATGAGCTCATAAGTCAGTCAGTCGGCACACTGAAAAATATACACATGAATTCATATGAAAATACGACACTCACGCTAAATTTGCAGTTGTTATTAATCGGCTATAGTTTTAAGAATATTTTACAATCTAATTATCACACGGCTCTAGCCTAACGTAAACATACCACTTGAAGAGACTGAAGAAGCTTGTAAAACCGTTTGTAAACGTTGTAATATTGTTCTAAGGGTTTCACAGCCGGTGCCTGTTGTATCTGAAATATCTACTGGGCTGTTTGGCCGTGGTCCAAGGTTTACATTCAAACCAAACGTTTCAGCAGCACCACTGGGTGCCATCTTCAGTGGATATTCGAATCAATCTAACGCGGGGTGCCGTAGTCAGGCAGGGCCACAGTACTGCTGAAACGTTTGGTTTGAATGTAAATCTTGGACCGCGGCCAAACAGCCCTGTAGATATCTCAAATACAACTTGTAAAAGTTAGATTATGTACGCTGCTATCCCTCGTGATTTGATTATTGGTGTCGGATTAATTGTTTTTACAGGCCGTAAGTTACCAATCTCTGGACTGGTGTACGGCCACTTCCTATAAGAACAAAAGAGTTGTTCATGATATCCGGGCTGTTTGGCCGTGGTCCACAGTTTATAATGAAACCAAACGTTTCGACAGCTCCCATGGCTGCCATCATCAGTGGCATAAAATTCCTGCACGCCGGATGTTTACGTACAGGCCCACAGTACTGTGGTATAGGCTCATACCACAGTACTGTGGGCCTGTACGTAAACACCCGGCGTGCAGGATTTTTATACCACTGATGATGGCAGCCATGGGAGCTGCCGAAACGTTTGGTTTTGTTATAAATCATGGACCACGGCCAAACAGCCCGGATATCATGAACAATTCATCTGACACCGGCCGTGAAAGCCTGAGGAATAATTTAGAACAAAAGAGTGATCAATAAATTTTATGTTATTTGTTAGTAATGTCATTAATACAGAAACGCTTGTACACGCCTTTGCGACAGAGCGCGTTACTCTCCAAAAGGAGAGGGCCCAATCTCCCTTCATTATGTCGTCAATGGGCGGAGTGTGGTAGCTTTTCCTGCCATTCTCCGGTACCTTAATATGGTGTTATCCAAAAAAATAGTTCTTGGCAGTATCCAGAGTATCCAGAGGGTCTCTTTTAAGGCGGCCGGCTTGCTCTCGCTGTATGAGAGATACGTTACGCTTTTCCTCAACAATCAACGCCAGTACAATCAGAAAGAAATTACAAAAATGAGGTAAATTAAATTACGTCATTTAAATTGGATACTCTGATCTGATAATACAGTGTCTCTCGGAACACCAACACAGGGATGTAAAAAAAAAGTGTAATTAGTAAAAAAGATGCATCAAAAGTACAAGCTATGGAAATTAATTGCTGCTTAGACGCTACCAGCTGGAGTTGAAAACTGACAGAATAAGTAATTCAGGAATACACAGGTGCATGGGAATCAATACTGATGTACTTGAAACCATCGAGTTCAAGAGACTGGGGCGGTATTATGGCCACGTACATGAGATGGGCGACGAGAAGTTGCGTAAACGTATAATCCAATGTACTGCACTAAACAGAAGGAAAACAGTCAAACCGAGGAAGAGTTGGAACACAAAAGTGAACATCGGTTTGAAAACAGAGAATTAGATATTGGCGAACGGACGGACCGAAGGCGTTGGAAGCTAGGATGCGAGGTGCGGTGATAGCAGTAAAGGAAATTTGCATATAAAGATGAAGGGAAGTTTAAACGGTAGAAGAAAAAAATAGAAACGTGATAAAGTGAGGCCTATCAAATAAAAAGCAGATACAATAATTAAATATATTATAATATAAGGATCCTTAAATATAAGGATTATAATTAAAAAGGCAGAACTGTACCGCACCTAAGTTATTAGGACGAGGAATTATCAGTCATAGTCGTCATGATTTCAGACCGACCATAACGAAGCCAACAGTCGACTCAAAGATGTGGAGATGCAATGGAACATACTGGATATGCATATGTTACTGGACTGGACGAAAACAACGATAAGAATGTTGGAAATCTGAAAAGCAAATCCAGCAGCCAGATAGCAAGAAGAAAATAAAGCATGGCCTCAAAAAAACATTCAACTATATTTGAGACGAGTGTCCAAAATATTAGGCGGAGTAAAGAGGTGTATTATAGGTTTAGGAGTATCCGA
This sequence comes from Magicicada septendecula, assembly GCA_034769895.1. Classification (NCBI taxonomy): domain Eukaryota; kingdom Metazoa; phylum Arthropoda; class Insecta; order Hemiptera; family Cicadidae; genus Magicicada; species Magicicada septendecula. The sequence goes on from CM068369.1 coordinate 584,850,179, forward strand.
GCTCAAACCACCGTGAAGCGGAAAAAATGAAGTTGTCTTGCTGTGAGAGTAGATAATGTGATAAATAAAATCTGAAGCTCTAAAAGGGGAAACAACCGGGTATCAACTTTTGGGTAATAGGATTTAGGCCTACAGACTTGTGAGGCAGTACAGATGTGACAGGAACACTCGGGCTAATGTCCGAAACCTGACGTGGCAGTATCTCTAGATTCTGTTCTCTGCAGTTGCAGGTATTTGTTTATTAGAATACTTTATATTTGTTTACCAAGATCTCTCTCTCTCTCCCCCCCTCCGTCCCCCCATCTCTCTCTCTCTCGCTCTCTCTCTCTCTCTACTTTTAGTCTGTCCTTTATCTCTCTTGTGGCTTCCATTCAAATGAGAAAGAGAAAAAGACAAAACGAATAATAGTGTCGAAGTTGTGTAGAAGTAGGGGATAAGGACTAAGGACAGGAATCTTTTAGCAGATTTATAGAAAAGAAATTTAAAAATTACGTGTGTCAAGTTATCGTTTTTGAAAAGATTCGTTTTAACTTAACATAAGCGAGATAACGGAGTCTATGTAAAATAATGAGGTTACGCTCTTTCGTTCAGCGTCCTTCAGCATCGCTCGTAATTACTCCTTATCACGAGGTACAGTTACAATAAACAGAGTTTCCATATGGAATAGTTTCTATTTGGCTCTCTTCCGAAATCGGGCGTCTTCGGTTTGAGTCGTAGTGTATGGAATTGGTGTAGTGTGATTTAGACAGCCTTCAGTCTGCAGCTGATGAGTTAGGTAGCCACCACAGTGATCGCGGACTTTGTGAAAACAATCTACCTTCTCACGAATACGAACCCACGACGCGCCGTTTTGGAAGTGATTACGCTAACCATTGAGCCATTAGAGACCGTGAATACATGTTCGGTTATTACAAATTATTCCCACGATATATATATTATGACTCTCGTCAGCGGGTAAACAATATTAAATATTTTATGAAGGTGGAGTTATTATAGTGGCAGCCAACGCAACAGTTTAGCAAGTCAAAACTGTGGAGGCGCGGAAATATAAAATATTGACGCCATTTGCTTTTACGACTTCCTCGCGGCGAAACAACAACAAAAATGCCACGAACTGTTACGCCCTGTGGTTGTTGTTCCGTCTGCCTTCTGAATATCTTACAACTCCACTTCACGCACTAAATACTGTTACGACGGTCTACTCGATCGTCGTAGGTACAGTGGAAACAAAATAAGTACAAGACACCAATTAAGTCACTAATCACACCTTTAATTGTTATAGTAAAACAGTTCGTAATTAACAACACAGTGTCTACAACAAATCAAATGAAATTGTTCGTACGCAATAAAATGTCCACTAATATTAAAACTCAACTGTATTACAATTATACCGTCCGAATATAAAACGCAACACTTCACTAATAACTACTTGAACGTACACCGTAATAACCCGAACCGCTCTGTAAATATATCGCACTAATACTCTCGAACCGCACAGTCAAAAATCTCGCATTGAACTGAAAAACTAAGGCCGCGACGCGATGTATTTATAGTTACGCTACACACACCAGAAGCTTCCAAACTGCGTCTTATCTCTCGCGAACTACGTAATTGCTGCGGCCTTGACACAGTCCGAGCGCCCGAGCGAAGGCTGGCAAAGTGCGAGAAAATTCTCGCAACATGCGTTTAGTAGCACGTACACCACACGCTTACGTCGAGATCTTTCTGGGACATTCGATAAACGCCTAGATTGTTCTACGCTGTCGTAGCACTGCCCCCTCCTTAAGCCTGTTCGTCCCGAACTGGCAAAGCGTCTCTAAATTTGTATTTAGCCAGGCGATCTAGGTGGACGACCTTGAACTTTCGCTGTCCTTCCTGTTGAATCCGATAAACAACATCGTTAATCCTTTTTTTTACAGTGTAGGGTCCTTCCCAGTTAGACTGAAGCTTAGGTGAGCGACCACGACGGCGCTTTGGATTGAACAACCAGACCTGATCTCCTTCTTGGAAACCCACACTATTGCTGCGAATGTCATACCGAGTTTTCATTTTATCACTGGCAATCTTGAGCCGTCCTCTTACCAAGCGATTCATTTCTCGCAGTTGGTTTTCTAATTGCGAGGAATAGTTCTTTGGCTCTTGGGACTGAGTCTCAGGTGATCCAAACATCAAGTCCCCAGGAAGACGAATCTCCCGCCCAAACACCAATTTTGCTGGAGTCATGCCGGTTGTGTCATGTACTGATGATCTATACGCCATAAGGAATAGTGGTATACGTTGGTCCCAGTCTGTTTGGTTCTCGTCAACAACTTTCGAAAGATGCTGCTCAAGTGTCCTGTTGAATCTCTCAACCATCCCGTCCGACTGAGGATGCAGAGGCGTTGTCCTGGTCTTTCGAATTCCAAGTAGGCATAATTCTTTAAACACTCCTGATTCGAAATTTCTCCCTTGATCCGTATGGATTTCCATAGGGGCTCCATAACGGCAACAGAAGTTGTGAACTAACTGCTTTGCCACAGTGGTAACCTCCTGATTTGGAATTGCGTAGGCTTCCACCCACTTAGTAAAGTAGTCACCTACAACCATGATGTACCGGTTTCCATCGTCAGTAACTGGGAATGGTCCAGCAATGTCTATGGCAATTCTCTCGAAAGGTTGTCCAACGTTATACTGTCTCATTTTTCCCCTGCTTCTGGTTTGTGGGCCCTTGCTTGCAGCACATATTTCACACGTCCGAACCCATTCCTCTACGTCGTGGCGAAGATGAAGCCAATAGAATCTCTTCCGTATTTTGTCAAGGGTTTTGTTAACGCCAAGATGGCCTCCAGATGTTCCATCATGCATCTCCTTCAAAACAGACTGCACTTTACTTCGGGGAACTATCAACTGCATGACCACGTCCCGTCCATCTGCACTTTCCCAAGCCCTTTTCAGCAATCCGTTTTCTAAGGTGAGAGATTCCCATTGTGCCCAGTAGCCCTTCAGCACTTCGGAACCATGGCAGATATCTTGCCAATCCGGGCGGCGACCTTCCTCTTTTGCTGTCAAGATCGGTCCAATGTCTTCATCAGTCATCTGTTCTTGTCGACAGTCTTGTGTTGTCCAGCCATCAGCCAGGAAATCTACAGTGATGGCTTGAACATGTTCACTTGAGTTTTGTTCTTCCTTTCTGTGGCAATGTCGGCAGTTTTCCGGGCATGGTCTTCGTGATAAGCCATCTGCATTACCGTGCAGGCGCCCCCGCCGATGTTGTACCTTGAAGTTGTACTCTTGCAGACGTTCGAGCCACCTTGCCAACTGTCCTTCCGGATTTTTAAATCTCAAGAGCCATGCAAGTGCAGCATGGTCGGTACGTAGTGAAAACTCTCTCCCATAGAGGTATTTATGGAAGTGCTCCAAAGCTCTGACAATTGCCAACAACTCTCTTCTTGTAACACAATAATTTCTCTCTGGTTTAGAAAGCGTCTTGCTGTAATACGCTATTACTCGTTCTTCACCATTCTGCACTTGAGACAAAACTGCTCCTAGACCAGTATTGCTTGCGTCTGTGTCTACGATGTACTTCCCTTCGGAAGCTGGGAAAGCGAGAATTGGCTGCGAACATAATGCAATCTTCAACGTTCTAAATGCTTGTTCACACTCTCTCGACCATTGGAAGTTTCGTTTATTTTCCGTTAGCTCATGAAGTGGTTTAGCAATAGTAGCGAAGCCTTTCACAAAACGTCGGTAATATGAGCATAACCCCAGGAAACTCCGAACTTCGTGTTTATTCTTCGGAACTGGCCAGTCTCTTACGGTGTCTACTTTATTAGGATCCATGCTAACGCCCGCTGCCGAAACCAGATGGCCCAAATACTGTACTTCCTTCTGGAATAGAGAACACTTCTTCGGGCTCAGCTTCAGTTGTGCACCGTGAATTCTAGTTAGAACTTCCTTAAGGTTTTCCAAATGATCTTCGAAAGTCTTCCCGATCACTATGACATCGTCTAAGTAAACAAGGCAAGTTTTCCACGTCAGGCCTCGGAGTATCAGGTCCATCAATCTCTCAAATGTTGCCGGTGCATTACAGAGTCCAAATGGCATGACGTTAAATTGGAATAAGCCACTTGGGGTCGAGAAAGCGGTCTTTTCCTTGTCTTCTTGATGAAGACCCACTTGCCAATATCCACTCTTCAGGTCCAATGTGGAAAACCACTGTGCTCCGGACAACGTGTCGAGTGTATCGTCAACGCGAGGTAATGGATAGCAGTCTTTCTTTGTAACATCATTTAACCTCCGGTAGTCTACGCAGAAACGCAATCCACCATCCTTCTTCGCTACCAGCACTACAGGGGAAGACCAAGCACTTGACGAAGGTTCAATTACTCCCTCTGTCAACATGTCCTGTACTAACCGAGACATCTCCTCTTGTTTAGATAATGGAGGCCTTCGAGGAGGTTGGCGTATCGGTGTTGTGTCCCCAGTATTGATGCGATGTTGCACAAGAGAGGTTCTTCCCAGTGACTGTCCCCGAACTGCAAAACAATCTTTGAATTCGTGTAAAACTGTCCGAGTTCTTTTACCTCACCACTTGAGAGGTCGTTAGAAGATCTGTTCAATAATTCTTGCAGTTCCTCTGGTAATTTAGAAGTATCCGAAGAACTGGGTCTTCGTTGCGTTATTCCGGCTACCCAGCGGAGTCAATTTGCCTAGGAGCGTATTGCTTTGTAAAGTGATAGCTTGATCCAAAATATTCGCCACTCTAATAGGTACATTTCCGGTTTCGTCAGGTTTTACTAAACTTCTGGCAATTAGTATGCCCGGTGTGCTGACTACCTGGGGTTCGAATATAGAGCACTGATTGCCCCTAGTATCTACCGCAGTTCTAACCATGATGATCTTTTCGGAGTTTGGCGGAACAGTTACGGCCACTTGGTTTATGACGTCCATCGATTTTTCTGCTGTCGTCATTGTTGATAGCATTACCTCTTCGCCTCCGATTCTCAAGACATTGTTTTTGAAGTCGACTATAAATCCGTATGCGTTCATAACGTCCACACCAAGAATTGCTTCATCCACAATGTCTGCAACAAGTACTTGATGATTAAACTCAAGTCTACCGAGGCGTAGGTGTATCTCCACTTTTCCATACACTTTTACAGGCCGTCCAGTAGCTGTTCGCAAGCTGCAAGAGCACCAGATTGGCTTGAGATCTTTCACCACGTCGGGGCGCACAATAGAAACTGTTGCGCCTGTGTCAACTGTAATCGAGGTTGGCCTTTCTTGAACAAATCCGGTAACTACCAAGCTCCCGGTGTTTTTCTGAAGCGTAGAAATTGCGTATTCTCTAGGGGGTTCGTTCCTCCAGTTAGTCAGCACACGCCCCGTTGCACCGACTATTGCTCGTTTCCCTGCTGCTGAATTCTAACCCGACAATCTCGTTGTAGATGTCCAGGTTTCCCACATCGATAACACTTCGGTCTTCCATCCTTTCTTATTTTATTCTGTGGCGCCGACCGTCGAGTCTCTGTTCCTTGTTCTTCCTCCTCATCGTCTGTGCCGTCGCGATCTTTTAGCTCGCGCACTTTATGACTTGTCCAACCAGACGCTGATTTGGCGGCCTCAAATTGCAAAGCATGTACCAGGGCGTCCGCACTGTTCTGGTGTCTTGCCATTCGTAACACTTGCTGTAGTTCGTTATCTCGGACACCGGCAGTAAATGCCTGCATCGCAAAACGCGTTCGAAAATCTTCTGGCGCTTCAGGATAGGCCAGTCTAATTAGTCTGTCGATACTTGCTTCAAACTCTTGAAGACTTTCCCCGGAATGTTGTCGCCTGGCTCTCAACTGGGTGCAGTACACATCTCGCAAATGTTTATCACCATACTGTAATTCCAGAGCTTTTATCAACTCGGCATAGGTGTTCTGGCTGTCAGGTGGCACTTTCTGTAGTAGTTCTGCCGCGGGTCCTTTTAATGCAAGAACAAGCGAAACAGCCTTGTCTTTTTCTGTCCAATTATTTGCGTATGCAGCAGCCTCAAATTGGCGGAGGTACGTTGCCCAGTGAGTGCTTCCGTCAAAGGTTGGAGCTTTGACATGAACTGTCCCTACTGCAGGCAAAGTGACTTTCTCTGTTAACTTATTTTCTGTGTATTTTTCTGTCTTGATCACTGGTACAGTCTGTTCAGAAAGTTGTTTTGGTTGAATCTTCATGCACTGTTCAACTTCAATTTTAATTTGTTCTCTTATATTTGTAATCGAGTCTTCTACTGCAGATATTTTTGTTGACATAATTTCTTCCACAGTCAAGACAGATTTTTCTACTTCAGATATTTCTGTAGACATCGATTCTTCAACACTCGAGACAGATTTTTCTACTTCCGCTATTTTTAATGTCATTGATTCTTGTACCTCCGATATTTTAGTAACTTGTTTATTAAGCTCACCTCGTAGGAGACCCAATTCTGCGGTACTATGTTCTTGCAACTGTTTCTGCATAGTTTCAAAGAGAGCTTCCGTTTTATCTTTTTGTCTTTCTTCTGTTTCTAGCATTAGTGCTTTCTGGCGTTCCTCAGCTTCTTCTCTTTCTTGTATTCGTTCTTCTTTTTGTCGTCTTTCTGCTTCTTCCGCCTCCTGTCTGCGTTTCTCATCCTGTCGTTTTTCTGCTTCTTCTCTTTCTTGTATTCGTTCTTCTTTTTGTCGTCTTTCTGCTTCTTCCTGTGTCTGCCGCAGCAGTGTTTGTAAAGCTTCCATCATCTGACTGGGATCCATGTTTACTGATTAATTACGAATCACACTCGTCTTGTACAAAGCGTCCACTGTTTCCACTGTTAACCGTTCTATCCCACTTCTGGCACCACTGTTACGACGGTCTACTCGATCGTCGTAGGTACAGTGGAAACAAAATAAGTACAAGACACCAATTAAGTCACTAATCACACCTTTAATTGTTATAGTAAAACAGTTCGTAATTAACAACACAGTGTCTACAACAAATCAAATGAAATTGTTCGTACGCAATAAAATGTCCACTAATATTAAAACTCAACTGTATTACAATTATACCGTCCGAATATAAAACGCAACACTTCACTAATAACTACTTGAACGTACACCGTAATAACCCGAACCGCTCTGTAAATATATCGCACTAATACTCTCGAACCGCACAGTCAAAAATCTCGCATTGAACTGAAAAACTAAGGCCGCGACGCGATGTATTTATAGTTACGCTACACACACCAGAAGCTTCCAAACTGCGTCTTATCTCTCGCGAACTACGTAATTCTGCGGCCTTGACACAGTCCGAGCGCCCGAGCGAAGGCTGGCAAAGTCGAGAAAATTCTCGCAACATGCGTTTAGTAGCACGTACACCACACGCTTACGTCGAGATCTTTCTGGGACATTCGATAAACGCCTAGATTGTTCTACGCTGTCGTAGCAATACGTTTACATTTTTTAGTATCACCTGTTTTCCAAAGTGATGTTTACATGATCTTCCTTTAACAAATAACTATTTTTTTTTTTTTTAATAACTGATATTTTATGTTTCCTTCTCTCCTCGTTATCATCATCATCATTGACTCCACTTTACGTTTAGGTATTGTTGCCCGTTACGGTTCCCATATTTTTCTCGGTCGCGCTACGTGTAGTTTCTTAACTTTAAAGATGACCTATTTTCCTTCCAGCCTTTCCAAATGTTCGATTCTTGTTAATTCTGTTCCTTATCACATCTATCCGGTTCCATCATTTTAGTCTTCTTAGAAACTTCATATCTTAAGCCTTTGTTCTTCTCTCTTGTGTTTTCGATGCAACCCAGATTCCACTGCCGTACATAAGCGTAAGTACTGCTAGTGTGTCATGAAATTTCACCATGGCCTCTATAGCGATCGAAAAATTAAAAAATTTTAATTTTTCTTCTCGGCCAGTCTGTTCACAAGCAGCTGTGGCAGCGACTCCAAGAAAAGGCTATAAACAAAGTTAATTGAGAAAGGCGACAACCAACGCCAATATCAGACAATGGAAGGGTGTTCAGCACGACGTAACAAAAGGAACGACGACTCAAGTTGACAAGGACCAACTGAGAATTATGACACCAAAACAAACCGAACAATGTACTTGGGCTCATTCACACGTTTACACAGAATCGAAGCGAGGATACATTTAAGGGTTTAGTTAAGAAACGAGATCACGACAAAAACGAGGAAAGGTCACAAAGGATTGAAGAAGCGAAGCACTCTATACAAACGATGCGAGCAACAAATTGTGAATAGGAGCAACGATGTTGCACAGCGGGATGTAACGTTTAAGTGACATGCTGAGATTTACAACGAGAAAGCGTGGTGGCTGCAGTAGCTCACACTTGACGGAAAATGGTTAATTGCCAGACCGCGGGGTTACAAACATGAACAATACTCCAGGATGTTAGGGCAACCCTTGCTTAAAACTCTAGACAATAAGTTGACTGACAGGCGCGCAATGTCTTGCATTTCTCCGAACGAGAGTAACGCGTGAACAGCCGATTCAAAAGACATATCCAACCACCTATCAGAACAGAGTATTTTACGAAGAGAGCGAAGGAGAAGCCAGTTTCCATAGTAACCAGAATAAGAACAAATCAGAGGGTAGGAGACTAGAAGACGTCGAAATAGTGGGAAAAGATTTCGAGAGAGGGTAGTTGTTCAGCCTATCATGGTGATATTAGGCGTGGACAAGCTAGAGACAAAATTCTAGTAGGGAGACGTTGATAAAAACTAATTGTCCGCCACGGGACGGAACAGTCTTATAATAAAATTTGAGACAGTCTTATAATAAATTTTGGGGCAGTCACTTAGAAAATTTTCGCTCAGTCTTATAATATTTTCGATCAGTCTTGTACAAAGTTTAGAGAGATACATAACTCTCGCGATCAGTCTTACAATGTTGCGGACAGTTTCATAATTTTATTAAGTGCAATAACAGTGTCGAGAACAGTCACGTGAATTTTCGAACAGTGAATCAGTAAAGCGATCAGTCGCGAAATCTTGAAGTACGCGGAATGGAGAACGATAACGTACACAGTATGTTTAGAAGTGAACTTTGTTGAACTTAGAAATTTTAGAATCGTTTCGCGACCTAGTGAAACAATATAACGAACAACTATTTACGATGTGCATGAATGACACAGTAATGTTCATAATCTTCAATAATCGAGGCACATTTATCTAAAAGAACTATTCTGTAACCACATATTATTACCTAGTGTGCATACACAAAGAACCACGTTGAACACTTGAGTAAGCATTTACAACACAAACACGAAGTCCACACAACTGATTAATGATGGTTGTACGCGGGAACGAGTCGAATTGTGCAGACAAGCCGTGAATAAACATAACACACCTACACTCTTCTGTTGATGACGCGTGTGCATAAGTGAATGTGAAAGTGATCTCATCGTCATCATCCAATGGAGCACCGTCTTCAAAAAATCGTCACCACCTGGAATCTAGCACCGATGGAGTATAATGGATAAACACTTGTCAAGTAATACTTTATGATTTTAGTAGCATAATTAAACTATTGTCCTGTCTCTTTCAAAGAATCGATGCCCTGAGTAATTATAGTAAAAGATATTAAGGGAAGGTTGCATTTAAGATATAATCATGGTCAAATAAAGCTAATCCATCTGGGTGAATGAACGCATTAAATAAAGTAAATATTATTTGATTCTATTGTATGTACATTTCTGTATGTTTCTCAGATAGCGATTAAGAAGGAACTTATATTATGATATGTATATGTTTGATGTTTTGATGTATTTACAGGTACCAGGAATATATATATATCTGTGTTATTGAATACAATTGTTTAAACGTATAATAAATAAGTACATAAGCAGATCAAATAATGCGTTCATCATTATCAGAAACCCTAATGTATAATCTACAAGTCAATTAACTATTATAATTGCATAAAATATGTGCATTGAGTGAACACACTTGAGAATTCTTGACTCTCATATTAGTTAATAAATTAATTACCTTAATTATCCGCCGTGTGATTTCCTATGCTTCGTCTATGACGCGTTTCGGAGCATATACTCCATCATCAGACATTAAAAGTTAAAACAGTCACTCATACGAGATCGTTAAAAAGGTTAAAATATCAAAATATGCATATGAACCGTACGCGGATTTGGGTGCGCACCCGTTCAAGTTCATTCTGCTACTGAGCGGTTGCTACCTTATCGTAGCCCCCGCAAGCAGATTCAAGGCAGTATCGTACAATCGGTTGGATACAAAGTTCAGGTGGTCATTTAGCACGATATCACGACTCATTGGGTTTGCATATGCACTGTAAATTTCAAACTCCTCCAAGGCATTCATGAAACGGCCCTTATTACACACATGTAACGGTATTAAATTGGAATTAAAATCTGTGTAATTATGATTGTGTGAAGTCAGGTGTCGGGCGTAATTTGATTTGATGTTGTCAATATTTCTTATTTTCTTAGGTAAATGTTCTCGAAATCGTTTAAGGAAATCTCTCCCAGTCTGTCCAATGTAGAAGCGCTCGCAATCATTACATGTTAACTTATATATGCCAGTTTTTTCTTCTGGAGGCGTGTGTTTTTTCGGTTTGAGAATATCCAGTAACTTATTATTAGTCCTGAAATAAGGACTAATAAGCATATCAGTACAGTTCATATTATTAATATTATTATTATTCTCATATTAGCACAGTTTCATTGTAGTTAATGACGTTCCAATCAAGGGACACAGATAATTAAAGTAAGAGACAAATTTCAGTTATACGCTTTTTCTTTAGTAAACAACAAAGGATTACTTTATTATCACTGTGGTAAATTGCAACCAACGTAAACCAAATGATAATTCCAATATCAGTAATTTACGGTATAGTTAATGGCACTTCCATGTGGAGCCTAAGAAGGATATAATTCACAAATTAGATAGTTACACATAATTATCATTGTATTAAATGGTGACCAAGGCGTGGCACGAATCTCAACTAATTAATTGACCAACAAACACAATTGATTACATTAAACGTAAAGTAAATTAATTTATGCAATTAATAAGATTTACATAAGATTACACTGTAGTAAATGGCTCCACAAACATAAATCACATTAACATCACTAAATATATACATGATGCTACCAACACCATTGTACCTCTTTTCTTGTTTTATTTTTCATAAGTCGGCCTATTTTATCGCATATGTTGATGATGACGATGACCACGACGACGACGACGACGACGACGACGATGATGATGATGATACATTAATGAATGCTACCCAGAGCGTTTCCATTGTCGGTAGATGACCGTGTGTTAACGTCCGTCGTGAGCCGCACTGAACTGCTTCTGATTTCTTTGTTTTATAAAGCGAGCGAAGTTTGTAAGCCAGTTGATCGTCTTTTAGGAATACCGCGAATAATAACCCAAGATATAAAGTTTCAAATCCAGCGCATGTTTAAATATTTACGACTTAATAAGAGGCCAAGTCTAAGCGCAGCGAAACGCTAAAGAACAGAAAGTACGACGAGCACCGCACTGAATAACAAAACCCTCTCCGTGCATAAACGAAAGCAAAATTACGGCCGGCCTGATTCCCCTTACAGAGCTTATGTAGCCTATGTTTGTTATTTTACGTTTATTTTGTTTAGCAGCTGAAAGAAGACACAATTATTTTAACATACGTTCCAGTACGTAAAGGCCAATTATTTAAACAACTGGTCTACGTCTATGGAAAACAGTGTTATTTAAATCCTTAAATTTTTAGTGACCGTCAATCAATGAATGTTTTAGTGGATGGTTAGTGAGGATCGGTCAATAATACAAATTTTAGCTATTTTGCGTCGACGTTTCGACAATATTTATTGACATCTTCAGGACCTGTATATACAGCAACACGTTCACCCAAATATTTAATTGTTTCGTTATGTTTGATATTTCTATTGTATTTCATATACAGGTCCTGAAGAAGACAATAAATATTGTCGAAACGTCGACGCAAAATAGCTAAAATTTGTATTATTGACCGATCCTCACTAACCATCCACTAAAACATTCAGTGTTATTTAAAGATTGAAGTTCTCATGAGACAAAGTAGTGTAATTTTAATTATTAGACATAACAAGTAATCTTGTTAATAACCAAGGCCTTTCGTTAAAGTCCAATTCTCAGACCCATAAAAAAGTGTGAGAAGTGCCATCGCCTTGTAGAATTTTAGTCCTTTACTTGCTGACTTAAGGGTTCTCCTAATGGTTCGCCAATAAATTATTTTAGGAATTAAAACATAATTTACAAAATAAATATTTAAGCACAATAACATTTTTTCATTTTTACAACACAAGTGTTGTATTTTATTTCATTGTAATGGACTTGTTACGTTATTTTAAATAGTTATGACTTTCCATCCTCAAATTAACTATGATCTTTATATTGACAGCATTGTGTTCCGCTGATGCTGATTTCTCTGTGGGCCCATTTCAGTTGTTCTTGCACTACCTTCATCACCACAGCTGTAAGGGACCTTGTAGTCGCCGCCAGCCAGTTGGTAGCGGTAGTCGACGACGGTAATAACACTTGGCTTGCCTTCCTAATTGCCTTGGATATGGGTGCTTTTTTTTTTTACCGACCGATTTTGTCAGTAGTTCCATGTACAAGTAAGCGGATCCATTGTCCCATTGTCCACTTCAGTTTGCATGCGTGCAGGGTTGACACATCAGTTTTCGCAGGAGATTTATCACTGATTTTCGTAACTGCTTTTGAAAGGCACGCCTGATTTCTGTGTCGTTGTACCTAGGTACTGCGCAGCATCTTCTTCAACACACATCGTTCCGTAGTCCAGTTTTCCTCGCCCGATATGTATATCGCTCTGTTTATAACAAGTTCAGGACTCATGGTTTTTATACCGGATGGTGTTCTTTCTTACCTTAATGCCGAGTCATGTCACATCAAATAAAACGATGTGTTTTAAACTGAAACTCAATGGCGTTTTTGACGAGAACCCCACAAAGTTTATGACTGAGAGACTACTTCTAAATGTTCTGTAATCTTTGAGAATGAAAAAAAAACTCAACTGTAAACCTACCCCTGAATCTACGCAAAATCTATTTTTGAATTCATTTTACCGACAAAAATCACGACTACATTAGTTCTGCGGCACAAATATCAATGTAGTTGAAACAGCAAACTCATATTACGGTCAACATAACACTTTTTGTAATGGCTAATGGTTTTGCGTTATGCTATTAAGTGCAGCACTGCAAGGGTTTGTAATTCCGTTTGACGTGGAGTGATCGATGCCGCGTCATTTACTATCTCTATTATCCTGTACCCGTTGTGTAACACATAAATAGTTTATTTCTTATACACTGTACAGAATCTTACGCAACAAATAAAGATCTAATCATAAACGTAAATTAATCTAATTTTAGTAGTCTAATAAGTTAAACGCACAGCCATACAATAAACAATTGTTACTACACAAAAAAATGTAGTGCCACTAAGCGTTAAATTATACTATAACGTAATAAAACCCTTACATGTGACCGTGTGACAATTGTAGAGGTGGGCCGATATACCTATAACAGGTATTTTGTAACGATACTTTTGTGGAACGGATGTAACAGTGACTGAAAAGTTGAAATACCTGTACCGATTCAACAATAACTGAAAGTCAAAATGCCCGTTCCGATTACTCACGGCCTCGCGGTTCTGAATCGCGGGATCCCCCTACAAAACTAACAAGTAAATAAGTTCACAAGTAACAATAATTAAACGAGTATTAGGAGTATTACGGGTACACAAGTAACAACAAGTAAACGAGTATTAGGAGTATGACGGGTACACATGTAACAACAAGTAAACGAGTACTACAAATATTAGGAGTATTACAAGTACACGAGTACGAAGTCACTTTTTGGTGTTGGACAGTTCATTCTGCGCATGTGCCGATTGCCGACAAGTACGAAACGAAGCAAAACAGCGAGGAGGTTCAGAATATCTCTATGCCAAAGAGACCAAGCTATTTTTTTAGAAGTGAAAAAATCATACTGTTGTTACATTTATTCTCGTGTGTTGTGCAGATATATAATACAAATTATAATAACAAATTATATATTATACTAGTCAGCAATTTGGTAAATTTGGAAAAAGCGAATTATATTATGTTATAACATACAGAATGGCTGGATTATTTTAGCTTCACTGCACATCTCACGTAAACTCTTTTGACATTCTTTGTTGTGCTACTACGTGCACTCTGAATTTCATTGCCTGAGTTTCGGAACTAATTTGTCTATCAAAAATGGAATAATTTAATAATAAACCTATTTTAGTTTGTTTACTCCTAGTGAAAACTTAAATTAGTATTTCCAAAGGGAGATAGGCCCATAAATTCTCTTGTTTCTTTTTTTTTTTAACAGTAACAGCTTAATGTAGTCACAGTGTAAAGCAACACTGTTAATACTTTTAGTTTCAATTTATTTCTTATAACAAATTATATAATACAGGTATATGTATAATAAGTATATTATAATGACAGGTATTTGTACGTGTTATTTTTTTGGAACGGTATCGTTCGTACCTGTTATTTTAAAATACTAGTTTAGCACACCTCTTATGCAGCGCGCCAACGGGAGAAAGAAAAAGTAACATTTGGACTGCAACTCAGCGGTGGATTTCCGACTAGTCCCACTAGGCCCTTGTCTAGGGCCGTAGCGCTGATGGGAGGAGACCCGCGCGGAAAGTTTTCTTTTTGAGGGGAATGAAATTATTTAATTCAGGAACTTAATAGACATACACATACATTTTATTGTGTTGTCCTTAATGTATTTTGAACGATCATGCATAAAGTCTCAAAAAAGTATTGTAACACAAAAGTATATTTTTAATAAATCACTGTCAAATACTTTTTACCGAAATAAAAGATGAAAACCAAACCTCACGAAGACGAGTGATACAGAGCCGTTGAAAATGTGTTAAAATGGGATAATACATTTTTCTGTTTAAAATGGGCGGACCTCCGGTAATAAACTGCCCAGGGCCGTAAAATGTCCAAATCCGCCTCTGCTGCAACGCCTATGTGCCATTGTGCTGAAAATCGGAAAACTAAAAGAAACGCTTTGTACATTACAGAGTGAGAAAAATGAACTGTCAGGGGTAAGGACCAACGTAGCTATACACAGCACTACTTTAGTTAGAACAAGTGACCCGTTTTAAATATCTCGGACATGAAGTAACCTACAAGTCTGAAGTTGATATAACAGACAAGATAAATAAATTTAGGAATATTTGTGGAACAATTGACAGATATCTTATAAATAAAATAAGACACAATAGAATTAAATTTTGTAAGATAATTGCAATACCTATATTGTCATTTGCAAGTGAGGTGTACTCATGAGAAAAAAAGGAATGCGACAAGATTCAGAATGCTGAAATGGGGTTTCTTCAGATTACTTTAAACTATACATTCAAGATAGAGGAAGAAATGAGGAAAAAGAGCGGAGCTAGAAGTAAAGAATGCAGATACAATTATTTCAAATTATAGAAGACAGTGGTGTGATCATTTGCAAAGGATGTGGAGGACCGATGACGAAATATAAAGGCATCGGTAGAAAGGACGTGGATCGTCTGAGGATGTAATGAGTCCCGAAACAGAGGTTTTGCATAACCTACTCCTCCTAGAAAGAAGAAAAAATAGTAGAAAAAAAAAACAATAATAATAATAATAAGAAGAAGAATATAATTATTACTTGTTATTTATGCTTGTAAACTAAAATTACGTAATTAAGTTGTTGGTTTAATTTTCTTGAAAAGTTTAGGTGCTGCACAACACTGCAACAAGATACTAGCTGCGACTGAGCAGAATAGAAGTTTCTTAAACTATAAATAACCTGCAAATAATTAATTTAGAGATTAATTTACGTATTTTTGAAACTTTTTGAAATACAATAGTTTGAACTTTTTTTAATTTTGCCCTATCACGGCTTAACGATTCGTAATTGTAATAACAAAACCAGAAATCCCGACTGCTACTTTGAACATACCGTATTATTTGAAGATACAAAAAATTGTAATATCGACACACGAGGAAAAACTTCGAGGATAACGAGAACATAAATAGTTGTTTTACTAAAGTTATTAACTTTAAAAGGCTGGAGTTTACAAAACAAAATTAATTGAAATAATCTATTTGATATTTCAACAATGTGTTCCGCTTTTGTTGCCAGGGGTAACGTAATTACACTCAGAATCACACACGTCGCTTGGAGATGTCGGTGTACAAACAAACATATCAGTGTTGCGTAATCGCTTAATCACTGGCAAAATCGAAAAAATCAGTTAGTATAATTTTAAAGCAATTAATTGTAATTATAACTTTAATTGTAAAGATACATAAACTCTATCTTGATCTCGTCAGGGTACGAAGACTATCTATAAAGGATACATTAACTTGATGGTAGTTCCGAGTGACTAACTGTGCTCTGACAACCAGAAAACTTGCAAAACCGCGTTTTTTGTGTTTCTACGTAAACTACAGGTCAAAACTGGGCGCGGACGCAAAAAATTCGCACTTTTTATTTGCAAGCTGCGAAAAATAATGCCTAAATACTTACAGCAATACGGCATTTGAACATAATAATAACTGTTTCGAGTTGGTTGCTTTTCCAGTGATCTGCACAAAAACGAGTATTAGTGAAAAAACGAGTACTGCCACAGAAAGGGAGACATATAGAGTAATAGGGAAGGGAGGCCCTTGAACCACCCCGCCTTACTTCGAGTAGATTCTTTTTTAATTTTAATTTCACAAAAAGCGAGAGAAGTTAGTAGTTACGTTAGTTTGCATGTTAAACTAACAATGTCAATTTTACTTTCTCTCTCCTCTCTCTCTCCTATGGCACTACAGCCCAAACAGGCCCTGGCCTCCACCAATCTCCGCCTCCAATCCACTCTAACCACTGCAACCCTCCTCCAGTGTCTTATCCCCATGTCTCTCGCGTCCTCTGCAACGCCATCTTCCCACCTCTTCCTCGGTCTACCTCTAGGTCTCGTTTCCTCCCATGTACCCAGGAAAGCCCTCTTGGGGTTCCTGCCATCCTCCATTCTCATAACATGTCCGGCCCAACGCAATCTTTGAATTCTTATAAATTTTGAGACTGGTATCTCTTTATATATTTGATACAGTTCGTTGTTGTATCTCAGTCTCCATGATCCATTTTCTTGTATTGGGCCTATAATGCGTCTGAGGATTTTCCTTTCAAAGGTGTCTACTATGTCGACTGTTTTTTGTGTGATTGTCCATGCCTCACACCCGTAGCATAGCACCGGTCTGATGACAGTCCTATATATTTTCATTTTTGTTTCCCTGTGCACATCCCCAGACCTAAATGATGGCAGCAATGCGAAGTACGCCTTGTTAGCCATGGTGGTCCGTCTTTGGATCTCCGGCTCTTCTGATCCAGTCTTTGCTAGATTCACTCCGAGATACGTGAAATTGTCCACCACTTCAGTTGTCTCCTCCTCTATCTCGATGTTGTTATGAACCTGGTCCCTTCTTGTTTGGATAAGCATTTTTGTTTTTTCCGTATTTATGGCTAGCCCAACTTCCTTGGCTTTGTTTTTGTGCTCTACAAATATTTCTTTAGCTGCCGTGATCCGTCTTGACATGATGTTAATGTCATCTGCATATGCGGCTATCTGTACAGTTTTATTTGTTAACAGATTGGAGCTATTTATTGATAAGCCTCTAATTACATATCCCAATGCAATATTAAATAGTGTTGGGCAATTTTACTTTACTTACCTCAAAAAGTACCTACCTTCTTTAACACGTACGCAGCTGAATTAGACGTGGATTTCATTTGGAAAATGAAAGAACCGCGTTTTACATTATTTGGCTTCCGTAATTGTTTTTTCAAAGAAACATTTTTGCGAATTTTTCGCGTCTGCACCTAAAAAAACACAAAAACACAAAAAACGTGTTTTCGCAAGTTTTCTGGTTGTACAGTTGCACAGTTAGTCACTCGGAACTATTATCAAGTTAATGTATCCTTTATAGATAGTCTTTATACCCTAACGTGTCACTGACAATATCAAGACAAATGGATTTATATCTACCAGAATGGGTATTTAAAAGTCTGTCGGCAATATAACGGTTAGCATTTTACCACTATCTTTTAAAAAGAAATTGAAATTTGTTTTAGTTAGTATTAACAACAAAGTTTAGTCTTATTTTTTGTTTTTCTAAGACAAAGATACGGTCGTATCTGTGGAAACATACTTTAAACAAACAGTAAAATACGTGATGCGAGGAATAAACCTTTTGTATTGAGTACGAATCAACAATATAGCAGTATCTCTGCCAACAATGGACTACAATAACAGAAACATATTGGAGCGTAAAATGGTTATATAAACCAAGCGTGTTAGTGGGATAGGTTAGAAAAGAACGAAAATAAGACAAAACAAGCAAAATAAAACGCTTACGCAACATCCAATAATTCACCAATAACGGAGTTAAACAGTTTACGCTCCAATGCTGCGCTAGCTACAGAAGAAAATTAAGTTTCCTCTTCACCCATCAGCCACTGCCTTATTGATCTCTGACGTCTTTGTAATTGAGGAGGCAGTCAGCCTGTCCCTTGTAACATTTTGTTTAACAGGAAAGCATCAACTTCGTTTTTAGTAGAATCGTAATCTAAAAACTTGGAGTTCACGTTAGAATGGGAAAGTAACGTTTCCTTTTTTAATAGAAGAGTTTTTTTGCGTATTTCAAACTTGTTAAAAACCTCTCCGGCTAACATGAAAGTAATTTATTTTAAACTTTTATATTGGAAAACCGTGTATTTCATACTTGAATCGTAAATACGCACTACTCATTTAGAGCATGCACAAAAAAAATAAAAAATTAACGTACTGGTAAGGTTCAGTTCTAATTTAAAAGAATTTCGGACTACCCTTTAACCTAAATAACATGATATGATTTTTTTTAATCACGTTCACAAATAGGCGACAAAATCGTTCTGTTTAGGCACTTTGGGAGGGTAAAAAATAATGCCACAATGTACGTGTGACAGAGCCAATCCAACAAGTCTAGTCTTCGTCGTAATTGTTTGCAATCATGGTTTTATCAGCTGCAAAGACGAAAACGACATTTCTGAACTAGCATTGTTAACAGCAAAGGTGTGGAATATCTGCAACCAAGAATGTAGCGGAGGATATACATATCCCTATCATAAGGTTGAGGCACGCGTAAAGCTTTGGTCAGGATTTCTCTCACCGCTTTATGATTTGCTATTCCATTGATATTTCCAGTGAGTTACTTCTGCTTTCAGTTCCACGAGGTTCAACTATTTTTTATCACTTAAAAAGTCTTTAAACCTAACCATAATACTGTTGGCGGTCCCAAATAAGAGGGGCAGTT
This sequence comes from Magicicada septendecula, assembly GCA_034769895.1. NCBI lineage: Eukaryota > Metazoa > Arthropoda > Insecta > Hemiptera > Cicadidae > Magicicada > Magicicada septendecula. The sequence continues at coordinate 584,869,597 of CM068369.1, forward strand.
GAAAAGTTCGCTGAGCGACATCTATAGCTTAGCGGTAGAAATAAAATTTTTCGGGTGTTGTAGGATTTACATTTCATGTAAACTCCCGTTAATTTCCAAATCCGTCTGCCAATTTATTCATTGTTTACAACCAAGTGCGCGAAATTTATGTGGCACCCTTTTTGCAAAAATGGACAAAATGAAGAATGCTTTGTTAAAGCGCAAATATAAATTCACAACGAAATAGTAAATGCGTTAGGAGATTCTGCACCTTCAAAAACAATGGCTTGTAAGCAGGCGCTCGAGTTTAACCGTGGCCATACCAGTATTAAAACTGACGCGCGCAGTGGACGCCCCAAAAGTGCAACACTCCAAATGTGGCACCCAGCTTGCACAAAGTATTTCCACAAGATATTGAGTCAAAATAGGATACAAACGATCATTTGAGATGGCTGTGATCTCAGAAACATCATCATCCCTCACAATCGCCAGTCTTCCAACACGGGTATTGCATTTTTTTAATGATATCTGGAGTTGTTGCACTTTTTGGCGTCAATCGCGGCGATCACCTTCAATGACCATACGACCACCTTTAAACTCGAGTGCCCACGTAAAAACCATTGTTTCTGAAAGCGCAGCATCGCCTAACACAATAGCCATTTAGTTGTTAATTTCAATTGTCGCTACACTTTTTTTTAACAAACAATTCAACCACAGCACAATGTTTGATTTGCCCATTTTTCAAAACACGCATGTCACGTAAATATCTAACAGCTGATGAACAGTAAATAAATTAGCAGAAAGATTTGTAATTTTACAGATGTTCATTGAAAATGTGAAATGTACAAGACACGAAAATTTTTAGTTCTACCGCTAAGCTATAGATGTCGCTCCGCGAACTTTTCAACTGACCGTCGTACATGTAAAGTACCGAGCTTTACTATCGCTTGTGGTAAAAGTTCTGGCAACTTCCAAACATCATCAAGCACATCAAGAAAAATCTTGATTTAAAATCATGAATGATATGGTCAAGCAATGGAACGTAGACAGAAATTCTTTAATAATCTTCTAGGCTTCTGATGTATAGTTTATATTTGACGCAGCAGTGGAATTGTTGATTAGTACTACTAATTTTCCAAACAATTAACAGTTTTAATGTCTAGGAATATGAAGATCAGCAACGACTTTGTGAGACAGTAACTACTGCTTACATTGACTTTATATTTTGATGCCTTCTTATTTCTCGTTCAGTGAGCGTTTGATTTAAGGAAATTTCGTCTGACGCGATCATTTGGGGGAGTGAAAATTTCTCCTCTGTCCCCTACATGGATTACTCGTTTGTAAGTTATTGTGATTTCAGAAAATTCACATTTCGACTGTATAATCGTAGCTTCAATCAGACCTAGCGATAATCTAGTAGGCCTATATATCGTTACGACGGTCTCACTGATCGTCGTATGGTGCAGTGGAAAACAAACTTACAGACACCAATTAAGTCACTAATCACCAGCTTTAATTAATCACCAGTAACAGTTTCTAATCAACAAGTTATTCAATAAGATTATACTTGTACAATAATGCAAGTTAATTTGTCCACATCAATAGCAATGTCAACTAATAGAGTCCCGCACAATAATCACCTTCAACTAATACATCACTTCAGATGCACTGAATAAATCGCGCGACATAAACTGACTGAAGTGACCGTCGCTGGATGCTTATAGTTATACTCCGCTGAGATGCCAGAATAATCTGTCACTTTTTAGATGACATGTTAAACAATTGCCTACTACAGGCGCTCTCGAATCCACTGGAAACAGTGTAAAATGTCTGGCCTTGAACACAGTGCGCCGACCGGTGTGGTCTGGAATAGCCTCGATTGTTGACGCATGATAAGTGTCACGTAATTGTCTTTCATCTCAAAGTAGCAGCAATATGTACGCACACACACATTACAGCGGAGCTCTGCTGGAATAGCCGAGAAACGCACTCCATTGTTTGAGAATGTTCCTAATTGCATAACAATACATATGGATGCAGTATAAGTGAATTCAGAATTTCATGTTAAGTTTTTAATTTTCCCGAGCTGTCGGCACAGTCAGTGTTGTGTACAATAGCGGCCGACGGAACTCACAGCGTGTTATTTTATTTTGTTCTTGTTACTGCCCAAATGTGCTCGCCGTACGTGGTTCGCTCCACTGTCAGACAACAGCCGCTACGTAAAACAATTTCCCACCTTCCGGTCTGCTAGGCATCTCACTGCTAACGCTAACCTGGTATTCATTTACGTTCATCCGTCCGCGAACCGTAGCTACCATGCAATAGCTGGCGGTCAACTGCTCATCGCAAGCAACTGCTGTTTGCAGCACGCGTCTGCCACGCGCCTACACTTCGACGTGCAACACCCGAGCTTCGCTGTCATGCGGTTAAAACAGGTTCCACCATTGGTTTGAAATTTTATTCACGCGTCTTTCAAAAGTGTTGTTTTTAAATGATGATGTTTTTTATCGGCGCTTCAGCCCCTTTATAATTCGGGCCTCCAACACCACTCGCCATCACTCGTCTTTTTTTCGGTGTTGGTCTTCGGCACTGCTCTTCTCCCAGCATGTGCACGTCTTCTTCAACGTCTACACATCTTTTCGGAGTTTCCCTCTGCACTTCTTTTCTCACCTAGATTCCCACTAAACACTTCATTCGCAACTCTATTGTCCATCATCTGCTGTACATAACCTGCCCTCCGAATTCTACTTTTTCTTTTCGTTGTTTGAGACCGACTAATATGGTCGGACTCGGGCTGTTTTGGAGGCAAACTCCTTCAGCCGTGTGGGTATGGGATTGTAGGGGACGTACGCGAGCTGACCGGGCCGTTGAGAAGGTGGAGGAGTGTATTGCTTGTGGGTTATATTGTGTGCGAGTGTAGTTTGTACACTTCTTTTCTCACCTAGATTCCCACTAAACACTTCATTCGCAACTCTATTTTCCATCATCTGCTGTACATAATCTGCCCTCCGAATTCTACTTTTACAGTATTTAGCTGCTCAAAAAAAAATAATTCTCTCCAGCTCTTAATTTGTGCGTATTCTCCGTTTTCTGACTCCACAGAAAATTTCGCAGGCACAACGTTTCTTTCCATAGCTAAAGCCAACTCTCTTTCCCAGCTGTCATGCATCACTTCCGTATATTACAGTGGGCGTTAGGATCTTAATTTTTAACTTTCTATTTACATTTCTTGACCTCAGTACACTGCCCAAAGCACAAAAGATATCTGTTTCCAGCAGATATCCGAACACGACTTTCATGCGAGATTTTGTTATTCCCTGCGAGATAAATATTGCCAAGTACTTGAAATTCTTGAATCTTTCATAAATCTCATCCGTGTTACTAGTTTTGTTTTAAGTGTTCTATAAATAGTCTCACACATGTGATCAAACTTCATTAATTTAGTAATCATTTAGTAAACACATCATCATAATCAGCATGTAGGCCTATATTAAAAGTAATCTTACACCCTGCATATTTAAAGCGCAATATCTACTTGATATTCCCTTGTTCAATTCTATTTTTGTTCTCACAGAATATTTGTGCTTAAAGGCAATAACTACTTTGTTTTGTTTTGCCGAAAATTCATAAATTATAATTTTTACAAATTTTTGTTGGTCTAAAAAATTTAATTTAATTATTAGTAAATAATTACTTCTGTAACGTCAGAAGAAATATATTAATTACTATATTTAATTTTTTGTTACATTTTATTTTTCTCTTCTGAGTTAAAAAAAAAAAAACACCACGCTTCATAATTGTCTGTAAGTAAAATATTTAAAGGAAAGTAGATATCACCCATTAAAACTAAACAAGAGGACAACCGTATCATAAATACTTTGCCACAAACCTTTGATGAGGCTCTCGCTCGCCCAAACGTCGCTCGCAAGCTACCACCTTATTAAATCGTAAATAACTTGACGTACTCTGGATTATAAAACTTTCTGTAATTTCCTTTACCCTGCAGCGGCACGACCTTTCAAATAAAAACTTCTCTCATTTTATGAAATCTAAATCTTTGCTGTAGTTTAATGTGACCATTATTTTACTTAGAGCTGAACTGAATATGCATAATGATGTGCTACAGGAAACCAATGTAAGATTGCTTAAAGGGAATCAGTATTACTATGCATATAGTCGTCTCACGAAGAGTAGCGTAAGAGAACAAAATTTACAAACATACCAAGTTTAAAATTTACAAAAGCCTTATGAGACCCGTAACTGTAAAACATGGTTATCACGATTAGAAACGCAGAATAACTGAAAATCTTCGAAAGGGAAATAGCGAAAAAAACTATTTCTATAACTGCAATACAGAATAAGAACAAATCATGAACGTCAGAATCTCATATGAGGGGTAAATATTCAGTCACGTTTGTTGAAAGTTAAAGAATAAGATGGTTGGGTTACTTGTATAGAACGGAGGCCGGTAGGAACGCCAAGACAGTAGTGGAGTGGAGACCGGATGGGAAAAGAGCTAGGGGAAGACTAAAGTAGAAATGGTTGGAGGATGTGAAGGATGATTTGGGAGGGATGGGTGTGAGAGGATGGAAAAAAATCACACAGGATCGAATTAGATGGAGTCGTCTGATGGATCAGGCTAAACCCCACAGAGCGCATGAGCCTAAATAAGAAGCAGAAGAATGTGGACATTGCTTTTACTATTGGGCAAGTGAACACGTGTATATTTCCTTATGCCACTTCCATGGTTTATCGTACCCGCGTGATCTAAATGTCCTTCTTATTATAAAAAAAGGGGAAATCGAATAAAATTTGGTAGTGGTAAAGGAAAATGATATTCCACTAATACTGCCTAATTAAAGTATTACATATTTTTAAAACGAAAGTAAAAATAAACATTTTTGTTTGTTAACGGTCCAAGTCACGTATTTTAATTTACGATGACATGAGTTTACATAATTTGACAATGAGTTTACATATGTGTGTTTTTATTTTAATTGGATTTTAATATATGACGACCTCTTTTCGAGCAAGTGTCTGAGGATGGGTTAGATAAAAAAAAAAAAAAAATTAATACTTCGTCGTCATCGTCCGTCGTCGCCGTCGTCACCGTTTGTTCCGGCCGGAAGCGCCAAGACAAGAGCTGGTCATTTCAACTCTTCTTCGGACACCCCACACCTTTCCGTCATCTCCGCTTATAATTCCATAGATGTTTGGGAAAGCGGCAAGTCATCCATTCGGTTAAGATGTTCCAACCACTTTAGCCGACATTACTCAGTCCCATCGAGTACACTTATAATATCCATCTTCTGCCGTACATCAACATTTCTTTCGCTATCTTGAAGAGTATTTCCTGCTACGTGCTTGGGAAATTTCATTTCGGCCGCTCGAATATGACTAGCTTGGGACTTAGTTAAATAAAATTCTCAGACCCACAGGGAAGTGTGGGTAGGGACGTCACCTTGTAGAACATCAGACGTGTTTCTTTACTTGTTGATTTTAACATGATAATGTTTTAGGCTGGGGGTCATTCCACAAAAATCGTCATCGAAAAATATAACGCTTCCACACTTTCGATCCCCCACAGTCTAGAAATTTGATTATGTAAACGCATCAAGACAGAAATAATCGCTGCTGACATTGAGTTTAGCAAACGTTTTAGTGAGAATAAATTTGGTTTTACATGCTCTGTTTGTGATCGCCTGTGGTTTGGAAATGATTTACGTAATCCACCAAACGTAATCCACATTATACGTTTCAAAAGCCTAAAAAACATTATCATGCTTCGATGTTTCGGTTTCGTCAAAATTCTTTGAATGCTTAGGTGCATAAATAGAGAGAGGGAGAGAGGGTGAGAGGGAGAGGGAGAGAGGAGAGAGAGAGAGAGAGAGAGAGAGAGAGAGAGAGAGAGAGAGAGAGAGAGAGAGAGAGAGAGAGAGAGAGAGAGAGAGAGAGAGAGAGAGAGAGAGAGAGATTCTGACAAAATGATTCCATACTTCACTTGTTAATTGTTACTTGAAACCTCAAAAATTTACCACTTTCGGTGACGTGGTAAAAATTAATAAGTTTTATTACAAGGAGTCAGTAGCTGTGCAGTTACAATAGGAGGAGCAGTTGTTGTCAGGAGCAGTTGTAGTTAGAAAAATATCTTGCAAGAAATACTCTCCCTATTCCACTTTTATAAATCTTTTGCAATCTGCTAGTTCTTTCAAAATGTTTTTTTAGATAAACAATAATGTAACTGAATTAAATATTTAATTATTTAGAACAGTAGGATTTCTTACAAATATTGTATGTTATTTAGACTGATTGATCTTGAATTATGTTGATGATGAAACATTTTCATTACCGTATTTACATGTTCTCTTAAGTTGTTTGAAATTGTAAATCATTTAGAACATTTGTTGTTAATCCCTTTAACAAAATTTTACGTTGCCCCCTAGTTCTGGAGCGCCAATTTAACATTATAATATGCCCGACGCGACGTTGTGTGCGTCAATTTAACATTCAATTTATGCTGTTTATTTTATTCAGCATAAATTAATTGACATTTTTTAATTTATGTGTATTTTCTCTTTTTAATTAATTAAGCCCCACTTTTGTTGTGGGTGCCAATTTAACATTAATTACTGTTGATTCTCTTTATCTCAGGGTTAAAGATAATAATAAATGCTCATTTCTACTGATAGCTCTTAAATTTATTCACATTAGTTTGCTATTACTTGTAAATATTAAAATAACACAAAATTCTACGTACTCATTAGTACTTGTAAATATATAAAATTAACACATTACCAAAATTTAATACTCATGGGTAATCGTAAATATCAAACAATAATACATTAATAAACTTGAATACTCATTAAATTGTACATATCAAATAATAAATTAATAAAATTGAATACTCATTAATAAATTGTAAATATCAAAATAATACATTAATAAAATTAGTTATCCAAACTCTCAATCTAATGGTTGCATATTAATGTTCATTCATCAATTGCGTTTAGTACTTAACTAAATTATAATGTTTAGCTTCATCTTATAAATTCTTAATATGAATAATCTCTTAAGTTATTACTATACTTTGTAAATACGGATTCATTTAGAACTTGGAAATAAACATTACTCCAAAACTGATAAACAATGATAATTTTACTTCTATACAAACTTTAGAATCGATTGCTTCAATTCCTTTACGATTACTTTATTGAATTTTAGTGTGTGTGGATTCTTTGAGATGACAGACAGTGGATCTAAATTAATTAAGACATGTTTTACTATACTTGGTATTCGAATATCCAATCACTCTGTGGTTGTGGTGGTGATTCCCTCATGTCGATCGTTCTAGAATCGTGCAGATAACTCCTCCAGATGATAGATGGCACTGGATGAATTCCACGATGTCACTCACAGACACATCACTCACCAACTCCACGCATTCGGATTATAATTTATGAATAAAAGTTAGCATTCTCTGTTGTACACCGATATCGTAAATTATTTCAAATCTGAATTAATATTACGCACCTTTGTTGCGGTATGTCTGGTTATTAAGTGTTCATGATGTAGTTTGTGTTGTTAATCGTTCTTAAAAGTTATTGTTGTAAAGTGTTCGTATACACTGAAATTACATTATTGTCTGGTTACTATTTGTTTCAGTTAATGTTCACTGGTAGGCTAATAGTGTGACTCTACTTCATAGTTCGTTTGCTTGTAATGACTGTATTAATTTTTGTTATAAGTTCGAAAACTACCTTTCACAGTGTGTATCGAATTATTCTAAGTTCGATAAAATGCTAATTTCTCCCGTCACGGACTTCACTCCGATCGCGTCCAAAATTTAGTTAGAGCTCCTCTCGCGTCCGAATTTTAGTTAGAACTCCTTGAGCGCCTTCCTGTCTCCTTCCTATATTTTCCTTACCAAATCTCCCACCAGACTTCTGATTCCAACGACGCCGTGTCCTTATTGATTTCATATTTTTTCCCTCCAAGTCCAAATACCACCTATCTTTTCAAAGGCGTTCTCTGATAGGGCTCCTGTTTCCCCACCAGATTCTTCCTTTGCTTCATATTTTGAGGTCGTTGTCATTTCCAGCCAACGCAGCAATAAATTGTATCTGTCGTTTTTTTCTAAAGTCTTCAGTGACAACTCTGAGTTTCTCTTCCATTTGCATTGTTTCTCAACTTCGTCGCTCTGCCGTTATTTTCTATTGTTGTTCAAGGGCCTCGCCTACCCTTCTTTGAAAGTTGGTTTTTTCTTTTAGTTGCCAGGCAACACCCCATCCTTGAGTTTGGGACGTACTCTCTGCGCTTTCGTTTCCAAGTAAGGTCAAAACCCTGTCATCGACCGCTGGAGTCCTTCAAATCAATCCACCCTTCGTCGCTTTCTCCTGACAGCTGGCGTACACATGTATACTTGACCATTGTTAAGCCTTTCTCCTTTAATGGCTCTGTACACATTGTATGTAGTTTTCTATGGAATCAATGTGTTTTCACAAAAAACTGGTGTTCTACGTACCGGGAGCAGTGAACTCTGCTTGTTCACAGGGTATGCGTTGCAGCTGCCTACGAAATTTATGACCTGTCCGTCACTAGAGCGTGTTTGCTCGTTCTCCTTTTGTCCCTTACAAAATATGTTTTCCACACATACACCCTTCGTTATTGCTTCCAGCGACATTCCTTACTGCTAATTATAAAATAAAACTTTTCGAAATTTTTGGTGTTATATCCCAAATAATCAACAGTGTTTTGATGTTTTAAATTCTAATTATTTAGATAACAAATTAGTTGTGATTAACGTCATAAATAAATTGTATACACACATTTATCGTCCAAAACTTTATTTTTTAGGTATATGTTATTATGTATAATAATTAAAAATTTAATAACATTACATATTGTAATAATTATTTAATACTATTGAACTATTGAATAATTATAATGTACAACTTTTATTAAATTGTGTGAGTGTGTGTGTATGTGTGTATTGTGATTGTGAACAATGTTTAAAGACAAACAGGAATAACACTGTTGCAAACCACTAAAACAATTGTCTATAGTGGTGTGCAACAATGTTATTTCTGTTTGTAATTATAAACACTAACACAACTTTAATTATTAAATGTTTAAAGTCGTTTTTTGCTTTTTGCATCCTAGCTTCAAAACTTGACGATCTTTCCAATCGCCTACTTTCAGACTTCTCTGTGTAATTGAATTCCTTATACCTTCAAACCATGTCTTGCGCGGCCTCTCTCTTTGTTTTCTTTTAGCAGGAATAGATTTTAGTAATTTTTTGTCAATGTCATTACCTATGAGACATACATAGCCGTATCACACACACACACACACACACACACACACACACACACACACACACACACACACACACACACACACACACACACACACACACACACACACACACACACACACACACACACACACATCTAGTTTGTAACTTCTTAGGAGAGTTACTACGTTGTACAAAACAAGTCTGATATCCGTTCTGTATTTCTCTCCTTTCTCTTTTTCGTTTTAGCCTATTCAAAACTTTTTTCCACAAGTTTAAATATACTTTTATTGTTGGATAAATTATACGTTCTTCCGTTCTCTTCAAACTTGAACCAGCTCTTCGTACATAATATCACGAGACTCTGTTTGCAAGTCACACACCTGCTGCTCTTGTTTCAAACTAGCCTCCTCGTCCCGTCGTTCTCTAACGTTTTGTCACTTTTTACTGCCCCATACATCATACTTTCGTCTCTTGTTTTACAAAAGTTACCGCTTCTTATTATAATCCCTTGGTAACTTTGCGTGGTAGTCATGTGTTTGCTCTGAACTTTATTTACCCGGCAAACTTACAGTCTCTCGTAAACGCAACGTACTGTAGACAAAACCGCGCCGCCCTCTCTTTGATTTATTACAACGCGAAATAAACCTGCAATGTCGTGTTTAGGTTTTCTGTAAATACCACTAATGGCTACAAGATTTGAGCGACTAGTAATGTCAGTGATAACAGATATATTGTTATATTAGACAGACGGTAGACTGTTAGATGATATCAATAAAATTGTTTTTAAATACCACAGAAACAGAGATAAATTTTATGACCACTTCAGAAGAGACAGGTTTACAATAAGTACCGCAGACCTAGGCTTGCCATAATATTTTATTGACCATCCGGGACACCATTTTAGGGGGGGGTGAGAAGGGAGGCTGGAATAAAAATAAAAATATTACAGCGTTTATTATATTGAAAATTTAATTTTGTAGGGTGTATGTAATGTATAAATATAATACTTAATACATCATAAAGTGTAAATAAGAGAAAATATTTTTTACAAACTTAAGTGTAGTACTTTAAATTGTGCTCAATCAAAAAGTTGCTCAATGTATTAAGAACTTTCAAGGAGTGTGTAACTTAAACTTGGTTTTTAAATCAGTTATATTTTTCACTCGAACGGACCTTTCTTAATATGTCCTTTTTGTTTTTTATTTTGTCAAAAAATTCATTACAACTAAGTCCAAAATTTACTTTACACAGCATCAACGCACGCACTGTTGACTCCTGCACAAACCTCTGTCGTCTGCCCAAGGGTTGTTCATCAATGAGAACACTCTGTCGCCCATTATTTTGTCTAGGAACCAAATGCACCGATCGAGACATTTCGGCAACCGGGCGGGACACCGGGACTGCACTCTGAAACCGAGAATATCCCGGTGAAACCGGGACGTATGGCAAGCCTACGCAGACCTGCTGTAGATTCGGATTGGATCCAGGAACTTAAAAGAACATACTTGAATTTGAATACAATGTTGCTTACGGATGAGTCAATTAATCATCCTAAACAATTAACGAGAGCTCCAGGGATCGATGTTTCTGCTACCACAAGTCTGTTCGAAGTACAACAAGAAACTTAATGTGCCGAAGAGACAACCAATGGTTATTGTAGGCACAACTCCTTGCGAACTAAAATTGTATTTGTCAATAAGTGTAGCCTATAGAGGATTGCCATGTTTCCGCTATGTTGGTTGTGACATGACGTATGACGCGGATCATAACGTCGATCATGAGATGGCCAAGTTTCAGTCAATATTCATCAAGCCTTATAGAGAAAAACAAAGAAAGAGGGTCGCCTAAACTTGTATAAGGTAATGGTTGTGTTGTAGTATGGTTCTGAAACTTGAACTCCGGTGAAGAAACATCTGAGTGGTATACAGCATCGAAGATGAGATTCTTGCGATCTTTTAAAGGTTGCATACGAAGAGGTAGGTTCTACTATGAAGTCATTCGCAAAGAGTTGAAAATTTTTAATATCCAAGATCGTATTGAAGAAAACAAGGAGAGATAGATTACACATGTGAATAGGATGCCAGATGGCAGGTTGCATAAAGAAGTTTGGCAATGCAAGTCTATTGGACAAAAAATGGTTTTAGATTATAATCTCTCTCTCTCTCTCTCTCTCTCTCTCTCTCTCTCTCTCTCTCTCTCTCTCTCTCTCTCTCTCTCTCTCTCTCTCTCTCTCTCTCTCTCTATTTATGCACCTAAGCATTCAAAGAATTTCGACGAAACCGAAACATCGAAGCATGATAATGTTTTTGGGCTTTTGAAACGTATAATGTGGATTACGTTTAGTGGATTACGTAAATCATTTCCAAACCACAAACCATCACAAACAGAGCATGTAAAACCAAATATATTCTCACTAAAACGTTTCCTAAACTCAATGTCAACAGCGATTATTTCTGTCTTGATGCGTTTACGTATCAAATTTCTAGACTGTGGGGAATCGAAAGTGTGGAAGCGTCACGTTTTTCGATGACGTTTTTGTGGAATGACCCCCAGCCTAAAAACATTATCATGTTAAAAAAGTACAAGAAACGTTGGTGAAGTACCGTTGGGATCGGAACAGGCGATTTTCCCTAGTGGATGAAGTGTAACACTGGACAGTTGTAGAGTTGCAGTAATATAGGCAAAATGCTGTGCTAGTTATATACGAGGCGCGTTTTTATGTAAAGTCCGGTTTGAAAGAGCGCTGATTGTGGGAAAAAAGTGACCGCACATAAGCCTTGTTGTAATGTGAAATAAAACTCAGATTTTTCGACGTCAGATGTGTGCTTGTTGCGGCGTATAAGCGAGTTACAAGACGTGTTACGTTAGATAATCCCGCCATCTGTGATGTCCGGACTGTGCAGCTGAAACTCGCAGGAAACGTTTTCGAGGTTTATTGGTTAAAAGTTATGATTGACTGTAAAGTTCAGCTGTAATATCTTTTATAAGAACGAACGAATATTTACGTCATCACCAGCGCTCGTTAACCAGTGATGACAGATAGGTAAGTGCAAGCAATAAACGTGAGAATTCATAAAATTCGGCGATTACTGGTTTTCGGATTGCTTATTTCATGACCTAAAGTTTAGCAGTGAGTAATTTACGCATTGTGTCTGAGAGACTTCATTATCAGATATTCTATGCCGAAATTTTAAACGATACACAGAAGCAGAAACTACGTATCGGACATTTTTGTACTGTTTCGAAAAAAAGAAGAGGTCGGGCTATTTGAACTAATTGTCAGTGGAGATAAAACTCAGATGTTAGTGGTTAAAAACGATGAACTGAAGAACGACGGTTGTTACTGACTAACTCAAGACGCAAGCAGCGGACTAATACGATAATGGAATTATTAATAATAAAAAAACTTTTAACAAGAATAAATTTGTAAATTACAAATGTATCGATAGTAATCTATCTTCATCAGATATTATATAATATATTATCTGATGATGATAAATTACTATCGAAACATTTGTAAATTACAAAATAAAAAATACATTTTTGTTAAAATTTTTTATTATTAATAATAATAATATAAAATAACAAGAAAAATTTGAGGATATATGCAAATAATGGAATTAAAGTCTGTTTAAACGAAATAAAAAACACAAGGAAGTCAATATTAATTGTGTGAAAAAATGAAGAAAGTTTGTTGAAAGAGCGAAGCGAGCTCTCAGTTTCAACTTGACCATTTGGCATTTGCCTATCTGTCTCTTTGGGGTGTCTCAGGATAACTTTTGAACGCATCAACCGATTTTTGGCAAAATTTGGCTTGCGGATCTATAGTTTTACCTTACACTGTATTGTTTTTGAGAGTAATTTGATTCTCACAAAAAATAGGAAGGCTGGAGGCGAAAATCTGAGTAGGCAATTTGTTTTTTAAATCGAGAAAGTCTATATGAGGTGTCAAATTAAAGTAGACGATAATACAAAAAGTGAATTTAACGTCCAATTTAAAAAAAATTTAAACTTTGGGAAGTCAAAAGCTAAAAGTGGGTGAAAGTTTAAAATAAATCACAACATTTCATTTTGCTTATCATACTGAAAAGGAATTTTAACCAAAATCTGAATGTTGAGTTTAGTTTTGGAAATTTCAAAATTTTCGGACGCTAGAGCTCAAAGTGGGTCATAAGTTTGATAAAATTGCAACTTTTATGTTGAATATCAAATTAAAGAGAATTTTAACCAAAATCTGAATATAGCGTACAAAATTTATTTATAGTGAAAAGTTCAAAATTTATTGATCCCAAAATCCATAAATGCGATCAAAAATGTGATGAAGTTGTAACAATCCAGCCAAGTGTCAGACTAAAGTGAATTCGATTGTTGGGCTTTTTAGCGTTTATTGTGTGACAAATAAAAATTAGGGTTGCTAAACAAAAAATAGTAATGTCATTTTGTAATTTTTCTGACAATATAATGATTATGTAATATCAGATTTATTCAATAATAACTTTGTACTTTTTTCAAAATAGTGAGCAAGTTAAGTAGTTTAATGAGGATACTAGTTTTACAGAACATAGGTTAAATCATTTTCACTACTTAATGTCCACTTTATATTTCGTAAAGCACCTTATTGGAAAAAATAGAACTCGTTTACTGTTCATGCACTTGAATGTTTTAGAGTAAATTTTATTTTAAAGATATCAGGCTTCAAGATTACGCAGTCCCCACAAGACAACATGTTAACTGTATAGCCTTTCACGATCTGTAGACAAGCCCTCCCTTTCGCTCTTGATGTAAACGAGAGGTCGGAAAAGGAATGGAACCGTCAACATTACTTTTCATATTTGAATTTTACTGGTTTCCTATTATTAGCAACTACCACGTTTGGGCCCACAACGTTTTTTTAATGATCTGCAGAATTTCTTTTGCTGGAATTAAATATTATTTTCTAACAATATCCCGATCTAGGTAAGGAAGGTCAACTAAAACAGAATTATGCGTAGTGTATGTGGTTAATGATTTTAAATATTTATTTTAATATAGATAGCGGTTTGATTATTTACAATATGTTTTATTTTTACTTTATTCATTCTTTTAACCATTCCCTACAGCTGAAAATAGTCGTAGGTGTATTCTCTGGTTAATCCGAAATTTCGTCAATTCGGACTAGATCCGGTACCGTCAAGTCCGGATTAGCGGAACTCGACCGTACAATTTTGCAGTCCAGATTTTATAGACCTGTTGTCCTACAACCAAGAAAATAGAAGAAGAATTTCTATCTTCTCTGTTACATCTGTAATCTGTTGATTTTTAGAAGGCTCTTATGAGATAATTAATACATTTTTTTGAATGTAATTATAATTTGTTATACTTTTAGAAAAAAATTAAACTATAAGGTTTAATAAAGGATACTCCATAAGGACATTTATAACAAGCATTTTGATTCTAAGAAAACGAGAACCACTTCCAAGTTTGTATTAGTATTATTTTAAACTGAAACGTTTGCTCACCGAGTCCATTATGTTATAAAGTACTTGCAAAAGAACATAAAGCTAATTTTACGTCACAAGAAGAAGAAACATATTACCGAGTCCATTACTGAAACGTTTGCTCACCGAGTCCATTATGTTATAAAGTACTTGCAAAAGAACATAAAGCTAATTTTACGTCACAAGAAGAAGAAACATATTACCGAGTCCATTACTGAAACGTTTGCTCACCGAGTCCATTATGTTATAAAGTACTGTACTTGCAAAAGAACATAAAGCTAATTTTACGTCACTAGAAGAAGAAACATATTACGCATAGTTGCTTGTCCGTTGATACACTATTCATGAGAACCTGTCGTAAAATTATTCTGTCCCACATTTAGTAAAAGTTTTGAAATTTTTATTGCTCCACAAGTTGTACAAATTTTCTTCCTGCATTAAAACTTGCAACATACAAATAGTAAATCCGTTGTCCTTCATTTAGTAACAGTTTTGAAGTTTTTATTGCTCCATAAGTTGTACAAACTTACTTCCTATTTTAAAACTTGGGACATACAAATAGTAATTACGTTGTAGTTACAGACTAAAAAATATATGTCTGACGATATCTATTATACAAAACTAGAATAATTGTAAATTTAGAATTTATACAGATGGCAAACTTGGCTCCTTCGCAGCTGACAGACCTGACATTGTCTGATGTGAAGTAAGGAGGTCTGTTTTAAGTACACATGTACCAAGTAGGCCTACGTACGCCACCCTTGACGAATCCGCCACATTTTGACTGAAACGTATCCAATTTATTGTCATCATCAAATTCCACGTTACGAGTGATGCCACAACCAAGATAGCGGAAATGTGACACCTGCTATATACTCTTATTATCCAGTACAGCCTTCGTTCGCAAGGGATATTTGACCGCAAAAGGCATAGATTTTGCCTTCTGCACAGAAATTTTCACATTGTAATTTGAACAGCCCTGTTTGTAACTGAAACATCGATCTTTGGAGCTTGCATTCATTGTTTTTAATTATTACGTGACCATCCGCAAACAGTATTCAATGTATTCAAGTATAATTAGACGTGAGTTAAACAGTAATTAAGTTTAGTTTAAAGTTTGTTATTTGGAATAGGCTACAAATACTCTTTAAAGAAATTTCCTTTAATAATATTTAATAGCTAAAATGCGCTTTAATACTTATATTTCTAAACTAATATTACTCTGTAATTATTAAAGCTTACGTTTCAAAAATTGAAAACTTCTATGGTGATTAGAAGTGAGTGCACTTTTTCTAGTATCATAAACACAGTGACAAGAACACACAACTTCCCCGTCCGGTTTTTCTTCTGTTATGCACTTTAACGACGCCTCAGTGTGTCAACGGAAACATGGAACATTAGTATGTTGCAATGTAGGGGAAATACAGTAATGACAAGGAAGCAGCAAACTAGCAAACTGTTGTGTAGTTTCCTCTAGTATATGACAGGAAAACCGCAGTTGACAGTGGCTTCTAAATATTTCAGAACTGTTTTCTTTTTTACCAAGAATGTTTATACTTATGTTTCCAAACGTCGTCTATCTTTTGACATTGCTTTGTTGTACGAGTATAATCTTGTTAAATAGTTTGTTGATTACAAACTGTTATTCGTGACTGATTAAAGCTGGTAATTAGTGACTTCATTGGTGTCTGTATTTTGTTTTCCACTGTACCATACGACGATCAGTGAGACCGACGTAACAACATATAGAATTCAGGTTCTAAAACAGCATTTAATAATTACCATGTAGATACTACGCTATTCTCATTTCATTGAAATATTTTGTTCTTCCTCTGTGACGTGAAAACATTGGTTTTCACAATAAACCAATGTAATAACTACGGTACGTTTTTCTTACTTGATACAATGTACTTTAGTAGTAAGCCTATAAGCTTTCTATTTACGATCAAAAAACAGTATTTTTTTGAACGCCTAAATTATGTTTTCTTTTAAGCTTGAAGAGTAATCATAAGTATCGCACCTTGGCAACAGTGGGGGAAAATATTGGTTAGTGCTTGACAGAAGCACATGAAGCGACTTCTCCAAACTGTGGTGAGTAGCATACAAGCTACATCTGCATGTATATCAAGTTGCAGTGACCACTTGTTATTTCTGCTCTTGAGCCTTTCGGAATTTCTTCCTTCGTAAGCATGGGTATTCTAGTCTTCCTCCTAGCCCTAACGTCGCCGTCCATCTTGTGTGACTACTGACGCCAGGCACCAAATTTCTGTACTTAGCCTCTCCGTTGTACTGCGCGTTGCTGTCCACCCATCACGAAAGAATTTTATTTGGTGTTCTGCCAAAGGAAGGTCTTCAAATGGTAAATCTCTCTAAGCTGTCCTATTGCATGTCAGTCTTCTCGTTTCTTCGTAACACCCTCCGATTTTAGTGCTATCTATTAACTTCATTGTTCTACGCCCTCTTCTTTCTTCTGCTTCTATGACATCCTCCATGGCAGTTGTAAGCAAACAGTCTCTTCTTAAAAAATTACCAATTACTTTTCCTATTTTCTATTACCTTCAGGATTTTCTCTCTTGATGACTTCATCAAGAAGATTTTCATCTTAAAACTTCATCATGCCTTATTTTATCAACCCACCTCACTTTTTCCATTGCTCGCCAAACCCACATTTCAAGTGCTTCTAATCTTTTCTCATCCTCTTTGCTCAGTGTCCATGCCTCTGCACCACATAAAGCAACGCTCCACACGTAACATTTGGCCAACCTTTTTCTTAAATTCGTATTAATTTTGCCACACAGCAGTCTTCAGGAAAGAATAGTGTCGCCAAATTATTAAATGCATTTTTAAAGCATTGTGTACTGCATCGATAGTTGGGCGCGCGCTTTTCCTTTTCCCTTTGGAATGCTGGTTGCACGCAGTCGCTGATGTTTATGAGTTCTCTTCTCATAGCGTTTATCGGGTTTTTTTCACTAGTACGTGACTCGAATTGCGTTTCGTGATTTTAATCTAATTATGCAGATCTCTGCGCATTTTTCTTGGAAAAGGAAAAAATAAAATATAAAACTTGTCTCATAAAGTGTCTGTGCAGTTTCTTCAAACGTGTTCGTCTGCTTCGATTATGTAACTAAAGACAACCAGGATAAACGATGGTTAAAATTATTGTATTAACGTATACCAACTATCAATGTTAATTGTTAAGTTTTGATGACTTTAAGTCTGAATCATTTAATGTGCCAATAATATGTGATATTAGGGAAAGAAAGTATTTTATTTGAAACTTCTTATTAAGGTAATCAAATATAGGATTATACAGGATAAAACAGCTGTCCCCCGAATGTATTCCACCCATTATTGCTTTCAATCCTGAGACGAATGTTCTTCCAATAAAGTTATGAGAAGTTTGTAGAACAGCTTATATGGATGTGTTTAGCATAAATGAGCAATTTTTCCCAAATATTTTTTATTTTTCCTAAAATGAATTCACACAATTTTGTGGATTAGGACGTAATTCATTCACTGAGTTGACAAGTTTCTTTAAATGTCCTCCACTGCATTAATAAAAGTGACATTAACTATACGTATAATTTTTTCATCTTAAGTTGGTAATTTATTTTATTCATTTCAAAGAGATTACATACAGGTTTACCAGAAACATTACTAAAGTTTAATAGAACAATTATAAAATTTTAATTAAAGCCTTTTAAAAGCAAAATTTAAGTAAAATAATGGTCAATCAAGGTTCTGTATGAAATAATATAAAACACTTTTGTTTTTTTTTTGTTACACATAAGTAAATATTATACTTTTTACAACGTGTTGGAGATTTACACAGTACTCTTCTACACAGTCTTCAGTAGTTTCGTCATCTCCTACAGGCCAAATAACGTATGGGTATATTCTCTTATCCACAGACGGTGAGGGAGCTCTATAGTTGGCAAAAGGAAGCATTATATGTGCTCATAACATGTAGTATTAGGGGAAAAGTATTTAATCTAAAAGTCTTTATCTGATTTCTTCCCAGCAACAATTACGAAGCCAAGCTAACCTTGTTTGTCATAAGTGTTTCTTCATTCAAGTTCCAAGACTTGCAGGATCTTCCCCTTTCCTTTTTACTTGTGGGGTCCATTAAAATAACCTTTTCGGCCATCGTAATTCCAGCATTCTCAGTAAAGGCCTAAATAAATTAACGTTTTCATTTCTATGTGATTCTTATTGTAACAGGAGAGTAGTCGTTTTTTTCGTTCTCTCGAACAGTTCTTCAAAGACAGCCCATCACATCTTCCAGCAGCATTCTCTTACTATCGTCCCTCAAGCCCACACTTCATTACCATAAGGTTGCTGCATCTACTCAGTGAATTATCCTTGTGTCACCAAATGGGATTCGGTGATTCCACAATTTTTTTGCCCTTTGAAAATTATATCTTATTTCACATCCACATTGCTTCACTTTTTTCATATCTTTATAACATATTTCCTACACCTTACTTGTTTACATTAATTCCTCCTAAATACTTAAACACAGCCCTACCTCTTTCACATAATAACCCTCATCCAGGAGTGGTAGCAGTACCCTCAGACCGTTCTGTCGAATTTATGCAGACCATGAACCAGATATTGACGCGGATTCAAAATCAAACCTTTGAATCAGGAAATATAATGTGACTGGAAAAATATTAAATGCATATAGTGCAGAAAGGCATTGATATGAAAGGCAGGTGATTTGAAAAAAATGGAAGTAAAATGAAATCAATGAGGATAGATTATTAGATAAAAACTGTATCCTTGCAACGTTGGGCGAAAGAAGGAATAAACATTTTATAGACGATATTATACCGGGTGGCCCATAAGTCAGTTGGCACTAGCAGTATGTAGATGCTCGATTGACTAGCGTAGTAGTTACTTGACTTGACTAGAGCAGTAGTTCCCATAATTCAGTTGAGATTTGAGGTTATGAGGTTAGGTTGATGTTGATGTGTATGCTGTTGTTAGCGCTTGTTTGTTGTTTGTTGTTCGTGTTGTTGCAAGACAATGAATAGAAAACTATCTACAGAGCAGCGTGTTTTTGTACTGCAGATGTGGTGGAAACAGGACCATAATTACAGTGATGTTGTTGAGTTATTTGCGGAACGTTTTCCAAACATTGCACCTCCATCTAGAGAAGGTATTCGTAAACTGAATAAGAGATTTGAACAGACTGGAACGGTAGCGGAACTTCCTCGATCAGGTAGGACAAAAACAGTTACAACAGAAGAGAATTTAAATATCGTTGCGCAATGTTTTTTGCAGTCACCAAAGAAATCAACACGAAAAGCGTCAAATGAGTATGGAATACCTCGAACAAGCCTGCAAAGGATGCAGAAAACGTTGAAGTTGAGACCATATAAGCCGACTTTACTCCAAGTCCTAAATAAAGATGTTCCTGATAGGCGTACAGAATTCTGCGAATGGTACGCAATACGACAAGAAGCCGATCCACAATTTTACAAAACCATTCTTTGGAGTGACGAGGCTACTTTTAAGCTGAATGGTACAGTGAATAGGCACAACTGTTTTTACTGGGATACTGCGAATCTACATGTGGTGATAAAGACAGAGTTAAACGCTCCGTGGGTTACTGTTTGGGCAGGGATCATTGCCTGTGGGATCATCGGACCCTACTTTTTTAATGGTACAGTGAATGCTGAAAGTTACTTACAAATGCTTCACGAAGTGTTGATGGAACTAGAAAACAGTCCACTTTTTGAACACCTGCAGCCAATTCGAGAAAAGTTGATATGGCAACAAGATGGGGCACACCCTCACTATGGACTGATTGTGAGAGACTTTTTGAATGCAACGTTCGATTAATGGATTGGCAGACGGGGTCGTGTTGAATGCCCTCTACGTTCTCCTGATCTTACCCCGATGGACTTCTCGGTCTGGGCTATACTAAAAAATGCAGTGTACTCCGTGAAGATTCGTGATGTGGAACAATTGAAGGAAGGCATTCAATCTGAATTTGAACACCTACAGTCCCTGAATATTTCGGATATAATTTATGCTTCAGTGCTTCGATGATGTCAAATTTGCATAGAAAAGGATGGAGGCCACTTTGAGCATTTCTTGTAGGTCATGAGAACTATGCTATTAACTATCTGTATGCGTTATCTGTATCTGTATCCCTGCTGCATCTCTACAATAAAAGTGCTATTTGCAATTTTGACAACTGACTTATGGGCCACTCTGTATATTATAGATATTATCAGGGTTTGGCATAAACGTAATGTTAATAACAGAGACAAACCGATTCGATTGGTATGGAAACATAAAGACAATGACAGAAGATAACGCCCCTTAAAATATGGAATCAGTTCCTTTACATAGGATCTGAAATTGAGAAAATAACAGAAGTGGATGCTGATCGAGAGTATTGCAGCTGTCGGGAACAACAGGATCAGTGACAGGTCAAACTGAACCACTGACACTAACTTCGTGCGGCTTGATCGAGTGACCAGTGACTATTGACAACCGTCCCCGCTACGGCTTGATAAAGTCAGTTAAATGTTGTAGACTTACTTCATTCAGTCGCTTAACTATATACTGAATGTCATGTCAACATCTGGGGCAACGAGGAGGCCGATAAACTGGCCAAGCAAGGCACAACCCTACCCCAGCCTACCCGCCCGCAGTCCCTACAATCTTCCAAAGCTCAAATAAACTCCGCCGTCAGCATATGGAATAAGCGAAGACTGTCTGAGACGGCCGCCGGTAAAAAATGGGAAAGCCTCGTCATCAAGGGTCCAATCAACCCCAGCCTCCCTCGTGCAGTGTGTCGCCAACTTCCGACTAAAAACCGGACACGACTATCTCGCTTCACATCTGCACCGCCTCCACGCGCTGCCAACCCCTGAGTGCCAGCTGTGCGGCCACGCGACGATGGACGCCGACCATCTGAGAGACTGCCCGGCCTTAGACCACACCCCGTCCAACGAGGACACCGAGATCGCCGAAGCCCGACGCTACTGGTCAGCGCGTCGCCTAATGGCTCAACAGCCAAGGGTGGGCGTTGGCTAGTAAGTAAGTACTATATACTGCAACAGTACAAATATATAGGGTACCGTGCATTGCACAATTAGTTAAGATACTTAATATAATTTAAATAAATAATCCATATTGTTAGTAATAATGATAATTCAGATTGGAGGCTGTAAAAGGGGACAACAAAATTGCATGCTTGAACAGGTGGGTCACGCCACACAGCTGCGTCTGTGTGTACACGTGTATCTTACGTTTGTGTGTGAGACCAGTTGATTCCTGTAAAGCGTCAGCCCTAAATAAACGCTAATAAATATATGAATTATTTAAATGGTGATAAGTGTATATGAAATATCACAAAACCAAATACGCCACAGTGTGTATAATATAAAGACACACGTGTGTATGAAAGATGGTGGGAAAATAATAAAAAGTGCAAATACAGTGAAAATAAACATAAATAAAACCCGTAATAATTAAGATAACGAGAAACGGGTTAAACACAGTTGTACACATAAAAATTACCGACCAGATGAATATTGGGTAATTTGCAAAAGACTTCGCATGTTGCGAAGACAAGTGGAAAAAGTGTATGAAGAATCGTGTTTGTAAGAGGACGCCACGACAAAATATGTTTAAAAATTATGGTTACGTTGACAAGGACGGCCGACAGAGTAACAAAAATGAGCAGCAGAAGTAAATTCTCTCGAATGCCACAAGTGCACAATGCTCATGAAACCAGTAGAGATAACAATTGTAGATCAGGTAAACCTCCTCTACTCGCTCTGCCTGCATTACAATATTTTGTTCACTTCACGTTTCGATCTATAGAATCTGCTATCGTCCTCAGAACATGTAATTGGCGGTTGAAATACCTAACAACAAACAATATTCACGGAAAGAATACACAATGGAAACTGGCATACCTGAAACACGTACTGAGAGCTAGTGCCGGATTTACCACTAGGGAGACTAGGCCGCGGGCTCAAAGGGGGGCCGCAAGCTGCAGATTTATTTTTAACAGATAAATTTTATAAAAGAAGGAGGCACTTTGATTTATTTAAGTACGATTTTTTTTAGATTAAATGATCAGTTTTTGTTAATAATAAAAATATAAGACAGTTCTTATTTAAATATTACGTTCTTATTTTTAAGACGTTGGCATACTTTTTAAAACTTTACGTAACGTTACGTTATTTAAAAACAATTTTCTATAGTTTTCTTTTTAAAAATTATAAAATTTCTCGCAACATTTTTTGTGTATGCTTTCCCCGACATTAATTCCATTAAGCTAC
The DNA here is from genome assembly GCA_034769895.1 of Magicicada septendecula. Lineage (NCBI taxonomy): Eukaryota > Metazoa > Arthropoda > Insecta > Hemiptera > Cicadidae > Magicicada > Magicicada septendecula. The sequence continues at coordinate 584,892,657 of CM068369.1, forward strand.
ATAGTCATTAAATATTAGTTTACCATTAGCTTGCTGTATCTTTAGTCAAAGAATAGAAAGAAATCTAGATCTATTTTTTTAATTTCATAAAAATTATAAGAAAAAATTAATGTGTTATACGTAGACAATAAAAAGAAAGTTTTTATGTTAGATTTGTGAATAAACTTAATTAAGTTACTCTACTTAAGAAATAAATTAATTTGCTCAATTTTTTTGCATGGTTCTTAATATTCTGAAAACGTTTGCTAAATGAAAGCACGCTTTTTATAGTAGGCTACTGGTTTTAAATTTGGTAGTATTAATCTGACATCAAATTACTTTTGCAGTACATATATTACTTCAAAGATACAGTTGGGGGGGGGGGGGGGCGCTCAGAAAACCTTGCCTAGAGCGTCAAAAATCTTAAATTCGGCACTGGTGAGAGGTAACCAATAAGAAATATTGAAAATAATGTTACAAGGAAAAACTGAAGGTCGAAGATGTGTTGGGAAAAAGCCAGCGTCCTGGATGTAAAACGTCCACAACTGGACGCGCATCTACAAGGTAGAAAAATTGTTTCGCGTTACAGAAAACAGACGAATACGCGAAACTGATAGCCAACGTCAGGAGGGATTTGATTAGCCACACACAAGAAGAAGATTGAAATGAGTAATATTCATAAGCTGATTTATGGTATTTTTATAAGGACGATCGTTGATATATCTCGGTATGTCAAGAACAACACGTATACTCTCTTTCTCTCTCCCTCACCTATGGCGCATAAGCCCAAATCGGGCCCTGGCCTCCACCAATTTCCGCCTCCAATCCACTCTATCCACTGCAACTCTCCTCCAGTTTCTTATCCCCATGTCTCTCGCGTCCTCTGCAACGCCATCTACAACACGTATACAGTATTCGAAAGTGTGGTTTTCTACCGCTAAATCCAAATTTCGCAAGACAGATTGAGATAAGAACAACATGAATATTACCACAATCGACAACAAATCTACAAGACGATTAAACGTAACAAACAGCTCAATTTCGGCAAACCACTCAAACCATAGGATATCTAAACCTCTTGTGTAGCACCACAATAGCAGCTAAACCAACCAATAGGAAAACCCCGGCGATTCTGTCGAACCCAAATCAATTAGAAGCGTCAATAAACCTATAACCAACCCTTTTCAGTTCTGTACTTAAACAGCTGTAATACTAAAATCAATTACTTTTCTTTTATATTATTATAATAATAATCAATATGTAATAACGTTTTTTAGAACAAGTGACCCGTTTCAAATATTTCGGCTCTGCAGTGAGCTATGAGTCTGAATATGATATAAGAGAGAAGATAAATAGCCTACATTTAGGAATATTTGTGGTACGATTCATAGAAATCTTAGGAATAAAACAAGACACAGCACAAGGTTCAAATTTTATAAGACAATTGCGATACCCACATTGAGTTATGCGAGTGAGGCATGGGTCATGACAAAAAAGAAAAGCGGCAAGATTCAGAGTGGTGAAATGCAGTTTCTTCGAAATACTTTAAATTATACATTGCAAGATTGAATAAGGAATGAAGATATCAGAGCAAAACTCGAAGTGAAGGGCGTAAATGAAATTATTTAAATTTACAGTTAAGACAGTGGTAGAATCATCTGCAAAGGATGACAAAGAATTGATTCCCGAAAAGGACACTGAACTATAAAGTCATTGGTAGAAGAGACATGGGTCGTCCGAGGATGAGATGGGTGCCGAAATAGGTTTATATAACCTAATCCTTGAAGAGGGGAAGAAGAAGGATATATAATAATGTACGGTCTGACGATGCCATACTTATAGCTGATACTGAAGATGATGTGCAAAAGTAACGCGTGTTCACAACAGAATATGGTGGTCTTCCCCTACAGCTAAGATTAAAGCAATGACTGTTGCTGTAACGCCAGTGAGGTGCAAGTTAGTAAGTAGACAACGAAATTGTGGAGCAGATAATGGAAGTCTCAACTATTGGGGTGTAACGGTATAATGCTATGGTTCAGTAGGCAAACCAAGAAGCTGCCAGATTAAAAAAGCAAATAGAATACCAGAGTGTATGACAATGTTATAATCTGGAGGACGTTATTTGTAAGTTAGGAAATGAAAGCAAGAATATATAAAAGTACAGCGAGACGTATCCTGACGTAGAAGCAAGTCTACAAACCGCGACAACCAGAAGACAAACACGTGTTGCTGAGGTGAAGACGTTGAAAAGAATGATAGACAGATTACGGCGAGACAGAATAAGAAATAATTGAGAAATCTGCCGTGTGACAGACATAATTTACTAGATACAGGAAAGGCGACTAGTCTGGAATGACGATGTCGACAGTACGGATGATGGCAGGTTAGTCAAGAGGGCCGGGATAATCATCTAAAAGGCAAAAGACGAATTGGACGAATGTGATGGGGCGATTGTATATAGGGAGAATAATGTAGTTGGTTATAAACAGGAGAATCTCATAAATTAAGAGAACAAGTAGAAGAAAAGAAAGAAGAAGAAGAAGAAGAAGAAGAAGAAGAAGAAGAAGAAGAAGAAGAAGAAGAAGAAGAAGAAGAAGAAGAAGAAGAAGAAGAAGAAGAAGAAGAAGAAGAAGAAGAAGAAGAGTATAATTTATTGTTACATTTTTAGTGTTGCTTTGGTGCGCATCTAAAGATAAATACAGAAGTTTGTAGTACAAACTAATTAATCGTTGTCTATCTGAAAGTTTGTTTACGTATGTTCAAACACAAAGGTATACGTTTCTTAAGGGATTAAAATATAAATGTTTACTTTGTATAATATGAAACTTTCCAATTAAAACTAAAGATGGAATATTAAAACTAAGCAAAGGATTAAATTAATTACGGAGTCTGCAGAAATATGTTTAATTAAGATGAAGATGAAATCGTTCTTAAATTATAGGCCTACACAAGTTAGCGAAAATTGAATACTTGTGTCACTAACTGATGTTTTAATACATATGTAAAAGTGTGTGTGTATGTGGGCGCGCGTGGCTGTGCGTGTATGGGTTTTGTTTTTCCTTTCAAACTACCCTCTTACAAGTTTCATACTCAATCTGACGTGTGACAGTGTCCATAGTACAAAGATTATATATTCAGACGTGCCTTCGGCAGGTTAATTCTTAGATATTTTAATCGTGATTATTATTTTTATAAGCGAGCGTTCCAACACCGTTTATCTTTGTAACCGAGGGATGAATGAGTAACGAATATTGGATGATTAGTTAATTTCATAACAAAATAGGAATCATCAAGTCATTTAGATTATAAAATGAATTTAATAATTTTTCATTTTAATTTATATTTCTAAATGAAAGCAATTTCAATATGTTACAGTACTTACAATATGTTACTGCTGACATCGATATTTCAATAGTATGGAGCCGCGTCCTTACCTGTAAAGAAAAGAAACTAGTTGTTAGAATGTGATTTATATCAATGTCTAGTGTACATTTATTAATGAAGTCAGCTGCGGAAGTAAATATGCCTACGAATAATGGAAACTACGGTAGTAAATAAAAATCAGAAATACGAGGGCTATTTTTACTTTTTTTTAACCTCCGATACACCAATAAACAGATACATGAATGGCATCAATAATTTTATTATATACAAAAGTTTCATATATATCTAAACTACTTTTCTACATAGTCACCACCATTGTTGAGGCGCTTATCATAGCGAGGCACCAACTTTTCTATGCCCATGTTGTAGAATGTTCGCTCCTGAGTAGTCACCCAATCTGCCACACTGGACTTTAACTCATCATTGGAGTCAAACAGCTGCCCACCTAACCACTTTTTCAAGTCAATGAACAAATGGTAGTCACTTGGTGCCAAGTCTGTGCTATAAGGTGGGTGATCAAGGACTTCCCAACCAAATTCATGAAACAGGTTTTGTGTGGACGTCTGTGAGTTGTTTTGGAGCTCACCGAGCACAGAGTTTCCTATAACCAAGTTTCTGAGTAAGGATATCATAAAGAGCAGACCTAGAAATTTCAGGAAAATCAGCAGAAAGTTCAGTAATTGTGAAACGTCGACGCTCTTGAACCATCCTGTCTACCCTTTCAACATCATCAGTAGCCACGGACTTTCTTCCTTGCCCTCCTTCATCATGAACATCAATTCGCCCTTCTTTAAGTTTTCGACACCATTCCCGAACTGAACCAGCACTCATCACATTTTATCCATACACATTACACAACCTTCGATGAATTTCTGCAGCATATGACCTTCAGCTTGAAGAAATCTAATAACAGACCGAATCTCACACTTGGAGGCAATTTCAATTGTAGTTGCCATAATAAAACTCTCGTCATCACAGTAATAGCCAAAATAATTATAAAACCAGTGGTTATAGGTTAGAACAAAGCCTCAAAAACATTAATCAACAATCAGTTGTTGCTATGACAACAGAACCAGGCTTCCCAACTCACCGGATGTTGAAAAAAAATTGCCCTCGCATAAGCGACGGCATCGAATACAAATGAAAACAACGTTGTATAGAAAAACAAGCTACGGTATGAAATACGAATAAGCTAATGTACTGAATAAAAATGGAAAAGCCTAAACATCGAATTGAACGGCCAACGATTTAGAGTTACAAAGATAAAAAGATAACAACGAATGCAAACAAATAACGGATAGAATACCAAAGAACGCAACTAAAATTAGATACGGAACAACTAATTATTCAAGTAAGCCACGAAACTGCTTTAGACTACTAATGACGTAATTAGATCTCTGGTTTATTTAAGTGGGTGCGTGGTTACGTGTTTGGGGGATTACAATAGATCACGTGGTACAAGACATACACACAGGGCCGGATTAAGGTTTCGTGGCGCCCTAGGCTAATTATATTTTAACGCCCCCCTCACCAACCATAGGATATTCTTATGTTTATGTCCAAGGGGCTGAATGAAGCTTTAAACATCCTGCAATATATTTCTTAGTTAGGAATATTTCAAATATCTTACTGTTTTTGGAAATAGTCTCAAGAATTTAAAACTGACGGTATTTTTCAGAGATTGTTTTAGAGTTACACCTTCAACCATTTGTAGTTTGCATGTCTTTTATAAGGAAGAAATTAACTAAGTAGTTACAGAATTATAACAGTTTTATTAAGGGTACATTTAAAATCATTTACACAAAGAAGACAATCAGTTAAATATCTTGTGAATTTGTTAAGAATTATGTAAAATTCAAGCTTTACCATAATTTCTCGCAGACAGGCGCCTGTGTTCAAAATGAACTCACAATTTTTATCCTTGTAATTTATTACCAAATTTACATTTAGCTGTAAAATTTTATTAATTTTTAGCTAAAATTTTGCGCCCTCAAAGTGCCGCGCCCTAGGCTACAGCCTAGTCAGCCTAATGGTTAATCCGCCCCTGCATACACATATGCATACCTCGCCCCACGGATCCATAGGGACGGCACAGCTCCGGCTCTGTAATAACTTTTCTTTCGGTATTCTGCTCCTTCATAACCAAAACGAGAAGGCTTACAAATATAGGCCTATATTTTTCTTTAAATGTTTATGAGAACTGTTATTTAAAGTACACTTCCATTTAAAGATTAATATGCGACAAGTTTTAAAGGATAGCCGTATGCTTCGCTGCACACTGAGGACGTCTGCTCACATTCTTAATATCTTGAAAATTTTCTCGAACACTTTTTTCGGGATTTGATCTGAAAATTTTTATTCGACTACCACGAAACGTAAAACACAAAAACACCAATATGTACGCTTGCGAACTTATGGTATTTTTCTTTCTAAGCCACTTTTCGAACCTCTAAGCTCGTCTCCGTGGGGTGTTTCGGGAATTTTCGATTTGTATAGGGGTCATGGGGGCATCGGCTTTTTTGATACCGACTTTCCAAGCTTCTACCATGCCTGGAAGTTGCTCATAAATTTTTTTTTTTTCGAAGTTTGAGACCAACTAATATGGTCGGACTCGGTCTGTTTTGGAGACTAGCTCCCTTCAGTCATGTGGGTAGGGGATTTTAGGGGAGACGTACGCCAGCTGACCGGGCCGTTGAGAAGGTGGAGGCACAAAGTTGGGAGAGTATTGTTTGTTAGTTATATTGTATGCGAGTGTAGTGGGTAGCCATACGCGAGCGGGAGAGGTAGATGGATGTGGCCGTTATGGTTGTTTTGTGGCATCTTTATTCATTCATTTTGGTTTGTTTATTTCTTCTTCGACATTCTTTTTTTGGGGGGCGGCCAAGACAGGGACGTGTGACGCTGGTCGCCAAAGTTGGTAGGTGGCGACAGGGTGCCGTCAAGGGAGGCGGAAGGAACAGATTTGAGGATTATAAGCGGGTACGTAAGTGTGGGGAACTAGAGTGTGTGTTTTCTGTGGTGAAGTGAAGAGAGGGCTTAGAGTTTTAGAGTGTGGGGAAGTTTGATAGTGTGTTGATTATTTAGGCTGCTTTAGTGTGTCAGGTCACTACCGCCGGGGAGAGATGAGTCATTGGCGGGGAAAGAGTATGCATTGCTTAAGTATGTCTGTGTCTTTGACGCCGGCGGGGTTAGAGGTGAGGGGGAGGACCATTGGCTATCGTAAGGAGGCGATTTAGTAAGTAGGAAGGTCGGCTTGTGTTGCCTATTAATTGAAGGGACTATTGATTGTATGGAGTTGCGGCGGGAGGCTGTTCGGGAATACTTCCAGTTAAGCTTAACGAGGAAGGAATCTAGGTCAGGGAAGCGGGTGTTAAGCGCATACAGGGCGGCTTGGAGGTCTTCGTAAGGCGTGGTCGGCGGTATATGAGCTTAGGGCCCGTCGTTCTGTGACACGGTGGAGATCTAGGTAGACAGGGGAGGCGGTAAGGAGAACTGGGCGGGCATACGTGATGATGGGTCGGATACAGGTAGTATAGATGCGGCCTAGTAAGTCGCTGGAGCAGTGGTTTAGTCGACTGAGGGTTCTGAGTGAGCGGAGGCGGGTACGGGCGATGGTAGTTGTTCGTTTGATGTGTGGTCGCCAGGTAAGTTTGGAGTCAAGCGTGACGCCAAGATATTGGCAATCACGCTTCGGGCGTACTGATGATGGGCCTACGCGGACTGGTGTGTTATAGAAATGCGTCATGTTGCATCCAGTGGAGTTGAAAACACAGAGTTGGGTTTTGTCCGCGTTCACATTTATTCGCCAAGTATTACAGTAGGCGAAGAAAGGTTCGAGGAATTGTAGTTTGATTGGGACTTGCCAGTGTGCGCCTGCTGAAAATTTATAAATGTGCTGAATGTGCTCATAAATTTATATTTGTTTTTATTTTTATACCTTCATGTGTAGTGTACATACCTCCATCGGTACACTTCCATTTATTAATTTAGATGAAGACGTTCGGTGATACATTATTTAAAATATTGTCATAACGGCCGACAGATATATTGACACATCAGGTGAAATCGCTATTTAGAACTTTACTGGTAGTTTAAATAAAGACTACAACAAACTGTCTTATCACACACACACACACACACACACACACACACACACACACACACACACACACACACACACACACACACACACACACACACACACACACACACACACACACACACACACACTGACATAACGAACAATAAAAGTCGCCTAATCAGCAGTGTTACACTAAATAATACGTCACCAATTACAGACTTCTGCACTCAGTAGTTCACAATTATCGCAAAACAAGAAAGCTTGAGTACTTTTAATATCATTTATTCGTTGAATCAATTATTTGTTATACTCAGGCAATCAAAATTGAAGCTTGTCAAAAGGTATTCAAATATATACATTTGCCTTTATAAGGAAAAGTTAATATTTTATACAAACAACATCAGTTAATATTGTTTTCTTAATACTTGAAAGTAACAGATTAATCTCTGAATTCTACCAAATCAATCCTAAGCAAACTTGTACAATATAAAAAGACAAAGTTTTCAAATTATATTTACGCATCGTAGAGTTTCCTGGTTCCACTCTATCAAGGCATGCTATATATATACTCCGACAAGGAGTGCTATAAAAAGTATCTCTGATCTCATTGCCTTGGGTTGTTTTATACCCCATGTAACATTTTGATGCTACGAAAAAACGGGGCCAAAGTTTCAGCCAATTAGCTTGCACGTGTCTCTGCCCACGCGTAAGTCAACTAGCGGTCAAAGATGACACCATCTGTGTACCCCTCTGCGGTTCACGGACAGCAATTAGACAATTTTGTTTTCTCAGCGGCTATCTACGACTGAGGATGTAGGCCCATATCTCATTTGTTCTGGCCAGGTTCAGTTTCCTACATCAGTTGTGCTACTAGATAAAATAATATTTAAAAAAGTAATTAGCCTATTATACGAGATATGTTGAGGAAAAACTTCCTACAACAGAATGAACTAATACATACAGAAATTTATGCCAGAATATATGAAATGTCTCTTATCAACCGTCTACTGACTGTACGAAGAAGAAGAAGAAGAAGAAGAAGAAGAAGAAGAAGAAGAAGAAGAAGAAGAAGAAGAAGAAGAAGAAGAAGAAGAAGAAGAAGAAGAAGAAGAAGAAGAAGAAGAAGAAGAAGAAGAAGAAGACAAGGACCTTATACTTTCTAAGCTGTATGTTAAGTTATGTTAAGCTGTTCTAAGTTATGTTAAGTTAAAACTACCCTAGACAGAACTAGTTAAAAATACTACTAACCCTTGACAAGATTCAATATCGATTCCAAAAACTTATCACCCCGGCTGCGGTAAGTATGGGATACAAATTTATTAATAGACGTCTAGTCTGCTATTATCTAATAAAGCAGTCAGAAACACGCGGAGGGATACAAGTCCCAATTCAACTATCGGAACTAACTTCGTATAATTCCATTAGTCTGCCGGTAGATTGCGTAGCCACTTAGGCCTACTGTCTATCTTCATAACAAGTGTCTGTATCGGATGCCAGTTACACGCTGTTCAATGTAGTAAACGTGCTTTGTCAACTTTGTTTTCTCCTAAACATTTAAATTTTTTTATACCAATTGAAGAAGTAACAAATTCAGCGTAGGTCGATGCTTCTAACCTCTTGTTTTGTTTGGAGATAATTCTCAGAAAAAAGTAGAGCTCTGTAGGGTAAAAGTATGAACACATATGCTAATAAGGTTTACAAGAATCGGTCGGCGCGTTCAAGAGTTATCGTGAGACATCCATCAAACAGGTGAACGGACAGACATACTGACAGTTTGACAAATGCTAAACTGTTGAGTTAAACTGAAAACTCGCTTTAATCAGTGGGCGTGAACTCGTTTTTCTACAGGGGGTGTAGAGAAGGATGTCTGGCTACTTACAGTTTGTCTTGATGATGATCTCATGTGCTTTTGAAGTAAATTTTGTTACTGTAACCAAGAGAACATATATACACTGCAGCTTCCATTTTATGATGATGATGATCATCATCATATTCAAGGATTAAACCAAGGATGGTTTGTTCCGGTCTCAAATAGGCAAAGATTAGAGCTGGTCACACCAGCGCTTCCTCGGACGGCTCACACCTCTCTCTTTCCCTCGGCTTATAGTTCCAGAGTTGTTTGGGGATGGGGCAGTCATCCATTCGGCAAAGACATTCCCACCAATTCAGCCGATACTGGGCGATCCTGTCAAGTATACTCATAATATTCAGTTCCTGCCGTATATCTGCGTTTCTTCTATGATCATGGCCGTATGCCTTGTCACGCGCCTGAGAAATCTCATTTCAACCGCTTGAATGCAATGACCTGTCCTTTCGTTAAAGTCCAATTCTCATACCGATAAAGAAATGTGGGAAGAGCCATCACCTTGTAGAATTTTAGGCGTGTCCCTTTACTTGCTGACTTAAGGGTTCGCCTAATGGTCCCGCACATAAGGTTGAACTTACGCAACTTATCCACAACGTCGTTGCTTGCATTATAAGACACACTGTAGTCAAGGTATTCAGAATTGCTAACTTGTTCTATTTTACATTTTATAACTTATACAAATCTTCGTTTCCGTTTCAGATACTATTTCGCAGAATAACTGTTTGCTACTGGCAATATCATGGTGCAACACTCCCTTCACCGCTGTTATCACAATCAGTGTGATCATGTCTTGACTTTAAAGTGCTCGTTCTTGCTTCACTGCGTTATTTTTTACGAAGACTAGTCAAAAATTGAACCCCGATAGGCTACTATACACAACCTGGTTCTAGTAGCAACGCGACGCATGCGCAGTAAGAGACCGCGGTGTTAACGTTCACACCGCCAATGCGTGGTTCTTTTCGTTTGCTTACGTTCGAGTAGTTATCGACGAAACATGGATTGATTGCCTGCCATTATTTTCTTCTCTTACCGGTTGTGAGATGAGGGCTATTGTCTGATAAAACATTCCATCGCTTGTCGCGTACATTCGTGACCTCACCCCGAACTGCTCATTGGTGTCGGACGGGGAAACTGTAGGAACTCCTCATTGCTGTAGGCGGGAGCAAGATCGTGCTGCCGGTTTTTGGTCTTTGCGAGACGGCGGTCGGACCGACTCATCGAATACAATAAAAGGTAATTTAAGATATCAGCGCGTACTTTACTAGACCATCGTTCCTGTTCGTAGGAGACTCGCAGCCATATAATACATTTTTTGAATACAACAAATTATGCACTTTTTAAGTCGTTAAAATTTTGTAAAAGAAAAATTCGTTGCTCCGTTTCAGAAATTATTCCACTGAATAATTGTGTCTGTCTTACGTTATGACGGGAGCGACAGGTATCTGCTCCCGTGCCAGCCTGGATTAGTGGCAGGGAGCCTCGGAGTCTGATAGAGCTGAAAGGATGCGCGTTTGAGAACTCCCTATCGCGGTTTCCTAGTTCCGAGCTTCCGGAAGGAGTTTCTGCCTAGTGGTCTGGTACAGTATGGAAGAATTCAATTTAAAATGTAGTGGTCGTTACAACGGCATGCTCTAGTACCCCATTTGTCGAGGCCGTTTCCGACAATCACCTGGTCGTTGACGGTACCTGCCAAGGCCGGCTACGAGGGGGTTTGTCTGGCTCCTTGCCGTTCGAACGTAAAATTCACATGTAAGTCGTCGCACGGTGTCATTCAAGGAGCGGACACCGAGTCTACTTCTCAAAAGACGGAAGAAGGTATCGATAGGGGGTTTCGGCCGCTACCCGAAGACTCCTATCGAGAACGGGTTGCAACTTTCTTTTATGAACAGCGGCAAGGTAACCCCAGACGCAGATGGCATAGTTGATGATCGGCTACAGATACAGGTTGACGATCAACTTGTCTAGCTTGCGGGTCATAGCCTTGTTGACAAGCATCGGAAACAGAGACGACAGACGAGCGGACGCTCTTTTCTCCTTCGTCTGAGCGTGGGCACGCCAGCTGAGCTGACGGTCAAATCAAATTTAAATAATTTACCTTATATTTTTTAATCCGCAAAACGATCTCTGTTATTATGTACTACAACATGTTTCGGGGATAAATCCCCATCCTCAGGTAAAATGTTTATTCACCCTAATGCATAGGGGTCGTCGAAAATATCAACACACACAAGCACATGACATACAACAAGTTATGAACAAGTCAACGGACGAACGGAAAACACATAAGCGCGCGATATGTGACCCAGTGCACTGGTCGACCGCCGATCGTCAACTAGCCCCCACGCGTGTTTCACTTCTTATCTTCAATGCGGTATTATAGAGCGTGTTAGACTTAAATATCAGCTGGTCGTTAAGTAATTGTTCTTTATGTATTTTTGAGGCCTTGTAAATTTCAAATTCTTCTCGGGCATTCAAAAGATGACCTTTATTACAGATGTGTATAGGTTCCATGTTTTCTTTAAACCCGGTATAATTATGGTTTTTATTTATGAGGTGAAGTGCATAATTTGATGTGGTTGTGTTAGGTTTCTTCTTAGGTAGATGTTCTCTAAATCTATCGATGAATCTTCTGCCCGTCTGTCCAATGTAAAAACTATCACATTCACTACATCTAATTTTGTACACATCCGAACAATCTTCTGTTAATGTTGGAACTCGTGGTTTAAGTATATTTTTTAATTTATTAGTGGTCCTGAATGAAACACTGATATTTAACTTTTTAACTGACGGTTATAATATGAATATAATATAAATATTATATTTAAATATAATATTTATATTTATATTTTATTATTATATTTATATGAATATAAATAATATGAATGACGGTCAAAGTGGACACCGAGGTACTTAACTTCTCTCGACCAGGGCCAATACGTTCAGCCGTGTCTCACGCGTCCTTGCGATTCCTTCTGGTGCTCGGAGAATAGCACCGCGGAGCTCTTGGTATCGTTTACGGCAACTTTCCAGTTGTTCGTCCAGGTCGTATAGGCTACACATCGAGTGCGCGCTGGAGTCATATGATTCCTCTGTAAGCGTTCCGATCGGCGGTATAAACCGCTGTGTCGTCACAAACAGGGCGATCTGGACTTCAGGCTCTCTTGATACGTCGTTGACGTGGACGGTGAATAGAAGAGGCCCTAGAACGCTACCTTGAGATACCCTGGCCGTAATACGTCTCTCGGAAGAGACGTGGTCATCTATTCTCACGCAGAAGGTTCTCTCCGCTGGAAAGCTAGAGATCAAATAAAGAAAGCAATCTAAGAGCTGGATTTCCCAGAGTTTGAACAAGAGCCCGTCGTGCCAGACACTATCAAAGGTCTTCCCCACATCTAGGAAACAGTCGACAGTCTGCTCTTTCCGTGATGTATTCTACCAGCCTCATCAGCTAATGATTGGTGGAATGCCCAACACGGAAACCGAACTGCTCGGGGACCAGCACATCACAATTTCCATGATGGTCTAGGACTCACTGTTGTACAAGACGCTTGAGGACCTTTGACTTGGCTGACAGTAGACTATTGGTCTGGAGGTTTTCGGGTCGGGAACTGTCATTTCTCTGCTTCGAGATCACTATGACCGTCGCCTTGCGCCATTTCTTGGGAACGTAGGCCAGTCTGAGACACGCTGAACAGCGGAACTAAGAAAAGTCTGGCTCCGGCAGACGAATTAGAGCGGTGTTCGAAACGCCGTCCGGACCAGGAGCTTTTCTCGGTCCGAGTTCAACGAGCCGATCTGAGACGTCTTCGCTAGTAATATGTTCGGGCTCCGCAGTGATCGGAAGAATTAAATTTGTAATTAATGACTTAATCTGGTGTCAGTTATTCTGTTTCCACTACAAAACACAACGATCCGTAGGACAGTCGTAAAAATATTTTTTTTTTTACTTGAGGGCGATGTGCTAAAAAGGGTAATAATGAGCGTCCTTGACGCTTTGCCTGGTAATTTTCGATTGCTCGACCTGACAGAAGTGACAAGTCTCACAATCAAGACTAAAAACGAGGTGATGTAAGCCTTTTTCTTAATGTTACGAGTACTACTATAATATTGCATCCAATATCTTTTCATGCCCGCAAAGGTTAAACAACAGAAAACGGTTTTATTGATGTTTGATAAATAAACAATAAACAGGGTTCGTCCTGTAATAAATAATTTGTATGTTTCCTTATGGGGGGGGGGCGGTAGTAATCCCTATTTTGCTGGTTTTCTGTGCTTAATACTGAATAATTAATTCCAATAAAGTAATACAGGTAATGTTAATAAATTTTGCATAGTGCTGTATTCCAATACTGATTTTTACATTGTTGAACGAGTGAAGAGAGTTTTCAGTGTTAACTCGACCGTTTAGCATTTGTCTCTCTGCCTACTTTCCTGTCTATCCCTCTATCTATTTAGGATATGTCTCACGATAACTTTTGAACGTGTCAGCAGATTTTCGTAAAACTATTGGTTTTTATATTTATCCCTCCAAAAAATAGGTGCGGCAGGCAAACATGCGAGGAGTCAACATTATGAAAACAATCATAAAAGCCCATGTGGGACATAAAATTAAAGAGAATTTTTTTATTTAACGTCTGAGCGTAGTGTTAGGTTTTGTAAATTCAAAAATTATTTGGTACGCAGACCCCAAAAAGATATCAAAAATGAAACAAAAATTTTAAATCCAGCAGCGTGTATTAGTCGTAAACTATTTGTAACCCAATCCGAATATTTCGCAATTTTAGTGTTTATTGCATGATTGTGTGCTCAAAAATAGTCGCTATTACTACAGAGAAAGTAGAGCAATAGGAAATTTTGTAATTTTTTTCATAACTGAAAAATTATTTAATATCGAAATTTATGTAATAATAAATGTACTTAGAATTCACGATATTAATTGATGACTCGTTGGGCACTTGGTGAAACATATTAATACAAAGGTTTTGTAAAATAAAAAAAAACACTTGGTAAGTTTCACAAATTTTTTTTTTAATTAACTCTGACAGCTGTTTCGACTAGCTAAGCCATTGTCAAAGAGGCGAGTGAATAAAATTACTGAACACAGGATGTTAGTGGAGTGTATGTTGTAAACATCTGTTTAGGGCGTATCTGGAACATCTGTGTTGTGATGGGGGGGGGGGGGAGGGTGTACAAGAGACAAGGGAAGGTCAGGAGTCTTTAAAAACTAAATGCAATCATGAATGCAAAATATAAAATTAACTGAACTAAATATAAACTGAATGCAAAATTTAAAATAATGATGGACATTCAAAATAGACCTAATATAAAATAAACTAAACTAAATAACAGATTGCAAAATTTAAAATAACGATGAACATTCAAAATAATATAAAATAAACTAAACTAAATAACAGATTTTAATAAAGGGGATACACAAAATTCAGTCTGTTCATTGGTTAAATTTTTGTTATTTTTTTATTGCTTTTTTATTGCTTTTTTAATACCCTTCCCCCATCACAACACAGATGTTCCAGATACGCCCTAAACAGATGTTTACCACATACACTCCACTAACATCCTGTGTTCAGTAACCATGTTGACAATGGCTTAGCTAGTCGAAACAGCTGTCAGAGTTAATTAAAAAAAAATTGTGAAACTTACCAAGTGTTTTTTATATATTTTACAAACCCTTTGTACTTAGAATTGATTCGTTCCGATTACAATAAAAACTAGGGTAGGCAAGAAAATGAAATCAAGCAAGTTGACTTGATAATCTTGCATATTTTCCAATCCGACAAACATGCTGGATAGTTACGACCTTACATACTTAAAAAAAAAACGCATATTTGTCAAGCGAGTTACACCTAGTTCCGTAAATTGAGATTATGTTATTTTTTAAGTGCACTAGTAAACAGATTAAACCAACTTTGTCATTAGGATTTTCAGTAATTTGTGTTACGAGATGCGGTTTGGAACTGAACAGTGTTTGTGATTTACGAACAGCAAGATCGTTTAGTTTTAATGCATTCAACAAAAAGTACTGGCTTTATGACAAGAAGTTTTCTAATTAAAATTTCCAATTAGCTATACACGTTTAAGTGGATTTAAATTAATTCATAAACGCTGAGAAGTTTTGATATGAAAAATCTTGTCACAAGTTTGCGTAAAAAGGTTCGACAACGCTCTCTCTCTCTCTCTCTCTCTCTCTCTCTCTCTCTCTCTCTCTCTCTCTCTCTCTCTCGTCATCTATCTAGTCACTTATTTCAATTTTCTCTTTCCTCGTCTTCCATTTTCTTTCTCATTCCCTCACACGCAAGGTTTTTACGATGTAAAGGAATATTATCAGGACATGTCCTGTAGGTGAAAATAAATAAAACGTTGATGTAAACACAGGTTTTAAGCCTGTAAAACCAACATTTTGATGTAAAATCATATCCTAGGACTCGAAGTTGCTATCCGTAGGCCTACGTTAATTTTGTGCCAATATTAATGATTTTAGATTTTAAATTCAAGGAAATTCAAAGAGGATAATCTGTTACGAATGAATTACTAATTTTTTGTAAAATGAATCGATATAATCTCCTTCAAAACACAGTTATTATGAAAAAGTATCTTAAAAAGTCTCATTATAATATTTAGTATAAAAAAACTTTAAAAGTTCTGAAAATACAAAGACTTATGCTAAGTCTCTTCTAATTAAATAATGAAAAATCAGTTTTGAAACTTACTTGTTAATTTAGAATTCAGAATTTTATCAATTCTCCAAAGTCTATCACAATTATTTACTAAAATAGGTCCTTTATTGAAAACAAACGGAGGTTTTGATTTTTTTGGCATGTGGCAGGCTATACTTTTCAAGACCTCAGAAGAAATGCAGGCAAATGGCATAAACTGAATATTATGAGTATACTCGATAGAAATGCCCAGTATTGGCTAAATCGGTTTGGAACATCGTACCGAATGTATCATTGCCGCATCACTAAGTAACTCCTGAAATATAATCCGAAAGCACGGAGAGCAGTGGGGGGCGTCCGAAACACCGTTGGAGCTCATGAACGTCAGAAACTCGATTCCGTGACAGACGCTGGAACTATCAGAAACTGGAAAATACGCTGACAGTGGAATTACGTCTAAATAAAAGTAACTTATTACTTGTCACGTCATATCCTTCCTTTAGCTGTAACCGGGAATAAGGTTAATTACACCAGTAGAGTCTTAATTCAAAGTAAAACGTTCCGGATATTACATTGTGTTCCACTTTTATCTGTGTTTTAAAAATTCTTATTCTACATTACACCGAGCTCTATAAATCGTTCCTATTTCCTTCTCCTGGTATCTCAGAGAACAGGGTATTTTAATCCCCTTTAGCTACTGGTTGAGGAAATATGTTTCTTTTACATTTTATATAAAAACTACGATCCGCTTAAATTAATCCTCTTATTTCGCGATTTGCCTGCTGGTCTCGTTTCCCAGCATCCTCAATCCTAAGATTAGTGAGTGACCATATACAAAAGTTATCATATCACTCAATTTAAAACTCATGTTTTCTTCTAACTCTCACCATTTTTGCATCCAATCGTAACCTAGTCTTGTATAATTTACATACAATTTTGCATTGTACTAAAACAAGTTCACTTTATTAGTGACGTGAAGAAATGGTAATTAATATGTGACTAAGATAAGGTTTAGGTAAGGCCAAAGGGCTAGGATGGATGAAGACGTTGATAGACAGAATGTTGGAAATATATATGTCTCTGTATGTCTGATTAATTAACTGGAAAATGGCTTTTGACAGAGTAAATTGTGATGAGTTAATGAGCATTTTGAAGGTTCTGGTTTCGGATTAGAGGTAATGAAGATTTTCAAGACACTATGTACAGGACAGAGGAGGCGCATAAGAGAACAACACGAAGAAACGTAAGCGGTTAAGTGGGTTGAGGTATGAGACAGATATGTTCTATGTAGCCAGTTGGGTCTAACATCTTTGGAGATCAACTGATCTAGGATTGTGCCGGTAGGGAAGGTAGATGGTGATGAGATGAAAACAGTTCAGTATTCGTACCACTAGTGGTACGCGGAGGGATCCAAAGTGGTACGTGAGAAGACCTAGCTAGGAAACACGTATTTACTTGAAAAAATAAATAAAAAAAAGTTTATATTCAAAACAACGATTTTTCATCTGACATGATTTGAAACGATTACCCTTACAAAAAACACAACCAAAATACTTTGTGATAATATTTCATTAGATGTCTGCTCTTATCTTACTTTG
Source organism: Magicicada septendecula (assembly GCA_034769895.1). Taxonomy (NCBI): domain Eukaryota; kingdom Metazoa; phylum Arthropoda; class Insecta; order Hemiptera; family Cicadidae; genus Magicicada; species Magicicada septendecula. The sequence goes on from CM068369.1 coordinate 584,910,240, forward strand.
TTTCCTTTATTCGCGTTTGTTTACTCAGTTTACGTACCGCCTTATCACATTCTTGGATTTATAATTATTAATAATTAGATTTAAATAATTATAAGTAAATAGGAATAATACAACATACTATTCATGTTTTATCACTTTTTATTGAGAAAACCCCAATAACCTTTCTTTAAGCTCCGATGGTACTCGAAATACACGCGGAAGACCAAAGTGATACGCGGATCCGGAAGGGGTGGGAACCACTATATTAAGATGACCAGACAGTGATGACAACGGATCGAAAGACAGTTCCAGAAACCGTAAGACAGAAGAAGTAGGGTGGGAAGGATTACAGCATGAGAATATACACCGGCAATTCAAAGTAACGAGGATAACAAATCATGGGGGGGGGGAAACTACCGTTGCAGGAAGCCAATTGAAACAGTCTACAACTTTAAGATATTTAGGTTACTGAGGTTTAAAAGAAATTGAACACAAGAAATCGAAACCAGAAGAAGAAACGGCAGCAAAGCAGCATTCAACAAATTTAAAAAGCTTAGGGAGTTAGAAAACCATAGAATTATTCTGATAAAGAGGTTTACCGAGTTTTTATTAGAGTTATGTCTACAGCATAGTGTTACGTGGTTCAAGAACGTAGTATTACGTTGAGAACAAGAGAAATAAAATGTGAAATGTGAGCGTGAATAATGACGTTAAAAGTCAGTTGGAGGGACAGGGTGTCTAATGAGGAGACATTCAGGATCTCTGCCGATGAATATAAGATATTTCTGATACTAGGAAAGAAATAAGGATAAGGCGAATATTGAAATGAGAAATGTATCCGCACAACAGTAATTGAGGGGAATCCTGAGAAAGAATGATAGAGGATAGAAAATGATGGATAATAGATTACTACCACACACTACCACGTACATAGAAATCTGCGTAGCCAGAAATATTTAATATTCAAATTATTCAATTAAAAATCCAATAGTTATATAAAATTGTCTAAATTTTAAAAATTTGTCTTAATTTCTTTTCACTTTGCGAAATTCTACTTGTCATGTTAAATTTCATATTTCTAACTAAGCAAACACATGAGTTAATGATAAACGTTATAGTTAAGAGAAGTTTGCTCTTAATGAAGTAGCCAGATAATTAGAAGGGGGGGGGGTAACAGGCCCTGTTCAACTATCGGAACTAACTTTGTTTAGCTTCATCAATTTGCCAGTAGATTGCGCGGTCACTCGTTGTCTGTTTGCATAACAAGAGTCTGCGCCGGCTGTCAGATACACTCTGTTGAATATCGCAGACGTGACTCGTGGCTGTGTATTTGTTTACAAACTTTCTGACTTTATTACAGCAGTTACAAAACTAAACATATCGTGCCCTGAACGTTTCTGGAATTCCGATCGCAACGTTCATGAATGTGAAGGGTTTGTTTTGAGCGTTTTAGTAGACAGAGCCATTTCATAATCGAAATTAAAGTATTACACTTGCCATATACTATACATTTTTTACAGAGAACTGTGTAAGAACCCAAATTCACAGCAAGCATTAGAAACCTTATTCATAAATGAGCGTATAGAATAGAATATGTATACTATTTCTGTTCTTAGTTCAATCTTGATGTAAACAAAACCACGTGGAAAATCTGAAACGTTATTAGTAAGGGCGTTGACCCTATTCACTCAGTAATGTATTACGCGCACGTGGAGAATGTCTGTATAGTCATGTGAGAGTTAAGTGGTTAAGGGTACCACTTAAATAGGGGCAGTTCGTCTTAAGACTTCCTCCTTATCACTGTGTTCTGAATCCCATTAAACTGATATGGAGCCAGTTGAAAGAATATCTTGCCCGTCAGGACACAATATATTATTGCGACGGTCTACTCGATCGTCGTAGGTACAGTGGAAACAAAATAAAAGACACCAATTAAGTCACTAATTTACCAGCTTTAATTTTCACAGTTAACAGTTCGTAATTAACAACACAGTCTCTTATAGCAAATCAAATAAAAATTGTTCACACGCAAATAAATGTTAACTAATATTAAAACAGAATTGTATTACAATTATTACAATATACCGTCCGATTATAAAACACAACACTTAACTAATAACCACTTGAACGCGCACAGTAATATCGCCCGATAATAACTCGAACCGCACTGTAAATGTATCGCAGATATACTGAAAACTAAGGCCGCCGTGTATTTATACCTCCGCTCGCAGACCAGAACGTTCCAAACTGCGTTTTAGCGCCAGCGTGAACTACGTAATTAATTGCCGCCTTGACACAGTCGGCACGGCTGGCGGTTTCGAGAAAACTCTCGGGAATGCGTCTAGAGTCACGTAGGCCACACACATTAGAGCGAGATTCTTCTGGCACATTCGACAAAAACGTAGATTGTTCTGTGATGTCGTAACAATATATAAGCTGTCTGATATAAAACAATTGACAGAGAAGGTTAATGAACAGATGCGGACAAGTGGCGTATCGAACAGATAGTCAAGGAAGATTAGTTCTGGGAACTGGCCCACATTACCGACGTCGTTGTCGACAGTCTTATCAATCATAACGCTGACTCAAGGGATGATACAAGTTCCGACACAGATATGGTAGGAATTGAATTACTCTTTGACAGCAACTGATAATAGACACTACACCGGTAACTTATCACAACTTCAATTTTCGTTTTAAATAAACTTCATTTTTTTGTTTTTTGCGATTTTTAAACGTTGAATAAAAAAGCCATTAACTGGTTGTATAAAATATTTCACTGTAGGTCTGACACATCACACACATTTTACTTTGGTCAGGACAAGTTATTACAACTTACATGTGTTTATTCAGTGTCTATATAATATGAACCCTGTCTGTAGGCCCTACTCCTTCTGCCAGAGTGACACGCCTGTACTTCAAGCAACAAATAGCGTTTCAGATGTGCCACGCCTATTTGTTTACATCAGGATTGAACTAAGAACGGAAATAGTATAATTTACTGGGTCCTCTATCTTAATGACAGAGAAACAAGATTTGAATTTACTTTACATGAAACATAAGCAGTAGGCATACGTTTTCAGTGTAAAGGTTTTGTACAATTTCTCAGTGGAAAGAAAGACTGGTACTTTTACAATATCTGTACCCACACTATATTTTCGATGTTTTGAATATGCTATTGTATCGCTGTATCAGGATGTGAAGAAGAAGAAGAAGAAGAAGAAGAAGAAGAAGAAGAAGAAGAAGAAGAAGAAGAAGAAGAAGAAGAAGAAGAAGAAGAAGAAGAAGAAGAAGAAGAAGAAGAAGAAGAAGAAGAAGAAGAAGAAGAAGAAGAAGAAGAAGAAGAAGAAGAAGAAGAAGAAGAAGACTAATTGTAAATTATTCATTTTCATAATGTAAAGCAAAAAAGTGTTGTTTTGGTTTGTGAGGTGAGGTGACAATGGTTTTTGGTTTTTAACTTACTGTTTCAGTAATAAAAGCCAGTGTTAGGAAAAATATGACGTTTAATGCGTCTGCAAATTTTTTTAAACAGATAAACATTAAAAACAAAGAATATACCGGTAACTTTTTTTAACAAAAACAACAACAGAAAATATAAAGTGAAAAATACTGTTAATTCTGAAGAGTAAGATGAAAAAAAAAACTTTTAACAAATGAAATCAAGATTTGTTATTCGTTAGGTAGTCAATATTTGTTAATTCAAACCTTGAAAACTTCACTGTGCGAAGCAAATCTTGTGCAAACCACAAGAAAATTGGAAACATGTATAGGACCCTGCCTTCCCTCAAGTTGGTTGCTTTTCACGTGATTTGTACAAAAACCAAGTATCAGTGAAAAAAAGGTGGAAAACAAGTTCTGCCACAAAAAGGGAGATATGTATAGTAATAGGCAAGGATGGCCCTTGGACCACCCGGCCTTACTTCTAGTTGTCTGCTTTTTCTAAGATGTGCACAAAAACCGAGTATTATTGAACTAACGAGTACTGTTGTAAAAAGGGAGATACGTGTCGTAAAGACAGCCGCCTTACTTTGAGTTGCGTTTCTTAGGCAATTTCACGAAATGCGAGTATTATTTTAAAGGACTATTGGTTTCCATGTGTATTTAGTGTGCGTGTTTACCTAACGACGCCAACATTTGGCGTCACAGGCGCACATCGGTGGTTATGTTATTACTAGAAACACTTTTCTTAAAAACATATGACAATGAAATATGATTGCAATCGTCAACAAACTATTTTATAACATACGAAAATAAATTTTTTACGATTTCATGTTGTCTAACTAAAATAATCTGCGATAATCACTACACAGCGATGCCATTAATAGCATAATCGAACTATTGAAAATGAGTGTTGATATATTGAAAACGGTTATCGGGACAGTACCGAAAAAACTATTTTAAATCAATGGTTTTATGACATATTTGTTGTGTGTTTAAATGTATAATTAAATATCTCTTTCAGTCAATAGTCTTTTCATAGATTATGTCAAATATTTAACGAAATTTATCAACAGATGTAAACTAATGAAAATTTTATATATGTATATGAGTGTGTATGTGTGTGTGTGCGTGTGTGTGTGTGTACGAGTATGGTCCGGAAGCAAACAGTTTTATAACATAAAACAATAAATTAACGTGTTTTCTATTTTCTGCGATATTCCCTACATATCGATACCAACTATCGTATAATCAAAATACTGAAAATTTAGTGTCGCCACGGTTATTGGAAACATACCGATCATAGTTGGACCGAGCGAAGCAAATCGGCTGTTTGGCATTTGTCTGTCTGCCTGTACGTATGTACCTGTTTGGGGTATGTCTGACGATAACTTTTGAACGCATCAATCGATTTTTGCCGAACGTGGCATGCGTATTTACATATAACTTATAACCTACACAGCACTTTTGTTTCTGAGATTGATCTTCACAAGGATTAGGGTGGCAGCAGAACGAAAATTGAGGGCACAAAATTTAAACAATTTGCAACAGGCCCATGTAAAGTATCAAATTAAAGAAAATTTTAACCAAAAACTGGATACAGTGTTCAGTTTTAAAAATTACAAAATTTTGAGGCATCAAGGTGTACAATAATTTTGAAAAATCGCAAAAATCCATGTAGGATATCAAATTAAAGACAATTTTAAAAAGTTTGAATATAGTATTTGTAAATGAAAAAGTTTAAGACACCTACAAATATATTAAAGTTTTGTAAAAATTGTAAACTTTCATACCGGAAATCACAGTAATAAATTTGATGTTAACTTAAATCAGAATATAGCGTTTTGTTTAAATCTTTGTGTAGCTAAAAATGGAAATAAACATTCTGCAACATTTGTATAAGTTCTGTAGCTCACGGAGTTTACTAGTTTATACATTTGTATAAACGATTTCAATACATAACTGACGTAGGCAATGAAAGTGAGGTTAACATATTTTAAATATTTTATGTAATTTCTAACTGCACCATGCCCCTTATTCTGTAATTATGGAACTGAGAAGCACTGCTAAAGTAATAAATGTCAATGAAGTCCTTTCGACAACAACATAATTTAGTTAAAAATGAAAGCACTCTCGTAATTCTAACAACCTGTGCACGCAGCATATCCATCTGCTGTAACAAGAATTGGAAGCATCAGATTCTTGCATCCTCAAGCGTACTGTCTGAAGAAGATGTGCGTGCGCGCGCGTGTGGTTAATGTCTTTAAGAAAGAAGAAGAAACCGCAGTTTAATTAAATTCCATGTTCCACATTCAGATCCCTGGAGCGAAAAATATTCACCAAAAATTGATCTTTACGAAACGTCGGATCCTGATCGTCACTTGTTGCCAAACTAAATGTGCAAGAAACGAAAAACGACCTACGCTAGGTGATTTAAGCGAACGTTAAGGGAGAATTACGTGAGAAAAAAACATTGGATAACACAATGGCGCAACTAGGAGCTGCCCCTTTGGAGGAACCTATGAGACAGATTTAAAGTTTGGCTTCCCCATTTTCATCAGGGCAAATGAGAAATTAAAGATGTTTCCATGTCATTTTACAAATACATTGTATAAGTATATTTTAGCACATGAGACTGGCATAGAAATAGCCCTACGTTATGTGGTTATACAATTTTGCTGAAACTTCCAATAGTTCTTGGGGGGAGTGATCCTCTAATTCCCCCCGTCCCTTTGTTACGCCACTGGTATGACACAACCGTTATCTGTACGCTAGATGACTATGGTATATATTACAGGAATATTTATAGGTAAAACTTAAATGTCAACTAGATAAAATTTTTCTAAGATTTTTTAAGTTGTTAATTACAGTGATTAGGCTTCCAGCTTGTTTTCTCAAAAACACAGTTTTCAACTATCGAAGCGACATCTCAGTTTTAACTCGACCGTTTGGGATTTGTCTGTCTGTCTGTCTGTTTGGAATATGTTTCACTATAACGTTTGAACGCACCATTTGATTTTCATAAACGTTGGCGTGCTGGAAAAAACGTTGGAATATGGAGTGGCCACTCACCATCTCTTTGTGGATTTCCAGTCGGCATATGATTCAATCAACCGGAAAATGCTATATAGAGCTATGAAGGAGTTGAATATACCATCTAAGTTGGTTCGTATGGTTGGAGTAGTTATGTCCAATTCTAAGTGCCAAATCAGAATACAATCAAATCTATCTAACTCCTTAAAGACATTGAATGGGTTGAAACAAGGAGATGCCTTAGCGTGTCTGTTGTTCAACATAGCTCTAGAAAAGGTCATCAGGGATTCAGGAATTCAAACTAGCGGACACATATTTCACAAGGAGGTACAGCTTCTGGCCTACGCCGATGACATTGACGTCATAGGTAGGTCTGAATCTGGCTTAAAGGAAGCCTTTCAGGAACTGGAGTTGTCCGCTAAGGCTATGGGCTTGGTTATAAACCAAAGCAAAACCAAATATATGGTTGTAGGTGCCAACACTCGTGCCCTGTCCCTGCGCATTAACGATTATGAATTTGAAAAGGTTCAGGGTTTTCCATATCTCGGGTCATATGTGAACTCTGGAAATGAATCCTCTAAAGACATTGAAAAACGGATATTATCTGCTAATAGGTGTTACTACGGACTGGTGAAACATTTTAAGTCAAAATTAATAAGTAAAGATACAAAAGCCACCTTATTCAAGACCTTGATCAGACCAGTCGTGATGTATGGCTCGGAATGCTGGGTGCTAAAAAAACTAGATGAGCAGAAACTATCTGTTTTTCAGAGGAGGGTACTGAGGAGAATCTATGGCCCTGTGAAGGAAAACGACATTTGGAGGCGACTGCATAATCGAGAGTTGTACAAAAGGTTTAAAGATCTTCCGATCGTGCAACTCATACAAATTAACAGATTGCGTTGGGCTGGTCATGTGCAGAGAATGGCGGAGGATAGAATCCCAAAAAGAGTTATGAATTATTTGCCGATGGGAAGGAGAAGGAAAGGAAGACCCCGTACAAGATGGCTGGACCAGGTTGGTAAGGAGGCAGTGAGGCTGGGTGCAGCAAACTGGTGGACATTGGCCGGGAGTAGAGACCAGTGGGGAAGATTTCTTTTGGAGGCCAGGGCCCGGACTGGGCTGTAGCGCCGAGGATGTATGTATGTATGTATGCATGTAAACGTTGGCGTGCATACTTGTACCCCCACAGGCCTCTATTGTTTTCTAAGGTTGTCCTCCAAAACGAGGGTAGCAAGAGGCAAAATTGTGAAGTGTAAAATTGCGTACAAATTGCAAAAGCCCATTTGGGGTATAAAATTAAAGGGAATGTTACCCGAATTCTGAGAATAGTGTTCGTTTTTGAAAACTAAAAAAATCTTTGGACGTGAGTGGGTGGAAATTGAGAACAGAAAATTCACCTAGGGTATAAAGAGCATTTTGACTAACATCTGAATGTAATGTTCAGGTTTAGAAATTTAAAAATTTTAGGAAGCCGGAGCCCAAAAACTATTAAATTCTTTTAAAAATTTTGAAAATCCAGCAGGGTGTGAGACTAAAAAAAACTGTAACCGAAATCCAAATGTTTAGAATTCTTAATGTTGATTGTATGACTGTGTGCTCTACAATTGTTTTATTACTAAAGAAACAACAGAGTAATCGGGATATCTGTAGTTTTTTCCACAACTACATCGTGGGAAATATAATTGAAAATCGAATTATATATAATTGAAAATCGATATATTATCTTTTATCGAAATTTATGTAATAATAAATGTAATTTGTTCAAAAAAGTGACCAAGTTCTGCAATTCAGAGATCATACTAGTTCAAATCTCCTTTAAGCTAAATTTACTCTTAGTACGTTTACCTTTTTCAATAACCTTTTCTTAATCGCTAGATCCACCTTTCCTTTCCATCTTCAATCCCTTGTCTCTCTCTCCTCTTGTACTCCCCATCGTATATTCTGAGTTTCTCACGGCCGTAGTGTGTATGCCGCAAGAAGTATAATCCTATGCTTACCGTAATATTCCTTCATTCGTAATACTTCATAGCAGGGACACGTTTACGCGCATAGACGGACAACACGTTCACCTGTTTGCCTCAACACTGGAGCCGGTTGTGCTGGACACCAGTTAAACGCAAAATCCGGCGATTCACTTCACGGTGACCACTTGATCTTCTTCCAGCGACAAGTCTTACCGTTAGTTTCTCTACCTCACCTCAGGGGTGCCCACGGGGGGGGGGATCATAGCGAAAGTTGCGCATTGAGAATTTTTGGGGGGGATTTTTCGGGTGTATTTTAAGGATTTTGGGGGGGGGGATTTTTCAAGAATAACATTTTAAATCCAACATTGATGGAAAGTTTTACCGTGTTTGTGCAACAAACTAAGCTATTAGTAAAAAACTAAAGTAATTGCATATCTTTATGATTGTTTTAACGAACTGCCGGCATAAATGTCTCTACCAGTAGGCTACAGCTAGTAGTAAATTTTGTTTTGGAATTTGGAAAACTGACCCTAGCAGCCTGCAGCAACATCCTGTCAATGAGTCAGAGGGTCCGCGAATAATAAATCGTGAATGTAAAAATGTGTGCGTGTGCTAACCTTTCGGCTCTACCTAATCTGACAGTGATGTACCGAATATTGTTATCTCTTGCCGTGACCAGCTGCTCTGCAGAGAGAACGATGAGCCGTTTGAAAATAGTGAAAAATCGGCTTGGGAACAGCATGGGAGACTCTTGGCTGTCAAGTTTGTTGATTCTATCCTGTGAAAACAACGTACTGAGCCAGATACAAAACGAAGAAATCATTAACAAATTTGCAACCACAAGTGTACAAAAAAAAATGGGGAGGGGGAGTGCTGAGACTTTTGGGGGGAATTTGCGCATTGGGCCTTGGGGGGGATGGGCACCCCTGCCTCACCTTATCTTATCGTGATATGATCTAACTCATTTTAGTATACAGTCACGTTAGGACTTATGAGAAGGCCTAAGAAGCGTTGATGAAGTGAATGTTTTCTCTCAGGGACCGGAACAGGTGATTCACCTATTCCCTGATGGAAGAAGAAGAAGAAGAAGAAGAAGGAAAAAGAAGACTGGCAGTCACACTAAATGTGCAAAGCGTCACTCAAATTCTCTATCTTCCCAACATAGTAGGCCTATATGAACAGTAACTTGTTTTAATAACGTTTCTTTTACCATTAGTTTTATATATTTCTTCTTCCATTCTTCTTCATTTCAAGGATTATGATTGGAGCGTGTTTCGTCTTCACAGCTGCCGTAATCTTTGTCTGCTTCTATCTCGTTCTCCAAGATGCAGACTGGATTATCTTTTTTGGTGGTATTCTCGAGTCACCCATTGTATTTATGTATTTTGTATCAGAGAAAACGAATCGAAGCTGCTGAAAAGAAATTCTTAAGGCGAGTCAAAGGATGCACCCTAAGAGGTCGCATAAGAAGACATAACGCAAGAGCTGAATATATACTTGATAAACGATACAACTTTATACAGTTTAGCTATATTATAAACTATTGCAGTAAGGTCGCGCGGGTCTTTTGAAACAGCACTAAATACTAAACACTAATGACATTATCTATTATATACGTTAGGATGTGGCAAAATGTCAGAATTCTATTCTACCACATTTCTGTCGTCTGTCAGCTGAATTGTTTGGTTATACTTCTAAAAACAATTTCTACATTGTTACCTATAGCGTTGGTTCTGTTCGTTTTGTTAGGATTTTTTTACGCCAGTGTTACATTTACAAATGAAATTTACAAATTTACAAATGTTACGCCAGTCTGTAAAATGAACGGTGGCGGTTGGGACAGGCCAGATCGAGTTTCACCCCACACACACACGCGCGCGCGCGCACGCACGCAGCGGATTATACCTGGACCTTGGTGGCCGCCGTGACTCACCTACTGGATATTTCTAAGCGCAAGAGAATTTTTTTACTGTGCTAAAAAATTGCAAAACCGTTATTGTTTTTGAATTCTGTATGTATATTTTTGAATAGTACGAGTATGTATGTATAATTTGTGTACATATTTAGTTATTTATATTTTATTGACGATTACCGTGTATATTATTGTATGAAACGAAAGAATATAATTTGAATTTGAGTATAACAATATTTTATTACTTTTTATGTTTTCACATCAAGATTAGTCGCTTGATCAGATTTGTATAGTGTTGAAAACAGAGATTTGTCGCAATTATGTCGCGTTTAGACTCATTTTTCTTAAAACTTGTGGAGATTACAAAAATGGTAAATTCGTTTGTCATTAAAATGAAATTTAAAAGTTGTAATTATGTAGTGGACGGCACACTTTTTGAATCACACCTGTGGCGCGCGGGTCGGCTGTGAGTGTGCGTGCGTCAGTGAGAGGACCTCAGCCAGTCTGGCCGGTCCCAACCGCCATCGTTCATTTTACAGACTGTAAGAATTTACCAACTACAATTATGTGCAATTTGTTTTGTCAAATCCGGGTCTTGATTTGCTCGGTTTAGAGTGATTCTCACTACGCTGCAATGTCTCTTGACCATTGAGTGGTACGGGCAAGTTAAATACAAATAGTTTCCAAGTATTTGCATGAATACTTGTCTGAGGCCACTCAAATTTTTTCTGAGGGTTTCACGGCCGGCGTCGTTCTGCTTGCCGGGGGGGGAGGGGGGGCTATTGCCTCCTGAGTCTCCGCTGGAGTTCATTGGCAATGCCAAGCCCTGTCTAAACTACAGTTAGTTTTAAAACCTTTCATACTCTACTGTAACACATGGCGAATCTCCGTAAACGGGGACAAGACCCAAATTTGTGTTTTCCACAGGACGCAACATGAACCGTTTCTTTAAATGTACAGTCCGTGTAGGCCCATCAACTGTAATACCGAAGCGTGTATGCAAGTATCACTTGGCATCACACTTGACTCCAGACTTATCTGGCGACCTTACGAACCTTAAATCAAACCCGCAAAAGAATCCGCTCTCTCAGAGCTCTTGGTAGCAACGATTATTGCTCCAGCGGACTACTTAGTCGAATCTACACAGTCCGCTGTATCCGCCCATCCCATATTTCTGACTGCCGACCCTGCCCACCTCAAACCCTACCAAATCACCGAGCGGCGAACTCTTCAACTTATCTACCGCAAACCTCTCCTTACCAAAACCTCCAATAGCGCTCTGTATGCACTCAACAAACTCTGTATTTGTTTACAACACAAATACAACACCCACAGAACTCCTCGCCGCCAGCGTCCAAGAAACAACAAAACTTAATTCCCATTTTCAAACATACCCCACCTGCCATCCTTCCTGATAGAATAAAAATTTAAATTGTTCCCCAACTACTTACCTAGTCTTTAGCCCTATTTATTGTGTCCCCCGCCTACCTTGACGCCTCTCCGTCGCCTCCTTTCAGCTTTGGCGACCTGCGTTATTCGTCCCTGTCATGCCCGCCCTCATGTAAAAACTTATGGCATTTCCATCTTCCATCAGCCACTTCCTTCACCTATATGGCCACACACTACACACACACACACACACACACACACACACACACACACACACACACACACACACACTACTCTACCACCAATGTATCTTATCTCCATCTTCTTCCCTTTGGCCTGCACTGGCGTGCGTCTCCCCACATACTTCGATTTGGCTGAAGGGGCCTTCTGGACAAGTCTCAAACAGCACGAAAAAAACTGTAAGGCCGTGGTCCAAAGTTATGTGCCTTAAACACAGTGACATCTGTGTCAGTGTGTGTAGCCTTTTTGGTACTGAAGATGGCCATTGAAGACACGGCTGAAATGTCTCCAAAGAATAACTTTGCACCACGGCCTTACAGCCCGGTACGGTAATAACATCGCCACTATTTGAATATTTGCACAACTCACTTTTCTTATTGTAACCTACAGAGCCGTTATGTTTTAATCACAATAGTTTATAACAAAAAGAAGCGTTGACTGGACTTTAACAACGTAACGGTTGGCAAACAGTATCGTGTCTTACCGTTCTTCCTTGCGTGTTTCTGATGCAAAATTCATTAATAAATTAAAACTTGTGTAGCACTTTTCGAGGAAAAAAAAACAATTTTTTTTTTCAAATTTTCATAAAAGATTCTATATCACGGAAATAAGCAGGTTACAGCTGTTTGTGTTTGACCTCGTGACTTGTACGCAGGAAGTCAGTTTAGTTTTAACGGATTCAAGAAAGAATGTTTACTTTTTGATAAGAAGTTTCCTAATTAAAATTTGTAATTAATTACGAAGCTGTAAGAGGATTTAAATTAATTCATGCTCGTTGCGAAGTATGAGTATGAAAAAACAGCCTGTTACAAGTCAACGTAAAATGGTTTGACAAATCTCTCTCTCTCTCTCTCTCTCTCTCTCCCTCTCCTCTTTTCACCCCCTGATTTCCTGATAACCTCAGTTACGTTGCCAGTGAGATACATACAGGTACCCAGATAATATATATATATATTGCAACAGAATACAGGATGATAAGCTTGTTGTGTATATCAGAGCACATGGATGACGAGCATTTTCTTGTTTAAATTTGTTTTATGTAATATTTTGTCTTTTAGTCGTAAGTTTTGTATTTATAAATGGATAAGCATGTAGGGTATACCAAACTCTTCATAAAAAGATGTTCTATATTGTCATGTATTTTTTGTGTGAATTTGTACGCGTGTGCGGGTGTGATAATCTGCGATCGCTATAGCTTCAGGGGTAGTTAACCGATTGAAGTGAAACTTTGACAAGGAATTATTTAGGTAAATAGCTTCAATTTGTGTATACTCTGAGGTTCATAACTATTTTAGAAATATGGTTTTTCAAGTTAAGAAAAACTCAATTGTAACTCTTATAAATGATAGGGTTATCATTTGGAGATAATTTCCATGCAGGACTTTGCTAAATTATACAAAGTTTTTCATGAAATTTATATATCTGTTTGTTCCATCAATCATGTGACTTGGGCTTAGCCTATCAGAATACAGTAAATTCAGTGAGATTCATACGTTGTAGAGCTAGGATGGACAAAGTCTGTCTGTAGAAGTTGCAAGGGGAAGTTGAGCCCGGTGAAGAGAGTTGTTCTCTTACGAACGTCGAAATATCATATATAAAATAAACCGTGGTAATTCTTAACGAAGTTTCGCGTTAAGAACCGAGTGGGTAAAATATTTAGATACAATTTAAAATATAATACAGTGCTGTTTCATGTAAGTTAAGATATCCGCTTAGGGAATTTAAAGACACTTCAAGATAGCGTGGAAGGTGTACATTAAACGCACCGCAGTAGTTAATACCCAGATTAATCCTGAGGTTAAGAAAATATAAGATATAAATTAATAATAAACTGTATGAGTGGAATTTATAAGCATTGTGAGTGAACAATTTATGAAGAAACTAATTAATGTTAGCAGTCAAACATAACAACGAGACTCAGTGAAATATCGCCGCTGGAGCCGCCTGCCGTAGAAGAGGACGACAAGACGAAGAGGACGCCAGGACGAAGAGGACACCAGGAAGGAGTGACGCTGTAGAAGAGGACGCCCGGACGGGAGCGACGAGACGAGAGGAGGACGTTGCAGAAACCAAGTAAAATCGATTTATATTATCGAACAATACAAACAATTAATTCTATTATCAATACATGACAATTTAAAAAAACAATATACATCTTTAAAAACTATATTTATGTATATAATAAATAATTTTTCATCTCCTCCATAATAGACTTGTATGTGATTTTTACACACTCACTATATCCTTATTAGTATAATAAAATTTGATCTGTTGCAATACATATATATATATATATATATATATATATATATATATATACACAATGAAAATCAATGAATACTGTTACGACGCCCTCACGGATGGTCGTTTGTACAAGATACAGACACCAATGTAGTCACTAATCACCAGCTTTAATTAGTCACAAATAATAATTTGTAATCAACAAGGTATTTTCGTTCAACAGTTCAAGTTAGTTTTGACCACACGCAATAATTATGTCAATTATTGCGGTTCCTCACTACTCTAACCTAACTCTACAACAACGCCAGGTGTAGCTAACTTCTAAGCCGGCCGCTTTTGCTTACATAGGTCCCGCAGAGGTTCCAATATAATTTTCCATACTGGTGACGGTATGCCAACTTAATTTGCATAGTTAATAGTGGTCGAACAATCTCGAAGCTTGACTGGATGGCCTTGACACAGACGCCGCTAGTCGAGAAACGTTTACAGCTTATGCGTAACTGCACCTGCTGACTTTTCGAGAGTACTACACCGATTGGAGTAGCAATGTATTGAAACATTTATTGATAGTCAAGGAGAAACGCGCGCGCGCGCGCGTGTGTGTACGTATGCGTGTTGTCACATCAGTCGTAAAATATTAATTTATAAGTGTTAGTCGTTAACAAAGTTGTCGCTGTGTAAATGTCTAAACGATTTCCGTTTTCAAAGGTAGAAATAAATTGTACGTTGCGCGTAATGGTGTTACTACGCTTCGTCGTTCAATATCAAAAGTCACTTTTTATTATTTATTGCAACTGTTTACTTCAAAGCAACAATTCGTGTTATGTTTACAACGCGATACACGTGTTTCACAATAATGCGACGTCTCATTGTATGTTCTGTACAGTAATTGGCATTTTAAACTGTGTAGTTCGTGCAACGTTTGAACAGCTGTTTGTGACGTGTCATTGTATGCAATAAAGTACGTGTACAGTGGTCCATTCAACAAGAAACGCCGGGTATGATCATTTTTCTTACGGTGGTAAAATTGTAAGGTTCAAAATCGTATGTGGGGAATTAGCGTGGAATTTCATTCAACAATGACTATTTTTAAAGCGTCAAACGTTTGGAATTTTCTGAGAAACAAAATTAAAAACATTCAATTATTTTCTTTAGCAACAGAAATAAAATTTTTAGATCTAAGCGGAGAATGAAGACTACTTAGGAATACAAATATTCACGCAGATGGTCTCAAAGCTTTTCGAGAGAAGTAAAACATACTAAGTAAGAGTTTGATACTGAAGCTTTCGTTATTTTGAATAGTTTTGTGCCAAATATATTTACAGTAATACATAGGGTACGTGTTACACTTTCTGGCCTGTTGCACACAAAAATGTCTGAGCGATCAAAATAAATATTGTTTTGATTTCGCTGAAAAATATATCTTGGTGGTCAAACATGGAAACTGTACGTATATAAACTAAAAATAGGTGGGATTGATTTTAAATTCTTTTTGCTCATTAAACAATTGAAATTGTGTGTAGTCCTAAAGCTGTAATGAGCTAATTGCAAAAGCATTCAGCTTGATTTCTGCACAAAAATTTTTAATATTCACGTTATTCTTGTACTAGAATATTTAAACATTTATAACTCACTGAAATACTAAAATATTACGCTACATGTGCCAGTAGGAATTTTATACTAAAGAATGGCCTGGTAACACTGTGCAACACCGTAAGTCCATTGTTGTTGCAGAAAGTCAAAGTGTAGTATTTCTTCTTCTTCTTCTTCTTCTTCTTCTTCTTCTTCTTCTTCTTCTTCTTCTTCTTCTTCTTCTTCTTCTTCTTCTTCTTCTTCTTCTTCTTCTTCTTCTTCTTCTTTAACTTCCTTGTTAGGACTCTGTGCAGTTCCATAACAACGGTTCTAAATACTGTCACTCCACCTCTTCCTTGGCCGACCAATGATCCTCTCGGTGTTTGGTTGGCTATCTTTTGCCTTTTTCGCTAGCTTTGTGTCATCCATTCTTGATATGTGTTCATTCCATAGCCTTCCTCTTTCCGCAATCAAAGAATAAATATCTGTTACATCACACGTTTCTCTTATACTATTGTTTGACAAACTATCGTACCCTGCCTCTTTTCTAGTATCCTCCATAATATAGTAATTTATCTTTGAGTTGTTGCTGTATCTGGCTTCGTCTCTGATGCATAGGATGTTATTGGACATATTGTACTCTAGTTTGTGCG
Source organism: Magicicada septendecula (assembly GCA_034769895.1). Lineage (NCBI taxonomy): Eukaryota > Metazoa > Arthropoda > Insecta > Hemiptera > Cicadidae > Magicicada > Magicicada septendecula. Next base: position 584,926,664 of record CM068369.1, read on the forward strand.
TCTTGTGTGAGGTATTTACTATTCTATATAAGATTATTCATGCATCCAGCAATTCTTTTTGCATTCATCAATTGACGATATATTTATTCATCTACCCTATTTTTACTTATAAGCCTTGTTCCTAAGTAGTCTATCTGCATGACTTAATCCATTTTTCTGTTATCTATCACAAGCCTACGCCTTAATGGGTCATGTAAAATTGTAATTGATTTTTTTTTCTCTTCATGTTATATTTCTGGCATGTTTTGTTAAAATTATACACAAGTCTTTGTTTGTTATTTTCACTTTCTGCTATTAGAATAACGTCGTCTGCATGACATATAATTCTAAAAGACGCTTCTACTCATTCTATATCCTCTCATAGCGTATGCTTTACCTTCTTAAGTGTAATATTTAACGGGATACATTTCGTCTACTATAGATAGATTCTAACATAATGTTATACTTCAATATGCAGACATGATATTTCGAAAAAATTATTGACACAATATTAGAAATTAATATACCAATAATATAATAATCGCTTAATTATAATTACAAATGCATCTATAAAAATCGAATTCATATTGGAATTAGTAGGTCTACGGATAGCAATAATTTATGAAAATATGGTATGGAATAATAAATATTTTGCTGACGTAACACACCCACACACACACACACACACACACACACACACACACACACACACACACACACACACACACACACACATCATTCACTCAATAAAGGCCTTGATCATGGTAATAAATATTGACGAAACGTCCATACAACTGATTGAAACATTTTGTCCATACTTATTGACCGATCTCGCTAATGCTTCCACCATTTGTTGATTGACGACCAATAATAAGTTAAGCATTTTAATGCATACATTGATGGTAAGTGTTTGTACAAACCCGTGCTCTGTACACAGGCGCTCACAGAGCACACAGCACGTAAATAGATTTGTAAACACTCAACTCAGCAAACAAGCCAAATTGGAAGTGGAATATCAACACAAAGCACTACTACTGAATAAATTAAATAAATGGCCTCCGTTGTTTACACTGTCTTTTAGATTGATTTAATTTCACGGTAAATGTATTTGCTAATTGACTCGAAAGCAAATTTAAGAGGAAACCGGACTACGATCTCTTGAACACGGGACACAATATACTGCTGTCTCTGCTCTACGTGTAAAATTAAAGCTAATTTGTTACCCCTAGGTATGCTGAATGCGACTTACACAGATAAGCGTGTCTTGTGTCTGGTCAGTAATGTGGAATCCCTGACGATACGTACTGCTCTGGCGTTTGATCAAAGTGTTATTGAATAACACACTGCAAAACAAGAACCAGACAATAACCGCGCACAAACAACTTATCGTGCTCCGTCGTAACAAAGTTGTAACCGCTATGGCCGTCAATACGACTAGGTCGGTTTATATGGCCGCAGACCCAACAACTAACTTACACTTTGAGAAACTACCACGGGCTATCAAGTTTTAAACAAAATTAGTTTTGAACTTATCCGTTTAAAAAAAAAGTGTATGTCATTCTTTAGACTGTTAGAATGTTTCAAGTCGACAATATCGCACGATATAAGCTACGAACGTGTTGTCTTTCGTACAGAAAAAACCAAACATTACCATCATAGGAACGTGCAAAGTAACAGGTAGATGGGGCTGGATCAATTAAAGGCGACGGGACTGGAATGGCGACATCGACATTACTCAAGAAGTTCCGAGACAATTGTCCAGAAGGAAAAGGAAGAATAGGGCGATCAAGAATCGAATGGAGAAATTGTGTCGAGTCCTTTAAAAAAGTTCTTTGTAAACAGGAGACTGTCGTTAATCAATAGTACAAGAAGGAAAAGAAGAGACAAAAAAGCAACAAGAAGAAATAGAAGGAGATACTGTTTCCGGAATTATGTCCATCAGTACAGCATTACGTAAGAATAGTAAATATTTTTACGTCGATGTAACACACACACACACACACACACACACACACAAATTGACACCGTTCTATTGTCTGTTTATGTGTTTCATTTTTCTCTATTCTCCATACACAGTCCCTGATGATGACAATAAATATTTGCAAAACGTCGACACAACTGATGTGAAAATTTTGTCTGTAGGCTACTTGTTGACCGATCCTTGCTAAACCTTCCATCATTTAGTGTATGCGTTGCTACGTGGACTCATACGTGAACTTTTATCGTATGATTTTTACGATAAAAGTAAAGTTTCACCTGACACAGTGTAACGCATGTGTACATGTAAATCAACAATTTTTCTCCACATTATCATCATCACCGTGATCTACCTTCCATATATTACACACCTCGCCTCTTACGGTTCTCATAGTTTCTACTTCATTTCGCTTCTTGGCTTTCTCTCTGGATCCTCTCCTGAGTTTCACACCATTTCATACGGCCGATCAAATCTTCCTATTCAGACTTAATATTTGTAGCTTTTTCTTATTTTTTCTCCTAATTATTCTAGTCAGACTGGGCTAAGCCCACGATTTATCAATTTACACCTCATGAATAATCTCATGGTGCAAGATGAGCGTCCTATGGCGCATATGGCGCACTCCTCTAAAAACTAATCACTTAGTTCTTGTGGTGCCTGTCACGTGACACACTACACTAAGTCAAATGGCTTCATTCTGTTTACCCTTGCACAAGTTCAGTACTGTTGAGAAGTTGTTCCAGCATCTCGACATTCTGGTGTTTATGAAGACGTTTCTCACGCTTCTTAGCGAATTAAGTAATTAAATATTACCTGAATAGTCCGTCTTGTGGTTCACTTGTTTATATTAAAACACAACGCGTTTCGGAACTAAAGTTCCATCCTCAGGTTATTTTCCTCGTTAGAGGTAGTCACAACATTAAGACACAAAACACAAAAAACAACAACATTTAAAACACATACAGTGGAACTTGGTTATAACGTCATTGAAGGGACCAAAAACAATAATGACGTTATGTCCGAGTGACGTTATAAAAGAGTCGTTATAAAAGACCCTTTTTAATCACTAGTAAGGAAGGAGAAATAAAAAAAAAGATCTTCGCATTATTAACATTATTCGTGATATTTATTCTAAAGTTTACAAACTGCATTTCATTTATACAAACAGCATGAAGAATATTTTAAAAGATCTAAAAGAAAGTACATGTAACTTACATTTAGGCTTACTGTCGAAAGTAATCCGTAATTTTCTTTTGAACGCTCCTTTCTGAAAAATAAATTCTTTCTGTTGTGCTGTGGAGATGCTGCGCTGCATTGAACGTGTCGTCAGACGTCTCTCTAAAGAGTAAAATCGTGAAAGAGTTTCGGCGGCTCTCATTGCTTCCTGTACTGTCGGACAAACGATGTTGGCATCCTCCTCTTGCTCAGCATCTTCTTCAACACTATCTTCTGCTTCTATGTTTTTTACTTCCGCGATAATTTCTGCGTCACTCAACTCAACACTTGGAATGTTTCTACTTGGTCATCCACTGATGAATAGGAATCAAGTTCATTTCCAAATTCATTTACTTCGAATTTCTTAATCCAATCCGAGAGCGGCAAGTCGTTGTCTTCGTCATCATCGGGTAAATTTTCATGTACGAGTTGTGCTTTATTAAAGCATTTTGCTATGGTCTTCTGTGTTACACTCTTCCAAAAGTCGTCTAGGAATTGTATTGCATCTAAGAGTGAAATTGTGGCAGGTTGCGCCGTGTCCATACAGAAAATAATTTTTGTTTAAAGTTGCTTGCGGTAGTGACACTTTAGGCTTCTAATGACACCTTGGTCCATAGGTTGCAGGACACTCGTACAGTTGGCTGGTAAGAAGACCAGATTAATGTTTGTCAAATTTAACTTTGGATGGGCTGCACAGTTGTCAACTAGAAGTAGAATTTTTCTGTTTTTCGATGACAGTTCTTTATCCCACTTTCTTAGTTCATCTTCAAAAATACTAGAAGTCATCCACGCTTTTTTGTTGGCAGTGTAACTTACAGGAAGTTTTTTGATGTTTTTAAAACATCTAGGATGCAAACTTTTCCCGATAACTAAAAGTTTCTTTCTTTCGGTTCCCGTCATGTTCGCACAAACAAAAACTGTAACTCTTTGTTTAGAGAGCTTCCCACCAACGCACTTTTCATTTTTAAATTTGAAACTCTTATCTGCAGTTAATTTATAAAAAATTCCGGCTTCACCTCCATTAAAGATGTCTTCATCTTTATATGATCGTCTAATTTGTGGCCAAGTGTTACGCACCCAATCGCCTGTAACGTTCAGATCTACGCATTTTGCCTCACCACAAATTTTTGCAAAGGAAATCGAGTGTCGGGCCTTAAATCGATCTAGCCATCCGTTGGAGCACGTAAAATCAATACCAAACAATTTTCCGAATTCTGTAGCTTTCTCTTTCAGAATTGGTCCACTCACAGGAATATCTGAACATCGACACCGTTTGAACCATTTCAATAATGCTGCATCCACATCACCATGTTCGCATTTCCTAATTTTTTCTACATCTGGCGCTGGCGCCGGCGGTCCTGTTACAGTGCTTATCGCTTGCATACAATGTATGTCTGTAGCCATGGGCGTAGCGCGCGCGCACATGTATGTTTATATGAAATTTAGAGTAAAATATCTGAGAAATTTTTGACGCTATAACAGAGTAGTACAATATTTAGTGACGTTAAAACCGGGAATTTTTATAATGTTAAAGATATCAGTTTAACCGGACTTGTGACAAAATAACGCTACACCCGAGTTGACGTAACAACCGAGGCCGTAATAACCAAGCTCCACTGTATATAAAACAATCATTAGCGCGCGAGAATAACGGTGCGCACCGTGAGTAAGTTACAACGACACTGCCGTCTCTAGTCAACACATTCATTGTCTTGTCTGTGACGCAAGTCTCAGACGTTCTGAAACTAGTAAAACCGTATCATATAGCGCGTTCGAGTGGAAATTCAAATGATCGTTTAATAAATGCTCAGGATATAATTTATGTGCCTTATAAATTTCGAATTCCTCAGCGGCATCCATATAAAGGCCTTTTTTACAAACATGTAAAGGTGCAAGATTTGTAGCCAGGTTTGTGTAATTATGGTTACTATCCATTAAATGTCGGCCAAAATTAGATTTTGTATGACCTAGATCTTTTTTAGGTACATGTTCTTTAAATCGTTGTAAAAATGATCCCCCCGTCTGGCCTATATAAAAGCACTTACAGTCACTACACTTAATTTTGTAGATGCCCGTTTTTTCTTTTTTCTTCTTAGCGAATCGCTGAGCTTCATCTCGACTGTAGAAATCATCAAGTCTCTGTGGATGTCCTCATTTCGATGTACCATTGAGCATTAGGCCGGGCGGCCACCAGAAGCGGAGCGGAGTGAAGTTGAGCGTAGTGGACTGAGCTTGAAAAATGTAGGCCTAAACAATGTTGTTCCAATGAAAGTGTGGCCCTCAGAAGCGGAGCTGAGTGAAGTGGAGTGAAGCGACGTCGTACGGGTCCACTCTCCTCGCTTTGCGTCGGCCGAGGTCGGTTTGGAAGCTGACTCCGCTTTCCCCCACCACACCACCTTCCACTGACAACCATAGTCAGTCACCACTAGCGTCTACCGAATATGCCTCTTGCGCAGGCCGGCCGGCCGATCAGCGGTTACAGTGTGTGGTGTGGTGGGGAGCGAGCATATATATAATACAGTATATGAAATGTATATATAATAATATCTTAATTATAATTAATCTCTTCTGAAAAATAATGGAGTAATAAATATTAACATAATTAATATATTTCTTATTAATCATATATTAAACAATAATGAAGTTAATAAAAAAAAGGAAAAAAGGACTTTAACATGTTCTTATTGTTAGAGACAGTAAATGATCATTTCCAAGACATCGAAAAAAAAATTTAATTAATCTAGATAAACCTGTAACTCCCTCACAAACTCTATATATTAATAAAATTAATATAGAAGACCTTACATCGTCTTCTTCTTTAAAATGATATTTTATAGTTTATAGAAATTATAAAAAAAACTTGGTGTCTGAGATTCATAGTAAGAGTAAGTAAGAGGCATCTTAATTAAGAGTCTGATTTACCACATCACAATTGAAATATGATTTTACAGTACAGTTTAAAACTATACAAATATAAGATTAAACAATTTATTTATAAATCATTAGAAAATATTCGAGAATTAATAAGATTCAGTCTATTACCGCATGCCATCATTGTTCATATTTGGATCACTAACTGATGTTTAAAAAAAAGTTTCTGAAATATGTTAATCAACAAAATCGTATATAAAGTGGAAAAAAACCAAAGCGTTTGGCTGAAGAAGGGAATATATTAGTAATGTGGAACACATCTTGGGTATTTCATTTAACTTTCTACACACACTTGAAAACCGGCATGAAAATGACTTCGGTAATACTTGAAATAAAGACCAGTTTCAAAAATTTCTATAAAATAATAATGAAATTTAAAGCCTATTGTATTAATTTCTTGTAATATCCATCGATGTAGGCTCATATTGAAAAAACGTATGCTCAATCGTAGCCGTGCAGTTAGAATGTGGCGCCGTATTAAGGTGTGAAAAATACCACTTAAAAAAATTAAGCAAAATTTATTTCACTAAAAAAAAACAGAAGACGTGTTATCAATTGAGGTTTGGACGCGACTTCCTCAGACAAGGCGTTGTGTTGTGTTCATGAAGCGCTCTCCACCACCACACGCTGTACCCGCTGATCGGCCGGCCGGCCTGCGCAAGAGGCAGTTTCGGTAGACGCTAGTAACTTGTCTGCAGACTGACAGCGTGAAGCCACTCGGGCAACTTCGGCTACCTACGTTCTCATCTATGCCCGCCTATATTCTGTTGCCAGATGTGAGTTTGATAAACGTTTGGTTAATGTTTGTGTATTTATTTTAGCACAATAATTTTATCAAGTTCACGGCTTCAAATTTACTCAAGAGTAAATTTTTCGTGTATTCAAGTGTCTGTGTCTAACCTACCTATACATGTCCTGTAAGCATTTCGATTTTTCATTTTAAAGTTTTTTTTTTGGATTTCGTTTTTTTAAAGTTTTGTCATTTTATTTTTAGTGTAACAGTTTTTATTAGGTACACGCGCTGTAAGTGTTCGATGTGAAGTTCGTGTAACATTTCGAAGGAGTCTTGTCAATTTAAGGGGAGGTGGGAACCGTATATGTTAAAATGCCATATTCTCAGCATCTATTTTGTGCTACAGGCTTGAAATTTGTACAGGTTAATCATCACACTTTCAGATTGTTATGGCACTAGAATAATAAATTTATAAATTTACAAAATTTATAATTTTCTAAATAAAAACCTTTTTTATTTCGGTCAGTTTTTAAAACATTTTTATAATCCTAGCAGACAAATGTTATTAGTAGAACAACTGTACAAACTTTAACTTCCTATGTTATAAAGGTAATTAAATAATTCTCAAAGATAAATAATAAACACAATTGAGAATAAATTCATATCATACCATTTCTTACATACCTATTATTACTCTGAATCGTATATTTTGTTTCAGCGTTTATCACTCCAGAAACAAAAATAATTGATTAAATTGACTGCAGATAAATACAAGACCAACCTGCGAAGTTAGTGCACAGGTAAAGAGGAGTTTTACCGCAAGCAATTGATTACAGCAATATATATCAAAACCAACATTGTGAGTACAAAAAATTGAACTTAAAAACCGGCAAAACAGTATAAAATAAGTTTTCTTAATAAACGTATATTTCATATACTAATGCGACGATGTAGTCAAAAGGTTCATATTTATTTGGGGAGCCAGTGAAATTGTGTTTGTTTCTGGAGGAAACAAAGGTTAAAATAAAAACTACAATTCAGGGTAATAAATGGAGTACACCGATATGGTTAAATTAATTCTATATTATGTTTTAATATTTAACTGTGACCACAATCAATATTCATTTTAATATTCAATTCATCCGCTATGCACACAGGAAAACCCCGATTTGGATAAAAATACGTGGATTTCATTTCATTATACACGTAAGTGTGGAGTGTGGGTTGACGAGAGAGTAGACAATAGCGGCGGACGAACAGTAACGAAGTTGCCCGAGTGGCTTCACGCTGTCAGTCTGCAGACTCAAGTGGCCTGCACAAGAGGCAGTTTCGGTAGACGCTAGTAGGCTATACTCAGTCAGTTGGCAACTAGCAATTCTATCAGTCTGCTTTCCATTGCCGCCCTCTAAGTGACTCAGCTCAACTCCACTGCGCTCAACTATGCTCCGCTTCGCTTCACTACGCACCTAGACTTACTAACTCAGTACATTGTTTTGAATTGTCTAGATAATTTTTCTTTTACTTTTCTTCGTGCATCCCCATAATTGTGCACCATTTGTCTAGACAGGTATAATGACTTGTTTATATACTAAGAGTTTATTATTACAGACAACTCAGAACGTCCCCCCTAGGGGCCAATACATTTTTATAAATTTCTGCTCAAGTTCTGTTCTTTTTTTTACGCGTACCTTCCAGCGTAACTTGGCATCTGTGTACTTTTTACCGTTGTAATGTGGTACCACGTCTTTTGTTACTGCTTCAATTTAATGTCACATGTATTCGATAAAAATGTGAATCAGAGATAAACATCGATATTTCCAACACTTTGAACATTAACATCATTTTTAAAGTAATATTGTACGAAATATATTTAAAATCCAATGACGACTAACATAGAACTCTCTTATTTTTCTATGTTAAAATATATTTCCAGGTTCCCTTGTTTTTCGTAGTATTAAACCATGTTTTGCTTCCAGTAAGTAGAGAAATTGTAAACTAATATGATATTAGCAAACGCACTTTTTAGTTTTACAAATTTAATCTGTTTATCAAACATTGACAGTTGTTTCAGGCAGCGAGCTTATTTTGATAGAGCTACAGGAGTAAGTGAATATAATAAACGTTCTTGCCTGACGTAAACATGTGGTAGACGTAAGTAAAGCGAGGAAAAGTGTGTGGTGTAACCCAATACAAAGACCAAATATCTAGACTCACCCATATGTAATAGAACCAACCAACCGTTGTAACTCGACCCTTTCATTTGTCTGTTTATTTGTTTGAGGTATGTTTTACGATAACTTTTAAACGAATCAACCGATCTCCGTAAAGTTGCCATGCGTGTACACACTGTTGCCCTACAGAAGCTTATTGGTGTTCAGATTGATTCTCCCACAAATATGTGGCTGAAGGCAAAGATGTGAAAGGGTCCGAATTTCCAAAATTACACAAGTGCATGTAGGGTATCAAATTAAAAAAAAAATTATCCAAAATGTAAATGTACTGTTCATTTTTAAAAATTTCGAACTTTTAGGGCGTCAGGGGTAAAACGTGGGGAAAAAGTTGGATTAAATTTCCAATTTCATGTAGGTTATTAAATTAATGAAATTCAATTAAATTTAATATTTAAAATATAGGTACCTTATTTTGATGCGTCTAGCGATCTTGTAGTTTATTATTTCACTACATGTTTCGGGAATAAATTCCCATCTTCAGGTAAAACTTCTTCTTCCTAATATATAGGAGTCGTCAGCGAAATTATTAAACACACATACACACAAAAACGAATAAAACAAACACAACGAAAAACGAAATAAACAAACCGTCTTCGATAGTTGTGTGTTTACGGTTTTTAATTATGTTATTTATAGCAGTTGTGTTTGTTTTATTCGTTTGTGTGTGTATGTGTTTTTAATAATTTCGCCGACGACTCCTATATACTAGGAAGAAGAAGTTTTACCTGAAGATGGGAATTTATTCCCGAAACATGTAGTGAAATAATAAACTATAAGATCGCTAGACGGATCAAAATAAGGTAGGTCTATATTTTAGATATTAAATTAAATTGAATCTTATATGCGATCTGGAGACTGCATATATAATGAAATTAATGAAAGTTTGTACCGAAATCTGAATATAGTGTAAACCTTTGGTAATTCAAAATGGTTTTGACCCCAGGGCCCAAAAAAGGATAACAATTTTAAAAATTGTAAAAATTCAAAGGGTATAAAGGGAATTGTAACACATCCGATTGTCTGGAGTTTTTAGCATTTATTGCATGAGTTTCTGCTCTGCAATTATTACTTTACTAAACAATAAATACTAGATTATTCGGGAATTTCGTAATTTTTCTGATAATTGAAAAATTATCTAATATTTACGAAAACGTAATGTATCTAGTATTTAACTAAGGTAGTAACGTAGGTCTCTTTGATCTAAATAATCAGCGATTTCTGCAGCCCAGGGAGCATCTAGTGTAAATGTAATTCGGAAAAGCTGTCCAACATTAAAAAAAATAAAACTAATGAGAAAAATATATCTAATTAAAAACTTTTACTTATAATGTTAATTTGATTTTTTTTAATGTCTTATATTTCTACTATAATTGGGCATTTTATTTACCTGACCTTTTCTCTATCTGTCTAGTCCTCCATACTCCTTTTCTTTCAACAACCCTTAACAAATGTCCAGAGTATAACCTTTTGTTATATTCATTTATTCCTGTGACTCTTTGGAAGTAGTCTCTTTGGCTAATACAATTGTCAAAGTTTGATAAACAAAGTAATTCTGTAAAACTACCAAGTGCAAAACTTCATACAGTCCAACTTGTTTTTTAATATTTGTCAGTGGAAGCAAAATTCTACACGAAGTCGGGGCAATTTGTCTGAAAGCAAAATACTGTTGTATGACAAGAAGTAAAGGATATGTTCGAAATAAAATAAAATAAATACGGTAAAGGAAACGAAAAATAGAACAGACGATTTCGGGTTCGGGATTTTGAAACTTATTACAGTTTTACAGAGATGGTAATGCAGTGCCATAAATATATTTGTCGGCAGATGGAGCCACTGTACGCTGCAGACTGTATTGGAAATGCTACGCATTGTAACTCGCATTTACTGTCGAGTGCATTTAGTAAAATTTCAGTTGAATTTTAAATTTATCGTTACACTAGCTCTTGCTATACGGGGTTAGTTTTGCTTGTTCGTTCATTTTGTACCACCAACTGCGCAATTAATTTTTTCATGACCGCAGACGTGTAGTTATTCGTAAATAGTTTGTCATTTGACTACATAATTTAATTATATTTTAATTCCAATTCACCCTCACTTGAAGTGTAAGGGTAACGTAGTGGTAACGTAATTTTGCAAATTATTCGGCGAAAGAAATAATAAGTGCTACGCGAGGGAAGGTGTCGTCGGTCGAAAAGTGATGAAAATCAGGTAGACGTGGGCTCTAATCTCACGCATAATAAGATGACGGATAGAACAGAGAAGCTGGTTTAGAGATAGAGAATGAGATATTTTAAGGGAGGGCCTAAGGATGATTGGGAATCATTCAAATCGGGTGGCATGTATAGGATTCCCTGCTCGTGAGGCCAGTCTATGTCGCCACCACAGAGCACAGTGTATTGACTACTCACATTACTGAATAGGGGTGGAACTGCTGTCGGCCTAGTCAGCCGAACTCCGAATACTGAAGGCTTACTTACATCCTACGTTTAGAACATGAAGATTGTAGCGGCTGGTTGTGACAAAAATAGCTGGTTCTAATTTTGATAAAAATTTTGCCTTTTATAGTAGAATTGTCACTTTTTATATTTCTCATATTTTTATAAAATTATGAGGATAAAACGCAGGCCTAGGTATTAGCAGTAGCATAACTAGGAGGTGGGTTTTAGATGAATGGGGGGGGATGAGACTATCTTGAAGATGACTCTCCATTTTCCTCAGGTCGAATGAGAAATTCAGGACGCTTCCCATATAATTTTAAAAGTACGTTTACGAAATGTACGTAGGCCTACGCTATTTACCAATTGTTGAGCGTTTTTTTTTGTTATAAAATTTACAATATGATTTGATTAATTTACAAAAATTGTAATTCCTTTTTTTTTGTATCGGCCATCTAAGGACGACATGCCAATTTCAATTCTTTATTCTTTGTTCCTTTCTTTTTTTCCAATATTCTTTCATCTTTTCACTGTGTCTTGTCTTCCTGTTTTCAGTCCACTTTGAACCTGCGTTTTTCTCTCTCCTATCCTAGACTCCTTCCATTTTTAACACTTTTGCCCGAAAAACATTTTTTTTCGATTGCTTCTTCTGCGTAACTATATTATTTTTTTCTAAATACTTTTGGACTTCTTTAATCCAACTTGATATTGTCTTCTTTCCCCACAGTTGTTTGAAGATCTGTTTTGTTAACCTATTGTCGTCCATTTTTAGATATGCACTTTTTATTGTAAATATCTTTAGTTATACCATATGCCCTTTCCATTTTGTGAGTTCTTTCTCCTACAATATTCCTTTTATTCCTACAATATTCTGTAATTCCTTTTATTTTTACAATTATTTTTAAGCCTTATTTTTACACCCCCATCTGGCTTATAATTGGATCTATTTTAAAAACTTCTAGTTTTCTAAAATTTTTAACAGCTCTGGGAGGGGGGATTGATCCTTCTGATACCACCGTAGTTACGCTCCTGGGTATTAGTATAAGCTTTAAAATCTTTACAGGTTATAATTTTTATAAAAACATTATCGTATAAAAATACAACCTGTTTCTGTACAATCAATTAAGTTTTTCAAAATGTCTCTCTTAAGAATTGTTTTGAAAGATCTGTTTCCTAATTTAATATTAACGGTCTGTTTTCCCTTACGTTCGGCTGTTGGCTTGCCTAATTTCTTTGTTTATAGTTTTCTTGTAAATACCGTACGATAAACGGCCTTTTCAACAACACGGCTACTGAATTTATTTTTAAATGATAAAAACCTATCGCACAAAAAGGACTCCGTGCAACTAACATTGAACATCAGTGTATATTTGACAATCGTAAACTAACAGACGTTTTGTAGAAGTCAATCTTTAATTAGGCCAGTTGTAGCTTATGTTTGTGAAACACGGGTATTAACAGAAAAAGAGAAACAGTATATCAGAATATTTGAACGAAAGATACTGAGAAAATTTTTGGACCAGTGCAAAATAACAACGACTCGTGGAGATTACGAAGGAATCAAGAAGTAAATAATCTGATTGTCGAAGCTGACATAGTAGCCTAAGGTTTGTAAAGAGTAGATAGAAAGATAGCCTGTCTAGAACAAACAGTGAGGATAGAGTACACAGAGTTCCCAGAAAAATTTTAGAATGGAGACCAGTAGGTAGGAAATCAAGAGGAAGCCCAAGGAACAGTTGGATCTGAGGAATATGTGGACAAGATTGTGTAATAAGAGGGCTGAATGGAATATAATACTTGAAAAGGCTAAAACCTGTACTGATTTTGGACGCTAGTAGCGTAAGAGGAGAAGAGGAAAATCTTTGTTGATTGATTACAGTTGTATGTGACGAATTCTCTACCATCAATTACTTAGTCTGCTATTTAAAGACAAACGATGAGTAGACTACGATTGTCGTAGAAATATGAACTACCAACCAGATATTTTATGTAAACGAATCCTTAGGAAAAAAAAGTGGATTTGATAATATAATTGTACAGTTTCTATTTATTATTACTTTTTTTTTTTAAAACGTTGGAGGACTGTATTTGTTTTCACTTGCACAGAATTACACTTTATTATGACTATTCTATTGTCGTCATTGTATTTTCTCTTTTGTTGGAAACGTTAATATTTGTATTTTGACATTGTTGCTGCATGGTTACGTTACTTACGTTTACCGTTTTTGGAGTTTTATTATAAAATATGATGATTACGTCTTTGCTTATACACAGTGAGGCAGCGATCATAGCGCATTTTGATTCTCGTAGTTCAATAACGTAATGTATCAATGCGCGCGCGTATGACGCGCCATTCTTTTGTTAATGAGCTACCATTTTGTTTGTTTGTTTGACATGGAGAGTTGGACTGCTGAACATCGTGCTTCAGCCCTTCGGTAGGAACATGTTTTCATTTTGCACTTAAAGGAACACCCTGCCTCACAAGCATATACAAAACATACATTATGAGGAACACCCTGCCTCCTAGGCAGGTACTCATATTTTCATAAAAATGCCAAAAAAAACTACTTTAGAAAATAAAATATACCATTTCTTCTTTTCCAATTTACTTCATTGTAATAATTTCACATTGATATGTATTTTTTTGCAGACTTGGTATATGTTTGATGAGTAGTTGTACTATACACCTCCAAGTGGAACATCTGCCTGACTCACCCTTGTAAGGAACGTATGCCTAATAAGCATGCAAAACTACGTACGGTTAGAGGATCATATGCCTGGAAGGCAGGTAATCAGACGTTCATTTAGAGGAATACCTGCCTGACAGGCAGGGTAACTTTTAGAATGAGGTATCTTACGGTCAAACGGAGGAGAGCTACAAGAACAACGATTATATAGTTGATACAGAGAGTATACTCAGGCGATATTTCAACTTGGGACGTCACGGGAATGTGTCGGATGGTCTTATTATTAGAAGGCGTCTAGGTTTCGTTAGATTAACAGCATCTGACTGTAACCATAAACCGAAATAATTGAAAATACTCGTGTTGCAATCTAGCGTAGCTCAAAATGATCTGGAAGACGACACTCTCCAGGATTTATAATTTCTGACCGTTCATTCAAGAGGATATTGTATGAAAATGTTCACTTTCACCGTTGTGAACTCTAAATTTTGATGAAAATTCACCGTCTACATTTGGTTGCACGATAGCAGTTTTCCAAAACTATATGCGATCTCATCTAAAAATGTCCACAGATGGTAAACCCCCGGTTACCCCACCTGCGGTCTAACGTGAACCGATTTTTTCCTTCTGGGAGTACCTCAAGCAGGAAGTCTTCCAGACATGCTGTGCCACCATATTGGGAATGAAGGAGTGCATCAGAACCGAATGTCATCCGGGCTGTCATTTGATACGTGTCGTATTCAAACATATACTGATAAGTGGTATTCTTGAAACCACTATTTGACACAGAAGTTAATAAATAGTACAAAAAGAACGTTTTCGTTTTGGTGTAGTTGTATTACGTTATCAACGCTGCAACACTCCGAACAATTGTTTTTATTTCCGTCTAAAGTAATCGACTGTAGTACTTACTTGTTACACCCATTATGCACTTGACGGGTGTCAACTTAGCCTAAATCTCACACGGAATTTTTACAAAATTTGTTATTTGCAAATATTTCTTAAAGCTTAGTATTCAAGAAATTCTTTTAACTATTTTTGCCAGAATTTTGAACACAGTAAAAGTAACTTTCAGAGCAGTATAGAAGGCTATTAAAACTGCAGTTTTCGTGCCAAATAATTATGTTACGCCAATACACTGGCCATTAGAAAATAAGTATAAAGACACGGAATTTGTTTTTGTTTTTGTAGGGGACGACAGTATGTATTCTAAAATGATACGGTGAAACTATATTTACAATGACGAGTTGCTGTTTGCATTAAAACTTTACCAGTACGTTTTATTTAGATAATTTCTTCGAATGGAAAAATACATTTCCATTGTGATTGCATCCGTGTTTACTAAATTGCGAACTTCATTAGCATTTAGTTTATACAGTCCAGTGGACTCTGTTTTCACAGCTTTTTTAGCAAGCGTTGTTTTAAATGTAAACAAAATATATAGCGCCATGAACAGTAAACAAAGTGTCCAGTACGATAAACACTTGCAACGTTCGTTGCAACGTGAGCCAATTTGACTGTTAGCAGGAATCTGGTTTTATGTGCCCAAAGGGCATTGTAAACGAACATACTCTTGCTTTCAATTCGCACCTACAGTAGTTGGTGAGAGCTTCGAGTTTCTTTTAGAGTGGAACTAAAATACCAACTAGAGGGAATTGAATGAATCGTTTAATCACTTTTGTTTTTTTAGGCATTAACTTATTCCAACTTTCCTCTTCATAAATAAACAAATACGTGTGTGCCTCTGTTTGTATATGTGTGTGATTTTTAGGTTTTTTCCATCAGGGAGAATAGTCGTGGAATTCCTCATGGGAACACCTATGTCAGGAAGTCTGGTTTTACACGTGTGGAAATCGTGGACCCAAAACACCTATCCCTTCGTATCTTCATAACTATTAATCAACAATTAAAATGACAAATGAACGGATAAGCTAATAGGTGAGGGAATAGAGTTAGTAAATAAGAGTTACAGGAGGATGGGAGGGAAATTCATCATCACCATCTTCAAGGATGTTGCAATTATTCGGCTTCGGCCGAACGCAACGATCGGCGAATCGTACTTCGCCCGACGTCCTGACGTCACGCCGTTCCCTTTACTAACGGAGCCGTTTGTTCGGTTAAATCTCGCCAGTCGAACACCAGACCGCCCTTGTGAGCAGAGCCGTCCTTTCAGCACATTAAATAAGAAGCCTCGATTACCAAGGTAACTATGATTGTTGGTTATCATAAATCAATGCTGGGGACGAATAATTTTCGTCTGTTACGTTTGTAAAATAAAAGAAAACTTGTAATTTCTGTAAAACGATTGTTATTCATAACCAACCAAGACGTGTCTTGTTTGTAACAGTCAGCCTCGACTAAAACCAATTTTCAGTCAGTCAAAAAAAAAAGATATGTAAAATTCATTGTCAGTATTTGTCGTATGTATAATTTGAATTTGTAATTTTATAATGTAATTTTGTGATTTTGTAAATTTGTGACTACGCACTATATGAATGAATATGGGCGTACTAATTAAGCCGTGCGGGTGCATAAAGCATACTGAAAGATGTGAAATGTTCAGTTCAAAACTTGGTTCGACGTACAGGAGTGAGAATACATGTATATGGACTCGACGTAGCTTCCTTCACACGTTCTTACAGCGTGAACATAGCAGCGGTCCATGGCGTGAGCTGAGAAACGCACCCGTTGCGACCAGCTACAGCAGGCTGTGAGCGAACCTCTCCG
Source organism: Magicicada septendecula (assembly GCA_034769895.1). Classification (NCBI taxonomy): domain Eukaryota; kingdom Metazoa; phylum Arthropoda; class Insecta; order Hemiptera; family Cicadidae; genus Magicicada; species Magicicada septendecula. The sequence goes on from CM068369.1 coordinate 584,943,577, forward strand.
GATTGCCAAGTAACACTTAACCGTTAACAACTTTCAGTGGAAGTTACAGTACAATTAATAATGAAAAGAGAGATAAACTAGTTTCCTCACCTTATGTGACATGAACCAAAACCTTTTACGAATATTTTGTGATGCAGAACAGCGTTAGAATTTTCATGAACCGATCACAGCTTATACGCTAAACACTATTAACTGTAAACCTGTTTTGATTTATGCGATCGTTCCATATCCGGCAATCAGTTTATCCAGTATGTAAAGTATAAAATTATTGAATTTTAACAAACCATTTATTCAGTATTTAATCTGTTCAATATTTAGCTTATTTCTGAGTTGGATTAACTCAGTAATTAACTTTTGCTGACTGACTTATGATTACGTAAAGTTTCGATGCTCATATTGTTTTGAAATAAACGGGTCGAGTTCGACTCTGCTTACTAACTGGTGTCTCAAAAATGTTTTTCACTTACACTTCCCCCCTTTTGGGAATTATGTTAAACTTTAAGGATATTTGAGAAGTATGTTATAACGTGTAGAGAGACATAAATAGTAATAAGTATTTTGGTTGATTTTGTTGTACATTATGTTATTTTTGGTGTATTCTGTGTGTTGCGCTTTTGGGTCCAAGCAAGCAAGGAAGCGTGCAACAAGGATTAAACCAAGAATGGTTTGTTCCGGTTTCAAATAGGTGAAGATTAGAGCTGGCTTCCTCGGACGACCCACACCTCTCCGTCGCCTTGGCTTATAGTTCCATATTTGTTTGGGGATGCCGCGGTCATCCATTCGGCATAGATGTTCCCACCAATTCAGCCGATACTGGGCGATCCTGTCGAGTATACTCATAATATTCAGTTCCTGCCGTGTATCTGTGTTTCTTCTACGATCATGGAGAGTATACCCTGCCACGTGCGTGAGAAATCTCATTTCAGCCGCTTGGATGCGACTGGCCTGGCCTTTCGTTAAAGTCCAATTCTCAGACCCATAAATTCACCTTGTAGAATTTTAGGCAAGTTCCTTTACTTGGTGACTTAAGAGTTCGCCTGATAGTCCCGCACATAAGGTTGAACTTATGCAACTTATTCACAACGTCGTTGCTTGCATTATAAGACATACTGTAGCCCAGGTATACAAAATTGCTAACTTGTTCCAGGAGAGGAAACTTGCTAACTTGTTTTCAGTTGGAGAGAAATTTCTGAAGAGAATTCAATGGTGAAGAAAGGGGGCGATGTGTGTTCAGAATGCCTACAGCATGGATATACCATACAAATCGTATATCATATATCACAGAAATACATGTAGAGCTATCTCTTGTAAGATTAAATGCTATGCGACATACAAATATTAGAATGTTAAGCAAATTAAAAAGATATTGGTATAAAACAATGTCAAGAAATAAGACAAAATAATGGTAGCTTTTTTATTCTATGGTACTTTTGTATTAAACTTTAATTAATAAGGTTGTGTTAGTGGTTATAGTCACAAACATAAATTGCACTGTTGCACACCACTATAGAAAAATTTCAAGTTAACGCTTTCAAGCTTCACTGCGCATTATCATATCGGAAATATACAATAATAAAACGAGACAATTCCTTTACACCTCTGCTTACCCTATAGGGCGTAAACATTTTGTAAACAAGCCCTTAGGTAAACGCCCTTACCATCTGTTTGTTAACGCACATGGCGGATTCAGTCCCCCGGATTGGACACTTCATAGGATTTTATTATATTTTCACATATAATAATTTATTTTTTAATCAGATACGCCTACACAAGCATACATTTCTATATTTATAATTACTTGCTTCATTTGCATGTATTGATGAAGGATCTATTAAAAACGTATTAATAGACAAAACACAATATGTTTGGCGAAAAAACACTAAGGTGTCAGTGCTTTGTTGACCTTAGTGTCGTGCAAGTGTTCGTGCCCATTGTGCTCGTGTTTTGTGAGCGTTGTGTTTTTATGGTGAGTATTCGTTTAGGTTATGTTAGCTTTTGATTATATGTTGTTTCGACGGTCTACTGATCGTCTCGTAGAGTACAGTGGAAAAGAAAATACAAGACACCAATTAAGTCACAAAACACCAGCTTTAATTATTTCAATTAAACAGTTTGTAATCAGCAAGATAGTCTCTTACAACGAATCAAATAAAAATTGTTCACACGCAATACAAATGTCAACTAATATAGAACACAATTGTATTACAATTGTTCCGCACAATTATTATACACATAACACTTCGCCACAATACTTCGAACCGCACTCGAATAAATCGCAACTCAAAACTGAACTGAGCGTCGGTGAATAATTGTATTTCTACCCCGCTGACGTTGCAGAACATTCGCTGATAGGGGTCTACTAGAAAACACTAGAACGTAATTGACTGCGGCCTTGAACACAGCGCGCGTGGACCGGTATGGTCTGGAATAGTCTCGTTGCGGCCGCGCGACAAGTGTCACGTAATTGTCCTTCATCTCAAAGTAGCAGCAATATGTACGCACACACACGTTACAGCCGGGCTCCGCTGGGATAGCCGACAAACACGTAGGATGTTTTGTAATATCGTAACAATATTATGTGAAATTTCATTGTTTTATTATGTTGAATCTCTATCACGGGTTGATAGAGTGTTATTAATTGTTTTACGTGTATTAATATACAATTACTCTGAAGAGGGCTGCCGGTTCTTCGGTTGGCCAAAACGTGGCATCTACATTTTTTATATGACGACAAATAATGTGATCAGGTAAATTCAAATTCAAATGTTACAGTGCAGCATTGCACACAATGTGAGCAATAACGCGAAGAAATCTATTAATACGATAAGTCTTGTTCTCAGGAAGCGTACATAAGAATTTCCCACCAATGAAGAGATTTTGAACAAACATTCCTTTTGCCTTCATACTCGTTTTTGGCTTGAAATATCCCACCACCTCGCACGGACATACCTCTCATTGCGGCAACACTGTTGCAACTTTACACCAACACACAACAGAACAACACCGAACAAGCAGCCCGAAAAAGAGCCCATCGTCTATATCAACTTTGACCTCTCCCGCCTCCTAGGAAAACTCCTACCAATGATTTACCTACGCGATCCGAGTATGGGGCTACTTGGTAAAGACCCGTAATCAAAAGCTCTAGTCCAGGGGTCACGTACCTCGAACTCAAATAAATAAAAATGAGATTAAAGTTAATTGAATAGGAAAAATTAAGGAATCAATATTTCTACCTAGAAATATAAATAATTTTGAGATTATTTTGTATATTTTCTGTATTTTCATCAATCGAACTAAATGATATATATATATATATATATATATATATTAATAATTTTGTTAACATTTAGTGTTTGTGAAGGAGTTATAGGATTCTCAAGCCTAATTAATTTGATCCGAACACGGCCCGCGGCAACCCGACCGATGCTGTTTGCAGTTTTTAAATAGATCGTCAAAATACTTCAAATATTATAACATTTTACTAAATTAACTAAACAAGAAATAAGTTCAGCAAAATGTTATAATATTTTGTACAAGTTTAAAACGTTTACGTAGTTAATGTGCTTGTTTTCGTCTGGCTGCCTTGAATGAGTCACGCTTTTCAAAAATGAACTTTGTAAAATAAAGTACAGGGCTAATTTGTCAGACGAACACTTGAAATCCATTCTAGTGATAGGAGCATACAATTTTGACCCAAAGTGGACAGATAGTATATGTCAGAAGCAACTCCACACATCCCATACGTACATAAGAAAGCCAAAAAATAGTAGGCCTACATAAGAAATAACTGTGAATGTTAACTTTTGTCTAAAGCTCGCTCGGCCGGTGTCAATAAATTCAAAATTACGACTAAAAACCGGCCACGGTATATCAGTAGAGGTTTTTAGTCGTAAATTTGAATTTATCTTTGAAAGTTATTTTTTCCTTACTTTTATTTACATTATTTTGAATAAATGAATTTGTTTTCTGTGGATAAGTCTGCTTAATTTTTATTAAAATACCTACTTTATTGACTTGATTCTATCGTAAACTTAAAAAAAATAAGTTTACAATGTGTGTGTGTTGTTGGCCCGCCTGACTTCCAAGATTGAAAATTCGGCCTTCAAGTGAAAAGCTTTGGAGATCCCTGCTCTAGTCTCTCATGGACCGACGTTTGCAGTGGGTCCGCAAAGCTTATTATCTAGGCTAACTTCAAACCAGACCGCTGCCCTCAGTGTCCGGGCCACCATCCGGGCACTTTTCCACTTTTCAGAAAGTCCTTGGCGAATGCTCATCGTAAATTAGACATTGCCTAATTTAAATCTCACGGCCGGTAGCAGGCCGCACTCAGCATTCACCGGTATCATTGTACCCGCGGCTGGAACCCATTTGAAGCTACGTAATCCCCTGACTTCTCACTCTCTCTCTCTCTCTCTCTCTCTCTCTCTCTCTCTCTCTCTCTCTCTCTCTCTCTCTCTCTCTCTCTCTCTCTCCTCTCTCTCTAAAAGAACAATCATCCCAACTGCCAGACACAGTGCCGCATACAAGACTTGGCGTGTTGTTAAATAATGTCATAATATATAGTTAAATTATAATTCGTGCGCTGAAGTGCGCTTAACACATTGCCAACTGGGTAGAGGAAACACATGTTCTAATGCAGGTAATCGATTTCCCATTTCCGTTCGAGTGTTATAACGTTTTTATACTGACGACTTGTAGACGTAGTTAGAGAAGCGGACCAAACGAAAGACAAAGAACACTGTAACCACCGGGAATAAAAATATATAACCGCGGAAAGCGAAACGAAAACGTAAAACAAACGACGTCTTTACGTGGGGTAATGTAAAGCGATAAATTTATATCCCGGCAGGGGGGGGGGGCGACCAGACGGTATCGCCGCGGACCGACACACATTACTGCCTCTGATTTATTGCTACCTGAATTTGATGGAATTTTAAAAGTTGAAAATTTATCGTTGCCATTTTTTCTTCGTTAAAACAGATTTTAATTTTCGTCGTTACGTTTAGATATAACGGTTGCAAAAAAAAATCAACTTTACTTTGTTTTGTTTAGTAAAACATCTGCGACCCTGTTGTGCTGCCGTAGTAAAATTTATTAGTTTCAAATATTATGTTCTGTTATTTACTGTTTAATTTTTTTATGTAAAGCATGGTCGTTATATTACGGTAAGTTTTCTAAAAAAAAATGAAAGAATTTCGACGAAACCGAAACATCGAAGCATGATAATGTTTTTAGGCTTTAAAAATAAGATTTCTAGACTGTGGGGAATCGAAAGTGTGGAAAAATGATGACGTCATACGGCGTGACGGTAAATAAAATGTTACAGAAAGTTTCAAACGATGTCCAGCTAAAAGACATTATCATGTCAAAATGTTTAAAAGATCTGAAGCTTCAGCGTAACGAAGAAGCAGTTTCAAATGGATATTACAATTTATTGCACACCTGTTTAAAAACGCTGGTGTAAACTATGGAAAAATCGACAATATCGATTTGCACTGTACCGTTATTACAGACACGCTTCCTTGCATTGCGTGATATTATCGACATTATCTTACGTGCTTCATCAGTATCAGTTAATAGGCGTAAGAAGTAACTTTATTACCCCGAAAAATGTTTTGCAGTAAAAACACTATTTAATAAGGTGAAACAGAATACAGTGATGTCCTAATAAGGGATGTATCCTGCAGCGGTGGGATATTTCAAACCAAAAATGAGCACTAGAGAAGAAAGGAATATTTTCTTCGAACCCACGACTTAAATTTTTCATCTAAAAGTTAGTTTTAAAAGTTCATGAAAATATTGTTCTACATGGTTCAAGTTAATATAATAATCATGCCCTTAAACGTCTGTAATTTAAAAAAATATATTGTCCTTCGATTTCCCTTCATATAATTTAACAGAAAATAATTTTTTTGTGACTGTAAGTCAACCTTTCTTGTAATTGATTTCAGATGCTCTAGATACCTTATATCAGTGACTGGCGGCCTGCGACCTTATCTTTAAACAATTATTTAATAATTAGTCTGTTTAATTTATAAATAAATGGACAATAAAATAATAAGACGCAAATAATTACCTGCTAAAAATAAGGACTTACTATTAATTAACACTACTCTTGGTGATGTCGTTGAAAATAGTGTAGACTCTTGGTCTATACTCTCTACTCTCTCTAGACTAAGTGCCTCCACCATTCCCTGCTCCAGCATGTAATGGCGTGCGTCTCCCACTTCCTAAACCAAACTGGCTGAAGGGGGCTTGTCCCCAAAACAGCCCGAGACTTGTCACAATTGACAAGCCTCGAACAACACAAAAAAAAACTCTCATTGAAGACCAAACGACTGACGTTCACTTTACAAGCTGATCCCTTTGTGCAAACCAGGCAAGAACAAGTATCGAATTTCTTTAAGCTGCTACCTGATGAACGATTCGAGTGAGATTTGTGAGGTGTCATTTGAATCGATTTCATGACAAAACGTTGGTCAGATATTACAAGCAAACAAATTAATTGGATAATATTTTCTGTACTGTAGATAAATGTGACGTTTTGCAATCGTTTGACTTTTTGGGGCGCACCCCAGCCCCACCTGGATTCGCAAATGACAGAGGGTGAAAATCTGATAAAAGTATGTTCGGGTGTAAGCACAGCAGTGTTCAACTCATAACTTCCATTACGGTATCACCGTAGGACGGTGGTTCCTTCCATTTGTATGATTTCAAAGTTTGTTAAACGCGTTATTAAAGTAAACACGGAGGAAATCGCAAACTAGGCCTACTACATTTCTAAGACAGGCTTCTAAGGTTCAGTTTTCTAGGTTAGCAATTGTCTCAGGAATTGTTAGTGATCATTGTCATCATTATCATTATAATCGACATCATAGTCGTCGTCAGTATGTCGTCACCATCATGATCATCATCGTCGTCGTTCTCGTAACAAATGCCATCGTCAACGTCGTCGTTATAGGCTATGTATCACAATAATCATCGCCAGCGTCGTCGTCGACGTCATTACATCAACATCATGAGCAGCCGCAGCTGTGTCTCCAACAACCATTCGTGGTCGTGGGCCCTACCCACCACTTCCAACAGTCGATTCCTTCCGCTTCTTCTTTTCCAGACCCCCTTTTGTCGTCAGCCACTGTCTAATTTCCTTTTCACCAAGGGCAAAGCGTTCAACTTCTAAAACGTTTTCTCCCTTCTACTAGCCAATTTCTCAATATAACCAACCCATTTGCAACCTTTTTTGTCCTTCGTCTCCCTTTCCATCCGCCTAAGTAAGCGTCCTCCGACTTTCTCGCCTTCTGGGCCAACCTTCGATAATTATCATCGCATGACGTTAAAGATATTGCTAACCGTAATGTAGATCTAGCAATACGTAATTGTGAGCTCTGTGTGGAGTATACGTATAGCCTATGTACTGATACACCGGGCTTTGGAAACTTACAAAGCATCCATAAACAGGTGCGGGCGCGCGCATGGTCACACACACACACACACACACACACATTTATTTATTTTTATCATACAAGTGTATAAGTAGATAAATAAAGCTGATGAACGTTTTAATACCTGTATTTTGTATTTGAATTCCACTCTGAGAGAGTTCGAATCCATAGTTGCGTCAACTTCCCCTTAACAGTTACAGTACGTACGAATTGAAATCAGAGAGTATTTTTTATTTACAAGAGTCTTTGGGCACATTAAAGCACAACCAGTTTGCATACCACCATCAAATTTACTCATGTTATAAACAGGCATACGGTCCACTGTTGTGCCGAGTGCAGATAATCGCACGCTTTGTTGATAACGGCGCTGTGTATTTTGTTTACATTTTAAAAAACGGCTGGTCAACAACGTGTGTAAACACAAGCCCACTACAGTATGTAGAATGAAAATACTAATGAAGTTCGAAATTTAGCAAATACCGATCCGATGCTATCACAGTGAAAATGTATTTTCCATTCGAAGGAATTATCGAAATAAAACATTTTGATAAAACGTAAATATAAATAGAAACTTTCATTGTAAATACAGTTCCGACAAGAAGATTAAAAGTAGCTACTAATTCGCGAATGGAGAGAAGAAACAATAAATTTTTCTGTCTTTACACTTATTTTCTACTGGACAGTGTGTTGGTTTTACATTAGTTTTTTTACACAAAAACTGCTGCACTTCAAATGCAGTTCCGTACTGCTTACCTTAATTTACGGTAAAAATGATGGACCAGTTGTTTAAATACCAAGCCTTAAAAAATTCCCCCTAAACAACAAAATTTATGGAAACTTCTTACAAGACTTAAGTTTTGGCGACTCCCTCATGGGTGTTAGAAGTAACTCAGACACATTATATTTTTTAGACAGAAGACGTAAACATTATGGGTTACAACAATGTCCTCAGCCTTTCACGGCCGGTGTCAGTTGTACGATTAAAGTTATCCGGGGCTGTTTGGCCGTGGTCCATGGTTTATTGCCAAACCAAACGTTTCAGCATCTCCAATGGCTGCCATCATCAGTGAAATAATAAAAATCCTGAACGTAGGGTGTTCACGTACAGGCCCACAGTACTGTGGTATAGGCCCTATACCACCTACTGGTTACTAGGCCACAATACCACCTACTGGTTACTAGGCCACAATACCACCTACTGGTTACTAGGCCACAATACCACCTACTGGTTACTAGGCCACAATACCACCTACTGGTTACTAGGCCACAGTACCACAGTACTGTGGCCGTCTACGTGAACACCCTAGGTTCAGGATTTTTATTATTCCACTGATGGTGGCAGCCATTGGAGCTGTTGAAACGTTTGGTTTGGAAATGAATCATGGACCACGGCCAAACAGCCCGGATAACTTTAATCATACAAATTATGGGTTACAGTACCGAATACTGACATTGGGCAATTCCAGTGAATGAGCACATTCGCTTTTACGATTTTACGATTACTGAACATCATAATAGTTATGACAAAATGAAATTCTCCGCATGTGAAAAAAAGGAGGATTATTTACCAAAAGAAACCACACTTGAAGTAATAAGTAATAAATAGAAATTGTATGATTAAATTATTGAAATGCTACATTTTCTGTCTTGTATAGAACTTTGTTTAGGTACAACTTAATTGATTGGTAGTTCACGTTATTACGACAATAAACGAATCCCAGTCTTTAAACATCGGAATATAGGCTATAACTGAACACCAGAAAATTTGTTAGGCGTACAACTTTAATCACAATTACGATAAAAAAGACATTTCCATACAAAAATTATTCAAGATTGCCTAACAACATACAGTAATGTACTAAAAAGTAAATATAATCGAATTAACATTGTCACGCTAAACAATACCAACTGTGGATATCCGCACACAACAATTTACAAATCACAATAACAATAACTCCGATAAGGCGAAGTACAAAACTAAACTTGGCCGGCCGCTAGCCGTTTCCCGCGTTCTGGGCCATGCGTCGAGAATTATTAGTCGCGTCTAGAAAACACAGGAACGCCACATTGTACGCATCGTTGCTGACCTTGTGAGCATACGTACTGTCTCACACCCCACGCAGGTTGCCTGCCTTATAGGCGTCAGGATATATACAACATACATTACACAATAGGAGTATATTATATGTATAGATAGCCTATACAATATTATAGACATATAACGATAGTTCTAATATTCAGTTTTAGTCAGACCTTAACTCATTTGATACTCTAAATTACATCTAAAACCCAGCTGTTAGTCTGTGGTCGGTCGCTATGAAACGCCATCTTGTCGGCAACGTTTCGATTCCTCCTCGGGTATCTTCATCACGCCGCCAAAAAGGGACAGAGCAACCTGTTTCAAGTAGGAGCAACCTGAGGTTTCTTTTCCATTGCGCTTTAACGATTTTTGAGAACAGACCTTTAAAATGGTCCCAAGTCGTATGAAATTTCTTTGTTAATTTTCATGTAGTGAATTTCATGACATGCGACAAACTTTCGTTCTATTAGACACTTAAACTTTCGCTGAACTAATAAAATATTTATAAAATTCCTAATTTATATTTTGGTTTTTGTTACAACAAAATGTTTCTTTTCATTTTCGAGATGTTTGGTGGGTTTGCAAAACATTTGGTTGGTTGGTTGAGTGGATTGGCAGTAGTAGTATTCAAAGGTTGCCTTGAATATCTGAACTTGACTTTTGCTCTGGACGCTTCATTCGTTCGTTCCATTCTGTTGGTAACGTACACTTACCTTTGGACTATTTTTTCTATAAAACTCGCTGCGTTTGGCACGTGCAGCGAAGCAAACGAGTGACGCTAGTAATTTATAAAAATTACTTATAATACTTTAGCATTAAATTAAGCTTACGCGTGACCAAAATTAAATTAAAATAAACAATCACACAATAACGATTTAAGAATAAATGAATATGCAGACATTGACTCAGTGCGCAGTTAACTCCGTAAAATGAACAGACGTACGTAAATCATTCTACAAGCAGGAAATAGTGTACCGATAAATTTGTAATTCAGTTTAAAATTACAACAAATTTACTTGACAGTAAATTAATGTGAGTTATGATGCGTTGTATTTCCGATACACAGTACAGTGGCTCCATCTGCTGACAGACTACATATGGGACTATATTATACCGCCCCCCTCTACACAGTAATAAGTTTCGGAAATCCCCAAGTCGTTTGTTACGTGTTTCCGTTTGTTTTCCGCATTCATTTAATTTCATTCGACACAGATTGTTTGTTTCTTGACAAACAGCAGTATTTCATTTATCAAAAACTCGCCCTAATATCACGTAGAATTCATTACCACTAAAAATGTTCAAAAGCTAGTTATACGTAACTATGAACTTGTTATTGTTGAAACCATTAAATTTCAGGCTGTTGGGCCGTGTCGGTCGCATTTAAATGTTCCGGCCACATCTCCGGAGGCCGGAGCTAGTGTTCGAAGCGAGAAGGAGAAGAAACACCTAAGCATTCAAAGAATTTCGACGAAACCGAAACATCGAAGCATGATAATGTTTTTAGGCTTTTGAAACGTATAATGTGGATTACGTTTGGTGGATTACGTAAGTCATTTCCAAACCACAGACGATCACAAACAGAGCAGTAAAACCAAATTTATTCTCACTAAAACGTTTGCTAAACTCAATGTCAGCAGCGATTATTTCTGTCTTGATGCGTTTAGATATCAAATTTCTAGACTGTGGGGAATCGAAAGTGTGGAAGCGTCACGTTTTTCGATGACGTTTTTGCGGAATGACCCCCAGCCTAAAAACATTATCATGTTAAAAAGGAAACGTTCGTGTAAGGATGACAGGCCGAACACACCTCACAGTTGAGTTGAGGAGATTGCTTACGCACGAGGTGTGGCCAAAAAGTTTAAACGAGAAAACATATGCATTCGACCATGGTTCAACAGACTGGAATATAATAATAGTAATAATGTTAACTGCGTCCGTGATATTGTTCCAAACAAATATGCACGTGATAGTTCTTCTTCTTCTTCCTCTCCTATTCATGGATTGGGTTATATAAACCTGTTCCGGCACCCATCTCATCCTCGGACGAGGATTTAACGTCAGTGGTCCACATCTTGTGGATACGGGTTTGGCAATTCCGACGTGCCTTAGCTGGATTTTCACTTTGCTTCAACTTGTGTTGGGTGAGATCTCTTCCCTTATTCATTTCTGTCTAGTCTCTCTTGACTGCCTCTTGTTCGTTTCTAACCCCGACGCTATTAGAGTAATCGAGGGCTAGGGTGTCTTCCTTTTCCAATTCTAATCTGTTAATTTTCAATGGCTTAGGATATTAGAGTGCTCACTGATGCCGATAGGTGAGTACTGGAAATACTAAGAAGCGTTCAGTATCAGCATAACTGATACAAAGCCACCAAATCCTATCTCAGAAAGAGAAGGGCGAGGGCGAATCTCCTGCGCCCCCAAAACAGGGGGCTTTTGGCTAAATTATGGTAATCTTGACAGAAGAGTCTCTGGTCCTCCTGTTAAGGCGTTCTGCAACAGGACAGTAACCTGTTCATGTAAAAGTTTGAAATACTTGTAGTAGGCATATCCATAGCAGTCTCGGAGTAAGCACTTGGTAGTTTTAAAAATGAATTTATTAATTAAAGTTTGATCATTTAGTCAGCCAACGAGACTGCTTTCAAAGGAATAATAAAATAAAATATATGTTTTTGATGTAAATTAATAGAAAACAACCCAATAGGCAAATAAATTATCCAGTTGTAATAGAAATACAACATATCATAAAATTAAATTCAGAACAATATTTCATCATTATCATCATCTTCACAACAAGAAATAAAAAACGCGTTTTCCGCGTTCAAAGATCCTCCAGCCATCTCTTTCTGGGTTTACTACCCACACACCTGTGTCCAATAGTTTTGTGTTTCCAGACTTGTTTCGGCAGTCTGGAATTTCACATTCTTTCTAAGTGCTCTTTCCACCGTTGTTTATAATCTTTTAATTTTTTATTCAAGTTAAAAACTTGTAACTCTTTTCTTATGGCCTCATTCTTTATACGGTCGAGTTTAGAACACATTTCAACTCTTCTTAAGAATGCAATTTCCGAGGCCTGTATTTTACTGTTTTGTTTCTTGGTTGTTGTCCATAATTCACACCCATAGGTCAATCAATACATGGTCTGTCATAACTTTGAAAAACTTTAATTTTGTATCTCGACGTACCTTGTTGATTGCCCCACAGACTGTCTGGAACTTACTTAAATAACATCAATATGATAATTCTTATCATAGCGAATATCATTTCCCAAATAATTAAAATGACTCGCCTGTTCTAGAATTTGACCTACTAGATCTGTTATTTTTATTTTTATTGGTTCCTTGCCTCGAAATACCATTACCTTTGTTTCCGTATTGAATATTTCATATTGTATAGTTTGCAAACCTGATCCAGATTGAAAACAGATTTCTGTTAAGCAGGTTCTGTATTTTGAATTACAAGCAAGTCGTCAGCAAACAACAGCACATTCTAATATCTGTCTACGATATCTTAATACCAGGGTTTACTAGGTGTTTGCCAAATCAAAATTTAAAACTAAAGGTTATCAGTTTTCCATTTTTAATATTTTCTTTGTTTGACAGCTTCTTTTATTTGTATTTATGTTACAACTGTGTTTTACAGTTGCTTTGACTTTGTATTTTCTTACCGTCTCTACAATTTTCCACCCTTTACTTACGTCTGTCTTATGTATAAGCAAACTTTTATTGTATCCACTTACCCCTGTGACTTTTTGCAAATAGTCTCGCTAGCTGAGACACGAATTGTCACTGTCATAAATAGATTGATTTTGCAAAGTATGAAGTGCATTTTGTAATTTCATAATATTTAACGGCTCTCTTGTATTTTGTGACAAACCAGATATAAATTAAGACTATGAAAAGGAAATAAAAACTTAAACGTTTTACAATTTACAATAAAAATAAAGTGAATTAAACATGGCACGACCGATATCAGAATCAGGGGGCCATTTTTTTAATTTAGTCAGTAGTTCTTTGTGTTGATTTTTTTTTTTTTTGCGCAGTCAAGTGTTTAATAATCTATTTACGATGTACGTTGTGTGAGCGCTTGTGTACAGCGTACGACTTTGTCTAAATACTTAACAGTGTAGGCCTATACGTTATTACGTAAACCATACAATGATCTTTATAGTAAAAACCGAGTCGCCTGAGAGACTGAAGTATTCACAGATATTTTCAAAGTACACTCAAAACAAAAGTAAGGAAAACTCACACGATCGTCATCATCATCACCATCATCCCTACTCTATGTATTAGGCACATCGCTCGTTACGATTCCCATTCCCTCCTTGTTTCATCTCCCTCTTCTTTCTCCTTTCCTTTAGTTACAATCTTATTTCTCGAATCTTATTTCTCAAAATATTTTTTTTGGTGCTATATCGTACGGTAGGTCAAACACTTAGACCCAATATTTTAAGCTCTTTTCTTACTGCTTCAATTTTTTATCACCTTTTATTCATAAAGGTAGGCAAAAATAGGCAACCTTTCATGCAACAGATAGGCAACAAAATTTTATGGACAAAAATTTGTCCTAACGTTTAGAGCATTTTTAAAGTAAATTGTGCAGAAATATATATATTAAAAACCAATGTTAAACCAACATGATTTTCTTTTTTCATATTACTAAATTATCTCGGCCTATTAGGCGGCAGGCCAGTGTGTCCACGTTGTGTGCCAATGACGGCTATGCTCAGTATCGCGGGAAGAGAAATCTTATAGTCCGCGTATCGATGATCACAGGCGATATTGCCGTCTGAGCCATCAGCCATGTAGTTTATGATCCTGCCATTATATCTCTAGACGGAATAAAGTTTTTCTACATTGTTTTAACGATTATCTCTGTATTGTTATTTCTATATTATTTATCTTTAACTTACTGTATTTGAGTTTTTTTCTTTGTTAATCAAATCTAACTTGTTACATCCTCCAACTTTGTCGTGTTTACTTGCTGAACTGCTACACGTCTTGGTCCGGACGAGGCCTTTCAGTGTTTCTACCATATTTAAGTCCTAAACCACGACGTTAGGTGGTGGAAACATTGGAAGGCCACGTCCGGATCATGACACCTAGCAGTTCAGTAAGTAAACACAACAAAGTTGGAATTACAGAGACTGCTAATTCAAATAACAAGATGAACAATGTATCGTTACTTCCTACTGACAAACGTTTAACACAATTGTCATACTTGTAAGACACACACATCTTTATCCGCCCGCATATAACACACGAACACACACACCCGTCTCTCATTTTAACACAGTTTGTATCACTCCATACTTCCACGTACAGAGACTTTCCCGAACGGTCACGAAGACACATGTTGATCAAGCGTTCCGGATCTGTGATGTGCAGACTGGGCCTACCATGTAGGCCTACTGTCAAACGACGGCCAACCGTTTTGTTCGGAGACACCCAGGTGCTGTCTTCGACTCGGCGGTACTGAGCTCGGTTGCAGAGCAGGGTAATTGAGCTCCATAAGCAAGCGACCGCAGCGTGAGTAAGCGAGAGGAATCTTTAGCCCTGAGTAAAGTACTGGTTCCCTACCTTGAGACATGGTAAGGTAGCCGGACCCATCAGAAACGCGAACGATTAGGTAAGTCAGAATAGTATTCACAAATAAGCAGAGATCACGAATTAATACATGAAAGAAGTTTATAACAACAAATGGTTGTACAGTTACGACCGTCTTTACTCTTGTCTACTGTCTACATGCTCCACTCAATACGTCAGGCTGAAACGTTTGGCACTGGCCTACAATATGGAAACCTTGAATAATCGCCTGACAGCCCGGGACATTTTAGTAATATTAAAATAAGAAAATTTCGTATTGATTAACATTTGTTCTTGAGTAATTTATACATAATTTATTTTTTTTTTATATTTTAAACATCAAAGCAACTTTTTGTGTAGAAAAAATGTTGGTGTCTGTCTCTTGTATTGTTTAGACCTTTATGAAAGGAACTTAACGAGAAATTGAATCAGTAAGAAAACATCTTCAAATATTTAGTCTGTTTAGAAAATTCGATTTAGAGAATTTAATAGTATCAAAGTCAGTAGAGGATCCAGAAATAAGGTTGTCATCGAAGGCAAGAAGCGAAAGGATGACGAAACGTTTGGTCGATGTGCCTAATACATGGAGCGGCGATGATGAGATAATGATGATGATGATGATCGTGTGAGTTGTCCTTAATTTGAAATTTATTTTGAAAACATTTGTAGATATTTCACTGCCTCGGATGACACTTTTTTATTATCAGTTTCTGTATACACTGGCGGTAAGCGTTTAGACGAAGTCGTACTTGTTGCAGGCCTTCACAGAAACAGAGCTCCTTAATAGGTTTGTAAACACTCAACTCCGCAAACAAGACAAATTGAAACTGAAATATCAACACAAAGCACTACTACTGAATAAATTGAACAAATGGCCCCCGTTGTGAGCACTGTCTCTTTTGTTGGGTTTCATTTCACGGTAAATATATTTTGCTAATTGACTTCAATGCAAATTTAAGCGGAAAGACGACTACGGTCTCTTGAACGCAAGCCACAATATATGACTGCGTATAAAATTAAGTTGCGGTCCAAAGGGGGTGTAACGCGAACATATGCTTTCATAGAAGAGAAATGCACCAGGCTCTCCACCCCAACTCGTCTCTCGCCTAAACGTCGGTCGACCCTGTTACGCCGAGCAATGCACTCTAAGTTTGTGGTAATCAATCCCTTCGTCGGAGTCGATCGGTGAGCAAACGAGAGATAAGACTTCTGTCAGGGCAGTCTTGGGGCATCCTGGGCCCTGGCCTGGCAGGATGGTGCACATCGGCAGCATGATGTGCATCTAGTGTGGAGGCGGAGGAGGCTATAGTAGCCCAACGGCTGCACACATGGGCTGAGTCAGCTAGCCTACTGCGACCGGGCAGAGAGAGCTGAGGTGAAAGCAACTCTCTAGGGGAAGAGCACCACGAAATCAAAGTTCCTGGTCCTCCGGGTTTGGGGTTGGAGCGGAGAATTCACATATCCCATCTGTGAAACTCTTTTATGTGCAGAAACTTATCGGTTTCTTAGTCAGTCAGTTGTCTGCACTTGACCGGGGAAACTGGTGGACGCCGTGAAAGGAGGCCTTGACTCAGCATTGGGTTGTCGCGCCGCTGAAGAAGAAGAATAAAATCAAGCCAATTTGTTTCCTTTAGTTTGTTGATTGAGACTTAGGACATAAGCGGGTCTGGCGTGTAGACATTAATATAGAGTTCTTTCCTCAGCAGTAATCTTAACACTTGTAGACAAAGTGAAGAGGTGCAGGTCGGACCGAAGAACATTCACAAAAATATTTACGTTTTTTAGGAAAAAAGAATTATATTTCGCTTATTTGAACGAGCAAAGTCAGTTTTCAATTTAAGCTTGATCGTTTGGCAGTTTTCTGTCTGTCTAGTTACAAATTTTGATGCATCAACCGATTTTTGTAAAACTTGACATGTGCATCCAAGTACATAACGTAGGCTATAGAATCCTGTTGTTTTTCAGATTGATACCTTCAAAAATAGAGTGGCAGGAAGGAAAATGTGAATGGTTAAAATTTTGAAAAAATTGCAACGTGGTGGTTTTTAGAATTTTCACCACAATCTAAATATAGTGTTCAGTTCTAGAAATTTCAAAATTATAGAGCTCCAGAGCGCAAACGTGTACCAGAATTTTTCAAAATTCGCAAGTGAGATATCAAATCAAACACAGTCTGATTATAGGCTTTAGGTTTGAAAATTCAAGAATTTTATCACACCAAAAGTTTTGCTGTGGTTGTTTGCTTTGAAAACCATTATTTTTAGGCGCATCACTATCCAAAAATTAAATTCAATATTTTTCAAAAGTTATAAAAGTCTCAGAACGTTCTGTAGCTAAGAGAGCTTACTATTTAATAATGGTTGACGTCTTTTGAATGGTAGACGTGTATACAATACGTTGCAGTTATATAAAATGTACCAGCGTAAAACACAGTATCTAAACATTATTCATTAGTAATTATAAAATGCACTGATAAGCGTTTAGACTATGTCGTACGTACTCTTTGAACAGGCGCTCACAGAACACAGCATAAGCAGGGGCGGATTAAGGTATCTTGGCGCCCTAGGCTAATTATATTTTTGCGCCCCCCCTCACTTCCCATAGGCTACTCTTACGTTTATTTCCAAGTGACTGAATAAAGCTGTAAACACCCTACAATATATTTCTTGTAGGAATATTTCAAATATCTTACTGTTCTGGAAATAGTCTCAAGAATTGAAAACTGAGGCTATTTTTCAGAGATTGTTTTACAGTTACACCTTCAACCATTTGTAGTTTGCATGGCTTTTATAACGAAAAAATTAACTAAGTAGTTACATAATTATAACAGTTTTATTAAGGGTACGTTTAACATCATTTATAGAAAGAAGACAATCAGTTAAATATCTTGTGGATTTGTTAAGACTCATGTAAAGTTCAAGCTAGATTCTTTTTTCTCGCTTTAGATTGAGCAAACGTTTTAATCACCTCACTGAAATCAAGTCCTTGCAGAAAGTCACTTTCAATGAACAAGAGGGTTACACTTGTCAGTTTATCCTGGCGCAAATTTGAGCGTAAATAATTCTTCACCCTCTTCAAAGCTGAAAAAATTCTTTCGCCACTGCAGTTAGTGACGGGCATAGAAAGGAAAATGCGCAAAGTAATCTCAACTGGATGGAATAGATAACGTGGTCGGCAATTCCACGAAAGTCGGGCGACGGTATAGTTCTATGAGCGCCGCCAGCCAATGACTCTTAACCGGAGAAAACAGTTTGTAAAGCACTTCTATTATTTATGTACAGTTTACCATAATTTCTCGCAAACAGGCGCCTGTGTTCAAAATGAACTCAAATTTTTAGCCTTGTAATTTATTACCAATTTTACATTTAGCTGTACAATTGTATTATTTTTTAGCTAAAATTTTGCGCCCCCAAAGTGCCGCGCCCTAGGCTACAGCCTAGTCAGCCTAGTGGTTAATCCGCCCCGAGCATAAGTAGGTTTGTAAACACTCAACTCCGCAAACAAGCCAAATTGGAAATGTAATATCAATACATCGCACTACTACTGATTAAATTAAATTGCTCACTCTTGTTTTCACTGTATCTTTTGTTGGATTTCATTTCACGGTAAATATATTCTGCTAATTGACTTAAATGTAAGTTTAAGAGGAAACCCGGCTACGGTCTCTTGAACAAGAGACACAACACATGGCTGCCCCTGGTATTCGTATAAAATTAAAGCAAATTTGTTACCCCTAGGTTTGCTAAATGAGTCTTGGTAGATAGGCCGGTCTACTGTCTGAACAGTAATCTAGAGTTCCTGGGTTCTATCCTAGTAAGCGCTATTCATATCTTCTTCTTATAGTTCCTATCCGTTTCGGATGTTGGATACCATACAGGTTAATTTCACTTTCTGCACTGGTGTACGGAATAAGTCAGTTGTATTCATGCCAAACCAGGTCCTTAAATTTCTCAGCCATGATATTCTCGGTCGCCCAACTCCTCTCATTCCAAGTACTTTTCCCTGTAGTATGGACTGCAATAAGTAAAATCTCTGTTCATTTCTCACGAGATGTCCCAGGTACTGAAACTTTCTTATCTTCACTGTGTTAATAACTTCCCTATCTTTCTTCATCTTTCTAAGAACTTCAACATTAGTTATAAGTGCTGTCCATGAAATGCTCAGTATTCTACGGTAGAGACACATTTCGAAAGATTTCAATTTCTTAGTTGTCGCTTCAGTCGAAGTCCAAGATTCTACACCGTAGAAGAGGACCGAGAATACGTAGCAGCGTAGAAGTCTCATCTTTGTGTTTATTGTTAAATCGTGACTTTTGGATAAACTGCTCATTCTAGTGTACACTGCTCTTGCCTTTTCAATTCTGCTCTTCCTTTCTTGAGAGTGGTCCCATTGTTAATTGACTATCGTGCTATTCATATGAAGGTGCGTATTTAGCTGCTAGGTCGACTCATTCCATGCAAATGAACATTTTCCTAGATCTGGCCAACGAATGTGTAGCCTTTTGCAAATTACTAGAATATAAGATGAAAAGGCGATACAGTATTGAAGGAGCAAAGCGAGTTCTCAGTTTTAACCTGACCGTTTGGCATTTGTCTCTTTGTCTAACTTTCTGTCTGTTTGGCGTGTGTCTCACGATAACTTTTGAACGCATCTACCAATTTTTATCAAAAGCAGCTGTTACCCTACAACACCCTGCTGTTTTTGAGATTGATCATCTAAAATAGGGGTGGGGTAGACAAAAATGTGACGGGGTCAAAATTGTGAAAAAACGAATAGACCATGTGGGGTATGAAATTAAAGAGAATTTTAACTAACAACTGAATATTGTTTTGGGTTTTTGAAATTTCAAAGTTTTGAAAAACCTATAAAACAGATACAAAATGTGATAAAAATTGGTTAAATCTAGCAGAATGTCAAACTAACAGGAATTTTAACCCTAATCCGAATATTCCGCATTTTTCGTGTTTATTGTATGATTTTGTGCTCCACAATTGTTATGTAACTAAAGAGAGAGCAGAGGTGTTGGAATTTTTATAACTTTTCCTATTATTAAACATTATTTATTGTAAAAATTTACGTAATAATAAATATAATTAATTCACAATAAGGAGCGAATTCTGCAGCTGAAAAAGTATACTAGTTAAATCTAAATTTAAGAGGAAACCCGACTAGGGTCTCGTGAATGGGAGATACAATATATTGCTTCCCCTGTTCTCCATGTAAAACAAAAACTAATTTGTTAGCTTTAGGTTAACTGATTGAGACTTCGTAGGTAAGGAGGTCAATCTAGTAATCTAGAGTTCCTTCCTCGCCAGTATCATAAATATCCATGCGCGTTGTTAGCTGCTAGGTCGAGTCAGGTTATAAAAGTGAACATCCTAGGTTTGACGAATGAATGCATAGTCTCTCGCAAATTATTAGACTAAAAGATGAAAACCTTATACATTATTCTTCTATTATTCATACTGGAAGATGAGAGCCTCTTCCACGTATTTTCGTCTTCTTCAGTATATGTTACCTGTAGCATCGAGGCGTTGATTCTTCACCATATTTTCTTGTCCCCTACTTCTCTCTATTTAAGATAATAGCCAACTAATTAATCCGTGTTTACTTAATCATCCATGCCTTTATGTGCTCCTTCCGAATTGCTTTTGGTCTTCTTTCTCACTCATTCTTGTGTCATGACCAAATCATCTGTGCTGTTGCTTATTAATTATTTCCAACATTCTGAATATCCATAATACCCTTTGTCTAACTGCGTCACTACTAACCTTATTCATTTTCGTGATCTCTTCAACCTTCCGCAGCATTCTCATCTCGAATGCTGTGCCGGGGTTTGAATTTTCCATGCGTGATTTGAACTATCGATGCCGCCAAGGCTTGACCACTGGACGAGACAGCTACGCAATTAGTAAGGCTGTGTCTGCCCCACATCGACGCGATCTAGTAGCCGCCAAACGTCACAGCTGATGCGGCCGAAGGTTATGTTCGACAATTCGAAACAAGTTAAATATCTACATCATGTGGGAACGCAGAATACATAGTCCTTTCTCATTTCGTCTCCAACCTTCTGACAGGGTGCTTTGTGGTCTGACGGCAGGGCGAAGTACGTGTTCAGCTTTCAATATGACTTCGTAAAATTCTAAAGCGTCTCAGGTGAGAATTAATTATTTTATGCAAGGTTAAGCTCGATGTTAAATTAATAATGGGTTATGTGTGTTGCGTTGGTGTTGTGTGTGATCTCCACATGTGTGTGTGATCGTTGTAAAGTCTACTGTAAAAGGGAATCACACGTTACTTCCGGTCTACTTTGCATTTAACCATAAATGAATTTAAAAGTAAATGTTACCATTATACAGTAACGGTTCATTACCTTATTACTTATTATCAAAAAATTAATAAGAGCAACTAGAGTGTAAAAAGGAATAATTGTGACTGCGGGTAGTGTGTGTTCCGAGGCGAGAGGGTGTGGGGTGTAGCTGTTTTTTCTGACGGCCAACTACAAATAAAAAATGTTACAGGGCCCCCGTACAGCCGGGAGAGAGGGGAATGCGGAGATGGTGACATCTACAACAGTTACCATCTGCGGAGCAGTGCACCCGGATGCTCCCCAACGCCGTCAGGCCCTGAACCACTTCTCCTGCAACACACCAAGGAACAGCTGCCCAGAATGAGGTGAGCTCGAGCTTCGGAACTCTTCAGGAACCATCACCAATACTCATCGCCACGGCTCTACCTGGTATCATTCCAGTCCTTCAAAGTACAGGTGGGAGCTTTCCAGTTACTAAACACTAAACACGTTTTTTTTTTTTTTTTTTTTTTAAATCAAGAGTAGGCCTAATTGACGTTATATGTAAATGCAAAGACATGCTCTACACAAGGGGTATCAGAAGCCCAGGTGTTTCTAAAATTAATATTGTAACTAATCTTTGTAAATTTAAATTATGTTAAAAAATGAACCATATTAGAACTCATTTTTGAAGGATTAAATCAACATGTTATAAAAAAAAGAAAAACCACTAATACAAAGTTGTTAATGGTTACATGAGTGTTTTATTGCAAGTCCTGTCACTCTGGGCTCCAGCACATTTTTCGCTCCGTCTAGGCCAAGCGGTCTAATTTTTTAAATTTTACGTAACGGCCCAAGTAGCCGTTACAATGCCTCCATACGTCTCTTTCACGTATCTCTCCAAATTCCCTGTTAGATGATTGCTAAAAGCAGAATTTTATTGTAATTTTCTTTTACACATAGTAAGTTAGCACACATACATATATTTTAACTATATTTTTAATCACTTTAGTTCTGTTTTATTAACACTGTTTAGTTATAATGTTTTTGAAGTCTTCTTCCAGTATGGGCCACGCCAAAATTGTCTTGTATGACAACGGTTCACTCATTTTACAATAAGTATCCTCAGGCCTATGTTACACACCGGCCGCGGAAACCTACGTGAGAATATTTGTACAATTATTATTGTTCAACTCTTCGTCACGATGCCATCTTCTTATACAGTAAGTGTATCGATGTGCTCAATCTTCATACTTATTATTTATTTCTTTATTTTATCCTTAGTTCCTCTTAATCTTCCTCCTCCTGCTCCAGCAGTCTTCCGCAGATTGGTTGACAGCAGGCGGCCGCCTTCCATTCCTCTCCTTCGCGCGACCTCATTTACTTGGAAGAAGTGAAGCCACTTAATACACTTAATTGTTTCGATGCCCACATACTGATATTTATATACGACTCAGCGGTTGTTGTTCTGACCATAATTGCTATTTTGGTTATACAAAGATTAAATAACAAACCTTTATTTTTACTAATCCAGAGGCGAAAATAAGACGCCGCAAGGTGCATGACTACCTACCACGCCTCGGTGCTGGGATTCACGGCTTTTTGAATTTATTTATTTATTTTTCTTGTTTGTAGCCGCTTGACTTGTCTGAATTCATAAGCGTAAAATATTGTTACGACGTCGCAGAACAATCTACGTGTTTATCGAACGTTGCAGCGAGATCCAGGATGTAAGCGTGTGGCGGACGTGCTTGTAGACACATTTGCGAGAGTCTTCTCGATGCCGCCAGCCGTGCGGACTGTGTCAAGGCCGCTAAGACGGACGCTAAGACGCAATTAGGAATCGTCTAGATTTTCGGCGACTATAAATACAATTACTCAGGGACGCTCAAGTCAGTATTAGTGCGAATTATTGACCGTGCGATTCGAGAATTATAGTAGCCTAGCGATATTACTGTGCGCGTTCAAGTGGTTATTAGTTGAGAGTGGTGTTTTATAATCGGACGGTATAATTGTAATACAATTGTGTTTAATTTTAGTGGACATTTTATTGCGTGTGAACCATTTTCATTTGATTTGTTGTAAAAGACAGTGTTGTTAATTACGAACTATATAACTGTAAAAATTAAAGGTGTGAATAATGACGTAATTGGTGTCTTGTACTTTTGTTTCCACTGTACCTACGACTATCGAGTAGAACGTCGTAACAATATGTACATTACAAATAAAGTGCATATAGTTGTAATAGAAATTTTATACGAAAAGAAGTTAACGTTGTAGATATTTATGTATAAATTTTTATTAAATCTTTAGTATCCAGTGATTTCAAATATGATTTCAAATTAATATCATTTTTATATTATACTTCAACAAAAAAATAATACAACTTCAATTTTTTATAGAAAACAAATATACCTAATTAGTCGTATTTGGGTGGGGCAAACTCAGAATAATATTTAATTATTCACTGTACACGTTGAATTACGTACGCCTTCGATTTTAAATCATAACAGTGTAGGCCCGACAGTAATTCCTGAACAGTAAGCCTAAGCTTACTGCAGTCGATGTTCACACTATGAAACACTGTATAAGACTGTTGTGCGCATGTGCGAAATAAATGAAATTTTTGTTAGCCTTGCAACGAGGTGTTTGTACACTGCGCATCTCTCAGCCACTGCTCAATTTCTATCGTCACGTTTCAACGTATGTACAGTAGCAGCTCTGCGGGTGTAAGCAGCGAAAGAAGCTGGGTTTGCCCTGAGAGCGCCCATTAAAAAAGGGTACCCGGTAGACAAAAAAATAAAAAAAATTCACATTTTCTGTTTTTTCTATTAAATTATAGAGTTTTTCATTCTGAACATTTTGATATATAATATGTGGCATTTTGGTTGCCATAAAGTAGTGAAAAAAATTATTTATACGGGAATGTACATGAAAACTTACAGTTTAATTTTAAGGGAAAGAAAGTCGGTGTAAGTATCAAAAAGCCATAGAAACAGGTGAAACTTACAACCACAAAAACAGTATTCCAGAAGCTATTATGGAATTCATCAAGCCAGTTTTAAAAGACTATCTGAAACAGAGCTACTAAAAAAGTGTTTGCACAAACAAACGCAAAACCCAAATGAAAGTGTGAGTAGTGTGATTTGGGAAAGACTGCCAAAGGTTGACTTTATTAGAATGAAACCCCTACACTTTGGAGTGTATGAAGCTGTATCTACATTCAATTGTGGACAGATTACTAAGTGTAAAGTTTTAAGTAAGTTAGGAATAGATGTGCGAAAGAATACAATTGAATCGTTGAAAGCGACTGACAAGGAAAGGCTGCGAAACTCCTTACGAGCCACTGCGGAGATGAAAAAAAAAGCAAGGCAAGTAAAGAGGCAGGCCAAAAGAAGGTTAGAAGATGAAGAAGAAGATCCAGACAATCCAATATATGGAGCTGGGATGTTTTAAAATAAAAAAGTAAGTGCTTATTCCATGTTTCATGCTATTATTAGCTTCATAATTTTCTATTGCGGTTTGGCGAAAACTGTTTTTTCAAATTGGTGCACACTTTTTTCAAAAACTAATTAAGATAACAGGATGAACTTTTCACCACGTTTTCCTTACCACATGATGCACACTTTAACACAAGGATTTTTTGATCGAGCGATAAATTTTGTTTTTAGAAATTTTTAGTTAATAAATTTTATAAACAAAAGAGTTACATTCAAAGAAAAAATTAAATTTTTGTAAAAAAAAGTCAAATAACCAAATCCCTGTGTTAAAGTGTACTATAAAATACAAAGAATAGGCCTACATGGTAAAAATTTCTTTCAGTTATCTCCAGTAGGTTTTGAGAAAAGTGTGCACCAAATTTACCAATTTTACATGTAAAAGATAGACCTTACCGGGTTCAGCGCGAGACTAGTGACCGACGAAAATTATGTTAATTCAGGTACGCAAATAAGTAGCGATAAAAATGTCGGCGTCAGTGTAATGCTTTGTGGTCTGGCACGTATCCGCATGCCGCCCACGGCTGGCAGGTGAGAGCTGGTGATGGATTTAACGCCGCCGGTGCACCACTGTGTTGGAACGTGATGTACACCGTGTTTGCTTAATAATAATTGAACGTGATTAAAGCGAGTATTGTCAGACACTGGGACAGACTCGTTTACAAGTAATAAACAGCACTGTTTAAGCACGTACAAGTAGAAACGTATTTGCTTAAAACTGTTCTTCTAAACCGTTGTGCTGTCAGACTTCGCTGTTCACAATATTACAGTACGTAATTTTCTACAGGCTCTCCGACATTAACACAGTATTATAATCTCTACTGGCGTCTCTTCGTGTTTAAATTCTTGAAATATGTACAATCCTGCAACTCATAATTGTTGTAATCATTGTAATAATTATAATTATTGTAATCATAATAATGATTTGTAATATAATTTTCTAATTACATCAGTTTAATGATTAATACTTAATTTCCACCTTAAAAGAATGGTATAACGTAAAATATGTAAATATTAATAAAAAGACATGAAAACAGAGAAAAAATAACATAAGAAAATTAAAATCAGAATCGCTTTCACCTGTCGGTTTTGGTATCTAATTGGGTAGTACGGCCGAGCGTTGGCATCAGTGAGTGTGGGTTGGCCTTGATTTGTTCGTTAGAGTGGGAAGTTTAGTTGCCGCCATGTCGTGGAACGTGGAGCATCGTACGTTCGCTCTCCGGCGGTTTTTCGTAAACAATGAGTCAGTGACGCAAACACAACGTGACTTTCGCACCCATTTTAATATTCCGGTCCGCCGACCTGTTCCAGACAGCAACACCATTTTGAGATGGTTTGAAAACTTCAACACAACTGGCTCCGTAATGAATAAAAAACCACCTGGCCCTGTCAACACAGCCCGTACGCCCGAAAACATCGAGCGAGTTAGGACGTCTGCGATACAGAGCCCTAAACGGTCGGTTCGCAAGCGTGCTGCGAGTTTAGGGATTAACGAGTCAACAGTGCGAAGGATTCTGCACAAAGATCTTCATTATCACCCATACAAAATTCAGGTATGTCAGCAACTTAGTGTAGGTGATTATGAACAGCGTCGTGTCTTTTGTGAAACCATGGTCAATAATGAAAACATGATTTTTCTCATTAGTGATGAAGCCCATTTTCATTTAAATGGGTTCGTTAACAAACAAAACTGTAGATATTGGTGTAATGAAAATCCTCAGATGTTACATGAGTCCCCTCTTCACAGCCCAAAAGTAACAGTATGGTGTGCAGTTGGGGAGAAGGGCATTATTGGCCCGTACTTTTTTGAGGAAAACAACATTACTGTGACTGTTAATTCAGAGCGCTACATTACGATGCTCCAAACCTTCTTCTTCCCAGAACTTCGACGTCGCAGATGGGCAATAAGGAGAGTATGGTTTCAACAGGATGGTGCAACTGCACACACAGCTCGTAATTCAATGGGTGTCTTACGGGATCAGTTTCCAGGCCACCTTATCTCCAGATATGGCAATCTTCGCTGGCCTCCTCGCTCCCCCGATCTAAGCTTATGTGACTTCTTTTTGTGAGGATATCTCAAGTCCCGAGTATATGTTAACAAGCCACGCTGCCTTGAAGATCTGAAGACGACAATCCAGGAGGAAATCGTTCGTATTACACATCAGATGTTAATTAACGCAACTCGGAGTTTTCGGGACCGGCTACAATCATGCATAAACATAAATGGCCAACATCTGAGCGACGTGATCTTCAAAACATAAATGAACAATGAAATTCCCAACATACACTATGTATTGTCATAAATAACAATATTTTTTAAGCCAAACTGACTAAGTACATCTGATTTGAAAACCATGCGATTCCCATGACGGACCCTGTATTTTGTTCTGGTAAAACATTATTGTTCAAAAGTCCAACAAAAAAACGGGTCATTGTTTATTAAGTTCAAAAGACAGATAAGGCCTAAAAAAGACTGAGTTTACTCACTCATTTAATAGTTTTACAGTATTTACATGAGACCACACCTAACTAAACTTTGAAATTATTTTAAACAGTTTTTTAAAATTTTTGTTATTTTATGCCAACAGTGGTCTTGATTTCCTGTTAATTCAAAGGAATTGGCTGGGACACTTAAGCCTCATTCACCATCTTCCTTGGTAGATGTTCTTTGTATCTTTTCAAGAAAGACCTGCCAGTTTGACCCAGATAGAAACAATCACAATCATCACATGACATCCTGTAAACACCTGTTTTCTCTTCTAACGGGAATGATTGTTTTATGCGTAACAAATTAGAAATATTATTATTTGTTTTAAACGCGACTTTTATTGCGCGTTTACCTCTTTCTTGAAAAGATACAAAGAACATCTACCAAGGAACGATTTAGACAAGACCAAATCTAATTACGCGCGCCATCTAATGATGCATAACCATAATTATACAGATTTTAGTACTAATTTCAAAGCAATCCATGTATGCGGTAAGGGTAGGTTAATGGACGCTCTCGAGGAGTTTGAGATTTATAAATCATTTAAAGACAAGAATATCAACAATAACAGTATATTAAACGAACAATTAAGGTTTCAATCTCACTCACTATATGATACAGCCCTAAATATAATCGCGCATGACGGTAATGACTGGTGATAAGGATTGACCTAGTTCAATTAGTGGCTCGGCAACTACACGCGCGGTCGGACCGGTCCAACGAAGCCGAAGTTACATCGTGTTATGTGTGTGTCGTTATTGTAATTTTGTAAATATGTGCAAATGTGTTTTTATGTGTTTTATGTGAATTTTAACATTTGACGAGGATTACTGATGATGTGACACATGTCACGAAACGCGTCTATATAAAAAACGCTAGAACGAATCACTGACGGATACAAGGTAATTAAATTATTGTGAAAAAGTGACTTGGATACTATATAGAAACAAAACCCTGTATTTACTTATAGTATTTTGTTTGAATACTAGATTATAGACTTTCAAATTAAGTAAAAAAACGTAAGTAACAATAGACACTAAATTACAGGCAACAGATACATACAGGAAACATGAAGAATTGAAACGCAAGGTAACGTACACATTAAAGTAGTACTCAAACAAAACTTTGTTTCGAAACAAAACTTTGTTTCGGTGAGAACGCAATTTCCAGAGTAACGGTAACGGGGTTAAGGAAACGGTTGTATACGACCATTAGTTACAGACGGAACGGAACGGAAGCGACAGTCACTACTGACAAATGATAATTTTCTGACCTCGTGGTCGTGTGCACATTAACAATAGCAAGCTAACAGCGATATAACCTCCAAACGAACACAAACACTGTAACTTACAGCTCACTTGTTCTTCGTTATTCTTAATTTTATCTGCTAAATATATTTTTTTTATCCTACAAGTTGTTTGCTGTAAGCTGTGGTTCCAACGTTTTGTTCTACCAGAATTTTGTGCCTGTTTTCAATTGAAAATAGCCATAGCCGATGTAATTTATTATATTTCAAGCTCAATATATTACATATATTATTATGTAGTAATGTATTAAATACTAACATAATATTAAATATCGTGGGGTTATTGCTAAACTTACCCAAGTGTACTCATATGAATTTATGTAAAACTAAAATTAAAGGTCTTCCAGTGCAATGATATATCATAAAATTTATTTTAAAGGTTAACTTTTATTATTAATAAAGATTTTTATTTATTATATAGCTGTTAAAAAAGAAAAAGAAAAAGAGAAATGCATAAAAATTTCGTTTTTGAAACATCTTCAAACATTATTAAAACATAGAGTTGGGTAGTTTTACCTCGACATATTAATACTATCACACATGTAACCTACACCTATTTTAACATGATAATGTATTTAGGCTGCGGGTCATTCCACAAAAATATAACGTCATCGAAAAATGTAACGCTTCCACACTTTCGATTCCCCACAGTCTAGAAATCTTCGGTCTCTGTCGTTTTAACACGATATTGTTTGTTATATAGTAAATATATTTGTTACATAGTAAATATTTGGTATATGCACATTGTACGTTTCAAAAGGCTAAAAACATTATCATGCTTCGATGTTTCGGTTTCGTCGAAATTTCTTTATTTTTGTTTGAAGATGATTTAAAATACTTAATCGATAACCGCATCCAGTAAACAGATGATAGTGAAATGAAATGCACAAAACTAAAAATACAGTTTTGTACTGAGTAATTTTCCTGATCGGTAAGGCTAAAACGTTCGCAGTTTTAGTTCTTGAAAACGCATTTGGGATTTGGGATCAAGTTTCCGGAACGTAAGAAGAGTTAAAATATTAGTAGAGGGAAATTGGGGGTTCAAACCCACAAAGGAATGCCGCCTTCTTAAAAAACACTAAAAAAACACTAAAAAACATGATCTAAGAGATGACGCCGCCACCGCTGGACCCGCAGCATCCCGATGGACCACAGCACCGCGAATTTCCGCGAATAAATTTTTTTATTTTTTTAATTTTATTTTTTTTATTTTTTTAATTAAATTGATTTGGTGGGATGATGTTCAATGGACCACCAGCATCCGTGAATATACTTTTTTATTTTTTTAAGAAAGCTGATTTGCATATCAGTGGGTGGTGTTGGGTGGGAGGTTGTTTTTTTTTTTTTTCATATCAGTGGGTGGGGGGTGGTTCCAACTCGAAGCATTATAGTGTATACTAAAATATATGATCAGGTGTACCAACCTTTGCATGAGTTCAAATTTGATGTGTGTTATAATGTATATTAAATCTATATGATCAGGTGTACCAACCTCTGTAGTATTATTATAGTGTATAGATATTTTATACGAGCAGGTTTGTTAACATTTTCTGTGGCGGGGGGAGGGAAATTCAAATATGTGTTATATTGTGTATGTATAGAGCAGATCTGTCAACATTTTTTTCTCTTCTGTGGTGGGAAATTCAAACTATATATGATCATAATTGGTACTCTCTCTCGCTCTCTCACACGTTGTGTATGTCTCTCTCTCTCTCTCTCTCTCTCTCTCTCTCTCTCGTTGTCAAACGTTATGCTCACCGGCATTATAGTGTATATTAAAATATATGATTAGGTGTACCAACCTTTACATGAGTTCAAATTTGTCGCGTGTTATAATGTATATTAAATCTATATGATCAGATGTACCAACCTCTGTATTATTCGTCCTCTCACTCTCCCTCTCTCTCTCTCACTCTCTCTTGTTGTCAAACGTTATGCTCAAACCGTTCTCCTCTCTCTGTGGTCAGTACCGAACGCATGTATATGAAATTAGAAAGTTTATTCGACAAATATTAACGTCCTCTCTCTCTCTCTCTCTCTCTCTCACTTGTTTCAACTGTGTCAACAAATAGTAACGTCTCTCTCTCTCTCTCTCTCTCTCTCTCTCTCTCTCTCTCTCTCTCTCTCTCTCTCTCTCTCTCTCTCTCTCTCTCTCTCTCACTTTCACACGTTTCAACTATGCAAGGTTTCATACCCTTTCTCCTGTCTCCCTCTCGTACATTGAGTAGTCGGTGTGATGAATAAATAATTTTAGCCCTCTCTCGTTGTCAAAACGTCGTCTTCATTTTCAATGTATTAAATAATTAATAGTTTTATAATGCAGTCAGTGTGATTGATCCTTGTTAGAAATATATATATTTGGCGTCAATGAACTACTTACCTGTTATGTTGTTACAGACAATACTTCTGTTTTAAGGTTGCAGTTTACACACACACACATAGGTTCAGTAGTGTATAGCGAAATAAATTAAAATTATACACACACATGAAAACGGCGGCTGAAATTCATACAAATCTTCTGATGTAACAGTTCACAAAAAATAAATTAATTGTACACATGTTCAGAGGTGTAGAGTGAAATAAAATAAAGTCATAATTTGTTTAAATGATTAAATATATTTTAACATTCACAATATAAAATTCACAATTAAATAAATACATTAGAAATTGATATTTTTCGAAAGTTTATATATATAATTGTGTGTCGTACTTGTAGAAGAAGCAACCTGCAACATAACAATACAACAACAACATTAAAATCATGTTAAATATCACACACACACAGATGCACACGCAACGCGCGCACATACAGACGCATACGCAACGTAATCACACACACACACACACGCATACGTAACGTAACCAAACACGCAACGCGCCCACACACAGACGCAAACGCAACGTACACACGTTTGGGTTACACCACACGTGCACGCACACACACACACACACAGACGTACACGCACACATACGCAACGCGCCCACACACAGACGCAAACACAACGTAATCATACACATACATACAACATGTACATGTAGGACCAATAAACAGATAACAGATTTAAATATGCTATAGTCATTGTAAGACGTTACAATCATTCGCAACGTAATCACACACACACACACGCATACGTAACGTAACCAAACACGCAACGCGCCCACACACAGACGCAAACGCAACGTACACACGTTTGGGTTACACCACACGTGCACGCACACACACACACACAGACGTACACGCACACATACGCAACGCGCCCACACACAGACGCAAACACAACGTAATCATACACATACATACAACATGTACATGTAGGACCAATAAACAGATAACAGATTTAAATATGCTATAGTCATTGTAAGACGTTACAATCATTGAAGTTTTTAATAAGTAAATTGTATGTATGTATATATCACTGAATAATAATAATAATAATATAATCGTTCTAGTGTTATCGTTTGCTGCAACAGGTAAAGCAGTTACAAATAATTACATATAGGTTCAGAGGCGTATAGTGAAATAAATTAAAAATCCATTCATCAAAACTTTGTAAATTAGAATCTGCACTACATTCAAACATACGCACACACACACACACACACAATGATAAAAAATTGTTTATTAAAAGTAGTTTGTTACCTTAACGAGATACAATTTCCACATGCGCTGTCTGGTTCTTCATCCCTCGAAACACAAGATGTAGGTCGCTGGGATTTATATGACGGAGTTCTTCATCTGTAAAGACGTCAGCATACCTCTTAGGTAGATATACACGATAGCGGCGCTCACAATCTTCCAACGTTACAAGCACAGACTTCCCATATCGCGTGTCCACATGCAACATGTTAACGATCGGATACTGTTTGTTCAATGTTAATTCTGCACAACGTTTGTACTCAATAGCAGAAACTGCGTTGAATTTTGTGATAAACGACATTATTTATGAGAAGTGAAGACGTCTGTATCAAGCAAGGTGGAACCATACAATGTCAGAATATTCGCTACAAAGAAGACTAGTGAAAGTAATGATGGTGATGTGGTCATCAGGAAAGTTCACGTTCATCGCCCGAAGCTTTGCATGTACATACACACAGGCAGAATTAGCGCTGTTACAAAATATATATATTAGGAAAGTCAAGCCCACAGACTACTAGAAATAGTTATCGTTTGAAAAAAAAAAAAAAAAAGAAACCACACATTACGAACTAATATCGTTACAATAATAATAATACATAAACTTACGTTTACGGTCGTCCAAACTGAAGTATGGAGTGACAATAACTATAGATATCACAGTAAGAATTTTTGTTGTTGTTTTTAACAGGTGATGTTTTTCATCCCCTGAAGCTTTGTATGCAGAATTATGACTGTTACATAATATATATTAGGAAAGTCGTCAGAAAAAGTTATCGCCTGCAGCAAGACTTTTTGTTGTTGTTTTTAACAGATGGTGTTTTTCATCCCCTGAAGCTTTGCATGTACATACATGTAGAATTATGGCTGTTACATAATATATATTAGGAAAGTCATCAGAAATAGTTATCGCCTGCAGCCATATACAAGTTTACCTAATGAAATTAACAATGCTATGAGACACTTACATTAAAAATGTTTGTATAACAGAAAAATCATTAATTATCCACTCTCTAAGTGCGTGCACATTATGGTTTGTACATAGTGTAGAAGAAGAATTGCAATGTGTAAGACATAACGCCCCAGGAATGTCTTTTGGTACGTATTTTGGGCAACCAATGTCATCAAGATTTATTATATGATAATGAATTATTTTCGATTCTAAAAAACGTTTTTTCTCAAGACCCTTCACAAACACATATTTATATATGTTCGTATACGTTGTTAACACTGAAACAAGATTGTCGTACGGTGTCTCTCCTTCATCCCATCTTAGCCCATGATAGTTTGTCGTTAACCAGCAGTTGGTTCTAGTGTATTTCGAATTCGTAACGACTGTAGCAGGCGGGGCGAAAATCCAATGTCTGTATGCAAAACGTGTTACGTCCATAACCGACAACTCCTTTACTATATAATTGCCGTTGTCATCATAAAAGCAGTGAAAGTCAATTATTACAGCAGCGTTTTCCATTATACTATAAAAAAAAAGAAACCACACATTACAAACTAATATTTATAAACACAAAGATCGTTACAATAATAATACACAAACTTACGTTTACTGTCGTCCGAACTGAAGCGTGGAGAGAGAATAACTATCGATATCACAGTGAGAATTCTTTTTGTTTTTAACAGATGGAATTTTAGCAGGAGGGGGAGCAGAGTCGCCGTCGGCAATTAATTTGGCACGTACGTAAGATTTTAATAAAACAATTATCAGTTTTAAATAATAATTTTCGGAAACAACCCCGGGGGTCCTCATGCCACGAAACACGAGATGTAGGTCGCTGGGGTTTTATAAATTGTTTATTAAGTCTTTTAGAAATGGTCTTATACTTGAGCTTGGCCTGTTGACTATTGCTTTTAATTTTGTACCTTATGCTCGTCTCCCTTTCGTTTACTGACGGTATGTTTGGCTACAGTTAACCATTTAAGTTCAATGTTCTGAGAAGTATTCATCATCTTCTTGTTCCTATAATAACAGTACTTGCTTCAGTACTATATATATTATGTGCTATGTATACATAAGGCTTTCAAATCTAATTGTGTAAGAATAACTGTACCGTCACATACAACTGAGAATAAATCCGTACAAACACTTAGCGATGTTTTTACTTATTTGAACAAGTCATGTATTAAATTCAATAAATAATGCACTTGATAATGTTTTAATGTGAATAATTTTCCGTTTACATAAAATCTGTACATACAATAAAATTATGTTCACTTTAAGAAATAGCAAATCTTTTACTTACCACTCGTGTTTCGTGGCATGAGGACCCCCGGGGTTGTTTCCGAAAATTATTATTTAAAACTGATAATTGTTTTATTAAAATCTTACGTACGTGCCAAATTAATTGCCGACGGCGACTCTGCTCCCCCTCCTGCTACCTAACTGATCTTTCTTCTTCTTCTTTTTTTATTACTGACGACTGTGATAGCAGCGGTGGCGAAGGTGTATAGTGAAATAAATTAAAATTATACACGCATGTCGTTACAGATGAAAAATAGAAATTAATTTCTTCACCTGCGAAGTTCCTAGGTTATATATATACAGTATTTTAAATTAATAAAACAGTAATATTTATATCATTAATACTGAAACATAATTTTATTGTATGTACAGATTTTATTTAAACGTAAAATTGTTCACATTAAGACGCACACGCATACGTAACGTAATCACACACACACACACACACATACATACGCAACGTAACCAAACACGCACACACGCAACGAGCGCACACGTACACAACGTAACCAAACACGCGAACACACACACAGACGCATACGTACACACACTGCCGTCGTAACGTTAGATTGCTAATGACGGATTAACTCGTCGGGGCTGATAAACGTCACTTCCCAATACTTGAACGATTTTATTCTTTCACTTTCAATACTAAAATCATGAGTAGCCGACATCTTTGCGGTTTGTAATAAACTGACATATTACCATGACGAGTGTTATTTATTTACTGAGAATTAATGAATACTGAAAAACAAAAGGTACGGTTATAACGCTGGTATTATGTTATTATAGTGTATCTTAAACGTTTTATATATCAATTTGTAGCGCATGAACGTGTGATAAGTAAGACGTTGTTGCAAGTGAGTGTCGATGTGTGTGTGTGTGTGTGTGTGTGTGTGTGTGTGTGTGTGTGTGTGTGCAACTGTACTAAAAAGCTGTTATGCGCATGCGCAAATAATTCAAGCGCTGACCCGATATTTATATATGACTTCCATACAGATTTAAATAATACTTTCATGCTTTTGGCTGTCCTAAAAAACATACCATACTATTACACAGGACGTTATGTATTACAACATTTTCAATTTCGTTTAGCAACACTCGTAGACGGATATGGACGATAGATATTTATGTATGGAAGTAAGCCATGTGTCAAATTAGAAAGTGAAAGTAAAATGCATCGATTTAGACACCCAACCTCTGTAATGTGTGTGAGAGAGAGAGAGAATTTAATATGTATCAACTTTCAAACGTGTACGCTACCGCCGTATGATATATACACACAAGACGACATGTCACTATTTCTCATTTGTATGAGACACTCATCGTACAATCGACTATTGTGTATAACAACAACAACATTTAAGAGGTAAGTAAAAGATTTGCTATTTCTTAAAGTGAACATAATTTTATTGTATGTACAGATTTTATGTAAACGGAAAATTATTCACATTAAAACATTATCAAGTGCATTATTTATTGAATTTAATACATGACTTGTTCAAATAAGTAAAAACATCGCTAAGTGTTTGTACGGATTTATTCTCAGTTGTATGTGACGGTACAGTTATTCTTACACAATTAGATTTGAAAGCCTTATGTATACATAGCACATAATATATATAGTACTGAAGCAAGTACTGTTATTATAGGAACAAGAAGATGATGAATACTTCTCAGAACATTGAACTTAAATGGTTAACTGTAGCCAAACATACCGTCAGTAAACGAAAGGGAGACGAGCATAAGGTACAAAATTAAAAGCAATAGTCAACAGGCCAAGCTCAAGTATAAGACCATTTCTAAAAGACTTAATAAACAATTTATAAAACCCCAGCGACCTACATCTCGTGTTTCGTGGCATGAGGACCCCCGGGGTTGTTTCCGAAAATTATTATTTAAAACTGATAATTGTTTTATTAAAATCTTACGTACGTGCCAAATTAATTGCCGACGGCGACTCTGCTCCCCCTCCTGCTAAAATTCCATCTGTTAAAAACAAAAAGAATTCTCACTGTGATATCGATAGTTATTCTCTCTCCACGCTTCAGTTCGGACGACAGTAAACGTAAGTTTGTGTATTATTATTGTAACGATCTTTGTGTTTATAAATATTAGTTTATAATGTGTGGTTTCTTTTTTTTTATAGTATAATGGAAAACGCTGCTGTAATAATTGACTTTCACTGCTTTTATGATGACAACGGCAATTATATAGTAAAGGAGTTGTCGGTTATGGACGTAACACGTTTTGCATACAGACATTGGATTTTCGCCCCGCCTGCTACAGTCGTTACGAATTCGAAATACACTAGAACCAACTGCTGGTTAACGACAAACTATCATGGGCTAAGATGGGATGAAGGAGAGACACCGTACGACAATCTTGTTTCAGTGTTAACAACGTATACGAACATATATAAATATGTGTTTGTGAAGGGTCTTGAGAAAAAACGTTTTTTAGAATCGAAAATAATTCATTATCATATAATAAATCTTGATGACATTGGTTGCCCAAAAGACGTACCAAAAGACATTCCTGGGGCGTTATGTCTTACACATTGCAATTCTTCTTCTACACTATGTACAAACCATAATGTGCACGCACTTAGAGAGTGGATAATTAATGATTTTTCTGTTATACAAACATTTTTAATGTAAGTGTCTCATAGCATTGTTAATTTCATTAGGTAAACTTGTATATGGCTGCAGGCGATAACTATTTCTGATGACTTTCCTAATATATATTATGTAACAGCCATAATTCTACATGTATGTACATGCAAAGCTTCAGGGGATGAAAAACACCATCTGTTAAAAACAACAACAAAAAGTCTTGCTGCAGGCGATAACTTTTTCTGACGACTTTCCTAATATATATTATGTAACAGTCATAATTCTGCATACAAAGCTTCAGGGGATGAAAAACATCACCTGTTAAAAACAACAACAAAAATTCTTACTGTGATATCTATAGTTATTGTCACTCCATACTTCAGTTTGGACGACCGTAAACGTAAGTTTATGTATTATTATTATTGTAACGATATTAGTTCGTAATGTGTGGTTTCTTTTTTTTTTTTTTTTTTTTTTTCAAACGATAACTATTTCTAGTAGTCTGTGGGCTTGACTTTCCTAATATATATTTTGTAACAGCGCTAATTCTGCCTGTGTGTATGTACATGCAAAGCTTCGGGCGATGAACGTGAACTTTCCTGATGACCACATCACCATCATTACTTTCACTAGTCTTCTTTGTAGCGAATATTCTGACATTGTATGGTTCCACCTTGCTTGATACAGACGTCTTCACTTCTCATAAATAATGTCGTTTATCACAAAATTCAACGCAGTTTCTGCTATTGAGTACAAACGTTGTGCAGAATTAACATTGAACAAACAGTATCCGATCGTTAACATGTTGCATGTGGACACGCGATATGGGAAGTCTGTGCTTGTAACGTTGGAAGATTGTGAGCGCCGCTATCGTGTATATCTACCTAAGAGGTATGCTGACGTCTTTACAGATGAAGAACTCCGTCATATAAATCCCAGCGACCTACATCTTGTGTTTCGAGGGATGTAGAACCAGACAGCGCATGTGGAAATTGTATCTCGTTAAGGTAACAAACTACTTTTAATAAACAATTTTTTATCATTGTGTGTGTGTGTGTGTGCGTATGTTTGAATGTAGTGCAGATTCTAATTTACAAAGTTTTGATGAATGGATTTTTAATTTATTTCACTATACGCCTCTGAACCTATATGTAATTATTTGTAACTGCTTTACCTGTTGCAGCAAACGATAACACTAGAACGATTATATTATTATTATTATTATTCAGTGATATATACATACATACAATTTACTTATTAAACACTTCAATGATTGTAACGTCTTACAATGACTATAGCATATTTAAATCTGTTATCTGTTTATTGGTCCTACATGTACATGTTGTATGTATGTGTATGATTACGTTGTGTTTGCGTCTGTGTGTGGGCGCGTTGCGTATGTGTGCGTGTACGTCTGTGTGTGTGTGTGTGCGTGCACGTGTGGTGTAACCCAAACGTGTGTACGTTGCGTTTGCGTCTGTGTGTGGGTGCGTTGCGTGTTTGGTTACGTTACGTATGCGTGTGTGTGTGTGTGATTACGTTGCGTATGCGTCTGTATGTGCGCGCGTTGCGTGTGCATCTGTGTGTGTGTGATATTTAACATGATTTTAATGTTGTTGTTGTATTGTTATGTTGCAGGTTGCTTCTTCTACAAGTACGACACACAATTATATATATAAACTTTCGAAAAATATCAATTTCTAATGTATTTATTTAATTGTGAATTTTATATTGTGAATGTTAAAATATATTTAATCATTTAAACAAATTATGACTTTATTTTATTTCACTCTACACCTCTGAACATGTGTACAATTAATTTATTTTTTGTGAACTGTTACATCAGAAGATTTGTATGAATTTCAGCCGCCGTTTTCATGTGTGTGTATAATTTTAATTTATTTCGCTATACACTACTGAACCTATGTGTGTGTGTGTAAACTGCAACCTTAAAACAGAAGTATTGTCTGTAACAACATAACAGGTAAGTAGTTCATTGACGCCAAATATATATATTTCTAACAAGGATCAATCACACTGACTGCATTATAAAACTATTAATTATTTAATACATTGAAAATGAAGACGACGTTTTGACAACGAGAGAGGGCTAAAATTATTTATTCATCACACCGACTACTCAATGTACGAGAGGGAGACAGGAGAAAGGGTATGAAACCTTGCATAGTTGAAACGTGTGAAAGTGAGAGAGAGAGAGAGAGAGAGAGAGAGAGAGAGAGAGAGAGAGAGAGAGAGAGAGAGAGAGAGAGAGAGAGAGAGAGAGAGGACGTTACTATTTGTTGACACAGTTGAAACAAGTGAGAGAGAGAGAGAGAGAGAGAGAGGACGTTAATATTTGTCGAATAAACTTTCTAATTTCATATACATGCGTTCGGTACTGACCACAGAGAGAGGAGAACGGTTTGAGCATAACGTTTGACAACAAGAGAGAGTGAGAGAGAGAGAGGGAGAGTGAGAGGACGAATAATACAGAGGTTGGTACATCTGATCATATAGATTTAATATACATTATAACACGCGACAAATTTGAACTCATGTAAAGGTTGGTACACCTAATCATATATTTTAATATACACTATAATGCCGGTGAGCATAACGTTTGACAACGAGAGAGAGAGAGAGAGAGAGAGAGAGAGAGAGAGACATACACAACGTGTGAGAGAGCGAGAGAGAGTACCAATTATGATCATATATAGTTTGAATTTCCCACCACAGAAGAGAAAAAAATGTTGACAGATCTGCTCTATACATACACAATATAACACATATTTGAATTTCCCTCCCCCCGCCACAGAAAATGTTGACAAACCTGCTCATATAAAATATCTATACACTATAATAATACTACAGAGGTTGGTACACCTGATCATATAGATTTAATATACATTATAACACACAACAAATTTGAACTCATGCAAAGGTTGGTACACCTGATCATATATTTTAGTATACACTATAATGCTTCGAGTTGGAACCACCCCCCACCCACTGATATGAAAAAAAAAAAAAAAACAACCTCCCACCCAACACCACCCACTGATATGCAAATCAGCTTTCTTAAAAAAATAAAAAAGTATATTCACGGATGCTGGTGGTCCATTGAACATCATCCCACCAAATCAATTTAATTAAAAAAATAAAAAAAATAAAATAAAAAAAATAAAAAAATTTATTCGCGGAAATTCGCGGTGCTGTGGTCCATCGGGATGCTGCGGGTCCAGCGGTGGCGGCGTCATCTCTTAGATCATGTTTTTTAGTGTTTTTTTAGTGTTTTTTAAGAAGGCGGCATTCCTTTGTGGGTTTGAACCCCCAATTTCCCTCTACTAATATTAATATATAAGAGAGTGATAGTACGGTAGAATTAACAGTTGTGAATGGAATCGAGGAATAGACACGGAACCTAAAGGAATTTAAAGAGATTTAATAGGAGAATTGTGCTTCGTCGAGTTTGGGCCAATTTGTGGTGATTTCACCTTCATGTTTTCACCAACACAAAGTACCATATACCTCTGTACTGCTCATATACTGCTCAGTGCCCTGAGGACACTTTTGACACTTGGTTAGGGCACGATTTGTTGTTACTGTTCAAAAATAGCACTGAAAGGGAGTTGCAAATATCACCTGAAATATCAAATTTGATACCCGATAACTTACAAACATGTAATTTGAAGACAAAACCTATATCCTTTTTTCGAAAAAAAAAGCCGGTGAGGTCTAAAAGAGTCATAGAGTTTAATGTTATTAAACAAATACTTCATTTAGATTAATGGGATTTAAATGTGTTACATTTATTTCAATAGGTATTAGGCTAATACTGAAAGTTTTTGTTAACTTTTTAATCCGCGATTTGTTTATGTGTTTACGAACACAGTAAGTATGTGTTGTTACGTTGGTCTACTTGATAGTCGTAGGTACAGTGGAAAACAAAATACAAGTCACCAATTAAGTCACTAATCACCAGCTTTAATTATCACAATTAAACAGTTTGTAATCAAGAAGATGGCCTCTTACAACAAATACAATAAAAATTGTTTACACGCAATAGTAATGTCAACTAATATAAAACACAATATTGTATTACAATTGTCCCGCATTAATTATGTTACGTAAAATATATAACACTTCGCCACAATACTTCGAACCGCACTGTGTAAATCGCAACTCAAACTGAACTGAGCGTTGCTGAGTACTTGTATTTATACCCCGGTGAGGTTCCAGAATATTCCATAATAGGCGTCTATTAGAAAACACTGGAACCTATTTAAAAGGAATAAATCCGAAATTAGTACCAAGCCACGTGTTGTTTAATCAAATATATTGTAACTTACCGTATGTGACTTTCTGCAACAATGTCTTCACTCTAAAGTTTACATGTTTCGGGACACTTGTCCCATCCTCAGAACTTAAAAGTGTGTTCGTATATCATCAAACGATGATACAGTTGTCGAATAATTAAAACATTAAAATCCACATTAAACAAAACCACAATACTTAAATGTACCAGTAAGGGTCAGTCTTGATTCAATGCGCGGTCAGTCGCCGTACGGTGTACACCGTTTAACCGTCGCGCTCGCCTTTGTACATTTAAGTATTGTGGTTTTGTTTAATGTGGATTTTAATGTTTTAATTATTCGACAACTATATCATCGTTTGATGATATACGAACACACTTTTAAGTTCTGAGGATGGGACAAGTGTCTCGAAACATGTAAACTGGAACGTAATTGATTTCGGCCTTGACGAAGCGCGCGCGCGGACCGGTATGGTCTGGAAAAGTCTCGTTGCGGACGCGTGACAAGTGTCACGTAATTGTCCTTCATCTCAGGATTCCACTGGAATAGCCGAGAAACACGTAGCGTGTCCTGTAACGTCTTAACAGTATTATTAGTTTTGCAGAACTTAGGTTACTTTTTAGAAGATCTGAAGACGATTACAAATTTGTACTAGTCTACTCGACTCGTTGCCTAGATTGAGCGATGCTTAACGTCAACTCAGTAATCAATTCAAGGCAAAGAAAATAGACAAAACAAGATTATCCAAAGTTTCAAGATTATAGACGGGAGCAAGAGAACCAAGGTAGCGATACCATTTAAGAGGCAAATTGTGCAATCTCTGAAGTGGAGGACGTATAAAAAAAAACTTTCGGAAAAGGAATATATAATTTGGTAGTTTATAACGCTTGTTTATGTGTAACATACGAAAACTAGACCAATGCAAGTGGTTGGAATACTGTGAACATTGTCTAACGAGATCCGATGAAAATTCTCCGAAACACAGGTTCACGCTCTGCCCGTTTGATATGCTGTTCACAGACGTCAAATGTGTTTGTAATTTGCTACAAGTGTGCACAAACACAAACAGACGTAAACAAACACAACACGGTCAGTATTGCGCAGCGAGAACCCCAGCAACAGACAAACAAACCAATAATTCGTCCACTGACCGTGTATTAATGACTGCCGTTTGGCGCGAGCCGACTGCTTGCTTGCGACATGTCTGTGTAAACAACTGGATCCGACGTCTGGCCACACACACACGCGCGCGCACGGCGAAATCTAAACAGAACGATGACACAAAAATATAAGAAATAAAGGGTCTTTTGCGTTATACGACCACAAAGCGTTGGCATTGGCATTTTGTTCATCTTTCATTAAACTGAGTATAGTTCTCAGAATTGCTACCTCTGTTTACTGATTAGTTAAAAGCTGCGTCCAGTCTCGCCTCTGTGTGTGTGTGTGTGTGTGTGTGTGTGTGTGTGTGTGATTTATACGAGTTGATTACAGAAACAAAAGCGAGTAATGGTAAAGGCAGTCAGCGGGTCTTTTCTGTTTTGTAACAATATCATAATAGTGAAAACTTACCAAAATAATGATGTAGATCTGCATAGAAGACTTTGAAGTAGTTTTATATTTTATTCATCAAAAACACAAATTTTATACACCAAAAACACCTAACCTAACCTAACCTAATTTCACGAACTGGAAAGTTATTGTTAATAATTCAGGAGGCCAAAAGGCCTTGATGTCCTGTATAATTTGTTCAAATAAGTCAGTGCCTGCATGTCGCTTCCGCCACATAAACTCACACAGGTAAGAGTCTAACATTTCCCTGAGTTCCGCACTCTTTCCTATTTCGACGCTTGGCTGACGACGGTGGAGCGATAAGATAACTTATAATTATTCTTGTGTAGTGTACGACAGTCTGTAAATGAGAGAATATCATTTTAACTAATCAGTAAACAGAGAGAGAAAATTCTGAGAACTATACTCAGTTTAATGAAAGATGAACAAAATGCCAATGCCAACGATTTGTGGTCGTATAACGCAAAAGACCCGAAATAAAACCTGAAAACGATTCAGAAAATACGAAGACCCCTACATTAACGTGATCATCTATAAAGTGCATGATGAACATTAACATTGTGCATAACAAAAAAAGCGAGTGTATGGGCGTGTAAAGTAGTAATGCCATTACTGAACGTTTCTAATAATGCGGAATAAGTATGACAGCTGGTACTATTGTTAAAAAAAAAACAAAAACAAAAAAAAAACACTTTTAAAGAACTATCTCCATTGTTTAAATAAAATGTTGCAAAAGAGTTTGTTAGTATGAACCCAGGGAATTGTCAGTTAAAAGAGTCCCTTAACGAATAATTCTTAATCCTGGCACACGTATCACCACTTGTCAACAGTAAACAAGATCCCGGTAGTCAGAACCCCTTTTTAAGAAATTAATTGTAAAACATCCATAAACGGTTTCATAAAGTAAGCATACTGTGACATGTTCATAACAAATGGGTACGTGGAAAGATTCCGTATTCCAGTTTAATTAGAAAAGATATGATATAGGCCAAAATAGCCTTTGTTAAAAAAAGCAGTTTTGTAATTTCGTAAACAACACTGGTGACTGACTAGGGTTAACTGTAGGAAATACGTAGAACTAGTGCAACTAATTTTTTACCGGCAGGTAGAAAAGTATTCGACATATTAACAATAGGTGTGACTAAATGAAGAATTATGAAGGTGTTTTCGGGGAAGTGCAGATCAGTTCTTAGGTGTAGATGTGTATGCTGAGAATTTTGCAAGCGGGGGAGGTTTAGACTATTCAGAAAAGATGTTTTGAACGAGAGAGGATGGCAAGATTTGAGGTGGAGAAGCTAACAAGCCAATAGCAAAAAGATTACAAAATTGTAGGGATGTAGGGAAAATCCGTATCCAATGAAGAA
Source organism: Magicicada septendecula (assembly GCA_034769895.1). Classification (NCBI taxonomy): domain Eukaryota; kingdom Metazoa; phylum Arthropoda; class Insecta; order Hemiptera; family Cicadidae; genus Magicicada; species Magicicada septendecula. The sequence continues at coordinate 584,988,013 of CM068369.1, forward strand.
GACTGTTAAATATTGAATAAAAAGTAGTTATAATAGGTGTAGACCGATTAGTGGATGGCAGAAAATTGTTAGAGCCATTCAATAGAAGAGAGAGAGAAGAAACTCCACCACGTTAAACAGTCACGCTTAGAAAGTCGTACCTCTACGGTCAGCGTTTACAGTTAAAATGTCGTATTTGGAGTCAAACATTTGTACAGCTAAGAAGTCAGTGCATCGTCTACGTGGCAGATGGCACACCCGCCCGGCGGCGTACCGGTCGAGAGTCAGCCGCCGCAGAGCACGAGAACGATTGTCCTCTATTCCCGTCTCTGAGTTTCTCTAAAGTTCGAACCAATCAAGTAAGCGGAGTCTGCCCTCTGGTCCGTACCGGCGGCTCCATAGCGATAGGAGACGCTCGCCTGACTGTGATATCGATGAATCGCTGACATCCTACAACTTTTTGTCCGAAAGTGATTTAGCAGGGCGACCGTCGTCCACACCGGCTCGCTTGGCCCAGCGTCGGACTTTCTCGCTCCCGCCTTTCAATCGACTGAGAGACTCATCGTCCGACTCCGTCCAGTAGGTTGGAGCCTCGGTTCCGTACGATTCCGGAAGCACCGGACGTTCTCGCTCCCGCCTTTCCATCGACCGAGAGACTCGTCGTCTGAATACGTCCAGTAGTTTGGAGCCTCGGTTCCGCACGATACCGGCAGCGTCGGACGGTTTCGCTCTCGCCTTTCCATCGACCAAGAGTCTCGTCGCCCGACTCCATCCAGTAGTTTGGAGCCTCGGTTCCGCACGATACCGGCAGCGCCGGACGGTTTCGCTCTCGCCTTTCCATCGACCGAGAGTCTCGCCGGACGGTTTCGCTCTCGCCTTTCCATCGACCGAGAGACTCTTCGTCCGACGCCGTCGAGTAGTTTGGAGCCTCGGTTCCGCACGATACCGGCAGCGCCGGACGGTTTCGCTCTCGCCTTTCCATCGACCGAGAGACTCGTCGTCCGACGCCGTCGAGTAGTTTGGAGCCTCGGTTCCGCACGATACCGGCAGGGTCGGACGGTTTCGCTCTCGCCTTTCCATCGACCGAGAGTCTCGTCGCCCGACTCCCTCCAGTAGTTTGGAGCCTCGGTTCCGCACGATACCGGCAGCGCCGAACGTTTTCGCTCTCGCCTTTCCATCGACGGACAGTCTCGTCGTCCGACGCCGTCGAGTAGTTTGGAGCCTCGGTTCCCCACGATACCGGCAGCGCCAGACGGATTCGCTCTCGCCTTTCCATCGACCGAGAGACTCGTCGTCCGACGCCGTCGAGTAGTTTGGAGCCTCGGTTCCGCACGATACCGGCAGCGTCGGACGGCTTCGCTCTCGCCTTTCCATCGACCGAGAGTCTCGTCGCCCGCCTCCATCCAGTAGTTTGGAGCCTCGGTTCTGCACGATTCCGGCAGCGTCGGACGGTTTCGCTCTCGCCTTTCCATCGACCGAGAGTCTCGTCGCCCGACACCATCCAGTAGTTTGGAGCCTCGGTTCCGCACGATACCGGCAGCGCTGGACGGTTTCGCCCTCGCCTTTCCATCGACCGAGAGTCTCGCCGGACGGTTTCGCTCTCGCCTTTCCATCGACCGAGAGACTCGTCGTCCGACGCCGTCGAGTAGTTTGGAGCCTCGGTTCCGCACGATACCGGCAGCGCCGGACGGTTTCGCTCTCGCGTTTCCATCGACCGAGAGACTCGTCGTCCGACGCCGTCGAGTAGTTTGGAGCCTCGGTTCCGCACGATACCGGCAGCGTTGGACGGCTTCTCTCTCGCCTTTCCATCGACCGAGAGTCTCGTCGCCCGACTCCATCCAGTAGTTTGGAGCCTCGGTTCTGCACGATTCCGGCAGCGTCGGACGGTTTCGCTCTCGCCTTTCCATCGACCGAGAGTCTCGTCGCCAGACTCCATCCAGTAGTTTGGAGCCTCGGTTCCGCACGATACCGGCAGCGCCGGACGGTTTCGCTCTCGCCTTTTCATCGACCGAGAGTCTCGTCGTCCGACGCCGTCGAGTAGTTTGGTGCCTCGGTTCCGCACGATACCGGCAGCGTCGGACGGTTTCGCTCTCGCCTTTACATAGACCGAGAGTCTCGTCGTCCGACGCCGTCGAGTAGTTTGGAGCCTCGGTTCCGCACGATACCGGCAGCGTTGGACGGCTTCGCTCTCGCCTTTCCATCGACCGACAGTCTCGTCGTCCGACGCCGTCGAGTAGTTTGGAGCCTCGGTTCCGCACGATACCGGCAGCGTCGGACGGTTTCGCTGTCGCCTTTCCATCGACCGAGAGACTCGTCGTCCGACGCCGTCGAGTAGTTTGGAGCCTCGGTTCCGCACGATACCGGCAGCGTCGGACGGTTTCGCTCTCGCCTTTCCATCGACCGAGAGTCTCGTCGCCCGACTCCATCCAGTAGTTTGGAGCCTCGGTTCCGCACGATACCGGCAGCGCCGGACGGTTTCGCTCTCGCCTTTTCATCGACCGAGAGTCTCGTCGTCCGACGCCGTCGAGTAGTTTGGAGCCTCGGTTCCGCACGATACCGGCAGCGTCAGACGGTTTCGCTGTCGCCTTTCCATTGACTGAGAGACTCGTCGTCCGACGCCGTCGAGTAGTTTAGAGCCTCGGTTCCGCACGATACCGGCAGCGTCGGACGGTTTCGCTCTCGCCTTTCCTTCGAACGAGAGACTCGTCGTCCGACGCCGTCGATTAGTTTGGGGCCTCGGTTCCGCACGATACCGGCAGCGCCGGACGGTTTCGCTCTCGCCTCTCCATCGACCGAGAGACTCGTCGTCCGACGCCGTCGAGTAGTTTGGAGCATCGGTTCTGCACGATTCCGGCAGCGTCGGACGGTTTCGCTCTCGCCTCTCCATCGACCGAGAGTCTCGTCGCCCGACTCCATCCAGTAGTTTGGAGCCTCGGTTCCGCACGATACCGGCAGCGCCGGACGGTTTCGCTCTCGCCTTTCCATCGACCGAGAGACTCGTCGACCGACGCCGTCGAGTTGTTTGTAGCCTCGGTTCCGCACGATACCGGCAGCGTCGGACGGTTTCGCTCTCGCCTCTCCATCGACCGAGAGTCTCGTCGCCCGACTCCATCCAGTAGTTTGGAGCCTCGGTTCCGCACGATACCGGCAGCGCCGGACGGTTTCGCTCTCGCCTTTCCATCGACCGTGAGACTCGTCGTCCGACGCCGTCGAGTAGTTTGGAGCCTCGGTTCCGCACGATACCGGCAGCGTCGGACGGTTTCGCTCTCGCCTTTCCATCGACCGAGAGTCTCGCCGCCCGACTCCATCCAGTAGTTTGGAGCCTCGGTTCCGCACGATACCGGCAGCGTCAGACGGTTTCGCTGTCGCCTTTCCATCGACCGAGAGACTAGTCGTCCGACGCCGTCGAGTAGTTTGGAGCCTCGGTTCCGCACGATACCGGCAGCGTCGGACGGTTTTGCTCTCGCCTTTCCTTCGACCGAGAGACTCGTCGTCCGACGCCGTCGATTAGTTTGGGGCCTCGGTTCCGCACGAAACCAGCAGCGTCGGACGGTTTCGCTCTCGCCTTTCCATCGACCGAGAGTCTTGTCGCCCGACTCCATCCAGTAGTTTGAAGCCTCGGTTCCGCACGATACCGGCAGCGCCGAACGGTTTCGCTCTCGCCTTTCCATCGACCGAGAGTCTCGTCGTCCGACGCCGTCGATGAGTTTGGAGCCGCGGTTCCGCACGATACAGGCAGCGTCGGAAGGTTTCGCTGTCGCCTTTACATCGACCGAGAGTCTCGTCGCCCGACTCCATCCAGTAGTTTGGAGCCTCGGTTCCGCACGATACCGGCAGCGTCGGAAGGTTTCGCTCTCGCCTTTCCATCGACCGAGAGTCTCGTCGTCCGACGCCGTCGAGTAGTTTGGTGCCTCGGTTCCGCACGATACCGGCAGCGTCGGAAGGTTTCGCTCTCGCCTTTCCATTGACCGAGAGTCTCGTCGTCCGACGCCGTCGAGTAGTTTGGAGCCTCGGTTCCGCACGATACCGGCAGCGTTGGACGGCTTCGCTCTCGCCTTTCCATCGACCGAGAGTCTCGTCGTCCGACGCCGTCGAGTAGTTTGGAGCCTCGGTTCCGCACGATACCGGCAGCGTCGGACGGTTTCGCTGTCGCCTTTCCATCGACCGAGAGACTCGTCGTCCGACGCCGTCGAGTAGTTTGGAGCCTCGGTTCCGCACGATACCGGCAGCGTCGGACGGTTTCGCTCTCGCCTTTCCATCGACCGAGAGTCTCGTCGCCCGACTCCATCCAGTAGTTTGGAGCCTCGGTTCCGCACGATACCGGCAGCGCCGGACGGTTTCGCTCTCGCCTTTTCATCGACCGAGAGTCTCGTCGTCCGACGCCGTCGAGTAGTTTGGTGCCTCGGTTCCGCACGATACCGGCAGCGTCGGACGGTTTCGCTCTCGCCTTTACATAGACCGAGAGTCTCGTCGTCCGACGCCGTCGAGTAGTTTGGGGCCTCGGTTCCGCACGATACCGGCAGCGTTGGACGGCTTCGCTCTCGCCTTTCCATCGACCGACAGTCTCGTCGTCCGACGCCGTCGAGTAGTTTGGAGCCTCGGTTCCGCACGATACCGGCAGCGTTGGACGGCTTCTCTCTCGCCTTTCCATCGACCGAGAGTCTCGTCGCCCGACTCCATCCAGTAGTTTGGAGCCTCGGTTCTGCACGATTCCGGCAGCGTCGGACGGTTTCGCTCTCGCCTTTCCATCGACCGAGAGTCTCGTCGCCAGACTCCATCCAGTAGTTTGGAGCCTCGGTTCCGCACGATACCGGCAGCGCCGGACGGTTTCGCTCTCGCCTTTTCATCGACCGAGAGTCTCGTCGTCCGACGCCGTCGAGTAGTTTGGTGCCTCGGTTCCGCACGATACCGGCAGCGTCGGACGGTTTCGCTCTCGCCTTTACAAAGACCGAGAGTCTCGTCGTCCGACGCCGTCGAGTAGTTTGGAGCCTCGGTTCCGCACGATACCGGCAGCGTTGGACGGCTTCGCTCTCGCCTTTCCATCGACCGACAGTCTCGTCGTCCGACGCCGTCGAGTAGTTTGGAGCCTCGGTTCCGCACGATACCGGCAGCGTCGGACGGTTTCGCTGTCGCCTTTCCATCGACCGAGAGACTCGTCGTCCGACGCCGTCGAGTAATTTGGAGCCTCGGTTCCGCACGATACCGGCAGCGCCGGACGGTTTCGCTCTCGCCTTTTCATCGACCGAGAGTCTCGTCGTCCGACGCCGTCGAGTAGTTTGGTGCCTCGGTTCCGCACGATACCGGCAGCGTCGGACGGTTTCGCTCTCGCCTTTACATAGACCGAGAGTCTCGTCGTCCGACGCCGTCGAGTAGTTTGGAGCCTCGGTTCCGCACGATACCGGCAGCGTTGGACGGCTTCGCTCTCGCCTTTCCATCGACCGACAGTCTCGTCGTCCGACGCCGTCGAGTAGTTTGGAGCCTCGGTTCCGCACGATACCGGCAGCGTCGGACGGTTTCGCTGTCGCCTTTCCATCGACCGAGAGACTCGTCGTCCGACGCCGTCGAGTAGTTTGGAGCCTCGGTTCCGCACGATACCGGCAGCGTCGGACGGTTTCGCTCTCGCCTTTCCATCGACCGAGAGTCTCGTCGCCCGACTCCATCCAGTAGTTTGGAGCCTCGGTTCCGCACGATACCGGCAGCGCCGGACGGTTTCGCTCTCGCCTTTTCATCGACCGAGAATCTCGTCGTCCGACGCCGTCGAGTAGTTTGGAGCCTCGGTTCCGCACGATACCGGCAGCGTCAGACGGTTTCGCTGTCGCCTTTCCATTGACTGAGAGACTCGTCGTCCGACGCCGTCGAGTAGTTTAGAGCCTCGGTTCCGCACGATACCGGCAGCGTCGGACGGTTTCGCTCTCGCCTTTCCTTCGAACGAGAGACTCGTCGTCCGACGCCGTCGATTAGTTTGGGGCCTCGGTTCCGCACGATACCGGCAGCGCCGGACGGTTTCGCTCTCGCCTCTCCATCGACCGAGAGACTCGTCGTCCGACGCCGTCGAGTAGTTTGGAGCATCGGTTCTGCACGATTCCGGCAGCGTCGGACGGTTTCGCTCTCGCCTCTCCATCGACCGAGAGTCTCGTCGCCCGACTCCATCCAGTAGTTTGGAGCCTCGGTTCCGCACGATACCGGCAGCGCCGGACGGTTTCGCTCTCGCCTTTCCATCGACCGAGAGACTCGTCGACCGACGCCGTCGAGTTGTTTGTAGCCTCGGTTCCGCACGATACCGGCAGCGTCGGACGGTTTCGCTCTCGCCTCTCCATCGACCGAGAGTCTCGTCGCCCGACTCCATCCAGTAGTTTGGAGCCTCGGTTCCGCACGATACCGGCAGCGCCGGACGGTTTCGCTCTCGCCTTTCCATCGACCGTGAGACTCGTCGTCCGACGCCGTCGAGTAGTTTGGAGCCTCGGTTCCGCACGATACCGGCAGCGTCGGACGGTTTCGCTCTCGCCTTTCCATCGACCGAGAGTCTCGCCGCCCGACTCCATCCAGTAGTTTGGAGCCTCGGTTCCGCACGATACCGGCAGCGTCAGACGGTTTCGCTGTCGCCTTTCCATCGACCGAGAGACTAGTCGTCCGACGCCGTCGAGTAGTTTGGAGCCTCGGTTCCGCACGATACCGGCAGCGTCGGACGGTTTTGCTCTCGCCTTTCCTTCGACCGAGAGACTCGTCGTCCGACGCCGTCGATTAGTTTGGGGCCTCGGTTCCGCACGAAACCAGCAGCGTCGGACGGTTTCGCTCTCGCCTTTCCATCGACCGAGAGTCTTGTCGCCCGACTCCATCCAGTAGTTTGAAGCCTCGGTTCCGCACGATACCGGCAGCGCCGAACGGTTTCGCTCTCGCCTTTCCATCGACCGAGAGTCTCGTCGTCCGACGCCGTCGATGAGTTTGGAGCCGCGGTTCCGCACGATACAGGCAGCGTCGGAAGGTTTCGCTGTCGCCTTTACATCGACCGAGAGTCTCGTCGCCCGACTCCATCCAGTAGTTTGGAGCCTCGGTTCCGCACGATACCGGCAGCGTCGGAAGGTTTCGCTCTCGCCTTTCCATCGACCGAGAGTCTCGTCGTCCGACGCCGTCGAGTAGTTTGGTGCCTCGGTTCCGCACGATACCGGCAGCGTCGGAAGGTTTCGCTCTCGCCTTTCCATTGACCGAGAGTCTCGTCGTCCGACGCCGTCGAGTAGTTTGGAGCCTCGGTTCCGCACGATACCGGCAGCGTTGGACGGCTTCGCTCTCGCCTTTCCATCGACCGAGAGTCTCGTCGTCCGACGCCGTCGAGTAGTTTGGAGCCTCGGTTCCGCACGATACCGGCAGCGTCGGACGGTTTCGCTGTCGCCTTTCCATCGACCGAGAGACTCGTCGTCCGACGCCGTCGAGTAGTTTGGAGCCTCGGTTCCGCACGATACCGGCAGCGTCGGACGGTTTCGCTCTCGCCTTTCCATCGACCGAGAGTCTCGTCGCCCGACTCCATCCAGTAGTTTGGAGCCTCGGTTCCGCACGATACCGGCAGCGTCGGACGGTTTCGCTGTCGCCTTTCCATCGACCGAGAGACTCGTCGTCCGACGCCGTCGAGTAGTTTGGAGCCTCGGTTCCGCACGATACCGGCAGCGTTGGACGGCTTCGCTCTCGCCTTTCCATCGACCGAGAGTCTCGTCGTCCGACGCCGTCGAGTAGTTTGGAGCCTCGGTTCCGCACGATACCGGCAGCGTCGGACGGTTTCGCTGTCGCCTTTCCATCGACCGAGAGACTCGTCGTCCGACGCCGTCGAGTAGTTTGGAGCCTCGGTTCCGCACGATACCGGCAGCGTCGGACGGTTTCGCTCTCGCCTTTCCATCGACCGAGAGTCTCGTCGCCCGACTCCATCCAGTAGTTTGGAGCCTCGGTTCCGCACGATACCGGCAGCGTCGGACGGTTTCGCTGTCGCCTTTCCATCGACCGAGAGACTCGTCGTCCGACGCCGTCGAGTAGTTTGGAGCCTCGGTTCCGCACGATACCGGCAGCGTCGGACGGTTTCGCTCTCGCCTTTCCATCGACCGAGAGTCTCGTCGCCAGACTCCATCCAGTAGTTTGGAGCCTCGGTTCCGCACGATACCGGCAGCGCCGGACGGTTTCGCTCTCGCCTTTTCATCGACCGAGAGTCTCGTCGTCCGACGCCGTCGAGTAGTTTGGTGCCTCGGTTCCGCACGATACCGGCAGCGTCGGACTGTTTCGCTCTCGCCTTTACATAGACCGAGAGTCTCGTCGTCCGACGCCGTCGAGTAGTTTGGAGCCTCGGTTCCGCACGATACCGGCAGCGTTGGACGGCTTCGCTCTCGCCTTTCCATCGACCGACAGTCTCGTCGTCCGACGCCGTCGAGTAGTTTGGAGCCTCGGTTCCGCACGATACCGGCAGCGTCGGACGGTTTCGCTGTCGCCTTTCCATCGACCGAGAGACTCGTCGTCCGACGCCGTCGAGTAGTTTGGAGCCTCGGTTCCGCACGATACCGGCAGCGCCGGACGGTTTCGCTCTCGCCTTTTCATCGACCGAGAATCTCGTCGTCCGACGCCGTCGAGTAGTTTGGAGCCTCGGTTCCGCACGATACCGGCAGCGTCAGACGGTTTCGCTGTCGCCTTTCCATTGACTGAGAGACTCGTCGTCCGACGCCGTCGAGTAGTTTAGAGCCTCGGTTCCGCACGATACCGGCAGCGTCGGACGGTTTCGCTCTCGCCTTTCCTTCGAACGAGAGACTCGTCGTCCGACGCCGTCGATTAGTTTGGGGCCTCGGTTCCGCACGATACCGGCAGCGCCGGACGGTTTCGCTCTCGCCTCTCCATCGACCGAGAGACTCGTCGTCCGACGCCGTCGAGTAGTTTGGAGCATCGGTTCTGCACGATTCCGGCAGCGTCGGACGGTTTCGCTCTCGCCTCTCCATCGACCGAGAGTCTCGTCGCCCGACTCCATCCAGTAGTTTGGAGCCTCGGTTCCGCACGATACCGGCAGCGCCGGACGGTTTCGCTCTCGCCTTTCCATCGACCGAGAGACTCGTCGACCGACGCCGTCGAGTTGTTTGTAGCCTCGGTTCCGCACGATACCGGCAGCGTCGGACGGTTTCGCTCTCGCCTCTCCATCGACCGAGAGTCTCGTCGCCCGACTCCATCCAGTAGTTTGGAGCCTCGGTTCCGCACGATACCGGCAGCGCCGGACGGTTTCGCTCTCGCCTTTCCATCGACCGTGAGACTCGTCGTCCGACGCCGTCGAGTAGTTTGGAGCCTCGGTTCCGCACGATACCGGCAGCGTCGGACGGTTTCGCTCTCGCCTTTCCATCGACCGAGAGTCTCGCCGCCCGACTCCATCCAGTAGTTTGGAGCCTCGGTTCCGCACGATACCGGCAGCGTCAGACGGTTTCGCTGTCGCCTTTCCATCGACCGAGAGACTAGTCGTCCGACGCCGTCGAGTAGTTTGGAGCCTCGGTTCCGCACGATACCGGCAGCGTCGGACGGTTTTGCTCTCGCCTTTCCTTCGACCGAGAGACTCGTCGTCCGACGCCGTCGATTAGTTTGGGGCCTCGGTTCCGCACGAAACCAGCAGCGTCGGACGGTTTCGCTCTCGCCTTTCCATCGACCGAGAGTCTCGTCGTCCGACGCCGTCGATGAGTTTGGAGCCGCGGTTCCGCACGATACAGGCAGCGTCGGAAGGTTTCGCTGTCGCCTTTACATCGACCGAGAGTCTCGTCGCCCGACTCCATCCAGTAGTTTGGAGCCTCGGTTCCGCACGATACCGGCAGCGTCGGAAGGTTTCGCTCTCGCCTTTCCATCGACCGAGAGTCTCGTCGTCCGACGCCGTCGAGTAGTTTGGTGCCTCGGTTCCGCACGATACCGGCAGCGTCGGAAGGTTTCGCTCTCGCCTTTCCATTGACCGAGAGTCTCGTCGTCCGACGCCGTCGAGTAGTTTGGAGCCTCGGTTCCGCACGATACCGGCAGCGTTGGACGGCTTCGCTCTCGCCTTTCCATCGACCGAGAGTCTCGTCGTCCGACGCCGTCGAGTAGTTTGGAGCCTCGGTTCCGCACGATACCGGCAGCGTCGGACGGTTTCGCTGTCGCCTTTCCATCGACCGAGAGACTCGTCGTCCGACGCCGTCGAGTAGTTTGGAGCCTCGGTTCCGCACGATACCGGCAGCGTCGGACGGTTTCGCTCTCGCCTTTCCATCGACCGAGAGTCTCGTCGCCCGACTCCATCCAGTAGTTTGGAGCCTCGGTTCCGCACGATACCGGCAGCGTCGGACGGTTTCGCTGTCGCCTTTCCATCGACCGAGAGACTCGTCGTCCGACGCCGTCGAGTAGTTTGGAGCCTCGGTTCCGCACGATACCGGCAGCGTCGGACGGTTTCGCTCTCGCCTTTCCATCGACCGAGAGTCTCGTCGCCCGACTCCATCCAGTAGTTTGGAGCCTCGGTTCCGCACGATACCGACAGCGCCGGACGGTTTCGCTCTCGCCTTTTCATCGACCGAGAGTCTCGTCGTCCGACGCCGTCGAGTAGTTTGGAGCCTCGGTTCCGCACGATACCGGCAGCGTCAGACGGTTTCGCTGTCGCCTTTCCATTGACTGAGAGACTCGTCGTCCGACGCCGTCGAGTAGTTTAGAGCCTCGGTTCCGCACGATACCGGCAGCGTCGGACGGTTTCGCTCTCGCCTTTCCTTCGAACGAGAGACTCGTCGTCCGACGCCGTCGATTAGTTTGGGGCCTCGGTTCCGCACGATACCGGCAGCGCCGGACGGTTTCGCTCTCGCCTCTCCATCGACCGAGAGACTCGTCGTCCGACGCCGTCGAGTAGTTTGGAGCATCGGTTCTGCACGATTCCGGCAGCGTCGGACGGTTTCGCTCTCGCCTTTCCATCGACCGAGAGTCTCGTCGCCCGACTCCATCCAGTAGTTTGGAGCCTCGGTTCCGCACGATAACGGCAGCGTCGGACGGTTTCGCTCTCGCCTTTCCATCGACCGAGAGTCTCGTCGTCCGACGCCGTCGAGTAGTTTGGTGCCTCGGTTCCGCACGATACCGGCAGCGTCGGAAGGTTTCGCTCTCGCCTTTCCATTGACCGAGAGTCTCGTCGTCCGACGCCGTCGAGTAGTTTGGAGCCTCGGTTCCGCACGATACCGGCAGCGTTGGACGGCTTCGCTCTCGCCTTTCCATCGACCGAGAGTCTCGTCGTCCGACGCCGTCGAGTAGTTTGGAGCCTCGGTTCCGCACGATACCGGCAGCGTCGGACGGTTTCGCTGTCGCCTTTCCATCGACCGAGAGACTCGTCGTCCGACGCCGTCGAGTAGTTTGGAGCCTCGGTTCCGCACGATACCGGCAGCGTCGGACGGTTTCGCTCTCGCCTTTCCATCGACCGAGAGTCTCGTCGTCCGACGCCGTCGAGTAGTTTGGAGCCTCGGTTCCGCACGATACCGGCAGCGTTGGACGGCTTCGCTCTCGCCTTTCCATCGACCGACAGTCTCGTCGTCCGACGCCGTCGAGTAGTTTGGAGCCTCGGTTCCGCACGATACCGGCAGCGTCGGACGGTTTCGCTGTCGCCTTTCCATCGACCGAGAGACTCGTTGTCCGACGCCGTCGAGTAGTTTGGAGCCTCGGTTCCGCACGATACCGGCAGCGTCGGACGGTTTCGCTCTCGCCTTTCCATCGACCGAGAGTCTCGTCGCCCGACTCCATCCAGTAGTTTGGAGCCTCGGTTCCGCACGATACCGGCAGCGCCGGACGGTTTCGCTCTCGCCTTTTCATCGACCGAGAGTCTCGTCGTCCGACGCCGTCGAGTAGTTTGGTGCCTCGGTTCCGCACGATACCGGCAGCGTCGGACGGTTTCGCTCTCGCCTTTACATAGACCGAGAGTCTCGTCGTCCGACGCCGTCGAGTAGTTTGGAGCCTCGGTTCCGCACGATACCGGCAGCGTTGGACGGCTTCGCTCTCGCCTTTCCATCGACCGACAGTCTCGTCGTCCGACGCCGTCGAGTAGTTTGGAGCCTCGGTTCCGCACGATACCGGCAGCGTCGGACGGTTTCGCTGTCGCCTTTCCATCGACCGAGAGACTCGTTGTCCGACGCCGTCGAGTAGTTTGGAGCCTCGGTTCCGCACGATACCGGCAGCGTCGGACGGTTTCGCTCTCGCCTTTCCGTCGACCGAGAGTCTCGTCGCCCGACTCCATCCAGTAGTTTGGAGCCTCGGTTCCGCACGATACCGGCAGCGCCGGACGGTTTCGCTCTCGCCTTTTCATCGACCGAGAGTCTCGTCGTCCGACGCCGTCGAGTAGTTTGGAGCCTCGGTTCCGCACGATACCGGCAGCGTCAGACGGTTTCGCTGTCGCCTTTCCATTGACTGAGAGACTCGTCGTCCGACGCCGTCGAGTAGTTTAGAGCCTCGGTTCCGCACGATACCGGCAGCGTCGGACGGTTTCGCTCTCGCCTTTCCTTCGAACGAGAGACTCGTCGTCCGACGCCGTCGATTAGTTTGGGGCCTCGGTTCCGCACGATACCGGCAGCGCCGGACGGTTTCGCTCTCGCCTCTCCATCGACCGAGAGACTCGTCGTCCGACGCCGTCGAGTAGTTTGGAGCATCGGTTCTGCTCGATTCCGGCAGCGTCGGACGGTTTCGCTCTCGCCTTTCCATCGACCGAGAGTCTCGTCGCCCGACTCCATCCAGTAGTTTGGAGCCTCGGTTCCGCACGATACCGGCAGCGTCGGACGGTTTCGCTCTCGCCTTTCCATCGACAGAGAGACTTGTCGTCCGACGCCGTCGAGTAGTTTGGAGCCTCGGTTCCGCACGATTCCGGCAGCGTCGGACGGTTTCGCTCTCGCCTTTCCATCGACCGAGAGACTCGTCGACCGACGCCGTCGAGTTGTTTGTAGCCTCGGTTCCGCACGATACCGGCAGCGTCGGACGGTTTCGCTCTCGCCTCTCCATCGACCGAGAGTCTCGTCGCCCGACTCCATCCAGTAGTTTGGATCCTCGGTTCCGCACGATACCGGCAGCGCCGGACGGTTTCGCTCTCGCCTTTCCATCGACCGTGAGACTCGTCGGCCGACGCCGTCGAGTAGTTTGGAGCCTCGGTTCCGCACGATACCGGCAGCGTTGGACGGTTTCGCTCTTGCCTTTCCATCGACCGAGAGTCTCGTCGCCCGACTCCATCCAGTAGTTTGGAGCCTCGGTTCCGCACGATACCGGCAGCGTCAGACGGTTTCGCTGTCGCCTTTCCATCGACCGAGAGACTAGTCGTCCGACGCCGTCGAGTAGTTTGGAGCCTCGGTTCCGCACGATACCGGCAGCGTCGGACGGTTTTGCTCTCGCCTTTCCTTCGACCGAGAGACTCGTCGTCCGACGCCGTCGATTAGTTTGGGGCCTCGGTTCCGCACGAAACCAGCAGCGTCGGACGGTTTCGCTCTCGCCTTTCCATCGACCGAGAGTCTTGTCGCCCGACTCCATCCAGTAGTTTGAAGCCTCGGTTCCGCACGATACCGGCAGCGCCGAACGGTTTCGCTCTCGCCTTTCCATCGACCGAGAGTCTCGTCGCCCGACTCCATCCAGTAGTTTGGAGCCTCGGTTCCGCACGATAACGGCAGCGTCGGACGGTTTCGCTCTCGCCTTTCCATCGACAGAGAGACTTGTCGTCCGACGCCGTCGAGTAGTTTGGAGCCTCGGTTCCGCACGATACCGGCAGCGTCGGACGGTTTCGCTCTCGCCTTTCCATCGACCGAGAGACTCGTCGACCGACGCCGTCGAGTTGTTTGTAGCCTCGGTTCCGCACGATACCGGCAGCGTCGGACGGTTTCGCTCTCGCCTCTCCATCGACCGAGAGTCTCGTCGCCCGACTCCATCCAGTAGTTTGGAGCCTCGGTTCCGCACGATACCGGCAGCGTCGGACGGTTTTGCTCTCGCCTTTCCTTCGACCAAGAGACTCGTCGTCCGACGCCGTCGATTAGTTTGGGGCCTCGGTTCCGCACGAAACCAGCAGCGTCGGACGGTTTCGCTCTCGCCTTTCCATCGACCGAGAGTCTTGTCGCCCGACTCCATCCAGTAGTTTGAAGCCTCGGTTCCGCACGATACCGGCAGCGCCGAACGGTTTCGCTCTCACCTTTCCATCGACCGAGAGTCTCGTCGTCCGACGCCGTCGATGAGTTTGGAGCCGCGGTTCCGCACGATACAGGCAGCGTCGGAAGGTTTCGCTGTCGCCTTTACATCGACCGAGAGTCTCGTCGCCCGACTCCATCCAGTAGTTTGGAGCCTCGGTTCCGCACGATACCGGCAGCGTCGGACGGTTTCGCTCTCGCCTTTCCATCGACCGAGAGTCTCGTCGTCCGACGCCGTCGAGTAGTTTGGTGCCTCGGTTCCGCACGATACCGGCAGCGTCGGAAGGTTTCGCTCTCGCCTTTCCATTGACCGAGAGTCTCGTCGTCCGACGCCGTCGAGTAGTTTGGAGCCTCGGTTCCGCACGATACCGGCAGCGTTGGACGGCTTCGCTCTCGCCTTTCCATCGACCGAGAGTCTCGTCGTCCGACGCCGTCGAGTAGTTTGGAGCCTCGGTTCCGCACGATACCGGCAGCGTCGGACGGTTTCGCTGTCGCCTTTCCATCGACCGAGAGACTCGTCGTCCGACGCCGTCGAGTAGTTTGGAGCCTCGGTTCCGCACGATACCGGCAGCGTCGGACGGTTTCGCTCTCGCCTTTCCATCGACCGAGAGTCTCGTCGCCCGACTCCATCCAGTAGTTTGGAGCCTCGGTTCCGCACGATACCGGCAGCGCCGGACGGTTTCGCTCTCGCCTTTTCATCGACCGAGAGTCTCGTCGTCCGACGCCGTCGAGTAGTTTGGTGCCTCGGTTCCGCACGATACCGGCAGCGTCGGACGGTTTCGCTCTCGCCTTTACATAGACCGAGAGTCTCGTCGTCCGACGCCGTCGAGTAGTTTGGAGCCTCGGTTCCGCACGATACCGGCAGCGTTGGACGGCTTCGCTCTCGCCTTTCCATCGACCGACAGTCTCGTCGTCCGACGCCGTCGAGTAGTTTGGAGCCTCGGTTCCGCACGATACCGGCAGCGTCGGACGGTTTCGCTGTCGCCTTTCCATCGACCGAGAGTCTCGTCGCCCGACTCCATCCAGTAGTTTGGAGCCTCGGTTCCGCACGATTCCGGCAGCGTCGGACGGTTTCGCTCTCGCCTTTCCATCGACCGAGAGACTCGTCGACCGACGCCGTCGAGTTGTTTGTAGCCTCGGTTCCGCACGATACCGGCAGCGTCGGACGGTTTCGCTCTCGCCTCTCCATCGACCGAGAGTCTCGTCGCCCGACTCCATCCAGTAGTTTGGAGCCTCGGTTCCGCACGATACCGGCAGCGCCGGACGGTTTCGCTCTCGCCTTTCCATCGACCGTGAGACTCGTCGGCCGACGCCGTCGAGTAGTTTGGAGCCTCGGTTCCGCACGATACCGGCAGCGTTGGACGGTTTCGCTCTCGCCTTTCCATCGACCGAGAGTCTCGTCGCCCGACTCCATCCAGTAGTTTGGAGCCTCGGTTCCGCACGATACCGGCAGCGTCAGACGGTTTCGCTGTCGCCTTTCCATCGACCGAGAGACTAGTCGTCCGACGCCGTCGAGTAGTTTGGAGCCTCGGTTCCGCACGATACCGGCAGCGTCGGACGGTTTTGCTCTCGCCTTTCCTTCGACCGAGGGACTCGTCGTCCGACGCCGTCGATTAGTTTGGGGCCTCGGTTCCGCACGAAACCAGCAGCGTCGGACGGTTTCGCTCTCGCCTTTCCATCGACCGAGAGTCTTGTCGCCCGACTCCATCCAGTAGTTTGAAGCCTCGGTTCCGCACGATACCGGCAGCGCCGAACGGTTTCGCTCTCGCCTTTCCATCGACCGAGAGTCTCGTCGTCCGACGCCGTCGATTAGTTTGGAGCCTCGGTTCCGCACGATACAGGCAGCGTCGGAAGGTTTCGCTGTCGCCTTTACATCGACCGAGAGTCTCGTCGCCCGACTCCATCCAGTAGTTTGGAGCCTCGGTTCCGCACGATACCGGCAGCGTCGGACGGTTTCGCTCTCGCCTTTCCATCGACCGAGAGTCTCGTCGTCCGACGCCGTCGAGTAGTTTGGTGCCTCGGTTCCGCACGATACCGGCAGCGTCGGAAGGTTTCGCTCTCGCCTTTCCATTGACCGAGAGTCTCGTCGTCCGACGCCGTCGAGTAGTTTGGAGCCTCGGTTCCGCACGATACCGGCAGCGTTGGACGGCTTCGCTCTCGCCTTTCCATCGACCGAGAGTCTCGTCGTCCGACGCCGTCGAGTAGTTTGGAGCCTCGGTTCCGCACGATACCGGCAGCGTCGGACGGTTTCGCTCTCGCCTTTCCATCGACCGAGAGTCTCGTCGCCCGACTCCATCCAGTAGTTTGGAGCCTCGGTTCCGCACGATACCGGCAGCGCCGGACGGTTTCGCTCTCGCCTTTTCATCGACCGAGAGTCTCGTCGTCCGACGCCGTCGAGTAGTTTGGAGCCTCGGTTCCGCACGATACCGGCAGCGTCAGACGGTTTCGCTGTCGCCTTTCCATTGACTGAGAGACTCGTCGTCCGACGCCGTCGAGTAGTTTGGAGCCTCGGTTCCGCACGATACCGGCAGCGTCGGACGGTTTCGCTCTCGCCTTTCCTTCGACCGAGAGACTCGTCGTCCGACGCCGTCGATTAGTTTGGGGCCTCGGTTCCGCACGATACCGGCAGCGCCGGACGGTTTCGCTCTCGCCTCTCCATCGACCGAGAGACTCGTCGTCCGACGCCGTCGAGTAGTTTGGAGCATCGGTTCTGCACGATTCCGGCAGCGTCGGACGGTTTCGCTCTCGCCTTTCCATCGACCGAGAGTCTCGTCGCCCGACTCCATCCAGTAGTTTGGAGCCTCGGTTCCGCACGATACCGGCAGCGTCGGACGGTTTCGCTCTCGCCTTTCCATCGACCGAGAGACTCGTCGACCGACGCCGTCGAGTTGTTTGTAACCTCGGTTCCGCACGATACCGGCAGCGTCGGACGGTTTCGCTCTCGCCTCTCCATCGACCGAGAGTCTCATCGCCCGACTCCATCCAGTAGTTTGGAGCCTCGGTTCCGCACGATACCGGCAGCGCCGGACGGTTTCGCTCTCGCCTTTCCATCGACCGTGAGACTCGTCGTCCGACGCCGTCGAGTAGTTTGGAGCCTCGGTTCCGCACGATACCGGCAGCGTCGGACGGTTTCGCTCTCGCCTTTCCATCGTCCGAGAGTCTCGTCGCCCGACTCCATCCAGTAGTTTGGAGCCTCGGTTCCGCACGATACCGGCAGCGCCGGACGGTTTCGCTCTCGCCTTTCCATCGACCGAGAGACTCGTCGTCCGACGCCGTCGAGTAGTTTGGAGCCTCGGTTCCGCACGATACCGGCAGCGTCGGACGGTTTCGCTCTCGCCTTTCCATCGACCGAGAGTCTCGTCGCCCGACTCCATCCAGTAGTTTGGAGCCTCGGTTCCGCACGATACCGGCAGTGTCGGACGGTTTCGCTCCCTCCTTTCCATCGACCGAGAGTCTCGTCGCCCGACTCCGTCCAGTATTTTAGGCCAATGCTTCGAGCGTACCCATGATACATTTAAGAACTATCTCCTTGCGAAGATGTAGACGTTTCACAACAGACCATGGGACGTTTCAACGAATACCGCCGCCATGCAAATTACAGGTGGCTGGCCCGTGTTTCGCCGGTCATTACTCTAACAGAAATAAACAAAATGGACCGTGCATTTACATACAAAGGTACAAACTTACCTATTTTTTATTTTCCGTCGTGCGACTTCGTATATTTTTATTTATAGCAATACGCGTTTCGGCAACAAGTTGCAATCCTCAGGTGAAACAATCACTCAAAACGAGGTCGTTAAAAAGTAAAATGATTTATTAAAATACTAAAACTTAAAGTTAAAAGTGCACTTTCAACATATATGAACACACACGCGAACATGAGCAGGCCAGTGTTATACACGCGGGCATTATCGGTCGACTCCGATACAGACAACCTGCGTTACAGAACATAGGCCTACGGGTTAAAGTAATTTACCGTAAAATATTAAACCTCATTACAGACAACGTAGGTTACAGAATATAGGCCTACGGGTTAAAGTAATTTATCGTAAAATATTAAGCCTCATTACAGACAACGTGCGTTACAGAATATAGGCCTACGGGTTAAAGTAATTTATCGTAAAATATTAAGCCTCATTACAGACAACGTGCGTTACAGAATATAGGTCTACGGGTTAAAGTAATTTATCGTAAAATATTAAGCCTCATTACAGACAACGTGGGTTACAGACTATAGGCCTACGGGTTAAAGTAATTTATCGTAATATACTAAGCCTCATTACAGACAACGTGGGTTACAGAATATAGGCCTACGGGTTAAAGTAATTTATCGTAAAATATTAAGCCTCATTACAGACAACGTACGTTACAGACTATAGGCCTACGGGTTAAAGTAATTTATCGTAATATATTAAGCCTCATTACAGAAAACGTACGTTACAGAAAATAGGCCTACGGGTTAAAGTAATTTATCGTAATATATTAAGCCTCATTACAGACAACGTGGGTTACAGGATATAGGCCTACGGGTTAAAGTAATGTATCGTAAAATATTTGGAACTTTGTACTCTTTCAAAGCTAGTGTACTCGTTGTGTGTCAAATTACCGCAAAACATTATTTTGTTGAAATATTAGATGAAAATGTTCAGTAACTTTAGTCTCGTCTCGGAAAAATATTACTGCGACATTTAATAGGATTGTATAGTCGTTGAAGAAGACACGAGCTGACGGCAAGCAGACACTGTCAGCTGATTTCCCTGGGGCTCCCTCTGCTTACACAATCGCGGTGCGTCGCTGCCATGCCGATCGAGTAAGCAGATCATTATTAGTGCGACGTCGAAGTATTCAAACTTAAATCTAGTTTCCCTGTTCGCAAATCAGTACGGTAAAGTAATTTTCTTCTACAAAGGAATCTAATGTTCTGATACGAACGTGCTTCTGCATTATTCTGTTTATTTTCTTGGATCGCTACGTAGGGCAAGGTGATGGGGTCGAGGCGGACGACTGTTAAGGCGGACAGTTAAATTATATCTGTTTGTAGTAAAATGGAAACTGTGGTTGGGGCGGACAATTCATGTATAAAAACCGGATAAGGTCTGGTTCGGATAAAAAGACAAATGTTAAAGATAGTTGATCCATCACTAGTTATTGCCTTTTGTCTTATTGGGCAAAAGACGTTTCGATTTGAATGAAAGAACTCGTCTGTATGGGATCCTTCTATTGGTTCCAGTCATGCAACCGCTCCCTCTACACTCTGGTGTTTATTGAATATTATAAAATAATATTACAATAAAATATATTACTATGCAATTTTATCTGTGTGTGTGTGTGTGTGTGTGTGTGTGTGTGTGTGTGTGTGTGTGTGTGTGTGTGTGTGTGTGTGTGTGTGTGTGTGTGTGTGTGTGTGTGTGTGTGTGTGTGTGATATAGAGAGAGAGAGAGAGAGAGAGAGAGAGAGCGCGCAGGCGTATGTAGTACTTATGGCAAGATAACTTACCACTTTAGTGACGTCACAGCAGAAATCTGTGTTAAATCGCAAAGTGTTACCAACTGAGTGTCATAATTCTAAGAAATGTTATTCTTCTGTGTGTGACAGACAGGTTAAGAAAATGGAAAAAATCGTATTAAAGACCTTTCAGTAACAGGTCGTTCAGTAGCCCAGTGGGCATGGCGCCTGGTTACTAACCTAGAGGTCATGGTGCGAGTGCCATAAAATCAAATTAAGTATTGCAGCCCCCCAGGTCGACTCAACCTGTGGAGATGAGTAGCAGAGATAACGTCTTGGAGCTGTTACACACACACTTCCTTCAACGCGGCATACCCTACTCTAACTCATAGACCGCTTAGGCGGTAACAAAGAAGCCGTTATTATTATTAAAATTTTTATTACCATTATTATTTTCAGACTTTATACTGTACAAGGTCACAAGGAGGCCAGGGCTCGTACTATGGCTCAGTGGCAGGAAAGATGGATCAGTGACACGAAGGGAAGATGGACCTCTAGGCTCATAAAACAGTTAGCTGAGTAGACTGATCGCAAACAAGGCGAGATTAATTATTTCATAACACAGTTTCTAACTGGCCACGGCCTGTTCCGGGCTTACCTATATAGGATGGGGAAAGTAGATAGGCCAGATTACATTTTCTGTAAAGAAGAATTGGACGATGTGAATCACACGTTTTTAACCTGTGATAGATGGACAGCAGAGAGGCAAACACTGGAAAATGTAGTGCGACAGATCTCGCCTGAAAATATCATCGGAATAATGCTGGAGAGCGAACACTATTGGGACCAGGTAGCAGCTTACATAGAGAAGCTACTAAGGCGAAAGAAGGAAGCCGAAGTGATCTTGCTAGGGCCGCTAACAGAATAGCAGAAAACAGGTAACGTGGACCCGCTGAAGGTTTAAAACAGGTGAACGTCCACAGGACGAAGTACAAATGGCACTACCTTGAAGTATTGCGAAAGCTGAGTCCCAAGGTGGGTCCATGCCGTGGCCAACAGGGTTTATGGTTTTGGTGGGTGCGAGTCCCACACACCGTAGGAGTGCGGACCCTCCTGCGGCGAACATAAGTTTTCCAGTCTCCCTTGTAAAAAAAAATTATTTTGAGACTTTGGTAAAACCTTCAAAAGGCACGAGGAAGATGGCCAGGCTGTCTGTTAGTGTTGGATTTACCCACTAAAAACGATTCCCAGACCAGGACCGCTTTCGCATTATTTCGGCCTGGACCGTGCATGCGTAGCTTTACGAGCTACCGTCTATGACTGGGCCGCTTTCATCTTACCACCGCTAGTCAGACAAATACCCTTGTTTGGTGCGATTACTCCGCAGTTGCCCTTAGCGTGAAGCGTGAATTCGACAACGTTATCAGGACTTACAATTTCAAGTTGAGGTTGCTCAAAACGTGTGAAAAAAGTGTGAAAAACGCTGCCTCTGTGCTGTACCTGCCTGAGGGATTTCTCCGCAGTTGCCCTTAGCGTGAAGCATGAATTCGACGACGTTATCAGGATTTAATGTTTCGATCCTTGAGTTGAGGGATTGCCACCCTTTCCATCCAGTAGAGATACTCATGAATATATCCCTGACCTGTCAGGAACTCCGTGAGGGAACTTGCCGTTTACCGCTCTCAGGCTACGTTTCTGCTGCCATAAGGCCGTAAGTTTAATATGAGCACGGGTCTGGACAGATACCTCTCCTCTGTCAAGATCTCCACTGTGTGTGTAGATAAATTTTTGTGCATGTGTCATCATCATCATCTTCTTCATCTTTCAGTAATATAGTGCTATTTTTCATCCAATGATCTAATGCACTCAGGACATTCCTTGGTCGTAACTAGCCATCTTCATTTTGAAAGGTTGATTTGACGTAGGCGCGAAATCACGCGCCTTGGTATTTATTGTACCGCCGAAGATGGAACCCGGAAACTCTAGGTTACTGTCCAGACAATGTGAAGATTTTCTCTTCTACTAAGATTCCATTCACGGTAAAAGTTACATCACATTAACGGCAACAAATTGGCTTAATTTTATGCGCAGAACGGAGGCAGCCATATATTGTGGCTTGCGTTCAAGAGACCGTAGTCAGGTTTCCTCTTAAATTTGCATTCGAGTCAATTAGCAAAATATATTTACCGTGAAATGAAACCCAAGTAAAGAGACAGTGTAAACAACAGGGGTCATTTGTTTAATTTATTCAGTAGTAGTGTTGATATTTCAATTTCAATTTGTCTCATTTGCGGAGTTGAGTGTTTACAAACCTATTTAGGCGCTCTGTGTTCCTGCGAACGGCCGCAACAGAGTACGGCTTTCTTTGAACGCTTACCGCTAGAGTATTTTATGGCTGCTAATTGTGTTTATATGTTGTTTTTTTTCGTTGGTCCAATTTACGAGTTGTAATTGTAACTCGTATTTAATTATAAGGTATTACTTAAACGTATTTGAATACAGATGGTAACGGTTGGCTTTCTATACTGAGATTAAATAAAGACATAATACCACATAAGGGGGCTTGTTGTTGTTATATTTAGTACCGGTTCCCCGTAGTTTAGCGTTAATCCTGTCACCTGCTTGTGTTTGTTATTGGATCCAACGGATTTGTAATTCTAACGAGTAAGCCGCCTTCGGCTTGTAGCGGTTAAGCAATACGTCAGCTACCTGCGAATCGATTGGCTCGTTAATTAGCAGTCAGTCGTAGCTGGAGGAGACTTGTTTACAGGAACAACAGATAGGTATGGGGAAGAGGCACGGACAGTTGAGGTATATAAGGAGCCGAATTAAAAATTCGCTGGAATGGGACTGAATTTAAATATCAGCAAAACTAAATACATGCTGATTTCTGAGTCAGAAAGGAGAAGAAATCTATACAGTTTGTGCATAGAGGATAACGCATCATGCGATGCAGTCAATGAGTTGAGATACGCGGGTAACATGATAGATAATGAAGGCTTCATAAACACGACAATACGCAACCAGATACAAATAGGAAATAGGACCTATTATGCCAACACTAGACTATTGACAAGCAAACTCATTAGTAGAACACGAAAATAAAAATATATAAGAAACCTAGTAGACCGGTTGTTACTTATGGAGTCGAGACTTGGACGTTATAAAGAAAAGAACAAGAAACACTAACAAGGTTTGAAATAAAGATTGTAACACATGTTTTAGCCCGGTTAAAGAAGGTAAGGAGAAGATAAGCATAATGGAGAATAAGAATTAATTAGGAGATAGATCAGCTATTGAAGCGCAAGAACAGTGTAAGATTCGTAAAGGGTCAAGGAATAGAAGGGCTAGGCCACCTAGAGCTGATGTATGTATGATCAACGTGTGCCAAAGAAAATCCTGAGGGCGCAAGTTTATAAAAGCAGAAAGAGAGGCCGACCTAGTATAAGATGGTTGGATGATGTGCTGGAAGACCTAAAGTGAATCGATGTGAGGGTTTACACTGTGAGGGAAATGGATAGGAAACATTAGAAGCCGGGACTCACATTGGGCTGTAGTGCTAAGGGAGAAGAAGAAGAAGAAGAAGGGGAAGAGGCGCCTATGTACAGGTAACCATAAAAAACGATTAACTCAAAGGTTAGCAAATATAACAGAAGTAGAATATGACAACTATAACACAAGAACAATGCGGATTTAGGAGAGAAAGGCTTGTACAGATATCGTATCTAGACAGTGGATTGAAAAGTAAAAGCATGTATAACGACAAGAAGATATGCATTACCGGGAATGAAAAGGTAGAGAATCAGTTAACTTAGATTTAAGACTAAGATGCAGCATATCTGCGATGCTTTTTAATATTTATATAGATAATGTACTACGGCAGTCGATTAATCAAATTGAAAACTGGGCAAATAACGTGAATCGTAGACAATCTGTAATGACTATACGCTTTGCAGATGGCAAACGATAATTGCAGACAACAAAAATTTCGTTCATAATGGATAACATAAAATAGCGAAAGATTAGAATTTGCAAATATCATGTTAAAAAAAAAAACAAAAAATAGTGGCATTTAAAGGTAACAAACTTATTAATAGCAAAATAATTGTTAACGATATTAAGACAGAGCGAGTAAATGAGTTCAGTTTCCTAGATAACTATGTCTCATGCAAGGATGAAATAGACGCCGGAAAAAGAACAATTCCCACTGCATAAAGGGTACAATATATAGAAACGTGAAAAATAATGTAAGGAAAGATACATTAGTAAAATTAAAAAAATAAAATTATTATAACGAGTTTATTTGATAGCGGTGTAACGTGGACTCTCACAGGAACAATTAAAGAAAGAACCAAACAGCAGAGACGACAATGCTAAGGAGGATTGTAGCCGGTTGTACAAGAACAGATAGAATGATGAATACAGAAATAAGGAAACAACTACAAGTTGCCAGTAACCAAATTAGAGAGTATAGGAACAAATGGGAACATTTACAAAGAATGAGCGCTGAGAGAATGCCAAAGATTATGTATGCAGGAAGGCGAATTCCTCGGAAGACCAAGAAAGAGGTGGAATGGTCAGGTCGCAACAGGCTATTAGCCTAATACTTGGTTGGCACAACAAGAAGCAGAAGACCTTCAAAAATCTCATCGATGCACAGCTCATGCACACCATGAAAAACATAATAATTGAAAACGTAGACAATTTAATCTGGAAACTCATATAGCCTTCGTTGATTTTACGAAATCTTTCGGCAGAGTAGCGTGGCAGATGCCTTGGAATGTTTTACAAAATAAACATAAGAAAATAATGGGGTAACTACATCGTCTGATAGCATCGTCTAACTGCAAATAACAATTAAGGGATCAAGGTTTATCGGAGACATAATCGTCAGACACGAAGGGGTGAGACTGAGATATCGGGAGATATCGGGTATCCCCCATGTTTTCTAATGTTTGTATGTACTAGTATTCTCCCTGAGCTGCAGAACTTGCTCACGATTTTTATCTAAGTCGATTTAGTATTTCGTAAATTGTGATATTAGATATAACTATTCAATTATGTAGAAAATTAAAAAATCGCTATTTCTTTACTATTTCTTTAATAATATAAAGTTTATAGAGAAGAAAATCACACAATAAACACTAAACATTCAAAATATTGAGATTTGAGTTACAGTTCCTTTTAGTCTAAACCCTGCTGGACTTAAAAAATTTTGTTTAAATATTTGATCTCTTTTATAGGCCCTAAGATTCCACAATTTTTTAAATTTCCAAAACTTAAAACTACATTCAAATGTTAGTTAAAATGACCTTCAATTTGATACCCCACATGAATTATTTTGATTTTATAAAAAAAATTCAACCATTGCGTCAAAAAATTATGAAGATGTTAACAATGAACATTATATTCAGAATGTGGTTTTTAATTTGATAACCCACTTGCCCTTTTGTTTTTTTTTTAGAATTTTGAACCCTATACTTTTTTTTTGTTTTTAGTCAAACTCAATCTACGTGTGATTTTGATGAAAATATCACTGCAGCTCGCTGAAAATCCTAGTGAGAATACTATGCTAATTCCAATTATAAGCATTATATTTAGTGGCACGAAAACGGGATTTTTTTTACGAAGATCGATTTTTGAATTACTCGAATTCCGTTCATCGTACGGGGAATTTTTTTAATAAATGTAGGTCATTTTATACAAATCACAACAGTTAAAACAGAAATTACGAGGGCTATTTTTTTTTTCAACCTCCGATACACCAATAAACAGACACATGAATGACATCAATAATTTTATTATACACAAAAGATTCACATATATGTAAACTACTATTCTACGTAGTCATCACCATTGTTGAGGCACTTATCATAGCAAAGCACCAACTATTCTATGCCCATGTTGTAGAATGTTCACTCCTGAGTAATCAGCCAATCTGCCACACTGGACTTTAACTCATCATTGGAGTCAAACCGCTGCCTACCTAACCACTTTTTCAAGTCAGTGAACAAATGGTAGTCACTTGGTGCCAACTCTGGGTTATAAGTTGGGTGATACTGATGCACTCATTCTTCGAGTCTTGTGAACATCTGTGAGTTGTTTGGGAACCCACCAAACACAGAGTTCCCTATACCAAGGCTCTGGTAAGACTATCACAAAGAGCAGACCTAGAAATTTCAGGAAAATCAGCAGAAAGTTCAGTAATTGTGAAACGACGGCGCTCTCGAACCATCCTGTCTACCCTTTCAACAACATCATCAGTAGCCACGGACTTTCTTCCTTGCCCTCCTTCATCATGAACATCAATTCGCCATTCTTTAAATTTTCGACACCATTCCCGAACTGAACCACCACTCATCACAGTTTTTCCATACACATTACACAATCTTCGATGAATTTCTGCAGCACTATGACCTTCAGCTTGAAGAAATCTATCTAATAACAGACCGAATCTCATACTCGGAGGAAATTTCAATTGTAGTTGCCATAATTAAACTGTCGTCACCACAGTAATAGACAAAATAACTATGAAACCAGTGGTGATAGTTTAGAACAAAGCCTCAAAAACATTAATTAACAAGCAGATTGTTGCTATGACAACAGAACCAGTTTGCCAGCTCACCGGAGGTTGAAAAAAAAAATAGTCCTCGTATTAAATCTTCTGTAAAACCGTAAACTTTATCTTTCCTATATCTCACTGCGGGCTTGACTCGAGCAAAACTTTAGAAACAACCAGTTCTTTGTAAAAAAATACAAGTAGTCAATATGGGCGTATAACCGATTGTAAATCCCTCAAACTCTTCACAGCAAATGTGTATGTTTTTTTTGTTTAAAGCTGAATCGCTGAAATAACGTAACAGCACTATCTTATCTGAGAAACAATAATGAAAGTTGCGAAACTAGGGCGTCGCGCAGCATGTAGGAAGAATCCCAGAAACAGCGTGATGGGGGAAGAGACATAAAGAACGTTTAGAAGAATAGAACAGGATAAGGTTTCTAAACTTCGATCCGAAAATTGGTGGATAAACATTTTACTAAATAGCTAATTTCGATTAGTAGTTAAATCTACCGATTGCCATCTCTGTAAATCCCCTTTTTAAATCGTTGAATCTCTCCAAAACTGTTTCTACACCCACACGATCTAAGATGTCACCCTTAAACTTTTCCCAGTATTTTTCTTATTAACATTTTCCCCTGAAGCTGTGTGTCGAATAGGTTGTTAGGGCGGAGCGGCTCTCAAGAAAAATGTACGCGAATGAACACTGACGCGAGTCGATTGCGTCGGTAAATAGGAATGTTACTGCTATTGTGAAGAAAGAAAGAAAGAATTTCGACGAAACCGAAACATCGAAGCGTGATAATGTTTTTAATATTTACTATATAATACAAATATTTACTGTATAACAAATATACTCGTATTTACTATATAACAAACATTATCATGTTACAACCACAGAGACCGAAGATTTCTAGACTGTGGGGAATCGAAAGTGTGGAAGTGTTACATTTTTCGATGATGTTACATTTTTGTGGAACGACCCCCAGCCTAAAAACATTATCATGTTAAATAAAGCGGGTCGAACTGGAGGAGGTCATAGTGAAGGGAGGTACAGCGAAGCGGATCAACTGCAGAGGAAGGCAAATATTGAAAGTTGTACGTATTCAGAGATGAAGAGACTGGCTCAAGGTAGGAGAAGCTCGACGACATCATTAAGCTAGGATGTAATATGAGGATGAGTTAAAAAATTATAAATGGATGCTCCGGAGGGTTGGTATTTGTCAGTTTTAAGACTCTTCAGCTGTGTCCGATGTGGCCAATATTTGTCAGTCTTCGATGTACAGCAGTCAGATGTTGCAAACGATTTGGGGTTTGTCACAGTGTCTAACTAGAACGCTCCCTGAGTTACAGAATCCGTTAACTATTTTGAACGAAGTTCAACTATTACTAGATAAATTTTTATATTAGATAATTTTTCAATTATCATAAAAACTTACGAAAATCCCGATTATTCTACTATTTTTTTGTTAATTAAGGTGGCACTTATAAAGCGATTATAAAGTACAATAAAAGCTAAAAATTAAAAAAAAATTTGATTTGTGTTAATTTTTTTTTACTTTGACACCCGGGAGGACTTTTAAAATTAGTCGAAGTTTTGATCCATGTTTTAGGCTCAGGCGTCAACAAATTTTGAAACTTACAAAAATCTACACTACATTCAGACGATTCTTAATTTGATATCCCACGTGGAATATGTAATTTTATCAAACTTTTGTTCCACCTTTCAGGACCTGGCGACCCAGGATTTGAAATGTTCAAAGTTAACACTAAATTCAGATTTCAGTTGAAAATCCCTATAATTTTATACGCCAATTTAAATTTGTGCCATTTTATCAAAATTGTAACTGACTTCTTGACCCACCGGCGTCCAAAACTCCAAAATTTTCAAAAACGATCACTAAACTCATAATTTAGTTACATCCCCTTTATTTGATACGTCGCATGGATTTTTGCGATTTTTCAAAATTTTACCTTCTCACCTTTCTCTCCTTTTTGCTCTAATTTTGGGGATCAGTCTAAAAAACAATAGGGTTCTGTAAACCAAACTTTACTAAATTCGCTTGGTACGTTAAAAAAGTTTTTGTGAGACACCCCAAATGGTTAGACAGACAGATAGATAGTAGCCTAGATATAAGGATAACAAATGTGAAACGGTCAAGCTAAAACGGAGAAATCGCCCCGCTCATACAACAACTGTAATTAAAAACGTGCTGTAATATTTAACAAAATTTTACACATCTTTTGTTTAATGAAGCGTAATTTAATTATACATATTTATTGTTGTTACCGATGTTTGAAATCACATTTTTCACATTAAAAACATACAGAAGGTGCAATGTACAGAAGCACTGAAATTAAATGTACTTACATTTACCTCAAGTAGCTACTTTTTCAGTTGTTTAGCTTTCTATTCTTCTTCTGTGTGTAGCCAGAAACAATACTTCTTGATTAGAGTCACTAAAGATGTTGCTCAATCATCGGTGATATGTCGCGCCACTCTAACCACAATACTGGACATTGCAGTGGGCGTTCATCTCAAAGTTGCAACGAGGCATTGGTTCCAATACTCCCATTTTTTACCTCAATTAAAACCAAGTAAGGGTAATGTGACAAACTTGCGAAAGCCGTTTTGCATATTCAAATAAAATAAAATCGACGATATTGCTACGTACACTTATAGAAAATGTTAAAATACATAAATACAAATAATTCAACGTTAAGTCTGTTTCGTAGAAACAACTTTTGCAAAAATAAATATTGGTAAGTCGGAAAAATGTTCAAGAAAAAACTAGTTATTTATAAGCCACTTAATGTTCCATAAAAGCTGCATATTTTATAACGCGGTAGAAAAAGTCAATTCAATGACTTGAGCTACGCTACGGACAGTATTCCAGCTTTCAGTTGCCAGACGAGTAACAAGTTTGAATGTATTTTCTAGTGAATAGATACTGGCTTCACGCCAACATAAGACTAGCTGTTTTTGTATATTTCTTTTTGCCTTATACAGAGTTACTACTATCCGGAACAGTTCGAATGCCGGTCTGTATATATTAAAATAAATTTATAAGATATATTTGAAAACAGAGTAGGACGTTACAAACACGACCTGGTCAATAGGGAAAGTGACAACGAACGCTACAAGTATATCAAACATGGCGGTATACGAGAGTGTGAAACTGTGATGGGCGGGCAAAACGAAAGTGAGTGGGTTTTGGAAATAATGGGGAGAAGTGGAAAAGTTAGAAGGAAACTATATTGAGAAGAGAGGTTACACACCCAGAATTAATTATTCCAAACACTAAAGATGGAAAGTGTGTTAAGAGGGAGAACTACAGATGAAGACAGTGATTGTTGAGGATGTAGGAAGTTTCAGTTTCCAGAAATGAAGAGAAAGACTAGGAGGATACGATGCGCTGGAGGACCGTGTTTAACCAGTCAGGCAAGTGATATGGCAGAGAGAGAAGAGAGGGGGTAGTGAGAGAGTTATAATGAGAAGACAGTAAAGGCTAGAATTAATTATTTTATTCATGGGTCTCTTATGTCCGTGCTTGCGATTTACCGTTGTACGGAATTTTCAGGTGAGATTATTGTGGTGAGTTTGACCGCCCATTTAGCCTATAATTGCGTTTTTAGTTTATAATGTCCAGATCATTTCCCTGTTTGTGTTTTCCATATGAGTTCTATTATTACTACTATGTTGTTTGGAGGCCTCACACAAGCTAAATTTGTAGGATTTTCAATTGAGAATATTTTGGTGACATCAATCTGAATCTGATGTTTGTATTCCGCAGTGCAAATTAAGCAGGCACTACAACCTAGATCGTGCTTCTATGAATCGCTCTTCAGCCGACCTACA
The DNA here is from genome assembly GCA_034769895.1 of Magicicada septendecula. NCBI lineage: Eukaryota > Metazoa > Arthropoda > Insecta > Hemiptera > Cicadidae > Magicicada > Magicicada septendecula. Next base: position 585,017,999 of record CM068369.1, read on the forward strand.
AGAGCTGCGTCCGAGCCACTCTCCACCAAGAGATATTCCTCACCAAACCAGCATGTGGAACAGCTTTAACCGCCGCCGTCATCTCAAATGAAAATGTTATGTTTATATCGTCTAACAGGATGTGACGGAAAGTGTAGTGAAGGGGTGGGGGTGGAGCCATAGAGTAAGGCAGTCATTCTTGAGGATGTAGAAAGTTTTAGTTTCCGGAAATGAAGAGATTGGCTAGGAGGACACGAGAAGATGGAGGACCGTATTTAATCAGTCAGGCGACTGATGGCAGAGAAGGAGAGAGAGAGAGAGAGAGAGAGAGAGAGAGAGAGAGAGAGAGAGAGAGAGAGAGAGAGTGAGAGAGGGCGATGGAGGGAGAGATGGCGAGAGTTATAATGAGAAGACAGTATATTTAATCCTAATTATTTTGCTGATTGAAAGTGTAGTGAAGGGGTAGAACCACAAAGGAAGTAGTGGGATGCGGAAAGTTTGAATTTATGTTCAATAAATTATGAAAAGATTTACTGAGGACAGGAAGAGCTGAAAGACCTCAAGGGAAAGAAAGACATAGAAAGAATTACAATGAGAAATCAGGATTTACGCCGATAATTAATTATTTCGGTCACGGAAAGTGTAGTGAAGGGGTGGAGCTACAGAGAAGGGCAGTCAATGTTGACAATGTGGAAAGTTTTAGTTTCCGGAAATGAGGAGATTTTGTTCAGGAGAGGAGGAGCTGGAGGAGAGCATTTAATCAGTCTGGCGACTGATGAAAGAGGGAGAAAGAAAGAGAGGGAGATAGAGAGGGGTTGACAGATAGACAGATACAGAGATAAAGATACATATAGACAAAGAGAGAAAGAGAGAGAGAGAGAGTGAGAGTGCCATGGTGTTTTTTCTATCAAGCGCCTCAGAACATCACAATAAAAGTCGCAGTTCACCAGGACACCGGGTGGACCAAATTCTCGGTGTACATCAAAGAACAACGTCATACCTTTGATATCAGAGAACACGACTAGTATTTTCATAGAATTTCATATGTGTTTTCACTCATCTTTATTCCTATGATTTCCGCGCAATGTTCAGCAAATGTACCTACATTTTCTTAGCTTATTATATATGTCATATAGCATGGTAAGCGATATCACACCCCATGGAGATAAAAGTATCGAGTTGCTCTAATATACAATTTCCTACTACAGTATTTCCTCTTAGAAGGTTTTTACTTTTAGCTACCATTGATTTCGGCTTTTGGGTAACACCTTTTCCGTATTTCTCTAAGATAAGCCAGAAAATTAACACTGACTTTAATAATTTGACTTCACTTGCCTGCATGATAATTATCTTTAATCTGCTTTAAGATACGAGTGGTTGATCAAATATAAACGAGACTTTTTTAGAAAAGTTTTATTTTATGAAAAAATAAATAACAGTCTATTTTTCTACATAGGTTTTCCTACTATCTACACGTTTTATTCATCATAATGGAGTTAAAAAATTTTTTTTTAGAATTTCTAACATTTTTTAGAAAAAACTTTTGCACGCGTTCGTAGCCTACAAAGTTTTGCGTACCTCTTTGTTACTAGACAATTTTTCCCTCCCAAGTATTTCCCACCTAGGGTCCGAACAAATGAAAAATCACATGACGATACATCTGGTCTGTTGGAGGGGAGGGATGATCCAAAAATGAAGTTCATACAACTTTGTATCCAGCAGCAACAGTGTGGAGTCGGGCGTTGTCATTGAGGAAGCAAGACAATGCACCATCTTTCAGGGGTGTTCTGTAATGTTAACGGTTTTTAATGATTGTCTGCACACTCCTGAAACTTCATGAAGTTACTGCATTAATTTGAGGAACAGTTATTAGTCGATCGTCGTTGAACATGCAAAATGTTGTGCGGCGTAGTCCTGCTTCCGGGACGACGTGCGTGAGTTAGGTTAGAAACTTCGTTCAGACTTTCACGGAAAACGTTTGCCATGTGTACACTTGAGTCTTCGACAATGTATCATTGCCGAATTGTGCACAAAATCTATGCAAAATCTTCTTTGTTTTAAGGGGACACAGAATCCCTATCTTCCAAAATGTAAACATAAGAAACACTTTCTAAAAAAGTACTAAACAAATCTGTTTGAAATTTTTACAGCAGTTTCTGTATACATTTTTACAGAGCTGAGTATTTTTTGTTAAAAAATATATCACAGAAAAATAACAAAAAAAATTTCCCATTTAACTTTTGAAAGTTGATAAATTTTTATGAAAACTATTTTTTGTAATATGTAAATTTGCATATACCATGAGAGAAAAAACTCAGTATATTTACTCACACACTGTGAATATTGTGTGAAACTTTCACAATGATTGGTTTACTGGTTGGTGAGAAATGTTCCTTATGTACTGAAAAATAATAGGCCTACTACTTTCGGTAATCGAGAAAAACTGAAAACGTGTCAAAGTTGAGTTTTGAGTGTTTCCATGGAGACACTTTATTACAATTGCTAGCTGGTGCAGTTGAACAGCTGAGTGATGCAACTCTTTGCGCATGAAATGTAGTAGGTTTTGAAAAAACAATCACGAAATCTGATGGAGTGATTCAAAAGTTATGAGTGTTTGAATATGGAAGTTTTAATTGACGGCAGCTGTCAAAAGGTGTAATATATTTTTCAAAAGCACATTTTCATGCAAACTTTTGTTAAAAATAACAAGTGTCGCACATCAGAGCATTCAGAAGAACCTCAGCTTTTAATTAGTGCTAAAAACGAAAATTTGAAAAAAAAATTTTTTTTGCTTTCCGTGTCCCCTTAACATCTTTCCATATTAACGACTTAATAATAATTGTACGCTGAGCATGGACACATGTACCTCCTGTTTACTCATCGTGACAACATTCAAACAAACGACTAGCGATACTAGTGCTACTATTAGTACTACATTACCCACTGCTCACTGTTGCCAACATTGACGAGTGTTAATATATCTTATGTCACTTTTGAAATTCTCTTATATATTTCATCCTCCCTCATATTGTTAAACGTTAACGCATCCTTTTAAAATTTGATCTCACCTGTTTCTATGATAATTATATCATCTTGTCCAGATAAAGCAAAGAACTCGCAAATGTTATCATTTGCAAATGATTTCACCGAATCCAATCTCGGCAACCATATTCTAAATATGTCGTCAATATGACAATTATAAAACCCGTGTTAAATATAGTCGGCATTGTTGGTAAATTTCATGAAGTAATTTATAAAACTAATTGCAATGTGGCGCATAGATCCAAACCTGCTTTAACGGCAGTATTTAAAGTGCTAGCTTGCACAAAATGTTAGTACTGTATTAATATGCGCGTCATACTCAACAAACGGAATTAACTGAAGCAGATTGTAGGTGTATTAAACGAAGTGAATCTGATGTATACGTATTACACCAACCAAGAGGTATCGATACCCTGTACGTTGGATTACAGTGGTACAAAGCCGCCTTTAGTATTAGTTGTTATTTGCATTAATGCCCCACTGACTATCAGTGACCTGTTTTGCAATAGTATTAAGCTTTATAATACGGGCTTTACAAAGGGAACTCGCTTGTATACAACTGATATTCAGAAAGTAAGTTAAGTTTTTAACTATTGCCGCGGTATCGATGCCGTCAAGCTGTTGCACATGCGCGACCAGTTTGTTGATTCGTTGGCAAGCCAACAACACTTTTTGTAAACAACTGTGTACTGAGTGAGCTTCGTTGGACGTGTTTACAATGTCGAAGAAATTCAAGACGCCCGCCTTGTGAATTCTTTGCAATTCGGCTCTTGAATGCAAAAGGGATTGAAACAATTATTGAAATTCACCGTCAGATTTCAATATTTGTGGAGAAGAAGCAATGAGCGATTCAGTGGTATTAAGATGGATACGAGTTATTTTTGCTTAGTCCGATCCAGAGTAAGGGACTAAGCACACACACTGCCGCTGCAACGCAATATCTCACAAAGTTTAGCTGGCAACAATTTGATCATCCGCCTTACAACCTAGACCTCACATCAAGCATGAGAAATCCTTCCTTGATGCCCAACATTATCTCAGACAAGCTGGTAATACAGGGCTCAAATCACAGGCGGGAAATGTTTATGACGAAGGTATACAACGCCTGGTGCCTCGCTATGAAAAGTGTTTCAAAAATGACAGAAACTACATAGAAAAGTAGTTTAAGCTGTATAACTCAGAAAGCAATAAAAATGTTTTTTAAACATATTCTTAGTTTTCTCTAATACTCTACCGGAACTTACTGTCTGGATATCCCTCGTACTACCGTATACACAGAGTGTTTCACGAAGAAAGGGATATAATTTCACGATACCTTCTACTGGTAAAAAAAAGTTTACATAACCACTGGTCTGAAAACGTTTTGTTTTTTGAATTACGGCTAGCAAATAATTCGCCCAATTTTGTCCCTTTTTCTGAACACCAACGGAAAAATGAAGCTATAATAAGCTTATTAATTTTTGGCAAAATTATGTTTTTATAGGTTTTTTGATCTGAAAATGAAAAAAAATGGGCCCCAGAAGTGTATCACTACTAGTTTCTGAGAAAATAATTGTAAAGTCTAAAAAAACTGAACTGGTTAAACACAATTTTTGGCAAAGAACGCAGGCTTTTACGGTTGGTATTTGACTGGTAAACAATTGCCGCGCAGTTAGAGTGTGGTCCATCATTACTAAAATTATGGTTGTTATCGCAGAGTTGGTTCGTGATACCAACAACACTATCCATAATCAATAAAACAAACACAGACGCTTCGCGCAAGACACCACATGTCTTACCCGTGAGACACAACATGTAACAGGTTTACAATGTCAGTCTCTCGCGGGTACCTGTTACCTCTTTCTTGCGCCCCTCAGAAAGAACGTCGTGGGCACGGCCAAAACGTCTGATCTTTGTTTTATTGTAAATATCGTTGTTAAGTTTGTTATTAGCTTATGGAGTTTTGGTACCATGGACCAACTTTGCGACAACAATCATAATTTGAATAATGATGCATCACGGCCTAACAATCTGACAATTGTTTACCAAACAGTGTTTTAGATTTGACGTAAATTTACTTTGTTAAGCGGACAAATAAAACTTTAAAACAAAATGTATAAAGCGTTTAATTAAATGAAAATTTTATTTACTGGATATCTGAAATTATTGATCAGTCTAAAAATTTATGCTGATATAACATTTGGTCCTTCGTGAAACACTCTGTACATTGTTAATAAAATTTCACGGATCGTTTTCTTATCTTAAAGCACTGAAACAAATTACTGAAACCCACACAAATAGACAAAATGTTTGTCGAGACTTCTAGGAAAGAACGTCGCTTCTTTTAAAATCTTTCTGTTAGCTAGAAATATTCTGATAGACACTTGCATCTGAATCTAAATAACAGACTTTTGCCATCACAGAAAAAAATGTATGCCGGCAGCCGTCTTCAGGCTAATTATAAACTATTGAATGAAAACAATAAATAAAACTATATCAACAAGTGACGTAGAGGAAAAAATAATGGTAACAAAGTTCACATACTGTTTGATCAAGAGACATTAAAATAATTCAAATAAATACTTACTAGGAAAAACACACACACTCCAAAATCACAAACACAATGCACTCGGACACTTGCACACCAACAAGGATTTATTTGTTATTATTCAGTCTTTTGATCATATGTGAACTTTTTTTATTATTGTTTTGTTGACTCTATTTCGCTTGTTGATATAATATTATTATTTTTTTATCATTTAGTTTTTAATTAACCTGAAGACGGTCGCATATTGCTTGGGTGGTAGAAACATCGTATTTATATTTTTTATGTGATGGTAAAGCTCATCATTTGGACTAAAATTCAAATGTCTATATTCCATCGCAGCTATCTCTTAAAGAAACTATTCATTCTTGAATTTCGTTGTCCATGACGTGTCCGTTAATTAACTAAATAAAATTAAATCACTACCGACTCAGAACACAAAGTTTTTTATGGGTAAAAACGTAAAAGTTTTACCTTATAGCCTAAACCGGGCTATACACAAAGATACATTGAACATACAAAGGCACTCCACTCCACTAACGAATCCACCGTTCCAAACCATCTCATTGAAGCAAACCACACATTCAAAAACATAGAAAATAACATGGATATTCAACACGTACCGACAAAAGGCCGAAAACTAGACACTCTTGAACAACTAGAAATGTACAAACACACGAAAACACATACAAACGACATCCTAAACGAACAGACACAATTCAAATCACACGAGTTATTCGAACATATCACACAACACACACACACAACATCGATCCTTCAAAAGTCGATACCGTCACCATGAACAAGATGGACAGTGCTCCCAGCGACAGCCTCTGAACAAGCTTTTTAAAAGCGAAAACTGGTTCAGACTATAAACCTTTTCGTTTTTACCCATAAAAATCTTTGTGTTCCGTGTCGTCAGTGATTTAATTATATTTAGAAACTATTCAGTTACATCCAATTCGCATTAAACACAACCAATAGTATATCTTCCTCTCTGCTTATAACTTTCAAGAAAGTAGAAACAGGATTCTTAAATATACTCTAATATTTCTTTAATTAATATACTGGTTACAGATGTTACCCAAGTAATCATCAATTTACTTTTAGGCGTTTGGTAGCAAATCGCTAGTGACACGGAGAGGCTGAACGTTGTTTTCTGTCTTTTTCTTCTACATTTCAGGTAACTATAATTTGCAGTCTAAAATTAAAACTATTCTAGAAAGTAACTTTACTTATTTTCCGAGAAAAATTATATAAAAATTGGCGTGCACCCAATTTCTATTCGGTTGAATAGGCACTCAAGCTTGTGACTGCTCTGCCAAGTACGGACTGCAGTAATTTAATTTAAGTTCATTGAATATATTTTTTCACCACATTAAAAAAAATATATACCTTTTAAGTAGTTTTTAACAATAAGTTCCTTTCATCAAATCCTTTCTAACTTATTGATTTAAAAAGATTTTTAAACATTCAGATTTATATTTATTAACATATAATATAATAACACAACAAAAGTACAATTTTTTGTAAAACTGGTTTTAAATATTTGAAAATGAAGAATAAATTCTAACAATATGATACTAAAAAAAAAGAAAAATAATTATGTTGAAACATGGAAGAACGATATTCTTGTAAAATCTTTCCTTGGATCTATAGAGTTACCATTAACTTTCAAATTCTGTTGAAGTAATTTGTCTTCTTTTAATATCTATTGTGAGGTACAAATATAATACACTTTTCGATATCAGTACTAGAATACATACTTTTAAATTATCATTATGTATTTACAACCCTTAGTTAGTTGTCCCTTATATCTATCCGGCCTTTGGGTGTAAAGAAATCGGGTAATTTATTTACTCTGGAATAGTTACCAGCACTTCGCAGAGGGTAACGTAACGGGGCTGGTGTCTTATGGCTTAAGTCATCCGTACTATCCCCACATGCGGGGTTGCTCCGTCCTCTCATCTCTGACCGTTAGATACTTTCCCCTTGTTACCCCAGGCATGAGCCTCCGAACCATCCCCGAAAGTTGAGGATGCCATATAAACCGGATCCGTCGTCCTGAACTTCTTCCTCTTTTCCGCCTTCATCGCCCGCTTAGGATGTAGGAAGACCAAGAGCAAGATTGCAAGGTGTATTGTGAAGACGGAACAAGCGATGCCCCTCCTCCGTGAAGTGAAAAAGAAGATCTACAACACAAGTGGAAGATAGTAATAATGGCTCCCATGTGTACCACCGAAGCACCTTAGGAGTCAGGCAGGGTAGGTTGCCTTATATGAGCCGTACGGCATACAAGAAAGGCAGTGTGGCCAGCACTACGCTTCAGCCGCCCATTATTATCCCCAGGATGTTATCCCAGGTACTCATTTTCAACAGGTTGAGTCGACCTGGGGGCTGAAAAACGTACCTTGATTTTATGGTGCGGGCCCGGGAATCGAACCCGGGACCTCTAGATTAGTAGCCAGGTGACATGTGGAAGATGCCGCCTACAAATAGACTAAAACCACTTTTTAACATGATAATGTTTTTAGGCTGGCGGTCATTCCACAAAAACGTCATCGAAAAACGTGACGCTTCCACACTTTCGATTCCCCACATTCTAGAAATTTTATATGTAAACGCATCACGACAGAAATAATCGCTGCTGACATTGAGGTTAACAAACGTTTTAGTGAGAATAAAATTTGGTTTTACATGCTCTGTTTGTGATCGTCTGTGGTTTGGAAATGATTTACGTAATCCACCAAACGTAATCCACATTATACGTTTCAAAAGCCTAAAAACATTATCATGCTTCGATGTTTCGGTTTCGTCGAAATTCTTTGTCTTCGAACTTTCGTTTTTCTGTAACAGTTGACATTTATTTTGTTCCGTCAAACTTTCATATAATCTTTTAATGTAATATTATTGTAATATTATGCTTTAGAGAATAAAAAGACTACTTTCAAAACTTTGTGTGAAACATGTGTACCTTTTTATAATAAAGCAACTATTTTTTAAATTTTTTTAACTTTTGTAACTTCATAGTGTGTGCATGTGTGTGTGTGTGTGTGTGTGTGTGTGTGTGTGTGTGTGTGTGTGTGTGTGTGTGTGTGTGTGTGTGTGTGAATTTCAATTTGTTGCAAAATTGTATAAATTAGAACAGACTGTTTATACATATGTAATCTTGTATTCTTTTAACCTAGCAATATCTCTGTTGTATATTAGAGATGTTTGTATTTATACACCCTTACAGGCATGGTGGACTAAAATTTAATCCTCCCCATAATTATAATATTTGACTGTAATTATTGTTTTAATAATGTTTGGGAGTTAACAGGTTAAAATCGTCTTCTTCTGATAGTTCCTATCCGTTTTGGATGTTGGGTGTCATACAGACTATTTTAACTTTCTGTACTGCTGCACGGAATAAGTCAGTAGTATTCATGCCAAACCTGGTCCTTAAATTTCTCAGCCATGAGATTCTCGGTCGCCCAACTCCTCTCTTTCCAAGTACTTTTTGCTATAGTATGGACTGCAAAAGTAAAATCTCTGAGATGATTTCGAAAATTAGTAATAACTTTAAATAAGTCTTTTCTATACGGGAGAAACTGAAATTTGAACAAGCACAATGTCGTTGTGTTAGCAACAAAGTGTTGAACATTTTAGTTAATAAAAATTATTTTGATAAAATTCAAATTTAAAGAGCTGTTAGTGATTAAAAATTAAAGTGACCGCCATTTGCAGAATTGAGATTACAAAATAACAATGATTTTGTTTATTAAAGAACTTTAAAGTGTACAAATTTACCGGATTACTTTAAGATATCTCAAACTCTTCTTAAGGAATAAAGTTTTCCTTAAAAGACACAAAATGGCGGCCATACGTGAAACCATACGTTTAAGAACCTATGGTTATAGGTACTAGTTTGAATTAGGTATAGGTATAAGTTGGAAACGGCTAACCACTAAAGAAGCAGAGTTGCCGAAAAGAAAAGGAATTAACATCAACTAACACTTTTTTTTTAGTCAATTTAATTACGGGTGGCGCCGCCTCTCGCATCCTAGCTTCCACTGGGGCCGCTCTAACCAGTCCTGTTCTGTAAGCCCTCTTACATTCATTGCCTCTTCGATGTCCATTTTTCATGAATGTTTAGGTCTTCTTTTTTTTCTTCTAAAGGGTGGAGTCCATTCCCACACTTTCCTTGGCCATCTCTTTTCCTATATTCTTTTTAGGGGTCCAAACCAATTCAGTCTTCTATTGTTTCTACAATGTCAAGGTCGATTCCCATCGCTTGTCTTATATCTACATTTCTCACTCTGTCTAGTCTTGTTAGTCTACACCATCTCCGCCAGTAATCCATCTCCATAGCTCTTATTATGGGTTTATTTCATTTATTAATTTCCCACAGGTCTGCTCCATAATATAGGCCTATACTTTCGACTATAGTTTTGTATATTCTGATTTTATTGGTTTTTGTTATTCGTGGAGTCCAAAGCAGACTGTTTAATTGTTTTGTTGCTGTCTTAGCTTGACCTATTCTTACTTTTATTTCTTGGTTGCTGTCACCATCCGGTGTCATTGTTACACCCAAATACTTGAAGTTTTTAATATTTTTTACTTCCATATTCCTTAAGGAATGGAAGTATGGTGATGGCAAAAAAAATCGTGTTCGAGATTATTGCAGATTCTGATTCTACTACACTCAAAACATGAAAAAAAGTCGTTTTCCGAAAAGTGTCTGTGTGTCTGTCTGTCTGTCTGTCTGTCTGTCTGTCTGTCTGTAGATTTTTTTTCTATGGCAAACGATAACTGCCGCAAATTCAAACAGAATCAAATAATTTTTTGCATACAGCCCGGTTTTGCAGAGTTCTCGCGACCTATTGTTTTTGGTGAAGATCGGTTGAGGGAAAGGGGTAGTTTACCTGCAACGGTTTTTTTTTAGCAAGGGTAATTTTGTTTGTTTGGCAAACGATAACAGCCGCAAATTCAAACAGAATCAAATAATGTTTCGCATACAGCCCTGAATTGTAGAGTTCTCAAGACCTATTGTTTTTGGTGAAGATCGGTTAAGGGAAAGGGGTAGTTTACCTGTAACGTTTTATGTTTTAACAAGGGTATTTCCTATGGCAAACGATAACAGCCGCAAATTCAAACAGAATGAAAAGATTATTTGCATACAGCCCTAAATTGTAGAGTTCTCAATACCTTTTGTTTTTGGTGAAGATCGGTTAAGGGAAAGGGGTAGTTTACCTACAACGTTTTTTTAACAAGGGTATTTTCTATGGCAAACGATAACAGCCGCAAATTCAAACAGAATCAAATAATTTTCTGCATACAGCCCTGATTTGTAGAGTACTCAAGACCTATTGTTTTTGGTGAAGATCGGTTGAGGGGAAGGGGTAGTTTACCAGCAACGTTTTTTATCATGCGTATTTTCTATGGCAAACGACAACTGCCGCAAATTCAAACAGAATCAAATAATTTTTTGCATACAGCCCTGATTTGTAGAGTACTCGCGACCTATTGTTTTTGGTGAAGATCGGTTGAGGGGAAGGGGTAGTTTACCTGCAACGGTTTTTTTTATCAAGGGAATTTTTTTTTTTTTTGGCAAACGATAACAGCCGCAAATTCAAACAGAATCAAATAATGTTTCGCATACAGCCCTGAATTGTAGATTTCTCAAGACCTATTGTTTTTGGTGAAGATCGGTTGAGGGAAAGGGGTAGTTTACCTGCAACGTTTTTTTAACAAGGGTATTTTCTATGGCAAACGATAACAGCCGCAAATTCAAACAGAATCAAATAATGTTTTGCATACAGTCCTGATTTGTAGAGTACTCAAGATCTATTGTTTTTGGTGAAGATCGGTTAAGGGGAAGGGGTAGTTTACCTGCAACGTTTTTTTATCAAGCGTATTTTCTATGGCAAACGATAACAGCCGCAAATTCAAACAGAATCAAATAATTTTTTGCATACGTCCCTGAATTGTAGAGGTCTCAATGACTTTCGATTTTGGTGAAGATCGGTTAAGGGGAAGGGGTAGTTTACCTGCAACCTTATACGTTTTAACAAGAGTAAAGTACTTGAAAATTTATTTAAACTTTTTGAAACAATGGTAATTGTTAAAAATAAAATAATTTTGTTGCCAGGCAATAAAATTAAAATTTTTTCATTTTAATGTACATCATGTATAAGAGAAAATATATCGCGCTTGGCAGGCGATATTAAGATTTAAATATAAATCTTAGAATATGGAAGTCATGTATGGTTCTCCATACCGATATTTATCACTTTTGTTCCTAGTTCTAGGTTTTGACTACTATAAGGTAATCAGTTTTTGAGGTATTTATTTCGAGACCCCATTTCGCATATTCGTCTGCTAGTTTTCCAAGCATATAACTTATATCAACCAAAAATAATTTTTAAAATTTTACTAACAAGCGATTTTTTGAATCGTTTTGCATAATCGTCAGTGATAAGCCAGTGACAAGCCCCACAAACGTTTCAATATTACGATATGAACCACGTTAGCGGTCTGGCGATGTCGCGCTTATCTGTTCAGTGGACTGCACTCGACTGGTGTTATCTGGCCCAATGCAATGTACTGTACTGGGTTACTGCCCCACGTAATGTTACACGGTTAGTGTTATCTCGTGTGTGGGAATACTTGACACAATGTGCCATACTGGCTGATAACACTGAAATGAAGGGCCGGTTGGTCGTTATTTCCTGATGTGGATTTCACTACTATTTTAAATTAAACAGATTTCATTAAACAGAATAATCTTTATTAATCAGTATACTCCCTGAGGCGCAGAGCGCGCTCAATGTTTCGAACGAAGTACATCTGTTATTAATAAATTTCAATATCAGACAATTTTTACTTCCATGTTCCGTAAGGAAATGGAAGTATGGTGATCGCGAAAAAAATCGTGTTCGAGATAAGGGCAGAATTTAGTTGTATACTACCCTCAAAACATGAAGAAAAGTCATTTTCCGAAAAGTGTGTGTGTGTGTGTGTAGAATTTTTTTTCTATGATAAACGATAACTTCCGCAAAATCAGACAGAATTTTTTTTTTTTTTTAACAACGCCTAAGTTGTTTAAGACCTGATGACGTCAGTGATGACGAAAAGCTTTGTCTGAACAATAAAAATTGTAGCAGTTTAGCAACTTCATAAAAGAAATAGTAAGGATGGCTGCTAATTCAAACATTACGAAGAAGAATCAAATAATGTTTTGCACATGTGCCCGAGTTGTAGAGGACTCAAGACCTATTGATTTTGGTGAAGATCTGTTACGGTTAAGGGGTTCACCTGCAATGCTTTACGTTTTAACAAGAGTAAAGTACATAATTTTAATAAACAAAGTATCCTGAAATAAGGTCATAAGAAAAACCCAGTGTAGAAAGGTAGATAAAATATCTATAAATGAAAAGGGTAGTTGAAGTGGGAGGGGTAATTTTTTGTATCGATGTTGTAAATTTATTCGACCGAAAACTCCAAAAAATTTCAATACAATATTAACAATTGGTATCGTTCCATGTAAATAAAATATCGTGACCACGGATACGTAAACAAAATAATTTTTCGTTTTCAGAAATTCACATATTACAAACGCTGGGCGGTATTCCCTTTCTTTCGCGTTGCTTAAGTATAAGATAATTTAATCAAATTAATTCTTTATTTCTCAAATATTAACAACTATGCACAACTCGTATTTTGATTACCTTTCTCAGAGTTGTTACCAAAAGCATGCTGATATATTTAGTTTTAACATTGAAAATGTTTATAAGGACGTGTCGCATGTTTGAAAACGACCGCTGGTGCGTGACCGAAAATGGGAACCGGTGAGTTTCCATAGAAACTACTTCTTTGTTGTCAATAACGTAGTACACATACAAAACTTCGCTTATGAATGCGACTACATTTAACTTATAATCTGTACATTGGTAAATGAAGAATGAATTCATTGATTGGTGAATGAACATAAATATATATATTTTTTAGATTTATTGAAGCATTTTCAATACCCTTCTCTATGCATTGCAGTTGTGCAATTCCTGTAAATTTCATTCTGAGGGTAGTCTACATATTGAAAATAATTTTATAATTAATTAGAACATGAAAGTCATGTATGGTTCTCCATGCCGACATTTCAATTATCAGGAACATTACAAAACTCCAGATTATTCTAATATTTTTTTAGTAACATTACGATTGTAGAGCGCACAATTATACAATAAACAGTAACATTTAAAATATTTAAATTTGAGTTTTTATGATTTTATCAAACGTGTTACTCACTTTCCGAGTCATTACGTTGAAAAATTTATAATTTTGAAAAATGAACAAAACAATACAAAACGACTCAAAACTCGCTTGTTAGTAAAATTTAAAAAATTATTTTTGATTGATCTTAATTCCTTCGGTTTTCGGCTACTCCGCCTCTTTATGGGTTATTATATTCATATAATAAGGTGGCAGTTACGATCTGATGATGAACGGGTACGTTCGATCAGTCATGTACTTTCTATAATTACTGTATACAACAATAGCTGATTGATTGAGTTACCAGAACGATTAAAATTGCGTAGTACCGACCTACCAGGAGCGAGCCCGTGGACAATTAAGTTTTCTTTAAAAAGTCGGTGTGACGCCATACATATCGTAAAAGGGTTACCACGGAAACGTGAAAGTAATTTGTATTTGAAACAAAAACTTGATGTGGCAACCTCACTTCTTTTACCTTGGTGTAATAAATAAGTAGAAATTATGTTTAATTCATATTGATCAAAAAAAGAGTTTTATCAGTATTTGTTTAATATTATTTTAGGTAACAAAGTATTTGTTTAGTGATCAATTATTGTGAGGCAGGCCTATATTTCCAACGGAAAATATTTCTTGTAATTCTAAAATAATAGCTGAAAATGACGTTAACATTTGATCTTGTATTGTAGTGCAAATGCTAGTATTGGATTGCAGTGGCGTATCTAGAATACGGCCTTTTTTTGGAGGGTCGTTCGCCTTGATATATAAGAAAAAACATAAGAGTAATCAATTTTATAATCTTCAAAGTGCCTGATAAACGTGTGATAACATCCTGAAATCAATCATGTTAAAGCAATGGGTAATCACACAGTAGAAATGTGTGCTATTTAAACATTGTTTACAACATAAGGAATGACATTTTATATTTAACAGTGATAACTACAGTTTTAATAAAAGAGTAAACCAGGAAAGTTTTATACAGTGTTTGAAAATATTTTTGAGTTTAACTATTCGCCTTCATTTTTTGGCCATTTCATTAACAAATTCTTCCGGGATCGCTGAATCGATTTTCTATAGTCCTATGTCATAATTCAAAATCATACGTAGATGGTGTTTTATAAGTCTGTATACTTGATAGAAAGTTACTACTATGTTTGCGTACTTAGTTAAAAATATAATAACAAATGAAGAGATTAAACAAAATCCTTGTCAACCTTTTCGATCCTGCGGAGTGAGGGGAGGTCTGATCCCGTTCGGCTGAACGCCTCTGCTGGATTGACGCCGTTAAGGAACCAGTCCTTGAGAGAAAAAGAAATACGTGTGAGATTTTTCTATTGACATTTGTACAGTGCCTTTTGATTGCCTGTCTGACTCCCTAGTCGTTCCGTGGTCTTCCTCTTACAAGATTTTTATAAGTTATTTAGTGATTAGACGAGGGTCATTCAATAAGTAAACACTCAAACAGTTGTAGAAAAGAAATTAATTGTAGTAGCTGATTGAAACTTTCAGGAGTGTTACCTGGCAACTTCGTTGTGCGTTTTGATCAGCTGTTCAATAATATATTGCATAAACATAACCAATATAGTTTTATTTACGATGGTGTGTCCTCTTGAGGACAGTACTTTCGTAGAACAGCGTTCTGTTATAAGATTTTTGGATTTGGAACAACTATAACCACTAACTTGGATTCACTATTTTGAACCTGAGTCAAAGCGACAAAGCATGGAGTGGAAGCATCCCAGTTCACCCGCCTAAAAGAAATTCAAAACCCAGCCATTGACTGGTAAGGTGATGTTAACCATCTTTTGGAGCCCCCAAGCCCCAATTTTCTGTGATTACCTACAAGACCAGCATACCATCAATAGTCAGTACTATTCTGACATGATTGTGAACAACGTTAAGCCTGCATTGAAGAAGAAATGTCCGGGATGGCAGAGGAAAGGTGTAATTCTTCTTCACGATAATGCCCGTCCACACACGGCAAAACTGACGCTCGAAACAATAAAAATAGTAGGTTGGGAGGTCCTGTCTTATCGCCCTTACAGCCCTGACCTTGCGCCATCTGAATTTTTCTTGTTTGGCCCACTCAAGGAGCTTTGCGTGGTGTCAAGTTCAACAGCAATGAAGAAGTGAAGGAAAAAGTCCAAAACTGGCTTCGACATCAAGGTAAAGAATTCTTTGCTGAGGGAATAAAAAAAAACTTGTAAAGAGATGGGACAAGTGGATAGACGTTGCTGGAGATTACGTTGGAAAAAAAAAAAAAAAAAAAAAAGTGTTGATAGAATAAAAAGTTTTTGCTCCACAGTTGTTTGTTTGTTTACTTATTGAATGACCATCGTATTTACTCTTTTTAACATTTAGATTGACGATCTAGTAAGAAAACGGATTTGCATGAATCTACAATACAATTTGAAAGTCTCTATTACAAAAACAATGGTAACGCAATTTCGAGGCAAGGAACCAATAAAATAAATCGGCATGGAGATCCATACATGACTTCCATGTTGTAAGATTTTTATGTTTAAAATAATTTACTTGAATTCCGTTCGGTAATTTAAAAAAAAATATCGCCCACCCTCAAACTAATTTCACTATTTATAGATATTTTTGTTATTATGGGGTAGTCGTTTAATATAATGTTATTTTCAGTCACTTTATCCATAAAAATTAGGTAGGCTTACTTTATTCTTATAAAGAAACCGAACTACGCAGATAATCATCCCTCCTCCGAAGCGCTCCGAAGTCACTCATGGACCCTGAGCATCTTGCAGAGGGTTCATTCCCTAAAGACGAAAAGTCTGTCTATGAACCGTTCCTCTGTAAACACGTGCAGTTACACTGCCTAGCGATCCACAGGAAGCAAATCGCTATCCACGCTGAACAATTTTTCGGCTTGCACGCGTTGTGTTGTTGTGGGTTTCGGCACTTTCCACATAAAAAAAGCGTGCAAATATAAGAAAATAAACATGAGTGAGGACAGAAATAACGCGATTTGTGTGTGTGTGTGTGTGTGTGTGTGTGTGTGTGTGTGTCTTGCCTGTCTTTTTATTGCGGTAATCATAATAATAAAATGGAAACGTAAACAATACATAATTGAGATATGCTTGCCTGCCACGAACGATATATTTTCTCTCATACATGATTAAAATTAAAATGAAACAATATAGAATTTTGTTAAAGTTAAATGAAATGTTTCCATAGAAACTACTTCTTTGTTCTCAATAACGTAGTACACATATAAAACTTATAAAAATTTACCTCCTCCATCATCAACTACCATTTTAATTTATAAAAAAAAATAACCCCTTCCCCCTTCAACTTCCCTTATCATTTATAGATATTTCACCTACCTTTCTACAGTGGATTATTATGACCTTGTTTTCAGGATACTTTATTTATCAAAATTAAGCACTTTACTCTTGTTTAAACGTAAAACGTTGCAGGTAAACAACCCCTTTCCCTTAGCCGATCTTCACCAAAAACAATAGGCCTTGAGTCCTCTACAATTCATGGCTTTATGCAAAAAATTACTTGATTCTGTTTGAATTTGCGGCTGTTATCGTTTGCCATAGGAACAATTACACACACACACACACACACACACACACACACACACACACACACACACACACACACACACACACACACACACACACACACACACACACACACACACAACTTTTTTCGAAAAATGACTTTTTTCATGTTTTGATGGTAGTACAATCAGAATCTGCCGTTATCTCGAACACGATTTTTTTCGGCATGACCATACTTCCATTTCCTTATGGAACATGGAAGTAAAAATTATTACTTACCTATAATTAAAGATCGAATTATAGAACGGATGAGACATTTTAACTATTTGGAGAATGATATTGGCTATGGTAAGATCAATGGTGTTGAATTTAAGTTAGGCAAGTTCTAACAAATTGATTACATTTTTAGAAATAACGTAGGCCTACGTCAGGAGACGAAATTACAGTTCTACAAAATTATGGGACAGCCCCTGTGTCCTCTAGTGATTTGCGAAGTATGGACGACAACTAAGAAATAAGAATGTAAAATAACCTACAGGCCTCGGAGATGACGTTCTTCTTGAAAGGGGTTAAAATATGTTATAAACCTGATCATATAAGATAAGAATTAGATGTTTTCAACTTGAATAGCAGATGAAAAGATTATAAACGACGAAGGAAAGAACAGTTAGAAAGAATGTGAGCTTCAAAAGTGGGCAAACAAGTCTGGAAATAGAAGCCTATGGGACACAGGTGTGTGTAGATCCAGGAAGAGGTGGCCGGTCTTTGAAGACGAACAGACAGTTCCTTCACTATGCAACGAAGTGATGTGAAAACCCTGGACTATGTGCTCTTTGGTCAAGAACCACTGGTCTAAACTAACATTTACATTTTTTAAGCATAATTATTAGACAGTAAGGAAATTGAGTAAGAATCACTCCGATTTAGAATTTACGGTAAACGTCATAAAAGCGTTATAAAATTCTGTTACTTTGCGAGTGCATTTTATCGACTAATAATTTACCGATTCATTGTATATAATAATAACGTTTCACACAATTCCTTTATTTCGTAGTGGAAATAAGCGCACAAAAGCTATTGGCGAGAAGCCAATTTGTAAACACTTGAATGGAGACCAGTCCCAGCAATGGCGACGATAGAAACCTAAAACAGCATTGATAATTTAATTTCGCTTTGTTCACTATGAATTCTAAATGCACACCCTTTAATGGAACTGAAACTACTCTTCATACAGTAAATTAATTTTTGTTTGAATTTTCTATTGAAAAGTGTTTTTATCCGCTAGCTGCGTTTTCAGTTCCAGCGTTCGATCAGCCACTTGCTTTTGTTTTCAGTACACTTTATAATAAAAATATAGAAAATTATTTACCCTTCTACTTTTGAGTTAAACAGCCATGTAATAACCTATTTGTTATCTCACGAACGTTTGAATAATGATAATCTGTTTGGAGTATTTCTCACAATAATTTTTAAACGCATCACCCTATTTCTGTAACACGTGGGCTTACGGGTCCACACTTTTACCCTACAGAACTTTAAATCTTAAAAGTGCATGTGGGGTATCAAACTAAACGGAATTTTAAACACAGTTTGAATATAGTATAATTTTTTAAATTTCAAAAGACCTCAAATTTTAAACAAAATTGTGAAAATCTAGCTTTTTATACAACTATAACCCGACATGCCCGAAAAAAACATTTAAAAGAAAGATTTACTCAACACTAAAACTGATATTTCAAGTCAAAATTTTACAAAACAAAATTTAGCTACAGATTTAATTAAAAAAAATCACACATTCCCAAATTTCAACAATATTGCTTTATTTCAACATATTTATAAAGGTCAAAAAACGGTCCTTTTGAAAAACTTGGACTTTTTTAAACATAAAATAAAGAATAAATGAGTACCTGAACAAATAAAAATTAATAAGAAAAACGATAGTATTTTCAAAATTACTAATTTATAAAATAATAAATATTTTTATTATATTTCTCTATTTATTAATACAACATATTTGTACATTCATGTAAAACATATATTACATATAGCTTATATACAACAGCTATTAATAATAAAGTTTATAAATATTCCGTACTTTCCCAATATCCGTACCCACACTACATTTCGATATTTTGAATACCGGTATGCGATTTTATCGATATACTACGATGTGAAGAAGAAGAAGTGTACCAATTTTGTAAATTATTCCATTTCTTAATGTAAAGCAAAATACGTGTTGTATTTATTTATGATGTTAGGTAGTAATTGTTTTTTATTTTTAGCTAACTGTTTAAAGAAGTAAAAAATAATAATCGCATGGTTAGGAAAAATATGGCGTTTAATGTTTCTACACAATGCTTGAAAGAAAGAAACATTAAAAACAAAGAACATAACGAATTCTTAACAAAAACAACAACAGAAAATGAAAGTGGAAAATGCATTTTTTTCTGAATAGTAAGGTTAAAATACAAAATATGTATTAACGAATAAAATCAAGGTTTGTTATTTGTTAGCCGGTCAATATTTTTTATGTTATTCAGTAAAATATTCAGAGAAGATTGTGTGAAACACAAAAAAATGGGAGACATGTATACCTGTAGCATCCCGCCCTAATTCGAGTTGGTTGCTTTTCCAGTGGTCTGCACAAAAACCGAGTATTAGTGAAAAAACGAGTGTTAATGGAAAACGAGTTCTGTCAAAAAAAAGGGACAATAATTTTAAATTATTGCTACGTACAAAAATTACATCACAGAACATTTGGTTCTTCAAGCAGTGTTTAACAAATAGTTTAACGCCACACTATATGAAGTTGAAGACGAGCAATAGGAGTATTTCTGCGACGAAAGCTATTTCAGCGGGGATTAGAAGATGGATTGTACAAGATATGAAGTTAGAATATAACAAAAGAGACGTTTGTTGCATTTACCTGAAATTTACTCATACAGAATTATTAAAAAGATTAAATAATATAGAGTTTGACATTTTAGATTTTAAGGTTAGAATTGATGTACAAAAGATTGTTCATAAAAAATACTTGAATCAAGTTCGGAAATTAAATAATTTAAAGTCTTCGGTTGTTAATAATAATAAGAAAAGTTTTAGCAAAAGGAAATTTTCGAACCATACATTTTATAATCGTTTTATGAATTTAACTAATGTTAATTTTAATGAGAGAGAAACTAAATTAATTGAAAAAGGCTTCAAGTATAATATAAAGCCGTTAAATTATAAACAAGAAGTTGAAATGTTGGGTGTGGATTGTGAGTTAGCATGCAATAATCACAATAACTCACAAAAAGACTTCCCAACCTAACCTATTGAATAAGCATATTATAGCTGATAAATTAAATAATTTTTATGCTAAACAAAATATTAAAAAGAGTTTTAATGACAAAAATAGATTAACTATTTGGTCCATCGGGAAAAAACACGAGATCATAATATAATATTCACTCGGGCTGATAAGGGTAACACGGTTATTGCTATTGACAAAGCTGAGTATGTCAATAAAACTTTAGATTTCTTTAACGCTTACGAAGCCAGTGACATTAATCCAACGCTTAAATTTCAAAGAGAGGTTAAAAAGGCTATCAAGGAGTGTTCATTTTTTAATGTTTCTGATTTACATTTTTTATCTGTAATGAACCCTCAACCTCCTAAACTTTATTCTTTAATTAAATTGCACAAAGATAACCATCCTATTAGACCAGTCGTGTCATATGTAAATGCACCTAATGTTAAATTATCCAAAAAACTAATTAAAATTATCCAGACCCAATGCAAATTTACATCCACACACAGTATTAAAAATTCATTAGATCTAGTTAATAAAATTCAGGAATTGTATATACCAGATAAAGCGATTTTATTATCTTTTGACGTTAAAAATTTGTTCCCTAGTATTCCACCGGCTGATGTTGTTGACATTGTGGAAAAATTATTGGAAAAGAATTGTAATAATCCTAGGATGAGAGATGATATTTTAAATTTATCGAAGGTTTGTTTGAATCAAAATTATTGTGAATTTGATGGGAAAATTTATGTGGGTAAAGAAGGCCTTGCTATGGGTAACCCCCTCAGCCCCTTGGCTTCTGAAATATTTATGGATTATTTAGAAACCAAAATAAGAGCTCATCCGTATTTTAAATTGTTCATGTTTTGGTACAGATATGTGGATGATGTGTTGGCAATCTTTCTTGGTACGCGTAGGCAATTACAGAATTTTCTTAATTTTATTAACGATTTACATAAAAACATAAGCTTTACAATAGAAATTGAAGTAAATGATAGTATTAACTTTGTAGATCTTTCAATTACAAAACAAAATAATAAACTCAATTTTAGCATTTTCCATAAACCTACGCATACGGATATGGTTATACACAACACGTCTGCACATCCATACTCACACAAGTTAGCAGCTTTTCATAGTTATATTCATAGACTTATTAGTATCCCACTTTTAGATTCAGATTTTCAAAAAGAACTTAACATTATAAAACAAATAGCAGTTAACAACGGTTATCAGTCAAATCTAATAGATCAGTTGTTGAATAAAAAACTATATTTACAAACATTAAGATTGGTGTATCCTATTCCAACACATAAGGAAAAGTTTCACACACTTAATTATGTAGGTACTGTATCAGATAAAATTGGTAAATACTTTACTCAGAAGCATGTAAATATAGCTTTTAGGACGAAATCTTCTCTAGGTAGATATATTAAGAACAATAAGAGTAAAGTAGAGAAATTTCAAAAGTCAGGAGTATATGTATATGAGTTATCGTGTGGGTCTTGTGACAAAATTTATATTGGCCAGTCTGGAAGATCGTTTTCAAAAAGAATGTACGATCACAATTATAGTTTGAGATATCAGGATGGTAAATCTAATTATGCGAATCATTTGTCGGAAAATGATCATAATTTTAATGATAACTTTAAAATTTTACATGTATGGGAAAAATGTAAAAAACTTGATTTACTTGAAGCCCTCGAAATTAATAAGCGTAAAGATTTAGGTTTGCTTTTGAATAACCAAACTGATTTAAATAGCTCTCCGCTTTTAAATTTGAAATTATATAAGTAAATGTACGTTCCTTTCTAATTTGTATATAGTTGTGTATATGTAATGTGTATTGTTTATTGTTCTAACTTAAGTCGATTATCGTTTTCATAGCACTGGCTTTATGTGATATTTTATTGTACGTAACTAGTCAGCTCTTACCATCTGAAGAAGGCACTGTGTGCCGAAACAGCTATCGTGGTTGTTATAGTTTTTAAATATATGACGAGTGAAAATCACGAAAACAAGTTTGTAGTTTTCTTTATAAAATTATAAAAAAAAGGAGACATGTACAGTAATAGGCACGTTCGTTATTTCGAGGCATGTATAGTAATAGTTACTTCGAGTTTATCGTTTTACGTGGATCTCACAGAAAGCGAGTATTATTTAATAGGCCTATTGGTTTCCATGTGTAATTTTAGTTTGCATGTTAACCTAACAAAGCCAATTTTTGGAGTCACAGGGACACATCGAATTTATATTATTGCTAGAAACATTTTTCGTATAAAATATCACAATGAAACACGTTTTCAGTCGTTAACAAACTATTTTATAATATACACAGATCAATTTTTATGATGTATATTATCTAACTAAAATTATATGCAATATTCACTACATACCGATGCCAATAATCGCATAATCAAAATGTCGAGAATGATTGTAGGTACAGTAAATGGTCGTCGGTATTGGGACAGTAGGAAAATTTCATTAGTTACTTTCGTACTTTCCCAGTATTCGTACCCATACTACATCTCGATATTTTGAACATGCGATAGTATCGATATACTACTATGTCAAGAAGAAGAAATGTACTAATTGTAAATTACTCTATTTGTTAATATAAAGTAAAAATACATATGTTTTGATTTGAAAAGTTACGTAATAGTAATATATATATACTTTCACTTATGAACTTACTTTTGTCACTTCCCAAACGTTTCGAGATGTTGTTTCTCTTCTTCAGTGGGTTTAATACTAACTGTCGATTACAGAATAACCGTTACGGAATGGAGTGTTTGGTGGGGGTTGATGGTGGGAAGGGATTGGCGCTGAGGTTCGAATTGTGTGTGTGGATCAGTGTGTCAAATAAAGTAGCCTACAGAACCAACAACACCATTAGAAAACACATAAACAATACTAACAAAGACATTGACACATACAACAAAACAGGGGTTTATAAATTAAATTGTAATGATTGCCCACAATTCTACATCGGCCAGACGGGAAGATCTTTTTCTTCCAGGTTTTCTGAACATTTAAAAGCCCTCACCACAAACTACATACATTCCACATTCGCCACACATTTACATAACGAAAACCACAGTTACACAAACATAGAACACAACATGGAAATATTACACTACTTACCTAAAAGTAGAAAACTAAACACAGCTGAACAATTTGAAATATACAGATATCACACATTACAACCAAACAACATATTAAATGAACAGATACATTACAAATCACATACACTATTTGACACACTGATCCACACACACAATTCGAACCTCAGCGCCAATCCCTTCCCACCATCAACCCCCACCACACACTCCATTCCGTAACGGTTATTCTGTAATCGACAGTTAGTATTAAACCCACTGAAGAAGAGAAACAACATCTCGAAACGTTTGGGAAGTGACAAAAGTAAGTTCATAAGTGAAAGTATATATATATTATTAAATTAATAAAGTGAACGAAGAGGATGCAACAACAAGATAATTTTACGTAATAGTGTTTTTTGGTTTTAATTTTACAATTTAAAGAAATAAAAGCCATGGTTAGGAGAATTATAACGTTTAATTTGTATGTACAATGCTTGTAAAAGAGTAACATTTAAAATAAAGTACATACAATTTTTAAGAAAACAACAGAAAATTAAAGTACAAAATATAGTTACAGTATTTATGAACAGTAAGATTACAACAACAAAAACAAAGTAATAACAAATACTATCAAGGTATGTTAGTATGTCACTTTATGTTACTCAGTCAAATCTCGAAAACTTCACTGGAAACGAATTATGTGCGAAATAAAAAAAAGTGAGACATGTATAATACCCCGCCTTTCTACGACTTGGTCGCTTTTCTAGTGATCTGCACCAATACCGAGTAGGCCTATTAGTAAAAAACCGAGTATTAGTGGAAAATGAGTTTTGTCACAAAAGGGAGACACGTATAGTAACAGCCAAAGCACTTCGCCTTACTTCGAGTTGGTTTTGTCTGCTGGTTGCAACGCTTCCTGTCAGTACCTAGTTGTATTTTGTCACTACGATACAGGTATACAACTAGATATATACAACTATGTATCTCTTATTACCTATGCTTTACTTCAAAAACACTATGCTTTATTCGGAATAAAATTGAGTTGTGTGTTTGCTGTTAAACCATTAAATTATAAAATAAAATAATAGTTTCCAGTTTATAGAAATGTTAATCTTTTACTAATAAGTATACTTAATTAGGATACTCAATAAGTTACGTATTAAACTCTCGGTGGGTCCCATTTTATGTAGTTTGCGACTTGTAGGCACAGGTAACAGAATCGTACGGCTAAGTTCACAGTTCTCTCGTCAGCGACTATCGAATACGTTCAGTTATTTATGATAAAGTACACTCAGTGTTCAAAGCGTGAGGTTAATTTTTTGTAACAGTTATAAAGTGTATCCCGCATTGCGTTGCGTTTTGTGTTTGAAGAAATATTTTCTCCAAAGTCTGCGCACACGAACTAGTTTTGCATTCAAAACATGACGCCACTAGGGAATGTGACAGAAGTAACAAGGGTTGTGTTGACAGTTGCAACGGATTTATTTGTATCACGTACACTGTGGTATGTAGGGGAGCGAGATTAATCGTTAAAAGAATGCTTTCTTTGTAACTCTGAGTATAGGCGCACGTGTGGATTCGTATGAGATTACGCGTGCCATATTATAAATAAATAAATAGTACTGCATAGCATATGTGGTAAAATAGGTCTGGGGACTATTCCCCACAGTGGGGAAATTTGAAGGCTCAAAATCCGATAGGGAGGGGTTTCTTTTAGAAAGTGACTACGTTCGAAGCGTCAAAAATTGGGAATTTCTTGGCAGAAAAAAATAAAGACATTCAGTTGTTTGGCTTCAACAGCTTTTGAAAAAAGCACTGAAACTATAGAATGAAGATTACTTAGGAATACGAATATTCAGACCGGTACTGATCAATGTTTATTAAACTGTTGGAGCGAAGAGATAAAAGCAAAGAAAGATGATGGCACTGATATTTTCCCTACTTTTGTGGCATATACGAGGATTTTTAGAGTTATTAACCTCAAAAAAAGTATTATAAATAAATTAGGAGTGGAACACAAAATATCATTACCAAACAAAATAAAGCTTGTTTCGATTTCACTATAAGTTGTTCAAAAATGGACAAAAAGAGCAGCTGTATTTGTATAAACTATATAGCCTATAGATGTGACGGTCTGTAAATAGTTTTTGTTAATTAAACAATTGAAAAATTGTGTAATTATATTAGGCTATATTGAACTACGTGAAAGAAATGTAATTCAATGGTATTTCGTTTTTTTTCGGTCTGTGATTATAGGCTACATACAGCGTGTATTGTATTTGGTAGCTTGTAATTGGTTCATTGCGAGCACTGCTGCTGGCAATTGGTTTGTGGCAAACGATGTTATGTGGCAATAGTGTTGGTGTTAATAGTGTGTGTGTGTGTGCGTACGCGCGCTCTGTGTGTGTTTTCAGCGGCCTCCGACGTTCTTTAACGACACCGTGAATTCTACGTACGACCAGTAGGGCCCAAATCACAATCGTTCCCCAAAGCCGGCCCTTAGTCTATGTCCGGTTGGTTGTTGGAAACGACCGCGGCAGATACTCTCCTATACTAGACAAGCGTCTACGCTTGGGAATAGCTTTATGACCGAGCCGCAGATACGGCATGGTGGGGAGCTTAGCGAATATGGTACGAATTTAACGAAGACATCCGAACATTTTACCGCGCTTATTAGGCTATAGCCTAAAGTACTGAGTGAAAGTGCTGAGTACTGAATGGAAGCACTGTAGGCGCTTAAAGGTAAGAATTGTTTTATCTTATTAGCACAAAATAAGTGATATTCAAACGTAGGTAGACTTCTAAATTTCTGTAGGTAAAAAACGGATCTTGAGTGTTTTACGGCAGCCAATACAATTCCGTATTTTTACTTCTTTAATATCAGGCGAAGCGATCCTTACAAAAGTATGCACAATAAAATATAGGCCTATATTAGAAATGCCTACTGAGATTTATTTATTACAAACAGTGTTTATAAAAACATTATTGTGATCATCCAAAAAATCGATTTTGAAATTCCAGTAGAAATAATTGTTTTGATGTATTGATATTATAGTTTTGTTTTAGCATATGTACAGGTGTGTAGCAAACGCGCGCTCGCCTCTCTCTAGCTCCCCCCTCTCTCTCTCTCGCACGCGCATGCACGCACACGCACACATTCTTGCATACGCGCGCAAACGCACTATAATAAATGTAATTTAGTAAGTGGCTTAGCAGTATAGTAAAAATTAGCGATTTAAACATAAAATGTAATATAAAATAAAAAACAAAAACAATTACAAATAACAAAACCATTTAAAATTATAAGAATAATTTGTTAGTAAATACTTGAAAAGTTAGTGAAGTTACAACAAAAGGAAGGTTTATATAGGCGAACATGCTGTGTGTGTGTGTGCAATTTAATTTGGTACTTAGTAATCTAGTTAAAAAATACAAAGGATCAAATCCAAGCAATCGCTTTGGATTTGCTACGTAACAATTAAAATTACAATATTAAGGTACTAAATTAAAATTGAAATTGTTATTATTAAATTGAATAATATAATAAATATTAAAATATGATTACATTAAGAAAAATTGTTATGATAAGAAATAGCTTACACTGTACTAACAACACTCGTGCGCTTTGCTGCAAGTGCCAACCAAAATTGCCAATACTTCAAAAAAAAGATTTTATTGTAACAAAAAAAAATAAATAAAAAAATAATTTTCTCTAAATTTTACTCGCTGGCACCATATAGCTATCTCTCATTAAACGAAAGTTCGTCGCATGTGGAAAATTTCACTACACGAAAATTAAAAAAGAAACTTCATGACGTGGAACCGTCTTAAGGCTCTGTTTTTGAAAACTGTTAAAAAAAATCGGTTAAAATTTGTGACTAAAACCGTACTCAAACTTCAATGGAACACGGTGGTGAAAGAATTTTTAAAATCGGAGAGCAGTTTCTGATGTTTCTCGGACGATGAAACAAACTTTTCCTTTTTATAATAGTTGCATAGATTAAGATTACCATACGCCTGCCCCTCTCGCGACTCCCTCTCCTCACCACGCCAGATTTACGGCTCGGTCATAAAGCTATTCCCAAGCGTAGACGCTTGTCTATACTAGGGAGCACATACGAAGCCGAGACGTGTCAGCTGCAAAGAGGTAAGAGAAAGTAACACGTGATACGTCAGCCAATAAGAGCCGGTCAATTGTTTTGCTGACTGGGCGCGAGGCGGAGCAGTTTCCAGCGTCCAGTCGCAGTGAATGACTCTGTTGCTCTCTGCGCAATGCGCTTTCACTTTTCGCCATCGCTCAGTACTTGGAAAGATTGTCTCTCGACCACAAACTACACAGCCCTGCCCAACGTTTTGGTTTTGGTTATGTGTGATTGTCTTTCTCATTACGATTACAGATTACCTGTGCGCTCTCTGCTGTTGTGCTAGTCCCATCGTTTTCCTGTATTTATGGCTCCTAGGGTTTATTTTCTGTATGCGTTGTACTAATTGGTACTTTTTTGAGTTCAGGTTTTACTGGGTAGATGGTCGGTTCATTTAATTGTGGAGAAAACTCTAAGACTTAATAAAGACATCATGACAACCTTTGTTGACGTCGATAAGTCATTTTACAACATCAGTTGTTATATAATGTTTAAAGTCCACTGGGATATAAAGGGAGACGATAAAAATTTCGGTGAAGGGTTTGTAAGGATCGGTAAAAAATATACAAATTTTAACTTATTTGTGTCGACGTTTCGACAATGTTTATTGTCATCATCAGGACGTATATATGAATACAAAAGAAATAGACGTAGACGATAAAGGTAGAAGAATTATCCTCTAGTTGTACAAGAACCCGAGAGTTCTTATAGGCGGAGCTTCACTAGAAGCAAAGACGTCGAAAGGGGTTAAACAAGTTTGTAGATTATTCCCACTACTGTTCAACTTGTGTGTAGGCCTACAGTATGCAATAAAAAAGTTCACGGAAATCAACAACAATGTAATTAATGGCATGTGTTATAAAATCGTCCGTTTTGTAGCACAGAAGTGTAAATACGTTTTACAATTCCAGAAAACAACTACAGAATGTATATTAACCGAAGATGACCCTAAAAGGTAAAAGCCGCATGATCATAAATAAAGGAAAAACAAAAGTCATGAAATGTTCCAGAATTGGAAAACGAAAGGCTGAGATACTTCTGGATGGTAAAAAATTAATGGAAGTTGATTCCTTTACACAGCTTAGTATTTCCACTACGTCAGATGGGGGGTGTACCAGTGATGTAGAAAGTAGAATTGCACAAGCAAGAGAGACATTTTTTAAGAACAAAATCTCTTCCGGCGTCCAGAAATGTGTCCTTGGAAAACAGAAAGATATTTATAAAGAGTTTCATTTGGAGCATATGCAGATATGACTAGGAAAGCTGAGTTTTGACGTGTAGTGGAGTAGAGCTATCTTGAAGCTTTTAAGATGTGGAGTTGGAGTAGGGCCTTAAGAATATGGTAGACGCAAAGAGTACGTAATGATGAGATTTTGAAAAAATTGGGTAAAAAAAGAACGTTGATTGCATCCACTGTAGAAAGGAGAATTAATATTGTTCATTCATTCTATTATAGTCTCCAAGTCACGTGTATAAGTATTTAATTGTAATATTTGTAAACACTTGGTCGATCGCGTGTAGTGGACTGCATCAGGTCGCGACGCGGCGTGAAGTGCTACAATAATGTGTTCTTAGATGACATACATACTGTGATGTTTGGTAAAAATTGTTGATTTGTTGACGACTTCTGCAGAAGAATTGGTGGTTTTTATATAACCTGATTATGAGGATTTATCCTTAAAACGCGTAGTTATTGAAAGTTTTAAAGAAGTCACAAGACGGTGAGTAACCAAGTATTTCCAAATATTACAATTAAATCTTAACATTGATGGTCACCTGGTAGACCATTCAAACTGGTTCATCACGCTGACTTAGGAAATTATTGAATAGTGTACTGGGGTGGGGAGAGAGGCTCAGGCAGGAGTTACATGGAAGCTAAAGACGAAAGAAGGAATGCGGTGACCAAGAGGCTGTCTACATAAAGGAGGAAACTTCATGTCCACCAACCTCTTGGTTGAAGACAAGGAGCGAGAGAGACAGATTTTACTGCAAAGGTTTTGTAAAATATATAAAAAAATATATAAAAACACTTGGTAAGTTTCACAAATTTTTTTTTATTAACTCTGACAGCTGTTTCGACTAACTAAGCCATTGTCAAAGAGCGAGTGAATGAAATTACTGAACACAGGATGTTAGAGGAGTGTAGGTGGTGAACATCTGTTTAGGGCGTATCTGGAACATCTGTGTTGTGATGGCGAGGGGGGGAGTGTGTGCCTGAGACAAGGGAAGGTCAGATGTCTTTAAAAACTAAATACAATCATGAATGCAAAATATAAAATTAACTGAACTAAATATAACTGAATGCAAAATTTAAAATAATGATGAACATTCAAAATAATATAAAATAAACTAAACTAAATAACAGATTTTAATAAAGGAGATACACAAAATTCAGTCTGTTCATTGGTTAAATTTTTGTTATTTTTTATTGCTTTTTTAATTTCTAAAATTTCTAACAAATCCTTTTTTTACCTTTTTGTATGTTGTGGAGTAGTGTTATGTTTTTTGTGTCTATGAAGTGATTGTGTTGTAAGCAATGATCTGCAAAACCTGTATTAGATGTATTGGTTAAAATCACCTTCTTATGTTCAGAAATGCGATGTTTCAGAGCACGCCCACATTGTCCGATATAAATACATAGGATCGCATTCTGCACAGTGTATTTCATAAACTCCATTTTTCTCCAGTGTGTTAAAACCTTATTAAAACCTTTGTATTAATATGTTTCACCAAGTGCCCAACGAGGAGTCATCAATTAATATCGTGAGATTTTACTGCTGTCTACGGAGATGTTTTCTCTATTTCTGCGGTAGTTCAGTAGTTGTATACACAAAACTCAGACAAACTGTGTCGCTACAAAACAAGAACCTATCAAACTTTGCGTGCATCCAGTAATTTGCCACTCCACATGTGCTGCTCGCTAATAAAGGCGGAAACAAACTTCTGTGACAACCGTTTGTGCAATCATCCCGACCACAGCTTGCTCGTACTACAAAAATCTACAAAAATAAAACACGTTTCTGTTTTGTTTTTCTTTACAGAAAAAGTTTGTTTTCAATTTGCAACAAACCTTTGTGGACATTGTCAGAACAAATCAGAGAAAAATAACCAAAATTGAAAACAGTGATGAAGAGATGAAAATACGGGCAGAAATAAAGATAATGATGGACAGGGTTGGGAGTGAAAAGGTGTGTGTGTGTGTGAGAGAGAGAGAGAGAGAGAGAGAGAGAGAGAGAGAGAGAGAGAGAGAGAGAGAGAGAGAGAGAGAGAGAGAGAGAGAGAGAGAGAGAGAGAGGCTTGCCACTACTGCTGCCATGGAACATCACAAACCGCTAGTAAACAGAACTGAAGCCAAGCTCAGTTGGAGAGCTTGTTTGCAGCAGCGGTTGTTCCCCGAGGATGCGATTCAGTTACGTTCAGTGGTTGCAACTTGTATTACTCAATACTGTACACTGTGTCACTGTTTTATCCTTTTTTATTACAATATACGATTACATTACACATATGCACTATTGAGTGTCCTAATCGTAATTATAATCTAAATACGTGAATACCCTTAAATAAACAAGATTACACCGACGAACTCAACACAATCAAAATACATAGCAATGAAAAACGGTTACAACCCCAATTTAATAAACAAACTACACAAACGCATCAAAAACAAAAATAACAAAACACAAAATACCAATAACACACAACACAAGAAATACATCACACTCACATACCATAACTCCAGCACACACAAACTTGCCAACACATTCAGAAAACACAATTACAAATTAGCATTCAGAACCAACAATACCATCAAAAAACACACCAACGATACAAACAAGAACATAGACAAATACAATAGAACAGGTGTCTACAAATTAAATTGTAATAACTGCAATAGTTTCTACATAGGCCAGACGGGAAGATCTTTTTCATCCCGTTACCCTGAACACATAAAGGCCCTTTCCAACAACAATATACATTCTGCGTTTGCCACACACATACACACACATAACCATAGCTACACCAACATAGATACTAATCTTAAAATATTACACCTCTTACCCAAAGGGCGAAAACTCAACACAGCTGAACAGTATGAAATATACAAACACCACACAACACAACCAAACAACATACTAAACGACCAATTGCAATATAAATCACATACACTTTTCGACACAGTTATACACAAAACAAACAATAATTCGGATCCCCGCGCCAATCTCCTTCCGCTATACACCACCCCAACTATACCTTCCAACCAACAAACGTTACTAGGTACTGGCAGTCTGTCGCAAAGCTGAAGA
This sequence comes from Magicicada septendecula, assembly GCA_034769895.1. Taxonomy (NCBI): domain Eukaryota; kingdom Metazoa; phylum Arthropoda; class Insecta; order Hemiptera; family Cicadidae; genus Magicicada; species Magicicada septendecula. The sequence continues at coordinate 585,050,172 of CM068369.1, forward strand.
AGGCGAACACGACGCCGAAACGCGTTCTACATACAAAACAGACAAGTAAGTTTCACTTGAGAAAGTTTTCAATATTATATAAAGTATAACGTGAATAACTATACATAAATATTATATATCCATTCCTTCTTTTTCCTGGCGTTAAAACACAACGTGAGTTTTAGCCTGCTCAATGACATTCTTCCATTTCGCCCTCTCATTACACATAAATCTCAAATCATCCTCTACGTCGTCCAACCATCTCATTTCTGGTTCTACCTCTAATTCTTCTTCCTACTGGTCTCTAATAAGCAATTCTCTTAGCCATTTTTGAGTCATTCATTCGCTTGACGTGGCCCATCCACTCAAGCCTCCTTTTATTAATAAACCGAACTGTGCGCCACCCTGAATCCGTTGGTCCAGTTCATGGTTCATTCGAGTCCTCCATCAGCCATCTTCAGTTTGTAGAGATCCAAAGATTTTTTACAAAACGTTTGGCTCAAACATTCTAAGATGTTGCTCGCCTGTGCTGGTGAATGTCCAGGCTTCGCATCCGTATGTTACTACCGGTCGTATAAGACTTTTGTATAGGCCTATAGTCAGCTTAAGTTGTTTGCTTAACATCCTGGATTTGAAAAGCTTTTTATAGAAGTAATAACACCTGTTGTCACGCACGATGCGGGACTTTATTTTATTGCTACAAGAGGTGTTCTGAGTAATTTGTGAAAAGAAAATTGTTGGACACGTTCAAATGTATAATTGCCAACTGATAGCTATGCCTGGTTGTTTGTGATATAAATATTATATATTAAATTTAATGTTTTAGTGGATAGTTAGTGAGGATCGGTCAATAATACAACTTTTAGTAATTTTGCGTCGACGTTTCGACAATATTTATTGTCATCTTCAGGACCTGTGTATGAAATACAATAGAAATATCAAACACAATATTTTTTTTTATAAAAAATGATACATACATACACACGCACACACTCACATCACCAACACGTTCACCCAAATATTTAATTGTTTCGTTGTATTATTGACCGATCCTCACTAACTATCCACTAAAACATTCACTGATTGACGGTCACTAAAAATTTAAGGATTTAATTAAATTTAATAATCGTTAAGAGGATTACGTAGATCGTAATCTTAAAACAGTGGAATGAATTTATTATCGGGTGTCAGCAAAGAAATCAATACTTGTAACTTTTTTAACATAAATAAAAAATCACTAAAATTCTCAGAATCCTGCAGTTATCGGATACACCTTACACTCACAAACAATAATAAAAGTTTCTAAATTAAACAATTACAATATTCTGCACGACAAATTAACAATTAAACCCGTCTTATATTTAAAAAACAACGATTTGTATGTTTATAAGTAACTTTTTTTAAGCTTTAATTATATATAATTTCGTTCTACTGAAATCTGGCTTGAAACTTGCGGCAACTAAAACGTGTTGAAATGTAAATCCATTTGTGGCCATGTCGTACTGTTGTTACTGTGTAAATGCCCATTTGTTTAGTTTTCTCTATTATCTAAACATATTTTTATACTATTCAGCTTAAACCTTCTTCCTTTGGTGTTATTGTTATTTTTTTCATCGTCATCATCTTTACAAAACAACTGTATTTAACTGCCATTTCCTTTATGCCGTAGAGAACTGTTACCCGAGAACGAAATCACTTCATTGGCGCTTGTAACGCTCTCTATATTCCATCGGAGCTTGTGCGGTTTCTTTACCATATTGACATCACTCAGCCTAAAAATATAGACAAGGCTCTTGAGTGTCTGTATATTATAAGACATATACGTTGAAGATTCTTGCAAGTTAACACAAATTTATTTGTTTTCACATTCCGTTATCACGTGTCAACTCTAGCATTGTAATCTACCTACCTAGAAGTGGCAGACAATTTTTGTAAGTACAGGCTTCGATGCCGTGGGGACTTGTCAGATTATCTTCTTTTTTAGTTAGCAGGGGTGCCTACAGGGGGGATCGTGTCGCCATTGGCGACATTTAGAAAATTTTTGGGGGGGATTTTTTTTTACTATCGCATGACAAATCTTCCCCAATTTTACAAAACTGTAAAAAACTTATAATGGAGACGTATCAGGCGCACAATAAATCTACCCAATTGCCTTTTTCGAGTAGGGGCGGTGTGCACAGAAAAAAGAATCTAGTCTTTTATTGAGCAGCTAAAAACACTTATTATTATTATTATTATTATTATTATTTTGCTTACTTATAAGTTATGTTTCAACTTCAGATACCACAAATATTGTGATTGTAAGCTTAAAATATTTCATTGTTCTTGGATTTCGTTGTCCATGACGTGTTCGTTACTTAACTAAATGTAGGCTAATTCAAATTTCCGAGTCGTAGTGAAATAATTATATTTATTTCATTGTTCATATTATGATAATGTAATTTTGAAATACATTTTATTTTTTATTTACTGTATTAATAAAGTACAGTGTGCAATATAATACAGTGTATATATTTTTTATTTATCTTGCTTTCTGCTACATTTTAGTACATTACGAAAAGGTCCAAAAACAGACTGAAATTTTTATAGCATTTTATCGATAAAACAGATTTAAGTTAAGTGACACGTTTAAGTTGCAAAACTACGTATCTTTTCAATAAACTCATAGAGTACTGGTAGACTATTGTAAAACAAATTACGTTTTACTGAAAATATTAATTTGTGTTTTATTATTAGAAATCCTTATTTTTTTAGTTTATAGGCCTAACTAACTACAATCAATATATCGTTTCGGTAAAAGGTAATATTTTGTAATAGTTTTGAGTTAGAAAGCCCCGGCCTTTGCTCGATTAGGTACGAAATTTTACTGTCAAAGAGAGAAAAAAGGTATTGTCAGAAAAAGGGGGGATTTTTTATAAAATTGGGGGTAAGCGTCATAGGGATTGGGGGGGGGATCGGCACCCCTGTTAGTTAGGACTGATACGTCAAGTCTAAAACCGACTTTATTCACGATCTTAACAAAGTCCACGACAGGTTTGAACTTGATGCTATCCATTTTTCTCGGTTCCGTGCATTTGTGTTCATCTGACTATAGCTCCTTCCTTGTACGACGGCACCAAGCATATAACTAATTGGTGCTTCGACACCTCGATTTTTTGCTCTACAATTGTTATGTTACTATAGATATGGTAACAAATCGGGATTTTTGTAACTTTTTCCATCATTACAAAAAATCTGATATCGCAATTTATGTAATTACAAATGTACTTTGTTCAGTTATAATATACAATATATAATTATCTTGTTGATTCATCCTCTTCGTTCACTTTATTAAATTTATTAATATATATAAACTTTCACGTATGAACTTACTATTCGTTGTAACTTCCCCAAACGTTTCGAGGTGATGTTCCTCTTCCTCAGTGGGAGTAATACTGAATGTCGATTACAGAATAACCGTTACGGACTATAGGTGTGTGTGGTGGGGGTTGATGGTGGGAAGGGATTGGCGCTGAGGTTCAAATTGTGTGTTTGGATTAGTGTATCGAATAGTGTATGTGATTTATAATGTAATTGTTCATTTAATATGTTGTTTGGTTGTAGTGTGTGATATCTGTATATTTCAAATTGTTCAGCTGTGTTTAGTTTTCTACTTTTAGCTAAGTAGTGTAATATTTCCATGTTGTGTTCTATGTTTGTGTAACTATGGTTTTCGTTATGTAAATGTGTAGCAAATGTGGAATGTATGTAGTTTGTGGTGAGGGCTTTTAAATGTTCTGAAAATCTGGAAGAAAAAGATCTTCCCGTCTGGCCGATGTAGAATTGGTGACAATCATTACAATTTAATTTATAAACCCCTGTTTTGCTGTATGTGTCAGTGTCTTTGTTAGTATTATTTATGTGTTTCTGATGGTGTTGTTGGTTCTGTAGGCTAATTGTGTTTCCTAAATGTGTTTGCAATTTTGTGTGTATTGGAATTGTAGTATGTAAGTGTTATGTATTTGCTGGGCTGTGTGCTGTTGGTCCGATGTGTTTTACTTTTTGTGTTTAGGATTCGTTTGTGTAGTTTATTTATTAATTCGGGGTTGTATCCATTTTTGATTGCTATATATTTGATTGTGTTTAATTCATCTTGGTAGTCATGTGTGTTTAGGGGTATTGAAGTGAGCCTATGGAGCATGTAGTTGAAAGCTGCATGTTTGTGTTGAGTTGGGTGGTTGGATGAGTTATGTATGACCATGTCTGATGTGGTGGGTTTCCTGTATATTTTGTATGTGTTGTTTGTTTTGGTGATTGTAAGGTCTAAGAAGTTTATGCTATTATTTAGTTCTATTTCAAGTGTTAATTTTAATTTATGGTGTATAGTGTTAATGTATTTGTGGAAATTTTGTATTTGTCTTTTGTTGCCGTTGTAAAGGAGTAAAATGTCATCAACATACCTGTGCCAATATATTATTTTATCGGTGTGTATTAATCCCACTGAGGAAGAGGAACATCACCTCGAAACGTTTGGGGAAGTGACAACGAATAGTAAGTTCATACGTGAAAGTTTATATATATTAATAAAGACAATATATATTACATCATAGTATTGTTGCTACATCACAGGACATGCTACGTGTTTCTCGGCTATTCCAGCGGAACGCGGCTATAATGTGTGTGTGCGTACAATATATTCCTGCTACTATGAGATGAAGGACAAATGTGACACTTGTCACTCGCCCGCAACGATACCTTTCTAGACCATACCTTTCCTCACGCGCTGTGTTCAAGGCCGCAAGCAATTACGTTCCAGTGTTTTCTAGTAGACGCCTATTATGAAATATTCTGGAACCTCAGCGGGGTATAAATTCAAGTGCTCAGCGACGCTTAGTTCAGTTTGAGTTGCGATTTATTCCAGTGCGGTTCGAAGTATTGTGGCGAAGTGTTACGTGTTTTATAATTGTGCGGGGCAATCGTTGACATTGTTATTGAGGGTGAATAATTTTTATTTGATTTGTTGTAAGAGACGATCTTGTTGATTACAAACTGTTTAATTGTGATAATTAAAGCTAGTGACTAGTGACTTAATTGGTGTATTTTGTATTTTGTTTTCCACGGTACCATACAACGATCACTAGACCGTCGTAACAGTGTTATAACATACTATATAATATTATATAATTATAAATACTATATACAGGCGTACTATATACTATAATATATATTATACAGAAATAAAACTGGTATATAAGGAATGGTTTTAAATACTTTGGATTTCATTGAACGGGCGAAGAAAGTTATCAGTTTTGAATTGATCGTTTAGCATTTGTCTGTCTGTTTATTATCTGTTTGCAGTTTGCAAATAGGCCTGATAGAGAGAATGAACGAAGAGAGGTTGCCACTAGGAGTAAACCAAGTGGAAGGCGAAGAGCGTAATGCGTGAAGTGCAGCTGTTACCGCGGTGCGCAAGTACACTGTGACTGTGCCAACAGCATTAAGCATACGTAAACACAGTGTAAGTACTTAATTAAGTTCCGGTGCTGTTGTTATTGTTACCAGCGACAAAGACAACACACGTACTTGTCCCCGGTAGCAGATTAGAATTCCTAATTAGTAGCGTACTTTAATCACCCGCTTTACCTGAGCAGAGGATTACGCAATTTGATTGTTTGGTGCTTACTTGTTTGTGTCTCCGCTTAAAGGTAATTAACACTTGTATACCTAGGTCTAACGACAACTTTTGAAAGACATCAAATTCACGAAGTTATGTACCGTCAAAAAGTTAAATGCAATAGAATAAAAAAAAATCAAACCTAGCATAAACGAAAGCCAGTATATCAACGCAAACAGTGGACAAATAATGTCGTCTTCTTCTTCTTCTTCTTCTTCTTCTTCTTCTTCTTCTTCTTCTTCTTCTTCTTCTTTCATAACATCTGGATTTTCAGGCTTCAAAGATCCTTCCGCCGCTTTACTAGTCTTTCGGCAATCTTTATTTTTTGTGCCATATTCTCACACGTTGCTTCCAGTATATTTTTATCCGCCCCAATCCAAACGACTCATTTTTTATACCACTACTTCTTAGTCTATCTCTCGATAAAAAATTAACTTTCCTTTGGCTAACCGTCTGCTTGTATCGGATGCTTGATCTCTGTCCTGTCAGGCTCTCTTGGCCACCTTTTATTAATTCATCCCAGACGGCATTACGTTTCGAGGGGAATAAGATTACTTCCTTTTCATAATCTTCTTTTCTTTAGCTGAATGTCTAGGAAGTGTGCACATGCCGATAAATAAGTACATCCTTGAAAGGTATTGTTATGTGACTAATAGGCTGTCAGATCTGCCAGGCAATCTGTCAATCAGATCAGTCAGTGCCTGTCGCCTTGAAACTAGGTCTCCCGGTTAAGATGTCGAGTCCTACAGGTAACTGGTCTCACACATGCCATCGTGTGACTTCCAAACGCATACTACTGTGGTCATAAAATAATTGTTACTCAATAGCTCAAGAAAATAAAACGGACGAGTGCATTACATTACGATTAAGATATCTAAATCACCTGATTTCTTATCACTAATTTCTTAGGACGGTATGTCAGATTCATCACGACAACGGTATTTTAGATGTAAACCTACGTTTCGTAGAGAAGATGAGTAGTCCATGGCAACTTACGGACATTGCAGCTTTACGATGTTTCCAAAATATTAATTATATTATTATTTTCAAATTATATTATTTTCAAAATATTCCAAAATATTTCTAAAATTATCGTGGCAAATTTATTATAATAATTTCGAAAACTTTGAAATGATATTTCCATATAGCGGCATGATTGTTTAATACAGTCCATGATTGTTTTAAAGATTATGGGGCATCATTCATGGTAATTCATAATAATTGATAAGGAAGTAAGGATTAGTAAGGATAGTAAGGATAAGGAGTATATAAAGAAGGGAAGCCTCAAAGATTTATTGTAAGCATGTATACTTAATGTACGGAGCACAAAGTTAGCAAAACTCGACGAAAATGCAAGCGGAATGATACCAGCAGGGATACGGTTTAATGGAGAAAACGAATAATGGAGGAAACGAAGACAGATCACGAAGTGAAACGGGGACTGGAAGTAAAGTCTGTAATGGATTTACCGGAGGTGAGGCGATTGAAGGCTAAGGAATGCAAGCGGAATCATACCAGCAGGGATACGGTTTAATGGAGGACACGAAGACATATCACGAAGTGAAACGGGGACTGGAAGTAAAGTCTTTAATGGATTTACCGGAGGTGAGGCGATTGAAGGCTAAGGAATGCAAGCGGGATCATACCAGCAGGGATACGGTTTAATGGAGGACACGAAGAGATATCACGAAGTGAAACGGGGACTGGAAGTAAAGTCTGTAATGGATTTACCGGAGGTGAGGCGATTGAAGGCTAAGGAATGCAAGCGGAATCATACCAGCAGGGATACGGTTTAATGGAGGACACGAAGACATATCACGAAGTGAAACGGGGACTGGAAGTAAAGTCTGTAATGGATTTACCGGAGGTGAGGCGATTGAAGGCTAAGGAATGCAAGCGGAATCATACCAGCAGGGATACGGTTTAATGGAGGAAACGAAGACATATCACGAAGTGAAACGGGGACTGGAAGTAAAGTCTGTAATGGATTTACCGGAGGTGAGGCGATTGAAGGCTAAGGAATGCAAGCGGAATCATACCAGCAGGGATACGGTTTAATGGAGGAAACGAAGAGATATCACGAAGTGAAACGGGGACTGGAAGTAAAGTCTGTAATGGATTTACCGGAGGTGAGGCGATTGAAGGCTAAGGAATGCAAGCGGAATCATACCAGCAGGGATACGGTTTAATGGAGGAACGAAGAGATATCACGAAGTGAAACGGGGACTGGAAGTAAAGTCTTTAATGGATTTACCGGAGGTGAGGCGATTGAAGGCTAAGGAATGCAAGCGGAATCATACCAGCAGGGATACGTTTTAATGGAGGAAACGAAGAGATATCACGAAGTGAAACGGGGACTGGAAGTAAAGTCTTTAATGGATTTACCGGAGGTGAGGCGATTGAAGGCTAATGAATGCAAGCGGAATCATACCAGCAGGGATACGGTTTAATGGAGGAAACGAAGAGATATCACGAAGTGAAACGGGGACTGGAAGTAAAGTCTGTAATGGATTTACCGGAGGTGAGGCGATTGAAGGCTAAGGAATGCAAGCGGAATCATACCAGCAGGGATACGGTTTAATGGAGGACACGAAGACATATCACGAAGTGAAACGGGGACTGGAAGTAAAGTCTGTAATGGATTTACCGGAGGTGAGGCGATTGAAGGCTAAGGAATGCAAGCGGAATCATACCAGCAGGGATACGGTTTAATGGAGGAAACGAAGACATATCACGAAGTGAAACGGGGACTGGAAGTAAAGTCTGTAATGGATTTACCGGAGGTGAGGCGATTGAAGGCTAAGGAATGCAAGCGGAATCATACCAGCAGGGATACGGTTTAATGGAGGAAACGAAGAGATATCACGAAGTGAAACGGGGACTGGAAGTAAAGTCTGTAATGGATTTACCGGAGGTGAGGCGATTGAAGGCTAAGGAATGCAAGCGGAATCATACCAGCAGGGATACGGTTTAATGGAGGAAACGAAGAGATATCACGAAGTGAAACGGGGACTGGAAGTAAAGTCTGTAATGGATTTACCGGAGGTGAGGCGATTGAAGGCTAAGGAATGCAAGCGGGATCATACCAGCAGGGATACGGTTTAATGGAGGAAACGAAGACAGATCACGAAGTGAAACGGGGACTGGAAGTAAAGTCTGTAATGGATTTACCGGAGGTGAGGCGATTGAAGGCTAAGGAATGCAAGTAGGGCAGATGTAGGAAGAACACTAAGTTTTTGAAACCTGAGAAGGTACAAGCATAGCATATCGAGCATATGTGGAGAGACTGGGACAGGACTGTTGAAAGCGTTTACAGATAATGAAGGTTTTATGTATAAACAGGAATGGATGGAATAAAAGTCAACAAATATTCTTGATTGGCGGTAGGATACAAGGGGAGACCATGGATGTTTATATACTAACTGGATCCCCGACTGCCAACCCTTTATGCTTGCGAGAGCTGAACCAAGTGTGACGTCACGCCGCCATCTTTAACCCGGGCAAGAGATCTCGAGCCCACTGTTCTACCTATACAACTGGTACATAATTGTGCCATTAATTACGCGACAATTAATTATTTATTGATGATAAATACATGCTACGGTACGTCCTGAATAATACGATTTTTTGTCAAACCCATCAGCCCGAATGGTAATTCTCACTTACCTGTTAAATCTTTTTCTATGTCCACTCGTAATCAAAGAATTTATTAGCCGACACCGTGGGATCATAGTGTTATGGGAACGTAAAATGAAATTTAAAAACAAAAGTTTCTCAACGAAGAATTAGAAATAAAAGGCTGTATTTCCAACTTTCATTATTATTAGGGCTATTTATCTGTATGAAAATGTACCGGTACTCACCAGGAACTCGCGAGTTCAAATCCGGGGGAGGTAGATCGATTTAAAAGTTTGGAAAATTCTATAGAGATAAATGAAATTATAAATCTTGAGAAACTTGGGCTTAAAAATGTGCCAGTACTGCATACCACCAGAAAAAGCCATTATTAACTGATGTTGTTGTTGTTATTATTATATATTATTATTATCATTAATCTATATAAAATAAGCTGCTGTCTTCCTTTCAAAAATGATATTCAAAATATAACAAGAAAAACACACAGAATCTAACCCAGTATGCTGGTATCCTTACTTTGCTCTCAGAAATGTGGCCAACCCAGTAAAATGGTTATTAATAGTTTTACAGGTTTTTGATTATTCATTCACAACTGGTGTTTTTTGATAATGACTTTTAGAAGAGAGTACATAATGATAATAAACAGAATGAATGTGTAAACTTATTGACAATGAATGTAAGTGTTAGCCATAGATTACCATAAAACTTAGGCATTAGGTTTTGCTGGCCAATATCGTGATTTGTAAGAAATTAAAAATTCCACTACTGAATAAAATTAATTAGAACTCTGTGATTTTCAAAATTCGTCAAAAATCAATGGAAACTCGATTATAACAAAACTTATTTAATTACATATTTGGTTGTATTCTGTGACTAAATAAATCTTGTTTGCATTATAAGCCATTTCGCTCGACTTTGATTTCGTGCGTTTGCTAAACATTTTGCGTCTGGGAGAAATGGGACTACACCTTGTTGTTATATGCAGTGAGATGTAATAATTTTATACTGTAACGCAGAAGCAATTAGACGACTGTTTAGCTAGATCTGACTGTAGACATTGTTCGGTTATTTATTCATACAACTACGTGTCAGATTATGCTGAAATACTTTTAGTTTCTATGTTGGAAGATATGTTGTTTGTATGTTAGTTTCGTATTTTGTATTCTTTTCGAAGTCATAAGTCAAGCAAGCATTAAATCAATTTACACTCCAAAAGGTCCGCACAAATCAACCTAACTCCACGTCTGTTTACCTTTTTTTGCTCGCTTTAAATATGGCTGCCGTGATCTGATTTGCTTCACTAGAGAGCGCCCTGTCGGGCATCCAGTTATATTAACATCCATGGGGGAGACAAATATGACACGGTATGTAGCCGGCATCGCTATAACGACAGGTTTAAAGGTCATAATAGAAAGGATAGAGGATGTCATGGGAAATGAATACAAACTGAGGATTAATAAAGGGAAAACTAAGTTAATGGTTTTTGGCAAAGCAGTGACTCTACAGTGCACAGAATAATGAATGATAACGGTCTGGACAATATAAAGGAATATCACACACACACACACACACAGACACACACACACACACACACACTCGCGCGCACACACACGCACGCATATTGCAGAATCACCAAGGAGGTAAGAAGCAAGATGGAAATAAAATTGCTTAAGCAAAGAATGGAATTCCGCTATAAGAAACGTTTGTTTACTAGCTAGTAATAACATCAGCTGAATAACAAGGACAGTTTACTGAAGCCTTTAGTTTGGAGTGTTGCCTTGTACTGGTGTGAAACCTGGAAGATGGAAAAAGAAGAGAAAAAGTGGTGACTGTCATTTGAACAATGATGCTATAGAAGTATGATGAGGAGAGACGGGTTTTGATTAACTGAACCGACTAAGACATTTTCGAATTGTGGAAAAATATAATGCTTTGTAGACGTGTTTAGAATCTGGAAGGGATGAACAGTTCATGTTCTAACACACGAGGTTTACTGAGAAATATACTGGAGAGAGAACGCTGGAAGGAAAGAGGTAAGAGGTAAGAGGAACACCGCTGTCACAATACGTCCAGCAAGTCAATGAAGATGTTGCTTGCTGAAGCTATGTCGATTTGAAGAAGAAAGCATAGAATCCTGATAACTAAACGAGTGCCGAATTTCTACCCCAACAAAGGATTAACTGGAGGAAGACACACAGCACATACCATAACGTAGAAAATTTATTGTAATGCTATAGACATTGGGACTATTGTTAATTTTTAACATAAAACTATATTCATTATGAAATTAATGTAATTAGATTCTTTTACAAAAGGTGAACATATTTAAAATAAAAATTTTCAGAGTGAAATTTTAACAGAGCATGTATTACAAAAGAAAACTACGTTCACTAACATTCTGTTTCAAAATCAATATTAAAGAAAACAAAACTAATTTTGGGTGAGTGTGCTAAGTGCTCATTGTGCTAAATGTTCCTTAGTTCCATAATAATTTTTAATTATTAAAATTTTAGAGCTTTCAGTTAAAAAATTTGCGCTACGCTCTGGCAGAAGTACATTTCACATCGAGACCTTTTGAAACATAGAGAACGCATGGACAGTTTGACAATAATTGACATATACGTGACAAAAATTGTTGGTGATAAGTGCTAATCTCCCTTACAAAAAGTTGCTATATATTGAACTAAAAATATAACGAGGAACTTAATAAACCTTAAATGTCCACACTGCTCACAATTCATGGTGAGCAGGTACTTACCAGTAGTGTAAATGTAATGAATATTATAAACTTTAATAATAAAAAATCTTCTTCTTCTTCTTCTTCTTCTTCTTCTTCTTCTTCTTCTTCTTCTTCTTCTTCTTCTTCTTCTTCTTCTTCTTCTTCTTCTTCTTCTTCTTCTTCTTAATATTATTATTATTGTTATTATTATTTATTATTATTATTTATAAATCATTTCAGGAATACCATCAAACTCACTCAGAGGGTGTTTTAAAATGCTATTTTGGAAGCAGCTGAGAATAGTCAAGGTGCAAAGAAATACCATAGAAATGAATTATTATTATCCACTGAAAGCTACTTCTTAATGTAAAAAGAGGAAGAAATTAAAGGCAAACTAATTACACAGTCAATGGAAAATATTATTGTAAGATACTAAACACGCATTTGAATTTTAAAAGATGATGTTGAGAAAAAAATTCAATACAAATTTTTTTTCCATTTGTGCGTGAGCCGTTTTGAAATAGGCCCTGTCACGTTTTAATACTTGTTTATATAAGCTATTGCTATATTCCATTTAAATCTACTTCCAAGGCTATTTTTTACGGTCAAACAGTTCATACAAGAAAAATACTTTCTAATATATGTAAGTATATATGAGGCAGAGAAAGAGCGTTAACATTCAAGCGATGAAACCGGTAAAGTAAAGCGATATAAGAAAGAAAGTACTGTTGACAGCTATAAAAGATTTATGTGAAACACGTAGAATTGTGGCAGCTCGCTGGGGGAAGCGAGATAGCTCATGTTTATATTCGTTGGAATATTTTTTTTGGTGAACGTAAAAAATATTTTGTTAGCACCCGGCTAAATATTACTTTACAGAAACTGACACCGTGTTATTTCCCGATCTCCCTCACTGCGAGACTATTTTCTCATTCTGTCTGTGCAAAGTATTCTTTTGAAAGATAATTTCAACAAACACGCGCGCGCATGTAAACAGTTTGTTTTAGTGTGTCAGGTTAATGAGTGGGCGCGACGCCGTGAGTCGAGTTCAAACCGTTGACTGATTATCGAAGTATTTAGATTTCATCTACTCCTTTGAAGTGCAATAGGCAATAGGTGACCTTCGTCAAGACTTGATATTGGAGGAAAACATGGGGAAGATTTCATATACAGAGGAATACAAGTATTTAGGGCTGAAAACTGCGGCCAGTGGGAAGCAAGACAAAGAAATACAATCCAGAATTAATTTGGGAAAGATGGCTAAATCTACATTAAATGGAATCCTGTGGGATAAAGAAATTACACCAGAAACTAAAACCAAAATATTTAAAACCATTGTTAGAAGTATCATGAGTTACGGCTCAGGCGTTTGGACTACTAATAAACACACAAGGACAAAATTAATGACAGCAGAGATGGACTTTTGGAGACGTTCGGTAAGAGTACCCAAACGTGAGAAAATTAGAAATGAAGTCGTTAAGGACAGAACGAATGTGAAAAATTCAATTTCTGATTTTATGCAAACAAATAAATTACAATTGTATGGAAACACGAAAAGGATGGCACAGGAAAGATTACCAAGGAGAGTTATGGAATGAATGGAAAATGGAAAAGAGGAAGACCACCTATCACCTGGATAGAAGAAATTCAGATTATATTGAGGGAACGAGAAATTGGAGAAGATGTTTGGATTGACAAGCAGCAGTGGAAGATGAGAATCCAATCACTTCTGCAATCTTTGGTTCTGGAAAATGTGTAAACATTGTACAGCCGGAATAATAATAGTCTATTCTTTGTATTCAAGACGCGTAAGATTAGTTCCTGAGTAATACAACTTTAATACTACACAATCTAATTTAATATAGAAGTTTTTAATCGAAACATTAGCAGGTTCTAAAGAAAAAATAAGATTCTTCAGAGGAAAATAATCAGAAACTGAAAGATTGTCACCATTCATATATTACCGTAACTACACAATTTTCGAATCGATCCACAAGTGTAGGGATGTACTATGCATCACAGACAAGCTCTTCAGGTAATTACATATGGTTAGTATGTCTCACGTTCTCAGAATACCCTAGCTGTTTTCAAATTAGTTATAATTGTGTGTGTTTTTTTTCTCTAACATGTCACTTATTTCGTCTCAAAAACTCGTTCTCTTCCGACATCAACAGTTTTAGAATATTCTAACACTACTATAGTAACAGGACTAACACTTCCACAGAGTAAGTGTGGAGGCGTTACGTTTTGTTAAAACCTGCCACAGTACTTCTTCTGGTTGGGATTATAATTCCCTGTAACTGACATCCGCCTAGGATTACAGATGAAAACTTGGAAGATTTTATGAAGAAAAGTCGTCGTTATCACTTAGCGGTTTTTGTTACAGATGTCGCCACTTCTCGCATCCTAGCTTCAGTCGACGTCTATCCAAACAGTCCTCTTGCACTCATCATGTGATCAACATCTGTTGTCCACGACTGTCTATGCATTTATTTTTTCCCTCTGTTGGGCGGTGTCTATTCCCATACCTTATTTGGTCATCTCTTCATCGACATTCCTTTTAGGTGTCGGAACCAATTTAACATTTTTACCCCCCCCCCCAAACCACCCAACGTTTCTATGATGTATACGCCAGTCCCCTATTTCCGCTCTTACATCTACATTCTTAATTCTTTCCAGACTAGTTCGTCTACACCAGTGGTTCCCAAACTTATTATGCTCACGGACCCCTTCTCATAGCAAAAACCTGACCATGAACCCCCAAGTGAAATAACTCTACACAACTGCATAATAGCGAAATTACAAATTTAACTTTGATGTCTTGAATGGTGAATGGTGACGTAAAAATAAATATAAATAAAACATTTTGATATTTAAAGTAGTTATACTTGTATAATATACAAGAAGATATCAAATGTATTCAAAAATACTTCCGTAACATACGCTATATTCGTAATAATAAAAAAAAATTATACTGCTTTTTGTTCAAAACTAGGAAAATTTATTGCATGCACTTCACATCACGCACAAAACAGAATTAAATTGTTGATTAGATGCACGACTCTTTTATAGTGCCATATTTTAGACAAGAAATTGCATGAAAGAAATTGTCCTGTAGCGGCGAGATTCCGTTCCTGTTCAAACCTGCATAGATAGATAGGCGGCCACGGTCGGCTCCCGGTTCCCACCGTGCGATGCTTGTCATTACTTGTATTTTATGTACCTATCTATACTTATATTTTACTCTGGACATAAAAATGGCTACCAATTTATTTATTGCTATTTAGTTTTAACTCTCATAATAATGAAAATGGGTCATAATTATTTTACTTTATATTAAACCTTTCGCGGACCCCCTGACTTTGTCCACGCACCCCCAAATTAAGTTTAATTTGCCACGGACCCCCTCAGCGGTTCCAAGGACCCCTGGGGTCCGTAGGAACCACTTTGGGAACCACTGGTCTACACCATCGCCCCCCAATAATCCACCTCCATAGCTCTTATTCTGGATTTATTACTTTATTTACCTTCTGCAATTCTGCCCCATTTACGTCTATCCTGGAATGAGGCCTTGACTCAGTAATGGGTTGTCGCGCCCCTGAAGGAAGGATACGTTTATCTTCTCTACTCTGGTTTTATACATCTTAATGTTATCACCCTTCTTTCGACCTTGATAATCCATAGCAGGTTATTTAATTTCCATTAGCTGTGTTTGCTTCACCCCTCAGAACCGTCCCCCCCATCTTACTGAGCTTCCGTGCATCCTGCCTGGTACCAGACAGGCACATCCGTATGGCTGCGGTTTGCTGGGGTTACGAAACAACGTCTGCCATAAAGATAGACAGCACAGATTTTTTTGTTAACCGGTCAGCACCTGCTCTGCCGTCTCGGCTGAAACTCAGAGCATGGAAGACCGCGAGGTTTACGAGTGTCTAATTTCGGGAGCCATTCGCCCTGTAGTGGCAACGCTACGTCACGGACGACTCGCCCCCATCGACCACACCAGCGCGTCTCTAACTACCTGCTGGCGATGCCTTAAGGGGACCACCACGCAGACGCCTCTCAGGCCTGGGTACTGGCTAAAGGAATACTGTGACGATTTAATTGATACTAAGATATTTAATAATACAAAAAATTAAAAAGCAATTAAGTATTTTTAAATCGCACTATTAAACCTAATGCCCCTGTACTAACTCAGAATAAGTATGAGATGTAAATGGAAAAATCTAACTAAACAATTAATAAAAAAATCGAATTGTAAAAAGCTATTAATATCACAGTTAACCCTTTTGTAAGTCATCATGCGTTGACCTGTTTAATTCCGGACTCAACGTGCTTAGCGAACCGTCTGTAACTTAGAAATGTATAAAAATCGTAATGTTTCTAATTAGTAATTTGAAGGCACGAGTAGTAGTTAAAATAATTCCCGTAAATTAAATAAGTATAAATAATTTGTTTCTTCTTGCTATAATAATGTCAATTTAAATAAAAATAGGGACTATATTATCGCGGAGTACTCGCTCCGCTTCGTTGTAATGTGCCAGTCGAATCAAAAAAAGAGTTACTATGCAGCCGTCAGACAGTGCACACCTACGAGCGAGAGCTCTTCAGAAATGTGTTGATTAGATTTAAATGTAACTGTTAGCTACCACGACAAACGTGGGGAGCAAATTTTTAATATATAAAGTGTAGAAAGGTTTTGTTAAGAAATGTAATAAGTTAAGAAAAATTAACAACACGTAAGCAAGATGACGTCTCTACTCAAGATGTAAACTCCAGTACAACTCTACATGTGAATATGTGACCTGCATAAACTGCACATATGGACGTCTACGACCCCTACGACGCTGACCAGGACCTACGTGGATCTACCCCAACTTGAACCAGCTATAAAGTATTCGCCGAAAACACGACCCAGATGACGACGCCGACTACCAGAATTCCCAAGTGAGACACCCCAGGACGAGGACAGCACAACTTATTGTAAAGGTGACTCGATAGCTTGACTATCGAGAGTTAATTACATTTGAGACATAACTTATAGATGAAAGAGACTTTTCAAAGACTATAATTTTCTTTAAACAATAAATTAAACCAAATAGATGTATACTGTAATATTGAAAATCATACGTTGTAACGTTAATATGTAAATGTTAATTATAATCCCTTTAGTAAATAATACCATTCTTCAAATGGTAAATGTAATCTTGCAAGCTCCTAGATGAGCATAGTATTACTCAGACGTCTTTACAATATTTAAAGTAAACTCGGATCCGAGGTAAAGTACATGATCAATATGATCCCTAGTTTTCCAGAAAACCCTTTTGTATATTTTAGTATAAATAATTATGTTATGGGATCCTTTCATATCATTTGTTAATAAAGAGAAGTCATCTTATTACACATTGAAGTGAGTGCATAAAACAGTGAAATACCTTCCCTTGTGTCCCAATAATTAGCTTAATTATTATTGTTAATTGTGTTGAGTTTATTTCAGTTCGTTACAACGTAGGCAGCCCGTATAATTGGCTAGTGTCAATTATGATGGGTTCCCTGGATTTGTAACGTGGCCAAAACGTTACAATACCTTGCACCATCTGCCCCATCTCATATATCCCCTTCGTGTATTCGTGGACCTCTCCTTACGACCTAGTGCCGAACGACCGAGCTGCACCGGCGTTCATCGGACTCCCGCCTGGACAACGCACAGAAACGAGGCCGCGAGACCCCCATGCGTCTTCTGTTTGCCTCATTCTTCATTTTATTTCTTGATTGGTATTAGCAACAGATGTTGTTTAAACCCCTAACTTGTCACAAGACAAATGGCGCCAATTGTGCATCTTGTCACATTTGTGACCGTTGCACGAGATCCTTAATTGGAGCCGCTCGGGCCGCGGTGTGGCGTTCGGCGGCTTCTCTCACCGCACTCCTGTTCATTCGAGCCCGCTGCTAATCCCAGTCTATGTCCATCGCTGAGGCTTCTTTCTCCTCCATCTAGCTCCTCTCGGGCTACCGGCTCCTGATTGAATCGATGTAAGCACTTCAAACTTTCCCGCCAGGTGTTTGCGACGAAAGTATCACTTGGCTCCGGCTTTCGATAGACTCGCAACAATTACTTCAGGGAGCAGATATCTGTCACAAATTACTCGTAGCTTTTATAACTTTTGTTGCTATCTCTACCACCACCTACTACCCTCTGTTTTGGATGCATATATTTCGAGGCCCTATATATTCATATTTCATATATTGTTCTGCAAGTTTCTTAAGTATATAACTTACACCCACCTCATCGTCGGCAACTGTAGCCTGATCGTCAGCAAAGTATAACGTGAAGAACCTCCCATCTTCAATTGTTACAGAACCCATGTTACAACATACTAATTTTTCTTATTATGTCATAATACTAATGAAAGGTCTCACTCACTAGCCAACGCCCACCCTTGGCTGTTGGGCCATTAGGCGGCGCGCTGACCAGTAAAGACGTGAGAGCCTTGCCGTACCATCTTCGTCTTGGACTTGCGTGTCTGAGATCAAGGCTGGACATGCAATTAGGTGATCCGCATTCATGGAAGCGTATCCACAGAGAACACATTCAGGAGACGACAACACGCCAATGTACTAATGAAAGGTAACATCATGTGTCACACTATTCACATGGAATGTCACATTTAGTATGGTTAAAAGGAGCCACTGTTGAAATTAATTAAAATTATGAAACCGTGATTCTTAATGTATAAAACTAACAAATCATACTCTATACATATAACACACTCATTAGTAAAAAAATCCACCGTTATAAAATCATATGTCAAGTAACTGAGTGTCACATTGTTCTGAGGCTTAGACAGATAACTTCAGATCAAAAATAACAGCATCGGGGATGAAGCATGAGAATTTTAACTATTAAAATTCGGAGGCACAGGAACTAAAATGTAAGAGAAAAGGGAAGACTACATCAACTGTTTTTGCAACGAAAAAGAAACACGCACAAATTATAAGGACGTTTGAGGCGAATGGAAGCAGGAAGCAATTACAAAAAATATTTGAACTGAAATTAGGTGGAAGCGACCAAAGAGCTGACCCAGAATGCAATGCGACGATAATATTGTTACGACGGTCTACTGATCGTCGTATGGTACACTGGAAAACAAAATACAAGACACCAATTAAGCCACTAATCACCAGCTTTAATTATCACAATTAAACAGTTTGTACCCAACAAGATAGTCCCTTACAACAAGTCAAAATAAAAATTGTTCAAACGCAATAATAATGTCAACTAATAAAGAAAACAATTGTATTACAATTGTTCCGCACAATTATAAAACACATAACACTTCGCCACAATACTTCGAACCGCAATGTGTAAATCGCCCGACAGTAACTGAACTAAGCGTCGCTGAAATTCCAGCAAATTCCATACTACGCGTCAAGAACGCTACTAGGAAAAACCAGAACGTAATTGCTTGCGACCTTGACACAGTGCGCGAGGCTGGTGAATCTGGAACAGTCTGGCTAACGCATGTTGAGATCACGTACGCACACAACATTACAGCCGGATTTCACTGGAATAGCCGAGAATGTTCTATAGTGGTGTAACACTTTTTCCGCATTACGTAATAATATTGTTACGTAATGCGGAACGTTCGATGGTATCGTTCTACAACCTTCTCGACTAACCCTGCCGGTGTGTGTTTCTGTCAAGTTCGGGCTGATGTATCCTCTAGAATTTTCGAGTGCTTGTTAAGGACCTATATTACGGAACCCTGCAGACTACGTATAAATAGCCTACCACACCTACCGCTTAGTTTTCAGTTTACTTCCGGGGATTACTCAGTGCGTTTCAAGTGGCTATTAATGAAAATTGATTATTGTGCGGGACTCTATTCGTTGACATTATTATTGCGTGTAGGCAAATTTAATTTGAATTATTGTACGAGTGTTATAATCTTGTGGAATAACGTGTTGATTAGAAACTGTTAATTGTGATAATTAATGATGGTTATTAGTGACAGTGTACCACACGGCGATCAGTGATACCGTCGCGTCGTGACAATATTACAGATTTGGTAAACATCAAAGGAAAACATCATAGAAGAAAAGCAACTGGCAATGCATAGAACAAAATTCTCTAATACAGGAGCAACATCCAGGATCACACTGGAAGCAAGGCGACTCACCAGGCAGCTTACAGCACTTAACAAGGAGATAGTTATCCAGTGGATCCCATCTCACATAGGCATCTCGGGAAATGAGACAGCGGATATATTGGCAAAGCGAGCGACAAAGATCTACCACCAGGAAAGTACCCACAACTTCAGCACCCTAAGCAGACTGATGAGAAGGAAAACAAACTTTCGCTTCCTGGAAGAAGCAAGAAACATACCAAAAGGAAAAACATGTTCAGGAATTGAACAGTTATGGAATAAGAACTACGGAAAACCCAGGAAGGAAGCAGTCGCCAACTTTAGATTGGAAACTGGCCACGACTGTCTCTCACTGCGTCTCTAAAAATTAATAATTTCCACCGCAGAAGAATGTGTATTGTACAGGCGAGAAGACTCAAAAATGAACAAAAATCATCTATTGGAGTGTGCGAAGCTGAACCGGGAAATGGAAGAACTCAGAAATTACGGTGGTCTTTATTGGGAAGCTCGGTATCAAATGGGTTAAATGTACCAAGGGGGAGCCATTGGAAAACAAACAAAATGTATATAACAAATGGTAGAGGGGCCAACAAATGTAGCTTTAACTGGGAAAAGAGAAAAAAAAACAAGAAAATTATAAACGCAAGGAATATTCTACCACAGGGAGGAAATCCGAGTACGATAGTTACAAAGTTGGACAATCCGGTAAACCCTCAACTCCAACTGCCTCCATCGTAATATTTTTACGGTTGAGGTTTCGATCCCCAGAATCTTGAATCACCTTCAGAAACTGTGACTGGCGGTTGAAAGAGTTAACAGAGCCGTTGATCGACAGTATCTTTCAAGCGCCACTTACAGCTTCTGAGAACGATGCCAGCATTTGGAGATCAGTTCGAATAGAGAATACATCCGACAGAAACCACCCATCGCTTATGAAGACTCATATAATTACGACTACCAGCGGCGCAATCAGGATTTCCTCCTGGAAAAGGGGTTGATATGGCTTAACATTTTTGAATAAAAGTACAAAACTTAAAAAAGCTCGATATTTGTATTTTCTTGCAATAAAGGAAGTAGGTGTTACATTAAAACCCCTTAAATTTAACAAATTTATGAGACAAAATTAAAAACACCTTACTTTACAATATAAATAAAATAAATGGTACCTGAACAGACGAAAATAATATAATATAACAAACATTCAAATTACAAAATCTAAAGTATCAAAATTGTATTTTATAATAAACTTGACGACTAAATTTTTGTATAACGTGGTAGTATCTGATTCGGGGGGGGGGGGAGTTAGGTGTGTTTCACGTGTAAAAGATATTTCTCAGACTGCACGAAAGTTGGAGACAGTCTGCGGTTAGAAAGATCGTGCCGATGGAAGGCGTCAGCGGGCGGGGAACTTCTGTTGATTAACTTTTGTAACTATATAGGCTACGTTACTACGTGTCTCTCTCTCTCTCTCTCTCTCTCTCGCTCGCTTGCTCGCTGTATCTGGCTTTATGTTTTCAATTTTGTGCGTTATTTTTCTCTGCGAATCTCGAGACACATTTGTTATGAATTGACAGAAAAATCGGTTGAAGCGAAGAGATTCTTTATTGTTCTAGACACCGCAGCATGTGAGAACGCCGTATTTACAGTTAGAGCAATCTTCTTGCTGGCTGATTGTTCTGAAAAGGCGAGGTAGTTTTATGTTTCAAATTAAATTAAAGTTCACTTATGTTGCGGGAGGATTCAGTTATAGGAGTCTAATATAGTTTTCATTTAAATTTTCTATTTAACTTGTAAGAAACAGAATTTATTTGACAAAATACCATTATTCTGAAATTTTCTAACAAATTTTTTAACCGCACAATTACACCTTATTACTTACGTATAATGTTTCATATTATACAAGTGAAGTAACCCCTTGTTGTTTTAAAATTTATTTAGTTGAAAAAATATTTGTTATAGTTTGTAGATATCCATGGGGTCAGCACCCCGATCTTTTGCGGATCTTCTTCTTCTTCTTCTTCTTCTTCTTCTTCTTCTTCTTCTTCTTCTTCTTCTTCTTCTTCCCTCTCTTCATACACTCACTGTAGATTGCTGCGCTCACGGACACCCACGTAACTCGGACTTTTTTTAACAAAAAATGTACTAGTGAGATGGCTTCAATAAATTACATTCAACAAACGGAACTAAGGCCCATATATTCTGTCTGAATAATTTATTTCAATAAGAGAAAATGAATTACTCTAAAAGCAGAGAAATGTAATCCTTTTATGCTAGTTGGCGTGCAGCCAAGCTGTTGACTTGATCTGATTCCAAATAAGCATGGACACGCACACTTACCTAATCTTGTGTAGATTTATTTGTACTACGGTTTGTATAAATAACTATAAGTAATTTGTATTGTCGCGCTGATGCATCATAACAGTTCCCAATTGTCAAAGTAAATAAATAACTGTCAAATATTTACGAAATTATAAATAATCATATGCTTGGACTACTAATAAACACACAAATGCAAAATTAATGACAGCAGAGATGGACTTTTGGAGACGTTCGGCAAGAGTATCCAGGCGTGAGAAAATTAGAAATTAAGTCATTAAAGGCAGAATGAATGTGAAAAATTTAATTGTTGATTTTATCTAAACAAAACACTTACAATGGTATGGACACACGAAAACAATGATACAGGAAAGATTGCCGAGGAGAGTTTTGTGGAATAGACTCCCACCAGGAAGAAGTAAAAGAGGAAGACCACCTACCACCTGAATAGAAGAAATTCAGTCTATACTGAGGGAACGAGAGATTGAAGAAGATCTTCAGTGGAGATAAGCTACAGTGCAAGAATTCAATCACTTCTGTAATCTTTGGTTACGGAAAATGTGTAAATATTGTACAACCGGAATAAATAACAATAAATAATCATATGTCCTCATGAGACCAGTGGGTAAGACGATTGGCTACTAATCTAGAGGTAGCGGGCGCACCATTAATTTAGTGTTTTTTTTTCAGCCCCGTCGTCGACTAGGCCTTTGGAAATGAGTATTTGGGATCAGTAGATTAACTATGAGCAGCTTCTGGGGGGGGGGGTGAGATTAGCTTTGGAGGAGTATGTGATTGGATGAGAAATGAGAAATTCAGGGTTCATCCCATATAACTGTATAAATACATTTTATTAACTCTTTGCGTATCAAAATATTTGAGTGAACCAACATGAAGTATGCTGGCTAAGAACAAACAAAAAACTACTCATTTCAAAACATTCTATCTTGTCTTTGTAAAAATAAAGGAAATAAATCTTGTGTCAGTAGTATTCGATTTAGATTTAAATTTGTATTCTTAATAAATCTTGTGAAAATGAGTCTTTCTGATGATATTTTAACATGATAATGTTTTTAGGCTGGGGGTCATTCCACAAAATGCGTGATGCAAAATGTGTAACGTCATCGAAAAATGTAACGCTCCAGGTGATGTTAACACTATATTTTTTCCACACTTTCGATTCCCCACAGGCTAGCAATCTTATTTTTAAAGCCTAAAAACATTATCATGCTTCGATGTTTCGGTTTCGTCGAAATTCTTTTGACATGATAATGTCTTTTGGCTGGCCATCATTTGAAAATTTCTGTAACGCTGTAAACTGTAACGCATCACGCTGCATGACGTCATTCTTGCGTGACGTCATTGGGATTGTTGTAAATAAACGTTTGTTTTGATACGTCGCAATATATATAATGTGTTAAAAATAATATCACTGCAAACAATTAAACCAGATTTATAAAGCGTCCTGAAAGTTTAAAATCAAGTGTTAGCACAATTTACCAACCGGGAATCGTTAACTAAAACCGCGACCGCTAACATGCTAACGTCGTCGCAGATTAAAGACCTAACAAGCAAACAACACTGCATAGCTGTAGATAGGTTATTGGGGTTATTGTCTCTAGTTAATGGTTGTCTTCGTATGTGATTCAGCTAACGATCTATTCATTAAAATATTTGTCATCGTAAATGCAAATCTACTGTTCTTTATATTTAATTACTCACCGCAGAAATGTGAAGTATAACACAGATACATAATGTCATTGGGATTGTTGTAAATAAAGGTTTGTTTTGTGTTGTGGTGAAATACACTGCTGCTGGTATATAGTAACCATAACGTGGCGACTGATTAAAACAGCGTTCGACAATGGATAGCAGCGACGAGAAGGCTCAGATCAAGAAACGACAAAATGCCGAGCGAGCAAGAAAGTATCGGGAACGAAAGAAGCTCGAGAAGGAACAGCAACGAGCGGTTGCTGTCGGCGGTGAAGCTTCAATACCAGCGGCCCCATCGCAACAAAAACGAAAACAAGATGACTTGTTGAGCGAAGAATTGAACGAGTACTTAATAAATACACCGTTCGCGTCGATGATGACTGAGCAGGAGAAAATCGATGCATTCTACAACATGAAACTATCAGAGAAGCGAAGGAAAACCAACGAACGAGTAAAACGTTGTAGATTGAATAAGAAAAAAATTCAAGTACCGTCTGCCTAGTGGCAAAAGCTAAAGAGCATGATAATGTCTTTCGGCCGCCAGCTAAACGCAACATTATTATGGTTACTGACTGACTGATTGTTTCCTTTCTGCAAATGTTGCGTTTAGCTGGCGGCCGAAAGACATTATCATGCTCTTTAGCTTTTGCCACTAGGCAGACGGTACTTAATTTTTTCGAAACCCATTCGCTCTTTAATTTCGCGATGTTGTTCCAAGAAGGTTTCAAGCAACTTAGAGTGCGTGTTAAAGCACGTTATTCAAAATCTCATTTTCTCGAATTAAATTAATTAAAACTGCTAGTTTGCCAGTGAAAAGACGATGTTTCGAACCATAGAAATATTAGGTTAAGTGAGTCGTGACACAGACAACTTTGTAACGGGTTTGTCTCGGGCTAACTAATAAGCTCTGCCTTATTTCTCTGGCGAGTGCATAATTGTTTTTTAAGGCTACAAATACAAAACGTTAAGTTAAGGTTATTTACCAAATTTTACGTGATTGTCATTATTAATATCTAAAAAATCCAATTCATTTTATTTTTGCAATAATTTTTTATGAGCCCTATCTTAACACACTGACTTAGAAACAGTCCTGTGTTACGTGATTATGTAAGTTGACTGAAATAATTAATAGCTGTGGTGGCCTCTGATCCCCCTGGTAGTTATGCCACTGTTTGGGATAACATTCTGGGTTAACACTGGGCGGCTGAAACGTACTACATCCCCTGTATGCCGAACTGCTCACACATAAGTTGCCTAACCCCCACACTTCTTAAAGGAGTAAGAAAGGCGACATTATTCATAATCATCATCATCTTCACGGATTAAACCAAGGATGGTTTGCTCCGGTCTCAAACAGGTAATGATTAGAGCTGGTCACTCAAGCGCTTCCTCGGACGTCCCACACCTCTCCGTCCCTTCAGCTTATAGTTCCATAGTTGTTTGGGGATGCGGCAGTCATCCATTCGCCAAAGATGTTTTCACCAATTTAGCCGATACTGGGCGATCCTATCGAGTATACTCATAATAATCAGTTGCTGCCGTATATATGTGTTTCTTTTATGATCATGGAGAGTAGTCTTATACCCTGCCATGTGCCTGAGAAATCTCATTTCAGCCGCATGGATGCAACTGGTCTGGCCTTTCGTTAAAGTCCAATTCTCAGACCCATAAAGAAGTGTGGGTAGGGCCATCACCTTGTAGAATTTTAGGCGTGTTCCTTTAATTTCTGACTTAAGAGTACTATCTACAACAATTTTTGCCCGTACGGGATCAGTCCACGAAAAGCCATTACCTTGGACTTACATGTAAATATTTGCAATCCAGAGTCTTTGCAGATTCGATTTAACAAATGTATACCCATCTGCAATCTGTTTTCCGTGTCTAACAGAATAGCTTTTTATTGTCCGCAAACAACAAAGTGTCAATTGTAGCGTAACCAATCTTAAAATGTTCTGGAAGACACACCAGTTTTGTGTGAATCGTCAATATATAAATTAAAAAGAGATGTGATAATGGACACCCTTATCCTACTCTACAATTGATCAGGCCAACTCTAGGAGCTTTCCTTGGTTTCCCTGCTTCAATTAAGATTTTATTCTCCACATAAAGACTCTGTATAGCTCTAATTAGATGTTGTGGGATCCCTTTCCTTGCCAACGAGATATTATTATTAATATTACTATAAATAATCAAATTTGTCAAATTATTTTCAAAATCTTAGTTGCCAAAGTAAATAAATAATTATATAACAGAAAACTATAAATAGAAGAGGAATACATTAAAGGGGGGAAGCAAAAATATGTAGAGGAAGCTAAGTAGCCTACA
Source organism: Magicicada septendecula (assembly GCA_034769895.1). Taxonomy (NCBI): domain Eukaryota; kingdom Metazoa; phylum Arthropoda; class Insecta; order Hemiptera; family Cicadidae; genus Magicicada; species Magicicada septendecula. Next base: position 585,076,660 of record CM068369.1, read on the forward strand.
TATAGCGGGGTACAGGATTAACACTCACAGTCGCTGGCCAAATTATTATGCCATCACAATAAATACTGAAAATTATAAATTCTGAAGCAATTAAAAACGGATGAAATTATATTTTTTTCATTATGTAGCTTATTTATCTCTACTTTAACTGTTATCGCGTTGTCTCTTCTCTTTCCTCTTTAGACAGCTCATGTTATATTTGTAAGTGCAATATTTGTATTTGTCTGTTTCGGTGTAACCCACCGCTCCATAAAGGCTGTCAGGTTGCAAAAAGTAAGACTTGACCGCAGTATAACTCCAAATAGTAACAGACGAGGGAAAAAAGAAGAGGTATTTTATCTTTGTAGCAGGTACACTTTATACCAACGATACGGGAACACTGAACAATTGTTGTTGCCTGTTGTTTTACGAACAAGCTAATTTTTTCAAGAGTTCTGAGGGGGGATCGTCGTAAGTGCCTTCTTTGAACGAAACAAAACGTACACAAGCAGCTGCTATTCATAACACACACACACACACACACACACACACACACGCACACACACGTTAGGTACAGTACTGTTTTCCTGTCTGCTTACGAAGCTTTCATACATACAACGTTACCACTCGAAACTCTGAACAAGTAAAAGAAGAGTAAACAAATAAATATATTTTTTTAAGAGAATACGTACATCATGTAGTTTATTTTATTTATTTATGTTTAAATATGCGCTCCATCATAACAAGTGAACGTTACGTACATAGCCGCTTGGTAAGCACTGAAATGTGTCGTCTATGATATTTATTAATTCACTCACGCCCTCATGGATTAAAAAAAAAACAATTTTTTTCTCTTTTAAAAAATTTTAATTATTGATTGGTATTGCAGATATTGCATAATTGGGCACGTCTTATGCTTACGTTTTATAAGAATCTTGCTCAGTCAAGAAGCAGATCGAGTCAAAGATTTGAAAGGAAGATTGCCTTCTCTGTTTCTGTCCTTCCAGAGTTAAACAATTCCGTGTGTTCCGGCTCTATTATCTAATCCTCGGTTATCCAAGTTTCTTCTACATATCGGGTGATAATTTAAGGTTCGTTTTAGAACCACTTTTTTCTGCACTATGGATACATGCTTTCTCTGTCTTTCTTTGTACATTTCTGTCCTTAGTGGAACCCACTGAATGTTGAAAGGTGGAGTAAAACTTTGCAATCAAATTAATTTGAATAAATTAATTTCATTTAACTTTAAACAACTTTATTAACTTAATAATATTTTTTATTTACTTTATTAATGTATTTGACAAATGTTTTAATTTATTAACTTTATTAACAAATTATAATTAAAAATTTGAAAGAATTATTGTTAAAACTTGTTATAATAAAGTTGAAACTTATTAAAAATAGGCTCCGACCAACGATGTCAGAAGATAGGCTGAACGTTTTATCTCTTACGAGCCTAGAGAGTGATATTTAGAAACAGTTATCTTATAAAGGTATCACAAGTAAATTTGTTAATATGAAGTGTAGCCGAGTGCCAATAAATCAAACCAAATCCTAATAAAAGTAGTGAAGTATACTATTTCAATCTTTTTCATGATGCAGAAAAATTATGATTTAGGCCTACTTACAGATTTGCACAACGTGAATATACCCTAATATGTTTGTTCTTTTTAAAAATATGCTTAATTTGTGATAATTACAACGAAATTGTTTTACTTGCCCTTGAAAGTCAGTTGTTTTTATTTTTCCTACATTTAATTATGTATAGAGTCTTTTGAGTGTAATACAAAAACGTCTGTAATCTTTAATTATTATTTTCATAGATTGCATGATCCTATTGTACATTGAGACCGTTAAATTGTTTAACATCGTACTGTACTGAAAATGTACAAAAAACAATGTATACAAATTTAATCTGTACACATAGCAATGGTTTTATTTGCTATTCTGAAAGATATATTTTTAAAAATTTTCCGGCGGGGACCCGGACTCCCCGTTTTACTGGGGAGTATTCCATATCCCCAGACCCCCGGTAGTTGGGGGGCCCGCACCACGTGTTCAGCCTAGGGGCCCACTAACTCTAAATCCGGCCCTGGAACGTAGCCTATAAGACTGTGGTATCTCTCCAGAGTTAGTGTTACTAACACAAGACTGTTGTCAGGCACAGTGACTGAGGTTAGCTCCGTGTGTGGTCATGAACTAACAAGTAGGCGCTGACCACAAAGCTTCGATATAGAGCTGCCTACACCAGAAACCAGCAACGCTGATATAGTTGTAACAACTGCCTTTCTTCCCAATTGACTATCAATGATACTGGTCCAGGCTGCCATTACCATACGTGCGAAGTGAACATTTCGCACAGAGGCGAATTGTCTCTGTGTAACTGTCTGTGACAGAGGCGTCAAAAAATTTGTTATCATCATGTGATAGAAAACAAATTTAAAAATAGGCAGTCATTGAGGACTGCCGACAGAAGTGAACTTAAAACTATGAAATAACAGTGGTTTTTTTTGGATATTTAAATTAATTGTAGTATCAAAAATTAAAATTTTTTGTAAATTAAAATCTTTAACATCAGTCTGGTTTTCACATCTATCGGCACTCCGAGCAACAATTATATACATTTTTATATGGTTTACTTATTAATCAAAACATATGATGGGCTGCGCAAGCCCAGTACAAAATATAAATGCAACTTAATTGACATAATCCAAAATTTCGATAATATAAGCTAATAAAAAATAATTTTGAATTAGTAACCATATTTTCAAAATTCAACACACAAATCTAAAATTATTATAACATTTTTTAGAATTTTTAATTTTAAAATCCGCGGCAAAAATACTATCGAACAACTAGAAATTTGTTTTACCACGCTAGTAAAATAACTCCTAAGCCACTATGAAATACTCATTGCATGATGTATGGCAGAGGTCAAATATCAAAAATAAAAAATAAATAATATCAAATTTTTAAACGGAAATATTGATACGAATATTGGAAATATTTGAAAATACATGCTTTGTTTATGTTATTCATTTTTCTGTATAAAAATATTAACATATTTAGTACTCACTTTTGTACTGCACAGTGATCCTACATTTGAACATTTAAAATAATGATCAAACTAAAACACAATTTAAACAATGCACGGTATACACACATTAAACTTTCCACGTAGTCAATTTAACTTTACTTATATACATATACACAGCACTAATGTTACAATCTTACAATAATAAAAAAACTATTAAAAATACATACTTCGACATTAGACATGACGAAAAACCCTAAGTTAACAGCCAGACGGACAAATAACAATTATGTAAATATCATATAATATAGTATAAGTAATTAATAAGAATAAAAATAATGTAAAATAGATCATAAGTATTGCGTTAATTGTTAATACGGAAAGCCGAAATCGCGCTAGGGATCGAACACGCGATAGCAAATTCGGCAGCGTAAGAAACTCCAAAATAAAGTACGTAAACGATAAAAGTGTGTTAAATAGTATAAATAGTATTACAATTGTATAATATAATTGTAGTATAATAGTATTACACACAAGTATAATCTATACTTTCACTGCTGGCCACGCGCAACACGTCATACTTATAGCTACAGATATACTGTTAGCATTTGCATGTCGGTGACGCGAACTCATAAGATTTTACCCATCCAAAAATCGCCCAACGTGCCTATAGAAGTTTTCACTTCAAAAAAATAATACCGATAGCTGGATAATGTTAGGTACTGTAAGAGGATGGTTGTTATGGGGGGGGTGGGGTTAAAAATACTTTGCTTGGCTTTTGAGACAATTTATTTTATTTATTTTGATCTAAACTGAATAACAATCATCATCATTATTTATCGGAAAGAGGAATAAAATTTTATGAATCATAAAAAATAAATACAGTTTTAAAAATCTAATAAATTTGGTAAGTCTAATTTCTCCTATTAATTATTTATTACTTAATATTTTGTTATTACCATAATTTTTTAATTACTTAACATTTTATTTCTTGTATACAAATAACACTTCACTTTATTAGAGAGTAATCTTAAAATACTTTTAATAAAAGTATACTTAAAAAAAAATAATACTTTTTTTTTCACTTTGCTGTGGTGTCCACGCTATTGTCACTCTCAACTTCAATGTGCACTTTCTTCTTCCTTTGATTTCTCTTCAGGAACTCTCCCGTCCCATCCGTCTGTGACTCTTTATTATTATATGTTTTCCTTCACCTTTTGGCTTTCCCCTCCATATTTTAATTTTTAATTGGTAAGAAGGGAGGTTAGGAAGTAAAAAATGATAGATGTTTTTCACACATCTAATGCGAAACTTGCTGAACGTAGGATCCCATCAAAAGTTTTCTGACTATTCTAGCTGATGGAATATTCCAGTTCTTTAATTGCTTTTTTTTCTACTAATGCTACTTTTCTAGGTTAGCAGATCAAATGTACAAGCACAAATGTTTCGTTTTCAAATAAAGAACATGACAGTAGCCTATCTTTGTTCTGCAATTTTCTCACTAACATTAGGTTTACGTAAACATAGGTTAGGTTTAACGTTTACGTAGTTACAAAAATATATAACAAATTATTTACTAATGATAATGTGATGTATTTTATACTTACACTTATTGTTATTTATTAGCGATCGACTTCTGTCACAGACCATCGTCAGGTTATAAAGCACATTTGTTCACAATATTATAAAACACTAATATTTAAAAAAACGAATTTGTAGACATTGTTAATTTTGATGCATATGTTGTTGTCTAAAGCTTCCTAAGAACTGATTCTGTTATAGAGTGTTCATGTTTACATATTATATCAGCTGATTACTGAATGTTGATTTTGTCGTAATATTTCAAAAGTGATATGATTTTTGAAGTCTGTCATAACGTTTAATAAAGTTTCATGGCCCTCTTCTTTTATATGTTTGTATATTCGGTATTGTTCATATATATTTGATCTTATTTTGTCATTGCATGTTTTCAATACGGTTAAATGTTGTTGTATTGGACCATATTCACAAGACTGTAGTTTTATGTGTTTTGCTACTGTTGAGTTTGGATTTGAGTGTTGAGAATGTTTTGTATGTTCAATATATCTGTGTTTAAATGATCTTGAAGTGAATCCTATGTATTTTTTGTTGCACTGTACATTACATTCTGTCGAGTTCGCAGGTTGACATTGATATTGGTAGACTCCAGCTTTTTCATAAATGTTTTCCTTTTTTGTACTGTTTATTTTCAGATAGTTGTAGATGTCTGCTTGTTCTGAACGCTAATTGATAGTCATATTTTGCAAATGTTCTAGCTAATTTTTGAGAGTTGTCGTCAATGTAATTTGCAGGTATATAGGTTTTCTTCTTTTTGATTGATGTGTTATTTGTTTTATTTTTTGTTTTTTTTTAATGATTTTATCGATCATTTGAAGCTGATATCCATTGTTTTGAGCTATTTGTTTTATGATGTGTATTTCTTTTTCGTATTGTTTCTTGCATAGAGGATATGTGAGGGCTCGATGTATCATGCTGTTGTATGCAGAAATTTTGTATGAGTAGGGATGGTTGCTCTCTGCGTGAATGGCAATATCTGTTTAGATTTAGACAACAACATAATGTATCAAATTAACAATTTCTACAAATTCGTTTTCATAAATAATAGTGTTTTATAATATTGTGAAAACAAATGTGCTATATAACCTGACGATGGTCTATAACCGAAATCGATCGCTTTAAGAATAGAAATAATAACATTATATGCTACCTTTAGGCTATATAAAAAGAATACAAAAAAAAAGAATACAAAAAATAAAAAATTAAATTATTTTCTGTTTTCTTTAAGTCATGAAACACTATCAACTCAAAGTGTTCTATCCGTTTAATGTAAAGTGCAGTAAGCTTCCTTTAATCCGGCACGTTTGGGATTGAAGAATGACGGATTTCCACATATGCTAGATTACTGAAAGTCTAAATATATATGAATAAAATGCAGGATAAAATAAAAGAAAACACATTTATTGTATTAAAAAAACGAGTTTTTGTTATCTATATCACTCTACCAGAAGCCGAGTTGTTCGTTGTTCGCAATCTCGACAGTGCCCAAAGGTGGCAGACACGAACTCTAAATTGATTTACACCTGTTCGCAGTTTGGACTGTAAGCGATGAAGGCACAATCTCAGAGGTCAACGGTGGAATGCTTTGCAAGCATTGAAAACAAATATGCGTTTATTTGTCGTGTACCAGTTAAGCTGTAGGTAGGCCTATCGATGCGTGGGGAAGAGACCTGTTTGCTCCTTATCCTTGTAATTCACTCGTATTTCGAACACAGGTGTAAGACGACGGTCAGACTTAATGATATCACTTTATATGATACATTAACTATAAACATTAAACTAAGTTCATTCTATCGTGTTCCGTTTTGTAATAATTAAGCAATTTACATATCGCCTACAGTTAATTAGGAAGTTCTGCCCGCGAGCTAACTTCTTTGAAATCAAATAACCAAATTTCCTTTTCATTGGATCCACATAATTCTGAATTCATTACAATTTAAACATTATAAACACAGATACACGCGCGCGCGCGCACGAGCGCCTGACTACATGATATACATAATTACAACGCAAGGAACACTAGAATATTTTGAATTCAAATGTTTTTAAAAATAGTTTTATTATTGAACTAGCTGTTACCCGCGGCTTCGCACGCGAATATTTGACTTTTAATAAGAATTTCAATATAATTTTTATTGTCTATGTCTATATGGCGTTCTGTTAGCTCGTATAACAATTTTGTACTCATTAGTCAAATTCTCTCTAAAGCTGTTTTGAACACTTGTACTAAATTATTATGTTGGTGCAACAATCTTTTGAGATTTCAAAATACCCGTTTATAAAGCCTTTGGAGATATTTATAAGGTACCTGTTACATAAAAAACGCTAAATTCTTTATTTTGAGTAGTACTGTGTTAAAAGTATTGTATAACACATTATGTTTACAAAACGTTGTTTTCATCAACCATAGTTTTTATTTATTTCAACAGTAAACTAAAAACCAAAAACCGTTGTCACCTAACCTCACAAATGAAAACAACACGTATTTTCGCTTTGCATTAAGTAATAGGACAATTTACAGTTAGTACAGTTCTTCTTTCCACATCGTAATATATCGATACAATCGCATATTATAAAAAATATCGAAAATGTACTGTAGGAATGGATAACTGTACAGTTCCGATGCCGCTAAATAGCTTTTATTTATTTAGGGCCTACTTGTTACTATGGTAATTAGTTCTGGTCTCCATGGTGTTGTTGACATCTTTAGTAGTAGTATTAAATATATTTCATTACTTATTCATTGCATCATCAGAAATACGTATAAACTGCAGGAACGGATAAAGGTACAGTTCCGATACAGCTAAATATCATTTGTTTATTTAGTTGTTACTATGGTAATTAATTATGGTCTCCATGGTGTTGTTGACATCTTTATACCCGTAAACGAAAAGGCATAATTAAAAGGGACTAACTCCTGCGGAAGGGGCAAAATATCAAATTCCAAGTTAGACAGTATTTTTCGCCTTGTGTCAAAGGTTACCTGTGAAAAAATTTGGTGGCAATCGGTGTACGGTGTGGATTTGTATTCACAAATCCTCAGACTATGAGTTTTATATGTATATGTATATATAAAGTCACTGCATGAAAGCACATGTCTTCTACAAACGTAACATTGTGAGGTGTATTCAGTAATCAAGAATTGTTGAATATTCATACAAAAAGAACAAAGTATGAAGATGGATGACACTGTTTTGCTTTAAAAAAATAATTACGATCACTAAACAAATTTCATTTCAAATTTACAAAATTATACAGTATTAAACTCGGGAGCACATACGAAGGCGGACCTGTCTGCTGCGCAGTTGAAAGGAAAAGTATCACGTATTAAGTCAGCCAATAAGAGCCAGCCAGTCGTTTTGCTGAGTGAGCGTGAGGAGAACTCAGGAACCTCAGTTGGGAGTATGATTTGGGCGGAACTGGTACAGAGCGGAGCATGTTCCAGCACCAGTCGCAGTGAATCCACTTTGTATCTCTCAGCGCAATACGCTTTCACTCTTCGTCACCGTATGTGTCCCACGAGTAGAGCACAAAAACATTCTTTTTCGCAAGCAAACATTTTATATTTTACTGCAGCTCACTTACGTTTGCAGAAAAAATCTACATCGTCAGAGGTTTAATACAGGGTAAGTCAAAAAGTAAAGGCAAATTTTTAAAAAGGAACTTTTTATTGTGAAAACAAGATGACAAGTAACATCATTTCTCTACGTAATCTCCCTCAACTTCTATGTACTTGGTCCATCTCTTGACAAGCTTCGTAATTCCGTCCTGGAAGAAGATTTGTGGCATCGTGCACAGCCACTCGCGCACCGCCTCCACAACCTCGTCATCCGACGAAAACTTGGATTCACGCAGGTGCTCCTTCATCGGCCCAAAAAGGTGAAAATTCACTTGGAGCTAGGTCAGGACTGTACGGCGGATGCTCCAGCAGATACAATCGATTTGTATTTCGATTTAAAATAGTTCGATTATTGTAATGTCTGTTTCCGTGACCAGCTATTTTAAAGGTTATTTTAAAAACCTTTAATGTTTAAATTTTTAATTGTTTTAATAAATTTTAAAATGTTAAAAGTCATTTTGTTTGGTTTTTATTTGACTTTTTTCTATAGTTTGGGAATATTTATTATTACCTTTGTACAGGTATATTGAAATTTACTCATGTTTTCATATTATGGTTAACTTTTCTAGTAGTTTGAAGTTTTGAATGTGTGGAAGTTACTGCTTATTGTTTAGACAGTATGTGACTATATTTTACGATGACAATGGAATCTCGCTATAGAAATTTAAAAAAAATTGTAGATTTCTTCTTCTCCTCAATCTAGACTACGACGGTCTTGCAATTTCTTCCTTTCCGTGTCGGCCCCCTTGATCACCAACACTTTCTTCTTTCTTTCATCTCATACATATACTCCTGCCTGTGTCTTAGCCTTCTACTACGCGCCTCGATGATTCCTTCGATCAGGGCGGTGAATCAGTTTGAATGATGTAGCAGGTGAGCAACCAAACTCTCCTCCTTTCCACAGTGATTCCAATCAGCATCCTTCTTTTGTCACTCTTCTTAAAACCTTATCATTAGGCACTCATTCTATCCGCGACAATCTTAAGACCCTCATCCAGCAGCAAAGATAACTTAAAGCCTACCTACAGCAAAAGCTTCAAGGTAGCTCTACTCAAATTTTCTTAAGTTTTTCTCAAAGATATAGGTTTTCGAACCATATGTAACATGCTTCAAACGAAACTCTTTATAATTTTCTTTCTGCTTTCCAGGGACGCGTTATTGGACGCCAGAAGAGATAAACTTTTCTAAAAAAAAAATGCTCCACTGGCTAGTGCAGTTCTACGTTTTACGTCACTGGTCCATCTCCCAATGATGTAATCCAACTCCAAAGACACTCAAAGGTGTCGGGCTTACTCTAGCTTCGTACTTTTCATAAATATATCAGTCTTCTCTTTTCCATTTCTGGAATATTTCGTGATATTTATTTTATATTTGTTACATCGTGTTGTATTTATCTTTTAGGATCTGATAAGCGTTGAAATCATTTTTACAAATTTTTTAATAGACCACGTTATTATTACTTCCAATTTAAGTAAGTCCAAATTAGAGAAGTTCACTGTAACTTTCGCTTTACATTAAACAGAATTTTATAGTAGATCATCTTTATAAAAGGAAGTGGGGTGGAAAAATTGCTGCTGTGAAGGCAGGACATGTTTATCGCAAAGCGTAGAAAGAGAGTTAAAGACAAAACAACGAAGAAAAAAAAATGATATCCACTCGTTAAATTGTAAGGAAGTGGTAAGATTTCCACAGAGCATACGTGCAGTAAGGCAAGCTGGGATTAAATAAACAGTTTGGTAAGGAAAATCACACACCACTACCGTCAACGTTTTGTGTGTGTGTGTGTGTGTGTGTGTGTGTGTGTGTGTGTGTGTGTGTGTGTGTGTGTGTGTGTGTGTATAGTAGCCCCGTTGCTGTGCTCTGGAGGTAATGACATGGAAAATCTTCATGTGGAGTGAAAAATTGCAGTGGAAGTATGCGACACATGACGAATGGTCGTTCTGTTCCGGACAGACGCCGCGCCGGTTACGTATGCTTCTAAATTACAGACATATTTCTCTTTGGTTTGGTTTTCCTCTTTGTCGTAGTAGGCTGGCTATGTGCAGCGCTTGACAAACATGACTGGCAACAATGATTACAGTATTTATGAACTATGACTATTGTAAGAGCCTTACTTCATATAATTTGTTAATTTTAATCAATTTGAATGTTATTATTTGTGAGAAATTAATATAATGTAAGTCTGTTGTAGAAACCTTACCAAATTTTATATACCTTTTTAACGTTTTTGAACGATCGACGCGAGTTCTAAGTATTAACTTGACCGTTTGGCATTTGTCTGTGTGTCTATCTACGCATCTGTTTATTTGAGGCATGTCTCACTGTAATCTTTTGAACGCATCAGGCACCAATTTTTGTATAACTCGACACGAGTCTTCATGCTTTTGCCCTACAGAATCCTGTTGTTTTTCGAGATTGCTCTCTCCGAAAATAGGGGAGCGAAAGGTAAAATTTTTTTGTGACGGGGGGGGGGGCAAAATTGTGAAAAAAATCGCAAAAGCTTATACGCAATATTGAAGTAAGGATAATGTTTAGCAAAATATGAATATAGTGTTCATTTTATAAAATACTAAAAGCAGTGGCGAAGCTAGTAGTTAATAAATGGGTAGGCAAAAATCTTACCTTAAATTTTTTTTAAGGAATCACTAAAAGGACGGTGGTTCAAATCGGACGCTGATGTAGAGTTTGCTGTTAGCGAATGGTTCCGCAAACAGCCGTAAGAATTTACCAGCAGGGAATCTACAGATTAGTGCAACAGTGAGACTCATGTCTTAATGTTAATGGAGACTTCTTTTAAAATCGTTGAATAAAAAATGCTTTACAGCTCTAAACGTGTTTCTATTGAACAATCCTTGTATAAGTCATACACAATAATACATCTGATTGAACTTCAAATTTTAAACTTGATTAGTTTCTATATAGGTATATGTTTAATGTTACAAGTTACAAATAATTCAAATAACAATCTTGATCATCTGTTACTTCAGCGGAATAACAGGCACACTTTTAATAACCGCATAAAATAAACACACGTATAAACAACACAGCACACTTTAACTTAACCGTTTGGACCACAGAAGTGAGGCATGCCTCAACGCTCTATGTGTACAGCACGGGACAATCCCCCCCGCACTTCCATATCACGTCAGCACATTGTTGCTTACATACGATTTATACAAAAAACGCTGAGGCAAGTTCACGTTGCCTCATCCGTTTAAAACTAGCTATGCCGAATCTCACCTGTCACCATCTAGCGGTCGCTCAGTAAAGCACGTTTCAGCTTAATAAATTCGACAGTCACAGTAACAATTTATAATCTTTACGTTACGTAGTTCATACGTATTTATAATTTTTATTCTACAGAATTTTTTAGGGTAGGCATTGCCTCAATTGCCTCCATGTAACTTCGCCACTGACTAAAAGTTTTATACATAAGGGCTGAAAAACTGGTTTAAAATTTTGATAAAAAAACAAAAATTTATATGAGATATCAAATCAAAGAGAATTTAACTAACATCTAAATGTAGGTTATGTAAATTTAAAAATTTTTTGGAACCCTAGGATTCAAAGAAGTCAGGAAAAATTTGAAAAAGAATTGTGAAAATCAAACAGAGAATTAGGCTAAAGGAATTGTAACCGAAATACGAATGTTCCGATGTTTAGTGTTCATTGTATGATTATGTGCTCTACAATTGTTATATTACTAAAGCAATACTAGCGTTGTCATGATTTTTGCAATTTTTCGCATAATTGAAATATTATCTAATATCAAAATTTATGTAACAGTATATGTACTTCCTTCAAAATAATGAGCGAGTTCTTAAGCTCAGGGAACGTATTAGTAGATCTTAAAAATATATTATGTAATATATTGGAAGTGAAAACAAAATCGTTAAATCAGGTATGTATAAAATAAAATGCAATGTTTACATAGGTCAGTCATATAATATGTACTTAGCAATGTACTTGCCAGAAGAATTAGTTTACAATAAAAAACATATTTTACTAAGTATGTAATGAGTTTTATAGAAAATGTGCATCTTGCAACTTTTGTGCGAAAAAACAAAAATAGACTACAAAAATCGCCGCAGCGATCTTAATACTGCTACTACAAAGGCAGTTCCATTTAACAAGATTGTACAGTGTTTTACAGAAGCTGATCTTAAGATTTGGCTATTACAATAGCCTACAGGATATACTGCTGTAGATATTCCAGTCTACTTTCTCAGTGGCTACCTAAAAGAGAAAGTTTACAGAAACGTACCGCAAATAATTCAAGAACCGTAGGACAAAATACGAAATGAGGAAGATTTAAACCACCATTCTCAAATACTTAAGGCAGTCATAGACAAATTTCGTCGAAGGTTGCAGGAACATAAAAAGTGCCGTAGTGAACACCTACAAAATGTAATTTTTAAGAACTAATGTGTGGAATAAATATCAACTACAGGAATTAAATATACTTTCTAATTTTTACTTCTACAGTATTTTTCAGTCTAGATGTGATAAAATTAAAAATCAAGTTATTAAGGACAAAATTAATGTAAATAATTCAATCTTGATTTTATTCAAACAACAAACATTACAATGGCGTGGACACACGAAAAGAATGGCACAGGAGAGGTTGGGTTGCCAAGGAGAATTATGGCATGAGCCCCACTAGGAGGATGCAAAAGAGGAAGACCACCGATTACCTGGGTAGAATAAATTCAGACTATAATGAGGGAAAGAGGAATTGAAGAAAATCTTTGGATGGACAAGTAGCAGTGGAAGGTGAGAAATCAATCAATTTTGTACTCTTTGGTCCCGGAAAATGTGTAAACATTGTACAACCGGAATAATAATATTATTTTCCAACATCCCTCTGTGAGCCTATTGAAAATTGTCAGCTCCCGTTTCCGAACCTGCAATATGGCGATCGTTAACTGTATTAATTATTTCACCGATCCTAACATTTAATTCCCAGGATTGCGCAATAAGCTCTAGGGCAAGGTCAAAGGGGTCGATTCTACTTACCAAATGACAGCGACAGTTTAGCTGACACTGTAACGCTTCGTACAGTCGCTGTATCGGGAGGAAAGTAAAACTAACGGGGACTGAAAAACATCCATAGTAATGACATATGTTCTTTTCGAGAGTATCATAAAGTCGGCTGGAATTTTATATTTTAGTGATGGAATTAATGCCGAGACGAGTATAATCTAACGCTGTAGAGAGATTATCCTTGTATCGACTGTTCTGAGATATCACTGTAATGTTGCTGTTATAATGTCCTTGGAAGTAGCTGTTTGTAAGTTATAAGTTCTTAGACGGTCAGTAGGAGATGGCAAATAGTCGACTGATATTTAATAGCTACACTGTAGTCGGCAAATTTAATAATCGAATCTTATGAAGTGAGAATTTCATGGACGGCACTATGGTGCCCGGCTTACTCCCCTACACCTCGCGCTCATAGAGCAGTTAACGAATTCAGCGCGTCACGAAATAGCTGAAAAAAGTGAGCAGTGCTGCAAGATCAATCAAACCTCTTTTCCCCACAAAGCCTACAGAAAATTTCACTATTGCCACAAATATGTGTGCTTTAAGCGAAGCGTAATATTTTAAACAATGTGACCGTATTCTAAATGTTTAAATGCTATTACAATAAGAAGTTAAATATTACAAATAATGTTTTTTTTGTAATTAATCTGTTTGGCGTTTGATCACATCCGGCGATAAAACTCGTACATCAGGGCTGCCACTAGAATACACCACTACGGTAATTTCTTTCATCATAGTGCATCACATTATATTAGCGTTAAATTCTGTACCGATACCAGACAGCTGCTCCAAACAACGTTTGGCCATTACACTATCAACTTAATTCAAACAATAATCTTTTTTGTAATCAATTGAATTATTCTATTGTGCATATGACATTTTACTTTTCAACTAAATATTTCGTAAATCATATTTTGCAGTTCTTATCCCTGACCATCAATTCGGCTTTCGACAAAGGCACTCAACGATAGATCAAGTGCACAGGATTACAAGTATAATAGAAAATGCACTTGAGAATAAAAAAATAAGCGCAATATATTTTTGGATGTAGCACAAGCATTTGATAAGGTATGGCGTGAAGGTCTGGAGTGGAAATTACAAATAGACCTACTAAAACAATATTACAAAATACTCAAATCATACATAACTGACAGACATTTTCGAGTGAAATATGAAGGAGAATATTGTGAACTGAGGAAAATAACAGCTGGAGTTCCGCAGGGTAGTGTTTTAAGACCGGTCTTGTATTTGTTATATATACAAGGGACTTTCCTACTGTAGAAGATGGAATCATTGCCACCTTTGCAGATGATACTGCAATTCTAGCGACTGGAAATAAAATTGAAGAAGCTGTAGTAAAACTTCAAAGAGCCTCTGATGCTGTGAGCAAATAGACCAAAAAATGGCGCATTAGATTAAATGAGATGAAGTCAGTCAATGTAAATTTTACAAATCTAAAGATTGGTCATCGGATACCAGTTATAATTAATTAATTACCAATTCCTTATGCTTACACAGCTAAACATTTAGGAATGACATTAGACGCAAAACTTAAATGAAAGGAGCACGTCAAAAAGAAAAAGCAGGAGTTTAATCTAAAGTTCAGGAAAATGTATGGGTTCTTGGGAAGACAATCCCAACTGTCAATCCATAATAAATTGCTGTTGTATAAGCAAGTGCTAAAGCCTATCTGGACCTATGGGATACAACTCTGGGGCTGTGCAAAGAAATCAAACATAAATGTAATTCAAACATTTCAAAACAAGGTGCTTCGGTGCATTGTTGGTGCACCATGGTATGTAAGAAACGACAACTTACACACGGATTTAAAAATTGAACTTGTTAACTTGTTATTGAGGAAATAAAAAAGCCGGCAGTGAAGCGTGGGCAACGCGTCTTGCAGCATGTACACCCTGGGATACGGCGACTGCTGGATACAACTAATGCAGCTAGAAGGCTGAGACGAACTAAACCACTTGATCTGATGAGGAGATTAGTTAAATGGGGAAATTATAGCAATGGGTTATATCTCTTGAATAGTGTCTTTAATTATGAAATGTAAATTACTAGATGAGTAGTACTCAGTTGTAATAAAAAAAAAAGTTGCAGTTAAAAAAAATTATTTGTTACATATTATTTATATATGTAAGTATACTGAAAATGGTAGGACGTGTGATATGATTCTATTTATATTCGTTTTAAATATCGTTTTCTCATAATAAAATACATGTAGAAACTACAATGCCCACTTCTCATTTAATTATCCGTTCATCTTATTTTCGTGTTAATTCTTCAAAGTAAAATCTCTCTTACTTCAAACGCATCGAGCAACTTTGTATACGTTGAATCAGTTCACTCGCCACTCGACACTGAACTTCTCATTTCTGGCGTCAGTCCCACGACACACCCATTTTATTTTGTATCTCGTTTGCCTGAGAATTCGTAAAAAAGGGATTAATAAGATCGTCGCTGCTACTCTTTCCCAGTGTCTTCAGAGAAATTTTACTTTTCACAGTTGAAATAAGACGTTTTCATATCACAAAGGCAAACAGGATATCAGGGGCTATGAGTTATGTTATTGGGAATTCTAAATTTTTAATTTTGGAAATGGCAACAAGAATGTATAAAATTACATTGTGGGCTACAGTGGTGCATGGAGCAGGAACCTCAGCGGCCAGAATACAAACACAAGTCGCTGGAATAAAAACGTTTAGATAGCTTCAAACTCAAGTATAGAGGACTGGATAAAGGAGCCGAAATAACTCTGAAACGATCACGTCGTCAACAGGATGGATAACGACAAATTAGACAAGTAGGGGAGAGAAGTTAAAATAAGAATAAAAAGGAAATTTTGTATCGTGAGTAAAATTTGTTATAAACCCAGTCTCTTAAAGCAAGAAATGAAGAAAATTTGTAACTAGTATGCTCCATGAGCTGCAGATCTCGCTCACTGCTTTGAACGATGTACATTTATATTGGATAAAATTTGATTTGAGATAAATTATCATAAAAATTACGAAAATCCCTATGGTCCTACAACTTTGTGTTTAACAATCAACTCCATAATTTCCAAGTAATCAGATTTGTATTAAAATTCCTTTTAGCCTGATTTTCGGCTGGATTTTACAAAATTGAAAACGTTTTAACCTCAGTTTTGGGCCCTAGTGTCTTAAAACTTTGAAATTTCCAAAACTGTACACTACATTCAGATTTTGGTTAAAATTCTCTCTCATTTGATATCCTACATGGAATTTGCAAAATTTTCAAACTTTTACTATATTTTTGGGCTTTGGCGCCCAAAATATTGAAATTTCGAAAAATTGACACTACATTCAGGTTTAAATTAAAATTATGTTTAATTTGATATGCCACATGAATTTTAGCGATTTTATCAACATTTTCTTCCACTTTTTGAGCCCTGATCATCACTAAAATTTAGAGATTTTCAAAAACGACTACTACATTTATATTTCGGATAAAATGTCCTTTAACTTAAACCCGTACATAGACTTCTGTGATATTATTTTCCAGATAGACTTTACAGTTTTGTGTCTTGCCTTCCTCCCATTTTAGTGGGAGATCAATCTCATAAAGAATAACACTCTCTAAGTTAAAAGTATAGAGACGTTTTCTAAGTTTTACAATGATCTGCGGATGCGTTCAAAAGTTATCGTGCACATACACCAAATAGACAAACGGATACATAGATAGACAAATGACTATACATTCATCAATTTATATATACGCATTATTTATAGTATGCCTCGACGGAGAAGAGGTCCAAATATTGGTCGTTTAACTACAAATCAAAGACGTATGAGACAGCAACAAAATGTTGCTGAAGCAACTGTTAAAGGCCCTGCAGAACATAACATGAATACGATCAAAACAACACAGGATATAGGAATCTTTAGAATGAATTTGAAGATAATTTACGATGTCTAGAATTCTATTTGGCTGCGATGCAACTTTTTTAATGGCTCCTACTGGTGTGGCTGGTCAAACAATTCATTCAGCTCTAAGAATAAATACTTCAAAGAGAAGGGGAGGAACTTTCAAAGGTTTAGAAGGTGAATCCAAAATTGTTTTTGAAGAAGAATTAAAAGATGTGAGGTTCGTATTATTGATGAAGCCAGTATGTTGGGTTTGAATTTGTTTTCAAAGTGGATATGCGACTCAAACAAGAAAAAAGCTTTCTTCAGTTGTTCCTTTTGGTGGCCTTTGCATGTATTTAGTCGGTGATTGGTCCCAACTTCCTCCGGTTTGTGACAGGGGTCTTTATAATATTGGTAATAATGTTGAGACCATTCAATCGAATCTTTTATATAAACAGTTCAAAAAAGTTTTCTTTTTATCGGAGATTATGAGACAGCAAGGTGATAATCAAAAAAATGTCAGAGAGCTTTACATAGAGTCGCAAATGGAACAATCACTGAGCAAGATTAGCAGCTATTATCTAAAAAATTGTATGTAAACAATATCGGGGACAATTTCAAAGATACTGTCTGTACAATGTCGAAAAATGCTGAAATCTAACGCTTTAATTATGAAAAACTAGAAAGCAATAAACAACCCGTGGCTCTAATCAATGCAGTCCATAATTGCCCAAAAGCCTCTTTAGCAAAATCTGACGATACTCAGGGATTATTTGCCCAATTGCGGTTATGTAAAGGTGCTCGAGGTATCCTTAGAAGAAATCTTTGGGTCACAAAAGGACTAGCCAACGGTTCAGTTGGGACAGTAATTGATATTATTTATGACCCGGAAGTTGAATGCGAAAATTGTAACAATCACATGCCAATATGTATACTTGCATCTTTCGAAAAATATATAGGACCAGTTCTGTACGAGAATTTAATACCCATTGTATTAGTAGTGGCGTCTGGCGTCATTCAAGCAAAATGAAATTTTTTGTACTCGCAAACAATTTCCGGTAATGTTACCATATGCTGTTAGTATACATAGATCGCAAGGGATAACATTAGGCAATTGTTAATTTAGGAGACAATGAATTTCAGGTTGGATTAACGTATGTTGCTCTTTCAAGAGTGAAAACATTAGAAAGATTATTATTAAAACCGACGTTTAATTTTTATCGACTGCTGAAAATTAATAGAAGTCCATCAATGGTTGATCGTAGAGATGAGTTGCAAAGGTTGTGGAATATGTCTGATGACAATTAATGTATATTGTACTATAATGTAGTGTATTCAATAAGAAGTGTGTATCATAAAAGTGTATATATTTAGTTGATTGTAAGAATATTGATAAATAAATTATTACGAATCTATTTATCTAACGGATCAAAGACGGTTGATTATTACGAATATCAAATGCTCCCCCCATTTGTGTCAGTGACACTCCTAGTAATAATAATACTACTACTACTACTAATAATAATAATAATAATAACAACAACAACAACAACAACACTAATAATAATAATAATAACAATAATAATAATAACAACAACGACAACAATAAAAACAACAACAACAACAATACTGTGCGGGAATGTCAATTTTAAGTAGTGAGTAGGAGGCACTCCTACAGTACTCTATTACAGTGCAGTCGTAGATCGCATTACGTCATACCTCCCTAGAGGGTGGAAAATAAGATTCTCTGTCGGATCTCTACCGAAGTGCGGTTTAAGCTGCATAATAATTATCGCACCGTCTCCAGAGACGCTGATTAATTCCAAATGAATCCCACTTGAAGACAACGTACGTTTTCTAGAATTAAGTCACGACCCAGGAGACAAATGATACTAGTCTCGAGTAGCTATTATTAGTGACAAATTAGAGCTTATTAAAAGCGATTGCCTTGGTAACTTAAGGATTTATGTTCGCTAAATTGTGAACCTTATTAGTAGGTAAGGGTTTCACAAGTGTTTTGTCATTTATCCTTTAAGATGAAATCCCACTTCATTTCTGCCATCACAACGGTGTTATCAATGTTGTCTTCCATTTCTGGAATTTATAGAAAACCGTGTGTCTTAGATTTGATAGTAACACAGTAAACCCATTTAAACTTTCATATTCATGTGTTGTTCAAGAAATGCGTATTCAAATTTACTTCAGTTTTTACAAAAATCGTTTATTTACAATTAACAACACACACACACACACACACACACACACACAACGTCTTCCGTTGTAAAAATGCAACGCCTTTCGGCCTCCAAACTTCATCGTGTGACGATTTAATAAGCTTAAATCCCACAAAAAAAAATTTATTATACTAATATTGGCTTTAATAAGGTACGAATGAACCCTTCTCCATGCTCCAAACCGGTAGTAACCTGCCGATTTGCCAAAGTAGCAGTTAATAAAATTAGATTTGAGAAACTAAATAAATCCGTAACTACCCCTCGTCACATAAAAGAGTAATAAAAGTAAAGAGCGATGTCATTAAGTTGTAAGCGAATTAAAGCAATATAATTAATAAGTGAGAACTACTTTTCGCGCTGAGAATCTACCCGCGCGCGGACAGCCTCTTCACCCCTATAGTAAATTAGTTCAGTTGTATCTCAGACTCCGCTGCTGATACAGCGTACAGAAGTATGTAGTCAATATAAATCCTGTAAACGAGGAGAAGCTTGTGTGAGATAGCCGGATGATGTAAAAATGTCGTAAATGACGTGAGCGTATGACAATGACATCTCTGTAACGAACTAACATCACCTAAATGTGATGTTAAACTTTTAACATGTAACTGTTAACCGTAAGTAATATGTGCGGTACAACAATGTGAACATCAGTGAAAGTTACAACCCAAAACCTACCACAAGAATCTACAGACGCGACAGACGACTCATCTTTAGGCATGACAGCAGATTTTACCAAAACACGATAGCCAGAAGATCTCCAAGACACCCTGCACAACCGATAGAAGCGCCGATTCGCCGACGATGTTACACTCAGGTGACACGGAAGTTCAACTTCCGTGGTTCAGAACTTAACTTAAAATAATACATGATAGACACTTAATTAACAAATGAAAGTAAAGTAAAACACGAAAGACTGACTTAATTACCATAAAATTGTAATTTCATGCTTAGTAATAATATGTGTTAAGTTTAATGCTTTTATGAATATAACTCGTTAAAGTTAAATAAGCCCATTCTTCAGATGGCACAAAATAAAGATTATAATTTTAATATCATATACTGAAACAAACTACTCGGATCCGAGGGCAGTAAAAGCTATGTTAACTCATTAATTAATCTAATTCTATTTGTACAAGAGGTGCAAATGTTTTTACTTTTAATATACTCATTGCTAAATTTCTTCGGAGATGTTAAAACATTATGTAATAAAGAGATGTCATGGTCCAAAAAGGTGAGTGAATAAATCTACAAACCCCTATCAATATCCCTCAATTCACGGGATCCTATTTAACATTTTTTTACATTCCAGTTAATTATGAGTTTGTTAACATTATGGCAGCCTGTTTAATTGACCTGAGCCAATTAACCAGGTTCCCGATATTATAACGACGAGACGTTATAATCGCCACTCCTGTCTGTTTAAGGCTTGTTCTTCGAACAGTCCTGTCTCCCTCATGGCCCTTCTGACATTATAGTCCCACATTCTTCTGGATCGTCTTGTTTTCCTCGTTTTGGATGCCATCCATTTTTAAACTACTTTAGAAGTGTAATATCGATTAAAGTTTTTCTGTAGTTCGTGATATGCTTTTCTCAGTCATCTCTTATGGTATCATTTCGAAATCTGGTCACACGTCATTTTCTAACAGGTCTCCTAAGGCTATCCATCTCTACCGCTTCTAGTCTTCTAGTCTTAAATTTTTAGACACCGTACCCAAAAAAAAGTATTAAAATTTGTTTTCCATTTGTCATCTGAGGACCATATACCAACTTCAATTCTTTATTTCTTGTTCTCTTCTTTTTCTCTAATATTCTTTCATCTTTTCACTATGTCTATTCTTACTGTCTTCAGTCCACTTTGAGCCTGCGTTTTTCTATCTCCTATCCTGGACTCCTTCCATTTTTAACACTTTTGCCCGAAAAACGTCTCTTTTAATTGTTTCCTCTGCGTTTATATTATTTTTTCCTAAATCCTTTTAGACTTCTTTATCACAACTTTATGTTGACTTCTTTCCTCACGGATGTTTGAAGATCTGTTTCGTTAACCTATTGTCGTCCATTCTATATAAATGTTCACAAAACAATAGTCTTCTTTTTTTATTGTTTCTGTCATATTTTCTGTACTTTGATATAAGTTATTTCATCATTACTTCTTAACTTTCAACCTTCTGACGTTTTTCCTGGGCCTAATATTTTCCTAATAATTTGTCTTTCCAATATTTCTAGTTTGTCTAAATTATAATTCAATGCTAGACGTTCACTTGCATATAGGCATTCTGGCTTCACTACTGTACTGTAATGCCTTATTTTCGCATTTTATTTAAATTTTTTAATACTTCTAAAAATGTATAACGAACATCAGACTAAATGGAACGACGTCAACCCAATAGTGTTTGCTTTTAATGTTTTTATTTTGAAGGGTGGCGCTT
Organism: Magicicada septendecula; assembly: GCA_034769895.1. Lineage (NCBI taxonomy): Eukaryota > Metazoa > Arthropoda > Insecta > Hemiptera > Cicadidae > Magicicada > Magicicada septendecula. The sequence goes on from CM068369.1 coordinate 585,098,463, forward strand.
AAAATCTAAGTGAAATTATGAAACAATTGTAAAAGTCTGAGAGAATTCTGCAGCTCAGAAACCACGTAAGTGGTTATTATACATATTTTTGTCGAAGCATGGTCCTATTGCGTGTCACCTGAATGAAAATATTTAACCAAACCTACGGTTACCTCGTTGTCTCTATTCTAAAATTGGTTCCATGGGACTAATGACCACTATTGACTTATCGGTATTACTGCTTCATTCAAACTGTTAGGCCTCTAGTTGCAGGGTAGTAAAAAACAGGCTGCAACTTATAACGTCTTAGCTACGTTATAACATCGGGAACCTGTGCATACTTACCTCTGATCAATTGCACGGGCTGCCATTCTCGTAATCAACTTTTAATTACTAGATAAACCAGCAGTATTTATAACTAAAGGAACTTTTACATGGGGGTCTGATGATTTATTCACTCACTGTTTTAGTGTAAAGTAACGACATCTCTTTATTAAATCATTACTACAACAGCTCTACATAAATATTCCCATATAAGGTTTTCTGAATAAAAGATTACAATTTATAACAGATTTTGGTAAAGAACTGGGGCCAAAATATATGCATTTATCAGTGCTAGCATTATCCACGGATCCGGGACCTTAAACTTGTTTATGAGTTAAGCTCGCTTATTTATATTCTATAATACTATTTGGGGCCATTTGAAGAATGGGACTTAATCTAAAAATTTGTATCAGTGAACCTATACATATACATCAACATTATTCGGTACTACAAATATTTTGAATTCTAAAACATACTACATCTTATAAAGTGGTTATCATTACAGTCTTTCTATTTTTTTTAATTTCAACTGTCTTTAACAATTCATTGGTTACAATTTTAATTAATCGCGGAGAACAAGTCTCCGTGTCACCTGCCATATCCATCAGTTTACTCGTAGTCAGGGTCCTTGGTCCTTATGGTGTTCGTCAGCGGTTGATCTTAAGTGGAGTTAACTTTCCTGTTGAAGTTCCTGAAGTGGTTAGTTCATAATCAAGTAGCGTGGAGGTTCTCAGAAGTCTCGTAGTTAAACATCGTTAGTGGTATAAGTGCCGTAAATGTTCTTGTTTGTTGCAGAATCGCACGTCACATTATTGTTTATAAAAGTTCTCACTTTTGGTAGCTCGTACCATATTATTTAAAACAACATAGACATCTTACAAATTAAACAAATGAGATGTTATCACTTACACAGTTATTTATGCATTTAGTTTTTTAACATTTAGACTACTACCACACTAATTTGGCAATACTTTTGCTACACATTGTTGTGTCTGTCTTCTAAATACAAACATTCTGTCTTTCTCTGAGACATGGGTTCAAACGCGTGTTTTCTACGCGAGCGTTTCATCTCGACTCTCTACTATGTAGGAAGGGTCGGTTAATCGCGCGGAGTTTACGCGTCGCAACAAAATAGTTCCACATATATCTTCTATTTAAGGGTTTAAAGTTTGACCTTTTAATTATTCAAAGATATTCTTAATTACAGACTTCATTATAGTACACTACTGTGGTCTTTTTTATTTATTTATTTAATATTAATTTACAAGGATTATTAGTTTGTTTAGGGGTCGGTATTCAAGTTAATCCCGGTTAGCGCATGTCTATGCAGGGTTAATTAACAAGGGTTTCCCTATCTGTACACTCGTATTCCTTTTATTTTATTATTAAAACTCTTTATTAAATATTATTATGATTTATGATAGCGATAAAATTAGTTTAAATGTGCGATTTATTAAAATTTTAAATTTCTCAGCTTTTATATTCCCTATTTATTAATTATTTTATTTTTAATTAATGAAATCGTCACAAACTGCTCTGCGATCAGTTGCAGAGCAGTCGTGGCGTCTACAGACTACTACTATTATAAAGAGGTAAGATTTGTTTGTAGTGAAATAAAGTCCTCAACGTTGACACAATCAAATTAACTGTTATCAGTCGTAACTATTTTCTTTTGTTTCGAGAAATGTAGTTACATTAATAATATGTGACTGCACAGCACTAAAAACACAAAAAACACCGACAGCAGGATGACGAAAACACGGCTGACCAGCTACGTCGGAGGTGCTAAGCTGCAGCTGATGAATACTAAACGTGGCAACGCGGAGTCTACGTGGACTAAAATTTAAAACGTGATTTTACTAACGATACACTTTGATTTGTCCATAGATGAAGTGCCGAGACAGTGCCATATTTTTAGGAACACATTATTGCAACCCGATTGTAATCTTTTTGGCTGAGACGGTATTTCCAAGTTATAAGAGGCCAGGAATAAGGAAAATGTACTAAAACACAGCAACATTTCCTTGCGTTCACAGGTTTACAAATGGCTACTGTCCGGAACAGTCTGGTAATTCCGGACAGTAATAATAATATCTCTCTCTCTCTCTCTCTGTGAAGTGATTTTTCACTTCATTATTTCCGCAGTCCGGGTGCTACCGGCTACTACACATATATCACCACCCTTGGACAGCTCCTATTTCGGGACTATACCATGATTTATAACATCCAGTTATTTAATTTCCAAAACCTGCGGTTTTTTACCACAAACGTGGTAACGTGGAAAACGTGGTTTTCTTTTCCAATTATCGTGGCTGCACTTCTAATTCCGTGGCGGCTGAAGGCTTTCGTTTTTCAATAATAATAGTAATAATTAAGGCCCACGTGAAAATTCAGAAGGTTAGAAATTAAGAAGTAACGATGAAACATATCAAAGTACAGTATAGAAAATATAACAGAAACAATGAGAAAAAGAAGACTATTATTTTTTGGACGTTTATATAAAATGGACGACAATAGGTTATCAAATCAGATTTTAAAATATCTGCGGGGGAAGAAGTCAACATCAAGTTGGATTAAAGAATTCCAAAAGGATTTAGAAAATAATAATATAAAAGCAGAAAAACTTTTGAAAGACACGTTTTTCGAGCAAAAGTGTTAAAACTGGAAGGAGTCCAAGCTAGGAAAGAGAAAAACGCAGGTTCAAAGTGGACTGAAGACAGGAAGAAGAGACATAGTGAGCCGATGAAAGAATATTGGAGAAAAAGGAAAGAACAAGGAATAAAGAAATGAAATTGGCATGCGGTCCTTAGATGGCCAATAGAAAAAAAATAACAATAATAATAATTGTAACGATAATAATACATTTTACCAATATACGTTTTCAAACATCCGTGCAGTCTGTACTCAGCCATAACATATTTTTACACATCTTGGTTTTGGGAAAATGTTTACTGGTCTATTAGACCGTGGTATGTTATTAACATGCGTTGAAATAAAAGACGTTTCGGTCGCTCCCACGGCGGAAACAAGGTATTACAGACCGTCCGGCGTTCCAGCGTATGTTAGTAATAGACCACGGCCTAAAATAACCATGACGACTCTGGTCGTGATAGTTTGTGTTCACTTATTGTTAGACATGTATGCCTGTTCAATGTACGTTCGATTACAACTGCATTTATATTTAAGCGACTTATATTTATAATTATAATTAAGCGAATATTAGATTGTCAGTATATTAACATGAAGTAATGTATTCGGAGTATTATATATATCTTTATATATATCTGTTTAAGTACTCTCTCTCTCTCTCTCTCTCTCTCTCTCTCTCTCTCTCTCTCTCTCTCTCTCTCTCTCTCTCTCTCTCTCTCTCTCTCTCTCTCTCTCTATGTCACACACACACACACACACACACACACACACACACACACACACACACACACACACACACACACACACACACACACACACACACACACACACACACACACACACATTCAGATATTTGGTCTGTTTATGTGTTTGATTATTTCCACACACATGTTCTGACGATGGTAATAAATGTTGTCGGAACGTTGATACGTGATGTAAAATTGCGTCTATACTAGTTGACCGATCTTCCCTAAACCTTTTAACACTTGTTATTATTAACGGATATTTATCATTATGTGCGGGACCATTAGGCGAACCCTTAAGTAAGCAAGTAAAGGAACATGCGTAAAATTCTACAAGGTGATGGCTCTTCCCACACTTCTTTATGGTCTGAGAAATGGACTTTAACGAAAGGCCAGGCCAGTCGCATCCAATTGGCTTAATTGAGATTTCTCAGGGACGTGGCAGGGTATACTCTCCATGATCATAGAAGAAACACAGATCATGTGGGAACTGAATATTATGAATATACTCGACACGATTGCCTAGTATCGGCTGAATTGGTGGGAACATCTTTGCCGAATGGATGACTCCCGCATCCCCAAATTACTGTGGAACTATAAGCCGAGGGGACGGAGAGGTGTGGTACGTCCGAGGAAGCGCTGGAGTGACCAACTCTAATCTTTGCCTCTTTGATACCGGAACAAACCATCCTTGGTTTAATCCTTAAAGATGATGATGATATTTTTCTTACAAGAATACATTTTTTAATATTTGTTTTTATTTTGTATGGCAGTGTTTGACAGTTTTTCTATATTGTCATGTTCTGTCATACACTAGCATAAAAACGTGATACGAGAAATGTGGTTCGGGAAGCTGGGTTTTAAAGAAAGTGGTGACGAGCTACTTTAAAGCTTTTGAGATGGGGTGCTGGAGGAGGATCTTAAGAATATCGTAAATGGAAATAGTACCTAGTTATAAGGCTTTGAGGAGATTAGGTGACAAAAGGACGTCAACTGAATCCGCTATGGAAAGAAGCAATATTGTTGGTCACCTGCTCCATTATTCAAACAGGTTCTCTATCCTGATAGAGGACCGTAGTGGGAGGGGAGAACCAGTCAGGAGTACATGGACGTAGTTAAAGAAAGAAGAATGTTTGTGTTGATCAAGTCGGTGTTTATGGAAAAGAAAATATCGTTATGGAGAATCATACATGACTTATATATATATAAGATTTATATTGAAAATCATTTTCGAAATGAAATATTTTTATAGAAACTACATCTTTCTTCAGCCTTAACCACAGTACTGTGGCCACTAACGTATACCACCTCACGTTAGCGCACTCAATTTTTACTGATGATGGCAGTCGATGACACTGCCGAAACGTCTGGTTTTGCAGGAAACATTAAACCACGGCCAAACAGCCCGGGAAAGAATTTTAACAAGTTTCTTCTTTGTTTCCGATAACGTAGTACACATATAAAAATTATCCCCTCCCCATCAACTGTCATTCTCATTTATAGAATATTACCCCCTCCCCTTCAACTACCCTTTCCATTTATAGATATTTCATCTACCTTTATACAGTGGATTATTACGACCTTCTTTTCTGGATACTTTATTTATCAAAATTAAGTACTTTACTCTTGTTAAAACATAAAGTGTTGCAGGTAAACTACTCCTTCCCATTCTAAATCTTCACCATTGATCTTCACCAAAATCAATAGGCCTTTCGTCCTCTATAAATCAGGCACCTATGCAAAAACATATTTGATTCTGTTTAAATGTGCGGCAGTTAACCTTCGCCTTAGAAAAATTCTACACATAGACACCCAGACACACACAACACCCAGCTACACATAGACACCCAGACACACACATAGACACTCAGACACACACAGACACTTTTCGGAAAATGACTTTTTTCCATGTTTCATAGTCAGAATCTATCCTTATCTCGAACATGATTTTTTTCGCCATCACTATACTTCCATTTCCTTATGGAACATGGAAGTAAAACTTACAATCCTACCAGCCACTGGGTTGAGGAGAAGAAGATTTATTCAAATAACTTTACCTTTTCGTGGTGCTTAGACTAGCTCTTTATCTTCCTCCTTATATTCCGTTACTCATTTTTTTCACTATTCTTGCTTGATTATTATATTACTGGATTGGTTAATATGATTTATTAATTTTATTTTTATTTTCAGAGCAACTACAGAATCATGATTAAATCAATATTCAAAAACTTACAAGTAACCTCATCTAAGCTACCTTAATTAATATTTTCATTGATAGTTCTTTTATTAAAGAGGAATTTAATTATTTGCTATTTTGTTTTCCCTTGTACTTGTTTATATCAAACTTTTTCAGTCGGATATTACTCTAATACTCAGTAATATGAAACTTCACTTAGAAAACAAACATAATCTATAAATAAAGTCTGTCACAGACTATTTAAATTCTTGTATACGCTCCGTAGACTCCTTATTTGTGTAGTGAATGAAGACGTGTAAGCAGAAATCAATAACGTTGAGAAGTAAAACAGTGGAAAAATCTTGGGCGTTTGCAAACAGCAGCTGTCCCGAACAGAAGGGCCATTCGTCATGTGACTCAACACTTCCTGGGCGATTTTACGCTTCGTCCAAGGAGTTTTCACTTGATTTCACAACACGTAACAACACGACTGTTATTTCTGAACTTATCAATGTGTAGTGTTCAGAAACGGATGAGTTCATTTACCTCTGAACGACCACACTTCCCGGCCCTCTGTTGCAGTCCAACTCCGGCCGCTTACATAGTAAGCATGCGTTCCCGTAGGTTTATAGTTTGATTGTTCTACAGTTATTGTCACTTGACTAAAGAAAAAAATAGTAGAATAAATGAGATTTACATAATATCTCCGACAATTGCAAAAATTACTTGATATCGAAAATTATCCAATAATTCAATATCCAATATCCAATAACATCTGGTAATTGGTTACGCACCTGTAAATGACAGAATCAATGGGAAATTGTCTAAGAATCGAAGGGACATTTTTTTAAAGTACAATAATAAATACACTTCGTTCAAAATAGTGAGAGGATTCTGTAGCTCAGTGAGCTTACTACTAGTAATACGAGGTTTGATAAAAAATTTCGGGTAATTTTGCAATTTCCAACGCTACAAGAAATTTTAACCAAAATTGGTTGGAATCTTAACCAAAACCTAAATATAGTGTTTATTTTAGAACTTTAAAAAATTTTGGACGTCAGGGCCTAAAAAGAGGGTAAACACTTTGATAAAATATCAAAAATTTGTATAAGGTATACAAAGTTAGCCGACTAATATTGCACTATGTCAGCAGCTGACCACGGCTTAACACCCCGTATTTACAACAATTTAATAATATTCAGAATATGCTTACGTTCTTTAAAACATTACGCTTAGCTTACAGCACATATGTTTTTGGTCTGATTGACCTGGCAACACTGTTTTTTCCTTAAATCTATTTCGTAATACGTTAAATCAGTTTAATGCTCTAGAAGCGTGAGGTGTACGCGAGTACCATAGTGCTGTATATAAAGTTCTCACCTAAAACATAAAAACCATTAAAACTTGTCAGCTGACTGTATAATTGTAATGGATTACAAACCCAGATAACACGCTTCTTAAAATCGGAAAAATTTCGGACTTGCCCCTCCCTTCACCCAATTGTCGCCCTCACACATAAAAAAGGACACGCCTGAAAAAACACGGACGGTTGGCTGCCTTAGGTGAAACTCATGCAAAAAGAAACTCAAGCGCGAAATTCAATTAATAAAAAATTAAAGCTATTTCGCTACTTACGACTATGATTGTATCAGACAACAGGTGTATGTTAAAGGTAGAAAGAGGAGAAAACGGTTCCAAAATAAAAGAGTATAAGGCTCTTTAAAATCCTTTAAAACAAAAGGAATGTACTCCAAAGTAAGCTATGAATCTAGACCAGTGGCGACGAACCCGCGGCACTTGGTAGTAACACGATAAACGGATTGTTTTTCTTGAATCTTGTTACTTGTATAACATTTAAAATACACTTACAAGGCTAACTTTTTAAGTAATTTTAAAGTAGACATAAATTAGCTTTTTTTTTAATTTTTAGGCCTATATATTCTTTTTTTTTAATTTGTCTTTATAAAAAGAAATTCGTTTTTATAAATAATAGTGTTTTATAATATTGTGAACACAAATGTGCTATATAACATGACGATGGTCTGTGACCGAAATCGATCGCTTTAAGAATATAAATAATAACATTATATGGTACCTTTAGGCTATATAAAAAAGAATGTATAAAAAATAAAAAATTGAATTATAGGTACCATTAATAAAAAAACAATAAGTGTAAGTATAAAATACATCACATTATCATTAATAAATTAGCTGTAATGAAACTGCACTATAAAATTGCATTTGAACTAAAATGTGGTAGTGCGATACCAGTTGACAAATTAAACAAAGAAAAGACACAATTATAGAAACAAAAGAAAAAATGTGCAACTTTGAAAGATACATTAGCTAAATTTACTCAAAAAATTATGCTACTTACTAGAATGCCATACGTAATCTTAATTACAAATTTATGAAATTAAGAATACTTAATTGTTTAAGTAGGCCTATATGTTTATACAAATTAAAATTTCTTTAAAATGTTACACTTAATTTAAAATTTCTTTAATTTTTAGTAATTACTTTTGTGTAAAAATAAAGCAAACTCTATGCATAACTTTTTTTATCTGTTGTTGATATACTTTGCACAAGTATAAATATTTTTGTCATTTTAATAAGCTGTTTGGTTCTTAGCGTGCTTTGAGCACTAATCGAAATGAACAGTAAGTAACTGCATATTAGAAAGTTTCTAATATAATTACATTATCATTGTGGTTTTTAAAGTGCTTCGAAAGATATTGAATACAAAAAAGTTTGCATACAAATTCATTTGTATGAAACGGCCAGCTACGAGTGTTTCTACTCTCTGACGAAGTTAATGCGTTTCACCTTGTTCGAAACGAAACTTCAATTTTAATTCGTACTGTGAGAAATAAAATGGTGCTACGTTTAGATGAAAGACAATTAAGTGACACATACCACGCGTCAACAATCAAGCTATTCCAGACAGCACCATTCGGCGCAGCGCGTTAATGTCTGACATAGAAACGGTTTCTAATGGATTCTAGAGCGCCCGTCATATGCAATTTGCTCGACACGTCATCCGCAATGTGACAAATTATTCTGGAATCTCAGGGGGTATAAATATATGCAACCAGCGGCGGTCAGTTCAGTTCAGTTTAGACCTGGCGACATTAAAGTGCGGTTAGAAGTTATGTGGCGGTTTATAGAGAAGCGATCATTGTGTTAATTAGTACAAAACTCTAATAAGGTGACATTTATTGTTGTGTGTTGGAACAAATTAACTTGAATATAGGAGTATAGGAGTGCCTTTTTTGATTTCTAACTATTGTTTGTGTCTAATTAGTGATTAAAATTAACGACTTAATTAGTTAGTGTCAGTTATTGTGTTTCCACTGTACAACATGACGATCTTTGAGATCGTCGTAACAATATTGAAAATACTATAACTAAAGCTATTACAGAATGTTTAAAGGCAGTATATGGCCACCACTAATCTAGAGGTGGGAGGGCTGTTACAAAAGCTTTCACTAGAAGTAACATCTAAACCTTGGAGAAGAGGTAGGAGGCCAGGTCAGAAGAAGTGGGATTGTAGTTATAAAAAAAAAGCTAATTAAAATGTGATAGAAAGAGAGTGAAATATAGGCTGAGCTCTTAAAGTAAGTAAAAGATGATAGGAAACTTATAGGGGCAATTACTTCGTAACATGACTTTCAGTAAAATCGTGTACAAGATTTGATTTACAATCTCGGGGCCTCAGCCTCCTGTCCCACTCATCCCGTTCTCTCCGGTGTATGATATACTCAAGAAAATGGAGGAGCACATGGCTTAGTAGTTGGAATGACAAGAAGAAGAAGTGAGTTCATCTGGTTGAGTTTAAATGAATAGGAAGATGTTTGCAATGCTTAATTTAGTTAGAGATCTAACGTGTATATACGCTAGACACATGGACAACGTGTGTCACTATAATTAATGAGCTAAACATTAGGTGCAGATAGTCAGAAAATTGAAGGCATCGTTTACTTCTTCTTCATCAAAGGGAATATTCGGCTGCTCACGAAATGGGGTTAACCTTGCTCTGACTTGGCTAAACAGGAACGATAGATGTCTGAAACGTTTAACGCAGACATCTACTGTGGTTTCAGTTCAATTCGAACAACAGAACAATGCTTCGAAGCTGCTCCTCTGTGTTGCGCCAAAGTGTTTCTACTGTACAAATAGTTTTACTGATGTTTGAATCTGTTTTGTTCACGGGACTACTTTTTAATATCTGTGTACCAAAAATTAATGTAGGCCTAATCACTTTCCTAATCGGTACACGAATTATTTACCTGTTATGCGTTTTGTTTTAGTTAAGCAACGTTTAATGTCCGAGACTAATCGGTTTTACTTACATGACAGCGAATGTTGTCCAAAAAATTCCAATTTGTTGTGGAAGAATGAAAGAAATACACTCGAGTGTTCGATGATAACTTTCTCCTTTCTTACCTGAAAAAAAAAGAAAACAAATTAAGATTATATTATGGCTTTTGAAAAGAAATGTAGGCTTAATTGTATTTTGAAAAGAAATGTAATTTAACAAAATCGTATGGATTATGTCTTAAAACAGTGAATGAAGTCGGTGAATACCACAGAAATCGTTACTTAAACAATGTTTATTAAAAATTCCATGAAAAATACACTCCTATTACAACAGTCCTCTAAGTTAGTTATGCAATACGCTTATACGTAACCAAAGATAAAAGTCTCCAAGTCAAATATGATTACAATAAAAAACAAGGGTAAGGCTTGAAGATGGCATTCGCGGAGAAGGTATCCGTGAATTGCGGAACAACGTTGCAAACAGAATCAGATTAAACAAACAAAGGGCTGGACTTAAATTTGAATGTATCGTCCTCGCAGACGATACAGTGTTTTTTGTCAAGCATTTAAAGATAGCAGTCAAAAAGACAGAAGTGCCACAGGAAACAGCGGGGAAAGCAGGTTTACAAATACTTTTTGAAAAGACAGAGTAAAATGAACGTGGACAATAAGCACCCAATCTCGACAATCTTGATAAAAAATTGTAATGCCGAAAGAACTCAAATTTGAAATACTGACGCGAAATTGTTACCCCGAGCGTCAGAGATAAAACAACTATTTGCTGAAAGAGCAAGAAATATGGTTACAGCGTTGAGACATGCCAGAAGGCTTACAAATAGCCTACAAAGCATTGTTCTATTAAACTAAATTCAAACATTAGAATACTGCATGCAGTCAAACAGCAATGTTTATATGCGGCAGAGAGAATAGCTAAGAAATTATTCTTTGAAGTAGAACAGAAAGAAAGCAATTGAAAAAAGAATCCTGTGGTTTATGAAAGTATCGGCATTTTTACATTTTGAGTAACGTATTTATACTTAGTTTACATTTTAATTGGTACCAAACGAAGAATTGTATGGAAAGTTTGAGGAAATTTACCATGGTAAAGAAAAGAGGAGAGTGCATTTCTATGGACCTCTTAAAAGATTTAAACTAAAAACAAAATAAACAAAATCCTTACCTTTGCAAGAGAACAGAAAGATACAAGTAACAAAGATGAATAAGTCTACAAAAATTACGAAAGAAGATATTTATTAAACATTAAAGTGTTCAGAAGGAAAATTCTTGAGCTGAGGGGGCTGTTCGAAGAGAAATCAACGACAACCGAATAAACAAGAGCGAGCCAGAGAATGAAGGTATAATGGCGAAGGTGAAAAGTACTTCAGAACAGTGAAGAAAGATGTATAATCGCAGCCCATAGATGGATGAAACAAAGGAGGGGGGAAAGCAATGGCTTACAGGCTGGACTCTTTATTGTTCTCAGGACAAAAAAAAATGTAGGATTCTTCCAATATATTTTTATTAAAACATTTTATAAATTCTTTGCGTTTCAAAGTTTTTGAGTAAACCTACGTGACATTGAAAATGCGTACCGTATGTTACTTATAAAAGTCGAGTGATTGTCATTATTAAGAAAATCTAACATTATGTTATTAATTGAAAGAATATTGTAATTCCTTTTATTTCTGTCAGTAGTTATAATTTTTATTTTAACTCGGCAACTGGATTGGAAATAGTAGGCCAACGTTAAGTAGTTATGAAATTTGATCAAATTGTTAATAGCTCTTAGGTGGGGGGGGGGGTGATCCCATGATTCACGCCCCGTAGTAATACCACTGGGTGAAAGCATTGATGAAAGAAATTATTAATTAATGCTTGCAAAATTATGGACAACATTTCCTTTTACTTTGACTATTTAGTTATCTGTTAGTCTATGTAGTCCATTTCTTATTTTGGTTAGGAGAATAGCTATTACTCCCACCACCGTAGGAGTAATAAATACTTACTGTAGGAAATTCTTTATACTCCTACCACTGTTTTAACTCTCTATGGTTTAATTAGGAGTTCCAAGAAAATCCCACAAACTTGTAAATAACTATTCCATTTGCCTCAGACACAGACGTATAAGAATTTTGTTCTAACATAAAAGACGTCTTACACAAACACATAGAAGCCTGTTCAGTTTATTACAAAAAAACAGTAATTTGCTCGTTTCCAGCTGTTAAGCCTACGAATATATTTCTTATATAACTATCTTTCTGCGCAGCAATGAGAAAACCCTACTGCCTACACGTTTATGTGTGAGTGAGTGCGCGTTAGTGCTGCTGTCTAAGTTATCTAATAAAAGTGGAAAAAGCGAGCGGTTTGTTTACATTTTCATACTATCAAAAGATCAAAGCAACTCCTTATTACTGTACATTACTCCGACGTATTCTATATAATATTATTAGCTACGTGACACACCCATGGGGTAAGAGGGAGGTGCCTATAGCACCTACAATCCACGGTGGCTCCGACTTCCACCATCATCACCTGACACACACAGCCTTATCGTGGCACGGGGATGAACCATTATTTCGGCTTCATTGGAGCTGATCGACACCGGGCTAAAGTGTGTGCCCAGCGAACGGGAGCCAGGATTTCATCGTCCCTGGTAAACTAGTTGCAATAGGAACCCATCCCTGTCCCAGTGGTCCTAGCCATTATCGTGTGTAGTGAGCTCTAGTAACACAGCACAGTCTGTACGCGGCGTACTCCTGTTCGGATGGAAGAGGGCTTCTCAGTATATGAGTCGTCGCGTGTCTGGCTGAACTCTGCCAGGTGGGTCTGGTGCTACGGATCTGGGAGGTTGAAGGTTGGAGCTATACCGCTGGCTTCTGCTCCTTCCGAAATACACATAATAGCGTAGTCTGCTTTTCGAGCGCGGGGTTACCCGATTTTCGAGGGTATTAGGACTGATAATCGGAGCAAAGCGTGTGTCCAGCGCGCGGTAGCACGACCCGAAGGTTGTGTCTGTGTGACCGATGCTGAAAGAGCCTGTATCTGACTAGTGATAAGGGGTGTGGGCCTTTCCCGTCCTCTTGTCTAGGTAACTAAATTTCGCTTCCACGAGGGTATATCTCGTATCGACAACTTATGTTAAGTCTTCTTGCGAGGAGAGGGTTCCAGCCCACTCGTTGACGTGTTAAGTAGAGATGGAGAGCTGAGACTTTTCTTGCCCTTCCCTGGGAAGCTTATGTTGTTTGCAGTGATGGAACTGTAGAAATAAAGCGGTGCGGAAAGGAGTCTTCGGAACTGATATGACGTCTTCGATGTCGGGGTACTGTAGTGGCGCTATGTCGCCTTCTACAGACTCAGAATGACTCCAAATAGACGGTGTTATTGCTTATAAATAAACAGACGTGAATTTGTTCTCTTATAATTAACAAAAGATACAAATTTCCTAGTATTACACTTGTTTAGATATTATTTTTTCCATAAGGTTATTTCGGCTACTTTAGTCATATTTTTGTGCTATTTCAAATATTACTTTCTCCGATATTGTGCTTTTCGTTTAATTTAGTAATCGTACAATAAAAAATTGTACGATACAATAATCGTACAGAATTAAAAATAACAAACAATGCCATTTACATAAAAAATTGCACTTTTTCTAGAGTACTTTGCTTTAGGAACGCCCGTTCTTTACTTCTAACAGTAGTATGAAAGAATAGAGGATGCCCTAATACCGCTTTCCCGTGTTAGAAAATGCCGTTATGAAAACGTCTTCTATGTTCATTACTAACAAGACTCACGTTTTCCTTGAAAGAATTAAAGTATGTGCAGAGAAAATGTATTTTCAGAGACATCTTACACCTTAGATTTTTATAAGACAGAAACAGGTTAGAGACTTAAAATTGGCTGACGTTTGAATTCCTACAAATTTCTTAACAACATTGTTAGAAAACGCCCATTCTCTCTTTCATCTTTTCAGTGGGATTTAACTTGCAATCAAAAGTGTCTAATTGGCCGGTAGAGATGTTTCTAAACGCAGCATTCAATCCTAAATTTATGTGCGTACGGAATAACGGGATATAGAACCTTTTTGGTTCTATAGAATAAATTTTGAGCGGACAGCATGTCCTGGTGTCTAGAATTCTATTTCTATACTGCTGTGTTATATAGCATTGATATCATCAATTTTCTGCCAACATATTGAATTCTTGGACAGCACTGATGCCGTCATTTCCGATATTCTAGATCTGATCCTGTCTCTCTCTTGCCCTCAATTTTACTACCACAATTGTTTTCTATACCGAATCTCAACCCAACAGTTGTAGCATTCTACCTATTTGCACGTATCCCTCACTGCCCGCTTTGACTTTCCAATTATGAATTAAAGAACGGATAACGTGTATGGAAGAAGAATTTAAAGAATTAGAGTGGTAAGAAATTAAGAAAACGATAAACTATGGATAAAAAGTTTAGAAAAAACTGGAAGAATATAGAAATATATGAGATATGACTGTAATGTAATAGCACATTATAAAGAATATTCAGTTTGGTTTGAAATTTATTTATTTTGTATTGCTGGTGGTGATATGTTCATTTATGTACCATAAAGAAATTGTATATCTTGTTACTTCCATGTTCCATAAGGAAATGGAAATATGGTGATGGCGAAAAAAATCGTGTTCGAGATAACTGCTGATTCTGATTGTACTCCCCTCAAAACATGACGAAGTCATTTTTTGAAAAGTGTGTGTGTGTGTGTGTGTCTGTCTATGGTCTGTGTGTAGAATGTTTTCTATGGCAAACGATAACAGCCGCAAATTCAAACAGAATCAAATAATTTTTTGCATACATCTCTAAATTTTAGAGGGCTCAAGGTCTGTTGATTTTGGTGAAGATCGGTTAAGAGAATGGGGTAGTTTACTTGCAACGTTTTATGTTTTAACAAGGGTAATATTTTTTATGACGAACGGTAACTGCCGCACATTCAAACAGAATAAAATAATGTTTTGCAGACATCCCTAAATTTTAGAGGATGAAGGCTTGTTGATTTTAGTGAAGATCGGTTAAGGGAAAGGGGTAGTTTACTTGCAACATTTTATGTTTTAACAAGAGTAATTTTTTATGACGAACGATAACTGCCGTAAATTCAAACATAATAAAATAATTTTTTGCATACATCCCTAAATTATAAAGGACTGGAGACCTATTGATTTTAGTGAAGAGCGGTTAGGAGAAAGGGGTAGTTTACCTGCAACGTTTTATGTTTTAACAAGGGTAATTTTTTCTATGACGAACGATAACTGTCGTAAATTCAAACATAATCAAATAATATTTTATATACGTCCCTGAAATTTAGAGTACTGAAGGCTTGTGGATTTTGGTGAAGATCGGTTAAGGGAAATGGGTAGTTTTTCTGCAACATTTTATGTTCTAAGAAGAGTAAAGTACTTAAATTTAATAAATAAAGTATCCTGAAAAGAAGGTCATAATAATCCACTGTAAAAAGGTAAATGAAATATCTATAAATGAAGAGGCTAGTTGATCGGGGTGGGGATAGTTTTCTTTAAATGAAAATTATAGTTGGAGGGGGAGGGGATAATTTTTTCTATGTGTACTACGTTATCGGCAACAAAGAAGTAGTTTTTTGTTAAAATTCCTCCCCGGGCTGTTTGGCCGTAGTCCAATATTTTCTGCAAAACCAGACGTTTCGGCAGTGCCATGGACTCCCATGATCAGTGAAAATCGAGTGCGATAACGTGAAGTGGTATACGTTAGTGACCACAGTACTGTGGTTAAGGCTGAAGCAATAAGTAGAAAGAAGTAGTTTCTATGGAAATATTTCATTTCGTAAATGATTTTAAATATAAATCTTAGAACATGGAAGTCACGAATGGTTCTCCATACCAATATTTCTTAGGTTGTTATAGTAAAATAAATCAATAGATACCTGTTCTGAAAACATCGCGCTTACTTCGTTGTATTCAGCTTCAATGGATGTGCGTTAGTGTACTTTCTACAATTCAGTACAGTCCTTGAGTCGTGACAGCTTCCTTGAGTGGCTTCAATTACTCAGTCTACATTGTTCGCTACTAAATGCTTCCTTTCGCTCAACATTTCTCTCTGCTCACATTTCTCTATACACCTACCTCTTCAATGTACGTATAACACTTCCCTCGTCTGGTCTTAACGTTGATTTGCTACCTAAATATTTTTATATTTACTAGTGAACACAAGAGCAAGCAATACAGACATGTGTCGAATACACGTATTTAGGAGTCATTTTTTATGTGACTGTTAATGACGACGGGGAGATTTCAACAAGGATACTTCAGGCCAGGCAAACGGAACTTGCTTCCCTGATGGAACTTCTTGGAGTAAGGAGACTAGTGAAAAGAGATAATATAATATTTATGATAGAAAAAATTGTTTAAATTTATAATATACCATATTAGTTAAGAATAGCTTACTATAGGTAGCAGAAATGTGGCGCGTCGAAGAATAAAACAAAAACTCTCTCTCTCTCTCTCTCTCCCTATACACACGCGCGCGCATAAAGAATTTTGACGAAACCGAAACATCGAAGCATGATAATGTTTTGTAAACAAAAGATTTCTAGACTGTGGGGAATCGAAAGTGTGGAAGCGTCACATTTTTCGATGACGCATCACGCATTTTGTGGAATGACCCCCAGCCTAAAAACACTATCATGTCAAAAGAAGTTAGTTGTGGCAGAGATCATATGCCCCATTAGAGATTACTAAGAATTTCTAGGTGAAAAAATTCTTGACAAAATTTCAAATAAAGAAGTAAAAGGAAAGTTGGGGATAGAGGTGAGATTAGACTAGGTGGAAAGTTGGACTTCATTATGTGCCTCGTTTTAACACATGCAGCTGGCTTAGAAATAGACCTACGTTAAAATTTTATGAAATGTCACCGAAATTAATGATAGCTCTGGGATCTATGACTATCACTTTGATCCCTCCCTAATTACGCCACTGGGTCGAACTGAGCTTCAGAATGAGAGTTTCCGCTTAGTTCTTTCACAGAGTTTACATACGGATCATTCGAGTTTTAAACTATCGAACTGGTTACGGCATACGAAAGGAAGAGAACCATGTTATAAAATGGAATAACATTATATAACAATACGAGTTCACAGTATGTGATATCGTTAGAATGTTTTGAATACTACATTCAAATTCAAATTAAGATACACACACAGTGAACACAGGGACACGTCGAATATAATGGAAGTGAAAACTATGTTTCAGCGTTAGTTTATTTTGTAATTTCCTTTCTTACTCTATACTCCGTTGCGTTCGCAGTAACTTATGCGTTTGTATAGTTGAAGGTCGTTTTATGTATAAAAGCTACTCACCGCCATATCCAGTAAAGAAACGACGAAACGAGCAGCGAAACTTATAATTCCAGAGATGACGCTGTGAAGTGAGAAACGTCAAAAAAGTACTGGGTGACAGCTGAAAATGATTTATGCGTGTCACGAACCGCTTTGGATGCGTGATGTGGTAGACGATGAAACTCTACTTTCCCCGTCCTGTACATTATGGAACGGGAGCGAAATTGTTTCATGTCAGCGAAATGCGTTATCAGTGTACTGACAGTTTACTGGCACACGCACGCGTGCCCGATTTTAATGTAACATTCGTCTTACATTATATACATGGATACTAATGAAATAACTGGTATTATTAAATATGTTTCATAGGCTGTCCTTCCTCTATAATATAATATACTCAATTACTTAACACATAGACGTATAAATTTAGACTGGCATATGTGGACTTAAAAACGTTTTAATTCTGCACACGAATTTTCTTGGCGACAACCAACTATCCATTGCAGATAGAACCAATAAGATGTATGGAAAAATATTTTCATTGGAAGTGCGGGGAGGGGAAAAGATTAAAGTGCCATCCAGAATCGAATGGAAAGATAGAGTCATAAATCTGACAAATGGCAGAAGGAAGATCAACTTGAAATTGAGGGGAATTGCATGACAGAGAATCGTACATGTGCAAGGTAGACAGAGGATCCATTACCTTAAGGTAAAAATTGAAAAGAGGAAGAAGCTTATCTTGGTGATAACAATGTTTCAATTATGCAACATAATAATGGCCAACATGAAGGATTTCGTGCGTGAGCATGCACACACACGCGCACACAGAATCACATATTTTTACGTGTAAATGTAATTAGAGTATTATTAAAATGTAAAATATTATTATCTTGTTGGTACATCCACTTCATTCACTTTTTTAAATATTATATATATATTAAACTTTCACTGTGAACACTTACTTTTGGTTTTGTTTCCCAGACGTTTCGACGTGTTGTTCGTCTTCCTCAGTGGGATTTAAAATACTGAATTTCTGTACAAAGTAACGGTTATGGGTTTCAGGTGTGTATGGTGGGGGTTGCTGGTGGGAGGGAATTGGCGCTGGGATTCAAAGTTTAATACAATCCCGATTTAATAAACAAACTACACAAACGCATCCTAAACACAAAAAGTCAAACACATAAAACCAACAGCACACAACCCAGTAAATACATCACACTCACATACTACAATTCCAACACACACAAAATTGCTAACACATTTAGGAAACACAATTATAAAGTAGCCTACAGAACTAATAACACCATCAGGAAACACATAAATAATACTAACAAAGACACAGACACATACAGCAAAACAGGGGTTTATAAATTAAACTGCAATGACTGTCACCAGTTCTACATCGTCCAGACGGGAAGATCTTTTTCCTCTAGATATGCTGAACATTTAAAAGCCCTCAACACAAACTACATACATTCCACATTTGCCACACATTTACAAAATGAAAACCACAGTTACACAAACATAGAGCACAACATGGAAATACTACACTACTTACCCAAAAGTAGAAAACTAAACACAGCAGAACAATTCGAAATATACAGATATCACACACTACAACCAAACAACATATTAAATGAACAATTACATTATAGATCACACATACTTTTCGATACACTGATTCAAACACAAACTTTGAATCCCAGCGCCAATTCCCTCCCACCACCAACCCCCACCATACACACCTTAAACCCATAACCGTTACTTTGTACAGACATTCAGTATTTAAAATCCCACTGAGGAAGACGAACAACACGTCGAAACGTCTGGGAAACAAAACCAAAAAGTAAGTGTTCACAGTGAAAGTTTAATATATATATATAATATGTAAAATATTAGTTCATAATTTTACAGAATAGTTTACTAATAGGTGGTTTACTGTTTGGTGGAGTTTTCACAAACGTATGCGGTACAATCCGCCGATATCTGAAAAACAAAAGAAGAAAAGAAATCGTGCTAAAATTTTGTAAAAAAAAAAAAAATATACAGCAGTATTCACGCTAATGTATGGCAGCGCTATCTTGGTTACATCAAAAGCACAAGAGAGAAGAATAAATGTTTGTGTTATGAAGTTCGTAACAAGCATTTGACCGGAGCAGCGGAGGTATGATAAGGAACGAAATAATAATTAATCAGAGAGGAACTATAACATCTAATTTATGTCATGTAACAAGAGACAAATGATGTACCGGAGTGGCGGAGCAAATGATAAGGAACAAAGTAATAATCAGAGAGGAACTTAAAACATCAAATTGAATTCATTATAATAATAATAATCAGAGAGGAACTTAAAACATCAAATTGAATTCATTATAATAATAATAATCAGAGAGGAACTTAAAACATCAAATTGAATTCATTATAATAATAATAATCAGAGAGGAACTTAAAACATCAAATTGAATTCATTTTTATAATAATAATAATCGTCATCATCATTATCATTATTTTCACGGATTAAACCAAGGATGGTTGTTCCGGTCTGAAATAGGTAAAGATTAGAGCTGACCTCTTTCATGGGGCTTCCTCGGACGTCCCATACCTTCGCCCCCCCCCCCCGGCTTATGTTCCAGAGTTGTTCGTTGATGCGGCAGTCATCTATACGGCAAAGATGTTCCCACCAATTCAGCCGATACTGGGCGATCCTGTCGAGTATACTCATAATATTCAGTTCCTGCCATATATCTGTGTTTCTTCTATGATCATAGCGAGTATACCCTCCCACGTGCCTGAGAAATCTAATTTCAGCCGATTGGGTGCGACTGGCCTGGGCTTTCGTTAAAGTCCAATTCTCAGACCCATAATGAAGTGTGGGAAGAGCCATCACCTTGTAGAATTTTAGGCGTGTTCCTTTACTTGCTGACTTAAGGGTTCGCCAAATTGTCCCGCACATAAGGTTAAACTTATTCATAACGTCGTTGCGTGCATTATAAGACACACTGTAGCCCAGGTATTCAAAATTACTAACTTATTCCAGGACAGTAGAATCTGTAACATTTTTTGCCCGTACGGGATCAGTTCCACGAAAAGCCATCACATTGGCCTTACATGTGGATATCTGTAAACCAGAGTCTTTGGAGATTCGATTTAACAACTGTATCGCCATCTGCAATCTGTTTTCCGACTCCGACAGAATAGCTTGATGGTCCGCAAACAACAAAGTGTCAATTGTAGAGTGAATTTCCATAATAATAATAATAATAATAATAATAATAATAATAATAATAATAATAATCATTTCTACATCATGGCATAGGTAATGTACTTCCTGTTAACCCTTCAAAGATGGTTTAGCCATCTCTTCGTGGGTCTACCACACACATGTGCTGTTTACTATTATACTTTCAGTCTTGTTTGTCCAGTCTTTTGTCTGACATTCTTTCTAAGTCCCGAATTTAATAAATAATCACTTGGTAAGTTCCTAGCACTTGGTGATTTTATTTTCCTAACAATTGTTTCGCCAGTTTGTCGTAAGTGGTGAAAAAAAATTGTCAGGAAATTAAAATCATCATCATAATTTCTACATCATGGCATAGGTAATGTACTACCTGTTCCCCCGTTCTATCCCACTTCTGACACCACTGTTACGACGGTATACTCGATCGTCGTAACAGTGGAAACAAAATAAGTACAAAACACCAATTAAGTCACTAATCACACCTTTAATTGTTACAGTAAAACAGTTCGTAATTAACAACACAGTCTCTACAACAAATCACATGAAAATTGTTCACAAGAAATAAAATGTGTACTAATATTAAAATTCAATTTTATTACAATTATACCGTCCGATTATAAAACGCAACACTTCACTAATAACTACTTGAACGTACACAGTAATAGCTCGAACCGCTCTGGCACTAATACTCTCGAACCGCACTATCCAATATCTCGCATTAAACTGAAAACTAAGGCCGCTACCGCTGTGTATTTATACTCCCGCTCACACACCAGAAGCTTCCAAACTGCGTCTTATCTCTCGTGTGAACTACGTAATTAACTGCGGACTTGACACAGCCCGAGCGAAGCCCGGCACAGTCGAGAAGATTCTCGCAAAATGCGTCTAGCAGCACGTACGCCACCACGCTACATTCTAGATTTTTCTGGAACGTTCGATAAACACGCAGATTGTTCTGTGACGTCGTAACAATATGAAATAGTGACACAAGACGGGTGTGTCGAATAAACGATGTAGTCAGATTTGTCAGAACGCAAACAAGAGAACAATGGAATGACAATGTTGACAGGGAAAGCGGAGATAGATTAATAAAAATAGTGAGAGAGATTGTAGACTGTTTTGAAAACGGAATCCTGGCCGACTACAGAATAGATGGAGGGGAAACTCGAAATCAACATCTAGCAAATACCCTTGATGAGTGAAGAAAAACTGGTGATTATGTCAACATAAAAGAAGAAGAAGAAGAAGATGGTATTTGTCAAACAAAATTAAGGTCTGAAACTGTTGAAAATGAAAACTTTCACTATTGTACATGCAGTCTGGCTGTTGAGGTTAAAGCTCCTATATATATATATATGGCAATACGTAGGCAGTATTCCGATTCTGTATTGATGGGCGGCGGCGGGAGGAACCGTATAAGCCAATAACATTGCTGCTGCTTGCTCGAGTCGCGCGTAATGAGAAAATGTTACACGGCCCTAGATAGCCGCACGGCGCGCGCTTGTGTGTGTGTGCCCGTTACACAATAAATTACTTTTTGGCATCAACGCCGGGCAGCAAGTTTTGTGAAACCGTAAGTCGTGGAAGCGAGACCCTGTTGTACAGAAGTGAGATAAACCTGTTGACGTGTCTGTGATATATTTGTCTGGACGGTAAATTACATTAACCGCAGGCAGTGCAGCGTCTCCGTTTGTGGTCGTATTTCATATATATTGTCTGCAGCGTACCGTACATGTCACTTTCGGTATTACGAATTTCATCTTAGATTGTCATTACAGTGCAGAATTTAACAATGGTAGTAAGAGTTAATGACCTATTGTTGAGAGTAATGTAGTAAGAGTCAATCCATATCACGGTTTTCATTATGAAGGGAATCCTGTTCCCCGTGCCACTGGTCATCAAGACTTAAGTAAGTGTGTTGCAACTGGGCACATGCCTAACAAGGATATCTTCATCAAAAGAAAACACCTTTGGTAGAAGCTGAAAGAAATCTAAACCGTCTCTAGACAATCTATTGCTACTGTATAATTGTCTCTTGAAACCGGTCTGGACGTATGACATGCAACTGTGAGGAGCAGCTACTAATTCAAACCTGGAGATTCTCCTAAACTTTCAAAACAAAATTCAACGGATCATGCTGACACGGCGTGGAATGCGCGCAACTTCATTTCACACAAGGACTCCTACGTAAAGGCTGTAAAAGAAGAGATCAGACGTCACATCACCTTACAAGATTAATCTGTCACACAAGTGAATTAGCATTCGCTCTGCGAAATAGTAAAACTGCACTATTGCACACTTAAGAAACTTACAATCATAGACTTGACCATGTAGAATATGTCACAATATGAAGAACTCATAAAAACATTACACATTTACGACTTCTAAACCAGTTGACTATGAATATTACTACTAAATTTATAACTGCTATAACTGTATTGAATATATGATGTGTATAGATGGAGAGACAGCGCACTTCTAATAATTGTTTGTTATTATTTATGGAATAAAATTGTTTATTGGCCAATGAGATAGACTGCAGACAAGTAAAAAACGGAACAATAATTACTGTAGGGACTCTCTTAACCTAGGTAACTGGTTGCGTAATCGGCTCGAATAGAATGTTGTTGGATAAAAGAGACTTTCGACTTTACACCATAAGAGTTTCTTAAGAAAAAACAAAAATCGACGCCCAGAATTAATGTGTTCAACATAAGAACAAGCTGATCGTCGGGTCGGTGGTTTTTGCTTAAACTGTATATAGGCCTACCAGGTATAATAATAAAAGAGATTTTATTTACTTTTAAACTGCCTAATTTATATACAGTAAGCCTATATGATGTTAATACCAAGACAAAACACAGTACACTCAAATGTTTTACAATGCTCATTATAAATATTGACTTACAAAGTCAGTAATGTATTTCAGCGATTCGGTCGTGTCGTTATCGAATGAGCGAAGACCGTTTGGCATTTGTCTCTTTTTCTGTTTATTTGTCTGTCTGTCTGTTTGGGGCATGTCTCACGATAACTTTTGAACGCATCAACCGATTTTTGTAGAACGTGGCATGCGGGAAAGTACTCTTACTCTACAAAACCCTATTGTTCTGAGATAGATCGCTCCTAAAATAAGGTGTTGAAAGGCATAAATGTTGAGGTCAAAATATTGAAAAAATCGTAAAGGCATATGTGGAGTATCAAATTAAAAGGGAATAATTGTACCCAGAATCTGAATATAGTGTTTATTTTAAAAAAAAGTTTAAATTTTTGATGCCGTGGTCCAAAAAACGGGTGAAAAGTTTAATAAAATCGCAAAAAATTATGTGAGGTATCACTTTAAAGAGAATTTTAACTAACATCTGAATGTAGTAAGTTTTGGAAATTTCAAAATTTTGGGACCCTAGATTGTCATATTGTAAAAATCCAGCAGGCTGTCAGACATTTAAAAGGAACTGTAAATTAAATCCGAAAGTTTTGAATGTTACCGTTTATTGTATGATTACGTGCTCTATAATTGTTATATTGTACTAAAGAAGTAGTAGAGAAGTTGAGATTTAGGCTATCTGATTTTTCCTATAATTGAAAAATTATGTAATATCAAAATTTATGTAGACCTAATAATAAATGTATTTAGTTCAAAATGGTGAGCGAGTTCTGCAGCTCAGGAAGCGCATACTAGTAGCACCATCTTGGCTACACTTGCAAAGTCAAGCGTCGTATACATGAGTAAAACACGTGGATAGGTGACCACAGGTCGGCTCAGTGATCATGGACTTATTGGGAAGGTAGACTCAGGGAGACGATTAATTAACTATTTAACATTTATACTACGATCTTGCCAGGATTTTACAGTAACTTACTCTACGAACAGTAATAGTAACTTACCAGCCTTTGTTACAAATACACCAAAAAATTTCTTTTGCAATTTGAGGAACAGGTTGCATATTAGTACGGTGGTCTCATAGAGCGTCGCCTTTGAACAGTGGAAACAAAATAATTGTACAGTAGAGGACTCTTCAATAAACAACAGTGGTCTTCAAACAACAATAAACCCTTGTATTCAACTATTCTTCAAGTTTACGATTGTCCAAAACACCCTGACGGAACAACCAATAAATGTTACCTAATTAATATTGTCACAATAAATAATGCAAGTCGCCAATCGCAGAATCGGCACACAGCGATTCATGTTTGTCACTATACACTAAACCGCTGTCACAACAACGCGGTCTGAATCGCAATTTCACAGCTGACTGGCCTATTTCGAAACACCCCTGTGTATACTAAGCAAGGTTTGTGAGATTTTCCGCGGCAGTGTTCTCGACGCGTGGAGAATGATCTCAAAGGAAAAGACTATGGCCTTCGGAATCGCGTTGTTAGCTGATCTTGTAAAGATCGCTAATAAACCTTCGGCATATTGCATACCTTGTAGTCGTAAAAATACAATTTTTCCTTCCCAGTTTCTCTCTCTTCCTCCTTCAAGCATCATGAGTGACGCCTATTGCGCCTCCTGGCCGTGGTACCACAGCCAGAACCAAATCAGTCATCTACCTATTAACCACGTACGGTGTAGAGTAACACGATAGTATGTGCGCGTGTGTTGTGTAAGTGAGCCTTTGTTACTTATTTAACCCAGGCATGCCAGTTAAGACTGCTGTATTACAGCCCTACTGATAAGGGTGTGCCATCAGGCCGTGACCTTGACTCGGCTCCGCGACTGCAGCAGAGCCATTGAGATTGTGAGTCTTGAACCTTATCACTCGCATCACTTATTAATATTTATATAGAAAAACATTAAATAATATATAAAACTTTATAACTGATTAATTCAATTCAGGTCAATGAATGGTAAAACGAAGTAGCCTACTTACTTATATTGACAGGACTCGAATGAAATTATAATTATTAGTCCCAGAGGAAAATAGATTTCACATTATATTAAAAAAAAAAATAATAGTTTAAAACATTAGAAAATACTTTATTTGTGATTAAAATTGTTTGTCACAAATGTTTACGTTTGATCGAAATGTCTACATTTTTAACCGATACACGAAATATGTTTCACAATTCTTGTTCTTCTTCTACTTCTTCTCCTTCTTCTAGAGTCTTGCCTAATCATGCGTTGACGAATCCTATTTCAATTATGTCTTTCTATTTTGCAGAGTGTAACAGTTAGGGCCTGGCCATTGTCTGAGATTGCGGAGCCAAGATAGTTTTTCCCGACGAATCCATTTCTTATTTTTTATTTTTTAAATTTATTTAGGGTCTTTCGAGGGGTGTACAGGCGCCCTCGCTGTGCATGTTCCTAGAATATGGAAATTGTTTCCTTTGATAATCGCAAGTAACTGTGGCTCATGTGGCATTCTATTAATTACGGTGTCGTTTCTAGTGTGTTCCATAATCAATTTGTCGGATAACTGACTGCCATTATCTCTTTCAAGATATTCGAACAAATCATGAGTCTACGCGAACATCATGCTACCTCTATGAAGTAATGTCTTTTTTCTCTTTCCGTTTTATTATCCTCTCCGTTGCATTTTGAGCAGAATTCGGTGAATGTTTAATCCGTTTTGGCTTGCAACAGTTAATCTGCAATACAGGTACTCTAACACTAGATAATCAGCAATTGTTCTATAACAATGTTATAAGTCTTCTTTATCACTTTACGATTCCCGATTCCTACTTCTTTCAGTTCATCCACAAAAAC
Organism: Magicicada septendecula; assembly: GCA_034769895.1. Taxonomy (NCBI): domain Eukaryota; kingdom Metazoa; phylum Arthropoda; class Insecta; order Hemiptera; family Cicadidae; genus Magicicada; species Magicicada septendecula. Next base: position 585,124,950 of record CM068369.1, read on the forward strand.
CAACCGCATTTTCCTTTCAAGTGGTTTCAAATAAAACGTTGTCTGTTGCCATAATTTCTTCGACATACCCAATAAGTGTCAAAACCATATTATGGATCTTTTCCGATTGTGTTGACTACCGTCTCCCATTTTGGTAATAATCCTTTAGTTATTCGTTAATTTCTTAATCTAGTCTTCATGCTCTTGAGTTTCTCTTTACTTAGTTTACTTCTACAGTATAATATTTTCTATAATTCGTCTTCTTCATTTAGAGTCCTGCCTAATCAGGTGCTGACGACTCCCATTTTAATTGTTTTTCTTCTTCAGCACTACAGCTCAACATGAGCCCTGGGTACCAACGCCAATCTTCTTAAAAGTCTCCTGCCCATCGCCATCTCAGTGTAACCCCTCATACCTATTCTCCTGAGATCTACTAGCACATCATCCAACCGTCTTACCCTAGGTCGGCCACTCTTTCTGCTTTTATAAACTTGCGCCCTCAGGATTTTCTTTAGCATACGCTGATCATGCATTCGGTCTAGGTGGACCTAGACATTGTATTGTTGAGCCTTTACGAATCTTACAATGTCCTCGTGATTCAATACCTCCTCTATCTCGTGATTATTTCTTATTCTCTATTAATCTTCTTTAACCTGGTCATAAACACGTTTTGCACGATTTTTCTTTCAAACCATCTTAGTGTTTGTTGATCCTATTTTGTCAATGTCCGTGTACAATATTTTTCATAATTCGTCTTCTTCCTTAAGTCTCCTGCCTAATCAGGTGCTGACGACTCCCATTTTAATTGTTTTTCTTCTTCAGCACTACAGCCCAACATGAGCCCTGGGTACCAACGCCAATCTTCTTAAAAGTCTCCTGCCCATCGCCATCTCAGTGTAACCCCTCATACCTATTCTCCTGAGATCTACTAGCACATCATCCAACCGTCTTACCCTAGGTCGGCCACTCTTTCTGCTTTTATAAACTTGCGCCCTCAGGATTTTCTTTAGCATACGCTGATCATGCATTCGCTCTAGGTGGACCTAGCCGTTGTATTCGTTGAGCCTTTACGAATCTTACAATGCTCTCGTGATTCAGTAGCTCCTCTATCTCGTGATTATTTCTTATTCTCTATTCGGCATCCTCTTTAACCTGGCCATAAACACGTTTTGCACGATTTTTCTTTCAAACCATCTTAGTGTTTGTTGTTCCTATTTTGTCAACGTCCATGTACAATATTTTTCATAATTCGTCTTCTTCCTTTAGTCTCCTGCCTAATCAGGCGTTTACGTCTCCCATTTCAATTATGTCTTTATATTTTTCTCGGACTTATGAAGAGGGCAATATGTCTTCAGCAGTTAGATCTGACCATTGCCGGAGTTTATGGAGCTAGGATAATTAATTCCTAATCCTTTTATTTTTTCCATTTAGAATGAGTCATAAAAGAACATATTTGTAAATATCCCAAATTTGAATTTTTCTCTACTCGTCCTGATAGTTATCTTTTCATACCATACACTCCTATTTCTGATCCGTAGCTAAACAGATTTCACCATTGCTCCAACTTTTTGTTCCTTGGTCTTGTAACAGAATTTTTATCCCACCAAAACGAAATGGGCTTTGTATTGTTTTTCTACTTTCATAATTCGCGATTACTTTATACATTACAAATATTTCAAATTATCAACTTTACGTCACACAGTTTACGGTCAAGTTCATGGTTTCTAAGTATTGAGTTTATTTAATAAATCTAGTACAGGATTGAACAAGTCGGTATTGTTGTGTTTACTATTGGTTTGAGATAACTATTACCGGTCCATTCGCTGTATAACGCACATTGTGTGTGTGTCTGTGTGTGTACAGGACCCAATAAATCACGTCTTGAACTTGCCGTAACTAAACAATGAACCTACCGCAACCCGTTCACCCATAGATAAACGCTCTGCTGACGTCTTAGTGAATGAAATATGTCTGGTCAATAAATCGCGTCACCCTCCTGTGTATTGTATGCGTGTAGCGTGCTGTATGGGTTGATATCTGAAAGCTGTACCGACTGCACAGACGACATAATAGAATTACTTTCACAATATATTCTAGAACTGAAAGTAAATATGCGTTAAAAGAAACATAGGTTTTAAAACTTTTTTTCAACTTACAGTTTCCAAATGTTTTAGGTGCACTCCGAAATCAATTAACATTCATGTTAACTATGTTAGATAACATACAATTAGATTACATCAATTTCTTCTTAAGGAAAGCTCTTTTCCTTTTCAAGAATATATCTTTTTCTAGAGTTTTGTACATGATTTTCTTATTTGAGCAAAAATTAAATTTTTGTAATTTCTTTCATAAAACACTATTTATATATATTTTTAAAGTAGAAATTTTTTTTTTGTATTCAGCTTACAATGCAAGTATCTCAAAATCCCTATGTAAGGAACTAGTATTTAATACCACAAAGTTGTCATAAAAATTTGGTGAAGGTATCTTCTTATAAGGTTATCAAAATTTTTGTAATTAAAGCTCAAAAAGTAGTTTTCCAGAAATGAGAAAGATAAAGAAAGGAAAGGGAAGGACAGAAGAATCCTGTTCTATAACCAACTTCTGGAAAACATTTATTTTACAGTTAGAAAATTGTTTAAATTTTTAATATTATATACCATTGCAAATTAATCTAGAATATCTAGAAATCTAGAGAATAATAATAAGTAAAAAAATAATTAATTTTTTGTTCAGCGTTTAGACTGCGCTTGACGGAACAGGTTAAGCTGATATGAGAATGTTTTCACCTGTATAAGTTTTTTGTTAAAGAAAAGGTAATAAATAACAAGGTTTTAAAATATCAGGAGTTTGAGATAATTATTGTAAAAGCTAGAATTTAATACTTTCTAAAAACATTCATCATTAATATAATTAAAATTATAAGCTTTTGACCAAATTTCAGTATAAAGATGGAAGTTTTTGGACCTGTTACGACTTCCAGCATTTCACTTCTTTCAACACTTATAAAAATTATATATATTTATACAATCTTACATACGAGTTTTTTTTACTGCTGTCGGTACCACTCGCTTTCAGTGTTTGTGGTTTACCAATTCCACACGTGCAGACCTCTATCTTACCGTAGCAATCTTTACTTCTGTGTACAGAAATCTGCCCAATTATTCCTTCTTCGAGTATGTCAATATCAATTCTCACAGGTCTTCCGATTTCTATAGGCTACTTCTTACTGTTTCGGCAGCGCTTACGCCAGAAGTCGTCGTCATAATTACCATCATCATCGTCGTCGTCGTCGTCGTCATTATGTTCCTCAGGGATTAGGCATTGATTATGACTCTTCCGACCTCACAGGTTTCTTATGTCCACCATGCTTTTGGGCATTCAGAATCTCTTTGACCTCTTACTGTAAAATGCCAAGCATTATTGGCACTGTAATCTTCTGTCTGCCGTTTAGGTCACGAAATAGCACGACACTGGCCATTTAGATCGCTACTAAATTAATTTTTCATTTTTTTGAAAATATAATCGGTTTCTTCCTGACATAATAATTCCTCTTACCACCTCTTATTGTACACCCTGCCACTAAACGGAAAATTTCATCTTTGCAGCCTGCATATGTTTACAATAATTTTTTGTTAATGTCCAGAGCTCAATACCATATAGACAGAATAGTAACGGCCATTACTTTACAAAATTTCAATAAATTCTCCCTTGGCACATTTTTTCTGAATGTTTGTAAAGTTGTACCACACATACGCTATGTCGAAATCTAGATATTTCCCTTTCTATATCATAATTATAACTCACATTATATTCTAGTTGATTATAGACTTTTACTTACTAGTTAATTATACATGACTATATAAATAAACTCCAGCAGTTTAATTAGAAAGCGCCCATCACTTTTATTAATTATGCCTATTCACAATTTAGCGTCGTATAGAGGGTACGGTAGATAAGTGTTTTGGCGTTTCGAGAGCAATTTATGTCTAGCACTTCATGACTGATTCTGCTAGAAATTTCCCGTGCATTAAGAAAATTATTTATTATTTTTATACTTAGATATTTATAATTATCGTAACATTCATTGTCAGTGTTTTCGATAGCAAATTTATTTCCATTCAACTTCATTGTATCTCTGTTGATCTTAAAGACATAGGTATATTGAAAACAAAAATAGGTAGCTGCAATCCAGAAACTTTTTCGGGACAGAAAAAAGTTTGAATAACTGTGTTACATCGGATAGAAATTGGTTTTAAGAGGATAATATAAGTAGTTGAACAATCAAATAATTAAACACTATATGAACGTTTTGATAAAACCTTGCATAACATCATCACAATCATGAGCGTAAGTTGAGCGCCTAACTTTGGTGAAAGGCAGAGTAAACGTTTAAAAATACAGGGTGCAATACAAGAATACATGCATAACAAATTGTACTCAGTACAAAATTAAACGTTTCAGTATAATAAATTGCATATTATTCAGTCGTAAAAGGGTGAGTGGAGTTAGTAATTTTTTTCAAGAGAACAACAATTTTGAAGTATTTTATTCGAACCCGTCACAACATTCCTTGCACAAAATTGTTTGAAAGAAAACGAGTACTAATAATAATCCTGCCTGAATAACGTTCACTGTTAATTAGCGAGACTATGATAATTAACTCGTACTATACTTTAAAGCATCAAAATTTTATCCTATTTTAATGTTTGTTAGATTTAATTTACAATAGCTTGAAATATAATTTTATAATGCTTGGAATATGGAGGGAATTATTGTTTTAACTAGCCTTCAGGATTGATTTTTAGGCTTCTACGGATCGTTTCACACAAGCTTCAAAGTTTTTGGTACCTTGTTACCACGAGCTATATCATTTTATTATGGTATATATCACATCCCAGGTAACTAAAATTGACAAAGTTTCTACGAAATGTTAAGGAAAACACAGATGTTAAGGGAAAAACAGACAACCGAAAATGTCCAATTACAACAAAAATTCAAAATATTTGAAAAATAAATTCAGGACTGCTGTTAACAAAGGTTATATAATTTCTCTTCTAACAAAGGAGTTTCAATTTTTTGCTGTGTAATAAATTTTCTTTTAATATTATTTTGAAAACATTCTTTAGCGATTTCGTTTCACACTCTCCATAATATTTTGCTCATTGTTTTTGACTGAAGCTCTGTTATAACGATAATAGTTGAAATTAAGCAAACAAAAATCATGATATTCAAAGTTAAATATATCAGAAATATAAATATAAAACTATTGGACTATAGTCTCTGTTTTAGAGAACAAATGTTTAGCGAGAATTGAAAATTTAATAATTTAAAAGTACAGTTGAGTGCATATTTCTATTTACTGAAAACTCTACAGTGAACTATTTATGAAAGTTTCAACAGTGTTATACGTAATGTGGGACACTTCCATGGAATTGTGCCAACGCAGCGTGCTATGAAAACACCTTCTATTGTTCATGCTCGCGAATTGAATTATGTTGTCTTAAACATTCTCGCTCGCGTATAATATGACGCTTGTGTAGGGAAGTAACCACATTGTTGTCTAAATATTCGTTTTAGTCGCTACATGCCTGTGCCGCGATATACCGCATTATCGCAATTTATTACTTTGACACAATTTTATTCATGGTAAGTTACATACACAAAATAAACAAAACTCATCATACGGTATTTTGGCGTAATATATCAGATGTAGATGTCGTCTCCATTCACGTCTGCAGTCCGGCTGTGATTTAGCCGATTTAGAGTCTCGATCCCAAGACAGCTGAACCAAGTAACTTCATTATTTATAAAGCATTGACTGTTGTTTTTTTTAAATACTTTTTTGATCAGTTTTGTTTGAACACAGGTTATTAATATTTCACTTGCGTTATGTATTTTGTAAGCGATGTTACTGACATGCCAAGACAAAAATCAACAACAATTTGTTCGTGGTCTCAGGGGTCCCAATTGCCCCCACCCTTGTGGCGCTATCTCCTCCATTAGGTGGTTAGAACCCCACTACAACTTACACGTATGTACTTAATAATAGTCCATGGAAAATACATTATCAGGGTCACAATCCCAGAATACAGCATTTGAAACATTTACTACGTTTGTGGCTTTATATTTAAAATCGATTCTAAATAAATAAAATATAATCAAGTCTCATAAAATAGAGAAACGTTCTTAACTATATTTTTACCAACACACACAACTTGCTTTTATTACCGCGAGTTAGCACTATTTGATCTTCAAATAACTCAGCTCTGCGTTTTAATAACCCCTTGTTCTAGCCTACGGGTATCTCGTAGCTAAGATCTTGGACTGTCGTCACCCGTACAGAAAACATGTACTGTCACGAAAAACTCGCACGGAGAGTACGTCTTATTAGGACGAGTTGCAAACGAGAACTGTCGGATATTTCCTCTACCAGAGCACATTGCAAATGGAAATTAGAGCTCCTTATTGGTTGAAATCTAGAACACGTGATAGATTTCTACTTTGATAGCTAGACATCATGTAAAACTATGCCAGAGTCTGCAAAATCTTGTATAGATTTACTCTAAAAGTTTTATGACTTTTTGGCGATAAGGCTTCTATAGGAAAGTGAATTCATTTAAAAATACATAGTAAACTTATATGTTTATAACATATGAAAAATGTAACGCTATTTATGACCCATACGCTGTCCAAGTTCATTTCGATACGTTAATTATTGTTGGAGATATTAAGGAAAACACAAATAACACCCGCACTCGAGCACAAAACTTGCACTTGACGTGACAGAGAATAGGTTTATGGCCATTTTGACATATAACAGATAATTACCCATCTCGTATTTAAAACCTTACAGCTACTTTACATGAAATTGAACAAAATCAATTTAAAACATGTCAATAACGTCATAAAGTGTGTAATAGCGTCTAGTCATTTCTAAAATGACTTTTCCGGCAATTATTTCATTGCAATATATATATATATATTTTTTTTTTTTCAATCACTTTTTGCTATAGTCCTTTTCTTGTTGTATATAATACGTTTAATATTTATAATGAATTTACTTCAAGATTTTTTTTTTTTAATATCTTGAGGTAAATTCATTATAAATATTAAATGTAATATATATATATATATATATATATATTTTGAATGTAGATAAATATTTTTTGTTTCTATTCAGCTTAAAATGCAAGTATCTCAAAATCCCTATGTAATGAACTAGTATTTAATACCACGAAAGATAATAGATATTATGTGACTAGTATAGTAGTCATGAGAGAGTTATCTTCACCATTTAAATCGGGGCGCGTCGTTTTAAGACTTCCTGTTTATCACTGTATTCTGAAGTCTATTAAATTAATATGGAACCAGTTGAAAAGATATGTTGCCCGTCACGACACAACATATACAAGCTGTGCAATATAAAACAATTTATAGAGAAGGTGGTAAATGAAATAACGGCGGAAAAGTGGCGTCAATCGAGCATACAATCAAAGGAGGAGATAAGCTATGGTAACGGGCCCACATTACCGACATCGTGTAATGGACAGTCTTATCAGTAGTAATGCTCACTCAAGAAATGATACAAGCGATGGTACTCAATGCTGACAAAGGTATGAAAGCGACTGAATGAGAGGAACTAATATTATACAGTGCACTAGTAATTTATCATAGCTTCTCTTTTCGTTTTAAATAAACTTTACTTTTTCTTTAGTTGCGATTTTTAAACGGTTAATATAAAAAGCCATTAACAGGTGTTATATAATATTTCACTGTCAGTCTGACACAGTCAAAAATGTTTCTTTTACCAGGACAAATTTGTACAATTTATATGTGTTTATACAGTATCAGTATTACGTGTACCCTGTACGCTGTCTTTACTCCTTCTGTCAGAGTTAAACGCCTGTAATTCAAGCAGCAAATAGCGTTTCAGATGTGGCACGCCTGTTTGTTTACATCAGGATTGAAGTAAGAACGGAAATAGTACACTTACTTTACTAGGACAACCCTAAACGAACCAGAAAAACATGATGTTTTGATGTGTTAAATTACAAACACGGTGTGAAGTATTAAATAGTAAGAAGTTGTGTTTCAAAACAAAGTGAACATGAAATTCTATCAGAGTTTTGCGATTCAATTAATTTAAAAAATGGAAACCTCAGTGACGGGTAACGTTAACAAAATTCTGTCAAAGCTTGCCACAGTTCCTGGCTCTGTGCCAAAACCCATTACTGTGTGGTTGTACTAAGTAGAATATAGTTTTATGAAATTGTTCCTAGTTTATATCTGAATGTTATTTATGTGTTCTACTTTAACTGTACAGAATTCTGTTGATATAGTTTCACTTGAAAACCATAATTTTTTTGTCTAAATTATTGTGCTAGCTATTGTGATTTTAAACCAGAAATGTGAAACCGAACTAGTAATTGTGTGTGTGTGTGTGTGTGTGTGTGAAACGGTTTTAAAACATCATTCGACTATCATGCCTAACATATTCGCTCGATGCCATTCGATACGCTAATTCCACGATCCATACCGGAGAGATATCGTGTACCCATGGCCCTGAATATGCTTTCTTTCCTGGTTTTTATCGGTCTTCCCTACTTCTGACGATGGGGAGGAACTCACAGCGTCACCTTCTTTAGAAGTGTCTCACTCCGCATCCTCTGGACGTGGTCACACCAAATCAAGTGCTTCCCTTCAATATCAAGAAACAAAATTCCCCCTATCGTCATCTTTCTTCTAATTCCTACAATTAAAATTCTGTCCCGTCTAGGAATTCGTTGAGAGCTCTGAAGCACTGCCACATCCACCGTCTCTAATTTGTTTTTGTTTTGTTCTTTCACCCTCCATGTTTCTGCTCCACGCAGTAGGCTATTCTTAGGTAATGTATAAAAAAATATTATGTTTCGCTTTCTACCAATGTCCTTATTCCATTAAACTCCAGTGGGCCATCCGACCGTTTTCCTAGTCTCTAGTACACTTCTTGTATTCTTCGTATCATCTCCATCAGTCACATAAGAAATGACTTTTAAGTACGTGTATTCCCCATATGCCTATATTTCTTCATTTTGTGTGTTTATCTATAATCATCACGTTTTGTACCCTCTCCGAACTACTGCTTATTTATTTCAAATTTATGAATGAACAGATGTATGTAAAAGACTTCAACTTTACTTTTTACCATATAGAAGAACAAAAGGACTACAGAGTTTAAGATTTAAGTGAATAACGCGATCTGGTGGAAAATGAGACAATTCAGGTAGTACAATGTAAACTGTTTCTTGATTCGTCGTCAGTAAAGAATTAAGACAAAGTTTACCTCGAATAAAATTTTCAACATGCTTTTAATGTTATTCGGTTTAAATCAAGTGCTTGTATCGTCAGGTTAAGTGGTTGATTCAGAGTACATTCAGTCAACGCATTTGAAACGGAGAGAAAAATAACAGCGGCTCAAGTCCTCGTTAAAAGAATATTGTCTGTTCAAGGTCGTTATGATGAAACTCATCATTATATTTTATAGAAATTAGGCATACGAAATCCAGCTTACAGTTAAATTCATTCTGTGTAGCCTACACCAATATACGTAGGCCTATGTGTGGCAGACTACAACTTGATTTCGAGTGAATAGTCTGTTTGTGTGAATGAAAGTAATAATTACCCGAGATATTTACAGAAATCGGAGATAAGCATAATTGTTAGAAATTTTAATCTGATAAACACATGAAAAAGTAGTCGACATTTGAAATAGCCAGAAGAAATACCTCGTTGAAAGGTATTTTGGGATCAATTATTTATTTTTTGAAACTGATTAGAACGATCAGTCACCATGACAAGTTACTTAATAGAATTTCTTGTGATGTTTTAAACATTAAGTATTACTGTCAGCTAGCACTATGTAAAATTACCGGCTACCAATGAGTAGAAAACAGTAAAGCGTCCAGTGGTGGTACGCTGGTCTGTCGAAAAGTAATTAGCAAAACAAATAAATAAATATTAAAAATAGTAACACGTAAAATACAGTTGTTTTGATGGTTCATCCTCTTCATTCACGCACTTAATATTAGTGATAAACAATACTTTCACTTGTGAACACGTACGTTTCTTATTTGCCTCGAACGTTTCGGTGTGGTGTGCACCTTCGTCAGCGAGGTTTAAATACAGAATGTCATGAACAGTTGTAACGGTGTTTTTTACAGGTTGGTGGGATGTGTGTGGGGGTTTTTGGTGGGAGGGGGTTGGCGCTGGGAATCAAAGTATAGTTTGGTTTCTGTATGATTGTGTCAAATAGTACATGTGATTTAAAGTGTAGTTGGTCATTTAATATGTTGTTTGGTTGTAGTGTGTGGTGTTTATATATTTCATACTGTTCAGCCGTGTTGTTTGGTTGTAGTGTGTGGTGTTTATATATTTCATACTGTTCAGCCGTGTTGTTTGGTTGTAGTGTGTGGTGTTTATATATTTCATACTGTCCAGCCGTTTTGAGTTCAGTACGGCTGAACCAAACAACATATTAAATGACCAACTACACTTTAAATCACATGTACTATTTGACACAATCATACAGAAACCAAACTATACTTTGAATCCCAGCGCCAACCCCGTCCCACCAAAAACCCCCCACACATCACACCAACCTGTGAAAAAAAAATCCGTTACAACTGTTCATGACATTCTGTATTTAAACCTCGCTGAGGAAGGTGTACACCACACCGAAACGTTCGAGGCAAATAAGAAACGTAAGTGTTCACAAGTGAAAGTATTGTTTATCACCAACACGTAAAATATTAAAAAAAAATTCTTTTATTCATCTCAAAGTACAATTAGAGATCTACTTGTCTACAAACCGCTAAGTGAATTTAAACATTTATCGTATTGTGACATAAATTTTTTAACGCCGTTTCTGAAAAATTCTCCTCAATTTCCGATAACCATTCACGGGCAGCGTTTTAGACTTCTTCATCGGTGTGATATCGGACGCTCCGCAAGAGTCTCTTTCTTATGGCCGAAAACGTGGAAATCATATAGCACAACATCCAGACTGTAAGGATTGTGTTTCCTCTTGTCCTAGTCAAATTTGTCTTCGTGTTCGTCACATATGCTGAATGGAGCGCGCAAATTTGTTTGCCGTTGCAGATACTCAGAGATGATGCAGTGCACACGTTTATGTGAAATATCCATTTCAATTCGTCCACTGATATTCATCTATTTGCAAGCAACAATACTGGTGAACGCGTTCAATGTTGTAATCCGTTTTCGAGCCTTTCCTCCCAGTAATCATCATCGTTACCTGTGCAGACATTTTCAAACCAGTCGTACCATTTTGCTGTGACCAGGCGCGAAAGTGCTATACCACCGTACACTTTCCTCTAGTGGCGGTGAATTTCAGTATGGTTTCACCTCATTGCCTATAGAAAGTGAGCACCTCAGCGGGTTTCTTATTTGGACGCTACTTGCAAATAACGTGACACGTTTCACGGCTAACAACAGAGACCGTAACTGTTGTAACTGTTCCTACCAAGTGTAAAACGTTACTGCAACTGACGATGGAAACGGACGTCCAGAAGTATTGACATCAACGTTTGTGAAAATATTTCTAAAAAAAAAAAAGTGTAACTAACTTTTGACTGTCTCTCGAATTTGCAATTTATAGAGTTATTATGGCAGCTAGGCTTACGTATAAAACACGCTGAGCATCTTTAAGAGGAGGATGGTAAAACAATGGAGGCTAAGTACGGTGGTGAAAGAGTGAATAGAAAGAAAGGTAATTAAAGAAGAAAAAAGAATCGATTCGTCAGAAATGACGTTCTTATGTTTCTTATGATAGGTGAACATTTGCAACAGCTTGGAGGTGTTAGGAGCAAAAGCGTACGACCCGAACTGAGGATCAGGAGCACAGTGCATGACCTGAGACACAGCAAACGTGCCAAATGACAGCCTACTTGATACGGAGAGACTGACAATGGAACCTAATGCAATTATGTGAGGCCCTGAGAGAAGCTGTGAGAAGTTGTAACTGCAATTGTAATTGAGACGTTGTGAGTATTGTAAGCCAAGTAGGAGATAATATAGGCCAATCAAATTAGCTTTTTTTCGCGCGCAAATTAAGCACCGATTGAAAGTTCCACCAGTTGTAGGAAATAGATAATACATGACACCTATACCAAACAGAACTCGAGATTTTGCCTATGCACAAAATGGCGGCCATCCAAAGTTGGTAAAAACACGTTTTTCGCTTCTGGATGCCGAGGAAAGCTTTGTAGCTGAAAAAGTGATAAATATAAAATGTAGACAATGAAAAGACCTTTAATTTGAGCCGTAGTACGATATGTTTTGTCAAATAGTTATTGCAAAAATCTCAAAAAACCATGGAAAATGCCTGTTTTTTGCAATGCTGATAGTTATTGCAAAAATGATGTTTCTTATATGTTTATAACTTAAATAGGAAGCCCTTACGATTCTGAATCAAATAAGGTTTTGTAAAGTTGGATCGGTCAATTTGTTGCTGACATACGTTAATTTATTTATCCCAGAGCACTTAATGTTTAATACCATAACTTTTTTGTTTATAAATATTTTGGGCTATTTCGACGTTTATTCTCTTCTAGAAGACTTATATTTCCATGTACTTTCTAGGGCAAATCAAAAAATTATTTTTTAACCCCATGTTTTTTGCATTAAAAAAGTGGGCGATTTTTTTTTTTAACATTTAGAGCTGGAGCGTCACCCGGACACCGTACGAACTTCTAACTTCAAAATATCGAAAGCTGGCTTCGAGGCAAAGATTTAAAAAAAAAGGAGCTGAGTTGCAAATTAAAAAAAAAATCTGTGTGTATTATTTAAAAAAAACTAACATTAAACATTTTTTGCAATTTGAATTAGCTCCTTTTCCTCTTGCTATTTTTGACGAAGCTGGTATGCGAAAGACGAATAAAAGTGCGTTTTGTGATCATTTTAATTCTTTAACCGATTGTCCTGTAAATTCGCCTTTCATCCATGTTATTGACGGTGGCTTCTTAATACATCAAATTGATTGGCAAAAGAATATATGTATAGATAATATTATATGTAAATATGTTAATTACGTTAAGAACAATTTTGTTATTAATAGTTATATTGTATTTGATGGGTACGATGGCGACAAAGGCACAAAAAGTGCAGAACGACTTCGTCGGCAGAGTGGTTATATTGGTCATGAAATTAAATTTTACTATAATACAAAAATAACTTTAAACCCGAAAGAATTTTTATCGGATGAAAAGAACAAAAACAATTTAATAAAATTATTAATTAGAAGATTTAATGAGCAGGGGTATCGTACTAAGCAGGCAGACGAAGATGCGGATTGGTTAATCATTCAAACTGCCCTTGAGGCTGCCAGGTATGAAAGTAACGTTATAATAGTAGGTAACGATACTGATCTTCTGGTACTTTTTAATCATTTGGCGGTTGAATACTCTAACATTGTCTTCAAAAAAATTACCCACACTAAAAAAGGAACCTTAATTAATTATTATAAAAACGATAGTTTTAAGCATCCCGAATTTAATGAAATAATAAGCTTTTTGTATGCATTCACTGGATGTGATACGACATCAAGTTTTTTTTTTAAGGCAAAAATAAAATTTTAACATGTTTACCGCCAAATATGTTAATAAAATTGGCAAAAACTTTTTACGATTCAACTTCACCAGTGAATGTTATAAGTAATTCTGGCTGCGAAATTATTAAAGCCATGTATTCCTCGAAGGTAGATAAAGACTATGAAAATAAACAAAAAGACAATAAAATAACATTGAATGATCTGAGGTTTTTACAACTTGAAAGATCGTCTATAAAGTCTTCTTTCAACTTGGGAAAGTTGCCTGCAACAGAAGGAGCAGCAAAGCAGCATTGCTTGAGAGTATATAGGCAAGTTCAAGCATGGCAGGGGAACAATCTAAACCCATGTGAATATGGTTGGATGGAAGGAGACACTGGTTTGCTTCCGCGATTTACACGTGACAGTCTCGTTCCAAAAGAGGTATTGGAAAAAATATCGTGCGGGTGTAAGACCGGATGTGGAAAAGCTTGCGGATGTCGCAAGCATGGATTGAAATGTACTCGCTTATGTTCAGGTTGCAATGGAGAGAATTGCGATAATGCTGAAAAGGTAGTAGAAGAAGGGATAGAAGAAGAAGATGATGAAAACGAAATATATGACAAACATGAAGAAGAGATAGAAGAAGAAGAAGAAGAAGATGAAAACGAAGAAGAAATTGATAATGTACCATAAACAAAAATTGAACTTAATTAATTATAACAATTTTTATATATTTACTTTAATAAAACTTTTTAAAATTGTACATTTGACTTTTCTGTGTACCAGTTTTTTATACTATTAATATATTTATAAAATATAGATATTATTATTATTAATTACATTTTACTGTAATAAACGTCAAGAGCAAGTAACTTTAAAAAAACGACTTATACAAATTTCTAAAACCGAATGGTATACGGTGCAGCGTAAAATGTTAATTATTGTTTAAATCTGACCGCGTCATTGTTATTATTTTTTTGCGCTACCCCAGATTAAAAAAAAAAACGGTCCAAAATTCGAGGAGATACGGCAATTTTTTCCGCGCGCCGCCGATTTGAAGTTCGGATTTCATTTTTTGGCTCGCCGCGCCGGCCGGAGAGCGGTTTCCCCCACCACGCCACCTCCTGCGTCTGGCATCGGTAGCCTCCACTTCAAACATTATTTTTAGTGTCAAATAAATGGATTTGAAGAAAAAAATTCATGTCATAGCAAAATATAACTCTTTAGATACCCAATGCCGTCGGATTCATTTCTTTATTGTTATAAACAAAGACGCTATGATTTTTTTTTTTTATTTGTAACTCAGCTCCTATTGGTCCTAGATTTTTTTTTTTTTTTTTTAAATCTTTGCCTCGAAGCCAGCTTTCGATATTTTGAAGTTAGAAGTTCGTACGATGTCCGGGTGACGCTCCAGCTCTAAATGTTTATACAAAAAAATCGCCCACTTTTTTAATGCAAAAAACGGGGGGTTAAAAAATAATTGTTTGATGTTCCCTAGAAAGTACATGGAAATATAAGTCTTCTAGAAAAGAATAAACGTCGAAATAGCCCAAAATGTTTACAAACAAAACAGTTATGGTATTAAACATTAAGTGCTCTGGGATAAATAAATTAACGTATCTCAGCAACAAATTGACCGATCCAACTTTACAAAAACTTATTCGATTCAGAATCGTAAGGGCTTCCTATTTAAGTTATAAACATATAAGAAATATCATTTTTGCAATAACTATCAGCATTGCAAAAAACAGGCATTTTTCATGGTTTTTTGAGATTTTTGCAATAACTATTTGACGAAACATATCGAACCACAGCTCAAATTAAAGGTCTTTTCATTGTCTACATTTTATGTTTACCACTTTTTCAGCTACAAAGCTTTCCTCGGCCTCCAGAAGCGAAAAACGACTTTGGATGGCCGCCATTTTGTGCATAGGCAAAATCTCGAGTTCTGTTTGGTATAGGTGTCATGAATTATCTATTTCCTACCACTGGTGGAACTGTCAATCGGTGCTTAATTTGCGCGCGAAATCGGCATTTTTCTGACTAATTTGATTGGCCTAATAGGGTAGAACTTTGTCTTCAAACAATCGTACATAGGGAACCCAGAAACAGATGCAATATTATAGAATTTGAAGCCGGACAAGTATTGTACCTAAAGCCTTACAAATGAAGAAGGAGAAGGAGAAGGAGAAGGAGAAGGAGAAGGAGAAGGAGAAGGAGAAGGAGAAGGAGAAGGAGAAGGAGAAGGAGAAGGAGAAGAAGAAGAAGAAGAAGAAGAAGAAGAAGAAGAAGAAGAAGAAGAAGAAGAAGAAGAAGAAGAAGAAGAAGAAGAAGAAGAAGAACTCCAAAACGACAGCCCATCTAGATTATGGTTTCTGTAAACGTTAAAAGTGACGGAATATTTGTTCTAAATTAAGAAAATGGATTTGTGCAATCACTGGTTTGTTTTTTATAAAAGCAACGTTTTAACTACACAACAAACCGTTAGCTCACTTTATGACAATAATTTAAGAAATGTGACCTTACAAAAGGGATTCAGAAATTTGAAGATTTTTTTAATCTCTAAATCTTTTCAGATATCACTCAGGAGTTTTCAGACTTTCTAACATTTTTGAGTCATTACTATAGAAACGAAATAATTTGATTAAGGCGATAACTTGTTGATCAATACTTACAATAAGTAGATCTAAAGTCATACATTTGTTGATCAATAATTACAATAAGTAGATCTAAAGTAATACATTTAATTTTGCGCCATTGGGCATTAGTTTTAAACATCGTATTAAAAACCAGTTCGGAGCCGGCTTTCATGTTAGTATTAGAAAATTTTAAAAACAATATACGATCTTAGCACATTGCATTTGTAATTTTAAAGTCTGCTGTAAAGTCTCATGAGATTATCCTATAATTAATCCCAGAGTACCTCATAATGAAATTGCCACTTGTTAATCACAAGGCAGATTCCATTGACAAATAGAAAACATAAACAGCAATCCATAACTCAAGTGCTAGAGACTCAATCAGTGTGACTAGTATCGATACTTGACAGTTGTGACTACACAATAATTTCTTAATGGATCGGGACTATAACTTTATTACAGCCTACCTAGGATGTGCGACGGGAACCACGGCCTAGGCGAATCCTTCCATCGCACTTTTGTGCGTGTGCGTGTGTGTGTAGAACGAATTGATAACTCGACAAATCACGTTCGGTTTCGTCTTTACCGCGGTGGCGAGACCAGTGAAAACTATCGCAGCAGTTGGAGTTTATTACGCGCCGTAAGATATACGTCCTGAGGTTATAGCGAAACAGTCTTTTTCAATAAATAATATTGTCACTTCTGAGCGTGTTTCGTGAAAGCAACTGCTGTGCAGCCTGCCTCAGTTCATGTATGGTTAGGCTTAGTGGTTAGTATTTTCACCAGATAGCAGCAGTTTATGTGTAAATACAAAGTACTACTCAAACTGTCGGGGAATTTGACCGTATAAAAAATAGCTCCTTACAACAACTTCTTGTTTCCAACGTCTCCATCGAAGTACTTCCATCGAGCGTGTGTACAGCGATCGCAGCGTTGTTCCACGTTTCCATACATCTGTGGAAGTTTTCAAATGTGAGCGAGTTTCTGCCTGAATCTCCTCATTCGTGTTAAAATGGCTTCCTTCTAGTCGTACTTTTATCTTAAAAAATTAGAAAATACCAGAACCGGGAAGGTCAGGTGTGGTGTGGAATTACTGTAATGTTTTGGAATTCGAAAATTGTCGAACAGCGTCAGAAATTGTGTGAGCGAGGGCGTTGTCACGGTGGAGAAAACAATTTTTGTGCTTCCACTTCTCTGGACTTTTGCGCCGAATGGCGTCTCTCAGCCGCTTTGAAACGTCACAGTAAAATTTGCCACTGATGATTTGGCTAACACGGATAAGAATTCCTTAAGGATAATTCAGCGAATATCGTAAAACAAAACTGTCAAAATGGGTTTGATATGGCTACGAACTTGTGCCCTTTTTACCGGCCATTTGCACCACAAAAAAGTTTTTATTTTGGTTCATGACGTTATCGCCAGTAGTTTTTTTTTTTTAAGTCTGAAACAACGACGGATGCAAATTCGTTGCTCATTAAAACTCATGATAATGGCTGAAAACAAAATCGCCGTATCAATGAAACATAACATCACAAAGCCGCACTAAACAGAACAGTCGCACTGTATAGTTGTGTCGTTTCAGCTATACAGCCACAGCTGTTAGCACACCGAATAAGGAAGCAGTATACAGAATCGAAATATATCCATCCAGTTTGCACAAGCTGTTTAAGTTACCCGAACTTCGGGTAGCACGCAGTTCATTATCGTGCGTGGACTGTGACCTTAAAACACTGTGATAAAATACGAATACCAGAGAAGTCAATACGAAATTAACCCCAAGAAAATAGATTTAAAAAAAGTACAAGGGATTGATTCTCAGTTACTATTTTCAATTGTTACGCCTATGAGGCAGGCAACATGCATAGCATGTATTTTGTACTGACTGAACGCTCTGTGCCTGAGAGGAGTGTTGAATAGAGAGAGAGAGAGAGCTTAGTCATGCGCAGATGCAGTGGTGTAAACAAACCAGCGACTACTGAGAAATACCGATTCACATTACATTATCAAAACTCACTCAACTCTCACTTTCCTCTCATCTAAAAAAAAGATGATTTCTTTCACATTCTCAAAAACTATTAATTTGCACAAAGTACTTGTAACGCATCATTACAATTTCTCGCTTTTTAGTTAATACTTTTTTTACTTCTACATTTCTTCCTCTTGAGTCCCACCTCCCACACTTTTAAACACTCGCGTTAATGTTAAGGTTAATGGATTCTTCCTTTCACGACAGGTAGGAGTTTTTCAACAGTAGGCACAACGGTTTGATATTTATGAAAATCCTGAATCATATTTCTTACTACACACTTGGCAAAATCATTAAGGAAAAATTTCCTTTTCTCACATGTTTTATGTTTTTCCCCCGGTGTGGCGAGTTTACCTTCTGCACTGCATTTCCGTTACTTCCTCAAGTATTTAACAAGGCTTTCCGATTTTTGCAGTAATACACAGCTCGTTTTGTTGCTTGATTCAGTGGGTATGTCAGTGAGTTTCATTGTTAATCACATTGACAACATGCTATCGCTTGTTGAGTAATTACATTTTTTAATTATAGGCCTATTACTAATTATTTTGCGACCTTCACTGTGAACAACAAAACTTACTTTTTCAATCTTCCTTGAAGAGACAGTGTGAATAGACAGGTACACATAAACAAATAACAGGATAATTCACTCAGTAACTGAAAGTAACTAAAAGTACATCAATCCAAAACGATAGTTTACAAATTCCTATTTTTAATGTTACTATAATACAACTATTTGAAACGTACTTAGCTGTAAACACAAAACCAATAATATGTGGTCTTTGAAAGCACTGAATACAGCGACGGTGAAAACCAGACTCCAATAATATTGCAAAGTGTGTCATTTCTGATTGCCTTTGTCAGTCGATGCCAGTTTGCACTGTGAAATGAACGGGGTATGGCAGCTGTCATGAATCATTGGGCTTGACAAAGTTACGCTCCTAACAGTAACACACTAATTCGTACTTTATTCCCTCCATCAGAGACATAGAGTCCAGTGTCAATGTAATAGGTCTAGCATAGCAGTGACGTTTACAACGCCCGGTAGCGACGCATTTCCGGACGCTCCTAGACCATTTTACGCCTTCGGAAGGCTGGTCGATTATTCTAAAATCGTTCAGAAGATTGCCGTGCAACAATCTGCAGGCCACCGATAATTGTGAATTACTGTATGCGGACGTCTGTACTTGGTGTCTTGTAATATTTATTGCGACAGCGATAGTTGGGTGATATTTGTTCTTTCTTACGTTAGCGCATGTTTTATAACCGTAAAGTAAAGAATTTTTGTACGAGGTTTGATCAAAAAGTGCGTGCAGTTTTTGAATTTTCACCGCTATAAGTGTCCGATTAAAAAATCTATTTTTATGTGATGTTGGCATGTTGGTGACAACCGTCTGAAGTTTTAACCCTATTTGATGCATAGTTTAGATTTTACAGCTACTTGAGTAAGTCCTCCTTAGATGTATTAGGCGATTTTTTGTTATTCTACAATGCAAGAGTAAACATGTTTTAAATTTTGTGGAAACAGTGAAGTGAATTGCTACGTCCTGGTAATCGGGTTCTTTTAAAGGGAGCAGTATAAGTGTCGATGAATGAAGACATAATTTTTAAAATAAAAAAGATCTGCATGAACGTTATGATAAAACCTCGTACACTAGTGTTACTGTTGTTTATTAGAACTGTAATATTAGAGCTGTCAGTAACAAATCCTCTGGTCTTCAAATACGCTTTTGCACTACAGATATTTTAAACACGACCATTCTTGCGATTGCCGTAACGTTAACTAATAGAATAGTAATATAAAACTGTTAAACTTTTGTACTTTCTTTAAAAAGAAAGTATAAACTTTCATTAACTTCCATTAAGAAGTAAATTCTTCCTTTTCTTCTTCTTCTTCTTCGTTTCAAGGATTAGGTTATATGAACCTGTTCCGGCACCCATTTCGTCCTCGGACGACCCACGTCTCTTCTAACAATGACTTTATAGTTCAGTGCCGCGTTCGGCAATCGATCCTCTGTCATCCTTTGCAGAAGATCCCACCATTGTCTCGTGTCAGCTTAAATAATTTCATTAATGTCCTATACTTTAAGTTCTGCTCAGATATCCTCATTCCTTATTCAATCTTGCAACTTATAGTTTAAAGTACTTTGAAAAAACTGCATTTCAGCAATCTAAATCTTGCCTCATTCCTTTTTTTGTGAGCACTGGAAATACTAAGAAACCTTTAGTATCAGAGTATCTGGTACAAAGCCACCTAATCTTGTCTCAAAAAAAGAATGGTGAGGGCGAATCTCCTGCTCCCCAAAACAGGAGCCTTAACAGGGGCCTTTCGGTTAAGGTATGGTAACCCTGACAGAAGAGTATCTGCCCCTCATGGTAGGGGGTTGTGCAACAGGCCAGTAACCTGTTCATGTAAAACTTTATAATACTTGTAATACCCAAAGCAGCCTCGGAGTAAAAAGTAAATTATTGTTCGAAAAGATTGTTTGAAAACTGAACTATTTTATCTGAGAAACAATTTCTAAAGTGTATACAAATATAACGTAGCAGCGGACATATGACAAGTCAATAGTCCAATATCAATATCTAGAGTCCAATGTCAATAAACAAAAATCCCATGGAAACGAAACAGCTTGTTTACGTAGCAGCAGGCTGGTTAATGGAAGCAATTTACATTGGCGGGGACAAAACCGGTCGACCATATACTGTCCCGTCCGCCCCCACTGTTTTCAAAGATCACTGTAGCGTAAAGTCAGATTGCGTTCAAACTACAAATCAGGTTGGTGAATATGAATTTTATGCAACACCGCATACGTATTCTGGTTTGGCAGATTCTGGGACTCGACAGACAATCACTCCTACCTACGGACATAGGCCGCTGACCTCACCTCTTATCAATTCGATTTTGTTAAGTACTCGTAATTTGTGTATAACTGTTAAGTTGTACAATAAAGCCTTGGCAATAAAAATTAAAAATATGGTGTATCGTAGGACTCACGCCTGTAGTGACAACTTCAGTGTGGAGTAGTAAGTGAACAGATTCAACGTGTTAAAGTTTATTCTATGTATTTGGAGTAAGTGAAATTTTTCTTTAATGAATTAATATTCAAATAAGAGTGAACGATAATTAAACGAGACAAGACCACAGTACTGTTTAAGTGTATTTTATTATAAGAAACGAATGTTTACAATGAGCACAAATAAAATCATGTCACAGGCTGTATTATTTTCAGTAAACATACTATTACGACATCACAGAACAATCTACGTGTTTATCGAATGTTCCAGAGTGATCCGGAATGTAACGTGTGTGGCGTACGTGCTTGTTGACGCATCTTCTGGACGGTGCGAGACTTCGCTCGGGCGTCCGGACTGTGCCAAGGCCGCAAGTAATTACGTTGTAACTATACTGGCGCTATCGAATAATCTGATAATTTGGGGCGGTATATATACCAGTACTCAACGACGTTCAGTCAGTTTAGTGCGAGATATTGACAGTGCGGTTCGAGAGTTATAGTAGCGATATTACTGTGCGCGTTCAAGTGGTTATTAGTGAAGTATTGCGTTTCATAATCGGGCGGTATAATTACAACTTATTGTAATACAATTGTGTTTAATATTAGTGACTTTTATTGCGTGTGAACAATTTTTATTTGATTTGTTGTAGTAGACTGTGTTGTTAATTACGAACTGTTTTACTGTAAAAGTTAAAGCTGGTGATTAGTGACTTAATTGGTGTCTTGTACTTATTTTGTTTCCACTGTACCTACGACGATCGAGTAGACCATCGTGACAATACATATACAGACAATATGTTGCAAATAATCTGATTTAAGCAATATTTACTGTAGCTGAAAAGTAGAATGAGATATCCGCAGTATAATAATTTAATTTTTTGCAGCAAACTATATGTAATATATTCTTATTTTATAAAATTAATAATCAAAGTTTCCTGCCAATGAACTCTTAACATTTCTTGAATTTCTGTGAACCCACTAAATTCTCTAAAAAACTCGCGGTCGATAAAACCAATTGAAGATATATGCCTGACTTATTGGCCGCAGACCTGCGACGTTTTAACACAACAAAAGGCAATAATAATTTTACCCTCTTAAGTAATCCATTATTTTTAATACTTAGTTATTCTTATAGCAGTATTTAAACGTTTAGGATATGCTCGGATTGTTTACAATATTGCGGTTGCTTAAAGCGCACATAGTTATGGCAGTGGGGAAATTTTGGTTATCTACGTGGGAAAAATGAGGTTTATTTGACCTGGCAACACTGCTTTTTCGCTTCGACTATTCTGTGACAAGTTGAATCAGTTTATTTCCCTAGCCGAGCGCGAGGCGTGTGGGAGTGCCGTAGACCTGTATGTAGTTCTAACTTCAATATAGTTTAGAATGGTTCAGACTTTCAAACATCTGGGTTTCCGCTACTAATTAATTAAAAAACAAATACAATAATCTTCGATTTTGCCGACTGTAATGGGTGAGATTAATGCGTAATATCAAATAGTACTTAATACAGATGTGAAAAATTGTTAAATTTATTAGATTTTATTGAGTTTAATTTAATTACGAAAGCCAATTCAGTAATTATTTTTAATTATATTTAATTACTGTCTATTTCTATAATAAAATAGGCTGGAGTCGCAATTCATACGGCTTTATTTTTTCTACACCTTTGAGAAGTTGGCCAATTATTGTCGAGAAACTTAGCTCAAAACAGTCAGCCAATACAGCTCATTGTATAAATGGAGGTGTTTATACACTTGAATGAATAGGCTACCGCTCATTATATAAAACTTCGAGACACCAGGGTCTAAAAACAAATTAATAAATTTGAAAAATTCGCAAAAATCCATGTGGGATATCAAATTGGAGAAGGTTTGGGTTGGAGAAGATTGGGTTGGAGAAGGTTAGGGTTGGAGAAGGTGATAGCGCTCCAGTAGGGCCCCTAGCTCCTCTCCAGCCAATACCGTACTGCGTGGTGAAGAGCCACATCCTACAAGACATGTTTTCGCGAAAAAGTACAGGTCTATACCGGACGGTTGATAAATATTCCTGGTGGAGGGCCGCAGTAGGCTACCAGTTAAGTCGTAAGGGAAATGATCCCTGACCGGCTTCACTTTGGAATATTACAGGGCAGAAATCTACGTGCTTTTAGTTGGCTGCGATACTGTGACTGCGGGGTATGCAGCGCCCTGCCCTGGGTAGATGTGGTGAAGATGACACATCTAGGAAGGATGTCCCAAGCTACATCACTGCATGCTCTGAGCTAACCCTGCGCATGCGCAAGGCTCGTAACGTGGCCAGGGTGACATTTTTTTATTACCGGTAAGCCTCAAGAGAACACCCGGACTAGAAATAATGGACAATACACGCTTTTCAAAGTTGGATTATGAGTATGAGCCGGTTAGAAGAAGATCTGTAGGCACGCCAGTGACAAGATGGCGGGAGTCATGAGGCCGAAACAGGAGAAACCCATGAAGTGATCACTATGATGATTATATGTATATATTGTAAATTTTCGTAAATCTAGTACAGTTTTACTCCGTTAATAAATATCGCCCCCATAATCCCTTTCCCAGCTTTTTGGCTTCAAGAATCTTTTGTAAAAAAGTGTCATAGCGGAGTACATGCCTCCCAATACATCATACGACCGACAATATCCAATAACTATTTATAAAGTATAGGCGTCAAAAGTGTCATATTTAAAGTTTTCCGTGTGCCTGTGTGAAAGTTGAATTCTTTGAGTCGAGACTTTCAATATTAATTTCCAAACTGTTCGTTCCTTTTCATTTTATAAGTATTTCTGAACGCCAATTTCATATTTTTGAGTTTACGTGCTACAATTGTTAGCAGTTTCTTCTTGTCATTGGCATGTTTTAAAGTTCTGAATAAAGTTGCTAAACAGAATAATAAATAAGCAAAAGAAAACAGCCACGAATCCCAGCAGCGACGGAGCGGTAATAAAGCAGAGTGATGGGTCTCCTTGGTCTAGGACTGGGTTGTATAGTGACAGCTGGTGTGGTTCGACCAGGGCCGCTGAATAGGGAAGGGCTGTCTCACGGCGCGCGGAAAGTTGTACCCACTGCTGCTCGGCTGTGACGTCACTGCTCAGACACTGCCGCGCCACAGCTCTGCGCTAGATACACATTTAATACTTTCACGGCTACTCATCTTAAAATAAGCCTAATGAGTTAACAATAAATGTCTATACTTTCATTGCATGTATATACTCTTCTATAAATAGCAATTATTCATAACATTATTTGTAAAACAATAGCTAGCAATAACGTGTAAATAATATAAGACATTCTAAAAACAATATGTGACATAATAACATTCTGGGTATTAAGGGCTCCGTAGAATAGTCAATCATATTACATTACGGATATGAAATAACACAAACAACAATTTTACAACCAACAATTTTATTTTTTGGAACGTATCCATTTCTTAGCTTTGTTGATACAGCTTCTATCGTTTGATTTGTTCTCATTAAAACGCCTGATCCTAATAAATGTCCTTAATCTAGCGTAGGCATTAATAGCGTGTGGACACACATTTGGAAATTTATCCGTAAGTCTTCTTCGGAGTTCTTTAATGACTCCTCTCCGGACACTGTAGAAATCATTTTCGCCATGGAGTGATTTAAAAACAATTTCAAAATCGTCCACTGTTTTTTTCCACGATTCACTTGGCACAGTCGAACACCCGTGGGAAAGAGCTTCAATCTATTTGTCACTGTTATTAGAAGGGACATTTTTCGAGTAGGCGCCTAGTGTTGGATCCTTGTCCCGTACTTTGTACGCTATATACCCTGCAACGTAAGAGAGGGCTTCTCTCTCAGCCCAGCATCTTTCTTTTTGATGATGACATAAGGGAAGATACAAAATTCGTCAACTTCGTTTTCTGAAATAGAAACAACGCAATCCATATTTATAGAAATAAAAAAAAAACAAAGAAATAAATATAATGTAAATACAATACCTATGGTTAAATTGTAATCGATTTTATTCATAGGAGATACAAAAAGTATTGTTTACATGTGATTTTAAGAATGCAAGGCTTACCTTCCACAGGGAGGCTGCACATTTCCTCCACTTCGGCTGGGTGAAATGCAGTTTGTAGGTACTCTGCTGTCAAGTAAACTGGTATGCTACTACTGTCTTTCTCGACCTCAGTGACATTTGTTTTGTTAGATGATTTCGGCATCTTGTTAGCCAGCATTATTTTCTTAATTCGAGATATGAATTCCGTTGGGCTAGGGTGGTCATAGAACTGTCTAGTTCCTCGGATAAGGCTGAATAAGCTCTCCAGAGCATCCTGCGTTAGCCGTGTAGTTAATATGTATTTAATGTCATACATTTCACGGACATCTTCAAATAGTCCAAAAAGGGATGTTATAGATATAATTATACATTTCTGAAATGGCAACAAACTTCTTTTGTTTTTAACTCTCATTGTAGACGTAACATTTCTCATTTTATTCAGCACTTCTGCTTGCTTGTCAAAATGAGGCGTAAAGCCAAAACCAGGTCTCATAGGGTGTGAGTTAGAAGAGTGCGGTATACTGCTGTTCATAACCTCGGTAAAGGAATCTACCAATTCAAAAAATTCTGCTACTTCTTTATTACCGCTTAGCATCTGTATTGCTTTAGCGGTAGTTCTGGAGAATACTGCTTTAGCTGGCCCAACTCGTTGTCTTTCGTTTCCTTTCAAAGCTAAAAAAGATGGCTCAAGTTTATGGCACAGTTTAATCTCTCCTGTGTCCTTTTTTAGTACATCGACTAAAATGTCAACATTTACTTCCGTGCCGTTTTCCAAGACTAGTCCCTCATCAAGAAAATGGTTTCTCAACAGCTTCAGGTAATGTGGCATGTCACCGAAAACCCATACTTTTCTTTTACTGTCTGATGGATTGGTAAAGAACGTGCTCGTGGTGGATACGCCAAGTTCCTTCCACAGTGTACCACAACCTCCCAAATCGGATACAATAGAGCAAACTTTGATTCCTTTAGATTCAATAGCATTAATGATTATGAACATTAACGACTTGTCCATTGTAACATCAAAGTTAAAAAACACAGGCTGTTTCCATCTAGAAACTAAACCTCTAACAAGAGCTACTTGGGCTTTTGAATGTGGCCCGAGAATTTGGTCCAAGCCAACATCGTAGACAACTTTGCTGTCGATGTGCATCTCGTCAAAACTTAACACACACAGCTTTTCGGCTACTGATAACTTGGAGACTAACGTCAGTACATTATTCAGAACTCCTGGCAAACAAGTAAATTTTGCACACCATCGACTCAATGTGGCGGCAGATGGCAAAGGAAAACCAACAGTTTCTCTCCAAAAATCATATGATTTACGAGACAAGGCCCTGATCATTATAGCACGTGACACGTCTTCACTTGTCCATCGAACGTTTCCTTTTACAGCTAACGCTTTTTGCTGAGTCGGTGTAAGGATTTTGTTAACTGAGGTGATCATATTTGACTTTTGTATACTTTCACGTTTCAATTGTACTATTTTTTGTTTTAATTCTTTAATTCCGCCAGCCCTTTTTTTACTTAACATACAATGGTTGTTTGTTTTCCGTGAGATTTTCCTCAAAAGCATTCGCCTCTCTTTTCTTAACAAATCTATTTGTTTTTTTAAATCAACAACAGTTTTTTTTAAACATTCGTTCTCTTCTACCACGAGGTTGTAGATCTCACAATTACAGTTATCATTGCCTGGACCGGTCTCAATTAGTGCAGGACTAATGTCACTAGATTCTGGACGCGGCTTTTTAGGGCTTAAATGTTCAATTCTTTCCAAAGCGTCCAACCGAGTCCGTCTATTATTAAATCGCTCTTCTCTTAAAACAGTCGATGCGGTTTCATTTTGGTCAGTTTTACAGGGCAAATTTAAAGAAGGGACTGCGGTTACTTTCAATATCTTCCTTTGTGGCAACCCTAATAATCGGTTTTTCGTGTCATCACAATAATCTGTTGGGGCAAAATGGCTGCTACAAAAAGGCTATGAGCGTACTTACAGTTTATTGAGTCCAACCGTTTACACTTTAACACCCATAACTTTGCAGTTTCAGGATCTTTAGGGAAACAGTGGTATACAACGTCAATTCCCAGTTTCTTTGTCTTACGGGAATAATTATTGCACGTTGCGACCGCACAACAACTCATTTTCGTTATTTAATCACTTGCAAATCACAACACAAATATTTCTCTACACCACTCATAACTCAACAATAACTGTACAACATAAACAGCTTCGATTCACAACAACACAGCTGACAGATGTCACAACGCTACTGACCGAACACGCGCAAGACTTGAGTTGTCTGAGTGGTGACGTCAAGGCACTATCCCCCCTCCACGCCACCGAGTACCGTGGCGGCAGTGGAAACATCAAAGTAGTGAGACAGCCCTTCCCTATTCAGCGGCCCTGGGTTCGACGTAACATTTCAACATACATATTGGCGATTTCCTCTGGGATCTTGGCTTTATTTCTTCTGTCGCAGTTGGCCGAAGGATCAGGATTCTAGTACGTGCGAAGGGTCATGATTACGGAATCAAAATAAATGTCTTGAATAAAAAATTTATAATAAATGAAAATGTTTGTTTTATTGCACTTGCTATTAATATAATTTTCACCACATTAAACACTGCTATTGCCTAACAAAATGTTGTGTCAAGAAAACAAATCTTTAGAAGATTATTTAAAGAATTTGATTGTCTTTGTTGCTCTTCCATAAAATTTAATAAAACAAATAAAAGCAAATTTTTTACGTGGTTTAAAATTGAAAATGTTTAGCTGTTTTTTTTTACCGGAAACAATTTTTTCAATCAATGTGTAATTAAAACAGAAAAAATATATTTAGACCTACTACAAATTCAGTGGAAGAAGATAATAAAATAAAATATTTCATGACGTTGACTGCCCGAGTTTTATTGTACGGGTTGAGACATTGCTTGAGAACACAGAAAATTGTACGTTAAATTGATTTTCCAGATTAACTACACAAGGTGGTGGGAAGCTGGCTGACAGACGTAGAAATCGACAACTGAATGTACACAGCATCAACGAAAGAGTAAAAAGTCACAGGTAAAATGGAAATATCACATAAAAAGTACTGATAATGAACTACTGCCTAAGCAATCTCTGTAATACACAACAAAAGGAAGAAGGAACATAAGACGACCAACGAAAAGATGTTCCGATACTTGAAGACGGAACAGGAAAATGCGTGATGCATGTAGAAGCAATTATGGTGATGATGTTTAAGAATTTATAATTAATAATAATATTTGTGATCCTATTCTTGTAGTTGCATCAATATAATTCAAGTTCATTCACTTAAAAATCAGGTATCAGGTAAATTTCTTCAAGAAAACAAATTTGCAGTAAATCCTTGAACAACAATCTGTTCAAGTGAGCAGCTATTTCATAAAATTAGACAAAAATATAAATCTGTTCAATTTTATCACATTATTTAAAAAAAAAAAAAAAAACTGGAAACAATATTTGGTAGTCAACAAACATAACCCGGCCCCGAGGTCATCTGGCAACGACCTCTGTATAGTCATAATGTCAATAAACAAAATTCCCATGGGAAACGAAACAGCTTGTTTACGTAGCAGCAGACTGGTTAATGAAAGCAATTTACATTGGCGGGGACAAAACTGGTCGACCATATACTGTCCCGTCCGCCCCCGTTGTTAAGAGCTCACTGAAGCGTAAAGTTAGATTGCGTTCAAACTACACTACACATAAGGCTGGTGTATACGGATTTTGTGTTACACAGCATACATTGTCTAGTATTGGCAGACTCTGGTATTCAACATGTAGTCACTCCCAAGCATATCGGTCACTAACCTCGTCTGTTACTACTTTAATATTATAAAAAACTCCTATATAATGTCAGGGTCAGTATCATGCTAACCGTCTTGAACTACCATATTGCTAAGAGGACCGCGAGGGTCATAATCCTAAAACAGTGAAATAAATTCTAGAACTCTATAAAAACAATACTCAATAATTGATATTAACAATTCTAAAACAACCGCTTTATTATTAAAATGTCTTTCCTAGTTATACAGATAGTTAATATGTACTCTACAAAACCAATCATAAGTCTTTCTTCACCCCCATAATTAGCAACACCCGGTCAACTTTGTCTTCAACGTTCTTTCTATCATTTTCTTGGTCATCCGACAGTTCTTGTTCCTTATGGCGTGTAGATCATAAATCGTCTACGTCAGTGGTTTTCAACTTAAAAGCGCCTAAGGACCACAATTGAAATCAGGAACCTACCAGCGGCCGTCCCACCATGAGTGATCGATTTGTCGCAAGTAACGTAAACATATAAAAGCTAAAGGTTTTTAAAAATATATAAACACTTGGTACGTTTCACAGTTTTTATTTAACTCTAACAGCTGTTTCAACTTTTTATGCCATTGTCAAAGAGATGAGTGAAAAACTAAACCGAGGATGTAAGGTTGGTGAACATCTGTTTAGGGCGTGTATCGGAACATGTGTGAGGTGTGAAGATGGAAGGGGGTTTGTAGGAGCTAAGGGAAGGTCAAGTGTCTGTAAAAACTAAATATAATCTGAATACAAAGTATAAAATTAACTAAACTGAATAACAGCTTTTAATAAAGGGGATACACAGAATTCAGTTTGTTCATTTGTTAAATTTTTGTTATTTTTTATTGCTTTTTTAATTTCTAGAATTTCTAATAAATGTATTTTTTTACCTTTTTGTATGTTGTGGAGTAGTGTTATGTTTTTTTGTATCTATGAAGTGACTGTGTTGTAAGCAATGATCTGCAAAATCTGTGTTGGCTTTATTGGTTAAAATCGCCTTCTTATGTTCTGAAATGCTATGTTTCAGAGCACGGCCACATTGTCCGATATACATAGCATCGCATTCTGCACAGTGTATTTCGTAAACTCAATTATTCTCTAGTGTGTTTGAGTTTTCTTTATTGTTGACTAGTAATGGAAAATGATTACGTTGTTTACTGATGCCATTTTAAGATTTTAAGATGTGTATCCCCTTTACTAAAAGCTGTTACTTATTTTAGTTAATGTTATAAATTGCATTCAGATTATATTTAGTTTTTACAGACACTTGACCTTCCCTTAGGTTCTACAACCCCCCCCCTCCATCTTCACACCTCACACATGTTCCGATACACGCCCTAAACAGATGTTCACCAACCTTACATCCTCGGTTTAGTTTTTCACTCATCTCTTTGACAATGGCTTAAGAAGTTGAAACAGCTGTAAGAGTTAAATAAAAACTGTGAAACGTACCAAGTGTTTTAAAAACCTTTGTATTAATAGGTTTCACCAAGTGCCCAGCGAGTCATCAATATTAATATCATAAAAAAAGCCAGTTGGCCTATTTAACTGAAAATAACTAAATTGGTAATTTCCACATTTAACATAACTTAATACATATCTCCAGTGGTCTAATCGTTATTATTTCCTTATAATAATGAAAATATAAGAAATACATTAAACCGTGTATATTGACATAAAACAGTCAATGCGAAAACTGAAGTCGACCTCCAGCAGCCACTAAAGTAGGAATGCCCACATCGAGCCGAGTTGTTGCTAACCCCAGTAGGTGAAGCATAGTAGAATCTGTGAGACAACTTTCGCTGTGGGGTTTGATTAATTTCGTCGTGGAGAACACGATTTCACAGATGCTTGCAATCTTAATAGTTTATCGTTCATCGAATAGCGGAATAAAGAAATCCGCACCGTTTTCATCTCTGGCCTGCAAGATGCAGTCGGGTTGCAAATGACACAATTTTAGTAGAAAATCCTTATACGTAATTTCGTCTGCCTACGAATCTGGGACGAAACATTGGACAAGCGAGTCTGTTTTGTCTAGCCGATAGATGAAAGTAGACTTGTTGTCTTGTACGAGGGTCATTCAATAAGTAAACAGACAAACAGCTGTAGAAAAGAAATTAATTGTAGCAGCTGATTGAAACTTTCAGGAGGTTACCTGGCAACGTCGTTGTGACTTTTGATCAGCTGTTCAATAATATATATTGCATAAACATAACCAATACAGTTTTATTTACGATGGCGTGTCCTCTTGAGGACAGTACTTTCGAAAAACAGCGTTCTGTTATAAGATTTTTGAATTTGGAACCACTAACATGGATTCACTATTTTGAACCCTGAGTCAAAGCGACAAAAAATGGAGTAGAAGCATCTCAGTTCATCCGCCAAAAAGAAATTCAAAACCCAGCCATCGGCTGGAAAGGTGATGTTAACCATCTTTTGGAGCTCCCAAGGCCAAATTTTCTGTGATTACCTACAAGACCAACATTTTCAATAGTCAGTACTATTCTGACATGATTGTGAACAAAATTAAGCCTGCATTGAAGAAGAAATGTCCGGGATGGCAGAGGAAAGGTGTGATTCTTCTTCACGATAATGCCCGCCCACACACGGCAAAACTGACGCTCGAAACAATAAAAAAAGTAGGTTGGGAGATCCTGCCTCATCCCCCTTATAGCTCTGACCTTGCCCCATCTGACTTTTTCTTGTTTGGCCCACTCAAGGAGACTTTGCGTGGTGTCAAGTTCAACAGCAATGAAGAAGTGAAGGAAAATGTCCAAAACTGGCTTCGACATCAAGGTAAAGAATTATTTACTGAGGGAATAAAAAAGCTTGTAAAGAGATGGGACAAGTGCATAGATGTTGCTGGAGATTACGTTGAAAAGTAAAAAAAAAGGTATTGATTGAATAAAAAGTTTTTGCTCCACAGCTGTTTGTTTGTTTACTTACTGAATAACTCTCGTAATATGAGTACTCGAACAAGTACAGAGTACCTAAAACAAAGTGATTCTATTGGCCGTTTATTTTCATTGGTTCAACTGGTGAAAGATCGTTCTCAGTTAAAATAATATTATTATTATTTTATTTATTAAAGTACATGGCGTAATTATTACATTGGTTTTCAAGATAAAGCCGCGGGGCGAATAATGAGTTTCCGCGGGACGCATACGACCCTTGAGCCGCCAGTCTAACATCACTGGTCTAGGTAATCGACTCAGTGGTATTCTCAAAATATAAGTTTCCCATAAGTTCTTATCTTCCCCAGCGTACTTAGCTTCTTCAGTTGTTAATTTGTTTCTCAGTAGGTAACATTTAACTCTACTTCGGAAATACATTCCAGACGTAACACTCTGTTCTGTTTTTTTTTTATTTTACAGTTCCAACGTCTCACCCCCATCCAACATATCTGACAGTTCCAACGTCGCTACCGGATCTGTCAGTGTCCCACAAAGGTTCTTCTTGATAGCCGTATTTACTTTGTTCCTAAAAGACCTCTAATAATGCCATAAATCAACTAAAATCTAAATATTTTTTTACGAAGTTGCTAAACTGCTACAATTTTTATTGTTCAGACAAAGCTTTTCGTCATCACTGACATCATCAGGTCTTAGACAACATAGTAAGGATGGCTGCTAATTCAAACAATACGAAGAATAAAATTTAAATACCTTATTCATTATTTATCTGTCTCCGTCCCTTGCTACCCACATAACTTAAGTGATTGATTTGCTCTAAGGTTTTTTACCATTAACACTTTGAACAATCCGATTCCCCCCCTCCAAAGTCAACAATATAATTCCACTCAAATAAGACGTCACCAAATTAAATGAATTTTGCAACTCGCAGTCTACAACTGCACTATGCCGATACTGCATTAAAACGAATTGCATATCTGTGAATCAACTAACTGAACAGTAGACGCGCTGTAGTCAAGGTCACATATGACGTCATGTAAAAAGAAGCTTCTAGATTTACTACGTCAATCAGGAGGTGTCAGGAATTTTCGGGCTCTCATACGTGTTTTTGCCGAGGGATATTGAACTGTGATTAGTAAAACAGGCTTTAAAAGGAATAGTGCGTTCAGTCCAGTATTTTGTGAAAATGTGTAGAAAAGTGCTTACTTTACGAGAATCCGTTGAGAGCACCAATTTACGTAGAGCAAAACATACTCAAAGGATAGGGGATGGGTTCTGATACGGATCGATATTGTTCCCTAAATAATATTCTTCGCCACACAAAGTTACACCAATTACCACTTAAATGTTTTGTATATTCAGATGATGTGGTTATACCTAAAAAACAATGAAGCAGACTTACAGGCTGCATAAACTGTGAGACAATATTACAACCTAATGATATCTACCAACAGAAGTTATGACTTCACTTCTAGACGGAAAATTTCCAGTACGCTCAAAGATTTTTATTGAGGATAAAGTATTGGAACAGACCTCAAATTTTAACTATTTAGGTTGTGATATAAATTTTGATGTTGACAAAGATGTACAAAATAAAGTCAATAGATTTTAACACACAGCCTATGTAAAACTGTAAATAGAACACTGAGAAATAAAACGAGATGCGAAAGAAAATTAAAATTCTACAAAACAATGGCTGTTCCAGTACTTTTATATTGCAGTGATCTGGATTACAATCAGAAGAATTGAGATTTGTAAGTAGGGTTAAAGAGTGCACAAGAAGGGATCATACACGAAATGAAGGTATACAGGAAGGTTTAAATATATATAATCTAAATGAGAAAATTGAAGAATATAGTTGACATCATTTACAGTTGAAGAATATGGAGACATCATTTATGTCGCATGGATGAAGATAGAATACCAGTAATTGTATACAAGTACAAGCCTTCTGGAAGAAGGATGTAGGAAGGCCGATACAGAAATGGATCTGATAATGTGAAGTCGCAACAGGCACATTGACTAATCCCTGAAGTGTAGATGAAGAAGACAAAAAGTTACATGAAGTACATAAAATAATATTTTCATATATCTTAATTTTCTGGTGCACACTTTTGGAATTGTATCATGGCAGAGTCTACTTATATTAAATGATTTAAACAAAATTATAGGTAGTAGGCCTTCAGTGTAATAGACTCTTTATAGCTAATTAAAAATTACCATACAAAACGATGGAATAATTTGACTTCTCCTAACCTGTCGTGGGCAATTCGCTAGTTGGATAACCCGCACTGGATGAACTTAGATTATCCTTTGCGGCAGCAGGAGTCACTTGTAAAGGTAAACAAAGCTAAACATCATAAATTTTCCAAGACACGTTCGGGGCGTGTTTATTTATTGCGTGGAGCCTTCATCGCGACTGACAGCGACGGCCTATAAATATTTCTCTTCACCTTTGGCGACGATCCAGCAAAGCGTGTCGTTTGATCTCGTTTTACTCAAACGCACGCACGCACACGCACTAACAATAGTACGCCCACCGTTTCAGACTCCACTGATCAATAGAACCCCCTTTACCGCTGTGTGTCTTTAATTTTGTATTCTTTGCTGATACCTGTTAGCCCTTTATTATACTGTCTTATTTAATTAGTGTGTCTGGTTTTCGCTATGTTATCTTTTTTCCAGTAACACTATGTTTTCACGAAGCATTTGTTTTGATTTCTCTTGCGGTTACAAACTTCTTCTTCATCTTCATCTCTTGCGTCTTCTTCATCTTTTCGTCGTCGTCATAGTCGAAGTCCTTCTTCTTCTTCTTCTTCTTCTTCTTCTTCTTCTTCTTCCTCTTCCTCTTCCTCTTCTTCAGCACTATAGCCCAACGTGAGCCCTGGCTTCCAACACCAATCTTTTCCAATGTCTCTTAACCGTTGCCACCTCAGCGTAACCCCTCACATCCGTTCCTCTGAGATCTTCCAGGGGGTCATCCAACCATCTTATCCTAAATCGATCCATCTTTCCGCTTTTATACACTCGTGAACTCAATATTATTTTGGCATACGTTGATCATCCATCCGCTCTTGGTGACCTAGCCACCGCATTCGTTGAGCTTTTATGAGTCATACAATATCCTTATGCTTCAATAGCTCACCTACATCCTGGTTATTTCTTATTCCTCCAGTTTAGGATCTTCCTTAACCGGACCAGAAACACGTCGTACAATCTTCCTTTCAAAACTTCTCAGTGTTTCTTGTTTCATTCTGCTAATGACCACGTCTCACCTCCATAACCAACAACAGGACTCATAACTGTCTTATATACTTTCACATTTGTGTTGTGAGTAGTGAGTTTGATTCTCAATAGTCTACTGTTAACATAGTATGCCCTATTTCCTATTACTTCCTGTCATGTATTGTCGTGTTTATGCACCCTTCATTATCTATCATTTTACTCAGATAACTAAACTTATTAACCGCACCAAATGAATTACCTACCCTCTACGCTTAAATTATACAGACTTCTTCTCTTTTTTTCAAGCAGAAATGTTTATGTATTTAATTTTGCTGATATTTACATTCAGACCCATTTAAGTGTTTTCTTATTTAGCTCCTTGTAAACATCGACTAACCGTTGTTATCTAGCTATTATCACAACTTCATTAGCGTAAGCATATATTTGGGTTGTCTTATTTAATATATTTAATGCAGCTACAAACTGCCATTCTGTTTCCATGTAGTAAATGTAGCTTGGACGGTAAACTGTACCTTTTGTAACCCTTTATACATTCAATATATTGTATATTTGTATTTATATTTTTTTCAATTTTCCCAGGAAGTGGCAACACTGTGAACCAACAATGCAGAAGCTGATAGTTGTAACATTTGTTTATATTCGAAAAAAATTTCAGTTTCTTAACTTTAACAGATTTGACTGCGCCATAGTTTTTTTGTTTGTTTTGTCTCATGTCACAAAAATTTACCTTAGTAATATTGAGCAGCGTTATTCAAACAAATTTTGTGTCAAACTCCAAGATAGTGCTACAGAAACATTTACGGAGATGAAGTCATATCCCGGGCTCAGTGGTTTAGCTGGAACAAAACATTTTTGGATGGCCGTGAAACCGTGGAGAATGAACACCGTTATGGACGACCAAGCACAGCATGAACGGACGAAAATGTGTTAAAAGTGAGAGATCTAATCAAGTCTGATTGTCGTTTGACGGTAAGAATTATTGCTTATAAACTGAACGTAAATCACCAGACAGTTCATGAAATTTTGACGCATGATTTGAACATGCGTAAAAATGGTTACAAAAAATCTCACTCAGGAACAGAAGGACAACCGAAAAAATATGTGTCTTAACCTTCTTGAGCGCACCGAAAATGACACAGATTTTATGGAAAGTGTCATAACAGCTGATTAATGATGGTTTTTTGAGTATGATTCAGAAAGAATACGGCAAAGTGAAGAGAGGCACACAAAAGACTCGCTACGCCCAAAAAAGCAAGAAAGAAGAAATCCAAGATCAAGTCAATGTTCGTTACTTTTTCCGGCATTCCAGGTATTGTGCATAAGGAGTTTGTGCCTCAAGGACAGAAAGTCAATCAAACTTACTACCCTCAGATTCTTGAGAGACTCAGAAAAAGGGTCATTCGTGTCCTGCCAGAGATTTTTGACTCTTGGATGCTTCATCACGATAACGCTCCAAGTCACACACCGCTTTCTGTGAACGAGTATTTGACCAAAAAGGGCCTTCCTGTGGTACCCCCAGCCCCCTCACTCCCCTGATCTTAGTCCACGTGATTATTTCCTGTTTCAAAAAATCAAAGGCCAACTCCGGGGCCGCCATTTTGGAAGTTTGGAGAACATCCAAAGATTGTGACAGACCAGCTAAAGGCATTGACAGTTAAAGACTTCCAGCATTGTTTCAATCAGCGGAAACAACGTCTCTGAAAGTGTGTGTTTCCTAAGGGAACTACTTTGAAGAAGATAAAATTGTTGTAGTTAATGCAACAATAAATAATTTTTGCTATCAGTCTCATTACTTTTTAGACAAACCTCGACAATATTTTAGACAATATTGTTACGACGTTCGCACGGATCGTGTGTTGTACAGTAGAAACAGAATAACTGACACCTATCAAGTCATTAATTACAACTTTAATTACAGTTAAAGATAACCAAAGACACTCTTATACAATACTTCACGTTAAAATGTGTCACCTTATTACAATTTCGTACCGTATAACACTGACACTAGACACCAGTCACAACGGCGACACTTCGAATTGCACTCGTCATACCGGCAGGTCTAAGCTGAAGCTTCTATTTACATTCCGCTGAGATTCGATAATATGCTCCCATTTTTCCGAGCAACGTGCCGAGAACGAATTGCGTAGTTACAGGTGCTGGAACCTCTCGAAGCTGCGTTAATGTACGACTTTGAACACGCTACACCTACCGAATGCTGGCAGAATAATCGACAAAACTCTAGATCGCGTGCCTTGAACCATTTCGAGTGTTGCATAATCAACGCATACGAAATGTCACGTAGTTATCTCTCATCTCAACGTATCAGTATTTTCTGCTAACGTGTGTATCCCTGCAATCGTGGACATCAGAACTCTATCTCCTCCTGCTACTTACATCCCTGATGTTTATCATACTTGAATGGAATTGTTTCCATTTACTTTTATCATTCACGTAATCAATCCTGTAAAGACTCTCCTGTCTACTCATGTCGTGACACTGTTAGAGTATTCTAGGGACAAGAATGTTCCTTTCATTGTTTCCTATACAAACTGTCTTTCTGAGGGTAGAGGTTAAAAATCTTCAAGTGAACCACTTTCACTAAGAGGTACCAGGTACACTTTCGCGAGTACCAGGATATGCTGATACGTTTACAAATGATGGATCACTTGCACAAGATTAAGTCTGAAGACCTCAACAGAAATAGTCAATAACAAGTTTTATATACAGAAAAAAGGTTTACCTATGGGATCTTCATTATCCCCTATTCTTGCAGAAATATACATGAATGCAGAAGGGGCACACCAATTCTTTATTATCACCATCATCATCTACAACCAATAATGGAATGTTACGGTTCTAAGTGGATAGACTAGAGCTGGTCGCTCCAGCGTTCTTCGGACGTTCCACATCTCACCGTCCTTCGGCTTATAATTCAATAGTATAACGATTCATATAGTCGAATATATTCGTATAGTCGTTATATGAAAGTGACAAACTGTGCTAGTCTAGCGGGGTAAGCAAGAGAGAGAGGGAATAATCGCAGCCATCTCTGTCTATCCTCGCCACTGCCACTACTGACGCGTGCACAGACATGAAATTTTATTCAATTAATTTTATTTATTAAAACTGCAATATCTTCAAAACTAATAAATATACGGCAATTCGGAAACCTGTATAGTGTTCAGCAATTAAAGCTCTATAAGTAGCCAAAATATCAACTAATATAATTAACATTTAAAGAAGTTATACAGAAGAAGAACGCCAAGAGATATAACTAGAGAATTAGGCTAGGTACGAATTAGGTGTTTTCACACACATACAGAGAAAGACCAAAGCAATAATATTCTGTGGTCAGATCTTTCAAAACACGTTTGCAAATACCTGTAGTCAAACGATTTGCAAACAGAAGAAGTATGAAATTAGCCAGAAATTCTCTACCATCTGAAACTTGTTAAGGAGAGTTTGACCGACCTGTTCGATATTGTTTCAAATGGAAAACACATGATTTATTTGGAACAACCAATCACAACCCTGTATTAAGAGTAGACGCTAACTCAGAATGAGGGAATAGGGCACTCTTCGTTCGGGCATTAAATAAGCAAGACGTGTGTTCAATACGATCTCAATTGCACAAACAACGCAAAGTATTTATTTAATTAAACAGTTCGCGAAGTGGTCCGCAGTAGAAGAGGAACTAGTAAAGTTCAATAAATAATTTCGCTGCGGAATAACTAATTAATTAATTAATAAATAATTAATTAACAGTGAAGTGACCTGTGCACCAGAATAGCTACAGCATCTGTAATTATCCAGGATCATCAGTCAACGTTATTGGTCAACATCATTTCTTCTGAGCCGAACCATCAAAAGGAGAGTCTCTACTGATTACTATCTACGGTCGACGAATCAATCATATAAGAAATATATTCATTGATCAATAAACATAAAATAACAAAATAAATAATTAAATCAATAAACATTTTAAAAGACACTATATAAATTCAAATTTTGTATTTAATTATTAAGATTAGATATAAAGTAATATAGGAGTGTTGAATGGAGAGTGAGGTGTAGTATTGAACGTGCAAATTATTGCAGACCCGTTCTTTAGCACTGGTTTGGGTGATATATAATCCCTAAATCAACCAGATAAGAGCAATTGGTCGTTTGGACGTTTTAATCTTCACTTTTCAGGCAGACTCATTAACCAATAAGATTTATGTTAGCAATAAGTCATTAGATTAACTTTTAAAGAAATTAATTAAATAACAAAGTCATTAATTAAACAACTTTCAAAATTATTTAAGAGTTATTTGTAACGATTCCCCTTAAATATTCCACTCACTGAACGAATCCTGAGATAGTGTGTCTCTGTGCTCTGAGCTAAGCTGAATCCGTGTCATTTGTATCTGGGATTTGTTCTGGCGCCCAGGTAAAGTAAAAGGTCACGGGTAAGTAAGATTTGTTCTATCATTATATAAAAAAAAAATAGATAGACAAAAGGTCTTTATAATAGTTATTTGAGGATGCAACAGTTATCCATTAGAATGTTCCAATCATTGTAGGCGATTTGGATAATCCAACTAGTGTATTCATAATATTCAGTTACTGCCGTATATCTGCATTTATTTTACGATCTTAAAGAGTATATCCTGCCGTGAGCTTGAGAAATCTCTTTTTGCTTTAATAAGACTGGTCACGGATTTTGTTAAAGTCCAATTCTCAAACCCATAGAGAAGTGTGGGGAAAGCCGTTTACCTTGTAGAATTGTTGACGTGTTTCTTTACTCCTTCATTATGGAGTTCTCCTGATGGGCCTGAATGTGTAACAACCAAAAATTTAAAAATTTTAGTGTGACTGAAAAGACGTTACATTCAGCATGACACACCTACTCAGCCCACGAGCAATAAATAAAGAAATGTGTGTCGATGTGTCAAGTGAACGTTTACTTCAGACAATGCAAGTACGTTTCACATAGTTGTACAATAGGAACAGGGTTGGCCGTGACAGACTCGACTAAAACACGAGATTTACAGCCTGCAAATGTAAGATAATGGAAACTGTGTCAAGTACCAATTTAGAGGAGAAACCGTGGCGGACACACTGCCGGGTTAATTTGTAGAGTACCAGTAAAGAATAAAAGGGTGTAAGTCACACAATAGTATATACCCTATACGAGGACGGACATCGATACCTAAAATAATAGAATCGAACTTGTAAACAGCAGGGGAACGACTTACTGGCGACAACGGATATTTACGACAGGCAGTAGGTGTGCCGTTTTGGAAACGACGTCACGCTGCGCCAGGATAGCGTTCAGGAAAAAAGGGTCAAACACAGCGAACAATAACAAGAGACGACACATTGTTTTCGTGAGAACTGCAGCGAGACCCGGAGTACGCTTAGACAATAGCATGATAGACGAGCATGAAATTGCTCCTGTTCTAGGAAAAGTGTACGGAGGCTTTCGACGCGAACCCGTGGGGAGACAGGATATCCAATCACAACCCAGCATCTACCCAGAGAACTGGTGGAGAGGACCGTCGCCAGCATAGCAACGGGAACGTCGAATGAGAAGTGAAGAACGACACTCTGGCTTAAGGGTAGGAGATCTTCCGTCCTATCATGTTCAACTTGAGGCGTGTTTTCCAGAAGGGTGCATTGTGGTACACGATGTTTGATAAAAACTGCTTGCAGAGCACGCGGGAGGACAGTCTCTCATAATTTTTCAACCATATACTTTGGACAGTCTTTCATAATTTTTAACTCATATACTTTGAGCAGTCAGTCAGTCGGTAGAACAGTCTTTATAATTTTCAACAGTCGGCCGTCAAAGTTCGATTGACATACGGACGGCAGTGGAACTTTGAAACTTTGCCACGCGTCATATAACTAAGAAACTTAGACATTTCGATATTGGCGCGTATCCGGTAATAGTGTACTTCAGTGTCTAAAAAACATGCGACATACGCCAGTGCTTAACAATTATAGAATTCTTTATTATACTCTAATTCAGAATTGAACTAACCAGTCACACTTACATCAATAATCGACGCGTAGAACTATCGTTGTTGTAACACCGGACGGCGAAATCATAACATTATACAGTGTTGCGGTGCGATACAATATCATGTGGAACAATTACACCGCGGCATCAAAACACTAACAGTAATGAACATATCAAACGTTGAACAATAGACAGACATATATATATACACCATAGTTAACGATGAACTTATCTTCACGACACATAATTTCATGACTCGAACAATCACAGCAGAATCAACACAATACGCACACACAGCGCGAGTGAATCTGTTTCGCGTGTGTTAAGTGTCAGTGACAGCACAGTTTCCCACACATGGTCCAGCAGAGAGGAGTTACGCCGATGGAAATATCGGATAATTCATCTAAACAAGTAATCTTTATGCTATTCTTATTATAAGGAGCTCTACTGTCCTGTCTCTTTTTCAAGAAACACCCCTTGAGCATTTAAATTAAACATGATAAACATAATTTAACGCCATCCATCTGAGGCATACGATGAACGCATTAGTATAGGATTTATTGTTTGAATATTTGTGTTTCTATATATCGATTGCATTATATATGTATGTATATGTTTTTCAGCAAACAACGTATTGGATTTACCTTGTAATTTGATGTATAAACATGTGTTCTTTTATGTTCTTTTCATGAGTTTATGAATGTATGTACTTACAGGGAATCATCCATATTTTATATATTGAATTTAATGAATGATATAATAAAAAAGTGTTTATTTTATCAATATGCGTTCATCATTGTCAAATTACCTCAGAACGAGAAAGTAATGGCATTTGAGTGATTTATGGTAGTTTATTTTATTTTATTTATTAATGCAACAACTAGAGTCTCCATGCAATAGTTATGCTAACGTAAAGTAATTAACGTGTTATTTATTGATTACACGAGCTCATTATGCAAATTAATATATTCAATAATTACTTAATCACAGATTAATTAATCCATTATTGTTAGCATAATTACTTAATGACTGCCCAACACGTGGCAAGTGTAGTATTTGGCTCTCAAAGAACGTAGGGCTCGGCAATCACAGATTAGTTAATTCAGTAGCGTAATAGCATAACACCCCACAGTGTTGTATTTGCCGCCCAAAGAACGTGGGGCATTACAATTATCAAAAACTCCCAATACAAAGAAAATCTTGTATTTGGCTGCCCAACGCGTGGCAGATTGTTGTAAATGTATGGTTCAACTTGTAGCTTATTGATAACATCATTGTTCCTAATACAAGACACATTATAGCCCAGGTAATCGAATTGATTACCTGCAATAGAACAGTATCATCTACAGAAATTTTGCTAGTAAGGAATCAGCACCATGGAAAGCTACCACCGGAAATCTGTGACCAAAAATCTTTGCAGATTCTGTGTACTGAGTTCACAGCCATCTTCAAACTGATTTCCTAGTTCGAGAGATAGTCTGGTAATCAGCAAAGAATAAGTGTGAACTGCAGCATGACCAGTACATCTGTTTGTTCAGAGATGTACCTCTGAACCTCATCTCCAATGTACAATAGAGTAATGGTTTAACGGTTCCGTAACTAGAACGCAAATGATACCTCTTCTATGGGATTATATAGACGATTGATATGATGGATGGCCATAAGATTGCAGCACTGTCTTTATGTTGTCTCACAATACGCTGGTAACGCATGTTCTCACAAACGGTCTTAATCATTTTAAAGCTTCCGTTCTGATAACAGCTTTGTCTCTAATTTAATGAACCTATTAAATTCAGGTTATCTGATAATAGATAACACCTTTACTAATTACTCAGAAAAGTCATTGATTTTCAAAATTTACTACAAATTAGCCCTGGCTTCGTAATAAAAGACATTGGCTTTCAAAGTATATAAAAACCAAATGGCTGTTACGTTTATACATCCTTCTTTTATTGGAGAAGATATTTAAAAAACGGTTGCCTAATTGCTCACAAAATAATCTACTGGTTAAAGAAAAACCTTGCAGTTTTGTTAGTCAATATCTTATTACATTTCTTAACTGAGAATGTTGGTTGAAAGACCTAACAACGGCTGGGCAGCTGTTTTTAAACTGCCACTCCGTATGTAAACCCCCGCCTACCTGCTTATGACCAAGTCTCCTCGCCTAGTTCACACTACTACTAATTCCAAACTCACACGGAAATTAACGACTTACTAACTTAAGTTTTTTAATAGGGTCTTTCAATCGCCATTCTCAGGTAAAATATGAGTATTTTATTTTACATTACTTTGTAAGTTATTCTTATATGTCTATTATTTTATGTTTACCCTTAAATGTTGTTCTTAATGTTTGCAAGACTTACATTGTTACGATAATATTTTAATCGTCATCATCATCATCAGCATCATTCTCAAGGATTAAACCAAGGATGGTTTGTTCCTGTCTCAAGTAGGCAAGGATTCGAAGATTAGAGCTGGTCAGTCCAGCGCTTCCTCGGACGTCCAACACCTCTCCGTCCTCTCGGCTTATAGTTCCATACTTGTTTGGGGATTCGGCAAAAATGTTCCCACTAATTCACCCGATAGGCTACTGTGCGATCCTGTCGAATATACTCATAATATTCGGTTCCTGCCTTATGTCTGTGTTTCTTTTATGATCATGGAGAGTATACCCCGCCACGTGCCTGAGAAATCTAATTTCAGCCGGTTGGATGCGACTGGCCTGGCCTGTCGTTAAAGTCCAATTCTCAGATCCATAACGAAGTGTGGGAAGAGCCATCACCGTGTAAAATTTTAGGCGTGTTCCTTTACTTGCTGACTTAACGGTTCGCCTAATGGTCCCGCACATAATGTTGAACTTATGCAACTTATTCACAACGCCGTTGCTTGCATTATAAGACACATATTTTAATCATAATTAGTTATGTTTTGCTTATATTTTGCTTTATAATTTTTTAATTGTAAGATTTTTGAAGTGAAAACGTCTATAGGCACGTTGGGCGATTTTTGGATGGGTAAAATCTTATGAGTTCGCGTCACCGACATGCTAATG
Source organism: Magicicada septendecula (assembly GCA_034769895.1). NCBI lineage: Eukaryota > Metazoa > Arthropoda > Insecta > Hemiptera > Cicadidae > Magicicada > Magicicada septendecula. Next base: position 585,169,276 of record CM068369.1, read on the forward strand.
CCAACATGATAATGGCAAAATGTTGTCATGGTTATAAGTATGACGTGTTGCGCGTGGCCAGCAGTGAAAGTATAGATTATACTTGTGTGTAATACTATTATACTACAATTATATTATACAATTGTAATACTATTTATACTATTTAACACACTTTTATCGTTTACGTACTTTATTTTGGAGTTTCTTACGCTGCCGAATTTGCTATCGCGTGTTCGATCCCTAGCGCGATTTCGGCTTTCCGTATTAACAATTAACGCAATACTTATGATCTATTTTACATTATTTTTATTCTTATTAATTACTTATACTATATTATATGATATTTACATAATTGTTATTTGTCCGTCTGGCTGTTAACTTAGGGTTTTTCGTCATGTCTAATGTCGAAGTATGTATTTTTAATAGTTTTTTATTATTGTAAGATTTTAACATTAGTGCTGTGTATATGTATATAAGTAAAGTTAAATTGATTACGTGGAAAGTTTAATGTGTGTATACTGTGCATTGTTTAAATTGTGTTTTAGTTTGATCATTATTTTAAATGTTCAAATGTAGGATCACTGTGCAGTACAAAAGTGAGTACTAAATATGTTAATATTTTTATATAGCAAAATGAATAACATAAACAAAGCATGTATTTTCAAATATTTCCAATATTCGTATCAATATTTCCGTTTAAAAATTTGATATTATTTATTTTTTATTTTTGATATTTGACCTCTGCCATACATCATGCAATGAGTATTTCATAGTGGCTTAGGAGTTATCTTACTAGCGTGGTAAAACAAATTTCTAGTTGTTCGATAGTATTTTTGCCGCGGATTTTAAATTCTATAAAATTTTATAATAATTTTAGATTTGTGTGTTGAATTTTCAAAATATGGTTACTAATTCAAAATTATTTTTTATTAGCTTATATTATCGAAATTTTGGATTATGTCAATTAAGTTGTATTTATATTTTGTACTGGGCTTGCGCAGCCCATCATATGTTTTGATTAATAAGTAAACCATATAAAAATGTATATAATTGTTGCTCGGAGTGCCGATAGATGTGAAAACCAGACTGATGTTAAAGATTTTAATTTACAAAAAATTTTAATTTTTGATACTACAATTAATTTGAATATCCAAAAAAAACACTGTTATTTCATAGTTTTAAGTTTTCACTTCTGTCGGCAGTGATGACTGCCTATTTTTAAATTTTTTTTTTAGCTTCTGAGGGCGATCCCAGATTCTAGGGGACGAAACGTCTAGTGAAAAATATTATGATGGAGGCAGTGCAAACAGAAGGTTTACCTGATAGAAATCATCCATCACTTTAGGAGTTTTAAATTTTATTTATATTGCATTAGGGGTATGTATAAACGTTGGCCGCAGTACGAAGAGTGGATGATTAGGCCTAAATATAGTATTAAAAAAAGCTCAGTGTTTTTATAACTGCACTGTTTATGTGCTTGGTAGGATAGATCCATGCGTTGAAACTTTTAATCATCATCATCATCATCGAACTTGTGGCATTTTTTGCCAGCAGCATCTCCACTTGTACCGCTCAGCGTCTCCTCTGACGTCCTAAATTTCTTTTCCCCACTGTGACCTGTAACGTTTAAAGTACACGGTCGAGTTAAAGCAACTGACAAACTGCGGCACTTACGGAATTGATTAAGTTACCACGTTTGCAAAGCCGTAGTGACGTAATGGAATTACTTACCGTCGCGTCGGAGACGCATGCGCGGCGGGTCTCGTGTCTAAGGGATGTGGTGTTTATAATTTATGGGTCGCGACAAAGCGGTTCCTAATTTATTGGCCCTATTGTCTGGTCTAATGGGGACGTCTGTCTAATACATATGCATGCTGTGACTGACTACTGAAGATGACGTCATTGTTGGTGTAGATTACCCACGAGCCGGTCGGAAATGATGAATACCGTCGGTTTGTGTGTGAACACTGGGTCTCTGCGCTGACACCAAAACAACAAGGAATTTGATAACTGTAAAAAATACACTGTTAATGCTATATTCAGTGAACACACAGTATATTCGCATATACAGTGAAATCGAATGGATTCATCATTATTGTGTTTATAATTTACTGACGCAGAATACGTCTTAGCTTTCAGGCCAGCAATAGGCATCCCCAACCAGAAAATCGAGCGTTACGTTTTCACATCACGTTTGAAATTGAAATATTTTCTAAACGACAAAAGATTCACGCTTATATGATGTACCATTGGACAGATAAAGGAACAAAGATAGTAAATAGCACAATATAAGCGGGCTATTGCTACATCCAGCGCGGGGTGAGCGGGGGGAGGAATAGAAATGTTTTGCGCCGCTCGGCGCGCACTAAAATTAGTATTTTTCCAGTTTCCGATGCGATAGAACGTTGAGTGAGGTGTCGTTAAAATTGTCTCATAAAGTAATATCTACATAGTGTAACGTAATAGCGGTGCTATTATTAAGAGGTTTGAATATACGTAATTCAATTTGTAAAAATCGTGTGTTCGGACAAAATGTCGCGGTATGTGGATGCTGAACGTGCTCAAAAGTATCGTAAACGCATACAGGAGAGTAGAGAAAATCATGGGAAATTCAAAAAACCCAAAATGACCAATGCCGAACGTCAGAGGATTTACCGACAACGCTTAAAAGACAAGGAAATAAATACTGAAGTCGAGTTGGATGAGGAAGAGCGCCCTACTTCGCAAGTGTATCAGCCGATCGAATTCAGCAAAATGTGGCAGTTAGCTACAAAGCACATCCACAAAACATTCTTTAATAATGAATTTGGACACGCGTGTGACGTTTGTGACAGACTGTGGTCCAGATGGACGTAAAGATAGTGGCTGTTAAAGTGATGCCGTTGCAACACCATGGAGACCAGAATTAATTACCATAGTAACAAGTAAATAAACAAATGATATTTAGCGGCATCGGAACTATACCTTTATCCGTTCCTGTAGTTTTTTTTAATGTTTTTACTATGCGATTGTATTGATATATTTTGTAATTTTTTATACAGATACGTCTATATATTTTGTAATTGTCTTAAGCGATTATAAAATGTATGTTTATACGTATTTCTGATGATGCAATGAATAAGTAATGAAATATATTAAATACTACTACTAAAGATGTCAACAATACCAGAATTAATTACCATAGTAACAAGTAAATAAACAAAAGCTATTTAGCGGCATCGGAACTGTATATTTATCCATTCCTGCAGTACATTTTTGACTTCACTTTATTCATAACACATTAGCAACGCTAAAGCACACAGACGTATTCTACGCTCTGAAGATCTGCGGCCGTGGCTCCGACTCAGCCACCGCCGACTTTTTGTAGAGCATTTTTGATCCTGATAATAGAATCTGCGGCAACAACATTCTTCTATCAGTACTGGCAACGACAACCATAAGTCATATTAAAAATTTAGTCGTCTCCTGCATTAAGAGATGATAAAAGTAAAGCCCATATTTGGGATGGTACCATTATTCGGAACGCTAAGGCATTTTACTGCGAATTAAACTAAAACCGTCAGAAAACGAGGTAGAGAGAAAAGGTTGAAGAAAATTATCTTTGAAGCTGGTGTAAGTAAGATTTTACACATTAATAACATTTTATAAACTATGGTTTTCCCGAATTTATTGTATAGAAGTGAAACATAGACACTCGCAGGAAGAAGTGAAGAAAATTCTGGATATGAAAATGCTACGGAGAAGTAGTAGTCGTAGTAGTAGGAGCAGCAGTAACAGCACCATCCTCGTCGGACGTAAGATAAAGTTAGTTTTCTTAATAATTCCTTAAATTCGTAGTGACCGTCAATCAATGAATTTTTTCCGGTGAAGGGTTTGTGAGGATTGGTCAAAAAGTATAACAGAGATTTTAAATTATTTGTGTCGACGTTCCGACAATATTTATTGTTTGTTTGGCGTCGAAAAAGCTCAGAAACAATTGTCCTGATGATGACATTAAATATTGTCGAAACATCGACAGAAATAATTTAAAATTTGTGTTCTACTTTTTGACCGATCCTCACAAACCCTTTACCGGAAAAATTTCGTAATAATGACAACCACTCAACATTTATTTGATAAATAAGGTGTATGTTGTCGGGGTGGATAGTGCGGTATATGTTAAATCCGTTTATTTGCAAAATGTTTCTCTAGTAAAATGAGTTTCAGAGATCACACAAACATCCAATTTCTGATCCCACAAAAATGTTTCCAGTTCGTTAGCATGCTGAAGTAACCCATTTCGATTCCAAGCAGCAATTCTAATGGATGTAGCCATTTCATTTGTTTTTGCTGTCAGCAGCCATACTGCTATTTTCCAGCTTTGTAATTTTACTTAGTATTATTTTATTGACTTCTTCGTGTTTAGTAAACTGCTCTAAAATTGTTACTAAAATCTAGCTAGTATCATGCAGTTTAGTTTAAATCCTTTTTTGCATTTTGTTGTGAAACACTCCCAGCTGCTTTTGCATATAGGTCTTTACTAGCCCAAAAATTTTAACATGGTAAAATATCTAAAACAAGCAGTGTCCCAAATCTGCTGTTACGTATTATAACTTGGACAGTGATAAGAATTTTATCTAAAGAATATATATATATATATATTATATTTAATTTTTATTATAAATTTACCTTAAGATATGCGCGCACGCACACACACACACACACACACACACACAAATTATTTAGATAGTATTGTTAAAATTAACAAGAAAGATCGATTTTTCTACGTGTTTATTGTTATTCATTGTCTACTTTCCTTTTTTCTGTATACCAGCAGAATTTTGTTATTCGTTTCTTGCCCCGTCTGTCTAACTTTGAGTATGGGGATTTGAATGTACGAAAAACTAAAACTACATGTTTTAAGTACTGACCTTTATAATAAGCTGTGGCTTTATTTGTTAACAGTAATTAGCATAATGCATGTGTTAGTAAAGTGTACAACGACATTTACAAGTAAGGGGTAAGAAAGAAGTATTAATATTCTTATCTTCAACCTTTTTGATTTTACAAACACCTGTGTCTGTAAGTGTCAGAATAAGATTTCTGTTCAGAACAGATATGCATGAAATTGTTTCACTGTTTTTGAATTCAATTTAGGTAGCTCAACTGTAAAACGAATTGCTGGTCAACGTAAGAACCGAATTTGTGTCAGCACTTCCCCCACTTCCTGGCTCCACGCCAAAGTATATTACTGTATTGTTGTTCCAAATACAGTATTGTTCTATACAATCGTTTCTTAATATATAACTGGATATTATTAATGTGCTCTACATTAGCAGTGGCAGTTGTGGATACGGGCCCGTTTGGAAAGCACAACGTATTCATATTATTAATAAACTAAGTTTGTATAACAGAGATGCAAACACAAACTTATATTTATGAACTGTAAACGTGCGTGTGACGGTACGAATGCATGCGTGTGTCCCAGTACAGAACAACTGTAATATGACTTTCAAATGTCAATTGTAAATAATTTTTAATATTTTAGGGCGCGTGGCTATTAATCTACAGGTACCACCTTCGATTTTCGATCGCGTTCTATCAAGGTGCGTTCTTCAGTACTCAGGTCGAGAGCCGGGATAAGATTCTGGGGTGGCTGCAACGTAGAGCTGGTCACGCTGCCTTTATTGTGTGACAAACGGCTTGTATAAGACAACCTACCCTGCCGCTGTCTTGCTCCTAGACCGCTTAGGAGCTAAAAAGTAACCGTTATTATTTTTATGTAAATTTTACGTACCAGAGGCAAAAGCGCAAGACTCTCTCCTCATAGCAGCTTTGGTAAGTACCGTTTACGTACAAATGACACTTGTAAACGACTTCTGCATTAAAGCGATTGTGTATTGATAGAGAGCAAAACATTCTGTCTTGCACCGTACATTGACTCAAGAATTCTTCTTCTTCTTCTTCTTCTTCTTCTTCTTCTTCTTCTTCTTCTTCTTCTTCTTCTTCTTCTTCTTCTTCTTCTTCTTCTTCTTCTTCTCCTTCTCCTTCTCCTTCTCCTTCTCCTTCTCCTTCTCCTTCTCCTTCTTCTTCTTCTTCTTCTTCTTCTTCTTCTTCTTCTTCTTCTTCTTCTTCTTCTTCTTCTTCTTCTTCTTCTTCTTCTTCTTCTTCTTTTCAGGATTAGACGACATCATGACATCATCTGTTCCGGTCTCTGTTTTCAAGTCATCTTTGCGTGGTCGTCCCACATCTCTTTTCTCTTTAGAGGCATATTGTAAAACTTACTGAGGTAGCCTTTTTGCTTCCATTCTATCTATACGAGGGTCAGTTGAAAAGTTCGTGGAGCGACATCTGTAGTTTAGCGGTAAAACTAAAATTTTTCTGTGCTGCAAGGTTTGTATTTTATGTAAACTCCTGTTAATTTTCAAATTTATCTATCCATTTTGTTCATTGTTTAGAAGCTGTTTAAAATTGACGAGTCATGCGTGTTTTGAAAAACGGACAAAATCAAACATCGTGCTGTTATTCTTTGTGAGATGATAACTTGTGAGATTCTTTAAAGTTTTTATAGTTCTTTCAATAGTTTTTTTATACCAACTTTGTCACTACTTATTGCCACACTGCTTAGTACTTCGTTCTAGACGAGGCCTTTAGGTGTCTTCACCATCTTCAGGTCTTAACCGACAGAATTCTTGCCGTTTAAGACCTGACGATGGTGGAGACACCGAAAGTCCTCGTCAAGAACGAAGTATTTAGCAGTGTGCCTACAAGTAGTGACAGAATTGACGTTAAGACGGCTGCTAATAAAACTTACAAAACTGGAAATGTAAGCGAGTTTTTTTTTATAGTTTAAATTAATGTAAAACGGCAAAGATTATCTAAGAATATGGGAACTAAATTACTGAGAACAATGTTTGGGCAAGTGCAAAATAACGACGGTTTATGGAGAAGACGAATGAATCACGAAATAAATAATCTCATACACGCAGGTGATGTAGCAGGTAGCAGGATTGTAAAGAGTGGAAGGAAAGCCTAGCTGGAACGCACAATGAGGATGGAATAATCCAGAATTCCCAGATAAATTCCCAAATAGAATGTAGGCCAGTTAGTAGTAGATCAAGAGGTAGGCCAAGGAAGAGATTAATCGAGGATGTTGAGGAGGATCTGAGGAATATGAGGGTAGGATCATGGAGAACACTATGTAATGAGAGGGCTGAATTAAGAAAAATTGTTGAAGAAGCTAATATCCATTCTGGGTGTAATGCCAGTAGAAGAAGAAGCAGCTAACGAGTTTAATTTTTGTAGTTTTGTTTATAGAAATCTAGACGTTTCCCAAACGTAAATCTGAATATGACCCTGATTAATATGTCTTTTGAGAGCAATCAGTCTAAAACAGGTGTAACATTTTTAACAAGCCATCAAATTGAGCCTACTTCAACGCTTAGGCGTCCAAGGAGGGTGAACGTTATCGATAACAGGCGCTCTCTGCTGTTCAATCCTTTCAGATTGGGGGGATCTGCAGTATTAATATGGCTTATGTGCGGTGCGTGATGCGAAAGTATAATCACGACCTACGGACCGATAATTTTGCACGCGCGCATGTGTGTGTATGTGTATGTGTATGTACACTTGCGTGCGCCTGGGGCATATTAACTACCAATAGATAAATTATACCTTTCACTTTATTCAACGTTACGAGTGGGATATGTCACGCACCAACCCATTCGATTTAAAATATGAGAAATCCCAATTATATCTGAAATAAACCCAATATAATGATTTGTATTTCCGATTTTTGGCGATAACGTCTGACTCGCCGATCGTTTAAAATCCGAAAAAAAATAAGTTGCTACCAAGTACTACAAATATCGGTATGGAAAACCATACATGACTTCCATGTTCTAAGAATCATATTTAAAATCATTTACTTGAATTCGATTAGATAATTTCTACAAAAGTATCCCCTACCCTCAAACTATTTTCCTTATTTATAGATATTTTTGTTATTATAGGGTAGTCGTTTAATTTAATGTTATTTTCGAGTCACTTTATCTATAAAAATTAAGTACTTTATTGCTATAACAAAACTGAACTACGCAGATAATCATCCCTTGTCTTCAACCGATCCCCGTCATTAATGATATTTCAACTTTCATAGAGTAATACTTTTATCATACGTAATTGCTGTGGTGTCTTATCATTCAAAATTAAATACTCGTACTTTACCTTGATACCAGCTAAGTAATTTCAAAAATCACCTCCTCCCCTTCAGCAAGCCTCTCCATTTATAAATATCTCGACATTTACCATTTTACAGTGGATTAATATGACTTTATATTCGGGGCATTTATTTATCAAAAATAAGTATTTTACTATTGTTAAAACACAAAGAATGCAGGTAAACTACTCCTCACCCTTAACCGAACAACCCCATTTTCGATATTTACACTTTTATTGAGTAACAGTTTAATTATATGTAATTACTAAGATATCTTATCCTTCAAAATGAAGTAGTTTATTCGACATCAGAAAGATAATTTTCAAAAATTACCCCCTCCCTGGGTGGATTATTATGACCTTCTTTTCAGGATACTTTATTTATCGAAATTACGTACCTACTCTTGTTAAAACGTAAAACGTTGCTGGTAAACTACCCCTCCGTCTTAACCGGTCTTCACCAAAATCAATAGGCCTTGAGTCTTCTACAACTCGGGTACATGTGAAATAAATTATTCAATTCTGTTTGAATTTACGGCAGTTATCGTTTGCGATAGAAAAACTTCTACATACAGACACACAGATAATTTTAGGAAAATAAATTTTCTTCAAGTTTTGAGGGTATACAATCAGAATCAGCCCTTATCTCAACACGATTTTTATCGTGATCAACATACTTTTATTTTCGTAAGGAATATGGAAGTAAAAATTGTATACTTACTGTAACCGTGTAAGATGTTATGTATAAACGTACTTAACTGTTGCTAGTTAATTAGCATTTCTCGGGTTTTGAAGAACTGTGCAAACTTAAATAATCTGATCGATTTCCATATATATAAGCTAAAACTATTAAATAGTCTTTTAAAACACAACAAAGATAATAAAAGTAAAGGTTATAAAATAATTTTTTTAGATGATGGTTAGTGAGGATCGGTCAAAAATAACATTAATTTTAACTATTTTGCGTCGACGTTTCGACAATGTTTATTGTCATCTTCAGGACCTGTGTATGAAATACAAAAGAAATGTCAAACACAACGGAACAATTAAATATTTGGGTGAACGTGTTCGTGTATGTGAGTGTGTGCGTGCGTATGTATATGTGAAGACTTATGATAGTTTGTTTACATCTTCCAATTATCTTTAAGAAAACGAGCAAATTATAGTATGACAGAACTTACTATACACATACTATACAATTATTATACACTTACTATATACTTTATACACACTCACATACACAAACACGTTCACCCAAATATTTAATTGTTCCGTTGTGTTTGACATTCTTTTGTATTTAATACACAGGGCCTGAAGATGACAATAAACACTGTCGAAACGTCGACGCAGAATAGTTAAAATTTGTGTTAGTTTTGACCGATCCTCACTAACCATCCTCTAAAAAAATCATTGATTGACGGTCACTACAAATTTAAGAATATGGTTATAAAGTAATAAAAAAAAGAAGCAACTGTATACGATAGTCATTAATAATTTTTTAAATAATTTATTTTTACTATTTCAACAAAACATTCAATAATTTATTTATGTTTACTTGACAAAATCACTACAAATTCGTTAGCTTTTGGTTTTTGAAACTCTTTGTTTTATTTGAAGACAACCGTCTCGTAACATTATTTTATCGACGAGTTGTGAATCACCTTGATATTTAGATTGTGTAGATCATCAACGTAAAGAAGAGCACCAGAAGCGCTGTTTACTTTGCTGTTTCCTCCTAATCGTCGTCACATTCATCTTCACTCTCGTTATTGCTGTTCGAAATTATATCAGTAGGTTACAAGAAACATTTGTCACTTGAACATCGTCGGGCACCGTCGCTGATAATTCTTATCGCCTAACAATCGAATCGCCGACAATCGTGAGCCCTGACTGTAGTTTCTTTCTAACCCTTCGTTGTGTTATGCAATTTGACTTATTTAGCTTCACGTTTCTTAAGATTACTGTCTAGCCTGCGTAGTGTAACAAAAAAACTCGTTCCCGATATATTTGCACTGCAGTCCATCTCGACATCACTTCCTTCTTTTAGCTATATCGTTCAAAGACAAAATTTACCATGCATAGTTTAGCAGTGACTCTAATGTTTACTTTCCAATGTGCTTTTTTAACCTCTATGAAAATCTGTTTTCCCCATTGTCCGGAATTTAACCTTCCGACAACCTGACAACTCTGTTATGTTCGCTTTTGTCTATTCCCTCGTTCACTGTACCTTCCTTTTTGATCATTCCCCAAAATATGTTGAACTGTTTCACTTGTTCTTGATTCTTAATCAGAACTGTAAACTCCGCATCTAAATTTGCTGCGCATAATACTTTGTCTTATCGATATTAATTTTGTTTATTTGCATTGTATTGGCCACAGTTACAGGTATTGTATAGTACTGCATATTTATATTTCATATCACTTTCACAATTATTCCATATACGTCTGCTACACAAGTCTCTGCAGGAAGGCCGGTTTAATTATGATCTTTTCTTTTTAACAAAATGACATTTCTTTATTATGGTCACAATTACCTTCACATTTCCGAAGGCAGAGGACACTAGGTCATCTGCAGATGTCACATGTTAAAGCTTTCTTGTTTGTATGTCAATGCAAGAAATCTAATTTACAAAGAGATTGTAAAACGGGAGACCCAGGACAAGGCCGTTAAAGGAAGATCGATGACGAGATGGGAAGGTAAAATATTTCTGAACCTGATGTTTACGAAAGCGATGTGCTGAGGACAGACCGAGAAACGAGAAGTAATAAGGGAGGAAGGAGCTTGAGGACAGTGGAGTAAATAGGAGCTTTGTCTCGGTAGGAAGGTGAGATTACCTTGAAGGTAGGACTCACCATTTTTCTTCAGGAATTCAGGATTCTTCACATACAGTTTTGTAGATACGGTTTTTGTTTGTGTGTATGTTTGTTTGCGTAAACCGGCGTGAAATGTGTTGCTATTACGTACGTTATTTACCAAATACTGAGTGATTGTCATTATTAAGAAATTTCTAGCTTCATTTTATTAAAGTAGAAATACTGTAAAGCCTTTATTTTTCTACAATTATTTACAAACTAATCCTTATTTTAACACACGCAACTGGGGTCTACGTTAAATAATTATGGAATTTCGATGAAATGTTTAATAGCTCTGGGAGGTGGATTAATCCCCCTGATTCCCACCGTAGTTATACCACTTTCTGAGGACGTAATATGACTGCGCCGAGAAGCAAAAGAAACAACGAAGTCACTATCAATTGTCTTCACCAGTCGGAAGAGCTTAAAAAAGGAGTGTTACGAACAGAGTGAAATTGGTGACTTAGAGATGACAACGAAGTCTCGTATTCACAGTATTCTTTATAGCAAAGAATCGGCTCAAGAAGGTGAACTGAACGTCATAAATTTCCCAAGCCACGTTCGGGGCGTGTTCATTTATTATCGTCAGCTTTCAGTGCAACCGTTATGCGGTAAAGTATATCTATCTACGTTTGGCGGCGCTCCAGATCAACTTGTACTTCACTTTTAATTTCATTTCGCATATACTCGAGTACACATACGCGTCCCGCTATTACTGTTGTACTCGCATAATAAATTACCTAAAATTTGTTAACTCAATAGTATTAACTAGGTGAGGAGGAGTTGAAACTTACAAAAACGTGGAACATCATTACCATCATCGTCGTCAAGGATTTACATCTCTCTTCTATTTTTAACATGATAATGTTTTTAGGCTGGGGATCATTCAACAAAATGCGTGATGCAAAATGTGTAACGTCATCGAAAAATGTAACGCTTCAGGTGATGTTAAAACTATATTTTTTCCACACTTTCGATTCCCCACAGTCTAGAAATTTTCGGTCTCGGTCTAAAAACATTATCATGCTTCGGTGTTTCGGTTTCGTCGAAGTTCTCCTTTGTTTGTTTGTTTCTCTTGAAACCAGATGTTGATGGCCTTGCGTTTTCTTCCTTTCCGTAGACAACCTCTTACCCAGAACATACATTTTCCTCCTTTTACCCCAACCATGTACTCTTGCCTGGGCCTAACCCTCCTAGTACGCCCTCGTTTAGGGCGGTGAACCAATTTGCATGGCGTAGCAGGTGTTCCACCATATTGTTTCTCCTATCCTCAACGGATACAATCAGCTTCATTTTCTCACCCACTCTCTTCAAAACCTTATTACTATGCACTCTTTTCGTCAATCAAATACTGTACTTAAATATTATTGTGCGGGACTCTATTAGTTGACATTATTATTGCGTGTGGACAAATTTAATTTGATTTATTGTAGGGGGTATAATCTTGTTGAATAATTTGTTGATTACAAACTGTTAACTGTGATAATTAAATCTGGTTATTAGTGATTCCGTTGGTGTCTGTAATTTGTTTTCCACTGTACCATACGACGATCAGTTAGTCCGTCGTAGCAGTATGCTTGCGAAGGTGCCACGGAAACTGTACACTGAAAACAGATGAAGTTACTAATTACAATTGTAGTTATAATTAGAATGAAACTGCAGTATTCAAATACAACCGTTTTCTTTTTTAATGTAGAGAATGTTCAACACACAGTAATGTCACAACAAAAATAAATGTAATTTTATTACATTTTCGCACTAAGTAATCAATCACAATATTATTCAAAATGCGCACTAACTAAACCGCAAATCACGATAACTATCACTCCGAACCGCACTGTAATGTCGCTGGTCTAAAACTGAAAGTGGCCGGCAGCTGGTGCTTACATTTATACCCCTCCAGCACCATACCTTAAGAGCTTCATGGTAGCTCCTCTTCACTTTCCTCGAACTGCAGGTTTCGGAGCCGTATGTGCATGTGCTCCAAATGATACTCATTGTAAATTCTTTCTAGTTCTACTGTTTACATCACTGATGCACCTCCCATCTGGTGTAATGCAGCTTGAAAGATATTTAAAGGAATCAAATTCCAGTAACTTCTTTTAGTCCGGAAGTACCTCAGCCAAACGGAATTTCCTGTTGTTTTATGACTTTTGCTTTTTATTTATTTATCATTATGAAGCATTTATCTTTTAGTATCACGTTCGTTTGCTGAAATGCATTCTATAGTTCTACCTTGTTGCTTCCCAAAATTGTAATGCCATCTGCAAAACGGAATTTTTTTCTAACACACGCCATTAGTTATAATTATTCCATTGTTTCTGGGTTGTTTCCAGTGAACTCCTTCATCGCGTACTGTACATTTACGATAATAGATGAAATCTACTGTGAAATTTGTTTACTAAATATGATTAGATGGGTGACGAGTTGAAGCTTACAACAAAACAAAGCTAAACATCATCACCATCAACATCGTTAAGGCATTACAAGCCTTGCGCAATTATTGGCTCGTTTGAGCTCCGTGACTCCTCAATCCCTCCGGCTGCGACGAATCACTTCATTTTCAATCGTCAAGCAATTTCCATCTTTTTCACCTCTTCCACCGTCTTTCTCCGCTTACTCGTATTCCTCGTCGTTTCCCTCCTCACTCTTGATGTCCTATTTGACTTGGTCCTTCCACATCATTTTTGGACTTCTATGTCTTTCTCCCTCACTCTGAGTCCTCCATTCTGTATAATTTTCCTTTTTCTGTAAATTTTCTCACAATATCCTTTCATATATTAATATGTAATACCTGTCATCATTGTTCTCTCAGCTCTCGTGAATCTTGGCTCGTCTTATTTAAAAAAACAAACAGAAAATAAGTGACCTAATAATATCCAGAAACGTAAACTCTTGTCTTCTGGATTTGATTTGCGAATTAACTGAGAACACTTTTGAAAAGAGTCATCTAACTACAACCAGAAAGTACCCTAAAACTCATTTTGCAATAAAAACACTGTTTAATATTAGATTACTTATTATAGCCCCTGCTCAGGAATACCTAACTGATGAAAACATAGTGCCTATAAAGGTCAGCACACTGATATTTATAAGAGATCTTTATAAGCTTTTAAGAGAAGTGGCAGTTACTTTAGAATACAGATAACTTAAACATCTGAAAAATCTGGAAAGTACTAATTATCCTGGACAAAGCGCAGACGGCCGCGATTTAACCTACCGACGGGCCCGGTCATAAGTGATCAGTTTGCAGCAACTCATGTAAAACTAAATAAATGCAGTATTTATTTGTAAATGACTCGATAGAGGTATTTCATACATTAAACATATATCTTACTACATAAATTTAACGGTAAAAGCTTTATTATATCTGTATAACAATGAAGATGTAAGAAAGTTATTAAACAAAGAACGGCCGGAGTAGTCAATATTATTGGAATCATCCTGGCTGTTAGACCAAATCTTAAGTGGTTCAAATTCCAATGTTGGATCTGATGGAACACGTCCTAACAGACTGGATAATTTAAATAGTAAAGGTATTAAACATTGTATATTTAAATAAGATTTTCAATGTGAAAACTAAGGTCGATCCGCTGTAGTCAATAAAAAGGAATGTCTACACCGAGCTTTTAAAACATAATAGAAATTATAAAAGTTACTATAAATAAAATTATTGATAATATTATTAATAATAAAAACTAACTCGCTAATTGTTAATAATTTTGTTACAGGCGTCTCACTGCTGGTTCCCTGATGACAACAATGTAATTCCTTACTTCTCCTCCAAGACACAAAACCTTTCAGAAACTCAGTGGGCAGGGCCTGTCTAGGTGTCGTGTTGCAGTTTGAAAACAATTAAACGTTTCTTTGTATAACAGATGCGACTGATTACTAATTAATGACGACACATTGGACAAGCGAGTCTGTTTTGTCTAGCCAAGATGTGGAAAAAATAAACTGGCTCTTGTAATATGGTGAAAAAACGAGGACAAGAGCAAATACCCATGCTATTAAACAAATAAATTAACTAAAGAATTTTTTACCTTGTATAATCCACTAGGCGATCTCAGTTTTTTACATACAACATGTTTCGGGGACTAAATCCCCATCTTCAGGTACAGTAAAAAATTTATTATTCCCCTAATACATAGGGGTCGTCGAAATGATTAAAATGTTTATACATAAGAACACAAAAATCACTGAATAAATTAACATATAACACAAACACATGAACACGTTAAAAGCGACTCGGTGCACCGGTCGACCTCCGATCGTCAACTATATGTGTTCGTGCTTCATTGCTTATCATTAACGCGGTATCATATAGTTTATTGGATTTAAATGACAACTGATCGTTGAGTAACTGCTCTTTATTTACTTTGGATGCCTTGTATATTTCAAACTCTTCTAAAGCATTCAGGAAATGACCTTTATTACAAACATGTATCGGCTCCATGTTCTCTTTGAATCCGGTGTAATTATGGTTTTCGTTTATGAGGTGGAGTGCGTAATTTGATGAGGTGGTTTGGGGTTTCTTATAAATTTTTTACTGTACCTGAAGATGGGGATTTAGTCTCCGAAACATGTTGTATGTAAAAAACTGAGATTAGTGGATTATACAAGGTAAAAAATTCTTCAGTTAATCATAATAGCGATCTGGAGACTGCAAAAAATGTATAAATAAATTAAGATCTACTGTACTTTGTTAGTGAATCAGGGAAACATTTTTTAACCTTGAAAATGTTTATAAGGACGTGTCGCACATTTGAAAACGACCGCTGGTGCGTGATCGAAAATGGGAACCGGTGAGTTTCCATAGAAACTACTTCTTTGTTGTCAATAACGTAGTACACATATAAAACTTCGCGTATGAATGCGACTACATTTAACTTATAATCTGTACATTGGTAAATGAAGAATGAATTCATTGATTGGTGAATGAACATAAATATATATATTTTTTAGATTTATTGAAGCATTTTCAATGCCCTTCTCTGTGCATTGCATTTGTGCAATGCCTGTAAATTTTTTATATATTTCTCCTACAAGCCCATGCTCAGTTAAAATAATATTTAGTATCTGGTTACTTATTAAGGAAAGTAAAGTAATTATTAAACTGGTTTTCTAAGATAAGGTCTGAGGCCGCATAAAATGTTCCGCGGGACAACAGTTAGAAATCACAGACCAAATAAATATAATTTATATAAATAGTAGAAGTGAGGAAGATGTGGTTTCACGTATATGGAAAGACAACACCAAATTTCCGCTCGGAAGATATTGAGATTGAAAAAAATAAAGTTTGAAACTAAGATCAGAGTGTTCGACAGTAATGTAAAAACAATAAAGTTTTAGGAATAACACTAAACAAGGTATAACACTTAAACGAGATGCAGGTTCCAATTTGGTCGTTACTTGTGAAAAAGCTACTTGCTACGTACTAGACGAAAACTTGCGAAAGATCTATCATTATCAAGTCCTAAACGTGGACCAATCAACAAAGCTTGTCAACGGTGGATCGACCAGTAGAAAGCAAGTATGAGTTCTGCAGAATATACTGTAACAACCAATTTGAAATTACAAAAGCTGATAACAAGACGAACCTACTGTATTAGTAAATTAATAACATTAAATTAAAATAAATAAATGCATTTAATAATTGCTGTTTAATTAATAACTGATATTTTCATATTTATAATAACTGACTTGTTTTAAAATAAAATAAATTTTGTTGTTGTAATTAAAATAGATTATAAACATACATAGGATTATTAATTATGTGGAAAACAACAGGTTATTAAAATAATTGTAAACAAATCTGTACTCATAATACAGTTTATGCTTAAAAATGTAAAAAAAAATTAATTCATTTATAACGTACCGATGATTGCCTGGACCAAACGGTTTTCCATTGTGATATGATGATTCCAAACAAATTTAAACCGGGTTGCAAAATGGGGGACGGAGTGAGGCACTGATTAAGCTGTAATTAAACTAATTTGATTAATAATACTTCGGGTAATCCCTTTGTTTATTTTATCAGTAATTGAAATATAGAATTAAATCCGACGCGCCGTGTTTTTACATTATCAGGGCATCAAAAAATAGCTTTTACATAAATCGTCGTAGGGCAACTTGCCTCTAGTAAATCTGTACTAAAAAAAATGTCCAGTATTTACGTGAGTCGTGTTCTATTGGGGAGAGGGTCAAGGAACGATGAGAGAATATTAACCCAAAGAGCCACCTTTAGCAGCAATGTAAACCTCCCATATCGTCACCATAATTCACAAAACTGTGTTATTGTGCAGTAACAGTAACAGTATACTGTTAACAGTATATCTTACTGTTAATATTATAAGAATATTATACTGTTAAGTATATTAACAGTGTAAGAATTCTAAAAAACTATATGTGTGTGTGTGTGTTCATTTCAATATTAACGTAATAAACTTATATTTTTATGCCTCGGAAAATACCTGTTTATAACGAATATAATGCTAACAGAATTAACATTGTTGCCACCACTATAGAAAAATTATTCCGATTACCGCTTTCAAACTTCACAGTTCATAATCAGATCGGAAAATTTCAGAACTTCAGAACTGTGAAGCTTGAAACCACTAATCGGAATAATTTTTCTATAGTGGTATGCAACAGTGTTAACTCTGTTTGTGATTATAACCATTAACACAACTTTCTTATTCGAATATAACGCTGTTTACATAACTTTACAATATTGTTGTTTTACATGCAACTGTGTTTCATTAAAGAAATTACTTTTATTTAATTCCAAATGTAGTAAAACCTGTTTGAAAGAGATGGAACATATAGGCCTATGTTATTGTATAGAGACTTCAGCTGAATGGGACTTCAGGCGGCGTTGACATGGTGTCGCCAATTTGAGACTGACTTAAGCGTGACGTTCAAATGTTTAGATACTCCCCAAAGCCGAAGCGAAGACACGCTTGGTGTTCACCTCTGGAGTTCAATATATAGGATATGGATGTTCAATTCTTTGACTTTTATTGATTGAATCGATTACCAATGTTTTCCTTATTTGTGGTGGCTTGGCCGCTCATACGGCAGATGTAGTCAAAACGTCAGGGTAAAGAAGAAGAAAAAAATTTATAAAACAAAATCAAAGTGAATTTCAGCAGGCAATAACAAAGAGAAAATGATTGTACAGCACTATTTTTTTAGCCAGACTTTGTTTACAACGTGCATATCTCAACTAACCGTTAATTAATATCACTAGCTGACAGTAAACTCTGTTTTGTACGGATTCGATTATATTACCACACCACGTGTTTACAAAGGCCGTGGAAACGATCCCGGTAAATTAATGGAATTCACTGACGTGTCAGGGACACTTCGGCGTGTGTCTTGGGGATGTGTATAATTTACGGGCCGCGGCATCGTTACCACAGAGAGGATCCTAAATTACCGTATCTATTGTCTGGTCTGCGGGCGTCTAATACATACGGATGCTATGACTGACTGCTGTACGTAAATTCATTGTACGCACGTGCCAGTTGTACGAAGGTTAAACTCGGTCCAATCCAAACTGACGCGCGTCCTTTGGTACTTGTACACCGAGTTCAGAATATAATGTATCAAAAACACTACAACATTTTGCTATATAAATAGGGATAGTATTGTCTCAGTTTTCCTATTGTTTTTTCTGTTATATCAGAAATACTGTATTATCTTATATTATTATATCTTATAGTAGTGTATCTTATTATAACATAACTACGGAAGGGAGATAGGGGGAACAGTCCCCCCCTCAGAACTATTAAAATTTTCAGTGAAATTCAATAATTAGCATTTGTGGACCAGTGTTTCCCAGAGACCTGTGTTCACCAGTGTGGGACGGAGGAATGTGGAGGATATGAAAGAATCGTGAGCTAACAGATCTTTATGGAGAAGCGGACATAGTTGCGGCAGAGAAGGCGTAAAGTTTGAGATGGTTAGAGCACGTGGTGAGAATGAGAAGTCCTCGAGGCCCAAAAATGGCATTGGAAAGGAAGCCGGAGAAAGTAAGGAGGAGAGGACGTCCGAGGAGGAGATAGTGTGAATATGTGGAAGGATGTGGAAGGGGATTTGAGGAAGCTGCGAGTGGCAGTTTGGAGGAGTAAGGCTCTGGTGGACAGAGAAGAATGGAGGAGAATCATCGAGCAAGCCACGGTTCACAGGGACCGTAGTGACAGAGGAGAGAAAGCCTGTCTTTTCCCAATTCCACTTTTCTAAAACTCCCACTAGCTATATCTGTAGCTAGATTTGAAACAGTATTGATACAATACAGCAGCTCTGACTTAGCCAGTTTGTGAGTTTTATCTTTCACGCCCTTTCCTCTTGTACATACTTTACTAAGCTTGTGTTGTTTTAACACAACAGCCCCTCTTATAGTGTTAACATACCCAGATGGTATGGGTTTAGTAGACCCCTCTTATAGTGTTAACATACCCAGATGGTATGGGTTTAGTAGACCCCTCTTATAGTGTTAACATACCCAGATGGTATGGGTTTAGATTTTAACATATGTAACAGTTTATTCAGTGCTACATACACTCTTATACGATTTTTGGACAAAGCAAAACACTTACCAATGATGTGTGCTATCTAGTCAACTATTTATTTCTCAACTACAGGTAAACGCCATATCTGAAGGAGTACCTAAACAAAAATAATCAGAATGTTAGTTATCAAAAAGAAATTAGTGAAATATTTATAACAACATTATTAATAGTTAATCATTACTTTAAGGTTTAATTAAATTTGTAAATTATAAAAAAAAAAAAATAAATTTAAAACGTGTTCATTGATTATAATATCATTATGTAACCAAATAATAATGAACGTTTCCTGGTCTGTTTCAAACAAGTTTTTTTATATCCCTGAGTACTTGTTTTGTTGCTTATAATATTATTCGATTATGTAGAGGGGAGAGTAATATGTTTGCTTGTAACTGTTTTCTGTGACATGTACCCTGTAACTGGGAGGCCACTCCACCAATTTGGACAAAACACGGTCAGCTGATTTTAATCGTCGTCGCGACTTGGGCGTATAGTGTATTAAAGAATCACACACACACACGCGCGCGCGCGCGCGCGCGTATATAGGACATAGACGACGAATCGTGTTGAGACAAAATTTGAACATATTGAGTACCCATCGAGGAAGGTTGTGCTCGATCGTTTGATCTGGCCAATGTCCCAGCGTGCAAGGGCAAATAAGCAAATGGTTAATTAAAGTTAACTAAACTAAACCCAAACGATCGTCACACGACTGCAGAAGAAAGAAGGCCAAGCGTTTGTTTGCTAGGTGGTCGATTTATACTGTAACTCCCTGAAAATGTTCTATTAATATTCCGTCTGTACAATGTTTACATATTTTCCGGAACCAAAGATAACAGAAGTGATTGAATTCCCATCTTCCACTACTGCTTGTCCGTCCAAAGATCTTTCTCAATTACTCGTTCCCTCAATGTAGTCTGAATTTCTTCTATCCAAGTGATAGGTAGTGTTCATCTTTTCCATCTTCCTGGTGAGGTCCATTCCATAACTTTCCTTGGCAATCTTTCCTGTGCCATTCTTTCCGTGTGCCCATACGACTGTAATATTTTTGTTTGGATAAAATCAACAATTGAATTTTTTACATTCATTCTGTCTTTAATGACTTCATTTCTAATTTTCTCGCGAATTATATTTGATTAGTTTTAATTGCACGCAACGTTTACAAAAATTAAAAATTGCCTTATTTTAAAAACTAAGCAATATTAAAACACTTTAAGAAATATTAAGTACTTGGAGACTGTTTTTTATACGGACTTCATGATGAGCGTAAAGGAGCAAACAAACAGAGAATTGCTTTTTCAAAGCAGAATCTTGGCTGAAATCGCTGAATGGAGTGCTGTAGACGTAATTTTTCTTGTGTCTTCTGTTTGTGTTTGTGAATCTGACCGATTTGTGTGGCGTAAATTATACAGTCTAAAAAATAACAGAAACAGTACTTATAAGGAGTGACGTAACTAGAAGTTGCTGCTTGTGCGAGGGATGACTCTAGATTAAAGATTGTACTACCTGTTTTTCTCAGGATAAATTCAGGATTTTTCTCATATAGGCCTAATATATAAATACATTTTATAAATTCTTTGCGTCTTACTGCGTTTTTACTTCCATTTTCCGTAAGGAATTTGAAGTATGGTGAACACGAAAATAATCGTGTTCGAAATAAGGACTGATTCTAATTATACTACCCACAAAACATTAAGAAAAGTCATTTTCCGAAAATTGTGTGTGTGTGTTTGTGTCTGTCTGTCTGTCTATAGAACTGTTTCTATGGCAAACGACAACTGCCGCAAATTCAAACAGAATCAAATAATTTTTTTCCATATGTGCCCGAGTTGTAGAGCACTCAAGGCCTATTGATTTTGGTAAAGATCGGTTAACGGGAAGGGGTAGTTTACCTGCAACATTTTATGTCTGGACAAGAGTAAAGTACATAATTTTGATAAATAAAGTATCCTGAAAAGAAGATCATAATAATCCACTGTAGAAAGATAGAGGAAATATCTATAAATGAAAAGGGTAGTTGAAGGGAGAGGGAGTAATTATATATAAATGAAAAAGATAATTGAAGGGGGAGGGGATAATTTTTTATATGTGTACTAGGTTATCGGCAACAAAGAAGTAGTTTGTTGTTAAAATTCCTTCCCGGGCTGTTTGGCCGTGGTCCAATGTTTTCTGCAAAACCAGATGTTTCGCAGTCATCAGCAATGAAAATCGAGTGTGCTAACGTGAGGTGGTATACGTTAGTGACCACAGTACTGTAGTTAAGGGTGAAGAAAGAAGTAGTTTCTATGGAAATATTTCATTTCGAAAATGATTTTAAATATAATTAGTAGAGCATGGAAGTCATGTATGGTTGGTTCTCCATACCGATATTTTATATGTGTACTACGTTATCGGCAACAAAGAAGTAGTTTATATGGAAATATTTCATTTCAATTTGTCAAACATAAAACTTGATTTACAAGGAACACGCCTAACTTGTTAGAAATTATCGAACCGGATTCAAGTAAATTGTTTTAATTATAAATCTTAGAACATGGAAGTTACATATGGTTCCCCATACCGATATTTTGTATGTGTACTACATTATCGGCGAGAAAGAAACAGTTTCCATGGAATTATTTTATTTCAATTTGTAACACTTGTAAAATTTTTCACTTTATATTTAACAATTTTAAATATAAATCTTATACCATGGAAATCATGTATAGTTCTCCATACCGATGTTTTAGTAAACCGGCGTGACCCGACATTTACCAAATGTTTTAACAGATTGTAATTTTTAAGAAAACTGTAACTTCATTTTATTAACTTACATGTATTGTAACCCCTTAAGTTTTTACATTTATTTATAAGGCGTATTTTAACACATCCAAATGGCTTAGAAATAGGGCAACGTTAACCGATTATGGAGTTTTGATAACATTTTTGGGTGTAACTGACCCCCCCCCCCGCCAGTTACTATGTATTTTAATGTGTGTATATGTGTGTAGCGTGTACTGTCTGAATTTATGAGAACTGTACATGGTGTATCAGATATTACGTATTGCACTTTACTGACTAGGGATCACTGATTTTTAGATAAATTATAATTAAATTTTACACTTACGTAGCTAGCTTTCGCTTTAATTAAGTAACTCTGATAAAGCTAGCTAAAGCTACCTGAAGAAAATGTAACATTTCATTAATAGTACTATCAACAAATGTTACATATTATATAATACATTGCTTACAGTTACTACTATACTGAAGGCTACTTTAATTTTAATGCATTAAAAAAATTTCATTCGAAATTACCGTCTTTCATTGAGAATTTCGTGTGTTGTAGAATCTAACTTGTAACTTTGCTGTTGTTGATTATGCGAAATACCGTTTCAATTAATGTTGTGAATTTTAAGTCTAGTATACTCCCGGAGCTGCAGAACTTGCTCACTATTTTTAACAAAGTAAATTTATATTTGATAAATCTTGAATTAGATATTTGTTCAATTTCCATAAAAATTACTACGAAAATACCGAATCCTCTTTTTTTGTTTAGAATTGTAACAAGTGTATAGCAATCGTACAATAAACGCTGAAAACTTCCAAATCGGATTTGTGTTAAAATCTTTTTAGTCTGACATGGGCTGGATTTTTACATTAAAAAAAATCTTTAATCCCATTTCAGGGCCACAGAGTCAAGAATTTTGAAATTTCCAAAACCGCACACTATAGACTTCTCAAATTTTTGTTAAAATTTTATCAAGCTTTTGCCCCAATTTTTGCGCTGTGACGTCCAAAACATGTTACGTTTCAAAACATTAACATTGACGTTAACACTACATTAAGATTTTATTTAAAATACCTTTTAATCTTATACGACGCGTGTATTTTTATAAATATGTTCAGTCACTTTTAGGTGGGGACTTGCCAAAATTTAGGTGAGGCCGGGGGGCTTGCCAAAATTTGGAAAGTTTAAAAAATGAGACAAAATTCATATTTCGGTTAAATTTTCCTTTAACGTTATACCCCACATGAAGTTTTGCTATTTTTTGAAAATTTTAACACTCTAACATGTTTGGCTTACGCCATTCTATTTTTTAGGGGATTGATCTCAAAAACAGAATTCTGTAGAGTGTATGGACACGTATACAATATTTAGCAAAAATCGGTTGATGCGTTCGAAAGTTATATTGAGATATGTCCTGTAGATGGACGAACAAATGCAAATAATCAAATTTAAAACTGAGAGCTCGCTTTGCTTGTTCAAATAAACACACGCACTTTGGAGGAATGTAAAATCAATCCAAGAACTAAAATATTGATATTCAAAGCAATGACCGTAGTTTCTTTGCTGGGGCGGGCGCTCATAGTATAATTTCTGGGTAGTGTAAAAACAAAAAATTTTAAAGTTTTCACTCCGTCAAAATGCTCGTTTTATTACAAATTCGACTTTTCTGAATAAAATTGTATATAACGTATGGTACAAATAAACTCAGAAACACAGTTTATAAATAATCAAAAAGACGTGTGCGCACTGAAAAATCAT
Organism: Magicicada septendecula; assembly: GCA_034769895.1. Classification (NCBI taxonomy): domain Eukaryota; kingdom Metazoa; phylum Arthropoda; class Insecta; order Hemiptera; family Cicadidae; genus Magicicada; species Magicicada septendecula. The sequence continues at coordinate 585,193,402 of CM068369.1, forward strand.
CACAATTTCGTACACGATTCCTGTAAATAGTACTTGTTTTGTAAGCGGTTGAACTTAAAAAGGTGTGGTTTCCCACTGTGTAAAAGGGGATATTTTGTGTTTCATGCTGGCAGCTCTAAATTTAACAATACGGATACACGTATGTTTTGTTTTTGTGCGTGAAAGTAGTGCTCGGTCATGAACTTGCGTCTTTATTAGTTCTCACTGACATAATTTAAACTCGTTTTTTGAAAAACTATATACTTCAATACTTAGGTACACATATTTCAGAAACTACGCTACGTAGGGAATTGAAATTTTCAGGGATGATGTAAGTTACCGTTGTCTGCGTCAGTGGGAAGCAGAATTGTAGAACTATAGTGAATGCTTTAGGCGCTTGTAAAATAAATGTTTACTAATTTTCCTTGAAAAAGGCTATAAAATTTAAACAAATATAAGTCTTGTTGCGAAAACGGAAATTAAACAATTCTGATTTGATATATGTAAAACATATACATAAAAGACCACAATAATTTCGAGTCCCTTCTCATCAGGTTTCAAAGAAAAATGTATCTAAGTGCGGTTAATTTAACATTGCCAGCATAGGGCCTACCGACTCTTTTTAATAGCAGCAGAAATAAAATTTCTGATTTTCTGTTTTAGGGAAACAAACTTTTGGTAGAACAAGGTCGGATCGTGCCTAAGAGAAAGGCACAAATACTGTTATTAATGAGAAAACGAAAGTCCATAAATTATAATACGCAACACAAACGGCATAGATATATTAACAGAATGGAATAGAATAGATTGCCCAAGACTGTTCTGCAAACGGAAAAAAAATCCAAGGAAGCAGGGTTACATAGAGTATAGAAGTAATTTATATGAAACGTAGTAAATCAACAGAGTAATTAGAGGAATAATAATAGGCAGGGAGGATACAGGAAACAGGTAAGGGAATCAAATTAGTTGAAATCCGACAGTGAGTACGGCAGCAGGAAACTGAGAAACAGGAAAAGAATCTTAAGGGTCCAAACTAGACGTTACGCAATGACTTACTCCATTTGCTTAACTGCTGTGTAAAGCTTGTTGTAATTTCAGAATTTCTAATAACCAAAGGACAAACTCTCGTCGGTCGCAGTAGAGCAAACCCGACAGCATACGATATACCTGAGCGAAGTGCAGCACACTGTCTTAACAGTAGTAAAGTGCTGGAGGCGACAAAGCCGTGGACTTCGATAGTAGTGATTTCACCGCTAAACACTAACTTGTCAGAAACGTCTCTAACTACTTACTAATGTGCGGCCGTAGTTGCACGTTGCCTCTGGCTACACTTGGCAATCGTTGCGTTGTGTTGTCTTTCCGCAATAACAATTACAATTAACACCGTCTTGAACAAACTTCCAAATTTGCACAATTGCTCTCTAGTAGTCAACCAAGTCAAGAAAAAGTTATAAATCTTCCAAGTTATAATTTTACAATTAAAATAAACAGGCGATCTTGGCGGTAACGATTTTTAAACTGTATAACAACCAAGTAGCTATATCAAAGAGTAAAAGATGAAAGAAGGGAAGCAAAACTAACAGAAGTAGCAATTGTTGCTGTCTTTTTCCACTAAACGCAGTGAGGAATGCAGTCTTTTACCATTGTCATTCAATACATCCGTATACCTACGCTCAGTGGCGTAATTGAACAGTAAAACGCGTTACCTTTTCCTTAGGGTACGGTTACACGAGCTTTTTTTTCCGGCCGTGCGCGCGCGTGGAGTTCGGAAAAACGCACAGTGTTCACACGTGGGTTTTTTTCTCGTACGTGCACGGACGGAAATCCGTACGTATAGACACATGGGCGGTTTATAATCGGACGGCAGCGTTGAGACGTCTCAGACGCGCATCCCTACAGCTCTGCCTATAACGGTTAAATGTGTATATAAATGTTAAAACGCAACTGCACAGAAACGTCCGTGTTTAGTTTAAAGGACGCATTGGTTATCATTAGTAAATAAATATTTATTAAGAAAATTTTTTACATTATATATATTTTTTTACAAAGATGTCAACAACACCATGGAGACCAAAATTAATTACCACAGTAAAAAGTAAATAAACAAATATTATTATAAAAAACGCACTAAAAACGTAGCAAAGTTGACGACCCGTGCGTTTTTTTTACGTCCGTGTGACCGATTTCATTGCCGTCTGTGTGTTAAATTCAATGCGTTTCCCAACCGTACGTTCACGGCCTGAAAAAAATGCTCTTGTAACCGTACCCTTAGTAGTCGGTTAATAATAGTAACAAATCCATAGTTAGTAAGCTAAACGTACTACAGCCATAGACGTAATAAACTGCAGCACAAACACTAAAAAACCAACAGTATGAACAATAACTAGCGGGACTGTAGCGCGGATGTTTACTTGACACAACTGTGGTTGTACATTGGGATTGTGGGTCAGACACAACCATACATTTGAATCTCAAACAGCACTAATTACTCTCTGCCGTACATAAATTTGCGTTGGAAATCAATAAAGCTACAGTTCTTATTCCCGTTGCCAGAGACACGGTTGCGCGCGGCTCTAATTTCAAACGAATGCTAGTTTTGTTTTATCCTTTTCAGACTGGTAATTAATAATTGCATTGTTGCCAACCTACATTACAATATAGAATAAGTACTATTACATATAAATAGAGAGGTTAGACATGCGTGTAGGTTATCACTGTTACATTTAATACATATTTAGACGATGCTATAAGAGAAATTCAGTATGCAGGGGATGGAAATGTTGAATTGTGGCAGCTATTTCATTGATAATAATTTTGTTAAAACCCTCATGTTTGCGGATTATAATCAGATCGTCATAGCAGACAATGAAGACAGTTTGCAGAGATCTCTCTCTAAGAACTGCAGAAAATAATTCACACCTACGTTCCGAAGTTACTTTCCTGTCAGATGAAAGCTGTTTGAGAATTACCGACTCGTTGAGCAGGTGCACTCATTTAGACTCCTTGGATGTGACTTGCATACATTCCTATAGAGAAGTAAATACATATCCATTAAAACTAGAGAAATTTAACCACATTTATCTCAAGAACATTAACAGGGAAGATTTACCAAGACACTCAGTTATCATTTTTTTAAGTGATGGCAGGACCATATGGCCTTTATGGTAATGAGATACGCCTTAATGGACACTGTACGCAAGGATCCGCAGCCGAATACAGGCTAGTGAGATGAGGTTTTTAAGAGCTGTACTGGGAGCATCCCGAAGAGACCGGCTAAGGAATGACGGCTTGAGGTACGTCCTAGGAATTTAAAGCCTGAATGACAAGATCAAGCATTACAGACAGGGTTGGAAGTACTTATGTGTATAGGATGAATGACGATCGACTGCCTAAGTAACTGGATGTGCTATCTTCCTGGGGAAAACCGCAACATCGGAAGACTGAAGAGAAGGTGGTCCGATAATGAGTGCGCAACGGACTGTAATGTCTAAGCCCTGAAGAAGAAGAAGAAGAAGAAGAAGAAGAAGAAGAAGAAGAAGAAGAAGAAGAAGAAGAAGAAGAAGAAGAAGAAGAAGAAGACCATATTTGTAAATTTGAATTGCATTGTAAATATTGAGTTATGTCAATCGTCATCATCTATCTGTCCAGGATTAGGCAGGTTGCCTGTTCCGGCTTGACCACCTCCGTCTCGGTCTGCCAACATTTCTTCTTCCGGTTGGCTTATAATTCAGGATTTTTCTTGGAATTCTTTCTGGAGACATGGGCATAACATGCTCTTTCCATCTTTTTTTATAGTTTTTCGCTAGTTCCGTTACTGGTTGTACTTTTGATTCCTGTCTTATATCTTCGTTCTTTATGTGATATAATCTTATACAACCTTTCACAGACCTAAGATATTTCATTTCAGACGTTTCCATCTGTCTATAATCTTTCTTTCTTGGTGCCCACGATTCGGACCCATATAATAGCATGGCGACTGCCATCCACCTTATAGAATTTTATTTGTGTTTCTTTCGTGGTCTTCCCTTTGAGTGTTCTCCGTAATGTCCCACATATTCTTTGGAAGTTGTTTGTTTTATTAAGAATATCTTTGTCTTCTTCATATGTAATATCACATCCTAGGTAATTGAAATGTGATACTTGCCAATTAATATAAAAAATGTCATGTTAATATCAATTAATATAAAAAATATTAAAAAGGGTTTATTATGAAAATACTGTGGACGTCAACCTTGGAAATTCAGTACCAGATAAATATAAAATTAGTGAAGATCCGAGGCAAGGATGCCATTTTGACTATTACTCTCTTTTTAAAATATTGTTGGCAGGACCGCTTACAAACTGAAGGAAAATTGTGGTAGAACGGGAATGAGTATTGATGATGATACACTGTGATTAATGACAAAATCTTATTTGCAGAACATAAATATGATATATAATACATGATACATATATGTTACTGAAACTTGACACCTTGTATAAAAAAATGGTACCTGCGAATAAACTAAGACTGAGTATACTCTATAGTGACAGGGGGAGTAGAAAAACATCTTCAAATAGAAGAGCTAAGAGCTGCTATCAGACTTTGAAGTGCCAACAATTGTAAATCAAGGAGGTTATAATGAAGAAATAAAGTAGTGTGCCCGAAACAAGTGTTTTGGAGGGCTACTGACGATGCATCAGCCGGGACGCTTAACCTCTGGTAGTGAAGAAGATTGTAAGATGTAGCTTTTATAAAATTACCTTCTTCTTCTTCTTCTTCTTCTTCTTCTTCTTCTTCTTCTTCTTCTTCTTCTTCTTCTTCTTCTTCTTCTCCTTCTTCTCCTTCTTCTCCTTCTTCCTCTTCCTCCTCTTCCTCCTCCTCCTCCTCCTCCTCCTCCTCCTTCTTCTCCTTGAGAACTACAGCTCAACGTGAGCCCTGACTTCTAACACCAATCTTCTCCAGTGCCTTAATCTTTGCCATCTCAGCGTAACCACTCACGTCCATTCATATGAGATCTCCCAGCACATCATTTTGTCCTACCAACCCCTATCGTAGGGCTACCTACGACCATTTATCCTAGGCCGACCCCTTTTTGCTTTTATGCACCTATCCCCTAAGAATTTTCTTTGCCATACGCTGACCATCCGTCCTTTCTGTGTGACCTAGCCACTGTATTTATTGACCTGTTACGAATCTTAAAATGCCATCATGCTTCAGTAGCACATCTCTCTCTTGGGTACTCCTTATTATTCGTTCATCATGTTCCTAAACACGTCGTACAATCTTCCTTTCAAACCTTCTCAGTGTTTCTTGTTCTTCCTTTTTCTTTAAACTCGACCTGTCCTGTATTACGTACTCTGTGATCCTCACCTCCTCATGTCCTTCTTTATCCCTTGTTCCAGAAAATTTTTATTTTTCTTCTTGTGAACGTGGTTAAAATGCGTTGTGTGAATTTCGCTCTTGGCCACCCTCATTATGTGGTTAAAGAACCTAAAGGACCTTACTTTCTTCCGTAACGTATCTGAAATTCTTTTTCTTTCTTCATTTTAGTACAGGGCTTCATCCTTTCTGTGTTTTAATTCACGTTCCTTTGTTTTCAGTAGTCGCAATTTCCGAAAAATATTTCTTTCCTTCTGCTGTATCTCTTCTGTTTCTGCTGATTCATAGGAAAAAACATTCTGAAGCGTAGAGTTGTTCTGGTTTTATATTATATTGTTTCGACGGTCTAACTGATCGTCGTATGTTACAGTGGAAACTAAATTACAGACTCCAATGAAGTCGCTAATAACTAGCTTTAATTTATCACAAGTAACAATTTGTAATCAACTCGTACAATAATACCAGTGACATTTGTCCACACGCAAAAATGGTGTCAAATAATAGAGTTCCACACGAATTACAACGCAATAACACTTCACACAATACTTCGACAAACAGTCGATCCGCACTAAGGAAAATCGCTCAACGAACTGATCTCACTAAGCCAGACGCTCTGATTTTATACGTCGCGCAGAGGTCCAGAATAGGTTTCCCTCCTTACTGCACCCCAGCTAATGTGTATTTCAAGTGTTCTCCAGAGTACTCTGGAGCGTTCTTGAGCGCGGCCTTGACCGAACTACACCTGTGCCGAGTCTAGGCTTAGATCGGCGAATAACCAGTATATAACGTCCGGTAAACGTTAAACGCAGTACTAATTTAAAGCGGTTTAGTTAGTGCTGCACTCTAGCAGTGAAGATAAGCACTATGCAGAGTGAAAGTAGAGTGCGTGAGAGGTGCTGGCCTCTAGCGACAGCCCCGGTTTGCGAGTTCCCATCGGATATAACTTTTATGCAAAGTTTGTCTCGCTTGGAACTTCGTCAAAATTGGCTGCATTGTTCTTCTCCGGACAGATGAAGAAATTTGTAAAACCATCCTACCACCTATGACAGGCTAAGATCTAAATCGACTGCGGTAAGTCTCGCCAATACTTTCATAGTTATGTATTTAATGTTTTACTAAAGAAAGACTTGTCTAATAGGCCCCAGTAAGTGGATTTCTGATAACCTTTAAAAACCTCATGGCATTGTGCAATACGCAATTTAAAGGTAACATTTTTAAAACACAGTAAAACTATATTAAATTCACGTGTCCGAACTACGGCACTAAAAGTCAGGGTCATATAAATGCTAAAAGTTTTAGTTTAAATAGTGCAGACATGGATGTAAGCAGATTCCTTATTACGTACCTCATGGTTATTATGCAATGCGTGATTCAGTGTAAGTTGCATACAACTTTTACTAGGGATTATTGTAAAACTTTATTCATATCAGGAAGCTTACTGAGGCACCAATTGAGAGTCATATAATTGCCAAATGGTATTAATTTATATAGTAAAGATGATGTAATCAGATTTAACCTATCTCGACCACGTGGCACAATATATTCAGACTATGTATAAAGCTTATTAAATTTGTAACAAGCCATAATTAGCTATCAAAATTCAATCATGTTAACCCGCATGGGTGAAGTTATTATTATAAAATTTAACTGTGCTAAATGTTTTCAAATAGGGCCTGGTGGCCATATAACCTTGTCAAGTATTACATTTAAATAGCCCTAAAGCTACGTTAAGATTATATATGGGTTTTGGGTGTGTGCGAACTTTCTGGGGGCATTGTTTTGTGTACTCTGGCTGATATAATGTTGTGTAATTAGGGTTCCCCGAGCAAGTCGAGGAAACAGCCCAACAACAAAACCTGAACATGTAACACCTAGAACTTCTCTCACATCATCTGCCGGAGGAATTGTCATGACGAAGCACCAACACCTGTAATGTAGGCCACGAGATTGCCACTTCTCCCCCATGGACAAAAATAAGGTGATCTCAACCCATTATATTCTTTATACGTAGTGAAGCACTTAATAAGAGCCAGTGAACTAATTCAATCAGTCAACAACATGACTTTCAAGTTTTAAATATTTTAATTGGATCCCCAATTAACGAGACAGTATAGTGCATGAACTGGGTGGGAAATCATTTGTAAATTTTATTAATTTGTTGTATAATATGTTAGCTCAGGGGCTGACATGTATCTTTGGCAGGTCACCTTTCACACGTGCAATTCCTGCTTACTTTTAGTATAAGGGTTTCATTACCGCTTTTAAGTCATTCATTCAATTTGTAATTTCTCTGTTTCAATTTAGTGTTCATTTTATATATATATATTTTCTCATTTTTAAATTCAGTTTGGTTTATATTGGGATAGAAATTTCTGGGGTAGTTAAGTAGATTCACAAGTTTAATCCTGCACTGGTGCCTGTTCATACAGTGTTAAACATGTTGTTAAGACAGGTTGAATTATGCACCGACTGGCAAACGAACATGTCGGTCTCTGGGCCAAAATTACTTTTCAAAAGGGTTATACGATTCATGACATATTTCTATTTTCACAACTTAACAATATTTCTATATATAGATATTTTATTAATTAATTATGATAACTGGGGTGTTCATTGTTTTCTAAAATTTTATTTCTCCCAGTATAAGAGCCCAGTGGGGCAGAATTTTATAATAGTATTAGGCACTTGGCCAAATTTTAGAATTTATTATGTCCTGGGGACTACTGGAGTTGCATATGTATAACCTAATACACATGTCATGTGTTATGCAAATTAAGAATTGTAATCCTAACATGGATGTCCGTAAAATAGTTAATAATGTACCTCATGGGGGTAAGAAAAGGGCGTGGCAAGAGATCTTTGTATAATTGTACTGTATTGTGGAACATGTAAATGTATTGTGATTTGTGTGTGTATTTTGTGGGGTTTTATATGTATTGTACATTTGGGTGTATTTTTGGGGGAATTAGATATAGGGTTTTTATAAAAGAAAAGATGAACGTAGGGTTATATATATATCCATTTAATTTTGATGACATTACTTTATTCTACCTCAATTAATTTTTGCTGAATATTTCTTCTAAGAAAGTAATTTATTTTAATTAACTTTAATAACAAGTATGTGGATTTGTCTCTAATTACTTTTAATTAATTTTGTTTGAGAATTAATTATTCTAATTTACATTATCAAGAAGTCTATAAGAATTATCTCCATTAAGTTTCAATTGATCATTTTAAAGAGAACATAGAAAATAAATCTTATATTTATTAATAATTTACAGGAAACATTATTTAAAGGAAATTAATGATTTTTAATTTTTAATTCATTTTAAAGAGAAGATAGCAAATAAATTTCATATGTGTTAACAATTTTCAGGTGACATTGTTTAAAGAGTATAAATTATTTTGATAAACAATTTAAGGGGAAAATAGATTCTGACTGTTGTATTTATTGATTTGTTATTAATATTTTGTTTTAAAGGAGACAGAATAATAAAGGGTTTATTCATTGTTAATTTTATGAGTTTTCATTGCAAGTCCCGTCTCACTGGATCCAGCGCATTTTTGGCTTCTCTAGGTGTGACGATTTAAATAAAAGAAACAATCAAGAAAATAAAAGTTTTTAAAAATTAAGGTTGCGAGCTCTTAAGCCATTTAAATCTCACTGTATTAATATAAAAAACCTGTATGTACTCAGTATGAGAGGAAGCAGTAATTAGTTAGTTAGAAGATACTCTAATAAAAAGATAAATTGTAAAGAGTTATTAATATCGTATTTAACCCTTTGCTTGTGAGCAGGCGCTGTCCTGTTGATTCCAGACTCGACATGTTTTCCGAGTCTTGTGTAAGTTAGAATAAGATAAAAAACCTAATGTTAATAATAAAAAATCTGAAGACACAGATAGTCGCTAAAACAACTGATTTAAATTATGTATATTTGTTTAGGGATAGTTTGTATAAATAAAAATGTTAACATAAAGAGAGACAGGGACTATATTCTCGCGCGGTAATTGCCCCACTACCATTTTGTCCAGTACCAGGCGAAGGGAGCAGAATTTCGCTCTCTCGCAATGGTGACTTCGTACAGTATAGACGTAAGAGCTGTGCTCTTAAAATATGTTACCTATACTTTGTTTTACCTTAAGATGGTATACCAGAAATAGCTGCTTAAAGCATCTGGATGTGTTAACTAATATAGTTAGGTAAATAAACAAGAGATTTAAAGTGTAAAACTCGAAACGTAAAAAAGGTGTAACACAAGATGACTTCGAACTTCAAGAACTAACAACACTTCCAACATCATACCTGGAGATGTGAACTATTAGAAGCCACAAACTCTAGTACACACGACAGAATATGCAGATCAGGACATCCGAGAATCTACAAGTACCATCGTAGAAGGTTCAACCTGCGAACTTTGGAGCCCTTTACTGACGAAGACCAGACCGAGATGACGACGTAGCTGTTCCTGTTTCCCAAGACGGATACCCCAGGACGAGTCTTCTGCATACCAATTAAAAGGTGACTCGATAGCCTGTCTATCGAGGGTTACTAATATTTGTTACACAACACATCTTGAAAGAGACTTTTCAGAAACTATTAACTTTGTAAAGACTTATAAATTAAATCTAAGAATTTCATGTAACTATTCTAACTTCATACGTTGTAACAGTTTATATGCTAATGTAGAGTAATATAATTCAAGCAATAATACCATTCTTCCAATGGTTGAATAAAAGAAAGTCTTGCAAGCTAATATCATGAATTGATTATGACTAAAAGTTTTAACGAATAAATACCGAAGGTTACCCGGATCCGAGGTATAGCTATATAGAATCAATTTTGATCCCAAAGTTTAAAGAAACCTTTCAAATAACTTAATAATTGAATCAGTAATGTCATGGGATCTGTCAGTAAATGTTTTTAAATGTTAAATAAAGAGAAGTCTTCTTGTTACACACATATGAGGAGTGCTTAAATCAATTGTATACCTTACCATTGTTTCCTTACACAGTTAGTAATTAATTTGTTATATTAATTATTTGTGATACATTCTGTTACAACGTAGGCAGCCCATCTAATTAACGGAGTTTAATTACGATGGGTTCCCTGGATTTGTAACGCGGCGAAAAGACGTTACATAGGCTTTGGTCTAGTTCTAATTAAGTTGTGGCCCCTCTTTTCAAAAAAAAAAAAAAATTTGTTTCAAAAAATTTTCAAAAAAAAAAATAATCTTTTTTTTTAACAGTCTAAGTTAAAGAGGGGTTACACACCTGCTCTACTAATGGAGGGACGAGTGGAGGACGTTCTAGACTGTTCGATATGGTTCTCGTAAAAATATTTCAGTATCAAATTTTTGTTTTCCATCAGACATGCTTTTTATTGTATTCCAGTTTTGTTCCATTCTTTTGCTCTTGCTCTGGTCGTTTCTTTGTCTTGTCAATTAGTTCCACTTATTTTACCTAAGTATCATCTTGCTGATACTTCATACTGTCCATTTTAAGCAATATATAATCCTGATAATGATAGTTTGAACTATCAAAAAATTTTAAAAATAAAAAAATATATAATATATTTTTGTAAAAAACGTTTTATTTGTTATTGAGAATAATAAAAATTGTGTGTGTGTGTTTCTTTGTTTGTTTGTTAATTAACGACACCCTCGAGTTTAAACTATATGTCACTATAACCTGTACGTAACGATAAGAATCAATAATCAGTTGTTAATTCGTTTCAGAAATAAATAAAATTATAGATCAATACAAAAAAAATTGTTTTATAACATCACCGCTGGCGTGCCCAGCTGCCGAGAGCATTCAGTTAATGTTACAATAATGAGCAGCAGCTCAGAGTCCCACCGTGACGTAGTTATTCACATCACTGGACAATCGAATACCCCCGTACTCGTTAGTATAATATTAAACGGATAAAACTCTGCAAAACTGTAACTAAACTAATGTGTTACAGCCGCTTAGGGTATTAACTTTCCATACTGCGTTGGGACCGCGCCGTGTGAATAAATAAATTTGATAACCGATAAATGGCGAACGGTTTTGTTAACGAGATTTGTCACGGTCTCCAATGAAATGAATAATTCATACTGTAATCTGAGCTAAAGTTAAATTTATATAATAAATTCAATAAAAAATTGGCGTGACAACATGAATAAACTTTTCTGAAGAAAGAACTACTAAAGGAAAGACGCAAAAATGGTGAGGAAGCATTGAAAATGTTTGATTCACAACTCTCTTCAGTTGTTCATAACTTATCCGCGCCATAATATCTGCCAACACATTAGATCTTCTTCTTCCTCACACTCTCCTGCTGTGTGTTTGACCCTCGACTGGTAACTTCTGTAGGCTTATATATTTCTACATTCCGCGTTTGCCACACACATACACACAAAAAACCACAGCTACACCAACATAGATACTAATCTTGAAATATTACACTACTTACCCAAAGGTCGAAAACTTAACACAGCAGAACAATATGAAATATACAAACACCACACAACACAATCAAACAACATACTTAACGACCAATTACAGTATAAATCACACACACTTTTTGACACAATTATACATAAAACTAACAATAAATTGGATCCCCGCGCCAATCCCCTTCCTCCACACTCCACACAGTTAATGGCAGTCTGTCTCAAAGCTGACGATGGCGATCACCACGCCGAAACGCGTACGAGAAGAAAAGACAAGTAAGTTTCACAAGTTGAAAGTTTCAATATTCTGTAAAGTTTAGTGCTGTGAAAAAAGACGATGAACAATCAAAACAACTATATATTTCCTTCTTGAAATGTGACAAATCCAGATGTTTCTTTCTTTCTTACGGCTCTAGGACTAATTCTCTGTTTATTTATTCTCCCAAGTAATTGTCAATTTGTTATATTTACTTTCCATCTAATCTTTTTACTTTTTCGGTACAACGGCATTTGAAAGCTTTTCAGGTACTTCTGTTTCCTGTTTCTAATCGCCCATGTGTCCGATGCACAGACAGCAGTGCTTCTCTTTCCAAACGTCTTCCGTTACTTCACATCAATTCCTCTTGTTACCAAAGTACGTTTCTTACTCTACTAAACGCTATTTTTCAAGATCAATTCTACTTCTATTATTCTCTGTACAACTTCTATTACAAGTGATGAAACTCCCAACTTATTTCATTAAATCTACTTGTTCCGATCTTCTGCTATTACATTCACCTCATTCTGTTCTTTAGCGAATCCCATTAGTTTAGTTTACATGCCATAAATTTTCATACCAAACATTTTTCCTATTACAACTTTTCTATTTAGCATTGTTTGTAAGTATTCTTCTCTGCTCGGCAGACGTGTGTGACCATCTGCATATTCAGTGGCCGAAATTCTGTCTCCGCCAATTATCACTCCATTCATCCCTTTTTTCGGCTTCTAGACTGATTCGGCTTGAACATTGATCCGCCCATTTTTCCTTGGCAAATAAAGATGTCGGCAATTATGATTTGTTAGGAGTCAGCCATTTCAAGCCAGTAAACTAACCACAGGCTAGTACCCTGCATTTACTCCTTAATAAAACTCTTCGAAGAAATCAACCAGATGTATTAAAAGCATGCAATTAATTAAAAACAAACAATTAAGTTGAATAACAAGTATTTATTACTAACAGTAAGTACCAAGGATGTATATTTTTTATGTTATTTTACAAACATGTAAAATATCACAACTAAGCTCATTTAAAAATAATTTATTAACAGAAACCACTAAAGTGTGAAACGGACCGTATGACGCAGCAGACATGCCATAGACTACATAAATAACATATCTAGTACAACTGTGTTTATGCATTAGCTATTTAGGTCAGCTTCAACTATTCATTTTAATCAGAAACAAAAGTAATCATTTTCTGTCATCCATAATTTTGTGTCGTACATTATTTTTCATTAAATATAAGAATTTTCCAATTTGGATTTAGATAAATTGTAGTTAGTTAGTATGCAAGTGAATTCGCCAGCTCCATGTTTTATGTTTATGTAGCAACTAAAAAGAAAAAGGCTTCTAATTTCCGAGGCCCGTATGTGTTTTTAAAGTAGTTATCTGGTTTTACTTAAACATGTTACTGGCCTGCTGTAAAGCGCTCAACCTAGAGGACCAGAGACACTTCCGTAGAATTTACAGAAATATGACCTAATGGGAAAAGGGATGTTGGTAGTCTGAGGAGAAGATTGGTTCCGGGACAGGTCAACTAGGGCCTAATTCGTAGAACGAAGAAAAAAAAGAAGAACTTAAAAAATAAGAGTTTTGCTAGGCTTGAATATACTATCAAAGTTTGTAGTTCAAACTGAAAATATATAATATTCAGTTTAAATTTCAAAGGTACGTTTCGTATACAATCGGTTTTCTGTCTTCTGTGTTACGTGTCTGTATACTTTACTGCAAACTTGTTATTCTTCTTATTTTTCAGTAGAAGGATCAGGCTTCTAGTCTGATTCAGCTTGACCCGCCCAGATTTCCTAGGCCTCCACCTTTGATCTTTAGGTCTGTATTCCAATAAGTTTTGTTGTGTTTCGATCGGTATCCATCTTATCCAAGTCTTGAAACCACAACCATAGCTTGTAGCTTTAGAATGTTACGCGTCAAAGAGTCCAAGTCTCCGATGTGTAAAATATAATAATTTTGTATTGTGTTATTTGAGACTTCTCCTATTGGACGAGTCTCGGGTTGTTTTGAAGACAAGCCTCCTTCAGCCAGTAGGGAAAAAAGTTTGGGGGGAAACGGTAGCAAATGCAGGCCGGTTGCTGAGAAGATGGACGTACCAAGAACAGGATAAAATATTGTGATCAAGATTTTGTATGTATGTGTTGTATAGTTGGACTGCCTACGAGGCTGAGGGATGTTGTGTGCCATACGATTGTGTAGAAACCGCATAGACGAGCAGCCGACGACATATAAGATGGTAAAGAGCTCTCAAACGTCGCGTCAAGGGTAAGGCTAAGGACTAGTTAGTGAATAGGGTTTACCAGCAGTGTACGACTACCAATGATGGATTGTTGTGTTGGCTACCTATTGTGGTTGGGAGTAATATTCATAAGTGCCAACAAGCGATTTAAGAGGGCTTTGGGTGTTTCTTTTGTCTACTGATGGATTCTGCTGTAGTCTGTATGGAAGAATGGAGTTTTGCATTCCGGAGATACCAGCGGTTTAGTTTATGAAGGAAAGTGGTTAAGTAAGGAAAAAGGTTGCTTAGGGAATAGAGAGCTGTCTAACATAATAAGCACAGCTGACACTGTATATATCACTTTGCAGCGGGGTAAGGTATCCCCCCTCAGAAAGATTAAAAGTTTTAGCGAAATTCCATAATCACGTAACGATGGCCTATTTTAAAGCCAGTTTTGTATGTTAGTGTAAGGTTTATAAACAGGTAGTTGTAAAAATTAAAGGAATTATAATATTTCCAAAAAAAATCAAACGAAGACAAAATGTTCTTAATAGTGACTGTCACTCAACTTTTGCCAAATAACAAACGTACTTGCATCATTAAAAAACATTCTTTGAAACTCATGGAATTTATGAAATGTATTTGTAAAATTACATAGAAAGCATCCTAAATTCCTAATTTCTCCTGAAGACAATGGTGAGTGAAAGCTTCAAGCTTGTCTCATCCCTCCTATCAGGAGCGGTTTCTAGTTACGCCATTTCACTTTATACTTAGAGACATGAGATTCTAATCGTCTGTCTGTCTGTCTGTCTACTTAGGGTATGTCTCATGATAACTTTGGAACGCGTCAACCGATTTTCGTAAATACTGGCATGCCGGTCCATAATTTTACCCTACAGAACATTATTGTTTTGAGATTGATCCACTAAAAACTAGAGGGGCGAGAGGCAAAATAGTGATGGGTCAAAATTTAGAAAAAATTACAAAAACCCTCCGTGCGGGGTATCAAATTAAAGAAAATTTAATTCAAAAAATGAATTTCTTTTTGGAAACCATTAAAATGTTTGAAAATCGGAAGCAAAAAGTAGGTGAAAATTTTAATAAATTCGGAAAATTGATGAGGCGTAACAAATTAAAAAGGACTTTTAACTTAAATCTGAATTTAGTGTTAAATTTCATAAATTTCAATTTTTTTTGACTTCAGGGACAAAAATATGAGATCACAAACATAGAAGAATTGTAAAATGCAGCCGGGTGTCAGAGCGAGAGGGAATTTGAAAACAAATCTGATTTTTTGGATGTTTAGTGCTTACTGTATGGTTACTCTACAACTGTTAATTTAATAAACAGCAAATAGTAGGTTAATTGTGATTTTTGTAATCTTTCTGATACTTGAAAAACGTGATAGTAATATCAAAACCTATCAATAATAAATGCACTTTGTTCAAAATGGCAGGCGAGTTGTGCGGCTCAGGGAGCATACTAGTTTACTGCTTACAGATTTCCAACTGATTAAGTTTAGCGATTGGACCAGGTTGAGGCGGGTAAGTAAAGTCGTGTTCAAATTATATGCAGTCTGCTAGTCAAAGCAAATTCTCCCAGTCAGCTATATATGGACCACTGATTTTCCAAAGCAAGGAAACAACGCAGAGAACAGTACTCACAAGGCAACAGGCTGTGACAGTTTCCTCCAGATAATTAGCATCTCATTACCAAGAGCTCTGCAGGAAAGCTGACAAACATTAAGACACACATCAATGTTATTATATCTGTCGTCCATTACGGTAGTTACGGTCGACAAAAGAAATAGAAAGAATATTTGTCTTCGTTGACAGGCAGTGGTATAAGTACCGGGGGGATCAATGTATCAACCCCCCCCCACCGACCCAAGCAATTAAGAAGTTCAACGAAATTCCATAAACTGCTAACATAAACACATAAGCCAGTTGTGTGTTTTAAGGTTACGTTATTAATAATTTCAGAAATAAAAGAAATCATACAGTATTTTTAAAATAATAAAATGGAGTTTTCTTGATGACGACAACCACTCAACATGTGATAAATAACAGACGTGTTTGCAGCATCAAAAAAAAAAAAAATAATCGCCAGTACATGAAGGCAGATATACCAAATGGGCTACCTTTACTGGATACAAATTTACCTTTCTATTTCTTTTATAAATTTGCTAACTGCTATAATTTTTTATTGTTCGACTAAGCTTTTCGTCATTACTGACATCTTCAGGTCTTGGTTGTTTAAGACCTGAAGATGTCAGTAATGACGAAAAGCTTAGTCGAACAATAAAAAATTATAGCAGTTAGCAAATTTATAAAAGAAATAGTAAGGATGGCTGCTAATTTAAACAATACGAAGAATTTACCTTTACTCTTACCTTTACTTCTACTGGATATACCTATTAATGTACCTTTACCTTTTCCGGCCAGACACGGTCCCCTTACAGGGTTGTCTGTGTCATAACCGCTCTAGTCTAATAGATCTAGGGTTGAACCGTCATCTTTGCACAGGTAAAGTAGCAGCTTTATGACTTTTTTCGGAAAAAGAAGATTTTATTGTTGAATTTCACATAAAAAGTAACGTATTTTAACACGAACTATAAGTTGTTTTAATCAATCATGGAACAACATCCTTAAAGCAAGAAGAGGTAATAAAACTGGATTATTTTAAGAATAACTTCTCAAAGCCTCGTTTTTAGAATATTTATTAGGAATAGAAATTTATAATTGCTGCAAGTCCTATTGGTATGAGATTTATTACCTTTAATTTGAGTAGCTGTTAATCAAGATAAACTATTTTGAAATCAGCGCTTATCCATAGCATACAACGGTTATAGGTCCATTCAAGTTGGTCGAGTCAAAAGCTTTGAGACGGAAACATATATAAAAATTATTTACAAAATTATATGGGAACAATCCTGAATTACTTATTTGGTCCTGACGAAAACTTTGTTACTGTTGACAGTACATGCTTGTCACTACAAACAACTTCTACTACCTGAATACGCTTGATGCTACTACTACCTCTCTACCAGATGTACAGTTTTGTATATCTTTAGGTATTTAATAAAATTAATAGGGCCAGGCTGTGGGCAAATACGTAAGTGGATACCGCAACATTTCATTAGAGCTATACTAAGTTTACATCTGAGAAACAAAACCTTGCCGGAGGAATGCAGACAGAAAGTAACATCTAGTTTCGGTTTGATCAATATTGTAGAGTACGACAGGGGTCCCCATTATCATCTTCTCGTTTAATTTATGAATACTGACGATGTCATACCCAAACGACACGTGACACTTCCAGAACATTTTATGATTGGTAACTGCAGGTGACATGTTGTTATTTGCTGATAAGCAGGTTATGCAGATGGCTGTAAACTCGTTGATACAATCTGTGAGGATTTCGGATTACATTGAAGACGAAGGTGATGGCTTTGCATGAAGATGTTCCCATAAGCAAAAACTGTTGTAGATGGTACTGTTCTGGAGCATGTCAGTAGTTTTTAATATCTGCAGTATAAAGTGTCTTACATTACAAACAATAATGTGTTGAACCATATGTGTGGGACCACCAGAATAACTAAAATCAACGAGTAAAGAAACACGGCTAAAGGTCTTCCCCACACTTATTATAGGTATTGGACAGTAATGTGGTAATTTCGCATTCATAGGTTGGCTAATCTGTACGTTTTCAAATTGTGCTTATCATGTTTTTACAACGTTACAGTTGTCCGAGCTACGGCTGGCGGCAGACGTAATTACGTTTGCTCGCTTGTTCCGTCATCATTCATTTTTCTTGTCGTCAGACAATCATTGTAGGCCTTAGGCCACAACATTATATTGCATACTTGCAATACATTGCTAATTCTTTTTCATGTAGCTTGAGTGCCGCGTACTCGCGCCTCAAGTCTTGCGACAATTCATACGACATTCGTCTAGGACTTGGGCCTTAACATTTTATTCTGAGTGTCGCACATTTGCTCCTCATCTAACAAGTAGCGTTCTTAACGACTCTGTTTATTCAAAATTAAAATCGTTCAGACTTAGCCAATCTCAACACCATCATTTAATTGTACAACAGAAACTTAAATAAATGTATTATACAGTCCACTATCGTCATTATTCTGCATCCTGGCAATAGCACCGCAAACATCATTCTTGCTAATAGAACATTTTTTGGTACACACGTGCCGACATTAACATATTTTTTAGGTCTACTCGGACCGGATATCAACAGGTATAAGAATTATAATTTAATGAAATCCCAAGCCAGTCGTGCAGCCACCTGGCAGCATATAGACTCTTCAACATCGCAAAAGAAATGCCGATGTACGGCAGGAAATGAATGTTTTGGATAGGATTGCACAACACAGCCTAAAAGGATTAGAACATTTTAACCAATTGGATAAATGGCGCCGCATCCCCAATCAACTACTGAGTTACAAGCTGAAAGGTGAAAGGGGGAAAAGGTGTTAGGTGTCCGAAGAAGCGTCGGAGAGAACAGATCTAGTCTATTTATTTGGGGCCGGGACAAACCATTTTTGGTTTAATACTTGCTGAAGATGATAATGATGACCAGACGTACAAATTTTAACAAGATAATGTTTTTAAGCTGGGGGTCATTCCACAAATATGTAACGTCATCGAAAAATGTTACGCTTCCACACTTCCGATTCCCCACAGTCTAGAAATCTGATATGTAAACGCATCAAGACAGAAATAATCGCTGCTGACATTGAGTTTAGCAAACGTTTTAGTGAGAATAAATTTGGTTTTACATGCTCTGTTTGTGATCGTCTGTGGTTTGGAAATGATTTACGTAATCCACCAAACGTAATCCACATTATACGTTTCAAAAGCCTAAAAGCATTATCATGCTTCGATGTTTCGGTTTCGTCGAAATTCTTTCTTCTTTTTTTTTTAATGTCTTCTTTTACTGTTAGTCCGAAGTCACAGACGTTGTTCACAAACGATTATTATTTATTCCGATATTGTTGACTATATTTTCCTTAACGTAACTGTCATATTGACAGTTTAAGTATTTTATTACATCTCCGTACGGTATTTATTTTGACGTAGAATACATCTTACCTTTCAGGCCAGCAATAGGCACCCCCAACCAGAAAATCGATCGTTACGTTTTCACGTCACGTTTGAAATTGAAATATTATCTAACCGACAAAAGATTCACGCTTATATGAGGTACCATTTGACAGATAAAGGAACAAAGATAATAAATAGCACAATATAAGCGGGATATTGCATCATCCAGCACGGGGTGAGCGGGGGGAGAAATAGAAATGTTTTGCGCCGCTCGGCGCGTACTAATATTAGTATTTCTCCGGTTTCCGATGCGATAGAACGTTGAGTGAGGTGTCGTTAAAATTCTCTCATTGAGTACTATCTACATACTGTACCGTAATAGCGGTGCTATTATTAAGAGGTTTGATAATCGTAATTCAAGTTGTAAAAATCGTGTGTTCGGACAAAATGTCGCGGTATATGGATGCTAAACGTGCTCAGAAGTATCGTAAACGCATACAGGAGAGTAGAGAAAATCATGGGGAATTCAAAAAAACCCAAAATGACCAATGCCGAACGTCAGAGGATTTACCGACAACGCTTAAAAGACAAGGAAATAAATACTGAAGTCGAGTTGGATGAGGAAGAGCGTCCGACTTCGCAAGTGTATCAGCCGATCGAATTCAGCAAAACGTGACAGTTAGCTACAAAATACATTCACAAAACATTCTTTAATAATGAATTTGGACACGCGTGTGACGTTTGTGACAGACTGTGGTTCCAGATGGACGTAAAGATAGTGGCTGTTAAAGTGATGCCGTTGCAACACCATGGAGACCAGATTTAATTACCATAGTAACAAGTAAATAAACAAATGATATTTAGCGGCATCGGAACTATACCTTTATCCGTTCCTGCAGTTTTTAATGTTTTTACTATGCGATTGTATTGATATATTTTGTAATTTTTTATACAGATACGTCTATATATTTTGTAATTGTCTTAAGCGATTATAAAATATATGTTTATACGTATTTCTGATGATGGAATGAATAAGTAATGAAATATATTAAATACTACTACTAAAGATGTCAACAAGACCAGAATTAATTACCATAGTAACAAGTAAATAAACAAAAGCTATGTACTTGTTAGTAATTTTGTACTTTGTAAAACTAAATATGTGTTTGTTCATTTTATTCATAACACATTAGCAACCCTAAAGCACACAGACGTATTCTACGCTCTGATGATTTGCGGCCGTAGCTCCGACACAGCTTCGCAGACTTTTTTTATTTTTTATATGTCCAAAATCAACATAAAAATGAAGATAACCTACTTAGTTGACGTATAAACATTATAATGTTTATGTATTTGCAAACATAGGAGCTTAATAAATAAACTGAAATTGTTTCAGCGCTACGAAAAGGTACGTACAAATTAAATGGGGCTACTGTATGCTCATTTTAGTATTGAGTAAATGTAACGAGTAAAAATGCTTGTTCTACAGTCTCATTACTGAGCGGCGCGTGTTCAGTTGACTGACTAATGACGAAACAAACGCGAAAACACATTCGGACGATATTGTTGTAATAACGACCATAGCTGCCAAATCATTATTTACAACGTGCATTTATTCAAATCGTTGGGGACTTAAAACTCATTAGTAAAATATAATATCGTTAAAAACAGGCAAATCATTTTTATGTAATTACAACTGCCAAATTTGTTACTGGAGCTTGGAGATTCTCTGCCGTGACCGGTAGCTAAACCACATGTGTGAATGATTAAATTTGATACACAACACACGCTTTTAGAGTTAATTACTAACGAGATTTACGGAAATCGTGTCATGAAATGAATTATTCATAAAATTAATTATGCAAATTTAAATTTGTAACATGTCCAACGAAAGATGTGTACGTTTGGCGTTTTACGTCGGAATGGAAATTGATGATGATGATGATGATGACGGAAAACACACGCTCCCACACACAAAAACGCGAAGAAACTTTTGGATTCTGTTGTCCATGACCCGACCGTGAAATAAAAATTGGCCTACATAATGCACTATTTTTAAAACCTATAACCTCTAGCATACAAGGCAGGAATTTTTCAATTTGGACATATAATGATGCATCTAATATGATAATATGTTTAAAATAAAAAACACAAGTACGACTGTATTGTTAAAAGATTAACCAGCTGATGGAAGAAGTATTGGCACAACCAGTAAAAGGTGGTTTCAGCTATAACGTGATGACGAAACAAACAAAATATTGATCTTCTCCTTCTTCTTTTCTTCACTTGAATGACTAGCATATATAATCGTGTTTTGGCACCCATTCCATCCTCGGACGACCCACGTCAAATGAAATGTTTATTGACTTTAACCTTTATATGGATGATGATAATGGTCATGCATACATATTAAATAGCTTGCAGTTTTCTGATAACAGCCTCGGCTGTGTGCTTGTGCACTCCTTGGATTTCAATGCTTGAGGGTTGTCCTTAAGCTTCTCTAAATCGGTGGATGATAGCTGACTTAAAACAATAAAATCGGCTTTCCATTTAATATGTTGTTTGAAAATTGAGTATTTATCAATGTAAATAATATATACTTGTGTTAAATAAAAGCAATGCGCGAGATATTTCAGAAACACTAAGCAAACTACAGCATAAACGAGAGCAAAAAACGGACAAAACACAACTTACAATAGCAACGAGCGCAACCATAACAGGGATGTTTACTTAATGGAACGGCGCTCGTGGCTATTTAGGTCAGACACCCAGCTGTACATTTCAGTATCAAACAAGACTAATTATTCTGTGTCGTCCATAAATGTCTGATGTAAATTATTTTTCATTAATAAATGTTACCGTTTTTTGTGTTATTTGTGTAAGGCACACAGTTGTATAATCTAATCAGTTGCAAACGAATGTTAGTGTTATGTTTTATTTCATTTGTGGCCTTCAGATATAAACGCAATGATGCCAACTTTCGAGGACTGCAAAATATCATGTAGAATAACTAAGGTCGTTTTGTAATCTCACAAGTTCTAGATGGAATGTCATTTACGAGTGTAGTTTGAAGAGTTGTCGATCTGACACAGAGGTATCAAATTGCTATGTTTGTTCACCAGTTTGATCACTCAGATGTAGTACCATAACGTTTAAAACAGTAATATTATTTATTTACTATTGTGATCAAGTAAAGTAAAAAAGCTTGGTGACATTCAGGTAATTGGTAATATTGTATGTGCACAATGATACAGTACTTTGTTGTAATATTTTGGTAAAACCTATTTTGTTAATTGGTTTCACGTCAACAAAAATAAGAGAAAACTAGTTGGATTCCAATTTGGAAGATTCTTTACCACGGTACGGAACAGCAAAGAAGTGGGTTTAATGGAGTCTGTTATTTAGAATATGCTGACTGTAGTGCTAATCAACTACTTATAAAAAGTCAAACCACTAGCGGAAAGAGCTGGAGCAATTGAACCAAACTACTAAGCCAAAGTTTAACCACCGTACATTATAATCGACATGGCTACCGTTTTATTAAATTAAATAGCACTGTCTTTTCTCTTCCTCTAAGAATTCTCAAACGTTTTGAAAAGCCTTTGAAATGTATGCTAATTTCCTTCTTCATCTGCCGATTTTTTTTAAAGAAAGTGTATTTAAAAACATTTGAAATTATATAATTAAAATCGCTAATTTGATCTAACAGGATTATTTATCATAATTAATTGACGTCTTAATTAGTAGCGACCACAGACTGAAGTGGAACCTGTAAAAAGGAAGACGATAGAAACGGAAGACCGGGTCTTATCACCCGCATAGTTGTAAAAGTTGTATAATATGCCCAAAATTCGTCTCAAAAATTTGTACGGTCCAACATACATCATGATCCTTCATGGATGCATCACTGAAATGTACTCAGCAGCTCTGCGGTGCTGGTAATTTCATCTTAAACACATATATATACGTTTGCTCACGTCGATTTAGTGTTAATAAGATGTTTCACATTATATTGATTTAATTTGTTACAAGTTCTTATTTTGGACATACGTTTCTGTGTACATGTAACATATAAAACTGAGCTGTAGTTAAACCTATTTTACCACTATAGTGAGGCTGATTTAAATCCATCCTGTTTTTTGTAAGTAAATTTGCCAACGTCCGCGCCATTAGGACTTCAGTTTTATTTATTTTTACCTTTCGATTAAGGCCAGTTTGAACTCCGTTGTGCATATTGTTCATTACACATTGTTCAGTAGCAGTTCGTTCTTTCACTTCTGATCTTCCTCACTTCTGTGATTTCGCCTCGTCTCCCTAGTCTGTTGATATTTTCTTCCAACTTAAACTCCTCTATTATTGTTCTATACTTGTTCGTGTCCTTAATTGGTTTTTTGTCTATATTTGGTATCTCTTTTAAATCTTTCAGTACTTCTTTCTGCCATCAAATTTTTAAAATTATGTATTCATGTTTCTTAGACATTTTATTATCTGCTTTGTTAATCTTTTATTTTTTCTTACAGCCTAAATAAATGTCTATAAAATTTTAATTTTTTCTTCCGGATTTTTGATGAAAGTTTAGAGAAATAATTGTAATGTTTATTATTTGATCTACATATAAATTTAAAATCTTTCATTTGTTTGACCATACAATTTTCTTAATATTCTTCCTTAAACTTTTAATATTTTTCTCCGAAAAGGCTTCTAAGCATTCGCGCGCACATAACACTTCAGGACATATTACTGTTTTGTAATGCCTTAAATTTTTGTTTCTGATTATGGACTTTTCCTTATAAATCATTACTTTTAGAGCGAAGATCCTTTTTTATACAAGGATTTGCATGTTTTGTACTCTCTGTTCCACACCTGCTTTTTCTGTTGCTGTTATAACTGCTCCTATGTATTTGAATTTCAAAACTTTGGTTTTAATAATAATTATTATTATTTAATATTCTAAATATCGCAAGGATATTCTAAATACTTTCAAGTATTTTCGGAGATCTATAACATCGGATGGCGAGTGCACAATAGATGTAAAAATGAAATAATAATACACGCCAAGGTAGCGTGTTTAAAGAATATAAGTTTGTTTACATCTACTAATCTACGTAAACAAACTAATCTACGTTTATCTATAAACAAGAAAGGAATTTATACGATGTTTCAGGTGGAACATTTTTACTTACGCTTCAGAATCATGGACGTGGGGAAACCAGAAAATAAAAAAAATTTCAAGATACTTGTAAGATGTGGCTTAAAAAATAAGAGGGTTCTATGACTTTCGTGCTAGAGAAGATTATGGTTAGATGAAACATTTCTTGACAAAAGAAGTTTTGACAAGATTGGAGAACGGGGACACTGCTAAAAACAATATTTATGAAAAGGCGCAATATAATTGCTATTTATTGTAGTATTTTAGTTGCTTCATTATCTTCCTTGCGCGATTACTGGATTATTGATTGCTGAAGAGACAGAAGATAACGGGAAGACCAAGACAAGTGTATATGGATGAGACTAAAAGACATTATAAACATAAAGAATTGTATGTTACTATTTAAACTATTTATAAACTACTTCACGTTGTAAACTTTGTTTTGAGTTTTAATTTATATAGTTTGTACACGAGACCTGGAATCAGACTTCATCCTTTGCAACGAAAGAATTTACTTAACGCTAATTTTGTAACACTGTTAACGTCAGTTGAACGAGGCTAACTAACTTTAGTTGCCAACTTTCAGATGAGATTCCTTAACGTCAACAATAAACGTTTTTAAAAGAACTCTGAGTAAGCGAAATCTTAATATTAAAAAAATACTTGCACGCGAAAGTCATTATTTTATAACACGTCTGCCTTAGCACGTACACTTTGGGAGACAATATAATACTGACTCAACAAGCTACACGAACTACAAGTTAGATGCATAATATAGTTACTGCTACGCTGAGGAAATAGAGGACATATGTGCCTACGTGACGCTTTGCACCATTAATAGGAGCGGCAGAATTACGCGGTGTACTATATCATTCAAGACGCGCCTTCCAGAGGTTGCTCGATACTACCGGCATCCAGGCTAGTTGTGTCACTACTATACACACAGACGGGACTATAAACACTGGATTTAGAAGCCAAGTTTCTTCTGCTTGGTCCCTCGGTATTAGGATATAAGGGTATCTTATCGGAGTTGTTATTGTGACCTGCGGTTTAGTGTAAAGTGATTATCGTGTATTACTTAGTACGACTCCGTTAATAAGGAGACGTTTATTACTTGCTATATTACTGAGTGGTGGACTAGAATATTATTTTATTGTCTTTATTTAATTCTACTTGTATGATTAAAGTTGTAATTAACGACTTCATCTGATGTCGTTTATTCTGATTCTTTTACTTATTCTAAGCTCTGCAACAGTAGTAAAATTACAAACATGAAGGACGCAGAATAAAATTCTACGAACAAATTACTAATGTGTCGGGAAAGCAAATACTTAAATTATTGAATACAGAAAGCGTCCTGTTTTAATGTTGAAGGGGATTAAAATTGTTATCGTTATATAAAACAGAGTGGTATATCCGATATCTTGTACTCGGGTGTCGAAATTTCAGAGATCTGAAAATTGCGTCGTTAAAAGAAATGTTTATTTGAAAGTAACATTGTGTGAACACTTACTGGATTACAGATCTCCACATTGTTGGCATGGATTTTCATGGAGTAGATCTAATAGGCACCTGGCTACTAATCTAGAGGTCCCGGGTTCGATTCCCGGGCCCGCACCATAAAATCAAG
Source organism: Magicicada septendecula (assembly GCA_034769895.1). Lineage (NCBI taxonomy): Eukaryota > Metazoa > Arthropoda > Insecta > Hemiptera > Cicadidae > Magicicada > Magicicada septendecula. The sequence goes on from CM068369.1 coordinate 585,219,509, forward strand.
GTACGTTTTTCAGCCCCCAGGTCGACTCAGCCTGTTGAAAATGAGTACCTGGGATAACATCCAGGGGATAATAATGGGTTGCTGAAGCGTAGTGCTGGCCACACTGCCTTCCTTGTATACCGTACGGCTCACATAAGGCAGCCTATCCTGCCTTACTCCTAAGCTACTTCAGTGGTATACATGGGAGCCATTATTATTATTAGATCTAATAGGAGCAAACGTTTTTGTAGACGGTATTATTCTGGAGCAGGTCAGTAATTTTGAATATCTGGGAGCTGTAATACATCTTATATTACAAACAATGACGTGGTTAGTAAGCTACATAAGTTCAACCGTCATATATTTGTATTGAGACCGTCAGGAGAACTCTAAAATCAATGGAAGCGCTCCGGAAGTACAACAAGGTGATGGCCCTTCCCACACTTCTCTATAGGTCTTAGTTGATAATAATATCGTGAGTATAAAATACGAAGAAGGAAAAATGTTAGTATTTATAGAAAAAGGTTGAAGGATGAAATGCAACCTGCTTGAATTAAGAAGATAATAAATTATTTAACAAACTGTATACTACATGGATGATAATGACGAAATTTTACTTTGTATATTTAATTGAAGGTGGGTTAAAAATAAACAAATGAAAAATATTGATTAAATGTTTGTTAAAATGTAGACATATCGATTTTGTTATGCGCACGACGTTCAAACAATTCTCGAGAAAAAGCGAAGAAGCACAACAGCTTTTCTACAGAGAAACGTGCCAAGACCGTGAGGAACTAAGGGGGCAGCGAGCGTGTCATAGCCAACGTAGTGATTTATAAAAATTGAACTGAAACGTCCATTATTAAGTCAGCATCTGGGGGTGCCGAGGGTTGAAGTCTGTCGGTACTAGACAGCCGTTATTATAAAATCCTGTGAGAAGGGTTGAGGAGGCCAGCGAGCAACATTTATTATATCTTATGCGCGATGCGTGACGGGAAAGTCAAGCCACGACCTAGGCAACTCACTCTACTGCCTGTCCGCCCCTGTGGCTACTGCCGCCGAATCGATTCCGCTTTAACCTTCGCGTCTTACCCTAGCCGCAACCGAAGCTGTGCAAATTTATTGCAAAATTTGCACTCCTCTCCTCTGCTTAACGTTTCTTAATACATATTTTTGGATCTTTTTATCCGTAGTTGTGAGGAATTAGCAATATATATTGTTTAGGGGATGGCTTGGGTCTTGACTTTAAGGCAGCGTAATAAATCATTAAACGCCAAGGAATCGACACTCAGAAATGCTTGATAACCTTTACCGAGAAAACAGTAACATTTTTCGAGAGGAGTCAAAAAGTTGTTACCACTAGTCTAAAACAATAACATAGAAAATATTTAAGAACATTCTTTTATTTGTGAAAAATTACAATTAATGATTTATTTTTTTGCAAAATTTTTGAGTTTAATTAAACATTCATTGTAGCATAGACACAGGTTTTCTACGCCATTGGTGAAAAATTTCCGTCCAACATCCGATAAACATTCCCGCACTGCATTTTTGGACTTCTTCATTAGTGCAAACGTTGCCTGTTTGCAAGGGTCTCTTTGATAAGACCGAATACATGAAAATAACACGGCGCAATGTCAGGACTTTAAGAAGGGTGTTCCCACTCCTGCCACTTAAACTTTTCAAGGCGTTCTTACGTGAATCGCGAAAATGTTTCGACATTACAGACTCTCAGAGATGATGTAGTGCACAGTTGTAACTTCACTCAAGCGCAATATCATCCATTTTTATTTACCTACTTTTAAGCAACAATTGAAGAACGCCGTCGTCGAAGTTAATTGCCTGGAGTAGAGTAGAGTATAGTGCCTTTGTGTGTTCAATGCATCTTTATTTGAAGCTACGTCCTGTCTGGCCTATGTAGAATTTGTAAACTAAATTTCTCAGATTGCAACAAATTCTGCATAGGCCAGACAGGACGTAGCTTCAAACAAAGATACATTGAACACACAAAGGCACTCCACTCCACTACAGAATCCACCTTTGCAAACCACCTCATTGAATCAAACCACACATACAAAAACATCGACAATAACATGAACATTCTACACGTACACACAAAAGGCCGAAAACTAGACACTCTAGAACAATTGGAAATATACAAACACACGAAAACAAATAGAAACGACATCCTAAACGAACAGACACAATTTAAATCACACGCATTATTCGAACATATCAGACCCCACACACACAACATCGATCTTTCGAAAATCGATTCCGTCGGCAACAACAAGACGGACAGTGCTACCAGCGGCAACCTCTGAAGGAGCTTTTTAAAAGTGAAAACCGGTTCAGGTTATAAGGTAAACTTTTACGTTTTTACCCATAAACAGTTTTGTGTTGCGAGTCGTAGTGAAATAATTACATTTAGTTAAGTAACGGACGCGTCATGGACAACGCAATAGAAGAATTTAACATTGCGTAGATAAAGTTAGCGCTCAGCGACTTCCTGTTTGAGATAAACACAATAGTTTGTGGAATAGACGGATTAAAGGATAATGTAAAACTACAAAGATGGATAGAAAAGACAATATAACAGTAGGAAACTGAGAAAAGAGATTTGCAAAATCAAGTGCAGGACCAAATGTTTAGTATAAAGACAAAATAAGTCATGAACAGAAAGTAAAATATTGAAACCAAGAGCATTTAAACTTAAACATAATACGGAGGACACCAGGTGAGAAATGAAATGCCAGATTTTTAGGCATAAGAAATTTAATAGAAACATTAAAGAGACTTAGGGAATTGATTAAAATCAGATACGATGTTAACAAGATAGGGAAATATTGAAAGAAATTTAAATTGAGTAAGAAACCGTGGACATATGGTGACGTGATATGATGTGATATCATAGGAAGTTGCAGCGGTTTGAATAAAATATATGAATAACTGGAATATTTTTTGGCGACTTATTTATCTTTTGCCCAGGCCCGTACAGTGTGTGTGACTTCTCAGGGCGTCACATGTTTTATGGGAGTTATAACTTGTTATAAATTCAATTATTAATATTTTGAATGATCATCACTTCTTTCTCAGCACTTTAACAATTAATACTTAAGGCACTTTCAATTGTGAAAAAACTTACTTTACAAAAAATAACAACAAATACACCAACAAAATTATATATTGGCACAGATACATAGACGACATATTATTATTATACAATGGCAATACAAGACAAGTAGAACATTTCCACAAATACATAAACAAGATACACCCTAAATTAAAATTCACAATAGAAATAGAAAAAACAACAGTATAAACTTTCTAGACTTAACAATCAACAAAACAAACAATACGCACACATATAAAATCTACAGAAAACCAACCACAACTGACATGGTCATACACAACACATCAAATCATCCACCAAAACATAAACATGCAGCCTTCAACCATATGCTACATAGACGCACAAAAATACCGCTAAATAAACAAGACTACAATGAAGAACTTAATAAAATATATAGCAATAAAAAACGGATACAACCCGGAATTAATAAACAAATTACATAGACAAATCCTATACAAAAGCAACAAAAAATAAAAACAACACACAACAAAACAAATACATCACACTCACATACTACAACTCTAACACACACAAAATTGCCAACACATTCAGAAAACACAATTACAAAACAGCATTCAGAACTAACAATACCATCAAGAGACGCATTAACGACACAAACAAAGACATAGACATATACAACAAAACAGGCGTATATAAATTAAACTGTAACGATTGTAATAAATTCTATATAGGCCAGACAGGAAGATCATTTTACTCCAGATTTTCTGAACACACAAAAGCTTTATCCAATAACAACTTACAATCCACATTTGCCACACACATCCAGACAGAAAACCACAGTTACAACAATATAAAGAACAATCTTGAAATTTTACACTACATACCCAAAAGTCGCAAACTCAACACCGCAGAACAATACAAAATATACAAACACAACAAAACACAACCAAACAATATACTCAAAGAAAAATTACAATTTAAATCCAACACACTATTCGACACAATGATACACAACGCATACAATTCAGAATCCCGAGCCAACCCCCTTCCATCTCCACACTCCCACACACAACCAGTCACCTAAAAAACCGTTACAGATTACCAACGCCTTGACGCATTCCGCATTTATACCTCACTGAGGAAGGACAAAACCACTCCGAAACGACGTTTGAGGAAATAAAAAAGTAAGTTTTTTCACAAGTGTTTCACAAGTTTTTCACAAGCCTTAAGTATTAATTATTCAATTATTATTGTACTAATTAAGTTTTTTGCCCAAGGCCAGGTCTTACAGGTTATGCTCCTTTCTTGCACGCTTTCTTATCCTTGGAAAGTTTCTTCATTTCCTTATATTCCATTCGTATATCGTCTGTCATCTGGTCTCTCCTCCGTTCTCTATTCCGTTTTCAATTCACCAGCCCCTCCAGTGTTTCTTCCATCACATTACCTCGTGTTTGCCGCATAACGTGACCCCAACCAATTTCCCTTCCTGTCCCTAATGATATCCAATACTCTGCTACTCTTCCAAGCACCTCCTCATTTTTCATTCTATCGTTCTGCAAAATCTGTTCATCCTTCTTCACGAGAGCATCTCAAAGGCCTGTGTACACTTCTCTACTCTTAATTACTTAATTATCAAGTTTCTGTCCCGTGTAGAAACACGATTCAAACAAAACACTTCATAATCCTCTGCCTGAGCTTTATCTGAACAATAATCGTTACTTTCTATTAGAAGCTTCGTTAGCTAAGCCAATTCTCAGTTTTACCTCTTGACTACAACATATTCATTGTTAGTAGTATGGAAATAATATGATGGGGCATGATGGGGTGTTAAAATATTTATGTTTTAAAGCAAAAAACACACACACACACACAGATATACAACACCGATTACAGAAAAATTGTAAAATTGAGTTTTGATGATTTCAGAATTGTTTACATTACTGATGAGCGTTACTAAAAAATTAACGTCGTCATTATCAGTAGAACAAACAAATTTTAAGAAACACGAGTTGTTGATCTCCATTGTCAACTTTACTTTATCTACGACCAGACAGTCAGCAGGAATCAGGTGTGTGTATAGGAATTTTGGTCAGGCGTAGCGGTTCGTATGCGAGAACGTATGTGTCAGGTGGAGATATGGAGCTGAATGAGCATAGATATATTCAACTGCTACGTCTGGGCAGAATTCTATAAGCCTACGTCAAAACTAGACGTAGACACGCCGTGTAGATGCTGTTAAGGGTCTGGTCGGGACAGTCGTTATCGCAACAGCTGTGTAGCCCGAGTGTTCGGGGACGTTGCGTCGCCAGGTGTTGAGGCTGTATACTGCTTCCGTTCTTAGCTTAATCCTGATGTAAACAAATCCACGTGGCTCATCTGAATGTCATTGGTCAGGGGCGTTGACACCGTACGCACAGTAATGCATTACGCGCATGTGCAGAATGTCTGTACAGTCATGTGAGAGTTGTCTTTGACCTACCTATTGTCTTTAGTATTACTGCAACAAGTGGTTTTTGATTACGTTTAATCATCTTTATGACTACATAGTAGAAACCCGTTACACCAGGAAAAAAAAGAAAACGCGAGTGCACTGTATTGGGTAAATGCGACGACTCCGTTAAAACGGCTATACGTTGTAAAGTCCATAACTTTTTTTTTCGTAATGAAGCTCCAAACCCTAAAAAAACTATTATTAGAAATTAATAATGACCCCAATTTACCTCATATGGGACGTACCAGCCTCCATGGACTTTTGAAATCTATGGGTTTTGAATTTATTAAAAAAAATAAATTATCTGTAATTCTAGATAGACATGACATTTCGGCTTGGCGAAGAAATTACTTAAAGTCAATCAAGCAGTTCAGGACGGAGAATCGCCACATTTTTTACCTCGATGAGACGGGTTCACGAAGGACACACGACTAGCAAAGTATGGAGTGATTCTACAATAAAAACATCACGACAAGCTTTTCTGTCAGGTCTGTCAACTGGAATAAAACCACCACGTTTTACAAACAAAGGGAACAAAGGGAAGCGTCTCATATTACTTCATATCGGTAATGAACATGGGTTTTTAGATGGGGGCTTACTTCTGTTAGAATCTAAAAATAGTGGGGACTATCATATTGAAATGAATGGTGACGTCTTCAAAAAATGGTTTGAAAAGATTGTTACACTGTTACCAAACAACAGTGTAATAATCATGGATAATGCCCCATATCATTCCGTGATGACTGAACGTATTCCGAATAGTGCGTGGCGGAAAGCTGATATTGTCGCGTGGCTCAACTTAAAAAATATACGTTTTGAAGGAAGTTGCATCAAAACTGAACTTTAAAAGTTTTTAAATTTAAAAAGTTTGTAGTACCGTAAATGAAATTGCCGAAAAGTCGGGGCACACCGTTTTAAGGCTTCCTCCTTACCACTGTACGCTGAATCCCATTGAATTAATATGGAGCCAGTTGAAAGGATACGTTGCCCGTCACAACACAACATAGATGTAAAACAGTTGATAGAGAAGGCGATAAATGAAATAACGCCTTTTACCGTCTGAAGTGGAGTCACTTTGTGCAACACGTATTCAAAGAAGAAGACAAGTTTTTGAATTGGATCATATTACCGACACTGTCGTGGATAATCTTATCTTCAACACTGCTGACTCAAGAGATGATTCAAGCTCCGACACAGTTATGGAAGGCATCGCATTACTCTCTGACAGCAATTGATAATACACAGTACACTGATAAGTAATTATCACAGCTTCTATTTTCGCTTAAAATATAGGACTACTTTATTTTTTTTTCTCGCGATATTCAAACAGTGAACATTAACTCTCCGTGTTACAAAATATTTCACTGTCGGTCTGACAGTCACTCAAATTTTATTTTGGTCAGGACAAATTATTACAATTTACACGTGTTTATACACAATACAGTATCAACATTATATATAACCTGCCTGTACTCCTTATGTCAGAGTGACACGCCTCTAATTCAAGCAGCAAATAGCGTTTCAGATGTACCACGCCTGTTTGTTTACATTAGGATTAGGCTAAGAACGGAAAGACTGTAGTTGCTCCAGTCTAGCGTGACACCAAGATATTTGCGTACACGCATGGCGATTGCCGTCAGTGACGAAGCGGGAATGGAATTTGGTACAGCCGTCCCATCTATCATTTCATTAGGAACAGTGATCGCAGCGATTTTAGCTCGAGCAAGTAGGCGAAGACATGCGAAAATCCAGCGCTAATTCCTGCCAATATATCAGTGGCGTATCTAGAATTTGGCATTGGGGGGATCCGGGGTCGGGACGGTTTCTTATAAAATAAAAAAGATTTAAGACTAATCAAAATTACAGTCTTCAAAGTGGCTGAAAAAGCGTGATAAGATCTTGAAACCAGTCCCTTTAAACTAAACGGTAATATTATAATAAAAATACGCGTTATTAAACCAATCTTAAAAGATACTCATAGACTGAATTGATTTTACTATATTTCATATTTCAATCGTAGGCTATACACTAATGCTGAGTAATAAACGTGTTTGTATATTTAAAAAAGAGCTATTACTATATTAGCGTATAACGGAAAATTTGAGCAATTGCTAATTTTACTCAATCAACTATGCTGAACGCAAAGAAATGGGTGTGTTTTAGAAAGCGGGGAGGTATTGAGACGCCAGAACCGTAAGGCGGCATTATTTGAAAGAAAATTAACTTGTAAAAAATCTGTAGAGTAAAGCGGTAGGTTAATAACGCCGGCGCTGGGGCTGACGACTACAATGAATGTACTTTTAGGCTGTCACGTTTTGGGACACAACTGTCATAAAATGTATTATTTGCTAAGATAGTAAGGGTGTTTGCCAAACGTTGTAAACTTAAGTGCATGTAACAATAGATACCGTTAGACGAGAGAGAGCGTTGTGTGACAGAGATGACGATAGACGCTAGTTTTTTAAGCACGTGGAACACGGAAAAACGTTGGGCGAATCAGAAAAAGCGTCATGTAGTGCGCGGGAGGTTTTAGTTAAGCAGATTGGGCGAATTTGTATTTAGCGGTAGTTTAAACCTATAGGAACGTTTTGCTGTAGATAGTAGGTAAGGGACACTCAAAGCAAGTATATATTATGAACTTAGAGAGAAATAAGTTAGTCTTCTTTATATCGGCGGAATTACACGAAGAGACTCGCGTACCGGTACGCTGTTTGCGTTAAATATATATTTTAATAAGTAATGTAAAGAATAAGTAAATTCGCATAAGTAACAGAGTACGGGAACGCGATAATTACTAATACTAAAGTTATAAAATTTTATAAACCGTAATAAGTAAATGATTGGATGATCGGAGTTATAACAAACAACAAGAAGTAATAATACATATGAAGTTCCATTAATTCAATACTTTGTGGTAAATCGCGTAAGAAGGCGAATGAGTTCGGAGTAAAGTCACGACGGTGTGAGATAGTCGAGCCACACGCGACGCGAACTGTGTTAAATGCACTAAGGTCAATTCAATAATCTTTGTGTCCAGAGTGTATAATTATACGACATAGTTATATGTATAATCCACATGTCAAGTGCAGTGTACCTCGGTGATAAAGTGAATTAGTGCAGTTTTAACCAGGATTAACACACGACAACGGCTGCTGACGACTCACCGATCTACAACATCTTCAGGACTACGCACTTTGGAAGGAGTCTTACGCAAGTAACGAATAATGAACATTGAATTCTATGTTGTTTGATAAATATATATGTTTGTATTCAATATAGTGACTCAATCTGTCAGAAAAGGATTGCTATTTAATAATATTCAATTTGTAAGATAAAACGTAGGCCAAGATCAAGGTAGTTTGTAATCTTATTTCTCACATGCTCGTAGGCCAACATAATTTTCAAACAAATAATTTAACTCTTTTACAAAGCCCTATCAAGAAGTGTATTACAAGCTTATACAGCCGGGAAAATAAAATAAAACCGCCTAATATTAATACGGTAGATTAACAAAATTTGCCACCTTTTTCAACTCTCCGGGGAGGACCCGGTCCCGTTCGTCCCCTCTCCGTAAATACGGTCCTGTTATAGATAGAAGTTTTACGCTGAAGGTGAGGTGTTCACAGGAAAAAAACATCTCGTTATTCATTTCGACGCTAACAAAATTGTCATTCATTTTGCACCTGCACACAACAGTCTTGTAGAGTGTATACATCGGCAGCAAAATGGCTGGCGACGTACCGGCTTCAATAGTTGTGAAGTGACGGTATCTGACAGAGAGAGAACGAGAGAGAGAGTTAGAGAGAGAGCAAACACTTACCGTGCACTCTCCTCTCTTGTCAACATGTGCTGTACTTTTAAGTGGGTGTAATTCTTTCGTTGGCTCTGCGAATTCCATTTGTCAAGAACGGCTGTCAAATTTTCACAGGTGCTCTAGACTCCACGAATGTGTATACGACAAGACATGTATTAATCATGCAAACAACGTGTGACATTATTTACGAATACTGACTCTCTTACTTGGGTCTATTTTAAGAATTCAGTCTACGATAAAACTTGTACAAGGATAGTCAGCTTTCACTAAGACAACACTAAACACCAAAGACTAGAAATTAAGAAAAAGGCATTTATTTTGCGATACCCTTACCAGCATTAGTTGTCGGAGAAATATTGTAAATTTACCAAGTCACGTTCAGGGGTTTGTATTTATTACCTTCAGGTTTCGGCGCGACAGACGGGGCGGTACAATAGGCCTACGCCTTTCACCTTTGGCGATAAGCCAGCAAAGCGTGTACTTTATTTTCATCTAATTTTGTATACACAAACTCACACAAGACAACAGGTGTGCGCTATTGCCAGAGTCTGGCAGACGACACTCCCCCTGCCTTGATCTCCCGGAGAGTACCAAAGGTTTCACTTGGTGGACACACTCCGAGCAAATAGCCTGCAAAACTGCTCATTGTCTATATCAATTCCGAACTCTGCTCTGCAGTAAATCAATGGCCCGTCGCTTAGGCAAACCCATAGTAACCATGTGTGTCACACGATAGGCAAACCTATCGTCACGTGACTCCTGTGTAGGGCTACTTGACTAATGCCCATAATAAAAAGCCCCAGTCTCTCTTCGACCGAAAATTCTCTGGGACTGGAAAGCTCACTACCTTACTTCGGACCAGACCATCCGAGAATCCCTACGTGTTCGTTCTCTGAACGCCATTATGTGGATACTTCCTAATGAGATTTACCGGCCCCTCGTAAGCCCTCTCGGTCGAACCCCATTTGTGCCATTTGAATCATGGATCAGGCCTCAGTGAAACCTTACGGTGAGTTAGACAGTGTCTACTTAAGCCATACGGCCGGTAGCAGGCCACATCTAGAGAACCTCTCAGACTTCGTGGTGCCTGTTGCGGGAGCTCTATAAGAAGCTTGGGACAGGCGCCAAAGCGGGCTACGGTCGCTGCCCATCGTCTGCACAACCTTACGTTCACTGTGACTGACTGTTATAGTTTGTGTAAGAATAGAGCTCAGTCAGATTGACCAGCGTTGTGTAATCAAGTTTTGTTTCACACTTCAGGAAGTGCAACAGTAAAATTTAGGAAAGTTAACCAAGCTCTCGGAGATGAAGTCCTTGTTTCGGGTTTGTAGGTGGTACAAAGCATTTTGGATCACCATGTAACTGAGGAGGATAAACTACGTTCTAAACGATCAAACTGCCTACAGGCAAAATTGATAAAATTCTGAAAAGAGAGAGGATCTGGTCGAGTCTGATCCCCATTTTATAGTAAAAATTGATTGGCTACGAAGAAATTTTATATCGGCAGATTGTTCATAAAATGTTGGTAGATTATTTGAGTTTGACGCTTTCATTTGCCAAAAAAAAAGTTTTTCTGTAATACCCCAATCCATACTTCTTGGAATTATTTCTCGTTTCATAACTTTGGAGTTTCTATTTTGAAAGTGTAGGAGTATACACAAACTTGTGACAGACCACGTATATAAAATGACAATTAAAGAGTTCTGCCACTGTTTTAATCGAACACTGCCTTTCTAAGTTTATATCTCTAACACTTCTAGATGGAACTACTTTAAAGGTGATAAAATATTTGTGTAACTAATGTGTGAATAAATTAATTGCATACAATCAGTCTTAATATATTTAAGGTAAAACTTGAAAAATTTTATAACGTGTTGTTATTAATTTTAGTTTTGCGAAAGAATAATCAATAATTTTACTTGGCAGCAACAACTGCGATAGAGGCACTGGAGTATTTTATATAAAAACAACACTATTAAGGACTTGTGATTAATGTTGTTACTCTCCTAAGTATTCTGTGCTAACAAATCAATATGAGGGGGGAATCTACATTATTAATCTAATGATAATAAATGGCGTCGTCGCGTAAGTATTGTTCTCCACGAGGGAACAATATTAATTGATACTACTTATTAGAAATACAGTTGCTTGCGAGTTTTATCATACTGATTGTGCCAAATGAAGACAGCCTCCATGAAGAGACATCCAATCAGACAAAATAGTAACAGAATATGGTGAAAGAAAAAGCCAATGGCTCACTGAGGGGAAGTGGTGGTTTAAACAATACCAGTTTGAAGAAGTAAGTCCCAAAAGTCACTTTTTCACTTACAGTATCTTGGCTGTGATGTTTTATATGAATGTGACTTAGTCAACAAATTAATAAGTATCAAACCTTTTCGGGTTACTAGCAAATATATTTAATAGTAAGGCTAGATTACAGACCCAAGTCCGCTTGAAATCACTGTGAATCAGTTGACAAAAGATTTCTAGAGACTCCTGCAAAATGTGCGCATGACCATCGTGTACAAAAACAATGTTACTAAACGAACAAAGTAACCAAGAAAACGTCTCATTTAATAATATTATAAGGACTACAGCTTTTCAAGCGTAGTCGCACAGCTATCCAAATTATTCAGTTGCACATGTCATTTTGAGTTACATACTCGTTATTAAATTATTAAATGTATAAAATAGTGACAAAGTATATAATTAATCTAAAGTCATATACGGAATTTTTATACTGAGGTATGCATTTGTGAGCAGTTAAATTTGACATGCTACTAATAAATTTACATAGTTTCCATTAGTTATTAACTAGATTTGAAGAAGTTTTCGTAAACAAATTTAAGTAGTTAATTATTATGTAAAACATAGATTTGATACAAAAAGGTTCACTTCGCTTTTTGGTCTGTAAAAACAATACAATCAGCGCAACTGTCAATTTAGACTAAATGTCGTAATACGTAATAATCTCTTTTCAAAGTCTGGCAAAGAAAAATTACTCTTTTTTAGACGGACTACTGGTGATTGGCGCAGAATTGTGAAGACTAGGTCGAAAATCAGTGTGACGATTTAATAGGGTTAAATAGCACAAAATAAAAAAAAGAGGTAAAAATAATATAATCCTAAATGAAACTACATAATTTCCGTAATTTCTCTCCCTATGAAATAAATAGAAAACTAAATAATGTTAAACAAATAAATATGAAAACCGCCTCCTGTTTCTTCAGCGAGTATTAAATTATAGAGAGACGTAATAAACCAGCAATTTAAAATAAGTAAAAATAATAATTAATAAATTAAGAACTATTTATCGCGCCGGTAAATAATAACACGCGCGGACACGCACTTCGCTAAGCCAGCGGTGCGCCCCCAAAATTAGTTGTAAATCAGACTCCGCAGCGAGAACAACACAGTTGAAAATGTAGTCAGTAACTACAAAATTATAGAGAATGAAAGAATATGTCATTCACTCTCTTAGTTTCTTTAAGCTAATGCTTAGTAAAGCTGATAGCAAATATTATCAGTTATTTCAATATGTTTAACATCTTTGATACGTTTTAAGTGTGTGTTTATGACATCTCTGCAGTTGATTTAATATCACGTCAACGTGATAGAGATCACAGTATATGTAACAGTTTAACTATAAGTAAAAAGTGCGGTAAACCGAAGTAAGTGAGTTCAAGTGAAAGTTTGTCACCACCGCCAGCACCAGAACCTGATAAACCCTGCAAAAAGAGAGAGACAACAATACCTTCCATTATTACACCTTCTTCAGTCTCCAGGATAGACCAGAAGCCGCTGAGCCACCGTTTACTACAGACAACCCCGATTCGCCGAGGATGCTACATACAGGTGACCCAAAAGTCAAACTTCTGTAGTTCAGAAATTACTTAATAAAAATATGAAAGATAATTGACACCAAAATAAAATTAATATAATTATACAAAGACTGGCCGAATTAAATTACCATTGTAACTTTGTAATAAACAATATGATGTATTTAGCTTTAATGACTATAACATGCTAATATTAATAAGTCCATTCTTCAAATGGCAGCAAAAGTAAATTGTTTAACTGTAATATAAAGAAAGGATATATCTCGGATCCGAGGGTATGAATTACCAAAGTTTTATAAATAATTAACCAAGTTGATTAATGAATACATTATGCAGTTATTATTTTTTTAATATACTTAACTAATCAGTTGAACGAAATAGAGTAAACGAAAAGTAGGTTAAGTATATATATGTATGTTTTTTAACAATACAAATCACAAGCCTAATTAATTTTTAATAACAAGACAGTAACTGATTTTCTTTTATGCTAATTACCAGGTATGTAAATAAAGAGATGTCATGGACGTAAACATGCGTGAATTAATTTGGCAACACGAAGCTAATATTCCTTAATTCACAGGTTGCAGTTAAGTGTTTTGTTACGTTGTATTTTTTAATTAAATATATAACATTTTGTGAATATTATGGCAGCCTGTTTAATTGACCGACGTCAATTAACCCGGCTCCCGAGGTTATAATGGCGATAGTATAGAGAAGTTATAAAAGATAGTATACAGCCGTTATATCAGGAATGAAGAAATCAGGCATATCATTAAGTTTGAAGTTATCATAACAGTAGAGACGGATGTCTCGGTACAGTCTGGTACAATATACGGGAAGAACAGATTTTTGAACAGGTGTTTGAATGGGTACCGTGGAACGTATAAATGAAAGGTCGGCATAGTACGTATAAATGATGTGGACGAGAAGAAATCAGGAGACGTTTGCGATTAGGAGAGTGGAGTGAACATGGAGATCAACCGGAAGTCTCCATATCCTATCATATGGCGTTTAACATAAAATGCATTGAATCCAATTATTGTTACAGACTGCGGAGAATGGCGGAGACGAGATCATTGGTAGCATTATGTAACCCGTTTCATGTTGAAAATACTGAACGTACAACAGAATGTAATATGGTTATGTTTGCTGATTTATACTGTAAAGCAAACAGTATAATATCAATAAATTTAATATTTTTATTATCATTTAAAAATAAATTCAATTACTAAAATGGGTGTGCGAGACGTATTTATGCTAACCTGAGAATTTGGATCGTTGAAAGCGGCACCCTTAGATTGAATGATTTTTTACCAATATCACGATTTTCAATGTGCATGTCGTATGAAGTTAATATCCATACATTCGTTGTTCTATTCTTATCTTTATCTTTATTATATTTCATATTTGTTCAAATCTTTCCATCCATGTTTGCCTTGGACTTTCTTCCATCTCTCCATCATACTACTTTCTGTTCATACGTTCGACGTGTCCGATACAAATGAAATTGTTTCTGGTGTACGTATGTTACCTACTCTGCAACTGACCTGTACCAAACCATTTCTTCTCTTACCAGTTTTTATTTTTCACTTCACTAACTTGCGGTAATCTTCATGATATATGATGTGCATATCGGCAACTTCAGTTTTTTTTCACATTTCGGGATATCGTGTCTTAAAATTGTATACCAACAAATTTTACACAAAGACATTGTAAATTATACTCTTCTTGGTATTTAAGACATTGCCTCGATTCAAGTATAGTGTTTTAACTCAGTATTAAGGGCCTCACTGTTTTGTCTCTTATTTCCTCTTTATCTGTTACTTCTTGAGTTGAGTATTACTCTAAAAACCTGTTATTAGATGGTAATGTTAATTTTATTTATTCAGTCATGCGCTGCTAGAGAATAGGTAATGAGAACTACAGCTTAAATTGTTGATAAAATATAGTGTAGCAGCACTTTAACATTTGTCAACGACGTAGAAAATTTAAAAAAATAGAAAATGTAAAACAAACCTCTTCAAATGAGTAACGTGCTAAAACAGGGGAGGAGGATTTTTTTAACTCAGAGCTAACATAGTGATTTATAAAAATTGAACCAAAACAACTATTACATAACTCTGAATTTTGCGGTTGAAATCTATCGATACTAGACAACAGGCTTTATTCTAAAACCCTGAGAGAAAAGTTGGGACCAGCAAAATTTATTATATTAGGCCTATATCTTATGCGCAATGCGTGATGGGAAACCCAAATCACGATATACAGAACTGACTGTAGAATGCCTTCCCGCCCTTTTGACCTGGGGGATGGGAGTGAATCTAACCTTTACATTCTACCCTCGCTTCACCTGAATCTGTGGAAATTTATTTCTAAGTTTGCGCCCCTCTTTTGCTATTAGTTTTAAAATGTGTGTTCTAAACATGTATCTTTTGATCTCTTTATCCTCTTTAATTTCACTTCTTTTTCTTTTTTTCACTAAACCACAAATATTTATAATTCCATACTTTCCTCGACAAACCCTAACATTCCTATTCTTTTTCATATTATTTTATACTATATAGAATAACGTCCCGGTTATCCGAATCTAAGTTAACCAAAACCCGAGCGATCCGAAACAACCGACAAAATATTGCATTTTTCAATGACACTAAGTAAAACGACTTTAAATAACGTAAAACTAATTAAAGGAACATATTAAAACCAATGTTAAAATTACGTGCTAGGACCAAAAAAATAAATAAATAACATTTGGATGGAACTGACCGCCTTTTTAGGAACAGAAGAATCGAAAATTGAGGACACAGTCGTGGATGAAAATGTTTCAGATTGCAAATGACTGCTGAGAGGAGGCGTTCAGTGCCTTGGACGTAAGATATTTTTACAAAATAATAATCTTTATATCGACTGAGTAGTCATCCTACATGTAGTCGATATATCCTGAGTAGTCGATATAGGTTTTCAGTTATAGGTTTCACTAAGTTTTGTCGAACTATGTGATGCATAATCGCTTGAAGTGATAACTAAAATATTGCAACGACATAGCCGCAAGAAAACGGAGGAAAAACACAAAATAAAATTTTAAATGTTTTTCAAAAAAGTGGTTAAAATTGTGTCGTTTGCATTTTGTAATTATATTATTCCATTCGAGTAAAAAATTTTTTAAATGAAAAATATTTTTTTAACAAGTTAAACGTTTGTCACTTATAGCTTAATAAACCGGTAGTATCCTAAATCATCCCGTCCATATTATTTAGGATCATCGAGAATGTTTATTGCATCTTCTTTATCGTTACCAGAAGTCCGTGTTCAACCAACGGTTTTGTTGGATCTTCTTCAACATCTTCTTCACATATATTATCTGCAATCGTCTTACTGTGTATCTTCTGTTTCGAGTGTAGATGTCTTTGGCCACCGAACCTTCGTATGATCATCTGGACTCATGCATATGACGTTTGAGTTCAGAGCATAAAACATACGACCGCGCTGTAAGGTGTATGTTATTTGTAATTTATTTTATCCATCGTATTCCGTATTTATCCCGTTATTGTATTCCCGAGGTTTCCAATGGAGGATCTGTTAAATTTGGTAGACTTGCTCTATTCTTTGTACATGATGGTACACTTTCATTTGTTCTTATCTTGATTTTATTATTGAACATGTATTATTTACCTAATTCTGTTATTAACAGGTTCCTCAATTCTTACTTACTCTGCGTCGTGAAAAGTTTTTATCTCTTTAGCGTTAATTAATACGTATTTATCACATTGCTTTATATATCATTCGTATATTACTTCTTTTCCGAATGCAAGAATACTTTACACAAAAGTGTTTTAATTTTCAACCTGGTTACTTTTGGCATATTCTTGTCAAGCACAGTGTTGTTTATCTTGAAAATCACTGTTCTTTATTGTACGATTGTATATTTATGCCTCTGTCTAATTGAGCGCAGCATCAATGATCAATGGTTACTTTCCGATCGAGTAAATCTACTTCTGATTTTGAATTTATACTTTTGGCTACGTCTGATATGAATATCATCTTAAAGAGATTAATATTGATAACAGTATAAATATTCGTAGACAATACAGTTTGCACATCCTGTAATGCTGAACGTCAATTAACAATGTCTCGTAATTGATTTGGACAGTTATAATAAACTTCAACAGCCCAGCAGTAAGGTTTTATAAGTTGGACGTTAATTAAATGTGATTTATAAAGTTGTGAAGTAAAGTTAAGTGGTTTACAACTTATGTTCAATGCATTTGAATAATTGCTTTGTCAGTTTGTTCTTCAACAATTCTTTATTGTTGTCTTTCTTAATTAGCTAGACCTTTATTTGTTAAACTTTCTTACAGCTTTGCGAATCTCATTAACATTTTTGTCATGATAAAACTTAATAAGAGTAATCTGTTTACCCGACACAAAGCTTGCCCGATGTATACAATAAATAAATACTACAGTAATAACTAAGAATGACAGAGATGTATGCTGAAAAAACATAATCTCCGCTTTACTGGCAGATCAGATACATAGACAGTACTTTTCATTTACGAACGTTCATTTACCTTCCCAGAATTTCAGAAAGTCTTCATTTACCCGGGGGAACCGAAACCCGGGCGAAATCTTTCGCTAGCCGTAACTCGCTTACAAAGCGTTTTTCTTCTTTTACACTATAGAACCATTTCTCAAATTATTTCCCTCTCCTCCCGGGACACCCTGTATATGCTGATAAAAATGAGCACGTTTCATGTAAAACTATAGAAATTATCACTTTTTTACAAAATATATTTTTAATTACTACAAGATAAATTTACAATTACCTTTACAGGGTGTTTCCAAAAAAAGGTGACAAATTTCATAATTTCATAAGATAATGTAACATAAAATAATAATGTACGAAAACTCATTGAAAAGAAGGAAAACGAAAAATGCTTCGTTTTCAGTCTGTAGTCTGTATGTGTTTTTATTTAAAAAAAATTATTAGTGCTGGACGGAATGCGATATAGACTTAAAATTTCGTGTAAAAATTAAATTCTTATGTACAAACTATAGAAACAAAACATTTTTACCTTACATTTGTTTAAATAGCTGGCGATTAAAAGTTTTAATTCTTTTTTTTTACAAGAAACCAGTTCTTATAACAAAAAATGTCTTATTAGATAAAACAGGTTCATTTCTATTCTCAACCCAATAGTGCCTCGTTTTAAGAAATTGGAAAATGGAAAATGATGGACATATTAGGCCTACATTTATTTTATAGTAAACAGACCAAACCATAAGGCATATAAACCAGTATTATATTATAAAATTAATGTAATATTTTTTGGAAACACCCCATACTATTCTACACAGTGTGCCGATAAGGCAACACGATATGCAAAAAAGTACCATGAATGCCTAGATTGACATTACATTATCACTGAATGCTTAATAATTCTTTTATGTTCCCAAAACCTAATAATTAATACGCTCCTTGAGCTTTAGAACTCACTCCCAACTCTTAACATACATTTTATTTTCACATAAATTTCCATTATAAAATATAATTAACAAAATTCAACAATCTTGATTACTCTACTATTTCTATAATAATATAACAACAGTAGACCATAGAATCATACAATAAATACTAAAAATTCGAAGCATTCGGTTTTGGGCTACAGTTCCTTTTATTATGACACCCTGCTGGATTTTCAAAATTTTTGGTGTCTTTTTGAAGCCTTGGAGTCCAAACATGTAATTATCAAAATTTTTATCTACTTGTTAACTTTTGTGGTCTAAAAATTTCGAGGTTTATATTTATATTGATTATCAAAAGATTGTTATTAAAATCCTCTTTATTTTGATAGCTTACATTGGATTTTTTTCACACTTATAACCCCTCATTTTTTCCTCGCGCCCCCGTATTCTTGGAGCGACTAATGTAAGAAAACGATATGGTTTTGTAGGGTAAAACTGTGGGTATGGATGCTACAAAATTAGTTGATGCGTTCAAATGTTAACGTGAGATATACCGAAAATAGGTAACAACAGACAAATGGGACACGGTCGACTTCAAACTGAGACCTCGTTTCGCTCGTTCAATAAAAATTTGTATCTCGTTAAATAATTTTTGTATTAAAAAGTTACAAATTTTGATTAAAAAATAATGGTATAAGGCCTTGCATCTTAAAATTACGAGGAGAATGTCTTAAATTCTCCTGTAAATATTTTTAACTCCCCGAAGTTTCAATATCTGATTTATAAGCTTTGAAACTGCGTTTACATTGAAAGCTTTAAAAGACACAATATTTTAAATTTAGAAGACGTGATGCTAACAATCGTGTGGTTTTCTTCCCAAAATGTACTTACAAATAAGTTGTGGATTGTCTCCAGCTGAATTTCAAGTTACCTTACTAAAGTGGCTGAAGCGTGCAAATCTGGTTTGCTGTCTGCAGTGTATCCAGGTAAATCGCAACTGCTATGTGTCGGTAATAAATAACTGACGGAATACAAGTAAGCAAATACAGTTTGTTTTCTCTGCGGTATTCGGGTACAGTCTGCTAACGGGTTGGGCGTACTGTGCTCACAAAGGCGTATTACGTATCGAGAATTAGCGTAGCTTGTCTTTGATTAACGGACTGCAGGTAATCTAATCTGAGAGAACTGATAATGTAATTCTAACCGCATAATTAATTATTCACAAGCTTTACCCATTGGATCGCTTAATATAATCAATCGCAGTCAACACAGAAACAGGAGCCTCCCAATTATACACAGGCGGCAAACATTATTTCTTGTGTTTTATTACAATAGCGCAAAAACCGTTGAATCAACCGTTTTTTTGTTCGTGTATTGAATATGTACTGTTACGTCGCGTCGGTCTGACGGATCGTCGTATGGTACAGTGGAAACAAAATACAAGACACCCATGAAGTCACTAATCATCAGGTTTAATTAATCACAAATAACAGTTTGTAAGCAACAACAAGATTCAACAAGACTCGTACAATAATTCAAATAAAATTTCTCCACACGCAACAATATTGTCAACAAGTGGAGTCCCGCACAATTATAACGCAATAACACTCCGCCACAATACTTCGAACCTTGCTTGAATAAATCGCCAGTTAAACTGAACTGACCGTCGTCGCTGAATGCCTATATTTATACCCCGCGGAGATTCCAGAATAGGCTAATCAATAACTTTGGATAACGTGTTCAGCAAACAGGCGCTCTCGAATCCACTAGAAACAGTGTCCTTGAACACAGTACGCTGACCGGTACGGTCTGGAATAACCTCGATTGTTGATACATGATAAGTGTCACGTAATTGTCTTTCATCTCAAAGTAGCAACAATATGTACGCACACACACATTACAGCTGGGCTCTGCTGGGATAGCCTCGATACTTGTAGAACGTTCTGTATTACGTAACAGTACCTACGCTTGATGTTATATATGGTGAACCGGGAAAATATACTCTCTTAACGCACTGACATGTTATACATTTAGGCAGAGATAAAGTCATAACATTTTTGTAGATGGCACTGGTATAGAGCAAGTCAGTAATTTTGAATATCTGGGCTGTAATGTGTCTCAAAGTAATGTCGTGGTGAATAAGCTGCACAAGTTAAACCCAATGTGTGGAATTATCAGAAGAAATCTATTATCACCGAATAAAGAAACACGCCTGAAACCCTGCACGTTCATGGCCCACCCTCACTTCTTTTTAGGGGTCTGAGAATTGAACTTTAACGAAATCATACGTCAGTCGTATTCAACTGGTCAAAATGAGATTTCTCAGCCACGTGGCAGGGTATTACTCCTTAAGATCGCGGAAGAAGTGTGTATATGTAAGACAGGAATTTAATATTTTATGAATGTACACGATGGGATCGTCCAATATCGGCTAAATGTTTTGGACATGATAACCGAATGGATGACAACGATCGAATTGTAAGCCGAATGAACGGAGAGCCGTCGGGCGTAGGACGTCGGAGAAGGGTTAGAGTAGCTGCTCTAGTCTATCAGCTGGGGACCGCAACAAACCACTTTTGGTTTAATCCTTGGTGAGGATAATTATGATGATGATGAAAAACATAAAAGATTTTAATTTGAAGAAAAAGAGAATGTTTGGAATATTGAAATAAATGTTGTTCATTAGAGTAGTCTTAAACATACGTGCGATCGAATCTTTACAGCAGATAGATTATGCGAATAGAATAGTCCATGAAAGCAGACTGCCAGGAAATCTTTGTATACACACTGGTAAAAAAATATAGGCCTGAATGCAAGGAGTTTGTGTACATTAAAAAGTAATAACAACAATAATATATGTATAGCCGACTATTGAAAAATAAAATTTCTGAAGTCAGTTAATCTTTGAATGGAAAAGAAGAAGAAAAAGAATAGTAGAAAGAAGAAGAAGAAGAAGAAGAAGGAAAGAAAGACGTCATCTTTTCGGTTGTCACGTTAAGATTACGTAGTCTATTTTCCCTTCTTCTTCTTCTTCCTCTCTCTACTTCTCCTTCTTTTCTATTTACTTCTCTTCCTCTTCTTCTTCTTCCTCTTCGTCTTCATCTTGTTGTTATTCTTCTTCTCTCTCATCTACTTCCTTCCTTCAGTACCAACGGAAGGGCTATAATTAATCCTATTCCAAATACCAAATCTTTCCTCTCACCGTACAAGATTCCTTCACCATTTTAGCATATAATTTAATGCCGTTTGGACAGTCTACCTTTCCTCCAGCTGACCACATCCTTTCCTTTTACTCCATCACTCAAAGACGGTACATTTAGCTCTCTTTTTATATCGTCTCTCTTTCTCTTACGCTATGTTGAGGGAGGGTATCGTTGGGTACTTATTAAAATCCTCGCGTGTATAGACTGTATCGTCTGCTCGTCTCGACTTGATACTGCCTGCTTCTCGCTGGCAAACATTGCTACTGGAATAGCTATTGCTTTGTAGAGTTTTAAAAAATGCGTTTCTTTCTTAGTTTTATTCTTAAAACTGTTTCTGTATTTGTTGGCCTACAAATACTCCTAAACTTTGATACGTTATAATATACATCACTAGGAAGCTCTCTGAGTTATAGAAATACCTAAATATTTAGGTGTAATAGAACAAAATATATTTACTGTTTGACAAATTTCAATATTAAATTATTTTTAAAATACCCGAAAAATTACAAAGCCCTCGATTACTGTATCTTTTAGTAAAACAGCTACAATGATGCTGACAAACGTGCATTACTAAAAATAATACTAAACATTCCAAATTGCTGAGTTAGTTTTCAGTTAAATCCAGGCCTATGACCATAATATCTAAATGACAAATAATTTATTCTTGCTATTAAGTTCATGTTTCCATAGATATAAATCGACCTATGTCAATACTTTACAGAAGCATAGCTTACAAACGTTTTGAAGATGATCCAAAATTTGCAAGGAGTGACGAAAGATTTTTAGTCAAATTATTAACAATGCCCAGTTCGTATTTGGGATGAAGCCCTCATATTTTGATCCCTCACGTAGAGTTTTACAGTTTTCTTTTTGGGCCGCTGTGCCCTTAAAATACTTTGTAGTAAACGGTATATTTGGATTTATAAATTTGGTAGTCTCTATTGTTTGACATTCGGCTAAATTTATATAATTTATTCAAATTGTTGTTTCTTTTTTTAGGTATCTGGAGTTCTGAAATGTTGATATATTGTCAACAAATATTGTCAACAAATGGAGTTCCGCACAATTATAACACAATAACACTCCGCCACAATACTTCGAACCTCGCTTGAATAAATCGCCAGTTAAACTGAACTGACCGTCGCTGAATGCCTATATTTATACCCCGCGGAGATTCCAGAATAGGCTAATCAATAACTGTGGATAACGTGTTCAGCAAACAGGCGCTCTCGAATCCACTAGAAACAGTGTCCTTGAACACAGTACGCTGACCGGTACGGTCTGGAATAACCACGATTGTTGATACATGATAAGTGTCACGTAATTGTCTTTCATCTCAAAGTAGCAACAATATGTACGCACACACACATTACAGCTGGGCTCTGCTGGGATAGCCTCGATACTTGTAGAACGTTCCGTATTACGTAACAGTACCTACGCTTGATGTTATATATGGTGAACCGGGAAAATATACTCTCTTAACGCACTGACATGTTATACATTTAGGCAGAGATAAAGTCATAAAATGTTTGTAGATGGTACTGGTATAGAGCAAGTCAGTAATTTTGAATATCTGGGCTGTAATGTGTCTCAAAGTAATGTCGTGGTGAATAAGCTGCACAAGTTAAACCCAATGTGTGGAATAATCAGAAGAAATCTATTATCACCGAATAAAGAAACACGCCTGAAACCCTGCACGTTCATGGCCCACCCTCACTTCTTTTTAGGGGTCTGAGAATTGAACTTTAACGAAATCATACGTCAGTCGTATTCAAGTGGTCAAAATGAGATTTCTCAGCCACGTGGCAGGGTATTACTCCTTAAGATCGCGGAAGAAGTGTGTATATGTAAGACAGGAATTTAATATTTTATGAATGATGTACACGATGGGATCGTCCAATATCGGCTAAATGTTTTGGACATCACAACCGATTGGATGACAACGATCGAATTGTAAGCCGAATGAACGGAGAGCCGTCGGACGTAGGACGACGGAGAAGGGTTAGAGTAGCTGCTCTAGTCTATCAGCTGGCGACCGCAACAAACCACTTTTGGTTTAATCCTTGGTGAGGATAATTATGATGATGATGGTGATGATGAAAAACATAAAAGATTTTATTTTGAAGAAAAAGAGAATGTTTGGAATATTGAAATAAATGTTGTTCTTTATAGTAGTCTTAAACATATGTGCGATCGAATCGTTACAGAAGATAGATTATGCGAATAGAATAGTCCATGAAAGCAGACTGCCAGGAAATCTTTGTATACACACTGGTAAAAAAATATAGGCCTGAATGCAAGGAGTTTGTGTACAGTAAAAAATAATAACAACAATAATATATGTATAGCCAGCCGTCTCTTGAAAAATAAAATTTCTGAAGTCAGTTAATCTTTGAATGGAAAAGAAGAAGAAAAAAGAATAGTAGATAGAAGGAGAAGAAGAAGAAGAAGAAGAAGAAGAAGAAGAAGAAGAAGAAGAAGAAGAAGACGACGTCATCTTTTCGGTTGTCACGTTAAGATTACGTAGTCTATTTTTCCTTCTTCTTCTTCTTCTTCCTCTCTCTACTTCTCCTTCTTTTCTATTTACTTCTCTTCCTCTTCTTCTTCTTCCTCTTCGTCTTCATCTTGTTGTTATTCTTCTTCTCTCTCATCTACTTCCTTCCTTCAGTACCAACGGAAGGGCTATAATTAATCCTATTCCAAATACCAAATCTTTCCTCTCACCGTACAAGATTCCTTCACCATTTTAGCATATAATTTAATGCCGTTTGGACAGTCTACCTTTCCTCCAGCTGACCACATCCTTTCCTTTTACTCCATCACTCAAAGACGGTACATTTAGCTCTCTTTTTATATCGTCTCTCTTTCTCTTACGCTATGTTGAGGGAGGGTATCGTTGGGTACTTATTAAAATCCTCGCGTGTATAGACTGTATCGTCTGCTCGTCTCGACTTGATACTGCCTGCTTCTCGCTGGCAAACATTGCTACTGGAATAGCTATTGCTTTGTAGAGTTTTAAAAAATGCGTTTCTTTCTTAGTTTTATTCTTAAAACTGTTTCTGTATTTGTTGGCCTACAAATACTCCTAAACTTTGATACGTTATAATATACATCACTAGGAAGCTCTCTGAGTTATAGAAATACCTAAATATTTAGGTGTAATAGAACAAAGTATATTTACTGTTTGACAAATTTCAATATTAAATTATTTTTAATATAACTTACCCGAAAAAATACAAAACCCTTGATTACTGTATGTTTTAGTAAAACAGCTACAATGATGCAGACAAACGTGCATTACTAAAAATAACATTAAACATTCCAAATTGCTGTGTTAGTTTTCAGTTAAATCCAGGCCTATGACCATATCTAAATGAGAAATAATTTATTCTTGCTATTAAGTTCATGTTTCCATAGATATAAATCGACCTATGTCAATACTTTACAGAAGCATAGCTTACAAACGCTTTGAAGATGATCCAAAATTTGCAAGGAGTGACGAAAGATTTTTAGTCAAATTATTAACAATGCCCAGTTCGTATTTGGGATGAAGCCCTCATATTTTGATCCCTCACGTAGAGTTTTACAGTTTTCTTTTTGGCCCGCTGTGCCCTTAAAATGCTTTGTAGTAAACGGTATATTTGGATTTATAAATTTGGAATTCTCTGTTGTCTGACATTCGGCTAAATTTATATAATTTATTCAAATTGTTGATTTCTTTTTTTAGGTATCTGGAGTTCTGAAATGTTGATATTTCCAAATTTGTACTGTATTCAAATTTTGATTAACATTCCCTATTAATATTCCATACGGAATTTTGCGTTGTTATACAAATCTGGACTAATTTTTAGGCTCTGATGTCCCTAAAGTTTGAAATTTTTAAAAGGGAACCCTGTACTCAAAGTTTGAATTAACTTCTCTTTAATTCGATACCCCAGATGCATTCTTGTGATTCTTTTACAGTTTTAACTCCCTCACATTTATTCCTTTTAACCCCCCATTTTTTGGGGTCTCCATCGCAAAAACAAAAGTTGATGCGTTAAATAATATCGGGATAAATAACACAAACAGGCAGGTGGACAGACAACGGTCGAGTTAAAACTGAGAATTCGCTTTGCTCGTTTAAATATTTAAAAAAAATCCCACCCCAAATAATTAAAATTACTGACTTGTTTGAGTTAATTGTTTCTTAGTTTAAGATTTTTGGCCTCACAGGCTATAAACTTTGGGTCATTGTGAGTGACCAAATGATATGAACAAAGAACTGAAGACAACGAAAGTGAAGGAATGCTTTGGTAAATGAGAGAGCAGGATTGTTAAAGAAAGAAACCAATGTTAAACAAGGGCAGTAGGGCCGAGTGTATTTTGAACCCGTATTGCGCTAAAATGTTATTTGGAAAATGAGAAAATTGAAACCAGACTAATAGATCAATATAGAATAGAAATGGCTACAGTCCACAGTCGCACTGTAGAAGCCTAGCAATACAGTGGCCACAGATCTCTCCACAAATCGACTAACGTCATTTAAAACTATATAACAATGTTGCACAGGTTAGAATTTTTTTTTTTTTTTTTTTAGTTAAATTGTTCGCCTCACTTTCATTTTGGTGGAGATAAATGTTACTTTGCGCATACTTTACCCTTTCACTCAGGTTTAAACACTCTGCAAATAAATACTGGCGTAGAGAAGGCGTGTAATTCAATTGCGACAGAAGACGATAAAGTGAGCCTGATATATTTTTGAGGTTGGCCGCAGCAGCGCCCGCTGGTTGTAGCTGTCAAGGGGAGAAATTATTTAGCACTCTGGGTTAGTTTACGTTTTGTTTCAGGGGTTGGATTTTTTGCGGTTAACATTGTTTCACTAACGATATAACACACGAAACTATAGAATACGGCTGGCTGGCACCTAAAACCTTATTTAATAATAAATACAACAATTCTCGTTACACTGCTTAAGGACATTAAATGAGTTTTCATTTTGAAATCAAAATATAATATAATAGGACCTATATAGAAATACTTTAATTAGTTTATATAAAGTACTCTTTGAAAACTACGTACAATGAAAGCCGTTTTTAGCGTTTGTAGCTACTGATATATTTCAATTGGAACGATTCTTCTTCTTCTTCTTCTTCGTCTTCGTCTTCTTCTTCTTCTTCTTCTTCTTCTTCTTCTTCTTCTTCTTCTTCTTCTTCTTCTTCTTCTTCTTCTTCTCCTCCTCCTCCTCCTCCTCCTCCTCCTCCCCCTCCTCCTCCTCCCCCTCCTCCTCCTCCTCCTCCTCCTCCTCATCCACTTCTTCGTTTCTTTCTTCTCCTTCTACTCTTTCCTCTTCTTCTTCTTCTACTACTTCTTCTTCTTCTTCTTCTTCTTCTTCTTCTGCTTCTGCTTCTCCTCCTCCTCCTCTTCTTCCCCTCCTCCTCCTCCTCTTCTTCTTCGTTTCTTTCTTCTCCTTCTTCTCTTTCTTCTTCTTCTTCTATATACGCTTAATTACCTGTTTTTCTTTACGCATTGAGGGAATTCCCTAGAGGCCGATTCCAAGCCCTCCGTCGGTATATACCTCTTCTGTAGTCGGCCAAGATTCCGGTTTCCCAACGGTATAGAATCTCTTGCTATTTTTATTAATCTATCGTCGCTTGCCCTGTCAACATGATCATTCCATTCTATTTTCGCCTTCTGACAAAAATTTGTTCTCATCCTCTATGTGACATTGTCAACATTTCGTATTCCATTGCGTCTCGTGTTTCCAACAATTGACCAGAGTGTTCTCATTTCTATCATTCTTAACAGTCGTTTTGTTCTACTAACGTCCCTCGCGTGTCTACGCTGTCACCTCCGTAAGTCGTGTCCGGTCGACCATCATCTTGTATATCCTGACTTTACTTTCAAGTCTTAATTTTTGTCCTATTCAAGTCTTAATTTCAAGCGCCTATTTTTCTCCACGTTAGATCTCTTAAATATATAAAAATACGACTCCTTTTAATGCCTAACTTCTGTCTTCTTCGAAAGCAGTTCGGTAACCAGAAACATTTGTCCCTAAATCCGCCCATCGGTATTCGGCGAGTGCATTGAGTAGCTCACTGGATATTGGTGCAGGTCCCAAGATCGGATAAAAGAGGAGGGTCCCAGAGCAGGCTAGCAAGTTATCTGTATGCTCTACGTAGCTCTGATCAGGCTACGAACACTCTACATGCTTATAGAACTACACAAAGCCTTGGAATTGGAATACCCTTACGATTAATAAAACTACAGCCGAAAGAAAGGGCTACAGCCCAGCATGGACCTTGGATTTCTCCGTTATTCGCTCTCACTCACTTTTTTTCTAGACTGCTTCAATTCCTGATTAATATCCTTCCCAAATCCGCTTCCACTTATTGCAGCCATCGGATTTTATTCTACCTACCCGCCTCAATCGTCCCACTTCACCACAAACGATGCAGTTAGTTCTCAAGTATTATCCTTCTTGTCAACCCAGAGGTTGGTGGGCTTACAGCTTCTTGCATGCCGTAAACTGTCTCTTAATCACCATTTACCGTCTTCTTTCTTTTATCTCATCCATGTACTCCTGACTGGGCCTTCCACTCTCACTACGTCCCTTGATGAACCAGTTTGAACGACGTCATAGGTGACCAATCATACTGCCTCTCCTTTCCGCAATGGCTCCAATCAGCGACCTTCTTTCATCTCTTCTCCTTAAAACCTTACTATTAGGTATCGTTTCCCTTCACGATATTCTTAAGACTCTCCTCCAGCTTTAGGTCTTAAAAGCTTTAATGTAGCTTCCTTTCAATCTCCTAAAAATCTTGGTTTCCGGGCCTTATATGCATATACTCCAAATATAACTATATAAATATCATTCTAGCTTTCGTGGACAGGTTTGTATATGTCACAAGAAATAATTTCTTAAAAAATTCTGCTCTTGCTTGTGCAGTTCTACTTTTACATTACTGCTGCGTCTCCCAAGTTATTTACATGCACCAACTTACACCGGTTTTCTAACGTTTAGAAATATTTCAGCATTCTATTTTCCAGTTTCGGAATATTTCAGGCTTTTTTTATCGTCATATCACATTAATATTTTGGTATCATGTTTATTTGGTGAAGTGTATTTTGTAGTCTGTAGTTCTTTCTTGTTGTTTTGTAAAAGTACAATGTAATCTGCAAAACGGATGGCATTTTAGGTGCCTGTCTCGAATCGCCTCAACACACCTTGTGACGATTTAAAAAAAATGTTTAAATAGCACAAATAAAATTTTTGCTTTATAACAAGTAAGAGTATTATCCACCCCTTACCTGTACCTAGATTCATGCATCAACGTGCAAATTGTCCCGTACCAACACGCAAAGCACGGTGTTATTTAGCTAAAAATAATATTTCCGTTAATTAAATAAAAGACGTACTAAATAA
Organism: Magicicada septendecula; assembly: GCA_034769895.1. Classification (NCBI taxonomy): domain Eukaryota; kingdom Metazoa; phylum Arthropoda; class Insecta; order Hemiptera; family Cicadidae; genus Magicicada; species Magicicada septendecula. Next base: position 585,248,797 of record CM068369.1, read on the forward strand.
GTAAGGAAATTCCTAATTCATAACCAAAAGGTAACAGAAAGTATTACGATTTAATTAATGTATAATTAATACTACTTAAAAGAACGAACTATTTTCTCAGCGTAAAACCGCGCCAGCTTACCGACCCCTCGCCGCTAAACTATGCCCACATTCGCCGGAGAAACTTCGACATATAAGGATGTCGCTACTGTGTTGTCAATATACACGTAGGTGTATACCGTTAAAAACTTATTCAATCAAGTTTGTACTGATTTCGATTTGACCCAATGTAGCGTGGAAATAATAATAATAATAATATAAAAAAATATATATAATATAGTGCGTGAAGAAATATGTAATAAAAAAAAAAGGAAACTTAGCCGACACATCTCTTAACAAACTGTAAGTGGTAAGATATGTTCCTTACCAGATTTTAGTGCTGCTAAAATAAGAACTGTAATTAAAATGTAAAATGTGAACAACCGACTCCAGAAGAAGAAAACACAAACAACAACCGTATGAACTTCTAGTACCAAAATCCAATCGTCTAGAACGAGACTACCTTTCGTTAACAATCAACCTAATGGAGCATCAAGAGGAACCGTGTATCAGACCCTAGAAGACGACTGGAGATGACCATCACGGACCCCACAGCAAACTCATGTTATAGTCAGGTGATATCAACTCATAACATTTGTAAAAATTTGTTTCAACAAGAGAAGTAACAAAAGAACAGTAAAGAGCTTTTGACAATTTAAAGATTAATATATATACATTTGTAATCTCTGTAATGAAGTAGTAATAACATTACGATGTGTAGATATAAGGTAATTCTAAAATTTACACCCAAAATTATTCTTCAAATAATTTGGTTAAAGTTGTGATAAATTAAAACATAACAAAGTTGAGACCCGGATCCGAGGTACTTAAAACAATATCTAGCTGAATGCTTTCGAGATAAAAAGAATAAGAAGTAAAAAAATTTCAAAATATTAAATGCAGAATTTATTAGAGTACTTCTTTAAGAGTAAAGTAAACTATGAGAGATAAATATAATAATAAAGAGATGTTTTTGCTAACACCCAGCGAGTGAATAAATTTATGCAATCCTTGACTAATTCCTAAATAATAATGTGTTATAATTTGTTAGTGAGTAAGGTTTACTAACAACGGCAGCTAGTTTAATTAACAGGTAACAAATTGAACTGGTTCCCGACTTTTGTAATGTCTTAACAAGGGAGACGTTACAACCTATCCTTCTAGAATTAATAAATCGTAATCATTCTCCTTCTAGAATGTAGCAGCTATCTCGCATGTATATAAATTCTTAATTGGAAGGCAGATTTCATTCGCAGCTAAACGTTTTGTGCTACACTTACCTTACCGTACCACACATGAACTAATATACGCTGATAGTTATTTTGGAGAGTGTAAAGGTTGAGTCGACCCTCCAAGTCCAATAGTGACAGCCGCTTCAACATAATCCGACGAAACAGTTTGTCTCAATAAAATTGGACAAAAGGGTTTAGAGCTATAAAATTTTAGCTTCATGATTGAACAAACTGAAAAATAAAATATCTTGCTTTAATAATACACAGTAGTCTATAACAAAAATGTGATATTAGTTAACTGAAGAAAGTGTTGTGTTCATGCTTGCAAAATTTTTACTTCTCACGGCATTTTTGTCTAGAAAAAAAATCATAATTTTTTGTCCGATCACAGTCTATCAAGCACTCATTGGATCTAAAATAAATTCCGGAATTAGGTGTTGGAGGTGGAACGTATGTTCTATAGTAGTTAAAGCCAGTTACTATATCACAAAAAGCAATGATTAGAGTTATTTCTAAGAAACGTTTGATACTTGAATTCTTTCCATAAGACGTCTGTATGTTTCCAAACTTCTTACTGTATTTCATGTTATAAATCATAATAAATATGAACTCAAAGAAAATATATTCTGTTTTTGTGCCTAGTTAAAATTAAGCTTTCACCAGCAGTTTTACTGTAGTAGTGCTCAACGATTCTCTAATTTCCTAATGCCGTATGTCAGACTTCGGGACAATCTAGACGAATTTCTTAAATCTCTGAAAACACGGTTACTCTCGTTCTAAATATTAAAGAATTACCAATACAAAATTATATTTTAACTTTGTTCATTGTAAAATTGTATTATTTTTCTTGTAAGGCAGCTTACTAAATTTGTGCTTTCAATTTTAATATCATTTTCTGGAAATCAAGACATGTAAATTACAGTATTGTTTGTGAAGCAGCAGCAAGCGGACTCATTTATGTTTATGTGTGTGAGGGAAACCCCAACACGGGCATTGCTAAGGGGCCCCTATTCTATTTCATCTCTCTAATATTTCATTTCATTACATCTGTTAAGTCGAATCTGCAAAGACTCTGGATTGCAAATATCCACAATTAAAACCAAGGTGATGGTTTTTTTTGGAACTGATCCCATACGGACAAACATTGTTATAGATGGTCCTGTTCTGGAACAAGTTTGCAGTTTTGAACACGTGGGCTACAGTGTGTCTTGTAATGCAAGCAACGACGTGGTGAATAAGTTGCATAAGTTCAACCTTATGTGCGGGACCATCAGGCGAACCCTTAAGTCAGCAAGTAAAGGAACACGCCTAAAATTCTGCAAGGTGATGGCCATTCCCATACGTCTTTATGGGTCTGAGATTTGGACTTTAACGAAAGGCCAGGCCAGTTGCATCCAAGCGTCTAAAATGAGATTTCTCATGCATGTGGCATGGTATACTCTCCAGGATCATAGAAGAAACACAGATACACGGCAGGAACTGAATATTATGAGTACACTCGACAGGATCGCCCAGTCTCGGCTGAATCGGTGGGAACATCTTGGCCGAACGGATGACTCCCACATCCCCAAACAACTATGAAACTCTAAGCCGAGGGGACGGAGAGGTGTGGGACGTCCGAGGAAGCGCCGGAGTGACCAGCTGTAATATTTGCATATTTGAGACCGGAACAAACCAGCCTTGGTTTAAACTTTCACGATGATGATGATGATGATATTTTATTTTTAATACTGTGACGAAATAAAGAATTTAAAAAATTCCAAACCGAAAAATTATCGTCCACGTTTATCCGTAGTCGGATAAGAAAGAAAAACAACCCCAATATGCGTATTTGTCAGTGTAGAACTCTGATTAGGTCAGAACGGTGTAAAAAGCACAGAGCTTTAGAACACGACTTTGCAAAACATTGATGAACGTGTGTTAGGCTATATTTTGTTGACGTTCTCCAATGTTGTGTATAATGCCTTTGTACTTTATTGTGCGTATTGGATGCGATTTTGTGTGTGTGTGTGAAACTGTCATGCTGAAAGCGTGACTGCTGTGCCAGGCAAAAGTAAAATATCACGCAATCAATGGTGCGAATACAAAAAAGTGTACAAAATGTAACACGCAGCGACACAACACACTTAACTTGCAGACTCGTTGACAGCGACAACGATCAAAGCTTTCAGTGTGCTGCAGTTTTTCATCTGATAGCGATATAACCTAGCACTGAAGCGTTTGCTTTGTGCACAGTTTTCACACTTTTATTGTAATTTTTTTATATACTGTAAATTAGAATTGCTTTTTATTACTTGATCGTTCAAGTATAAAATATGCGTTTGTCTTTTTCCTACAGAAATGTTTTTTTTTTTTTTTTTTCAACAATTGATGTTTCTCTAATGTAGAAAATGAATTATTGCTTTTGTACCCTACATTTTGTTTGTCTATTGTTTACTAATTAGGCAATATTTTATTGTTAATATTATTGAGTTTTCGGTTCTTCTTATTTTTCTCAACCCACAGGTTGGTTGACTTGCAATTTCTTTTCTTCCACAGAGAGTCTCTTAACCACCACGTCTATCTATTTCGTACCTAGAGACTGCCACACCATTCTCAGTATTCTGAAACGACAGATATCCTATTAGATCTTTAATAGAATGGTTTCTCGTTGCCTTCTCGATCCTATGCCGTTGACTAGACAGTCCATCCGCCTTTAGGAACGGTTTCCCATCTCAAGACGGTGAGCTATCCGCTCATCCGCCCTCCTTGGAGACCGTTGGCACTTAAAAAAAGGATCTCCTTATCCCGGGAGATGCTTGGTCCCTGCATTTGTTAGCCGCTCGTCTACACAATATATATATGTATGTATAAGAAAACGTTGTCTCTTAACTATCACTGGGAGGTGATTGCAGGATTTTCGTATCATTGAGTCCAGGAACTTAATGGCACTTCCCGAAATCTCCAGTACTTGTGGGAGGCTCTACAGTACAATACAGACTTACAGATGTGTATTATCTAATACATCAATATTACTTTATTCTACCCTTTTATTATTCGTTTCGGTTGTCTATAGACTGCGATTACACAACTTCCTGAAAATAATTTTAGTGGTCTTGTTTTTCTCTTCGCCAGTGTTCCTATTATTCTCTGGATCGCTATTGCTCGTTCTTCTTCCGGTAACACCCGGCTGGTTTTCCTTGATTTCAATGATCTTAGTAATTTCCTTCTGAACGTTTCTCTATTTCGATAACTTCTTCTTGGATTCACAGAATCTTTGCTATCCTATCCTTTCTGGCTTTATCCTTGTGAAGTGATCTCAGATAGCCATTTCCTTTTCTTTAACATGTTCGAAAGTTTTTCAAAGATTTTAGACAGCTCTCGATTTGTTTCGACTAAAGTGTAAACTCATTAGCTGGTGGGTTATTTCCCTATGTGACAGGATTTTCCCTAAAAATTTTCCTTCTTCCTATTTCATTTCCCAGTGTCCAGTATTAGTTATTATTTATCACATACACGCATTCTGATGTGACAATCACACTGCACTGTTTGAATTTGGTCTGGCAGGATAGTGATTGTAAGGTGCCTTTGTGTGGTATATGTTTTATTAGTGTTACATTGGTTATGTCTGGGAATTCATGTCCTGTGTTTATTGCATGTGTGGCTAAATTGGATTTATATATTTCTGGTTTTTTGTATGCATTTAGGTGTTCAAAATAACGTTTTTTCAGCTGTTTTTTTGTTTGTCCTATATAACATTTATTGCAAATAAATGTTATTATATACCACACAAAGACACCATAATGAACATATGGGAAAATTTACAAATATACAAACATAAAACAGAAAACAAACTAATACCTGAACAAATACAAATCAATACAAAAAATGACACAATATTCAAAGCACTCAACATTGAAAATACACAAAAAACTAACACAGACACCACAATCACACACAATAAAACCAACTTGAAATACCAGAAGCCAACAGGAAGCCACAATAATAATAGTCAACCAACAACACATATGTACTTCACCAGACAAAAAAACCGGAAGGCTGAGGATGGGTACAAGATAGTACCCGAAACATGTTCCAAATAGAAAAATAACATCTTGAGGTAAATTTATGTATAAATATTAAATATATTATATACATCAAGAAACGGACTGTAGCAGAAAGTGATTGAAATATATATATATATATACACAACAAGCAAAACTCAACCTACAGTGCTCAGAAGTACACAAAAAAAGAGTTTATTTTGCATTTTGCATTTTTTTTTCAAGTTTCTTCTTTCTTAGGTTTATTGGCAAAAATCGCAAAACTACTGTTAATTTGTGTCCTGTATTTTCTAATCTGAGATTGCATAATAAAATGCTGAGTAATGTGTAACAAATGGTAGGTACTTGTACCAATTTGCATTAAATGAACGATGGTTTTCCATTCTTAAAAAATGGATGAATACAATACATTCGTATGAATACAATACGTTTGAATTCAAAGTGGGTCATACTTTAGTTGATAAAAACGTCTTGAGCATTTTTTTAAAGACTTCTAATGATGACAATTTTTGTAATGTTCATTCATAGTTATTGATTCCACACTACTTTTAAACTTCCGTCTCGAAAGCTTACTAGAAGCTATTAGCAAATTAAATGCCTCGTTAAACTGAGACCCTCACTGCTTGACTGGGAACTCTACAAGATAGAAACACAGCGAGATACGGTACACTTCCGCCGTGGGAAATGGTAATCATCAGGTAACCATGGAATTGTACGTCTGAACCAAACTCCATTAACTGTACGACGTAGACAATTTCAGGGGGGGGGGGCTGAAGGCGACGTCGTACCGCAGTTGTGATGAAACTAAAATTAGTGTAGCTGACTTCGCAGAAACTATACACAAAGTAGGCTACGGAGTACTGTACCTGTTATTACGTGCTAGTAGCAGCTAACCTTCCCCTTGGATATTGATTACGCTGTACCTGACGCCAGCACATTTATCCGACTGACGGTGCAATGAACACAATAACAACTTCTTACTACTGTCGTTAGTACGTCCGGGTATATTAAGTTAGCTAGGGTAGGCTAATGTAATGTTAATATACACAAACGCTAAATTGTATAGGGAGGGTGTGCTCTTTCTAATTAATGGATTCGACAAGTTACTGAGAAGAAAGTTTTATTTACCAATATGTTCAGTTTTCGTTTATTATGAAAACATTTGTGTAAAGTAAATAGAAGCATACAGCGGGAAATGATTTTTGGATCGGATCAGAATAATTCAACTGTTTTACACAGCAAGAACAATAAAATATGGACGAGTTGACTTCTTCAGGAACGTGCGTCTAATAATACAGTTGTTGTACTGTACTATGGACATCTGCAATTTTAACTCGTGCATTGACGATACTTTTTACATGTGAGAAAGAGAAAGTAAATACTAATTTGATTACACTTTTTTTCAACACAGTTCCCTTTTTGCTTTCTCCTTCTATTGATCTCCACAAGTCTATCCTCGTCATTCCAAGTACACCAATACTTATCGATTACAAGTTTTTTATGTGTCATTATTTCCTTCTTCCCTTTCCTCTTTTCTCTCACAGTCTGTCTTCCTCTCTTATAAATATTTTGAATCTCTAATGTTTTTTAGTCAAGTTGTGTTCTATATAGATCATCTGATTTTAGGCGTCTCGTAATTCCTTATCTCTCTTTATGTCTGTATTGGATTTTATTCAGTTTCACCAAGTACATTTTGTGACCTAAATTATCCGCTGATTTGACTTCCACTTTCACTTCTAGACTTCCTTTTAAAAGTTTTATAGCATTTCTTATCGTCACTTACATTATTTGTGTTACTATGCGCTACTGCGAGCAGGCTGTCCCCCCCCGGCGGTAAACTTGCATACACTAAAGAATCGCCATCGTACATTTTCTACTTTCATTATCGAGGTAAGTGAGCAAAGGTCATCTCGGTTTTCCCAGCAAGTGGCTTCTAAAAGATTTTTTGCCCACACAATCTGTAAACCGGTCCAACTATCTATTTCTATAGTTAGGCCTACATTACAGATGAGGTAAATTTTTAATTCTATTTCTATAGCTACATTAGAGAGGAGGTTAATTTTTAATTCTATTTCTATAGTTACATTACAGATGAGGTAAATTTTTAATCTATTTCTATAGTTATATTACAGATGAGGTAAATTTTTAATCTATTTCTATAGTTACATTACAGATGAGGTTAATTTTTAGTTTAATTATTAGTAATCAAAATCGTCTTCTTCTTACAATTCCTATCCGTTTCGGCTGTTGGATATCGTACAGGCTATTTTAACTTTCTGCACTGCTGTACGGAATAAGTCAGGTGTATTCATGCCAGACCAAGTCCTTAAATTTCTCAGCCATGATATTCTCGGTCGCCCAACTCCTTTCTTTCCAAGTACTTTTTCCCTGTAGTATAGACTGGAGTAAGTAAAATCTCTGTTTAATTCTCATGAGATGTCCCAGATACTGAAGCTTTCTTATCTTCACTGTGTTAATAACTTCCTTATCTTTCTAAGAACAGAAAGATCAGAAAGATCTTGAGTAATCAGAATAAACATTCCACAATATAACGTGCTGATTGTTGTACAAAGTAAAGCAGTGTGCAACTGAATGACGTAATTAGTAGGTGTTTTATCCAGCGATATCACCTCGTGAGGGGTCTTTCGAAGGTCTTCCACCTGGATGACAAAAATCTTGATACTCTCCTGTCAATTGTGAGCTACACAAACAGGACGAGTAGCGGGTTGGCAGATTGTCAAGTCGTGCATTCATAGAGGTGGGCTAAACTGTTATTTTAAAATACTAGGTATGAAAATACCGTTCCAAAAAAATAACAGGTACAAATACCTGTTATTATATCCTATATATACATAACATACATTATCCTTTGTAAGTAACTCGTTTTGAGTTTCCTGCAGGTCTCCTATGTAATATCTTCAAAAAAATACATTGCAAGTAGGTTTATTTTCACCTAGATAAACCTATTAATATATTAATAAACCTACTTGCTGTGTATTTATTTGAAGATATTATATAACCTATACTATATAATTTGTTATAAGAAATAAATTGAAACTAAAAGTATTAACAGTGTTACTTTACACTGTGACTTTATTAAACTATTACTGTTTAAATGAAAATAAGAAACAAGAGAACTTATAGGCCTATCTCCCTTTGGGAATATCAATTTAAGTTTTCACTAGTAGTAAACAAACTAACATTGGTTAGACAAATCAGTTGCGAAACTCGGGGCAATTAAATAATTTAGAGTAGGCCTACACGTAATACCACAAAAAATAATGTGAAAAAACATCAGAAACGTATAATAAAAACATAACAGTAAGCCACAAGAGTGAATGAGAATAAACAAAATTTTACAAATAAAAATAAAAAAACAAATTGTAATAAAATAAATATAAATACATAAATAAAAACTTATAAATAATAAGCAACAACAAAAGTAAATTAAATGCATTAGAGATATATAAGGAAAGGACTAGATAAAGTGCATAAATGTCCATTACAACAATCTCATCATTTACGTGAGATGTGTAAGGAAGTTAAAATCACATTAATAAGAAGTATAATATAGCTTATCAACATCAGCCACTCTATAGGTTATAACTCAATATAATTAAATACAACTATTTCACTAACGACTCGGAACACAAAGTTTTTTTGAGTAAAAACATAAAGTTTTACCAACCGATTTTAGTTACAAGTTGGTGACTAGTATAATATATAATTTATTAGCATATAATCTGTATTATATATCTGCATATCACACGAGAATAAATGTAACATCAGGATGAATTTTTTCCTTTATTGAAAACAGCTCCGTCTCTTTGCGCAGAATGAAGTATACAGGACGAAAAAGTGGCTCGTACTAGTTCCTACTCGGAATATGCTTGATACTACCTGTTCCTAAAATACTAGGTGTTCCTAAAATACTACTGTTCCTCTGGAGCGCGTTGTTCTTTGTGTATCGGTGATACCACTAGTATTTGAAATACCTAGTATTTTAAATACGCGTTACTGGCTGTTCCTTGCGTTTCAGCGATATTTTTGTACGCCTAGTATTTGGTCTTGGCGCATTCGTTACGTGATCTTGCGTACTTTGTGTGTGTGTGTGTGTGTGTGTGTGTGTGTGTGTAGGTGCGTAGGGGGTGTGCCTCGACTCGGAACAGCGAGGGCGGCGTGTCTCGACTCGGAACAGCGTCGCCGCGAATAACAGGTATTTCAACTTTTCAGTCACTGTTACATCCGTTCCACAAAAATATCGTTCCAAAATACCTGTTACAGGTATATCGGCCCACCTCTACTGCATTGTGTCTAGTGTTGTGTTCATGAAAAACGTTACTTACGTACGGGATATCGAAGTCTGTGTATAAAGTACAGTCGAACACATACTGTAACACGGAGCGCTTGCAATAGCTTTTAGAAATTTTGATTGACCCTATACGTCAATGATGTCGTAACGTAACAGTTATGTTATAGTTAGTGGCCCAGTTTATTATTAGATTATCAAAACAAAGTTTAAATGGCGCTTTGAAACAATTTCTTATCTTTTCACGTATAGCCTATGTGAGTTGATATCGGTTGGGAAACAAATAACCACCCAAGATGTCTGGATGCCACATTATTTACCTGAAAACCGGAATGATCTTACATTACTGTTTCAACACACATTGCTTTAGTAAACGTTGAAAATCATTACTCAGACTTAGTGTTTGTTCCCATTTTGGATTCCCTATCTCTATTTTCCCTCCTGTCTTGTCTCTAAGACATTACAATATAAGATCTTCCCATAAAACAAAAATATGAAAAAAGCCTTTTAGTTGAGTAAATACTGTTTTTCTCAAAATATACGGATACCATTTAACAATATTAAAAAAAGTAATTATTTGAAAGAGACATTTGATACTTCTCTCACATATATTATATATATAAATTACCTAGCCAAAACTTCAAGTCCTAAAAATATTTCTCTGCATCCGCCATTGCTTGTCGACTACGCGTAGAATAGGAACAGGACGTATGACTATGAGTAGTTGTAATACAAAATATACAGAAGTTGTATAATTTTCTAGTTATATGTTACATTATCAAGTATTTAATGAATAAAGTTGTATTAGTGGTTATAATCACAAACAGAATTAACATTGTTACACACCACTATAGGAAAGTTATTCCGATTAGCGCTTTCAAGCTTCACAACTCATCATCAGTTTTTTCCGATCTGATGATTAGCTGTGAAGCTTTAAAGCGCTAATCGGAATAATTTTTCTATAGCGGTGTGTAACAGTGTTAATTCTGTTTATTATCAAATAATAAATTAATTCTGGAAACGTATTTTTTTTTAATTCTTTTTACAGGAGCTCGGAGGAGAAAGGGCGAATAAAAAAAAATTTTTTTTTTTACAGAATCCTATTTTCTGACATGTTAAGAACACGGTAATACCACTATCACGTATATATTCGCCCTTAGTATTTTGTAAATAGCATTGAAATATATGGACTGCATAAAACCAGCCGAGAGCTTAGTGCTGTAATATGGAGGAGTAAGGGCGAATATATTTTATATTATTATTTTTCTTAGCATTAGTTATTTAAAAATAAAAGTGTAAACTAATCAGAATCTATGTTTGTTAATACTGAAATTCATATTCGCCCTCTCTATCCTGAGAGTATTCACAGACTTTAAACGTGATTTCCCCAACACCATGATTTTCATATTCGCCCTTTCTACTCCCAGCTCCTGATTCTATTTACATATTTAATCTGTATCTGTAGAGATTTAATGCACATTTTTTAGTTAAATCATTGTCCCCATCTTAGATAAATATAGGTTAAAGATAAATAGTACTCTGCACGGGCTTTTTCCGTTCACTCAGGTTTAAACACTTTTCAAATAAATACTGGAGTGACCACAATAAAAGGCGTGTAATTCAATTGCGACGGACAATGATAAAGTGGGTGTAAAATATTTTTGCGGTTGGCCACAGTAGTGTTCGCTGTTTGTAGCTGTCAAGGGGAGAAATTATTTAACAATCTGCGTGGTTTACGTTTTGTTTTGGAGCCTGCATTTTTGTGGTCATCACCGTTCTACTAATCATATAGCACACGCAACTATGGTGTCCACCGAGAACTTTGTTTAATAATTAGTATAAGTGTACGTTACACCACATATTAAGAGCAAATAGTTTGGGGTATTCAGGAAACCACCAGGTTTTGAATTTAATTAATTTGTGCTAAAAATTCATTTAGTTGGTTTGACCACGAATACCAAGCTAGGGTAGGCTAACGTAATGTTAATATACACAAACGCTAAATTGTATAGGGTGTGCTCTTTCTAATTAATCGATTCGACAAGTTACTGATAAGAAAGTTTTATTTACCAACATGTTCAGTTTTCGTTTATTTTAAAAACATTTGGTAAAGTAAATAGCGGGAAATGATTTTTAGATCGGATCAGAATAATTCAACTGTTTTACACAGCAAACACAATAAAATATGGACGAGCTGACTTCTTCAGTAACGTGCGTCTAATAATGGAGTTGTTGTACAAGGCTGTCTATAGATATCTGCAATTTTAACTCGTGCATTGACGATACGTTTTACACGTGGAAAAGAGAAAGTAAATACTAATTTGATTACACTTTTTTCGACACAGTTCCTTTTTGCTTTCTGCTTCTATTTGATCTCCATAAGTCTCTCCTGTTCGTCATTTCAACTACATTAAATTTTATGGATTTAGAGTTTTTTATGTCATTATTTCCTACTTCCGTTCCAACTTTTCTCTCACAGTCTGTCTTCCTCTTTTATGAATATTTTGAATCTCTAATTCTTTTTTAGTCAAGTTGTGTTTTATATAGATCATCTGATTTTAGGCGTCTCTTCATTTCTTATCCCTTTATGCCTACATTGGATTTTATTCAGTTTCACCAAGCACATTTTGTGACCTATCCTCTGATTTGACTTCCACTTTCACTTCTAGACTTCATTTTAAAAAGGTTTTATAGCATTTCTTATCATCACCTATATTTTGTGTTATAGTCTACATATTCTGCACTACTCTTGAACTTCTTTAACTCCTCTTTCATTCATACGTTTTTTGTCTTTAACTTTCCGTTTTCGACTTTGAATTTTTCGTTCTTTTTTCTTAACTTCTCGAAATTCGTCTGTTCCGTTTTTAAATCTTTTATAAATAAACTTTCTATTCCTAGAAATTTTACTACTGTATCAATATTAGTGTCTTTACTCTGCCCGTACACATCCGACCATCTTATCATCTTTCTATTTTTCAGATCATCAGATAAAAGTTATTAAAATGATGGCACGAACAAATGCATTGCCTGGAATGAAAAATGAAAGAATCAATAAGTTTAAGTTTAAAACAAGAGTGTAGCCTATCCCCTGTACTTTTTAATATTTATATAGGTTGCTTATTATGCTAGTGAATTGATGATATAAAATATTACATATATAACTTAACTCGTATAAAAAATTGTAATAGTTATACTCTTTAGTTATGACCAAGCGATAATTACATATTTCTCTGCGAATATTCTCTGCAGAAAGCAGTACATAAATTAAAAAAAAAAAAAAAAAAACTGTTAAATATTACATTTTACAAATATTATCGGAAAAAAACAAAAATAACGGCATTTAAAGGTAACAAAACTATTAAAAGGATAATTATTAACAGTATTAAGACGGGGAGAGTAAATTAATACAGTTTCATAGGTAACTATATACCAAAAAAGAATTAAGTAAACATAGGCGGAAAGATAGAACAACTTAACTATGTAAATGGTACACTATACAGAAACCTGGAGAATGAAATAAAGAATGATAAATAGTAAAATTTTATAAAAATATACTTATCCAGTGCTTACTGTGTGGCGTGGACACTCACAGGAACAAATGGGAAAGAGTGCAAACAGCAGATATGAAAATGCTACCGACTAGGTGCAGATTGAACAAGCAGAGATAGAATGAGAAATACACAAATATGAAAACAATTGCAAGTTGCTTGCTTAAGAGACTAAATTTAAGGGGTATATGAATAAATGGGAACAACATATAAAATGAAAATGAGCACTGAGAGGATGCTAGATATCTAGATATCGACCACATAGGTGGAGATCCCTCGGAAGACCAAAAAGGATGTGGAATGATCAAGCCGCAAAAGGTTCGTTGGAAGAAGAAGAAGAAGAAGAAGAAGAAGAAATGTCTTCCTCTCTCGTACCTCGCTTCTTTCTTTTCCGCTTCCTCTCCTCACTACTATTCTCATTATTATCCATTTTTCACCACATTAAATTTATTTCTTCTCCTCTACCAATTTTTAAGTTCAGTATACTCTGTTCGTGTTCGCAACCCCTACGTCTCCTACCCAGTACTGCAGTTCTTTTCTCGATGTAAATCGTTCAAAACAGCAGCTGTCTATAATGGCGATCACCCTTTGTTTCCATCCACTGCCATTCTCTTGACCCTTAACATTATACTTTAAAGACAATAAAAAACTTCTACAGAAAATTTTCTTTGCTGACAATCAAGCAGTGTTTGATAATTCTGAAGAAAATTACAGCAAGGTTTACCTTGTGAATACAAAGCAAGGGTATGCAAAAAAATATTGTGAAATATATATAATTACAGTTATGCAAAATATCTTGTGAGTATGCTTGTAACGCGACTATTCGGTACAGTCAAAAAAATAATTATTTCCTTTCCATGAATTACACACTAATCGATCAAGAATCATTCTTAACATATGGAGAAAATCAGCGTCTTGAAATACCTTCGGTTAAGATTCGTATAATACCACTTGAGATGTTTATAACATACAAAATAAATTTTATCAAACGTGTATAATTGTGGAATAATTTTTCAAACTCTAAGAAAGCTGAGGGAGAAAAAAATTGAAATTACAAATTTATTGCAGCACCCGCTTTAGTATACGATTCTAAATGTTAGACGTTAAGAATCAAAGAATAAAAGAAAACTAAAACAGTAAAAATCAAATTTCTACGATGGGTTGCGGGTATTGGCCTATCTTAGTGACTCCAAAAATAAGTAGCAATATTACAAAAGAAATGCGTTTAATGTTGAATGGGTTAAACATGTAAATGAGACAGTGATAGCCTATCGATATGTGGATGGATGGTGATAATCCTCTGCTTAGGAAGAAGAGTGTTGGGAACTACCTGTTCAGTTGTGATCATATAGGCATACAATTTTTGTGAGTGCGGTACACTCCTTAGGTTTAAAACTTGATGGTGAGAATAATGATGACAAATTACTGTGCTATTTACTACTTCTACTACGTCTCTGAAACTATAACAGCGGCCAATTCTCGAAGTTTTATTCACTTTTAATGTTTCTTTCATAATCCTCAACACTCTCTTGACATTCCTTAGAATTCTTTCTACTCAAATGCACGGACAACCGACATCCGATTTACTTGTAAGCCACAGTTGATAATAAGAGTTTTAGTTAGTTATATAGCCTACATTATTCCGGCTGTACAATGTTCACACACTTTCCGGGAACCAAAGATTACAGAAGTGATTGAATTCTCACTTTCCACTGCTGCTTGTCCATCCAAAGATCTTCTTCAATTCTCGTTACCTCAATATAGTCTGTATTTGTTCTATCCAGGTGATAGGTGGCCTTCCTCTATTCCTTCTTCCTGGTGGGGTCTGGTGAATAAATCCAGCGTGCTCTCACTAAGTGGCTCCACGTAATGTTTAGACAGATTCCACGGAAAGTTTCACGTCAACCGTAGCCATAGACAATGTAAATTCCGAATGTTGTTTGCTAGTATGTTGTGCATTTTCGGGAATTGTAGATCTCAGAAGTGTTTGTTTTTTGCAAGAAAAACTTTGCAAAAATCGATAGTAGATTAGAGAATATATCGAGTTGTTTAAACTTATCATAAGCTGGCAATCATTTTGGTGGTGCAGGCTATAAATCACGATCTTGATACTCTTTCATGGCAGTACCGTATCGATTTTGTATAAGTCCAAGAACTGAAACTGAACTGAATCCGTTGTCACTGATCGTAGCCCACGCTACGGTGATTTCTGCTCATAGCTCACATACCGTAGGAACCCCGCCTAACAGTTGGAAACCGAAAACAATTTTGATCGTTTTTCCTTGTCTGGTGTCGATTAAGTGGTAAAGAAAAGGGGTAGTGCCCATGCAACACAGGCGATTAGATAGGCCTCACAATATTTATGGCGCAGGAAAGCGATCCAGTTGTCATTAAAAAAATCTGCGTATTGCCGTGTCAGTTTTTGTAACTTTTGTCAACATTCAGTGTAACATTGTGCCTTTGTGCGTACGTGACGCTGTAACTATTTGTTCGCAACATTAAAAAGATAAAAATAAATCAGCACCGTTTTAGAACAAGGAAAATGTAACAGCTTTTTGCGCATTAACGCGAAAATAATTTGACGAGCACAAAGGCCCGTCAAAACGAAACACACCCACAGGCTACATTATTGACATCGACATCGATCAAAGCTTGTTCTGTCGTCTGCACGCGAGACATGGCCTTTTGTTTGTATTCAAACGTTTTTAATACGGTTCACTGTTTGCAAGCAACAAACATTGGTATTAATTTCCTATTCGATAAGTCGTAGTGCATACTTGTTTCTGTTTGCCTGACAAATTACGTCATGCGAAATTTTTAAAGCGACTTTTTTATTTAATTAAAAAACACAACGAGAAATATTGTTGCCAATTCTTGATGATAATATATTAAGTTCTACACATATTTCACGTATATTATACAGTCAGAGTCAGTGTATGTTTTAAACTCAATTTGATATTTCGCTGTTTTGGTGTGTAGCGTGTAGAGTGTAAGTGGGTTGAACGACAATGTAGCCAAGGACTTCGTTGCTCTCAAGGACGTTAAAAAACAACACGTTTTATTTTATTTATTTCTTCTTCTTCTTCTTCTTCTCCTACACGGCACGGAGTAGATTGTTAAAACTATTCCGATACCCATCTTATTATCGGACGACCCATTTCCCGTCTTGCCACGCGTCTTTACTAGATTTCTGCTTTAAGCAATACTCCCCTCCTTTGTAGCAAGTGCTAGAACCATCTTCTTCTACAGAAACTCCTTCCTGTGCGTAAGAATTCAGTAACAGGCTAGACAGAAACCTCTGCACTGTCGTGTCTAGGAACGGGAAAATGGGAGGTGTGCAAGTGCCTCCTTCCGATAGCAAGAGAGAGAGAGAGAGAGAGAGAGTTTATCTATCTGGCATGCCCCGCAGCAATCTACTTCCACACTTCTTTGTACGAAAAGAGGACTGCATTATAATTCCTTGTATAATGTGAACGAATAAACGAGATGCATCGCAAGACCCTGGCCCTCACGGTACTATGACCCGGACAAATCATACACATCAGGGCACTATAATCTCTTGCGCAACTTCGTCTTCAATTTCAAGTAAACTCCTTCCACCTCCAGTTCTTCCTATACATTTTTATTATTTTCATCGGTCTTCAAGGGTCGCTAGGTCTTGTCTTCTTCCATCAGGGAATAAACGAATCGCCTGTTCCCATACCAATTACATCCTAAAGGAAGTACATCCACTTGACCAATGCTTCCTGTGCCTTTCTATACTTTGTTGTCCAATATGATTGTATTGCCAAACGTCCTTAGACAGTCTGCCATCTGGCATTTTTTTCAGATGAGCAATCCATCTGTCTTTGTCTTGTGCAATACCATCTTGGATATTAAAAACATTCAAATCTTTTGTGAATGTCTTCATTGTGGTGTCTATCTCTTTCTGTGTAGCCTTAAACAGATCGCAAAAGTCTCACCTACTCAGATGTTTGTATGTTACTCATATCTATCCTACTCACGGGACCAAAGATTCAGAACCTTCTAACCATTCAGTAACAATAACACAACTATTACCTTATAATATTTCAATCGAGTCTCCCTCCTTGTTTTTCTTAATAATGGTTGACGAACTGATTTATGATCGACGTCGTAATTCACGTTATAAGTGACGTCACAGCCAAGGTAGCGTAAATGTGACACCTGCTCTACCCTTTTACATTAGTCAATACTACTTTAATTCGCAAAGGGTATTTGACTCGAAACGCCTAAGTTTTTGTCTTCTGGACACACACTTTAATGTTGCAATTCGAACGAACTTGCTGTAAGTGGAACTTCGATCTCCGGAGCTCGCATTCATTACGTTTGATTGTTACTTGATTTTATCCGCAAGTAGTATTGCGTTCTCAAGTAATAGTCATATTATTTCTATAACACATTTTATCATGCTAATTAGAAAAAGTTACTGTTAATAAAGTAAATACACAAATTAAATTTTTCATGAAGTTGTGCTGTCTTGGAGTAAATTATGTCTTCCTCGTAGTGTTTTAATAATTAATATAAAAATTAAATAAATTTTGTTTTGCTAAAATACAAAGTATAATTTAAATTTTGTTACATTCTGAATAAATTTTAACTGAGTATTGGCTTTTTTAAGTGTTTTTAATCGTAAACAAAATTGCTCGCTCTTAAAAGCTACGATTGCAAAAAATACAATGGCAATATATAATACTATGGAATATATAATGCCACCCTTTACGCGCTCCCCTAGGACCCACTAGCACTGTTGCGGCTAACCTCAAAAAATTTACAGCCTACTTAGCGATTGTCTGCCTTTTGGTTGAATTATACGCGCTATACGGGTTATTTATTAGAATACGGTTTTTGTTTCAAAACTATGCGCAGATTTGTATTTATTATGGAGTTGCATTGGTTTAGACTCATTGATTTATAGTCTGCATTAAAAAGGTTTATACAAAGATTAAAAAAAAAATCACTGACTAAGTGTCTGTTTCATAGGCTATATATTTTTCAATTATTTTTGTTTTCTGTCAAACAACATTGTTACACAGGTCTCACGGATCGTTGTGTTTGATCAGTGAAAACAGAAAAATTGTACACCAGAGAAATCGCTACTTACACCTTTAATCATCATAATCTACTTCTTCTTCTTCTTCTTCTTCTTCTTCTCTTCTTCTTCTTCTTCTTCTTCTTCTTCTCTTCCTCTTCCTCTTCCTCTTCCTCTTCCTCTTCCTCTTCCTCTTCCTCTTCCTCTCTCCTCCTCCTCCTCCTCCTCCTCCTCCTCCTCCCTCCTCCTCCTCCTCCTCCTCCTCCTCCTCCTCCTCCTCCTCTTCTTCTTCTTCTTCTTCTTTTCTTCTTCTTCTTCTTCTTCTTCTTCTTCTTCTTCTTCTTCCTCTTCTTCTTTTTCTTCTTCTTCTTCTTCCTCTTCCTCTTCCTCTTCCTCTTCCTCTTCCTCTTCTTCTTCTTCTTCTTCTTCCTCTTCCTCCTCCTCTTCCTCTTCTTCTTCTTCTTCTTCTTCTTCTTCTTCTTCTTCTTCTTCTTCTTCTTCTTCTTCTTCTTCTTCTTCTTCTCCTTCTCCAGCAAAGATTAAATTACAATTTTTTTTGATCCAGTCCCAAGCAGGTAGACTAGAGATTGTCATTCTAACGCTTCTTTGGACGCCCTACATCTCCGTCCGCTCGGCATATAATTAAATAGTTTCTTGGGGTTGCGAGAGTCATGCATTCGGTTAAGATGTTCCAACTATTTTAGCCGATATTGGATAATCTGATTTAGTGTACTCTTAATAACTAGTTTCTGCCCTTATTCATTCTCTTTCTCTTATTCATCCTTTTATTTCAGTGTTTATTTTGCGATCTTGAAGAGTATATATTGCTACGTGAGTGAGAAATCTAGTTTCTGCAGTTTGAATTAGATTGGCCAGGGATTTCGTTGTCCCATTCTCAAATCCATAGACAACTGTAGGGAGGACCGACACCCTGTAACACTTCAGGGGATGTTTCTGTGTGAAGACATTGGCCTTCAGTCGAATCCAAAGTCCTTGCTGATGCGACTCAGTGATAACTTTAATGAGAGTTTAACTAACTCAAACAACAATAAACACTCGTACACAACAATTGTCCAACACGCAGTATTGTGATAAAGAATACACACCATCTAATTAAGACCATAGCAATACAAGTCACCAAGTACATAAGCCCACACACAATACTTCACAATTACTACTTTACATCGAACCGCTGCGCTGTAAAACACACGGAGAACAACTCAATTAATTATAGCTCCCCTTTGCAATCTAAGACAGACTGGTCCCTTTAAGACAACCTTCTTTACACTTGCATATGTGGTAAGGTACGTGACTAGACCTGGATGCTGGTGGAATAATCGATCTACGTCTTGAAGGCGCGTATGGAATGACCAAGGGCGTTGCGTTATCCTTTCGCTCACACACTGCGTGCAAAACGTCAAGTAGCCGTATCTTCTCAGCGTAGCAATATTTACGTGGCCGCCGCCAACACTGTATTCCTTACAAGAGGGTGGGTGCCCTCAGAAGAGGATACAATTGAAAACCAGTTTATTTCCAGTTCATAGACGTATTATTGTTAACGTCTGCTACGCTGTTTAATCAATTATAATAAAAAATCATTAATACTTTGAAAATTTAAATTTTAACATTGCTAACTTTTTAATAGTTAACTTTTTGTGCTCGCGCTGTGTACACTGTACACATGTAACAATATTTCTAATACAAATATTTTAAGTAAAGATATTTTGTCACAGAATGTATCCGTAATAAAACTATTAATTAATAACATGACATCAAATGCGAGTTTTCTTTACGATTTTTACAGCCTCTCTCATCTTAGCTTCCAACGCTGTTTAATGGGATCTACACTTCTATGTTGAATCATTTCCTTCTTCTGACACTTTGTCTTCCGTGTAGAGCATATAATTATTCGTTTGGTCTGCCCTTCTCCTTACACCTTCTGCACATGGCAATACCACCTCAATCTCTTGCACCCGACGGTTTTGATCTCAGTACATCGATATTGATTTCCATGCATCTTGTTATTTCAGAATTCCTTAATCTGTCAGTTATCGTCAACTTTAACTGGCAGCGTTTACACCAGTAGTTCATTTCCAAAACATGTAATTTAGATGCAAGTTTTGTATGTTATATTAATTACCCATAATTCAGCACCATATATAAATAGTAAAATAGTTTTACCTTTTTTCTTTTCCTGTGAATATCTATGCGTTTCGGGACATATGTCCCATCATCAGGAATATCCCTTGGTGAAGTTCGTCAATTATTAAAATATTGAAAACAACTTTATATACAATTTTACACACATCACAATAAATATAAATATAAACACAGAAAATATATAAAAACCCCCAAACGTGAGAACACACGCGATATCGCTGGTGCGCACCACGAAATACTACAGTCGACTAATTTATATTTATTGTGATGTGTGTAAAATTGTATATAAAGTTGTTTTTCACGTTTATATAATTGACGAACTTCACCAAGGGATATTCCTGATGATGGGACATATGTCCCGAAACGCGTAGATATTCATAAAGGATAAAACCCACCAGACGGAAAAGAAAAAAGGTAAAACTATTTTACTATTTATATACATATAGTGGCTTGGATACTAAATAGCATGGATATGTTGCAATAATTTCTACGAACGGATTTTCTACATCCCATTAACAACATGCCTACGTGTCCCATTAGTAACATACATACATTATATTTTCATTCTTGTCTTACATTTTACTGAAACGTAAGAATATTGACGTATCATGCGTGCAAAACTAACAGTCAGGAAACTGTATTTATATATATATATATATACTATATATAGCCTCTACAAACGTGTTTGTGCCCCGACAAGTAGGCTACATTGGCGTCTGTCCATCTATTCCTATTGCAAAACAATGGCGACAATAATAATGTACAATTCTGTGCAACAAACAACAAAATTAAATTATTAAGGTTTTATTCCAACATTAATTTTTCGAAATTGGAATTCTCGAAGTTATACATTACAAATCTTAGTTAATATTTACGCATTGAATTTCTGTTCAAATAAACAAATCATAAATATGTAGCATTAAACGAACTATTTTCTGCTGTGGATTGTTTAATAAACCTGTGAGGTGAAACCACACCCCTTTGAACCTCCTCTCAGCGACCTGAGATGAAGATGACAAAGCCTGACAACAACATGCCTTGTATTTTATTCTTGATTGATGTTCTCAGTCGTTTTAAAGTTTCACAGTATGTAGCTGCTGTGATGGAAGTTCCCAGCTCCATAAACTCGATTAGCAAAATTCCCTTACAATCCCAAAAGACAGTAGCCATTAACTTTCTGTTGGTCAAATTCTGCCTAACCTTTTTTGGTTTGCTAGGCTAGTGTGTGTGCATTTACTGTTTTAATTGTTCCTTTGTTTCCGGATTAACAAAACGAATCCATGTCTCATCTCCTGTTACTATACTGTCTAAAAACCTTTGACCCTCTTTGTCATAACGCTCCAAAAACGATAACGATGCACCCATTGTTCGAGTCTTGTGGACATTTGTGAGTTGTTTGGGGACCCACCGAGCACAGAGTTTCCTATACCCAAACTTCTGAGTAAGAATATCATAAAGAGTAAATTTCTGGAAAATCAGCAGAAAGCTCAGTAATTGTGAAACGACAGCGCTCTCGAACCATCTTTCAACAACATCATCAGTACCCACGGACTTTCTTCCTTGCCCTCCTTCATCATGAACATCAATTCGCTCTTCTTTAAATTTTCGATACCATTCCCGAAGTGAACCATCACTCATCACATTTCCTCCATACACATTACACAACCTTTGATGAATTTCTGCAGCACTATGACCTTCAGTTTGAGGAAATCTAATAAAAGATCGAATCTCACACTTGCAGGCAATTTCAATTGTAGTTGCCATAATTAAACTGTCGTCAGCACAGTCATAGTCAAAATAACTATAAAACCAATGGTTACAGGTTAGAGAACAAAGCCTAAAAAACATTAATCAACAATCATATTGTTACTATGACAACACAACCAGGTTTGCCAACTCACCGGAGGTTGAAAAAAAAAATAGCCCTCGTAATTTTGTTGAAAAATATAATGATAGTCAGTCTCGTATGCGCCATGGGCTGTCTTTTTCGTAGGCCTCTGTTGACGGCCAACTAGCGGGTAAAAGAAAACAGTTCCTTCCACGCAGAATGAAGTAAATCAGCTGACATGGTTTAAGCGTAGTGTGAAGCACGTCGTCACACGAATCATATGTTTCAAGTTGCTTCTAACCAGCGAAAAATCGTGTCCCCATACACTTTTTGAAGATGACTTCTTTACATTTTTCACCGTTTATTTTAACATTTTCAATATGTATTATTGAGTATAAGGCCTACTAATTTAGATTACTTAAACTTTTCATTGATCTAAATAATGTTTTGTTTTTTTAATTGACAAAACTTGGAAGTCGATTAAGTATACTTCAAAAAACACCCAGCCAGTTTAAAATATTTTGCTCTAACGTTTAAAAAAAATTTTTTGATTTGGAGGGGATATGTATCCCAAAGCACCCCCTATGTTTGCCCCTGCCAACTGAAGATCATAAGGTCACCGCATTGTAGCTAACGGGCAACGTTCTTTCCACTACGTATAAGGGAAGTTGAAATTATAATACTTTTATGTTAATATTTATGTCGTAAGCTTTACACGAACGTATAAGGACTAAAAACCAAAAGATAATTAATTTTTGTTACATTTTTGTTCTTTAACAGACTAATTAGTTGCAAACACTTTTAAATTTGAACCATTGTTTATTTTCAATATACTAACATTACGCCTAATCTACATATATTTGTTGTAATACCTCTATAATATATACGATGGCACGTTGGCGCCTAGAAACATAGAATGAGTAAGAGAGAAAGAGAGAGAGAGAGAGAGAGAGAGAGAGAGAGAGAGAGAGAGAGAGAGAGAGAGAGAGAGAGATATGAGAAATGGCTGTGAAAAATTCAGAGTACTAAATTTAGTGAAACTTGTTGAATAAAACTTTAAATAATGTACTCTATCATTTGTGACGTATATAAATGTAATTTGACAATATTGTACGCCATCTGTAGCATATGAAGACCCCAGTCAACCGTACTCGTCTCCTGTAATATTGAAAATCAATCTGCGTTCTAAGTCACTATTTTTCTCTATCCTTTCAGCAGATGCTTGGAAGTATAGACTCGCGTTTCATTATTCTGAACTTTTTATTCATCTTGAAGAAAGTTTATTTCCTGATTGAATACAAAATGCGATATCATCTGAATGAAATTCAGTATTAACGATGGGCGCACGTTGCGATATTAGTTTTCGTATTGTCTGTAATTACTGATTACTTTTGCAACAGATTCCCAGGCTGCAGCTATTGATCTCATTTTTACATAAGATTCAATGGAAGCTCTTCAATCTTGTGTTGTAGAATGTTAAAAAATATCGCTTCACACAGACAATACCTGTTACTTAATTGTTTGTGAAATCTAAACTCATCAACAAATACGGCTAAAAATTAGACAATTAACACACACACACCTGTACCTTCATTACAAAAAATACAGTTTTGGAATCGGTTACTTCTAGCGCTGGAAATTTAAAAAAATGTACATTTTTTTTATAAAATCTTGTATACTCGTATATCTAACATAGAACACAAGCGTACAAAGATATACTCTAAAAAGTAAATAAAAAATACTCTAGATGACAATTATTGAAATAACTAAATCATTGGTAATTAAAATTTTTTTTAAGAGTTGTAATTTTCATCAAGCCTACAGGTGGTCTAGTGGCTAGCGCGGGCGATTGATGCGCTCGTGGTCCCGGGTTCAATTCCCGGCGGAGGCTCCGTACGGCGTGCACTTAGCGTCGCGTCGTGAGACAGAACTGAGTAGGCGCTGAGATAACAGCGCCGCCTCCTGGTTGTGAATACCGAGCCATGCAACCGTCACACTAAACACAAAAAGCCGCGTGGTACGCCTTGGTCACCCCCTTTTTTTTTCCAGATAACGCAATCTCCATGGTCGGAATTCTCAAAGTGATTAAGATATAATACGACCCGCTAACTACTACTCAGTAATTTTATTCAGTAAAACGCTAAACGTTTTAGCCACGCCCACGATTTCAGCCATGCTATTTTCAGTAGAGCGGGAACTAAACACCCGGTAAGGACTAAGTTAAGAACTATCTGAAGATCCGTTAAAATCTTACCCGTTTCGTTGTTCTCGTCAAAGAACTATCTTAAGATTAGATGAATCAAGATAAGATACTTCTTGGTCAATTATTTGACATTTTTTCTAAGAATATTCGACAATAACAAATTTGCGCCGGTCTGCATTTGGCGTGTTTTTTTCTGGTCCTTCCATTCCTTGTTTTCCAGGTAGGTGAATTCATCCATTTACTCAGTATTATCCTTCCAAATTTTAACATTTCAATTTGCTGCTAATGTTTTTTATTATCATTAACTTTAGTCAATTTTTAAGTTAATTGCTATAATTAAAATTTGTTTATACATTCAATAAGCCTAATTCTTCTGAATATTTCTATGTTTTGTACAAGTTGAATAATAACATCACTAATGCTTTTAATAATCATTTACTTTTGTCAATTTTTACGTTAAATTCTATCCTAAAATTTTATTCGTACACTCAATAGGCATGAGTTTTCTAAATATTTTTGTTTTCTGCAATTTGAATAACAACATCACTAAGTCCTAAGATGTTTTTGTTCTCAATTTATTGTTATTTCAGTCTTAAATGTCTATTTGTATTTTCTTCTCTACCTTCTCTGTGTATGTGTTAAACAACATCAGCGGAAGACTGTATGTCTGTCTTACACGTTTTCTTCTCGTTGCTTCACTTTCAGCACCTTCGACTCTCATTGTCTATGTCTTATACAGATTAGCAATTATTTCCCTGTCATATACTGTGTGGGCCAAAAGTCACTACCTATTGTGAGTTACTGAGTTACCCATTGCAAACATTAAGATAACTTTGGTTGTGATCTTCCCATCGATTTTAAATTACGCGCCTTTGGTTTGTGTCTGATAGTTTCTTCTGTAAACATTGGGACGATCACAACATTTCTTACGTAAACAATCGATGGGAAGATCACAGCCAAAGTTATCTTAGTGTTTACAATGGGTAACTCAGTAACTCATAATGGGTAGTGACTTTTGGCCCACTCTGTATTTCAGGAAAGATTTTCTTAAAAGTCCAAGGACTTTATTTCACTTGAAACATCGAAATTAACCGTATCGCAAACTATAGAAAGATGTCAATTAATATGGTATGGTCACGTTCGGCGAATGGCGGATGGTAGATTTCCGTAAGTAGTTTGGCAATGAACCGTCGAGAAGAAATAGAGGAGAACGACCCAGAAGAACGTGGGACGCTAACGTCAGAAGGTCCGTGAGGGAGAGAGAGGATTCATCAAAGATCAAGCCCTAAACAGAAAGGAATGGCGATCAAGTTTGGAGATTGGAAGACGTTGAAGAATGTTTTGAAGCGCGCGCGCGCACACACACACACACACACACATATGTACTTGTCAAAAGTGTAAACTACAGATAGCAATATAAACAGAACGAGAACAATTTAATTTCTCTATGGCCCAGTATTTCACAACCAAACCAACTACGTTTGCATGTAGAGTTCAAACACGCAATCATTATACAGTAAGCGGTTGTAAATCTAAATTATACCACAAACGTACAACGGCTTACTAACGTATGACGTGATATACTGAACAAAGGTTAGTAAATTTACGTTTAAATCTGTATTTTCTCGTTACCACGAGTGTCGCACACGCGTGTTGCTGTTGG
Source organism: Magicicada septendecula (assembly GCA_034769895.1). NCBI lineage: Eukaryota > Metazoa > Arthropoda > Insecta > Hemiptera > Cicadidae > Magicicada > Magicicada septendecula. The sequence continues at coordinate 585,274,911 of CM068369.1, forward strand.
CACAGACCATCACAGTGATTACAAACGTTTACAGAAATCAAATGGGTCAGCAAAACCATATATCTTCACGGTGTGTGTGTATGTGTGTGTTTTAATGATCTAGAGAGACAAAAACTGGACAATAAACACTAGTTCGGCAACGTGTTAAAGGGAATCGGGCGATCTGGTACCATCCATCTTACAAACATCTACAGAGCCACTCTACGTGTAGTGTCACACCTTCAGTAGCTTACTGGAAGGAGTGAGACATCGGGAGACTTCCTAGGTACACACAGTCTCAAACTGTGATAAGAATGGGACCAATATTGCGGTAACTATAATTGAATTTAAGATTTCAAGGAGCTGTAGGGAATGAGAACAAACTTTAAGCCAGTGATTGGGGTTAATGTGCGAACCAACCTAATGCACTTCCTGTTAGCCAGCGTAACTGAGACAAATGATTCATATCGGCATGATTTTATTGGCTGGATGGAAGGAATGAGTCTTCCTAGCTACACAATGTCTTGAACTGTAATAAAAATGCAACCAAAATTGCTGTAACTAAAATTGAATTTATGAAAATGAGCTGCAAACTTTCAAGAACGGATCTCGCTGGTAACTGATAAATTAAAATGCAAAATAACTTAATAGACTACATGAAAAATAAAATTTTAGTGTTGTGTTGACGAAGAAATATACATAGGTGGTCTATAGATACAGAGAAGCGGACAGAAAAGAGGGAAAGACTGAGGAACAGAAAGAACTGTGGAAAAGAGTCGACAATTGATAAAGAGAAAGATATGGAATTTTTACGAAAGACGGTGATATACAAATGGAGAAACAATTGCACTGTTATAAGTGTCAAATCCCTAGCAGTAGTTACGAACCTTTGCAGCAAGCCACTGAAAACCATCTGGCAAGCCATCAAGCGAGCAAGCCAACGTGCCGGTATAAAAACATTCGGCTCACTTACGCTGGTTCACAGGAAACGCATCAGGCTCGCACGTGAATTCCAATCACCGACTTATAGTTTATTCTGACTGTTTATTTAAATTTTAGAAGACATAACAGAAGAGTTCACTTACCTTTGTAGTGTGATTACAAAAGAAGGAGAACCAGTTGCAGATGCTAAAACAGGACTTCGCCAAGCTAATGCAGTCCTTATACAACTTTACCTACTTTTGGAAATCAAGAGAAATGTCAACTGCAACAAAGCTACGCATCTTCAAGACCAATGTCAAAGCTGTTTTTTTGTATGGGAGCGCGACTTGGAAAGTCACAATGGAAATTACCAAGTGACTGCAGGTATTCATCAATAGATGCCTGAGGAAAATAATACTTCAAATTTTCTGGCCAAACATTGTTTTGAATGAAGATCTTTAAAGGAGGACAAACGAGTAACCCATTGTCACCCAGATTAAAAGGAAAAAATTGAAATTGATTGGGCATACTTTGCGGAAGAACGAAATGCAATTGCGCGACATGCTCTCTTTCGGAACTCTCAGGGAAGAAGAAGATGAGGAAGACCAAGAGTCTGGTGGAGGAAAACTGTTGAGATGGAAGCAGAAAAGAAGGTGATGACCTTTGGAGAGCTCAGAGTCCTCGCCAAAAATAGAATCCGTTGGCGTAGCTTCGTCGAGAAGCACTCTATGCTCTGCAGAATGTGACAGGAATACAAGTAGAAGTAGTTTATAATAATGATAATGTGATGTATTTTTATATACTTACACTTATTGTTTTAACAATGGTACCTATAACTCAATTTTCTATTGTATTCTTTTTTATTTTTTATAGCCTAAAGGTAGCATATGATGTGTAATACAATTTTTTATTCACATTCTTAAAACGATCGATTTCGATCATAGACCATCGTCAGGTTATATACAGCACATTTGCGGTCACAATATTGTAAAACACTACTATTTACAAAAACAAATTCGTAGACATGGTTAATGAATTTGATACATATGTCGTTGTCTAAAGCTTCCTAAAGAACAACGACATATGTATCAAATTCATTAACAATGTCTACGAATTTGTTTTTGTAAATAGTAGTGTTTTACAATATTGTGACCGCAAATGTGCTGTATATAACCTGACGATGGTCTATGACCGAAATCGATCGTTTTAAGAATGCGAATAAAAAACTGTATTAAAGGTACATCATATGTTACCTTTAGGCTATAAAAAAGAATACAATAGAAAATAGTTTATAATAGTTATTTCAATTTAGTTATCTTAGTGACATCTGACAAGTCGGTAGGGTATGACACTTAAATTTTAATAATGCATCATGTGTAAGGATTTGATACACACTCGAATCGATGACTTCGTCCCAGTATACTAGTGGTGGGAATAATCGTTCATTTTGACGAGCCGTCTCATCGAGACTGCATCTTGGTAGTCCCGGTGCTCAGAACCGGTCAAGTGGCCGACTGGATCTTATTTGTTCGTTCGTTCGTTGATTCCTATTACAGGTCCGCACTGGCTACCGTAGAACACGCTAATGTTGGTCTACACTGGCCAACGGAGAACAGCGAGACATTTTACAGGGATATCACGTACACAACTTCTTGAATTTCACAGGTTCACACTACGCGATTTCTTTCTCTCCTTTATACGTACGTCTATATATATAAAACTCAAAGTCTGAGGATTTATGGGTACTGAATACAAATCCACACCGTTACACCGATTGCCACCAAATTTTGCACAGGTAACCTTTGACACAAAGCGAAGACACTGTCTAACTTGGAATTTGATATTTTGTCCCGTTCGCACGATTTAGGCCCTTTTAATTATGCCTTTTCATTGACGCGTATAACGATGTCAACAGCAGCATGGAGACCAGAATTAATTCCTATAGTAATAAGTAAATAAACAAATGATATTTGGCGGCATCGGAACTGTACCTTTATCCGTTCCTGCAGTTTTTAATTATATTTATAATATGCGATTGTATCAATAATTTTTCAAATTTTGTATACAGATAGGTCTATATATTTCGTAATTGTCTTAAACGATTATAAAATGTATGTTTATACGTATTTCTGATGATGCAATGAATAAATAATGAAATACATTAAATACTACTACTAAAGATGTCAACAACACCATTGAGACCAGAATTAATTACCATAGTAACAAGTAAATAAACAAAAGCTATGTAGCGGCATCGGAACTGTACATTTATCCATTCCTGCGGTATATTTTTGATGTTTTATATAATATGCGATTGTATTGATATATTACGATGTAGAAAAAATGAAGTATATTAATTGTAAATTGTCCTGTTACTTAATTCAAAGCGAAAATACGTGTTGTTTTCATTTGTGAGGTTAGGTGACAACGGTTTTTGGTTTGTAGTTTACGGTTGAAATAAATAAAAGCCATGGTTGAGGTAATCCATTACGTTTAATGTGTTACACAATGCTTCTAACACGGTAACACTTAAAATAAAGAATTTAGCGTTTTTGATTTAACGGCACTTTATAAATATCTCCAGAGGCTTTATAAACGGGTACTTTTAAATCTCCAAAGGCTGTTGCACCAACATAATAATTTAGTACAAGTTATAATAGTACAAGTGTTGAAAACAGCTTTGGAGAGAATTTGACTAATGAGTACAAAATTGTTATACGAGCTGACAGAACGCCATATAGACGTAGACAATAAAAATTATATTAAAATACTATTAAAAGTCAAATATTCGCGTGCGAAGCCGCGAGTAACAGCTAGTAGTAGACTAAATAAACGCAGGCCTGTTTATGAAAAATAATGACCAAGTTTTATCCTTGTTTCTGCACAGTACACATTACTAAAATATTGACCCTCAGTCATTTAAAAAGAATATTTACCCTTGCCCATCGCAGTTCATAGGTAATATTAGATATTAGTAATATATTAGATAATATTAGATAATAGGTAATGTTAATCTTTCATTTAGAAAAACGCTGGACATTCCAAAGATGAAAATTTAAGGGTTTTCTTTAAAGTAGAATAATATCATAGTAAAATTAACGCATATACAATAAATAAATTACAAAAATATTGTACTGCAAATGCAATAGTGTTTTCATTATTACTCTGTTTTAACAACCTATCGCCTTCATTGTTAAAAAAACAGATGTGTATGCAATATGTGTATATTAAATTTAGAAGAATTAATTAAAGCATTTGCTTATTCTGTGATCTGTAGATGATGATGATGATGATGACGATGATGATGATGATAATAATTAGAACAGTGAATAGATCTCTAACATTAGTTAACATAGAAAAGATAATACATATGAAAAAAAGGTTTGATTATTATATCCAGAAGTGTGCCACACGTCAAATACATCTCCTATTGTACTGCTCGTTAAAAAAACTATCTACTTTCTTGTTAGGGCTTGTATGCGTCAGCTGGTGCCGAAACAACTCTGAACGATCCGTCGTTATGTTTCTCAGAGTTCCTTAGCTGAGAGTCGGTTCTTCCCGGATCTCGGAACAGTGACGTTCACTCAATCCAAAGAACCATGTCAAACGACCCGGTTCGTCAATGAACCACCCCTCATTGTTGCGTAGTAATTTGGCACACACCCAGTAGTGATGCTTCGGACACCGTGTTAACAGTTTTAGTTTGTATAAGCGAACGCATCATACGGGCTTGGCCTAGTAGATCGTCTTGAACTTAGATTGAAAAGTTTAGTCCAAATAGGATAATGTTATTTTAGTGAAACTGTTCAAGATAAAAAGATAGACAAATCTTTCTATGCGTTATAAAAACAAATACTCTTTATAAGTTTCATAGATTATACTGTTCACAATAAATAAAATATTTTTATATTTGTTTGCTGTTCAAATTATCCTTTTTAAAGTAAATTGAACCAACCGTTAGCCATTGTAGACCATGATGCTGACATTGGAAGAAAATATTATATTATAAATTTCTGTGTTCTACGCGTTTTGATAAACATAATTATTTAACATTTTTTATCACTTATTTCTGCGTGGATCATGTGTAACAATCTTTAAAATAGGTTAAGATACCTGTTATTCCTTCATGCAACTTACTTTGGTCGCTAGGCACGACGCGTTTCAGGATCAAGTTCTCATCTTCAGGTGATGATCACTCGGGTCGACTTCGTCAGTTCATAAAAAACACATACATAAAAAACACTGAATTTAATAAACACTCATACTGCACGAGGGGACGATGCGCGTCGTCGAGAAAGTAAACGCGCACATTCTCGACGATGCGCATCGTCCCCTCGTGGAGTATGAGTGTTTATTAAATTCAGTGTTTTTATGTATGTGTTTTTTATGAACTAACGAACTCGACCCGAGTGATCATCACCTGAAGATGGGATCTTGATCCTGAAACGCGTCGTGCCTAGCGACCAAAGTAAGTTGCATGAAGGAATAACAGGTATCTTAACATATTTTAAAGATTAACTATTGCAACTTGGTGACCATACACACAGTGAATAATGTGTAACAAGCTAACAAACAGTCGTAAAATTCCTTAGAATACGAACGGAATTAAATTTACATTAACTCATTTTACTGCATTTTGAAGCAGTTTCGCCTAAAAAAATTAGTCAGTTCACTTATACAACTAACTGCCGGGATGGCTGGTCCAAAAACGTTCACAATTAATTAGGCCTGTGACACTGAAAGTGTTCAGAAATTGTAATGAGACGGATTATGTTTAAATTGTAATTGTTTACACAGGTTAAATGAATGACGTCAATGATGAATAATACAATAAACGATCTGAATCGACCTTGTATTCAAGAGCATATTTTATGTAACTATTGGACGGATGAATTGTCTTATTGGAATTGATGAATACGTTTGGCAGTTGCTTGAGAAATAAATAAAATGCAGAACTAAATGACTGTGTCTAACACTCAACCGAAGATAAAAGCAAGTTCCATAATACGGACGAAAATTTCGAACCAGAGTTGTACACTGAACGAGTGAAAAGTCTCCATTCTGTAGACGAACCGAGTTTACTTAGACAACTCGCACTTAAACTTGTTGACCTACTTTGTGTCGTATACACACTATATCACAACTCGTGTTTTACCTCATTACCTGTATAGACTACGTTACTAATTCATCTATCCACATACACGGGCGCGCGTGTGTGTATTAACGCTAAATTTGGTGTGTGTACAGAAATTGTAAAAATTCTTAGGAACAGTACATTGTATTTGTTACAGTAAGTATTTTTTTGTTATACATTTAGTGGTACAGTTCTCACATTTATTTTGTGCTATGAAATTTTTGCGTTCCATAACTGGGTATACAAAATTAGATATGAAAAGGAACAATCAGATAAGGGAGGAACTGAAAGCTGAAGAAGTAAACAGAATCATCAATAAGTATAGATAGATAATGCTGGAAACAACATATTAGCAGAATGGACAGTGGCAGATTCTCCAAGGTAGCCTCATCATATCAGCCGAAAGGGAAGAGTAGCCTGGGAAGACCCAAGAAGAGATGGTCCGACCAGTTTAGAGCCGAAACAGACTAAACAATCTAAGGCGTGAAGAAGAAGAAGAAGAAGAAGAAGAAGAAGAAGAAGAAGAAGAAGAAGAAGAAGAAGAAGAAGAAGAAGAAGGAGAAGAAGGAGAAGAAGAAGAATATGACGATGAAGAAGATCTGTTTATTTTCACAAAAAATTAAGTTTTACACAGTGCTTAACAGTACATCACAGATAATTTGAGTATAACATACATGAACTACTAAACAATTATACAACATTTTATAAAGGTATAAAAATAATTAATAAGAAAGGTGCCTCCAGTATACAACCTATAGAAATAAGATGTAGGCATAGATACTTTTAATTGACAAGAACCAACACAATATTATGAAATACAACATTTAAAAGCGTATGTGATTCAAGGGAATCTCTCTTGATACACGAAGCATGAGCTTTAAGTGTTTGAACGCCAGTGTGTCGCACAGACAGTGAATAACCCAAAGTCAGTAATGACTTGTAGCTGCAGGTCTAGAAAAGCTAGAAGTGTACAAAATATTAGAAAGCAATACTTTGTATAGAAGAGGCGCGTCCGAAAATTCAACTTATTTTGCAACTTAAGTACTGGTTTTCTAATGGAGACTTTATGGTCTTTACATGAAGAGACATCTAGCCACAAAGCGCAACCTATCTTAACATTTCTAGCAGAAGACAAGGTCAGTATCCTTATTTAGTAAGATAATAGTCTTCTTCTTCTTTTTCTACACTTCAGGGATTAGGCAATGTGCCTGTCCCGACATCACATTACCAGATCCATTTCTGGCTTGGCCTTTCTACATCTTTTCTTCCAGAAGACTTGTACTAGTTTTTACTGGTATTCTATCTTCATCCATGCCACGTAAATGCTGTCACAATTTTCTTCTGTATTCTTCAATTTTTTCATTTAGATTATACATAATTAATGTAAGGTTATAGTCCAGATACAAATTATATAGAGCATCTCAATAGACAATTTTTATAGAATAGGACTTAAGGAATACGACCATCTCCAAAAAATACAAATCTTGTGGCTGAACTTATTCGAACGTGGCACAGGGGTGAAGATATCAAAAGAAACTGTGACACTCTTACGAAGGTATGCCAGCCAATATCATAGTGATTATAAAAACAGGAATATAATACTAAATGTTACTAGAAGTCAACAACATGTCAATAAAATATATTTACAGAAGAATGTAGGTTGGTTTAAATTCCTTGTTTGAGCCTGATAATTTGCACACCTCTGTATATATATGGAAACCAAAACTTGAAGTTCTAATTATACATGAAGCTAGTGTCTCATAGCTTTATTTATTCCCACACTTTACAGTCTAAAATCTCTATGCTTTGATAAACTTGTTATTCTATTTGTCACCTTCCATAACGTAGGGGTGCTGTCTTATACATGTATCTGAGTCTTCGTTTCCTAGGACGTCAGGATCCTAATTCTTCGGTACTTTGTGGAGGATTCCTTATTTGGTTACTTTAATTTCTCAATAACAGCTTAAATTGTTGGAACATCTTAACCAAATATTATTGCCGCATCCACCAACGACTATTGAATAATAAGCCTCCGTATCATTAAATCCCTCCCGGAACTGAACTATCTCATATCTCTCCCCAGTTCTAGTCTAGCTGCTTGGGACCGGAACAAAATATTCTTTGTTTGAATCTTTGTAGAAGATGATGATTTTCATTTCTCATCTGTCGTACTAAATCCATTTTATATTTATCAGCGATGGTTAACTTTCTATTCTGTCTGATTCTGAAGTTAAACATACTTTCTGATAATAACGTTTTTTCTAAAGAAAATTGAGTGTGTTATTAGTCAGAAAACAAGAAATAAAGTAAGGAGTTCCTGTTTTCTCTCTCTCTCTCTCTCTCTCTCTCTTGTCCCTGCAATGAATTTAATTATTTTGAAAAGTGTTTTACTTTCAAACTTTCTATAAACTTCACAGCTAATAAATAACAGTCTGTAAAGTGACTTGAATTAAGCAGGAAATAGGGCGTAACTCTTTTATGTTGATTTTCAATTTTCCTCCGTGTTAATGTAAATATTATGTCAGGTAATTAGGAAAGGCAACTGTTACCTGAAAAAATGGAAAGCTAGTCTCAAAATAAACAAAAGCATAAAAAGAGGCAGAAAATTAAATGAACAGTTTATACAATCATATAAACAACGTATTTCCTATACAGAACACATTATATCCTATTGCGTCTTAAACAGAGGACATCTGTTCTTCGAATTATTTTTCTCAAAAAGACTATTTTTGGGAAAGACAAATTTGGAATGTTACTATTCAAAACTTGTAATTGATAATAAAATGAAATACGTACATAGCACATTTGTTATTTGAATTAAGTCTTTAAAAAGAAATTTCGTATGTTTAATTTCTAAATAAGAAAACCCCAAAATAAAGCATTTTTTATTTTTTATTTGTTTTGTGCTGTCTAAAAATGTTTACATTAAAAATAAATTTACAAGTTTCAATAATTTGTTGAGTTTTTATCAACTTTCCTAATGAAGCAACAAGTAAATTTCCTTAACTTATTCAGAGCTTTTTTGCATCATTAAGTGTATACAACAAAGGAACGAGTTTGTGGAACAAATGTTTTAAAAAACGGCAGCGGAAATGTGAGACAGGATTAAAATTGTTGTTTATCCAGTAATCATACAATGACTTATACAATATTATATTGATTAAAATTAAACAATAATAATTAATAATGGCTTGGGCAAACAAACGGATGACCTACAGAGCAAATACAAATAAAATACGACATAATTAACATTGAAAATGTTTATAAGGACGTGTCGCACATTTGAAAACGACCGCTGGTGCGTGATCGAAAATGGGAACCGGTCAGTTTCCATAGAAACTACTTCTTTGTTGTCAATAACGTAGTACACATATGAAACTTCGCTTATGAATGCGACTACATTTAACTTATAATCTGTACGTTGGTAAATGAACATAAATATATATATTTTTTAGGTTTATTGAAGCATTTTCAATGCCCTTCTCTGTCTATTGCATTTGTGCAATGCCTGTAAATTTTTTTATTTCATTCCTAACACCACTGGAAATGTAATCACGATAAAAGTCTGAATGTCTACCACTAAACCATTGCTTGAGAAGTGTATGGGGTAAGTCAAAAAGGAAAGAAAAATCATCGTTATCATCATCGTCTTCTTCTTCTTCTTCTTCTTCTTCTTCTTCTTCTTCCATTATGTAGTAGGTGTAGACACCGATTACGGTTCCAGAAACTTTATGTGGGTGGTTAGCTTAAATAGTTGTTAATTACAAATATGTTTATTTAAATTACAAGTTAGAGCGTCGTTTACTCGGCCTTGCTGCATTATGACTATCACAAAAATGTGGAGTACAAAAATATGCGGCCTTTGGTACACAGCGCGTTTCCATCTAAAAAACATGTTCCCTCCATCTATTCTTATGTTCATCGACTTTTTTCAAAGCAATGGGACACCATAAGCTCACTCCGCACATTGTCGTTGGGACGTATAACTAAGCGTGATCATCTTTTCCAATGTAATAACTTTCGTTTTCGGCATGAAAGTTCTCATCGTATACTCCTGGCTCGTTGGGTGGAGTTCAAGTACAGCTCGTTGAAATAAATTTTTAGGTAAAATTAAATTTAATGAGTTGGAAATGCTAGACGGATTAATTTTGACGCTGACACAAATCGAAATTCCTGTACTGAAGTAAGGAGGACATTATATATAATTAAATTCTTTAAAGTATAATTTAATGTTGTTATTTACCGAAAATAATGGCACGAAATTAAACATGACTTAAATTTATCTTTGTCCGAGGATGCTAATCCGGTAATGTTACGGATTACTGCCCTCAAATAAATTCTCATACGTTAACAGCTAGAGTAATAAAATTCCATTATGAACATCTGGCACCCAGCAATAAAGTGTGGGCCCATTTATCTTATGAAAGGCGTTTTACGTGTGTCCACGTGTAATGATTTATCTAACTTTTGTTAACCTACTTTCTGTGTTTTTGTATTACGTAACTCGTATACAGTCCTGTTACGGGTACACACACGCACGCGCTCACAAACATCATTGAGCGAATTGGTTACGTGAACAAAACAGATTTGTTTTCACAAAATAAACGCGCTACTTCGTCGCTCAGTCGAATACACGGCGACGCTCTCATGCAAACGTTTGTAACATGTAAATCCTCGCTAAAAATTTGTAAATTCTTTTTCTACCTACAATAATTTTTGACGTTTTGATTATGCGATAGTCGGGATCGATACTTGGTGAATATCGCGTACAATTTTAGTAGGCATAAGTGTTAATGAAGGGGTTTTGATTGTCTTTTTTTTCTTTTGCTTGTTTTTGTTATTTTTACTCACTACAAGGACTAGATTATACAAAAGCTCTTCCGGCACCCACTTCATGCTCGGGTGACCCACATCTCTTCTACCATGGCTTTATATATAGTCCCGCTTTTGACCGTCGATCCTCCGTCATCCATCACACCATTGTCTTCTATACATTGAAATAATTCTCTCTGCAACTTTACTTCTAGCTCTGCTCTTATATGCTCACTCCTTTTTTATCTTGGAATCTATAATTTAAACTATTTCGAAGAAACTACATTTCAGCACTCTAAATCTTCTCGCGTTTCTTTTTCGTCATGACCCACAACTCACTCGCGTATGTCAATGTGGGTATTACAATTGTGTTTTAATTGTTTTTGTGCTAATAAATTATTTTTTCTGTTGTAATCGCTTTTTATTGACATATCGGTTTTTTTGTGCAAAGCTTTTTCCATCGATATTACAGTATATATGAAACCTACGCCTGAAACAGCAAACGTGATGGTGTTCTTAGGTTTACAGCCAAACTGAAAGATCACAGAGAAACCAATACAACGATAAACCAGTACTCAATGTTTTGAGGACATTACAAAAAGAAAACAACGTGAAATGAGGCGGTTACTTTACTATATATGCCTCCTCTGGCTCGACAGAACTCGCCTTTTGTTTGTAATGTTAAATTTTACACTTTTTGTTCCCAAAACCAATTTGTGATTCTGCTTCTGTTATAGTTCAGTACATACCATGCAATCGGTTCCAACATAGTCCGTAAAAATAGCCTGTCTACTGATTTAACTGTAGCAGAAGGCTGAATGAAAAAAGTAACGTTGTTGCGTGCAAGGTTAGGTTCGTTATGTTAGGTTAGGATTGTTAAATTAGGTTTAAATAATGTTTCATAGACGTAAAGTAAACACATCATGAACAATATTTTTAAGTGTATGTTTGGAATGTTTATGAATGGCGAACAAGAAACGTTGGGCTGTCACAACACTGCTTACTTCTGTCTGCTTTCTCTTACTTCGGTTTTACGAGTGTTGAGATTTTTTCATTCTTATGATTGCCATCCATCTTGCAGAGGTTTTGCGTAACTTTATCTCGCTTTTAATGCTTGTCTATACACTTCCATAACTTACAAAAATTACTGCATCAATTTCACGAACGATTGTCGTAAAAAATATCAATTGTCGTAAACGGATGAAGTGTCAAGGAGACGGTTTCTGTGTTAATAGAAGATACGCAGATGGAGTTAACAATTAACTTAGCAGTGTATAGTTTGCAAAGATAACCTTTTTAACGTTCTAGAGACTGTGTATACTTTGCAGCGAAACACACACACACACTCACTCACTTATCCCAAACGTTTACTGAATACTATACATCTGTCAACGTTAGTAGCTTGAACAGACACTGAGCACACATTTCAATTTGTACTAGGTCAAAAGCAGGTGGAATCGTTTTGCCTCTCGTAATTGCGTAGCGCAGAACGTGAAACCCTAGTTACGTAACCAGTTAAAGTTGTTTGTCACAAACTGTGTGCCTAACGAATTCGTTAACCCGTGGACGACATTCGTGGCACTGTCAAAGTTTATTTATCTAAAATCCGTTCCACAGCTTGACGGTTTTAAAATAAAATGTCTTTACAAGCCTTGGATTATAAATTTATATGAATTTACCGGATCTATTTGTATTATTAAAAACAATCTTGAAGTAATTCAAAATTGTTGTGTAGTAATCGTAGTTACAGTGCAAAACCCCGTTCTTTTCTTACAGTGATATAATTGAAAGATTTTAAAAATACTTTCTAAAACCAGTAGGCCTATTTATAAATGAAAATAAATAGTTTCTAATTGAATTTGATGACATTGGTAGAATAGTTTTACTGTCTCAATAGAATTTGGTACAGTTGGAATACAGTAGAAATACAGAAAAAATAAAATATTTCTGCACTAAAGAACATAGAATAAAGAATTGAAATTGGCATGTGGTAATTAGATGGCCGATACAAAAAAAAATTTTTGTGATTTAATAGTAACTACTAGTTTAATACTTAGAACAGAGACATGGCGTAATAGAGAACAAAGAAACAATGAAAAGAACAAAACAAAACAAAAAGAATTTAGAAGCAGTAAAGATGGATATGCTCAAAAGATCCCCAAGAATTTCAAGATGAGACGAAATTCTAAATTTGAATTTGAATTTAACTGACGGAATTTAAATGCAAGGTTTCGGCCACCCTTCAGTTTTTCTGTGATGGCAAAATTCCGTCCGTTAAATTCAAATTCAAATGTCTAGAATCTGTAAGAGACATCTTTTAAAGGAATTCTAAATGATAAAAGAAGGAATAGGAATTCTAAAAATATGAATAGAAGGAAGTTTCTTTCAATTGTGCTGAGTCAAAAGATTCAGCGCGAGTTTAGTAAATTTTTCGGCAGTTTTGACGTTATCGGCAGTACGAAATTTAAGGCAGTAATTAGTGCTGCGCTCTACCTGTGTTTAGGAAAAATTAATAGTTTAGACAACGGCGGTCGGGGGGCGGCACTTGCCGACTCTCGGTGGTACGAAAATGGAGTCAGAATCTCGGCTTTAATACCTAAAGTACAATAACCACAATATAATTAATATTGAACTTTCATTAACACCGATGTAACGAGATTCGGTTGAGCACTTAACCTGTTACACAATGTGTCGTCATTAAGTGGTATAAAGTTTTGCTACAATGACAGTAAAACTTTATACAGATATAATTGGGAACTTACTCAGGCACGTTTTAAACGTAAATCATGTCTCATTCAAAGTAATAGGATTCTCAGATTCTATGGAGTAAAAAACTATGTGTTTTAAATAAATTCTGTACCACGTGGTAACCTCAATTTCACTCAAAGTAATAAGTTCATAAGATGTTACAGAGCCAAGATAAATTGTTATATTGCAAAAGCAACTCACATTCAGTGAGGTTCAAGTTATAAAGCGTTATAAAGAATCATTGTTAGAGAACTTTTTAAGTAAGGCATGTTGGCCAAAATAATGTTACCAAGTTTCATTATGTACAACATAACTAGGTGTTGTTTTTATTTATGTATTTTGGAGGGTGTCCAAACAGTGGGGGCATTTGTGTGTGGTCTCTCACTAAAAATGTAATGTGTGAACAGGGTTCACCGAATAGAGACAAGTCCTGCTGCCACTGAACGAAATGACATCTTAAAAGCTCCACACTCGACACCGAAGAGAACAACGACCGCAACAACATGCCAATCATGAGATCGCCACGCTATAAATAAGAGATCATCCTTCTGGGCACATATAAGCAGGTGAAAAATATCCATTTATATTCACACGTAGAATCAACATGGCACCAGTTATACATAATCATCAGTTTTACCGTTCAAGTATACATTCATTTGGATCCCCAATTGATGGGACAGTTTATTGTGAACACTAAGTATTAATTGTAAATTTCAATATATGTATAGTAAATTGTCAGTTCAGAGACTGACATGTCTACAACACAGCATCCAACTTAGATTTCCACTCATTTCTTTATAGAGCTTTCGCTACAGATTTAAAGTCAGTTTTGTTATTAATATTTTCTCAAGTTTAATTTACTATGCACAAAAACATATATTTTCTCTTATTTTTAAAATCAGGTTAGGTCATTTGTATAAAAAGATTACTGGGGAGGTAGGTGTTATTTTAAATTAGTTTCAACCAAGCTGTGCCTGTCGAAACACTTTTCAACTTGTTTGTCGAAACAAGGTTGTTGAGACAAAATTTGTTGAGACTGGTTATAAGTTGAAGAAACATGTCCGTCTCTGACACACAATGTATTTTTTTTTATATAAGGTGCTAATATGGTGCAATTTTTCTCTTTTCATTAATTGGCCCTATTTTAGTCTATATAAATTCTTTATATTAATCATGGTAACTGGGGGGCGTTAATTATTTTAAACAATTTTATTTCTCACCTTAATTAAGTATTTTAGCACTTAGCCACTTAGGCACTTGGTTTTAAATTTTAATGTCCTGGGGACATTTGTATGCTATAGTTTATGATACACATGACGTGCAATTAACCCACACCATGGGGGTACATTTATAGAAATAAATCTTTAATCCTAATTGGGATTCCTATAAAGAAGAAGTTTAGAATTTATATACACCAGAAGGGTAATATAAAAAAGGGCGTGGCAAGAGACCTTTATGTATTTGTATACTATTGTATATGTAATTTGTCTTGTGGAACATGTTATGTCTGTATATTTCTGTGTACATTTTGGGGGATATATATATATATATATAAATATTATGCATTGCTGTACTTTTGGTGGGATATAGGGATTTTATTATTAGAATTTATATACACCAGTAGACGAGTATTCTATCTCAATAATCGTGGCTGATCATTTCTTTAAATTAATTATTTTATTTAACAAGTATAGTAAGTGTCACCTTTAAAGTTCATTTAAATTGGATGAGTAATTATTTTAATTATTAATAGTAACTGTGAATGAAATCATTTACCTTCATCAATTTATATACTGCATTTTAAAAGAAACATATGATATACATTTTATATTTTAATAAATAGTTAATGGGAGTTTTATTTTGAGGTTAATGATTATTTTAAGTTTTCAATTCATTGATGGTGACATAGCAATTATTTTCGTGGATTCAGTTAATATTTTTCAGGTGGCCTTGTTGAGAGGGTATACTTCTTTAGTTAACCATTTAAAAGGGGAATTATAAATCACTGTTGTATTTTGTTAGTTTTATTATGAGATAGAATAATAAAATGGGATTGTTAATTATTTAATTCTTGAGTTTTTATTGCAAGTCCCGTCTTACTGGATCCAGTGAAATTTTTAGCTTCTCTAGGCCTTAGCCTAGTTTTAATTAACTTGTAACCCCTCTTTACAAAGAGAAATATTCTTTTTGTTTTAACTACTCAAAATGAAGTAGGGGTTTCACAATATATTAAGAGATAGATATGGCCACGATCAAAGGATAGGGGATGAGAGAAGTGAGGCGATGGACTCCTCTTCACCGTCAGAACGGGACAAACCATGTAAAGCCGGATATAGGGAGAGCCGAGAGAGATGAGTGCACTAGACCTAGGTTATGGGATGTGGAGGAAACGGCCGTGTCGAGTGGACGTTGGATATCAGACCACTTCTGTGGGCGTTTCAAAACCAATTGACAAAATTCTGCATAGAAATAATAGTTAAAATAAAATACGATACAGGCACAGAGCTAACTGCGATTATAAATTGTTTACTGTAACGCCGATAACTACAAAGGGTGTCACGCTCAAGGACAACCACATCAAACACGTTTACTATTATTAGCTGTCAACACTACCGTACTATTTGCCTGTGTGGCCGGATGTGTAACGGCCCCGGTTACGGCCGTTACGTAAAATTTAAAAACTAGACCCTTGGCCTAGATGGAGCGAAATGTGCTGGAGCCCAAAGTGACAGGACTTGCAATAAAACACTCATTTAAACCGTAACAAGTTTTTAGTAGTGTTTCCTCATTTCATTATCATAACATATTTTCCTAGAGTGAAATATCATACAGTGTTCAAACGAGTGAATTCTTATATATATATAAGATAAAATATATTATAAGATAAGATTATATATATATTGTAGCGTGACAGAAAATCCACTACTTATTAAGTCATATAAAATTATAAAATTAATTACACCACATATGTTAAAATAATATTGAATGAGATTTAATGAAATCAAATGAATGAACCACGATAAAATAAAAATCCTCATTACATTATATAAAAACCACTGTTTAAATATCAAAGAAAGTATTGAAAGCAACTCATATTATAAGATCAGTAATTTACCCAGGAAGTTAGGAGCAGTAAACAAATTAAATAACACCATATCAAGAAGAAAGAGAATCAGTTTAAGAGTGGTGAACACCAAAATACCCCAAAGACAAGAAGAAGGAAGAATTAAGTTTGTGATCAGGAAGAAAACAATACCCTGAAACCTTTAGAGAAGAACAAGGTCCGTGTCAGTAAATAAATTAGATGCTCCAAACTAAACATCAGTCGAGATAACACAAAGTACCTTGGTTTACCCAAGAAAGAAGAATGAAGACTAGAAGAAGGACAAGAATGAAGATAAGAAGAAAGACAAGAAAGAAGACAGGAGGAGAGGAAGAAATAGTATGAAAGAAACACCGTTGTAAAACCTATTATTATTATTAACTACCATCAACCCCAAACCCACCAAAACGATTAAAAAGAAAGTATAACATACCAAAATCCTATAAAAATGTAATTATTTAGAAAACTAAAGTGTTGTATAGTATTATAAGAAGTGAACCGACTAAAGCTATTGTGTGATAAGAAAATAAACAAGTCTTAACAGTCCATGATTACTAAAGGTCTGGTCTGAGATAGTGAGACTCAAAATATCAGAACCATCAGTGAAAGTGAATTTGTGTGTTTTTTGGAAATGCAATAAACTTAAAGTTAGTGATACTATGACTTATCAATATGCTATATAACAACTTTAATATCCAATAATAAACAACATAATAAAATAATAAAATGGAAGATTTCCAGTATTTTATTATTTTAATGTAACTCTTTATTCACAAGACATTTGTAAAAAATGCTAATAACTAGAGTATGGGTGGTCATGTTTACTGATGAAGGGGATCATAAATAATAATGGTTTAGACCAGAAAGGACTGGCATTAATTTAGTATTCATAGGTTTAAAATGTTTAAATAGACTGTTTGTTCACAGCCATAAAATCAATGTATTTGTAAGAATTATTAGAAAGTAAGATTTATATTATATGTTTAAAATGAATTATGTTTGCTAAATAACAGCATACATACCATTAATAATATTTCAGTAGGTATGCTGTGTTAATTCAAAAGGAGTTAAATGTATATGTTCAAACCATGTCAGCAATAAGTTCAATTGTACAGATGGCTAAATCATGTTCATAATTATTTTTGTATAACAGTAGTGGTAATTAAATACTACACCTCACAATAAGTTATAAACCATTTTATTTTCATGTAATAGTAACTATGTAAAGTCAGAGGAGTGGTAGGATTAAATTTATTTGAGAAAGACAGAAATGTAGAATTCTAAACTCTAGGCCATTTGGTGAATTCACAGAAACCATATAAACCAGTATAATTCACTTATAAATCCTGTAAACTAGCAAGATTTAGATAAGGTAAATCAGTTAACCACTACTGGGAATGATCCTATGAGTTAAAATGATAATAAGGAAATATACCTTAAAATATTGTAAATTTTCAAAATATATAAGTTAATTAATTTTAAAGAGCAATGTCAAATTCAGAGACTAACACAAAAAACCAGTTCAAAGGTTCAATTTATATGTATTTAAGGAAAGGGAAAGAAATATGACTAATTAAAATTTATTATAATGGTATAAATAACAATTAAAATGGAAGAAAAATTTGTATGAAGGCGGAAATCAGATTTTGAGCCTATATTTCCAAAAGGGAAAGATATTTGTTAATTTCCACAATATGTCCACAGATATGGACTATAATATATCAATTTAAAAAGAATGAGATGACTAAACCAATGATAAGGTTCATATTTCATGAAAGTGATGAATAAAATAAATAAATTCCATATATAATGTAATTTTGTATCATGTGTATGGGTAATCGAAATATGTTAACAATACTTTTTCAAAGATTAACTGGGCCAGATTTTGACCAAGTTAATATAGTCTTTTGTTGAATATCAAGCTGAATAGTTGTGTGAAAAAACGTTCCCTATAACCGAGTCGAAAAAATGGTATTACAGTTAGCCATGCATATAAGTGAATCGAGAGTTAGATGAATTAGACACTTTTTTAACTAAATCTACCAAAACGTTAACGACAATAGTGAAAACTAACACCTAACTTCATTATACGAGTGATCTAAAACAGTAAAACAATATATTTAATCTAATTCACGCTACAAATCATAACCACATTTTGAGAAACTTAACCCACAGAAGTGAACACATACAAAATAACCTAATTAACACAAGTTTACACGGAACACTTCTTCAGAACACACTAAACAACCTAATAGACAGATTACACCAGTGCGGGAACATTTCAAACATTCGTGAAGGTAATTTTGCTGTGATTTTTTGACACGATGACATCGCAGTAATCTCGCCAGATCTAATAGCGGCCATCTTTGAATTTTACGAAGCCCTGCCTACCTTATCCGGTGACGTCAGTCTACATATGGTTTGACTTCAACTTTCTTAAATATTGTATATCAGAATTATTTAAATACTGTTAAATAATAATTATTGAATTTATTTTAATTGTTAATGTTATACTTTCTCGTTACCCTTCTCTGACTATTAATATAATCGCTCAAAGAACCTGTCCTTTTTATAATACTTATAATAATTTTTCTACTGTATGCACAATCGATAATTCCCTGAGACGGAGTCGATAATTGTTCTCAATCGATAAAAAATCGATTATTATTTAAATTGTTTAATAAATCCATTTATTTCAATTGTATTTATCTGTTATTATTTCACAGGCTAATTTAAGGTTATTTATTAAGGCAAAGAGACTTCAAGAAGAAGAAAATATTTTTTTTTCAGTGAGATATTGGACCAGCAAGAAAAATCATCAATCGATTGCTGACTGGAGTTAATCTAGTTAACTCCAGACTTGGTTCAGATCTTCCAGAAGTGCTCAATAGTTAATAAATACCTTCCTAATTCTTAAAATTTTTACAGAACATTTAAAACAGTATTATTTCTTAATTACTGACCTTGACTAAACATAAACAAAATTTTTTTTTATTGAAAATTTTATTTTTTATAAAATTTTCTATCTACTTTTTATTTTTGTAAGGACCGGCATACAGGGTCTGGTTACAAAGTGGCGTCCAACTTAGAGGGCTTGATAAAATAAGCCTGGCAGCGGTTAATTAATAGAGACAGAGAAAAATGCAAAGACGAGCTACTTCGAAAAAGAGGGCGGCAGAGGCCGAAAAAGAGGTTGACATGGGGGATAAGGAGGCAACACCTGTGGAGGATCCGGAAGTGTTACTAATCCAGGTGGAACCGAAACAACCAGCACCACCAGAGGAACAACCTGAAGTAACGACGCAGACAGGAGAAATCAATGTCCCAGAAAAGGAGAAACCTTCACCGACAGAGGATAGTAACATACAGGAAATGTTCAAGCAGATGATGGAGACAATGAATGGAATGAGTAAAGATTTAAAGAAAGAAATCAAATCCACGAAGGAAGACTTGCATAAAAAAATGGATTCTACAAAAGAGGAAAATAGTAAAGAAAGGAAGGAAGATAACCACTTATTAAATGAAAAGTTAGAGGATTTGAAGGAAGACAACCATTCACTAAATGAGAAACTAGAGGATTTGAAGGAAGACAACCATTCACTAAATAAGAAACTAGAGGATTTGCAGGAAGACAACCGATCCACAAAGGAAGAATTGGGCTGTAAGATAGAAAATACTAATAAGAGGATTGAAGAAACCAGTAAGAAGATGGAAAGGAAAATGGAAGAAAATAATAGGAATTTGGAAGAGAAGATTGAAGAAACCAGTAAGAAAATAGAGAGTGACAACCAACAATTACAAGAAGAATTAAGGGAAAATAACAGGAAAATGGAAGAGACAATGGGGGAAAGATTGGAGGAATTGAGAGAGGACAATCAACTGCTGAGAGAAGAATTAAGGGAAGTTAACCAAGAGAACATGAATAAGTTAGACGAGAGGATTGAGTTAGCTGTAGAGGAATTGAATAAAAAGATAACCGAGACGAAGAAATCCATCGTAAAGAAGTTAGAACAGGAAGTCGTGGTTGTTAACCAGCAGATCAGAGAAGTAGACGAAAGATGTCGTCAGACCGAAAACGAAGTGATGGAAGTCCGGGAAGTAATACATAAAGAGATTACACAGGTCAAAGAACAACAGGAAACGAAACTGGAAGAAAACAAGAAATTTGCCTTGGAAGAAGTGAATAAAGTGCGGACACAGGTAACCGAAAGATGCGACGGCGTGGAAGCCGCTATGACGAACATCACGGGACAGGTGCGTCAGAGCCAGGAGGAGATAGAATTGATAAGTAACAGACCATCTGGATATCATAATTTCCCCATGTCAGAAAACAGAGAATGGCTCAATTTCCGGCAATATAAACGGAAGCCTATGGAATTCTTGGCACGCATAGAGGAATACTTAGAAAAACACAGAGGGAACCGATGGGTCCAGAACAGGGAAATCCTTGACGAGTCGTTTCGGGAGGTGAATGACCATTGGTGGATGGCCAACCGGAGAGACATCGACAATTATCAGCAATTTAAGAGCCTTTTCAAGGCCAAATACTGGTCGGAGACAACTCAAAATCTGATAAGAGACAATATCTGCCACGGCCACTACAAGCCACAAGTCGGTAGTTCGATGACAGCTTATTTCCTCGGCAAGGTATGTATGGCCAAGCACTTAGAACCGGCCATACCTGAGGAGTGCCTAATAAATAAGTTGTCATATCATTATGATGAAGTAATTCGTGCGAGGAGGGGCAGCCAAATAAAAACCATCCAGGCAATGACCGAACTCCTCGAAAACTATGAAAATGAAGACTACTACCGACAGAGTCGTAGAAGAAGTGATGGGCCCGAACCAAGGACGTATCAGAACAACAACCAGGGTACGAACAACATAAACACTGGGTACCAAGGAGGCCGGGCATACTCGCAAAATAACAGTTTTAATAATAGCAATAATAACGTTAATAATTCTAGTTACAATAATAATAATAATAATACTACGGGTCCAAACCATCCAAACCCGAGTCGACCCTCTAATGGTTATCAGGGTAACCGCAATCCCTACCCTAATAACACAAATAGTCAGAGAAGCCCCAATTATGGTAATGATCGTTACCATAATAATAATAATCGTGCGGGTCCCAATAATGGTAATCCCGTTAATAATAGGTATCCTCGCCCTCGAGTGAATTTCATACGAGCCACAGATGGACGACAGCGCAGATACAACAACGGTCGAAGAAACAGCTACCGCGGATATGAAGAAAGGCGGAGGAGCCTAGAACGGGACCAACCAAGGTACTATCCGGCAAGAAGGAGTAATAGTTTAGACGATGCTGAACGGAGGTCTAACCAAGAACGACCGGAAGACCATAGGACAGATCGACAGGGGCCCACTCTAAGCATCCCAAATGAGGCATCAACTACTATGGCTCAAAGGAACAATGATGCCGAGCCTTTAAACGGGCACAGGCAGTAATAAATCGCCAGAACCAGTTACTGCTCCAAAATACTGGGTATAATCAAAATAATGAGTGGAATCATAAGTATAATAACAATCGTATCACAGTCATAGGGTGCAGCTACCTAAAGGACATCAGACATGAGTTATTGGAAGAGGATAACAGGAATCCCACCAATAATGAAATAATACATGTCGACGCCGAGGTAGAAGGCATCCCAGCCAAGTTAATGATCGATACTGGTTCGAACGTGTCAATCATAAGTACGACGGAGTTGGAGAGGATACAGCAAGAGTGCGGGAGAACTTTACCAACGTTGCCGTTGAATAATATTATTTTGTTGGGAGCAACCGGCCGACAAAATAAAACAATACGTAGGCAAGTCTCCGCCAGTGTGATGAGCTGTGGTATAGCAATTGATATGGAATTCTTGGTGGCGAGCGGTCTGCCATTTAATATACTGGTCGGGTGCGATGTGCTCAGGAGGAATTCCGCCATCATTGATCTGAGAACTGAAACATTGTCGCTGTTTACTAACGGACATACTTGGACGGCGAACTTGGTGGGTAGTGACCAAGTCGTTCTCGATAGTATCCACCAGCAAATCCGCAAAATTAACTACATCCATCCAACATCTATAATTGATCAAAGGATAGACGACACCTCCAATGAAGATTTATGGTCACAAAAAATCCAGGAGATCAGGGATTTCCGGAGCGGTATAACTGGCGAAGGTTTAACAATAAACTAAGCGAACAAATTAATAAACATATATAACAAATATAAATCAGTCTTTTCTGATGAGCCCGGTAAAGTGAAAAACTTCCAGTGTACTCTACAGTTCCGAGACACAGTGGACTTTAACCGGAAGTCATACCCCATTGCGCAATCACGAAAGCAAGCAGTAAGAGGTGAAATAGAGCAAATGATTAACCGTGACATTATAGAGAGTAGCCATTCCCCATATACAAGTCCTATCGTGGCTATTCCTAAGAAAAACGGACAAGTCCGTTTGTGTTTAGATGCGCGCGAAATAAATAAAATGATCATTAATGACAGGACTTCGCCCGGTGAGATTGAGGAGATTTTAAAACGGAATTACATCCACAGAGTCGCCAGTATCTGGCCTTTATATTCGAAGGGCGGAACTACCAGTTTAAGAGGTTGCCCTTCGGACTGGTAAACTCAGTCGCAGTCTTCGTGCACTGCATGGACCAGATACTTGGCCAAGAAGCACTACAATTCACCACCGTATATGTCGATGACTTGCTAGTGTCCTCAGAAACTTGGGAGGAACACTGCTACCGTGTGGAACACGTATTACAGAAGCTAGCGACAAATAATATTACGCTAAAATTAGCAAAATCTCATTTCATTGCTAAGAAAATACAATTCTTAGGCTTCATATTAAATGATCAGGGAATCTCACCGTCGGCTGAAAAATTCGAAGCGATTCAGAACTTCCCTACACCTAAGATCGAAGGCAGTTACAGTCGTTCCTGGGACTCTGTAATTACTACCGTAAGTTCCAGGAAAGGTACTCAGAACTGACTGCCAGATTTCAGCCGCAACTGTCATCTAAAAATAAATGGATCTGGGGTAATGAACAACAAAATATATTATCTTTAATGAAACAAAAATTCCTTGAACCCATTATACTTCGCCATCCAGATTTTAACAAGCCTTTCTTTCTTAATTGTGATGCCAGTGACATCAGGCTCGGCACTACCTTATATCAAGAGGATGAGGAGGGCGAACATCTTGTGATCTGCTTTGCCAGCAGAGCATTGAATCAATGTGAGAAAAACTACCACGTTACAGAAAAGGAATCATTGAGTGTCGTGTTCGCGTGCGGAAAGTTCCGCACTTATATCCTTGGTTATTCCGTTACCGTCCGGACAGACCATAAGTCTATCTCGTTCCTTAAGAGATGTAAGTTAAGCCATGGAAGGTTAACGCGGTGGATACTATTGCTGCAAGAATACGACCATAAGTGGAAGTATGTGACGATTTTAAAAGAGGAAAAAATGAAATAAAAGAAATTTAAAATAATTTAAAATCTCACATTAAAACAGAACATAAACCCCTAAAGTAAATGATAATGTAACCCCGCCTTAATACCCAAAATAAATAGTTTTAAAACCTTAAAGAATTCTATAATAAAATTGCGATAACACCCCTTAATATTTAACCCTTCCCTGTGTACTTATATGCCTGTATCAACTTGTAAAAATCTAGTACGGACATGAAAATTACTCTGTATTGAAGCGAAAATTAATAATTATGATAATTAAATAAGAAGACGTAATAATAATAATAAAAAATACCTAACTCAATAAAGAAAATGTAGTATTATTAATAGTAGTTATTTAGTATGATAATAATAATAATAAAGTACGAACTATTTTTCTCTCTCCGCGCGAACAAATCCCTCTCCCTACTAACCGCCGCAAACCAACCCCAGTCGAGCGAGAATCAGCGACAAGGTAACAGCTTTACCATGTGTCGTAAAATAAAGTGTAAATATAAAAATTAATGGCGATGTAACTGAACGTAATATTTCATGGTGACAGACTCCACAAGTAATTGAAATGTGGTGAAATAACTAAAAGTAACTAACTTAGCAGACACATCTTTTAAAAAAGGAAACGAAATGTTTAAGTTGTAAGGTATGTTCTATCCAAACATTATAGAGTAACATTTGTGCAGTTAAAAGCAAAATGTAAAGTGTAAAAGAGTGAACACCGTACATCAGGAGTGAAGTAACAACGACAAATTCACGAGCTTCAGGTAACAGCATCCTTTCGTCATGTTCGCAACTAAGAATCTACAAAATAAATGGAGACACCCGAACGACATCGTAGAACTTCTAGGAAACGCAACTGTAGAGTAACAACAAGAGAACCCGCCGCTGATCACATTGTATCAAGGTGAAACCAAACCATTATATTTTTAACTATGGCAACAAAAGCAGTATATTTTTGCAAAGACTTATTCTAATAATGTAAATGTTAACATAGTAGTGTCTGTAATTACAATAATGAAATAGTAATCTGATAATAGTTAAAGGTAAAAGGTAATTCGAAATTTGAGCAAACTAGTATTCAAATAGTTTGCATAATGTTGACTTATTGTAGAGCATTCTTAAGTTAAAACCCGGATCCGAGGTATTTGATGTAGTTAATAAATATATTATTTTATTTTGATCACTAGAGTAACATGTTAAAAGACGTAAGAGCATTTGATGCACAACTTTTGAGTAATTTAGTTGTTTAATGTAATCAAACAAAATAACAATCATATTTAAAGTATTATTCAAGAAAATATAATAAAGAGATGTTATGGTTATCAAAAAGGTGAGTGAATATATCTACCAAATCCCTTGTCAATACTCCTCAATTCACGGGAGCCTATTTAACTTTTGTTTACTTTCCAGTTATTTATGATTTTGTAAAGATAATGGCAGCCTGTTTAATTGACCTGAGCCAATTAACCAGGTTCCCGAATTGTAACGTGTGCCAAACGTTTCAAATGCGCCACTCTGCTTAATTAATGAATAAATGATAATTAGCAAAATAGAATACTCTGTGTTTGTCATTTAATATGTGGTAGAATTATTCACTCTATGAATGTTAATTTAAAATACGCAAAAGGAAGAATTGAAGTAAGTAAATTCAGAATTAGGATAGTGTGTTTTTATAATCATTATGTGGTGTAATAATATAATATAATATAAGATAATAACCATGATATATATGGTAAGAATATTTAGATATAATATAATAATTATTTATACATTGTAACCCCAGGGTAAAACCTGTTTAAAAATGCATTCCCAACTTGTCTGTTTAACGACAATCTCAGACAAGAAAATGACCTGTTCCCGCTTGTACCAAACTACCCCTTTGTTAAGCTCTGCCACCTCAAGTAGACAATACATCACCTCCCCCTATTGTATTACAAAGTGTGTGACCCCTTGCCCAGTAACAAAAGATTTCAGACATCGTTTAAAACAACAAAAAAAAAAAAACAAGTAAGTAATTTTATATATAAGATGCGCACTTTTATGACTTGTGTTGTTAAATAATAATTGTGTACCCTGGGCTAATTAACAATAACTTGCTAAAATCACTCTGGATTTGTGAATAAATAAATAGAGTTTTATTAATAAGGTAATAATAGTAGTGTTAGGAAATCGACATAATAAGCAAGTCCCCGCTTGTAAAAATATTCAATTTTCAACCTGACGGTAGTTACAGGCTAGTTCATGTTTGTTTCTTGACACGAAACAGCTCGAGAAAAGTACCCTCTCCCCTCGTATTCAAGTACGTTGTTTGAATGACATTCCCTGGTTGACTAAACAGACAATCCTGTGCAGGAAGTGAAACGTGTTCCAAATTGTCAGAAATCACCCTTCTTTGTTGTAAAGCCTTGCCTAGGTGGGCGGTGAGCCACCGTAACGCACACAATAGACCTCCCCCAACCAGCTGATCTGTTGTGTGAATGTAAATATAATGTACTCTTCGTATGAAATTTCTCTCTACTAAAATGGTATTATCGTTTTGTCTTGATTAATTATATATGTCAATATTGAGAATTTATTTGTTGTG
Organism: Magicicada septendecula; assembly: GCA_034769895.1. NCBI lineage: Eukaryota > Metazoa > Arthropoda > Insecta > Hemiptera > Cicadidae > Magicicada > Magicicada septendecula. The sequence goes on from CM068369.1 coordinate 585,301,673, forward strand.
AGATAAGTTATGTTGATTAATTGAGATAAGATTGCATATGGAAGCTTAATATGAAATAAGATATATATGTGTATGTGTTTAAATGAATTAACGTTAACTATGTTAAACCTTGAGAAAACGAATTAAAGATGTGACATAAGTGTAAGATAATCAATTGATGAATAGAAATAATCTGAGAGAGAGAAATTTCAGTATGAAATTTTGTGTCCAAATATAAGTGTTTGAAATAAAATAAATAATAAGTAATTTAAAATAAAAGGTTTAATAAGATCGTAAATTATTATAACACGTTAGTAGAATTATAATTATAAAAGTGTATTAGTGAAATAAGTAAAAAGAAATGAATAATATGTATGAATAATAATAAATAGGTTGTGTCCTGCTTGAAAATAATTCCCTAGCCGCCAGCTATTGTTAAATGGAACAATAGACAAATATTCTCCCTCAAGAAACTTCCCCCTTCGGACGCGTAAACAATGCCATTGTTTGAAGAAAACTAGTTTGACCCACATTCCACAGTAACAGCTGATCGTTGAAAGTAAAGTGTTTGCCCCCTTTTGTTTATGTATTACAGCTGATCATTTAAAAACAAAAATTATTATCTTCGTGAAATTCCGATTCTCTCAGTAGCATAAGAAATTAGGATAAGAATGAATCTAAGGTCAAGTATGGGATTGGCTTTAGATTTCTGTAGTAGAATTAAGAATTATATATAGGTAACGTAACAAGTCACAACGGCGCCGCACTGAAAAATTCTTTACAAGGGTTAAAGAAAGTTCTTTACAAGAGTTAAAGAAAGTGCAGAAAACTAACTACTTGAGTTAGAGTATGCAAAATGTAATCAGTCGGGCCACGATATTGTGAGTTACGGATAATTAAGGATATTAGTATTAAGAAGTAAAAATATAAGTTAGCATTGTAAGAAGTGAGATAAAGGGAATTTCACGGAGGAGAACATTTAAATGAATAAAATTATTTAAAGAGATATAGAGAAAACAAATCGTGTACTAAATTAAATTTTAACACAGAAATCCCCAAACATACTCCCGGTACATTCCTAAACAAATAAACCGGAGTCTGAGGCTTAAGAGGAGGAGTATGTGACGATTTTAAAAGAGGAAAAAATGAAATAAAAGAAATTTAAAATAATTTAAAATCTCACATTAAAACAGAACATAAACCCCTAAAGTAAATGATAATGTAACCCCGCCTTAATACCCAAAATAAATAGTTTTAAAACCTTAAAGAATTCTATAATAAAATTGCGATAACACCCCTTAATATTTAACCCTTCCCTGTGTACTTATATGCCTGTATCAACTTGTAAAAATCTAGTACGGACATGAAAATTACTCTGTATTGAAGCGAAAATTAATAATTATGATAATTAAATAAGAAGACGTAATAATAATAATAAAAAATACCTAACTCAATAAAGAAAATGTAGTATTATTAATAGTAGTTATTTAGTATGATAATAATAATAATAAAGTACGAACTATTTTTCTCTCTCCGCGCGAACAAATCCCTCTCCCTACTAACCGCCGCAAACCAACCCCAGTCGAGCGAGAATCAGCGACAAGGTAACAGCTTTACCATGTGTCGTAAAATAAAGTGTAAATATAAAAATTAATGGCGATGTAACTGAACGTAATATTTCATGGTGACAGACTCCACAAGTAATTGAAATGTGGTGAAATAACTAAAAGTAACTAACTTAGCAGACACATCTTTTAAAAAAGGAAACGAAATGTTTAAGTTGTAAGGTATGTTCTATCCAAACATTATAGAGTAACATTTGTGCAGTTAAAAGCAAAATGTAAAGTGTAAAAGAGTGAACACCGTACATCAGGAGTGAAGTAACAACGACAAATTCACGAGCTTCAGGTAACAGCATCCTTTCGTCATGTTCGCAACTAAGAATCTACAAAATAAATGGAGACACCCGAACGACATCGTAGAACTTCTAGGAAACGCAACTGTAGAGTAACAACAAGAGAACCCGCCGCTGATCACATTGTATCAAGGTGAAACCAAACCATTATATTTTTAACTATGGCAACAAAAGCAGTATATTTTTGCAAAGACTTATTCTAATAATGTAAATGTTAACATAGTAGTGTCTGTAATTACAATAATGAAATAGTAATCTGATAATAGTTAAAGGTAAAAGGTAATTCGAAATTTGAGCAAACTAGTATTCAAATAGTTTGCATAATGTTGACTTATTGTAGAGCATTCTTAAGTTAAAACCCGGATCCGAGGTATTTGATGTAGTTAATAAATATATTATTTTATTTTGATCACTAGAGTAACATGTTAAAAGACGTAAGAGCATTTGATGCACAACTTTTGAGTAATTTAGTTGTTTAATGTAATCAAACAAAATAACAATCATATTTAAAGTATTATTCAAGAAAATATAATAAAGAGATGTTATGGTTATCAAAAAGGTGAGTGAATATATCTACCAAATCCCTTGTCAATACTCCTCAATTCACGGGAGCTTATTTAACTTTTGTTTACTTTCCAGTTATTTATGATTTTGTAAAGATAATGGCAGCCTGTTTAATTGACCTGAGCCAATTAACCAGGTTCCCGAATTGTAACGTGTGCCAAACGTTTCAAGTATATCCCCGGAAGGAAGAATGTCGTCGCGGACGTATTGTCTAGAGTAGACATTGACAAACTGACGTTCGAGGGGGAGAAGGAGAGTATTCTTAAAGTATACCATATTCTAAGCAGCAGCGCCGGTCTACAATCAATTTTGGAACACCTGAGCACACACCAACAAGCTGACCCAAAGTTAATCTCTATTATCACAAGATTAGAAGCAGGGGATGAGACAATCTCCCAATATTATAAGATCCATAATGGAATCCTGTTTTCAAGACCATCTTTATATAAGGAGGAATGGAAGGATACTATTACGACCCATATCGAGAAGGAGATAGTGTTCAATTATCATGTTCGATATGGGCATATGGGCGCCTTAAAGGTGGTAAAGGCCCTGGAAGAGAGCTGCCATATCAAAGACATAAATCGGAAAGTACGAAAGTACATAAGAAACTGTCGCATTTGCCAACTCGTAAAAACCAACAACGAGAAAAGAGAGGGGCAAATGATTCCGATAACCTCTCAGTCGAAACTTGAGAAGGTATTCCTGGATATCTGTGGGCCATTTCCCCGCAGTGGAGGCCGCCACCGATACAAATATCTCGTCATCATAATGGACCATTATACCAAGTTCGTTAAGCTATACCCAGCGAATCGGGCGACTACGAATAAAGTTCTTGAAATCCTGATCAACCAGTACTTCCCAACCGTCGGAAAACCGGTATTGATCATAACCGACCACGGAACACAATTCAAGGGGAGGAAATGGCGGGATACACTGCTGTCAATGGGGGTTCATACATACAAGACATCAGTATACCACCCGAGCAGTAACCCGGCCGAAAGAGTCTTACGAGAGGTGGGGCGCCTATTAAGAACGTATTGCCACGATCAGCAGAGGAGGTGGCAAGAATACTTGGAGGCCACTGAAGAATTCCTCAACCTGGTATACCATCCAGCTATAGGAATAACCCCATACTCCGCAATGTACGAGAGACAACCCCCTAGGGAGATCGAGGATATACTGGAGTTCCCCAGAGAGCATAAATATATATTTAATAGAGTTCAATTTCATAATAAGGTGGCCGAAGATCAGGAGAAACGGCGGAATAAGTACGATAAAAGCATGGGTAAGGTTATTAATTATACCGTTGGAGAGAAGGTGTTGTTGAAGAATAGGGAATTACCCAGTTCCTTAGAGGGGATAACAAAAAAATTATTGCTTCTGTACACTGGTCCCTATATTGTCTCTAAGAACAATAACAACAACACGTACGAAATAAAGGAGATGAATTCAAATAAAGTGAAGGGTGTCTTTAACCAGGCATCATGAAGAAATTTTATGAATAAACAGATAAATTCAAAAATAATGTAATACCGAATTACATACAATTATTTAAAGGAAACATTTTGGAAAGAGAAGAAAAAGAATTTAGAAATCAGATAAATTCAAAAATAATGTAATACCGAATTACATACAATTATTTAAAGGAAACATTTTGGAAAGAGAAGAAAAAGAATTTAGAAAACAGATAAATTCAAAAATAATGTAATACCGAATTACATACAATTATTTAAAGGAAACATTTTGGAAAGAGAAGAAAAAGAATTTAGAAAACATATAAATTCAAAAATAATGTAATACCGAATTACATACAATTATTTAAAGGAAACATTTTGGAAAGAGAAGAAAAAGAATTTAGAAAACAGATAAATTCAAAAATAATGTAATACCGAATTACATACAATTATTTAAAGGAAACATTTTGGAAAGAGAAGAAAAAGAATTTAGAAAACAGATAAATTCAAAAATAATGTAATACCGAATTACATACAATTATTTAAAGGAAACATTTTGGAAAGAGAAGAAAAAGAATTTAGAAATCAACTAAATTCAAAATTAATGTAATACCGAATTACATACAATTATTTAAAGGAAACATTTTGGAAAGAGAAGAAAAAGAATTTAAAAAATCAACTAAATTCAAAAACAATGTAATATCACCTTACATACCAAAGATTTAAGAAATAAACTATTTGGAAGGAATATACAGTAATACCAAAAGAATTTCGTAAACAACGAAATTTAAAAACATAGTAAGCACATCTTACAACCAAGTATTTAGGAAAACAATTTTGAAGTTAAAGAAAAAGAATTTATTTAAATGAATAAATTAAAAATTAAGTAAGTCCAGCTTACTAACTAATTATTTGAAAGAAACTATTTGGAAAGAAGAATATAACAAGAAGAATTTTGAAATAACCCTCAAAATTAAAAAATAAGGTAATACCACATTACATACAATTATTTTAAGAAAAACTATTTGAAGAAAACTTTATGGCAAGAATATAAAAAAGAATTTAGAATGAGAAATCATCTAAATTTAAAAAGATTGTAAGTTCACCTTACAAACCAAGAATTTGAGAAAAAACATTTTGAAGAGATAAATATAAAACAGAATTTAGATTGAAATAATATAAATTCTAAAAAGAAAGCAAGCCCACTTTACATACAATTATTTGAGAAAACTTTATGGAATAATATAAGAAGAGTGAATTTTAAATTGTGTATAAATCAAGTTTTCAAACCAAGAGTAGGTACAACTTACCAACCAATTATTAATAAAACACTTTGGTGAGATAAACAGAAGAGATTTAATACCATATTTATGGTAAGCATAAAATATATTTACCATGTTTATAAAGGATCATAATGGGATGAATAAAGGAAACAGACTTTAGAATTAAAACAAATAATTCTGGAAAGTATGATCATGTCTAATTTCAATATAAAGAGTAAAAACCTTTCCATAAAATGATGCCAAAGGAAATAAAAAAAAAATTTTTTTTAATACGATTTGAGTTGATACTATTTGAGTGGTTGAATATAATAAAATACAAAAACTTATATGGAATTATGAGATAATGAAACTTTGAAGTGGTATGAGGAGAAATTATGACCTCATTATAAAATTAATAAAAAACATTCATTCGAAAGTATAATAACCATGACAGGAATAATGTGAGAATTATATCAAAGATATATGTAATTAAACGAATTAATATAAAATGATTTATGAATTAAATGTCAATTGTGATAATGACAGTTATAAAAAGTTCTAGAAAATAGAACAAGTGGAAATAATAAGAACAAAGAAACAGTTTAAAAATGTCATAAAGATATGCTACAATAAACAATGCAGATTATAATAAAAAAACCAGAAGGTGATAAAGAATTTATCACCAAAAGCTTTATATGATAAGAAAAGTTGAAAAATGTAATAATAGAAGAGCTTCCTACCATAATATCAAATGAATGAAACATCCAGTTAACGAGTCAGAAGAACAACTGAGATAGGAATATTAAAATCTCTGAGAAATATAATAAGTAATAAGTGAAGTATCCCAAAGATATTTTTTAAAATAGTAACAAATGTGTACTATTCTGAATAATTTTTTTAATCTGTCTGTAGATAATTCCAGCAGTATTAATATGTTTTTTGAGCAGAGATGATTTGCCTCTGTACTCAAATATGTGTGAGGTATTGGACAGCAGAGGAAGTAGCGTACAGTACCTCTCTGAACTGAACCAGCTCACAAAGTAGGGAACGATAGAGAGGAAATATCCCAAGGAGAAAATACTAAGAAGAAATATGAAAATGAAATAATAAATATGAAACTCAGATGACTATTACTATCAAAGAAGATCAAGTGAGAATGGGAAGGATATAAACTCAAATATAAATAAGAAAATTTTTAAAATGGAAGGAAGTCCAGAATAATAACAAACCTAGAATAATTATCATAAGCAATTGTTTCAGACAAAGCAAGTATAGTCTGAAAAAATTACTTCTGGAGAAGGACATTCTGTAGCGTGACAGAAAATCCACTACTTATTAAGTCATATAAAATCATAAAATTAATTACACCACATATGTTAAAATAATATTGAATGAGATTTAATGAAATCAAATGAATGAACCACGATAAAATAAAAATCCTCATTACATTATATAAAAACCACTGTTTAAATATCAAAGAAAGTATTGAAAGCAACTCATATTATAAGATCAGTAATTTACCCAGGAAGTTAGGAGCAGTAAACAAATTAAATAACACCATATCAAGAAGAAAGAGAATCAGTTTAAGAGTGGTGAACACCAAAATACCCCAAAGACAAGAAGAAGGAAGAATTAAGTTTGTGATCAGGAAGAAAACAATACCCTGAAACCTTTAGAGAAGAACAAGGTCCGTGTCAGTAAATAAATTAGATGCTCCAAACTAAACATCAGTCGAGATAACACAAAGTACCTTGGTTTACCCAAGAAAGAAGAATGAAGACTAGAAGAAGGACAAGAATGAAGACCAGAAGAAGATAAGAAGAAGGACAAGAAAGAAGATAAGAAGAAAGACAAGAAAGAAGACAGAAGGAGAGGAAGAAATAGTATGAAAGAAACACCGTTGTAAAACCTATTATTATTATTAACTACCATCAACCCCAAACCCACCAAAACGATTAAAAAGAAAGTATAACATACCAAAATCCTACAAAAATGTAATTATTTAGAAAACTAAAGTGTTGTAAAGTATTATAAGAAGTGAACCGACTAAAGCTATTGTGTGATAAGAAAATAAACAAGTCTTAACAGTCCATGATTACTAAAGGTCTGGTCTGAGATAGTGAGACTCAAAATATCAGAACCACCAGTGAAAGTGAATTTGTGTAAGTGTTTTTTGGAAATGCAATAAACTTAAAGTTAGTGATACTATGACTTATCAATATGCTATATAACAACTTTAATATCCAATAATAAACAACATAATAAAATAATAAAATGGAAGATTTCCAGTATTTTATTATTTTAATGTAACTCTTTATTCACAAGACATTTGTAAAAAATGCTAATAACTAGAGTATGGGTGGTCATGTTTACTGATGAAAGGGATCATAAATAATAATGGTTTAGACCAGAAAGGACTGGCATTAATTTAGTATTCATAGGTTTAAAATGTTTAAATAGACTGTTTGTTCACAGCCATAAAATCAATGTATTTGTAAGAATTATTAGAAAGTAAGATTTATATTATATGTTTAAAATGAATTATGTTTGCTAAATAACAGCATACATACCATTAATAATATTTCAGTAGGTATGCTGTGTTAATTCAAAAGGAGTTAAATGTATATGTTCAAACCATGTCAGCAATAAGTTCAATTGTACAGATGGCTAAATCATGTTCATAATTATTTTTGTATATCAGTAGTGGTAATTAAATACTACACCTCACAATAAGTTATAAACCATTTTATTTTCATGTAATAGTAACTATGTAAAGTCAGAGGAGTGGTAGGATTAAATTTATTTGAGAAAGACAGAAATGTAGAATTCTAAACTCTAGGCCATTTGGTGAATTCACAGAAACCATATAAACCAGTATAATTCACTTATAAATCCTGTAAACTAGCAAGATTTAGATAAGGTAAATCAGTTAACCACTACTGGGAATGATCCTATGAGTTAAAATGATAATAAGGAAATATACCTTAAAATATTGTAAATTTTCAAAATATATAAGTTAATTAATTTTAAAGAGCAATGTCAAATTCAGAGACTAACACAAAAAACCAGTTCAAAGGTTCAATTTATATGTATTTAAGGAAAGGGAGAGAAATATGACTAATTAAAATTTATTATAATGGTATAAATAACAATTAAAATGGAAGAAAAATTTGTATGAAGGCGGAAATCAGATTTTGAGCCTATATTTCCAAAAGGGAAAGATATTTGTTAATTTCCACAATATGTCCACAGATATGGACTATAATATATCAATTTAAAAAGAATGAGATGATTAAACCAATGATAAGGTTCATATTTCATGAAAGTGATGAATAAAATAAATAAATTCCATATATAATGTAATTTTGTATCATGTGTATGGGTAATCGAAATATGTTAACAATACTTTTTCAAAGATTAACTGGGCCAGATTTTGACCAAGTTAATATAGTCTTTTGTTGAATATCAAGCTGAATAGTTGTGTGATAAAACGTTCCCTATAACCGAGTCGAAAACATGGTATTACAGTTAGCCATGCATATAAGTGAATCGAGAGTTAGATGAATTAGACACTTTTTTAACTAAATCTACCAAAACGTTAACGACAATAGTGAAAACTAACACCTAACTTCATTATACGAGTGATCTAAAACAGTAAAACAATATATTTAATCTAATTCACGCTACAAATCATAACCACATTTTGAGAAACTTAACCCACAGAAGTGAACACATACAAAATAACCTAATTAACACAAGTTTACACGGAACACTTCTTCAGAACACACCAAACAACCTAATAGACAGATTACACCAGTGCGGGAACATTTCAAACATTCGTGAAGGTAATTTTGCTGTGATTTTTTGACACGATGACATCGCAGTAATCTCGCCAGATCTAATAGCGGCCATCTTTGAATTTTACGAAGCCCTGCCTACCTTATCCGGTGACGTCAGTCTACATATGGTTTGACTTCAACTTTCTTAAATATTGTATATCAGAATTATTTAAATACTGTTAAATAATAATTATTGAATTTATTTTAATTGTTAATGTTATACTTTCTCGTTACCCTTCTCTGACTATTAATATAATCTTTTTTTTTTTTTTTATTGTTCGACTAAGCTTTTCGTCATTACTGAAAAAAAAAAAAAAAAAAAAATTATAGCAGTTAGCAAATTCGTAAAAGAAATAGTAAGGATGGCTGCTAATTTAAACAATACGAAGATTAATATAATCGCTCAAAGAACCTGTCCTTTTTATAATACTTATAATAATTTTTCTACTGTATGCACAATCGATAATTCCCTGAGACGGAGTCGATAATTGTTCTCAATCGATAAAAAATCGATTATTATTTAAATTGTTTAATAAATCCATTTATTTCAATTGTATTTATCTGTTATTATTTCACAGGCTAATTTAAGGTTATTTATTAAGGCAAAGAGACTTCAAGAAGAAGAAAATATTTTTTTTTCAGTGAGATATTGGACCAGCAAGAAAAATCATCAATCGATTGCTGACTGGAGTTAATCTAGTTAACTCCAGACTTGGTTCAGATCTTCCAGAAGTGCTCAATAGTTAATAAATACCTTCCTAATTCTTAAAATTTTTACAGAACATTTAAAACAGTATTATTTCTTAATTACTGACCTTGACTAAACATAAACAAAATTTTTTTTTATTGAAAATTTTATTTTTTATAAAATTTTCCATCTACTTTTTATTTTTGTAAGGACCGGCATACAGGGTCTGGTTACAATATATGTTGATAAAATGAAAACTAAGGACTACTATGAATTACACAAGAATATATATGTATATATATATATTCAATCTGTATTAATCACAATTACCAGTACTAGTAACAATAAAAATGAATCAAACAGTATAACAAGTGTATCCTTTTTAGCACAATTAATAGTATAAATCACAAATCTATATCCACACTACTTGTTCTAACAAAATTTTAATCATTATAAAAATGAAAATACTGTTTATATGTACGCTTTCTTTTATGCTTTGAAAACCGGTGGAGTGTTGTTGTCGAGGTTTAATAAATGGAATCCTCCCACCTGTGATGATGAGTGTGGTAATGGTGCTGGTGAGTGTTCCGAACTCCTGCTTGTCTCCTTCTGGGCAGCTGTCTTTTTGGTGTTCTGGAGTATTTCTAAGTCTGACGGCGATGGGGAGCGTTCTAGTGTACAGCTCTGCCGATGGTAACGGATGTTGGTGTCATCATCTCCGCATTTCCCCTTCTCTCGGCTGTGCGAGGACCCTGAGGCTCTTTATAGATTTACAAACTCATAGTAGGTTGAACAAATATTTTTTTACGCCGTCAGACCACGAAACGCCCAGTCGGAAGGCAAAAGATGAATTGAGATCGCTTGTAGGTTTCTAACGAGCCATGCCACAAAAAGAAACTTGTTACGGATTGTGAAGCTTTAACCGAACAGCTGATGCGGGTAGCTGAATTACATCGCCGTAGCGCGGCTCGGCATCAGCTTTGTCTCCCCACGGCCACACAGCCAGCTTTGGTTAGGCGGCACTTTTACGTTTGAATCATGCCGGGAAAAATTCAAATCCCGGCACAGATGTTGAGAACTGCAACTCTACTGCTGACTGATGTTTCAACGACTCGACAGCACTGATGGCATGATGTTAATTGTCCCTAAACGTCTGGTACAGAACAGGTTTGGTCAGTAATTTTAACCAGACATGTTGTGACATTCACCATCATGACATCAGACCTGTAGATCAACACAAGTCTCATGATCTACAGCTGACACCTCCGGTAGCCATGTTGTACGCTCGTAAGTATGTAGATAATAGTAACGTTTCTGATCCCTCCAGTTTGTGTTGTAACGACGAGCTGTGGTCACCAGCTCTTCAACATCTAACGCAGCTCGTGTATCATCGTAACGCGCTCTACCCAGTATTGAACACCCTCCTTGTACCTCTCAAACAGAGGAATTTAATTATATTTACAGCCAGCAAGGCCCGTCACTCCTTTATGGGTTCTGGTACCCATAAAGTAACGTGGGGGTAGCGTGCTATGCGTATCCTTCTTCCTTAACGTCATTGAAATTGTACCACATACGTTTTCTTTAATTGCCATGTCTTATCATTTTCAAATGTTAAACCACTGTCTAGGTCTGAAGTGCGATACCTGCTCTAACACAGTAGTGTCAGTAATAATATTTGACCCCTTTGAATGCCATAACTGTTGTGTTTTAACATGATAATGTTTTTAGGCTGGGGGTCATACCACAAAAATGTAACGTCATCGAAAAATGTAACGCTTCCACACTTTCGATTCCCCACAGTCTAGAAATTTGATATGTAAACGCATCAAGACAGAAATAATCGCTGCTGACATTGAGGTTAGCAAACGTATCAGTGAGAATAAAATTTGGTTTTACATGCTCTGTTTGTGATCGTCTGTGGTTTGGAAATGATTTACGTAATCCACATTATACGTTTGAAAAGCCTAAAAACATTATCATGCTTCAGTGTTTCGGTTTCGTAGACATTTTTTTTTTCACAGAAATGTTTAAATTATACGTTTCACTGAGCACATGCAACTTAAGAACTGCTCGCTGTAAATTGCCTTCACTATCTTGAATAATGTTGTCAAGATTCATTGACTTTATTTTTGTATACAAAGTTGATTATTTAATAGGTGAAGACGAAATTTGATAACGAATTATTATCGTTAACGAAATAAGTACAAAATTGCATGATTGTGATAACGACATTATACGAATAGTTTGCATATAGTGATTATAATCGAGCCATCAGTGCGTTTATTGTAATCAAAACGGAGGTTTATAAACTTGAGCGTCAATGTGGGGGTATTAGTAGAGAATATTCTGTGTCTGGCGGTATCGTGTTAGTTACAGATAGGATCGTGCATGCTCCGCTGAACCACACACACATTCGCACTGTCATATATACACACCAATAACATTATACCACGTTACTCTGGTGCGCAAATATCGGCGGTTTGAATAAGTATTCAGTATGGATTTGACTAAATATACTATGCCTACCGTGAACACATTGGGCTTCACAACACTGGACTATTTTCAGCAATACTGAACTAGTCAACTGTTTATAAACAAACGCTGAGTACGTTTCCAAATATATTTTGTTTTCAATTGCAGTGGGATTGGGGCTCACGAACATTGTGTCAAGACTGAGTCGTGTCTTGCGTCCATACCAAACGAACAGTTCGACTATTGTTACACTCCTTCGTTTTTCTTTTAGTTTTACTAAATTTATATATATATATATATTACATTAAAATTTTTATAACGAATTTACCTCAAGATATTTCTTTCCTTATTAGGAACATGTTTCGGGTACCATTTTGTACCCATCCTCAGCCTTCCGGAATTTTTGTCTGGTGAAGTACGTATGTGTTGGTTGGTTGTTATTGTGGATTCCTGTTAGCTTCTGGTACTTCAAATTGGTTTTATTGTGTGTGATTGTGGTGTATGTATTAGTATTTTGTGTATTTTCGATGTTGAGTGCTTTGAAAATTGTGTCATGTTTTGTATTGATTTGTATTTGTTCAGGTATTAGTTTGTTTTACCTGAACATAAAACACAAAACAAACTAATACCTGAACAAATACAAATCAGTACATAACATGACACAATTTTCAAAGCACTCAACATCGAAAATACACAAAATACTAATACATACACCACAATCACACACAATAAAACCAATTTAAAGTACCAGAAGCCAACAGGAAGCCACAATAACAACCAACCAACACATACGTACTTCACCAGACACAAAATTCAGAAGGGTGAGGATGGGTACAAAATGGTACCCGAAACATGTTCCTAATAAGGAAAGAAATATCTTGAGGTAAAGTCGTTATAAAAGTTTAAAAATAATATATACATCAAGAAACGGATGTTCAAAAATATATATTCAAAAAGTGTTTGAATATATATATATATATATATATATATATATATATATATGGAAGTATCCATGGTACTAAGGAAGGAGTGTATCTTGCCATGTTGCGCTACATCCAAGATCTTCAGTTCCTGACGAGTTTTGCCGTCCAGCTACATATGGTGTCGTCGTCCCACCTTTCCTGCCGTAAAGCCATAGTATGAGCACGGATGCTTCTACTCTGCCCTGCTCACCAATGTGCGCTTAGATAAATTTGCTCTCCTGTGCTAAGAGGTCTACCGGTATGACGTCAGCCACAACCAGAACTGCCAGCTCGGACAAGGTCCTATAAAAGCACGCGACTCTCAATGGCCCTTGCCGCTGGACAGAAGCCATGGGTGTAAAATACTTCCGCACCAAAGTAGCGTCGGCCCAAACTTCTACGCCGTACAGCAGGATAGACTGCACCGAGAGCATCAGCAGATTTCCCTTACTCGACAAAGGCCTCTCAGTGATGGTCGTCGATCTACTAAGGGAAGCAATCACCACAGCTGCTTTATTAGACCCTATTATTATATGTATATAATACACATACTCTTTTGGGTTGGGAAAACTACTTATAGTAAGTGCATTAGGTTTGCAGACGGTATGGTGTGCATGGAAGATGAAAGGGCATTGATCTAGAATGCTACGAATATTAAAAGATATTGTGAAACGTTTGAAAAGAAAATCAGAGGAAATAAGACATAGAGCACGGACATAAACAAAATGAGCAGGACTGGACAGATTAAAGTAGTGAATGAGGAAATTTAACAAGAGGCAGTTTTAGATATTTTAGAAGTTCTTTATAGAAAACGTACGCTGTAGTCAAAAAGTGACATGCAGAATTGACTTAGATAAGGAAGCTTTAAGAGAAAGAAAAGATTATTGTGAATAATCCTGAGATGTAAATGATGACATGTTTATGACTCGTCGTGGTTTAAGGCTTGATAATGGTGCAGACACTGACAGGCCTCGTCCGGAACATGAAAAGTAGCAGTTCGGCAAGGTAACACGACAAAGTTAGAATTACAGAGACTGCTAATTCGAATAAGAAGATGAGAAATGTTTGCGGGGCAGAAACTTGGACACAGAGGTAAGAAGATGATAGGAGGTTACAGACCTTCGAGATATGGACATGGAGAAGGGTGGAAAGGATTTCCTGGAACAGTGAGGAACGAGGAGGTGCTTGGAAGAGTAGGAGAAAAAAGGAAAGCGTTGGATAGCATCAGGGACAGAAAGAGAAACTGGTTGGGACTGTGTATGCGGCAAACATAAGGTAATGCGACTGTGGAAACATTGGAGGAACTGGTAAATGGAAAACTGAATATAGGATGGAGGGGACGGCAGATAATAGACAATATACGGATTCCATATCAAGAAATGAAGAAACTAGCCCAGGATATGAACGTGTGAAGGAAACGTGCCTTGTAAGACCTATATTTTGACGGAAAACACAATGTGGGTAAAATCCTCAAATCAGGCCGTTTGGGTAAGCGATTGGTATCTCTTTTCCAACCAACTACAGATTATTCCTAGTTTGTATTTGTACTCTCTGGAGGAAGCGCATCATCCATATGATATGGTGGAAAGAACTAAACAATCCTGAAGAGGCACGTATTCTCTTAGGGAATAAATGTGGAGACCCATCTCCGCGGTAACATACGGGCAGTCCTTCACAGCTTAATATCGTAGGGTGAGAAGTGACATCTTTTCTATAGGATTAGTACAAACGACGGTTATTCTAGTTGCCGTAAGACAGCAACCCTGTCTCAATTCACCTCACGGTGCCCCAATGCATTTGGGGCCTTTTTTTAATACTACAGAGCGGTGTAAGATGGAAGGAGAAAGTAGTATAAGAACACTTGGAGGATCAGCTTTCAACGCGGAAAAGTTGGAAGTCTAATCACTGAACTAAAGAAGAAAAAAAGAGAAGAGGAACAAGAATAAGGATAAGAAGAAACAATAGAAGTAGAATCAGAATCAGAATAAGATGAAGAAGACGACGACGATGATGATGATGTGGATGATGATAACGGTGGTGGTGATTATGATGACGATGACGGCGAACACTACGATAATGATAATAATGATGGCCGCATGAGGATAAGTATGACACATGTCAATTTAGTTCGGTTACGGAATGAGAATGAATTTAACTCGTCACCACTAATACGTTATAAATAGCTAACGAATCGGATGTAAACGTTGTGCTTACGGTATAAAATTATTATGGTGACGCTGAGGTCTGATATATACTTTTTTTAAGTCTAACGAATCACAAAACAATATCGACGTTTCGAGTCGGCTGTCAAAAACGTCATAGAAAACGCGGAAACAATTCTGAGAATTCCGTGACGTTTATGACGATATCAGAAAACAATGCGAAGACTGTCGCTGTGCTCAGTTATTTTGGACTCTGACGTAAATTGAATTGTCGCCCGTTGAACAGCTGTTTGTGGCGATAACAATCAGCTAATTAAAATTGCGTATTATTCCATTTCCAAGAGCAAAGCGCTACAATATCATTTATAACTAAATTTTAAATTTCAATTAGTTTACTCGTATCCTGATGGTCTATATTAGATTGTTTTAACTGAAGAAAAATTAATAAAATTCAATGTTTTACTTTGTATTTAAAATTTGTTTTTAATCTTTATAATACTTTGTGATCTTTAAAATTTATATATTACTTTATAATCTTTGGAATACATTGTTTTTAAACTTTATAAATTTTTGTAAACAACAATATCACCTTTGGTTTGTAAAATAGTAAGAGGACCCTAAACGTTTTCCTTGGTTTTAGCAGTGACGACCATGAATTACTAAATAATAAAAGTTTTGTAATATTCGATGATTAACTACATCCGACAATTAAAAAAAAGTATTGTCAGCAATTTGGCCAAATTTTTTGCAATCATCAAAACTTATAAAAAAGGAATACAGAAATTATTATTAGACTATTCATATATAACGTATTGTGTGATTTTTATGTTTGAACGTGTGGTATGTTTATGTTACATAAAAATAATACTGTTACTCATATATATTATTAGTTTCATATTAATAAGACATAATTATATTATTACATAGGCCTACATACTTCTTCTTCTTCTTCTTCTTCTTCTTCTTCTTCTTCTTCTTCTTCTTCTTCTTCTTCTTCTTCTTCTTCTTCTTCTTCTTCTTCTTCTTCTTCTTCTTCTTCTTCTGCTTCTGCTTCTGCTTCTGCTTCTCCTCCTCCTCCTCCTCCTCCTCCTCCTCCTCCTCCTCCTCCTCCTCCTCCTCCTCCTCCTCCTCCTCCTCCTCGACCCAGAGATTGGTGGGTTTGAAATTTTTTATCTCCCACAGACAATCTCTTAATCACCAGTTTTGTGTTATTCACTTTTCCTGATTTCATAACTACAGACTGTCCCCACCGTTCTCAAATTTCTTAAACGAAGTATATCCTATTGAATCTTTATCGAGTGGTTTCCCGTTGCCTTCTCCATCCTATACCTATAATAATTGGCTTTCATTTATTGCAATAATTTTACATGAACAGAGACGTCGATGTGCATTTCTTCCAAATAGCATTGCCTGAATTGTGAAATGTATTTTGTAACTTGCAGATTTCATTAAATAACTATATAATTTAATTGTCATACATTAGTGTTTGAACCAGAGTTCGCTAATACAAGTGAAATACATTACGTGCACAGAGAGAGATCTCCCTTATCAGTAGCACAATTCTCGTCTCTACACGCGTTGAATACTGCACACACCACACGCGCACGCGCGCGCAGCATAAAAAGAGCTTAAAATCTACACGTATTCCGACAGGTTACAGCAATCGCCTGGATGTTGCTGTTCACTAACGCAAATATACATCCAAATATATCCTGTAATTCCTGTTCACTATATGCAAATATATGGATAAACTATATATAGCAGACAATACCTGACCTTACTATATGTGTACAAATTATTTCTGTATTATCCGTGTAAAGACATCATGACTACAAGAAATTTTGTGGAAAGGTCGACACAATTTTTTGAAGATTTTGTGTCGACTTTCAGCCGACCCCGTATGAGATGCTCCTGCAACAGGGCGTGCACCAAGATTAACGTCGGACAACCGGAAGATTTAGAAGAGTAGAAATACTCAGTGAAGAGACAAGGGAAAGTATGTTGCTATTCATGCAGATGACATCAAGCATGAATGTACGGTCTGGTTCGAGCGTGCACTACGAATGGCCAAAATGAAATTCTTCAAAATTTCGTAGAATGACAACACGAGGGAACAACAGGACCAGATATGTCAAACAAAAACTGGGTAAAGTGCTCTGAAACCAATGATGATATTAACGGCTACAACTCTTGGCTGAGTACCATGGGGGCAGCGTTTGTCGAGGAGAGACTAAAAAAACTGGTGCAGCGATATAATAAGTGTCTGTAAGTGGGTTATGATTACGCGGAAACGGAAAAGTAATGTCTGTGTCACTATAACTTTTTTGTAATTCTTTTGTACTTTTATATACTTTGTACTTTTGTATAACATTTGTATTTATCTGAATTTGGACATTTCTTTACCAGTCAATCCAGGTTAATTTTTGAGTGTTAGATAGACGTGTTTATCAGCACTACAGACATGCTGTATACCAATAATCAGCTGTATATTGTATTTGTGTGCCTTTCGCAAGTTTTACAAGTTTATATTGCATTATCAAAGAGCAAGAAATATATTAATAGTAAATAAATACCGTAAGGTATTTTATACGAGTATTATATAATACATTGATAAGGAATATTAACGTAAGTTAAAACAGCGTAATATACATTTACAGAACAAATATTTGATAGTAATTGTGACGGTTGCAAGGACTGGCATTTGTAAAGAATGGAATAAATAATTGAACTCCAGATAATTTTTTACCATAGACCAAACCATACCATAGTCCAAAGCATTATGATGTATGCAGCGGAAGTATGGGTTATTAACTAAAAGAATGAAAGAAAGATTCTTGCAACAGAGATGGAATATTACAGCACGCAATAATCGACAATTATAGAATAAACTCAATTTAGTGGATTATCACGCGTATACTACGGCCTTTGAGTTGCACTCTGTTTAGCTAACGATAAGCGCTTTCGAGCCTCTCGGCCCGTCATCAAAACAAAATTACTGCAACAACTTATATATATATTTGTTGTCCGATTTGGAACAACATTTAAAAGTCGTTCCTCGCATCCTAATTTCCAAACTTTACGAATTTTCCAATCATCATGCTTTAGATTTCTCTGTGCAATTGCATTTTTTATGCCTTCCATTCAAGTCTTTCGCGGCCTCTCTCTTGTTCTTCTTTCACGAGGGGTCCCTTCTAGTATTTTTTTTGGCCATCTATCATTGGCCGTACAACACACATGCCCGTACTACCTCAACATTTTTGCATCATACGTGTCATTTTTTCTGGAGTATATAGAAATGCTTTCTCATGTCTCTTCAAAATTTGTGAAATGTTTAAAAATTAAAATCTGAAAATTGAGATACTTCTGGACTGAACGATTCTAGTACAAGTTGATGCGTTTAAATATCTTCGGACCTAAATTACATCAGATAAAAGAGGCCCCAGTGATGTAAAAAGTAAAATTTCACAATCAAAAGAACAATTTTTTAAGACAAAATATATTTTGGAAACCAAGAAGAAAATATTACTTGGGGCATATGCAGAAATGTTCCGTAAACGCAGGCTTTGAGGAGATTAGAAACGGGCTACCTTAAAGCTTTTAACATATGGTGCTTCAAAATGGGAGTTAAGAATATCGTGGATGGAAAGAGTGCGTAATAATGAGGTTTTAAAGAGAGTGGAGGTGAAGGGAGAATTCCGACTGAAACCATTGCGGAAAAGAGAAGCAGTATTGTTGGTCACTGGCTACTGGTTCACCGCTCTGATCGAGGAAATGATTGAGGGGCGTAATGGGAGGCGAAGACCAAGACAGGGGTATATGAATGAGGTAAAAGAATAAAGAAACTGTTTAATGATTAAGAGACTGTCTTCGAAAACGATGAAATTGAAAGCAACCACTCTCTGGTTTGAGAAGAAGAAGAAGAAGAAGAAGAAGAAGAAGAAGAAGAAGAAGAAGAAGAAGAAGAAGAAGAAGAAGAAGAAGAAGAAGAAGAAGAAGAAGAAGAAGAAGAAGAAGAAGAAGAAGAAGAAGAAGAAGAAGAAATATTTACTGTCTACAGTTGTCACTGCAGATCGACTGCGTTCTTTCCCATGATTCATTGTTGGCTGCTTAACTATACGTCTCTCTCCCATTCTCTCTCTCTCTCTCTCTGTACATTTCTCTGTCTCTGACTCTGTCTGTCTGTCTGTGTCTCTCTCTCCCTCTTTCTATCTCTTTCTCCTCTTTCGTTCTCCCCCTACTCCCTAATCCATCGATATCTTAAGTAGCAGTAAGTGCAAATCTAGTTCCGAGCAAACCACATGCTAGAACAACTTCCTCGCGAAAGCTTTGCACACATTATTATCTGGGTCAAAAGCAATCTTACGCGAATGCTGAAGTACTTAACCGCGTTTTGTGTCTACTGAACGTGAGGTTTTATTACAACTATCTAGGGCAAGTAAGTGACACTCCGTGTTTGAACTGAGTAAGTTTCAATACTGATTTGAAAACCTAATGGGTTTAATTTTACCAAAGAGTAAAGTTTTTACAAGTTTTGTTTGAACATCCTTATATGAAATCAGTTGACAAGAACAGTAATTCTGTTAAGTAAATAGGAATATTTATTACGCATCATTCACACACAAAAAAAACTTGATAACTTAATAATGTTATGACGGTCTACTCGATCGTCGTAGGTACAGTGGAAACAAAAATACATACAAGAAGCCAATTAAGTCACTAATCACCAACTTTAATTTTCACAGTTAAACAGTTCGTAATTAACAACACAGTCTACTACAACAAATCGAATATAAATTGTTCACACACAATAAATAGTCACTAATATTAAACACAATTGTATTAAAATTATACCGCCCGATTATAAAACACAACACTTCACTAATATAACCACTTGAACGTACACAGTAATGTCGCCCGATAATAACTCTCGAACCGGACTGTAAATATATCGCTGCTATACTGACTTGAGCGTCCCTGAGTAATTGTATTTATAGCCGCCGAAAATCTAGACGATTCCTAATTGCGTCTTAGCAATGAACTACGTAATTAACTGCGGCCTTGACACAGTCCTCACGGCTGGGGGCATTGAGGAGACTCTCGCAAATACGTCTACAAGCACGTACGCCACTCACAGTAGAGCGAGATTCTTCTGGCACATTCGACAAACACGTAGATTGTGCTGTGATGTCGTAATAATAAATTTAGTACACCCCACTTGTGAACAAATATTCTCTTGCAACAAAGCAACTAAAAACTTTTGAATCTAATTGGCGGCAGTCTTTTGACATCACAAGAAAAAATAAATGCGGCGTTTTGGCTACTAAAACACTCGGCAGCCATCTTCAGGCTAATGATAAACTAATACAAGTAAAGAAATAACTAATACTCTATCAACAAATGGTGGGGATTCGACAAAATAATAATAACAAAACTTCACATAATATATAAACAAAAATCTAAATACGTACAAATATATACTTCCTAGGGGAAAACACACAACACTAAAAAAACACGAGCACAATGCACGGGAATACTTGCACGCCAACAAAGTCAACATAACTGTATTTTCGAGGTGAATAGTAGGGGACTCGAGCTATTGCCTTGTTTCATGTCCTACTTCATTTCATATTATTATTTCTCGGAAGAATTCAGCCTCAACGTTTTCCATCTCGCCAAAAAGTTAAATCACAAGAAAGTTAAATGAAGGCATTAAAACGAGCAATTAAGATCAATATAATTACACACAATAAGTTT
The DNA here is from genome assembly GCA_034769895.1 of Magicicada septendecula. Classification (NCBI taxonomy): domain Eukaryota; kingdom Metazoa; phylum Arthropoda; class Insecta; order Hemiptera; family Cicadidae; genus Magicicada; species Magicicada septendecula. The sequence goes on from CM068369.1 coordinate 585,322,727, forward strand.
TGAACATGGCACCAAACTCTTGGCGCATTCTGAAGATAACCTACATTTATTACTCCATAGATCAATACTAACAGCCGGGACATATAACTTGGAAATAGGTTTATCAGTGAAACAAAAACAAAAGCAATAACAGTATGAGAAAACGCCAGAAGTGTGGAATTAATAGTCGATGACAGTGCCACTGAATGTATCGTTAATATTTGCGTTTAGAGATTATGAGTGGAGTAACAGTTCAAATATTCCGTCCAGCCAATGTTAGAAACATTTTTGAGACTGATGCAATAATATTATAAGGCCTAGCAGAAAATTAATAAAGGAAACTAAAACAAGAATACGTAAACCAGTTATGAGAATAGAACTCAGTTGAGGGTGTGGATGTAGAACAGTCACAGAAGAACTAGACAGATGAAGGAATGAATATACTCGTAATACGATGTTTGGGGAAAATGACACTGAAACTGAGGATACCAGTGGCGTAGCGTGGGTACATAGCAGCTGTTGCTGGTTGTGATAGGGCTAAAATTTAATTCGAATTTTTCCTAGTAATAAGTGTTCTTTTTAGAGCCAAAATATTTTTTTAAAGCTAAAATATCTTTTTAGAGTATTTTGTATCTTTCTCTGGCAGAAGAAGAGGGTCCCGGTTCAACGGAATGCGACTTCACTATACTTACACAGAATAAATGACGACACAGATAATTGAATTAACAATAATAAAGACAGAGAAACACATAACTAAACGAACAAAACACAAATAGATAGGTAGATAGTAATTGTTGCACGTTGGTTCCGAAACGAACATAGCTGCTAACTGATCGTTTTGCCGGTTTGCACAGCGGCAACACATTAGGTGGACAAATGTGTCCCCCTCCAGTTTGTACAGTGACAACTACTAAGAGATCAATGTCCACAGCAGTAAAACATTGTCGATGTCTGAGCTGGCAACAAAAGACGGTGCAAGTGCTCATCAGTTAGAAATCAATGCTATGCTTTTCTTCAAGTTTCCTTACTAATATTGTTCGGATTTCAAATTATTCAATAACTAAACTATTTTTTCTGTGACATAATTAATATTACTTTCTTTCACTTCCAGGACTGTTGCCGCCGGTTGCCAGGACTGTCGACTTTGAGGATACAAAGTCAAAAGTACCACGGTTATGAAACATAATTTTAATTTATAAGTTATCAGTTAATAGACAATAAAATTTGATAGAGTGAATAGAGGGAGACTGTGGGTAATAATGGTAATGTAAGGGTTCCTGCAACACATCATCAGGGCTATACAAAGTCTTATAACGTTAAAATTGAATACGATGCAATTTTACGGGGATTAATTCATAGGTGAAAGCTGGTGAATCATAAGCGCTTTCAACAATAAAATACTGTTATGTAAGACAGAGAGCGTAGACAGAGAGATTCGAGTAACGCGTCTTTCCCACTATTTCCACACGCGCTGTTGGGGTGACGAATGGAGTAAAGCGTCATTTTTTAGCGGGTGAATTCTCGGGGTAGATTGGGTAAATTTGTATTTCGCGGTACGTGAAACCAATCAGAGTGTATTTTGTAAATATTTGGTGACGGTAGTTTTAAGTCGGGTATAAAAAACGTAGTTGGAAAAAGTTCAGGCAGTCTGCAGATATACTACATTTATTTAGACTCGTAACCGGTGTGTTAAGGAATTATTATTTTAGTTAGTTGATAAATTAAACAGATAGTATTCGCAAACGTAGTAAATTGTATACAGTGAAGTTATCAAAACAGTAAAACTAACAGTCGTATTTGAATCACCGAAGTAATAGAAATTCATGAAAGTAAATCGTTGAAGAAGTTACAGACAGTAATCATTATTCTAATAAAGTATTAAGTATTTATCGAAGCAATCATAATTCGTCTGAGATTGAATCGTAGTTGGAAGTGTAAAGTTACGGTGAGTTGAGAAATTATATAGCGGAACTTGTCGTTTACTAATTAATCCGACGGTATCAGCCTATCTTGTCCGTGTTGGAAGCACTTATATCCAATAACTTATATACTATGTGTAAGAAAATATTGTGTAACACTTCACCGTTGTATTCTCACTAAACCACAAAAGGTGAATTGTGCCTGGTGCATGTGAAACTAGTGTATATAGAGTTAAAGAATGAACGAGTGCGACTGACGGGGATTATACCTAGCAGCAGTGGACCGTAGAATCACAGGACCGACGACGTTTGAGGAGACACTCCGCACCGTAAATACGGAATTCAACAAACAAGTAAAAATTATATGAACATTCATTTTAATATTGTAATTGAAGTTCAATTCTTTTGGTAACTCAAACAGTTAAAAAGAATCCACAATTAAAAAAGAGAATAATTATAAGAAATTGAATATTGATATTAGTAATGTAATCTTTAAATTCAAGAAGAGAATTAAACGTACAATTTGTCACATTTATATTTATTTATTAATTATTACACCCTGAGATCAATTATAAGAGTCGCTACGCCAAAGTAAGAGCTAAGTTCAATAGTTGAATACCAACAATTAGACATATTGTAACGTTTAGACCTGTTAACTGTGGTTACAAATAAAAGAAAAAAAAAACATTTAAAAAAAATTTTTTTCAAAAAAAAATTTATGTTTGGTTGTTATGGTTAAAATTTAGGATTAATCCTAAATTTGTGTTTTGTTGAAAATTTCGAAATTCTGAGATTTTTTTCGAAACAAATTGATTTATTAACAATAATTAATAATAATCGATTTTTAATCGATTTAGAGCAATTGTTCGACTCCGTTACAGGGATATATCGATATGTGATTACAGGTTAAATTTTCATATAAGTATTAAAAAAGGTTCTTTCAACGATTATTTTATATAGTCAGAGAAGGGCAGGCCTAGAAAGTATAACATATACAAGAAATAATCTTAATAATTAATATTTAACAAATTGTGAATAATATATAATATTTAATATATTTGATTTTTCAAACCAAAGCTGCAGGCTATGAGATCAGTCGAAGAAGGTTGCAGTGCATCTTGGGACCATCATGGCGGCTAGCTGAATTGATAAGGTTATACGTATATTTGGTCACTGGAAAATCTCACAATAAATTCACCTTTATAACTGTTTTATGGATCTCCGAAATCGTGTATACTGTCTATTATGTTGTTTGAGGTATCCTGGATGAGTGTTCAGCGTTCACTGGTGTTAATTGTTTTCTGTTTGAGGTGTTCACTTTATGTCTGTACGTGGCGAAGAATCGTTAATATATTGTAGAGTGAATTATTAATAGTAGGTAGTTTTAATGGTTTAAATCACTGGTATTATGTGGTGTATTGTTCGTTTTCACCGTTGTCGTACAGTATTTCATAAGTTTTAACTCGAAAAGTTTTAATTTATGTAACTCCTGTTTTTCACTGATTCTAGGTTTTAACCTTTACACTCCATTATACGGTTTTAAGAACGCGATTCAGCATCGACTGTTCCGTTTGAATGTTAACAAAGAACTAACTTACTTCCTTTCTCTTAGGAAATATCTTGCCAAGTTAATATTGGAAAAGTATTGTTAAAATAATTTTCACTTCCCATGTACATAATTCCAAAGTACATTATATATGGAATATTTTTAGTTTATTGTTCGCTTTCATGAACTATTAACCATATAATTGGTTTATTTATCTCAATCTGTTTAATTTGATATGTCATAGTCCATATTTGTTGAGATTTTTGTTAAAATTAACATATTTCTGTCTTTTTGGAAATCTAGGCCCAAAAAACCTGTTTCCGTTCTTGTACACAATAACTGCCATTTTAAGTGTTATTAATATAATTATAATAAATTTCAAATGGTCACAAATCTTTTTACTTTCCTTAATTACTTATAAATTTAACATTTGAACTGTCTTTTAGTGATAATTTATTAATTTACTAATCCTCCTCTGAAATATTTAATTATTACATTTCAAAAAATTTCAATAATTTAAGATATTTTTCTATATTACTCTTTTAAATCGTAGGATCATTTACAGTAGTTGTTAATTGACTTACCTTACATAAATCTTGTTAGTTTACATGGTTCATTGGTGAATTAACTGGTTTATATTAATTTTTGTGAATTCATTTATTTGGCCTAGAGTTTAGTGTTTTACATGTATGGTTTTTTCAAATAAATTTAATTCTACTCCTCCTCTGACTCTTAAAAGTTAACATGACATAAAATAAAATTGATTACATAATTATTGAGATGTGTAGCATCTAATTCATGCTACTGTTACAAAAATAATAATTAACATTAATCAGCAGTCTTTAAAGTTAGACATGTTTGCTTAAACTGTTTTGAACATACATTTAACACATTTGTAAATTAATACAGCATCCATACTGAAACATTTTAATTTGTATGTATGCTGTTATATAACTAATACATCTTACTCTAAACATATAGGTACCTTATTCTATTAGAACTCTTTTAAAATATGGAGTTCATGGCTTTGAACAATATCAGCCATTTAATCTTCTTAACTCTATTAAAACTTAAATTATTTTCAGTCCTTTCTGATTTTACTATTATTATCTAACATCCCCTTGTACAGTAAACATTTCCACCCACACTTTCTTTGTTATTGGCATTTCTTTGAATGTCTTGAGATAACAAAGTGACCTTATTTAATGAAATATTGGAAATATTTTCCATTTTAATATTTCATTATTTGTTAATTATAAAATATAAAAGTTATTTTATAGCACATTGTTTAAGTTATAGATACACTACAACTTGAAGTTTATTACATTTCAAAACACTTCCACTAGTACACTTTCACTGTTGGTTCTGACTTATATTTGAGTTTTATTATTCTCAGACCAGACCTTTAGTCATCATGGACTGTGAAGATTTGTTTATTTTTTATCATATAATAACTTTAGTTGGTGCACTTCTTATCATACTACACAATACTTTTGTTTATAAATAATTACAATTTCATAATGTTTTGGGGTGTTATACTTTCTTAAATGGTATCATTTGGTTTGGGGTTAATGGTAGTTAATAATAGGTTTTTATGGTGGTTCTTCCGTCCTAATTCTTCCTTTCTTCTCGTCTTCCTTCTTGTGTTCATTCTTGGGTAAACCAAGGTACTCAGTGTTATCTTGTCCGATGGTTGGTTCGGAGTATCTTCTTTATTATCTGCTTTTAACTTTCTTCTTCCTTCTTGGGTTTGGAGTATCTTCTTTAACACCTGATACTAACTTTACTCTTCTTTCTTGTTTCGGGATATCTTGCTTATCACCTGATAAATCTTCCTCTTCTTGTTTCTTCTTGTGTTCGGGGTATTATATTTATCACCTGCTCCTAACCTCCTCGGTAATCTCCTGATTTTTTAATATGAGTTTCCTTTAATTTATTTCCTTTGACTTTTATGGTTGTATTTTTTATTATTTAATTATTGTTTTTCTTTTATAGTGGTGTTTTCCTTTGAAGTGTAATTGAATTTCATTTGACATTCTTTGAGTATATGTAATTTAATTATTTTTATGATCTTATTTGAATTAATTATTGGTGGAATATCTGTCATGCTACAATATATAACTAGATCAAGTACCCTACAGATAGAATAAGTGAAATATAAGATAACTTATAACATAAAGTCAGTAGTTATCACATTGATGTTATTTAATAATTAGAAGTAACCCTTGCTTTGAGAGCATAGTTGTAGTATTTGGCACTACAACGTAAAACTTAATATTAAGGAATATTCAACACTTAGTCTTGCTTTGCGAGGTGTAGTAATCTTAACTGAGAACAAATTCGTACTTGGAAAACAAACTCTTAATCGAGACAGGAAGACCGAGAGCAAATTCTATTATGAGCATGACCAATCGTGGAGTACGACAAGTGTGCCCATTGTCACCCTCCCTTTTTAATTTCTATATAGACGATATCATACACAATTGGCAGCTGAAACTGCTGGAGCAGTTTATGATTGGTCAGTCCGCAGTTGATACATTGTTTGCTGATGACCAGGCTGACCTGACCAACTCGGAAAGTAGCTAGCAGATAACTCTATCTAATCTGCAAGGATTTAGACTACAGATCTCCACGCTAAAGACCGAGTTGATGCTTTTTCATGAAGCTGATCCCATACGAGCAACAGTTGTTGTAGATGGTTCTGTTCTGGATCACGTCAGTAATTTTGAATATCTTCTTCTTCTTCTTCTTCTCCACCTCAGGCGTTAGGTCATAGACCTGTAATTTTGAATATCTGAGGTAACACACTATAGGTGTAAGTTAAACCATATGTTCGCAACCATCAGGAAAATTATAAAAACAAGGAATAAAGAAACTCGCCTGAAATTCCAGGAGGTGATTGGCCTCCCCACACTTCTCAATGGTTATGAGAATTGGTCTTTAATTAGATCCCAGGATAGTCGTATTCAAGCAGCGAAAATGAGATTTCCCATGCATGTAGCAGGATATACTCTTCAAGAATAAATATGCCGACGTGCGACAAGAACTGAACATTACGAGTATACTCGATATAAATAACCAGTATCGGCTAAAATGTCTAACACCTTAACTGAACGGATGACTGCCTTATACCCGAAAAACTGTTGAATTATACCCGAAAACTCGAAATGACGGCGAGGCGTGGGATGTCCGATGAAGCGTTGGAATGACCAGCTTTAGTCTATCTGCCTGCTACCGGATCAAACTATTTTTGGTTTTATTCTTGTTAAAAAATTTACAGGCATTGCACAAATGCAATGCACAGAGAAGGGCATGGAAAATGGCTTCAATAAATCTAAAAAATATATATAATTTTGTTCATTCACCAATCAATGAATTCATTCTTCATTCACCAATCAATTAATTCATTTTTCATTTACCAATGTATATATTATAAGTTAAATGTAGTCGCATTCATAAGCGAAGTTTTATATGTGTACTACGTTATTTACAACAAAGAAGTAGTTTCCATGGAAACTCACCGGTTCCCATTTTCGATCACGCACCAGCGGTCGTTTTCAAATGTGCGACACGTCCTTATAAACATTTTCAATGTTAAAAGATGATGATGATGATGATGAGCAAGAAAATCTACTGGAATCAAAATATATAAATATATATATATATAAATATATATATTTCCCTTGTGTAAGGGAAATATATTGTATATATGAGACTGGAAATGAAATGGAAAAATTTGTTTAGGACTTGAATTTTCCTTACCTCTAGGCTCGTGTACTCTGATCTATTTCCAGCCGACACGAGGTAACACTAAACATTTTTCTCGCTTGCTACGTTTGTTTATAAATCTATTATGTCGGCCTGGAAGCATTTTTTGCCTTTCCCATCCACACGGTAGATAGATCTCCACCCAAACTATCTATTGGCGTTAAAAAAACAAAAATCGGGAAAATCGACTCTGATCCTTTTTCCCATCGGCTTTTCATTTGTAAAGAGAACTTCGTAGGAATTTAACAATAAAATTGTTTCGACCTCCAAACAAGCAATAAGTACATATCGAGTTGTGTGGGACGCTGCATAATAGAACTATGCACTCTACTGCTAAACAAGTCGCATCCCGCACAGCTTCATACACTTCAATAACTGGGTCAAAAGTGCTTTCATATTAAACAGTGTCATTAGAACTAGTAGTACTAGTAGCCCTTATCACTTTAATTTTGTTTGTGTATTTGTTTATGAAAGAACATGGATTGAGCAAACGTTGTTCTGGCGAGAAACAGTACGAAAATACGACAGAGAAAATAAATAAAAGAATTAGGATAATAATCGGTGTTAGGACATCAAAGTGTTAGACAAGGATGGAGTACATCACCTCCTTTTTTTAACATTTATATCAACGATCTAGTATGGAGCTGGATACAACTAGTATACCCTGGTATTACGAGACACATATTTGACGTTCTGTTGTTTCCTGACGACTTTTAACATTGAAAATGTTTATAAGGACGTGTCGCACATTTGAAAACGACCGCTTGTGCGTGATCGAAAATGGGAACCGGTGAGTTTCCATAGAAACTACTTCTTTGTTACTAATGATAATGTGATGTATTTATAATATACACACACTTATTGTTTACTAATGGTACCTATGATCTCAATTTCCTATTGTATTGTATTTATTGTTCATAGCCTAAAGTTACCATAGATACGATTTGCAATAAAATTTTTTATTACTCACATTATTAAAAACGATCGATTTCGGTCATAGACCATCGTCAGGTCATACACAGCGCATTTGCGGTCACAATATATTAAAACATTCACTATTTACAAAAACGAATTCGTAGACATTGATTAATGAACTTGATACGTACGTCGTTGTCCAAAGTTTCCCGAGAACTCAATAACGTACTTACGTAAATAATTGAACGTAAATACTTCTTTGTTGTCAATAACGTAGTATACATATAAAACTTTGCTTATGAATGCGACTCTACATTTAACTTATAATCTGTACATTGGTAAATGAAGAATGAATTCATTGATTGGTGAATGAAGAATGAATTCATTGATTGCTGAATGAACATAAATATATATATATATATATATTTTTAGATTTATTGAAGCATTTTCAATGCCCTTCTCTGTGCATTGCATTTGTGCAATGCCTGTAAATTTTATGCCATTTCAAATAAAGAATCTGCTTTACAAAACTCGTTTTTAAGTTTCTTTAGATTTGAGAACAATGCAATGAACATAAATATATACAGTATATTTTTTAGATTTATTGAAGCATTTTCAATGCCCTTCCCTGTGCATTGCATTTGTGCAATGCCTGTAAATTTTATGTAATTTCAAATAAAGAATCTGCTTTATAAAACTCGTTTAGATTTGAGAACAATGCGATACGTCAATCTCAGTTGTAACGTGTCTAACATTACAAACAACGATATGGTGAAGCAACTGGACAAGTTCAGCCATATGCGCGGGACCATCAGGGGAAATCTAAAATCAACCAGAAAAAAAACACGCCTAAAGTTCTACACGTGTAATGCCGTTCCCCACAGTTCTCTATGGGTCTGAGATTTGGAGATTAACGAAATCCCAGGCCAATCGTATTCAAGCAGCAGAAATAAGATTTCTCAGTCACGTTGCAGCATATACTCTTTAAGATCGCAAGGTCGATGATGTACAGCAGGAGCTTAATAGTATAATTATACTTGACAATATCGCCCAATAACGACTAGCATGGTTGGAACATCTTAACCCATTCAGTACCATGATCCTCAAATGGGGATATTTCATTTTTTAGAGTTAACGTTGGCAATTCTGAATACAAATGGACAGCTGACCTCATTGTAGTATTCTCTACATATTTGTGTTTGATTTGATGTGGAGAAGTAATATTTATCAACAATTTTGTATTTATTATATTGAATTGAAGTGATCACTGTTAGGTAAGTTGATGTACTTCATTATTATAAAATTATTATCTTTCGTAATAATGAATTAAAACATTTAATTTCAATAAGTTACTTAGTTTATAGGTTATAAAATACAATACATGTTTTCCACATGTGCTCCTTGGTAAGGTTAGGAATGTGAAGCTTCAAAACTCAGATACCCATTTGGGGAACACGGTACTTTCCATGTGAAAGCACTTAGTTCCCTTTTTCTATTAGTTTGATTCAATTTTTTCAGAGATGGCAGACCAAAAGTTTTTAACCCTTGCTGAATTTGAAACAATAATAAATGACACAGAATTCCTTGTTTCTGTTGATTCGGAATCGCACATCGATATCGTACAGTTGCCGCCCGATACAGTTGATGAAGTATCTGGTTTAAAAGATGTTGATGAAAATGATTTGGATGACTTTCTGCCTAAAGATGTACCAGGGAAACTTGAGATTCATATCACTGAGACAGATGCAACCCTCGATTCTAATGAAAGAAATGCAATGACACCTCAAAAGAAAAAAAAAAATCTTCAAATATATCATATATACAGGAACCATGTTCTTCAAGACAGGTTATAAAATCAATGACAATTGCACGTTCAGAGAATAAAAAATAATTTTTATATTTTTGCACAAAAAAAAATAAAGGCCAAAGTAACCCTAAAACCCCTAAAAGGCCAAGTATGCCTAAAGCAAAAACTGACTGGCAGAAAAAATATCCTAATTTCATTGTAACATTGCCATCAGGAGAGTATATCGTAGAACATAGAGAAAAAATAAAAGAAGAGCTTGTTAAAAAGACTCCTGTCGAAGTTTTTGAAACATTATTTGATGAAAACATAATGCAACATATCGTAGAACAGAGCATGCATTATGCTAGACAGAAAACAATAGTCATAATCTTGTTTTCACCTGTGATTGCATGAAAAAGTTTCTTGGATTCTTATTATTTACAGGATATCACTCCCTTATTCAAGAAAAAATGGTTTTTAGTGAGGATGAAGATCTATCGATTGATTGTGTCGGAAAATGTTTTTAAAGAAATAGGTATCTTGAAATCAAACGCAACATTCATTTCAATGGCAATTCGAAAGTACCTGAAAATAGAGCACTGAAATGCTTCAAGATAGCCATAGCCCCCTTGTATGAAATGCAGAATAGTAACTTCATGACGTTTGGTGCGTTCTTGCAAAAACTGAGCGTTGACGAACAAATGATTCAATACTACGGACATCATTTTTTAAAACAATTTATCAAAGGGAAGCCAATAAGATTTGGTTTTAAACAATGGGCTCTGTGCTGCAGTGAAACTGGGTACTGTTTGCATACTGAACTGTATGAGGGAAAGCAAAAGGGAATCCGGCCACAACCCACCACATTGGGAGCCTCAGTTGTTTTGAGGAAAGTGTCTTTAGTGGATAACCCACAAAACCATGCTCTTTATTTTGACAAGGTTTTACAACCCATGAACTGATGAAGAATCTAACTGAGAATATGTGCAAGAGGCACATCACAACTAAGAAGAATGAACAACTGTCCTGTAAAGGATGACAAAGTGATTGCTAAGCAGGAAAGGGCTACCTATGATTACTCTTTTGATGAACAAAACAAAATATTTGCGGTGACATGGAAAGACAATAACACAGTAAAAGTCATGTCCAACAATGAAGGACTTCATCCAATGCAAAAAGTATTTCGCTGGTCAAAGAACGAAAAGAAAAGTGTAAAAATTGACCAGCCATACTGCGTTTCAACTTATACAAAAGTATGGGTGGAGTTGACAAGATGGACTGGATGATAAATAAGTACCGGATCAAAATCAGAGACAAAAAGTGGTATTATCCAATTCTTACCTATTTGGTTGACATGGCATTGGTAAATTCCTACATACTATACACGATGATATAAACGAGAAAGTGCCTCTGCTTGATATCGGAAGATCAAGCTTATTTGGCTTCTCGAGCTTATTTGGCTAAGTCATCTATATCTGATCCAAAAAATGCAGGAAAAACGTCTTTCCCCAAGAAGGCTACAAACAGTGTACTGGAAGCTGTAAGGATGGACCCCGTAGGACACTTCCTTGTAAGAACAGATGGAAGTAAACAAAGGAAATGTGGCGTTTGCAAAAGTAACGTTAGATAACAGGGTCTCAAGTGCAACATTGGCCTTCATGTTGACTGTTTCCAGACTTGGCATAAACAAAACTAAGCTTATAATAACTATGTTATTGAGAGTTATAATACTTAATTTCTTTTTATTGAACATGATTTATGTTTAAAAATCTTTATATGTAAATAAAATGAAATAAAACTCTTATTGAGATTTCCAAGAGTTTTGATCAATTCTACCCTAGAACAGCCATGATCCCCATTTGGGACTTTTTAAAAAATCTCAGTTTTCCCCCAAAATGTATCTTTTTTACAAAATATAATTTGTATGTTCTATTTGTAACATTTGACGACAAAATATACGAAAAAAATTAAAATAAAAAATTTGACACTTAACCGAATGAATCACTGTCTCAACCTCAAACAACTATGAAATTATACGCTCCAAGGACAAAGAATGTGTAATGTCCGAATTAGCGCTAGAGTGACCAGTTCTAGTCTATATACTTGGTACCGAACATATTATTTTTGGTTTAAGCCTTGATCAAGATAATGGTGATTATGTCTATCACTACTATAAAAACAAAGGTAATGGCATTTTGAGGCAGTTACCTTTGGCCTCGACTTGGGGAATCATATGATAAATTGGAAATAGGACATATGTTCCGATCCAAAAGTGCCAAGACAAAAGTTCCAAAAAGTTTAAGTTCCAATTTCAGATAATTGTTTTTCATTACTATTTTGTTTCCGAGCAACAGAAGGTTAGTGTTATTATAAATTTTTTCATAACCTACTTAGACTACAAAATTCAGAGCTTCAAAATTTATCGTAACTTCATTAAAATTGAATTTTGATCCGATATTATGGCCGAACTCATTCAGAAGGGCAAGAGTGTTTATTTACATTTCTGTAGTTTCCTGTATTACAAACATTCATCGAATAAGGAAACTGTCTACTGGGGTTGTAGAAGGAAAAATGAGTGCCCTGCTCGAGTTTCAACGGAAATTAATGGATATGAAATTATTGTTCGTAAAGGTGGTGAAGCTACTGCACATACGCATGCTCCAAATCGGGAAGAAGTACAAGCTTTACAATTACTGTCAGGTATGAGAAGGGAAGCTACTGAACATCCGGAGGAACCTTCTTCACGAATCCTACGACGATTACAAGGTGCACCGTCTAGTGTCCTTGCAGAACTTCGTGACCAAGAAAATATTAAAACACAGATTCAGCGTGAACGTTTGAAAGATATTCCTACTAATCCACTATGTATAGAGGAGTTAAGAGGTCCGTCAATTTTTTTGTTCAGTGACTTCAAGAATACGTTGAAAAAGATACAGTCGTAGATTACCTGAACGCTATAGGCTATTATTTACATTTTTAAATTTATTTGGAAATTTTGTACTTTTGAAACTTTATACTAATGGAACTTTGTGCAATTGGAAAAATAAAAATTGGAACTTTCGAATTGGAACTTTTGGATTGGAACTTCTGTCACCCAATCGATAAAGTTTTTAATTTCGGCAAGTTTCAGACGATATGTGGAACAATCAATCGTATTTTTAGAAACAAGGTACGTCAAGAGATAAAATTAAAGTTCTACAAACTTGTGGCGGTTCTATGGACGTGAATTATGGACTACATCCAAGAAACAAGAAAGTAAGATAGTTACCTCAAAAAAGGTGTTCTTAAGAAAAGTTAAAAGAAGTTCTAGGTCATATAAAGAAAGTAGACATAAGAGAAGAATTACAAGTTTTTAACTTGAATAGCAGATTAACAACTTATAAACTACAGTGGAAAGGACAATTATAAGGAATGTCTGGTTCAAGACTGGCCAAGCAAGTCTAGAGAAGAAAAAAAGAAGATTTCATATACATCAGCAGATTTAACAAAACTCCAATTCTCAAATTGCAAGTAAACAAAAAACTTGAATTCCTAGTAATTATTTTATAAAATACATTAACAGTGTACACAATAATAGTGTAATCTTATTTATTTGAATCTAAGCACATTACATCATTACTTTAAGAAAGGTTACGCTTTGAAGTGTTTGGTACGCCATTTGTTTCTTTTACCTTATATTTTACTTCAGATTTTGCATTAGTTATTTTTAAGAGGCTCCTTGCGTGAAAAGTAAAGTTTACGACAATCTTTAATTGTGGTTCAAACAACTCCTTGCTCCAACGATTTCTCACGTCTGTCCTTTTTATTTTCATTTGAAAGAATATTCTGTAATTCTTTTTAAAATTGCGATTGAAGTAAGAATATGTAATCTACAACTTTACTGACATTACAGATCTTTGTATTTAGAACACTGGAAAACGAATGAGCCCATTTTTCAACATCACTACACTCACGCCTTAAACTTTTAGCAAAGATTGTTTTACATTCATAAAATAACTCATACAGGTGATCAAAATATATATGATTCTGAATTTCAAACTCTTCAACAGCTGCCTCAAAAATCTATAAATTTTGCTTAATTCGAGACTGTCTAGAGAAAAGCTTAATAATTTATTGTTTTTCACGAAATCATAATTTTTGTTTAAGGTTTAAAGTTGATTCGGAGCAGAGCCATCCAAAGCTGCACTTTAAATAACATTCTCACGGTTATTTGAAATGGATTTTTTACTGAAAATTAAATAAACGGTGGAAAGTGTCTTACGGGAGGAATAAAAATGTATGACGTAAAATTATGTAAGAAACGAAAATCTCTCACAGAAACAAGGTGGGTTGGGGTGGGGGTGAAGGGTTTGTTTTCACGTCTGTTTGTTCATTTCCGATCTGACGATGAGCTGTGAAGCTTGAAAGCGCTAATCGGAATAATTTTTATATAGTGGTGTGCAACAGTGATAATTCTGTTTGTGATTTTCACCACTAACACAACTTTCTTCATTAAACTTTTTTTTAATAACCTTCTGTATATTCAATTTTCTATTCTGTTCAGTCTGTACATCCCTCTTACAGCCCTTCCTATCAAATATCCTTGACCTGTCCTAACAATAATACATTTTTTGCCTTCAGCGAATATTCGATTTTATAATTAGCCTCGCCCGTTGTAGTTTATAAAATCTAGGTTTTATTGTATTTGTTTTTCAGTATTTAGGTGAGGAATCCCAGAAATATGAAAATCTTAAGCATAATAAACTTTATTAACTCGGACTGCCAACGATGTATAGCACAACCTTACGGTTATAGACGAGTTGTTCAACACAATCGATTTAATGATAGACCAGGTCAGTGACCGATGTGCGTGGGAGTGACTATCTGTCGTGTCGCAGAATCTGTCGAAACTAGAATATGTGTGGAAAATCCATATACACCAGCCTTATGTGTAGTTTGAACGCAATCTAACTTTACGCTTCAGTGAGCTCTTAACAACGGGGGCGGGACAGTGTATATACTGTAGTCGAACGGTTTTGTCCCCGCCAATGTAAATTGCTTTCATTAACCAGTCTGCTACGTAAACAAGCTGTTTCGTTTCCATGGGAATTTTGTTTATTTACACTGGGACCCTGCAGAGGTCGCTGCCATATGTACGCAGGGGGCGGGTTACGTTCTGTTTTTGTATTCGTAGAATTGTTTCCCGTGAAACATAGCAGAAAGTTTACTCTTGTAAACAACAAATTTAAACAAATAGAATGCAAAGAAATGTAACACTTGTATTGTATTATTCAATTTTATAAAATTTAATAATAATAGTAATTGGAATAATAATAATTGGCTTAGTCAAACCCTTGTAAACGAATTTGCAAAGCTTAGTTTACTTTGCTAACTTTTATGACAACAATCTTTGTCTGTTTGATTTCTACTGACTCCTGTACGATACTGACAACCTACCCGATCTGTAGACATCGTTTACAATCTTGAATTAAATACACTTATTACTGGATAAAATTATAATTTTTTTAAAGCTGTGAGTATGTGTGTATTGATTATATTCTTTGTGTGTGTGATTCCTAGCGTCAGCCAAGGAACATCGCCAGGGAGTACAATACTTACAAAGAGGTTACAAATAATATGGTAGCTGTGAAAGTTTATTATTCTGTACTAGTATGCTTCCTGAACTGCAAAACTCGCTCAATATTTTTAACAAATTATACTCTTTTGTTATTACATAAATTTCGAAATTATATACTTTTTCAATTATGTAAAACGTTACAAAAATCTCCATCTCTACTATTTTTTTAGTAATATAACAATTGTAGAGCACCAATCATGCAATAAATACTACAAATTCGTTACATTCGGATTGGTTTTACAAGTTCTTTTAGTCTAAAACTGGTGAATTTTCATCATTTTTTCTTAAATTTTCGATTTTTCATTTCTGAAATTTTTAAAACTTTTAGGATTTAGATGTTAGTTAAACATCTAAAATGAGATGAATTTCTTAACGAAAGAGAATTCCATCGGCGGCTCAGTAGATCAGTGGGTATGGCACCTGGCTACTAATCTAGAGGTTCCGGGTTTGATTCCCGGGCCCGCACCATAAAATCAAGGTGCGTTTTTCAACCCCCAGGTCAACTCAGCCTGTTAAAAATGAGTACCTGGGATAACATCTAAGGGGATAATAATGGGCGGCTGAAGCGTAGTGCTGGCCACACTGCCGAACATCATCAATGTTCGACACAGGCTTAGCCTATACAAATTTTTCAAAATTTACCTTCCAATTTTAGTCATAAATTAAATAAAAGTCAGAGTAACACTATATTCAAAATTAAGTTAAAATTCCTTTAGTCTGACGCCCGGAATAAACTACTCAATTTTTTCAATATTTTGATTCTCTTTTTAAGACTTGGATGTCCTAAACGTTTAAAATTTTTAAGACTGAAAACGGCTTCATATTTTATATTTTAAATAAAATTCTTGTTAGCTTCATATCTGATATAGATTTGTACAATTTTCCAAACTTTTCTTCTTTTTCTTAATTTACAGTGTCCTAAAATATTTAACTGTCTAAAACTGAACTCTATATTGATATTTTATTAAAAATGCCTTTAATTTTACAAATGTTTAAAATTTTATCTTCATATTTTTGATCTTCTACGCCATATGTTTGGGGGGATTAATCTGAAAGCAATCTGTGGGATAAAAGAATGAACACGCTTATCATACGACGTATGAGAACGACAGTCACATTCGAAGGACTAAGTTCAGAGTTATTACCGAACAAGGATAATGCTTGCTACTTTGCTATTGTCGTTCAAAAGAAAAGAGGTCGTTTTAAAGCCGTATGGTTTTAAGCCCGCGGAGAAACGGAATTTTTAATGGTTCCACACAATATCCAATATGTCATGGAACTATCTTTAGAAAACTTTTATCTACGAGAAAATATAATATAATAATAATGACTCCCATGTGTACCACAGACGTAGCTTAGGAGAAGGCAGGGTAGGCTGCCTTATGTGAGCCGTACGGCATACAAGGAAGGCAGTGTGGCCAGCACTACGCTTCAGCCGCCCATTATTATCCCCAGGATGTTATCCCAGGTACTCATTTTCAACAGGCTGAGTCGACCTGGGAGCTGAAAAACGCACATTGATTTTATGGTGCGGGCCCGGAAATCGAACCCGGTACCTCTAGATTAGTAGCCAGGCGCCATACCCACTGGTCTACTGAGCCGCTATAAATATAATATTTTGTAAAAATAAATTATTCTCTTCCGTAAAAATATTTTGATCTCTTCCGTTTTTCTGTTATAATTCATTTACATCTCACATACGTTTTGTATCTACTTGACATTCCCGTGTTTATAATTATGCCACCATCTATTCACCGTAAACTGTATACACCGCAGTGCATTTGAGACACCACCGTTTTCAATTATTTTCACTAAACGTCATAGTAAATATTCAAACTGAGGTGCAAGCACCGACTTTGTTGTTTTAAATGTGAAATACAGATTGACCCAGTTTTTTTTTCATGTCAAATGTGACTCTTCTGATGCAGTTAAACGGTGGTGCTTGCTGTTTGTTCCGTATGTACAAATTTCTCTCAACAACTTTAATATGAAATTCTAGTGAATAGTTTGCACGAATGTGTGGTGGTGTGCAGTGAAAATTCTCGGAATGCACTAATCCATCTGACGGTATTCACAGACGTCGACCGGAAAGTATGCCAACGCCTGGAATGTGTATTAGTGCTTGTTGTTCCAATTTTGTCTTTGTACTTTTTAATATTCAGTAAAAATGTCATCATTTTGTTGTTACACAAAAACAGATTTACAAGTGGTGTTGTATACAAACACTGTACAAGCATATAAAGTTACAAAATCTTGATAGATTTTTAATTTATTAATGCGTCAACGAAATGAAATGCACAAAGTTTTGACACACACACACACACTTTTTCTTCACTGGCGCAACAGATGCATGTAGCTGCCACTGGCCTGGTCAACTACTGTCGTCCATCCGTATCAGTCCTGAGAAGAGGAGATGTTTATCCTAAGCTGCCTGAGATCACGCAGACACTCCTAGATCTCTTCACCGACTCCTAGGTCGCCTAGGCCGTCTAGGTCGCACTCCACTTGGAGAACGCTTGTATGGCGGTTTGACTGTCCTGCTGTCTTCCGTTCTTAGGCCATAACCTAGCCACTTCAGTCTTTGTATTTTAATGGAAAAAATAATGCTGACAGCATCACATATACATCTTCGTGTTATATGTATATACATTGTCGACATGTCGAGAGAATGGAAATCCAGAGTGACTTCGGGAATACAGCTTAACAAATCAATTTGTATGGCTTCCCTGCTATATGGGGATGACACAGATCTTATTCAAGAAAATGAGGATGATTTACAAAGAGCTATGTTTCAATTACAAAAAGTGGCAAGAGAGTACTCACTGACAATTTCAGTAAGAAAGACCAAAACCATTGTTCACAGTACTTTAGTACAAGTACAGCTGTTTCACATAATCTCGGCTGTACAGTAAGCTATGAATCTGAATATGATATAAGAGAGAAGAAAAATAAATTGAGAAATAACTGTGGTGCGATTCATAGAAATCTTCAAAGACACACCACAAGGATTAAGACAATTTTACAAGACAATTGCAATACCCACGTTGATTTATGCGAGTGAGGCGTGGGTCATGACAAAAAAGGAAAGTGGCAAGATTCATAATGCTGAAATGCAGTTTCTTTGAAATACTTTAAATTATACATTCCAAGATAGAATAAGGAATGAAGATATCAGAGCAGAACTCGAATTAAAGGACATAAATGAAATTATTTCAATTTATAGAAGACAATGGTGGGATCATCTGCAATGAATGACAGAGGATCGATTGCGGAAAGCGGCACTGAACTATAAAGCCATTGGTAGAAGAGACGTGGGTCATCCGAGGATGAGATGGGTGCCGGAACAGGTTTATATAACCTACACCTTGAAGAGAAGAAGAAGAAGATCATCACATGCTGCATACAATTGTGTATTTTTCCTCCGCTGCCATTGTTTTATGTATTCTTGCTTTCAAAGCTAATCTACATTCTTCCATGTTTTCCAAACATTCGTTCCATTTAATTTGTTTTCTTTTATTTTTTTGTTAAATTAAATATTTGAACTTATCCTCTGATTGTTTGTTTTTTATTATATCGCTACGTTTACTTTGTTTGACTCTTCTCAGAAACTTCATCTCATCACCTTTTATTCTTCTCTCTTGTGCTTTTATTGTAACCCAGTTTCACTGTCGTACATGAGCGTGGGTACTGTTATCGTTTTATAAAATTTCACCGTATTCTCTTTTCTTGTTTAATTTTATCAGATATTATCTAATTTTATCGCATATGTTATTAAAAACTTTAATTTTTGGACCAGATCTTTTAGTGGTAATCATAGAAAATATTGCATCCTATATACTTAAAATGGCATTAATCTAGATGCTTATAAGATCCACTCCTGAGAAAGCCATAATTTTGTTTTACGATTTCATACTTTAAAATTATATTTAATGTTATATGTTCTAGTTCATGTAGAGCACTTTGCAAATTCATTTTCTGCCTTTCTGATCATAGTCACGTCGTCAGCGTATAACATTAAGTTTCTTATTGTGTTGTCATTCTCAGTAAATTAATGCCTCTTCTGTAATTTAACGTAAGTGCTTAACAGATCAGGGGAGATGTTTGATAGAATATACGAATTGAAGTAATACGTCATAAGGCCGGAGTGAAGTACGTAATTTTTTGTAAATTAGGCCTCTGTAATTTTATGTTTGACTTATCAGTTAAGACTGATTTATGCTATTTTATGTTATGAAAATCTTCTTCTTCTTCTTCTTCTTCTTCTTCTTCTTCTTCTTCTTCTTCTTCTTCTTCTTCTTCTTCTTCTTCTCCTCCTCCTCCTCCTCCTCCTCCTCCTCCTCCTCCTCCTCCTTCTTCTTCTTCTTCTTCTTCTTCTTCTTCTTCTTCTTCTTCTTCTTCTTCTTCTTCTTCTTCTTCTTCTTCTTCTTCTTCTTCTTCTTCACCTGATTTAGGCATAGTGAATGTTCCGTCTTCAATCCTGCTATCTTCTTTGGGCCTACCTACATATTTTCTTCCTTGGGGTTTATGCTTGATTGGCTGTTTTATTAGGCTGACATCGCTCGTCCTCTCTAGATTATAGAGAATATGTAGATTATATCTGTTAAATACACGTGAGGTAGAGTATAAAATATTTACTTAAAGAAAAATATATTGTATTGTGCTGATAGTGTATAAATTTATATGTATAAGTGTGTACGTTTGTGTACCATATATATTGACTATTTAGTTAACATTTTCTTGCATATTTATACACAATAAATTCTTTATTTGTTTATAAATCTGTATTTGTTTAAGTATTCATTTCTTTTCTTTATTTAGTATATTTCGTTAAACACGTTTACTGGGCAACATCAGCTGATTAATTAAGAACAAGTTTATATATTGAAAAGGTCATATAGAGACTTAAATAGAGTAAAGAGAAAATAAACACTCGCACACAAACTGTTTTGTGACGAAATAAATAATTTATGTGGGTACACAAGGTAGCTATATTGGTAGGGACAAAAGATTAATTACGACTGATAACAGTTGTTTCGTTTGTTGATGGTAACGGTTTGAATGAGGCATCTATAAACCTTGTTCGAGTGGTGGGAAGCAAAAGATCCCCAACCTACCAAGACCAGGTTAATTAACCACTCCTTTCAAAGCCTGATCCACACAAGTCTCAGAGCATCTTTTTTCTATCCTTTGGGATTCCCTCCAACAACATGTAAGGCAGCATCACGCAGTATTGCCTGTCATGTCTTCGTCACTGGCTATCTGTGTGGTTTTACCAGGTAAAATGTCACCACTGATCATTGCTTCACTCCACAATATATATCTGGGTTGTCAGTCTGACACTTCATTTCGTGTCAGCCATTTTATCCTTCTAGCTTTCCATTAGCTACGTTTCGACGGATAGAAAAGAGAATACGTTTAATCCCTTAAACACACGCGCGCGCGCACACACACACACACACTCACACGAGTTTGTGTGTTTAACTTTTGGGAAAAGCTATGTTCTATTTGCTCGAAACGAATGGTTTTGGCTTTCAGTAAGAGTCCTGTTGTTGAAAATAATAATATAGTAGCATAGCTACGAAGCAGTTTTATGGTATTTTTGGTTGTTACTTTCAACTGTGGCGACGCGGGAGGATTAACAGTGAGGATATTTCGTGGTAGGTTCGAGGGCAAGTTGTGCATCACTGCTTATCGTCAGATAGTATGCCTCTAAGGCGAATCTGTCAGAAGACGGGACATGACATGAAAGCCTAGGATGGCCCAATCTTAAAGTGTTTGCTGCTTGGTCTTTTGGTCGGCTGTTAAGGCTCGACTGTTAATCAGGTAAAGGATCCTATATAGGAGACTATGAAGGGTCCCTCAGGAGAGTTCTCGGTCTTTCAATGTTGTGACACTGGGACCTTCTTCCGTGTATAGTTCACGTAATAGGTCGCACGGCGGAAGCGATTCCGGCTAGTTTTTGGCTGCACTAGTTCGGCATTTATTATGATGTACTGTTAAGGACTGCTGTCAAAACTTAATTTTGTAAAAATGAACAGATCTTCTTCTTCTACTTCAATCATGTAGTTAGGTGAAGACACACATTCCGGCTTCAGAAGCCTTATGTACTTATTCAACTTAAACTGCTGTCAGTACTTTTATTTTAATTTGAATTACCATCGTATACTAGGCCTTGCTACCATTACAACTGTCATATGCAGCACAAAAATATGCGGCTTTTAGAACAGAGTGATTTTGCATGCGAAGAACGTGTTTCCTCATGTACTCTTATGTTTAGCTACTTTTTTCAACCAATGGGGGACACCATAAGCTCACTCCATATATCGTCATTGTGATGCATAACTAAGCATGATCATCGTTTCACCGTACTTGAAAACCTTTTTTTTTACCGGTGATTTTATTCACACCCGCCTTTTGAAGAGTCTATGACTGCAGCACCATGAAGCAGAAAGTGATAATATGGTTGAAAATGATATTATAGTAAGTAGCATAGCTACGAAGATGTTTTATGGTATTTTGGTCGTTGCCTTCAACTGTGGCGACGCGGAAAGAGTAACAGTGAGGATATCTCATGGTACGTTCGAGGCCAAGTCGTGCATCATCGCTGCCTATCGTCAGATAGGACGCCTCTCAGGCGCATCCGTCAGGAGACGGGACATGAAAGCCAGAATGGCCACTCTTAATGGGTTTGCTGCTTGGTCGTTTGCTCCGCTGTTAAGGCTTGCCTGTTATGAAGGGTTACCCAGGGGAGTTCTCGCTCTTTCAAAGTTGTGACACTGTGACCTTCTTCCATGTCCAGTTTACGTAATAGGTTGCACGACAGAAGAGTTTTCGGCTAGTGTTTATTCTGCCGTGGAGGTGGAATGATGCGTTTTTGGCTTGAGGTTAACCTCTGTAGTAGATTGTCCGATCGCCTTAAAGATGAATGAAAAATGTTCCGACCTTCAGCGTATAGGAGGCTGCAGACTGATGATGTCATTTAGGTAGGTGCTGTCAGAATTTAATTTTTGTGAATACAAGAAAATTGGATTAATACAAGAACAATATAAACATTATTGGCACACATCTTCCAACAATATTTCTGTAGATACACCAGAATTCATAGAATTTCTTAGAATAACTAATATTCGGACCTAGCTCAGAAGAACAAGAATTGACACACGGTATTTTAGCCGAATATAGAGTTTCAGAAGTGTAACCCCCCCCCCCCAAAACATCCACCGACAACGTTCATACAATACCACCGCCGCCAACACTTGTCTTCCAACTGCTGAGCCAAAAGGTCCATGCTTACTTCGTAACGATACTTATTGAGCAATTCTTCGTACACTTGAGCAATTCTTGTCCATATCATTGTCAGACTACGCAATTTAGCGTATAGCATTAGTTTGAACTCCAAGTCTCGCGCAGTTGCGTTAAACAATCAGCGATTACTGAGAAATCCTCGTATCAAAACTCACTCAACGCTCACTTTCCTCTCATTACGCATTAAGCCAGATAACTGTGACGCTATGTGTTGTACAAGAATTGCCACTGTTAAATATTATTAGTATTAAAATCTAATTTTAATTTCACATAGATTATCATTTCGAAATGTAATAGATGACTTACATTTTAAAGAGGATGAGCTAACTCCTCATCTATTTCATTTATAATTTTTCAATTATATTACTAATTATTTCGCGACATTCCCTATGAACAACGAAACGTTTTTTCTTTGTTTCGATGATTCTTGAAGAGACATTGTGAACAGACAGTTACAAATAAACAAATAACAGGATAATTCACTCACTAACAGAAAGTAACTAAAAGTACATTAATCCTACACGATAGTTCACAAATTCGTATTTTTAATTTTACTATAACATAATTACTTAAAAAGGACTAAGTTGTAAACACAATGCCAATAATACGTAGGCCTAGTCTTTAAACGGACTTCGCCTACTACCGTAACGGTTAAAACCAGACAGCAATAATATTACAAACTGGATGCCAGTTTGAACTGTGAACAGGGCTGATGAATCATTGGCATTGACAAACAAACAATACCAACACAGACACACATAACACAATCACGCATACTTTATCCCCTGCATCAGGGACTTGGAGTTCAGTCTAATGCAGTAGTTTAGCATAGAGTTCACTATTCAGAGGACATTATTTCATCTTGATTCAAATTCAAACGTGCGGCAAACGGGAACATCGTAGTTGGGATCTCAGTTTACTTCAACTTGTCTTGGGCGCGGTCCCTTCGATTTTACCAGTTCTGTCGGTGTTCCTTGGGACCAACGCTTGTTTTCACTTCGACCTCGACGCTATTAGATTAATCCGGGGTTAAAACATTTAGAGACACTAAAACATTTTATTCATAACATTTTTTAGAAAGACTAGAGTCCAGTGGCCTGAAAGCCTAAAGAACAATGAACAAAGAAATGACTAAACTCCTACAAGCGCGCGCGCGTGAACGCTTGAATACCAGACAACGTAAGGAAAGAAAAACGTCAAATAAAAATTGCCTGCCCCCCTCCTAAATTAAGATGTATTAGAGGGCTTGAGGTTGTATTTTTTAATCAATGTCTTCTAAAGACAGCAGAATCCGAAAGTCGAAAGAACTATAAGCAAAAAGAGAAAGACAACTCTAGAGTCTTGAAAGCAGTAACGCAAGGAAAGAAAACCTCAAATAATAGTTTTCTTTCCAGCAACCTTGAGGAAAATCTTCTTTTCTTTGAGGAAAATCTTAGTAGCATAAATGAAGTAAAAGTAAACAGAAAAGTAAAGTAAAAGGAAACAGAAAATGCGTCTCTCTACGAATTTGGCAAATGGATGTCTTTTATTTTAGTAAATTATCCCAAACACGGTAATTTTCCATGAGTCGGATACTTCACGCTATGCATAATTCAGATACATAACACCAATCACGAACAACCTTCCATGCATTAATAATTTGTTTTCAGAAGTTCGTTATCTTTGTTGACTGTCATGTGTTGTAACTTTCAAGTCAAACTAGTACACGGAGATAGTCTTCTACGCGTAGTCTTCTTCATAGAGTGAGGCTAGCTTATTGACTTCAACAAGTAAGTATATCCGTCTTGTGTCTGAAGTTACTAACTCGGTTAGAAGCAGATTATATACGCTTCGTTGGACAAAACACACATACCGTGTTCGACGCCTGGAGCTCTTATTATTACTCTCAAATACACGTGCGCGCGCGCGCGCCCACACACACACACTCACTCACTCACTCGCTAACTCACTAACTCATTCACACGTATTTATATGTATAAAGAATCTTAAAAAAGGAAGCAATAATAAGAAGAGGGGTAAGACAAGGTTGCCCACTGTCACCGTACTTGTTTAATTTGTTTATAGAAGATGTTGTAACTCAGATGAAAAGGAGTTCTAGGGGAATTAAAATAAATGGGTTACAGATACACAGTATTCGCTTCGCAGATGATATTGTACTGATGGCTGACTCAGAAAAGGATATGACCCGAATGTTAGGTACGTTTAACAAAATTTTCACGCTTGGAGATTGAGGATAAATGTTAAGTTAAATCAACCATTATGTTGAACAACACAATACTGGAGCACGTTACTGAATTTTGTTACCTGGGTAGCATAGTTACAAGTGGGAATAAGTGTCTGGCAGAGATTAAGAGGAGAGTATCTCTGGCAAAACAAGCATTAGAGAGCAAAAGGAAGTTATTAACAAGCAACCATATTAGTATTGAAACAAGGAAAAAGTTTGTTAAGGTATTTGTATGGAGTGTTTTAACTTACGGGCGTGAATCGTGGACCTTAGGGAAGGTGGAGAGTGACATACTTCAGGCAATGGAGATGTGGATTTGGCGGAGAATGACAAAAACTAGTTGGACAGATAGGAAGACGAATGAACAGATCTTAGAGGATACAAATGAGAATAGAACACTGGTTAGGAGTATAGAGGTGAGGAAGATTAAGTTGAATTGTGTTCCCTACTTCCTACTACAGTATTGTGTTACCTACTGCCTACTGTATCAGCAGTCGTTCACTGTTTTGAACGAAGTGCACTTATTATTATATACATTTTTAGAGTAGATAATTTTTTTTAATTATAGCAAACGTTACAAAACTCCTGATTACAGCCTTTAGTAATGTAACAATTATAGAGTACTCACTCACATAATACACACTAAAATTTCGAAACATTCAGGTTTGGGTTACAGTTACAGTTACATTTTAGCCTAACACTCTGCTGGATTTTCACAATTTTTTCAAATTTTTTACCTCTTGTTTGATCTCTGGGATCACAAAATTTAAAACTTCCGAATGTTAACACTGGGGTCGAGGGAATTTGGAGAGGTAGTACCTTTGTTCCGGGTCGACTGGGCACCGGTCCTCACAAATTCCCAGGGTTGGATGATGCGATGTTAGCTCCCAAAGGAGCCATTAGCCTATCTCCAGCGAAGACCGTACTGCGTGGCGAAGAGCCACATCCTACTAGAGGTGACCCCGTTGACGCAGAAGAGTACGGATCTAGACCGGAAGGTCGATAAACATTCCTGGGGAAGGGCAGCAGTACCCACCAGTACCAAGTTAGGGCGTATAGGTAATGATCCTGGATCGGCTTAACTTTGGATTATCACAGGCGGCAATCAGATATTGATTTAACCGGCTGTGATAATGCGACCGGGCAGAGAGCGCTCGTTAGCAACTTTCTAGGGGAAGAGCAGCCCGAAATCAAAGCTCCTGGTCCTCCAGGTTGGGGGTTGGGCGTGGGGCTAACAACCCCACACTGTAAAAGCAGCATGTTATGAAAACTCAACAGCAGCCTCGGGTGGTGGACGGATCTATTGGTATACAGAATCGGAAAAGTATAAGGATAAAGAGTTTGATAGTGGCGACATGGAATGTTCGAACGATGCTCAAACCTGGGAAAATGAAAGAAGTGGCGGATCAGGTTTTGAAGTAGCGATATGATATTGTTGGAATACAGGAAATAAGATGGCAAGGACAAGGTCGGATAGATAAAGCTGAATACTCCTTGTTTTATAGTGGTCCGCAGAGAAGGACTGGGCAATATGGTACAGGATTTATAATATCAAAAAGAATGAGACAAAGTTTAATCGAGTTTGAAGCAGTGAATGAAAGAATATGCAGAGTGCGAATGAGAGGAAAATTTAGAAATATAACGATAGTTAATGTACATGCACCAACGGAGGAGAAAGATGGAATATTAAAGAGCAATTTTATGACGAGTTGGAAAGAGCGTGTGACAGAGTTCAGAGATATGATATGCTGATTGTCCTGGGAGATTTCAATGCGAAGGTAGGAAGAAGGGAGTGCCAGAAGGGAGTGTTGGGGAGGTATTCATTGCATGAGGAAAGTAATGACAATGGAATTTTATTGTGGCAATTTGCGGCCAGAAATAATGTTATAACAAAAGTACCTGCTTTCCTCATAAAGCGATTCACCTGGGAACGTGGAAATCTGGTGTCCAGGGAGTGGTGAATCTAATTGATCATATATTGGTGAATAATCGATACTCCTCTTCAATAACTGATGTACGAAGCTGTAGAGGGCCTAACTGTGACTCAGATCACTACGTGGCAAGGGCAGCTGTAGTTGCAAAACTGGCCGTGGTAAGAAGGGATGAAGTGAGAAAAAGAATATGGTGGAACACAGATAGGTTGAAGAATTTGGATGTGGTGCAGGACTACCAGATGGAATTAGAAAACAAACTGAGAGAAGATGAGGTACAGGGGGGAATTGATGAAAGATGGGCACGAGTGGAGAGAGTGATAATGGAGACAGCAGAGAAGTCCATTGGAGTGAAGAAAGATCAGAGGAATGAATGGTTCGATGATGACTGCAGATTAGCAATAGAAGAAAAGAACACTACGAGGAATAAAATGCTCCAAAGGGAGACGCGATTTAATTTTGAAAGGTATGTTGAACTACGAACGAGGGCACACAAAGTATGTAAGAAAAAGAAGAGGGACTGGATTCAAACGCAATTTCAAGAAATAGAAGAGTTAAACCAGAAAAATTAAGCCAAGAAGTTCTATCGTGCCATTGATAAGATGAAGAAAAATTTTCAACCAAAAATATTTGCCTGCAAGAACAAAGAAGGAAATATGATAACAGAGGACCAGATGGTACTACAAAGATGGCATGAGTATTTTGAGGAGATGTTGAGTAATGACATGAGACGAGAAAGGAGAGAGGTAACAAGGGAAAACACAGGCAGAGAGGAGGACATTGAAGTACCAACAGTAGAGGAAGTGGAGGATGTGGTGTGTAAAATGAAAAATAATCGTGCTCCGGGGAAAGACAATATTGTTGCTGAGCTATTCAAATATGGAGGACACTCTGTAATAATGGAAATACATAAACTAATAACAGAAATATGGGAAACTGAAAGCATGCCGGAGAAATGGAAAACAGGAATAAAATGCCCTATCTACAAAAAAGGAGATAAAATGAGGTGTGAAAATTATAGAGGAATAACATTACTCAACGTTGGCTACAAGATATTTTCGAGTGTACTGAATGAGAGCTTACAGAGATGTGCTGAAGAGATTATTGGAGAGTATCAGTGCGGATTTAGACGAAAGAGAAGTACAGTGGACCAATTGTTTGCTATCAGGCAGATGATGGAAAGGTTTTATGAACATGACACGGACCTGCATTTCTTATTTGTTGATTTTAAGCAGGCGTTCGACAACGTGAATAGGCGAGAATTATATAGAGTAATGAGGGGATTCGGCATAGTTATCAAACTAATAAGATTACACGAAATGACAATGAAGGATACAAGGGCAAAGGTTAAAGTGATTAATAGGATGACTAAAAGCTTCAGTTTCAGTAATGGAGTAAAACAGGGTGATGTTCTTTCTGCAGTACTGTTTAATTTGGCGTTACACAGTGTTATAAAGATGGTCGATCAAAAAGGGACAATATTTACAAAATCTAGCCAAATATTTGGCTATGCGGATGATATTGCAATTGTTGCAAGAAATGCAAACAAAGTTAGGGAGGTATACGAAGTGATGGAAGTAGAAGCAACAAAAATTGGGCTAAGTGTGAATGAGAGCAAGACAAAGTATATGATAATGTCGAAGTCTGCGGATAGAAGACAACCTCGTGACCTGGAAATAAATGGGAAGCGCTTTGGAGGCGTGTCAGGCTTTGAATATTTGGGCACTACAATATCGAATGATAATGACATAAAAAAATGCATTAAAGAGAGGATAAGGTATGCAAATAGATCGTATTTTGCAAATATAAATATCTTAGAAATAAAAATATAAGGAGAGAAACCAAGCTAAAAATATATCATTCACTCATAAGACCTATTGTTGCCTATGGCTCAGAGGTGTGGACGATGACAGAGGAGGATGAAAAAAGTTTAAGAATTTTTGAACGCAATATCCTACGAAAAATATATGGTCCAGTGAGGGAAGGCGAGAATTGGAGAATACGAAGTAATACAGAATTGCAACAACTGATACATGAGAGGGACCTTGTAAAATTTAACAAGTCACAGAGGATAAGATGGTTGGGACATGTGGAGAGAATGGAAGAGGATAGAATGAGTAAGAGAATGATGCAGGGAAGACTATATTGCGGAAGACGAAGGGGACGGCCAAGGATGAGATGGTTGGATGAGGTGTTGAAGGATCTGATGAAGTTGGGAGTTCGAGGATGGAGAGAGAGAGTGGCGGATAGAGATGACTGGAGGCGGATTGTTGAGAAGACCAAGGCCCACCAAGGGCTGTAGAGCCGGAGAAGAAGAAGAAGAAGAAGAAGAAGAAGAAGAAGAAGAAGAAGAAGAAGAAGAAATGTTAACACTGCCCTGAGGCGTTACTTAAAAATTCCCTTTAATTTAAAACTTCAAATGATCACTACCGATTTTAATGCAATTCTTAAAATTATTATTAATCGATGGCGTAATATACTGATTACAGATTATAAGGTTTCGGTCATTAGCCAACGTGAGTTAAAATTAATAAACACGACGTTTCGCCCTCCACAGAATCAGACGTCGTCTTCAGGCAAACAAAAAATTAATTATTAATATTGGTGTTACTTTCACTGTAAACTTACTTGTTTTATTCACTCAGACGACGTTTCGGAGTGGTGTTCTCCTTCTTCAGTGAGTTTGGATACGGAATGTGCCAAGTTGTCGGTAATTTTATGTGTAACGGTTTTTAGTTAACAGGTTGTGTGTGGGGGGGTGGAGGTGGTGGGGATTGGCGCGGGAGTTTGAATTGTTGTATGTGTTGTTTATTATTGTGCCAAATAGTGAGTTTGATTTAAATTGTAAGTGGTCATTGAGTATGTTGTTTGGTTGTGTTTTGTTGTGTTTGTATATTTCAAATTGTTCTGTGGTGTTAAGTTTACGACTTTTGGGTAGGTAGTGTAACTTACCACTACCTAAATTACAATTTAAATCAAACACACTATTTGACACAATAATAAACAACATATACAACAATTCAAACTCCCGCGCCAATCCCCACCACCTCCACCCCCCCACACACAACCTGTTAACTAAAAACCGTTACACATAAAATTACCGACAACTTGGCACATTCCGTATCCAAACTCACTGAAGAAGGAGAACACCACTCCGAAACGTCGTCTGAGTGAATAAAACAAGTAAGTTTACAGTGAAAGTAACACAAATATTAATAATTATTATGTGTGTAAACAAAGAAGTGATGAACATTCAAAATAGTATAACAAATTAATACAAAGATAAATCTATCACGAACAAATAGATATCGTCAAAACTCCAGATCTTAGTTAAATATTGGTAAAATAATAATGATAAAACAGTATTCACCATTCCAGCAAGGATGGATTCCTCCAGTGGTTGCAACCGCATTCCTCGCCATTGTTTACGTTGCAACCACAGGAGGAATCCTTCCTTGCTGGAGTGGTGAGTCCTGTATTATTATTATTATTATTTTTTTTTTTTTTCAATATATCTTATTAACTAACAAACATAACTCGTGAGTTGATGAACCGTTTAAATAATATTCGGTAAGCGATTGATTTATCGAAACGGACCAGTAAAATGGACACCTCGATCTCCTGATCTCACGCCAGCAGACTTTTTCCTTTGGGGTTGCATGAGGTCGTTAGTTTATTCCGCTCGTATTGGCATACAAGAAGAATTGAGACATCGCTTAATAGAATATGGAGCTACTGTTAAGAATAATCCTGTTGCCATAAGACGTGCCCGGCTAGCATGGCTTCGCCGAGCTCAATTTTGCATTCAACAAAATGGCCACATAGAACAACCACGTTTGCAGCCTTATCAGTTTAACAATTTTGATATTCAATCATTTGAAGGAAAAATTCAATAACACAAGTTTTCAATTTGTTTACAATTACATTTATTGTGGAAACGTTAACGAAAACCTTTGTTCTGTTTAACATTGTAACACTTTTATGTGGCATTTTGGTCTGTTTCGTTGTTAATTAAAATCAAATTTTTCAAATTTGTATTTACTTTTATTAAACTTTATACTCATAAATGTTCTCATAATTAAATTATCTACAATGTTTCTTAGAAATTTCTATTTGTTAATTGGCAAATTAACGAAATTATTTTATTCCAAATCTAAAAAGCGTGTATTTTGATTGACTCCAATGTTGTGAGTTTTACACAATTTCTCTTAGAAACTAATTAAGATAGAGTTCTGGGACTTCTTTTATTCAATTTTTTAGATTAAAACCCATAAGGAACTACCAAATTTACCCTTCATTTTATACTCCGAGAATTTCAGTATGGTGTCATTTTACCATGGGAGCAGAAATCAGGGCGAACTGGTTCGCTAGCCGTAACTTGCTAACGAACCGTTTTAGGACCTACATTTATATGTACTTTTTTCTTATTTTTAGCTATAGAATCAAGTCCCGAGAGATTGCCGTGCAATTTTGAATCACCCTGTGTACACGTTACATGTCAATCAAAAGCAAGCAGATATACATATAATTTGGCCTGATTTGTAGTAGAGTCTATAATAATGGCCTCTAGATGCATTATCCACGAGATCAGGGTCATCCATTGATTTTGTCAGCCAGTAGACAAATTTTCTGTGGTGGGAGCGCTACCAAAAATTTTGTCAGCCAAAGGATATCTAC
Source organism: Magicicada septendecula (assembly GCA_034769895.1). NCBI lineage: Eukaryota > Metazoa > Arthropoda > Insecta > Hemiptera > Cicadidae > Magicicada > Magicicada septendecula. Next base: position 585,354,394 of record CM068369.1, read on the forward strand.
GATATCACGAAAACTGCATTCACCTATTACAAAAATTTGTACTTAATTAAACAGACCTATCCTACCGTGTAGTCTTAAACAAATTATGTCTACGTAATTATTGTAGCAGAAGAAGAAAACGTATCTACACTCAAAACTCGCAAGACAGCTAACGAGTAGGTAATAAAGACTGAATACTAACTAACCGTATTGTTGTTCAAGTGACATCAAAAAAACTTTTATTACTGCTGTGAGAGAAGAATTTGCATATTATAAATACAAGAGATGAATTAAAATGACAAATATTTTGAAAGCGTCATTTAAAATTCTCTTTTAAAATAACATAATATTAAGTGTTTTGTTCAACAAAGAAATGTTACTGGAAACCACTGAAAATTAAACTTTCTTCTTCTTCTTCTTTCTCTTTTTCTTCTGCTAATAATACTACACTATGTTGTCTTTGGTATTGACAGCGCTTTCGGCAGTCAAGCCATCTTCAGGTCATATACCAACAGAGAAATATGAAACTGTTCACTTCTTATATACCGTTCTACCGGACCTATCTAGCCCCGCCCCCTGACGGAGTAACGTCTTACTCAGCTCCACCCATAGTGGGTTGTCTTACTAGTAGTGGTTTGTCCAAAATTACCAGTAGAAATATTTGAGACCACTAACATTCCAATACAACAATAAAAAAAAATACTACTACAATTCAGATATTACGCATAAATTGTTACGGTACCATCTCTTTATTGGTGTTCCAGGACTTCTTCTTCTTCTTCTTCTTGAAGGCATATAATATCAGAAGACTTTAACTGGAAATCTGGCTGGGTCCGTTGTGTTTATACGATCGATACACCATCTTCTATTTTTCTTAATTTTATTACTGTATATTAGCAATTCTGCTCTTATCTCCTTGATTCCAAACCCTCCCTCTCTTCTACATTCCTTCATATACGGAATTTCTTCTCTACGGCCTGTTCGTGAGTTTCTTATCTGTCAGTAAGAACCATGAGTTACTTCCATGGAGCAATATCGGCACTGCAATCGTTTTATGCACCTTAATCATCGTGTTTATTTCTGTTTTGTCTGTTTTTTCTTTATACTGTTGTCTTATTACATCACAGATATGACAAAACTTCCTGACTTTGTTTTCAACATCCCTATCGAACCCGTGTGTAATGTTTTTGTTGTTTTGTTTTTACCTGACTTAATGATTTGGACTCTCTAGTAAAAATAGTCGTACAAAGTATCTAGTTATTTCCATATTTGCGACACTAATAAAGCAGTGTACGTAACTTCTTGAACTCAATATTATGAGTATACCTACTCGACAGGATAGCCCAGTATCGGCTGAAGAATTGGTGGGAACATCTTTGCCGCATCCCCAAACATCTATGGAAATATAAGGCGAGTAGGCGGAGAGGTGTGGGACGTCCGAGGAAGCGCTGGATTGATCAGCTCTAATCTTTGCCTATTTGAGACCGGAACAAACCATCCTTGGTTTAATCCGTCAAGATGATGATGATGATGACGTAACTTCTTATGTGGACCATAATGTACACTCACTGAAAATTTCGATAGACTCTAAACTTATTAACAGAGATTATAAATATTATACTAGTATTATAATAAAAATCTGTAACCGCTTATGAATTGCATAATTTGATGAACTTTTTACATGGTTAGGTAACCAGACTTACACGGCAACAACCAATATACAATTCATTGTTTTTTTTTTTTAGGTTGGAAAAGGAGATCATTCTACAAGAAAATAATTTGGACTTAGAATTCACATTAAGGAAATTACAAGGAGAGTAAAGAGAGTAGGGCCTGACAATAGATTTAATAAAAAGGAAACAGAATGTCTAATTGTAGAATTATCACACCAAAATTAATACGCGAATCAGCAAAATAATAAAACCTTGGGATGTAAATAAAACAGAGCGGTTTACCTCAATCAGACAATTAAATAAATTGTTTTGTTGTACCCAAATTACAAGTAAATTAAAAAATTTTTGCTGGGAAAAGCATATTAGACCGTACTGGGCTATATAGTGAGAGGCGAGGGAGATTTATGAAAAAAAAAAACGGGTTTCAAAACAAAGCTTTGTTGCAGTTATTCGGCACTGCTGCCGAATGCAACAGATGTCTATACTAATTTAAATGTAGTAAATTTCTAAATAGTCGCGCGACCAAAATTTCTCTGACGTCACGCCACTTTTCCTGTACTAACGGAGCCGTTGGCTCGGCAAGGTCATGTCAGTCGAACAGCAGACCGCCCTGTGAGCAGAGCCACCCGTTCAGCTCCTTTTAAATTGGAAGCCTAGATTACCAAGATAACTATGATTTCGTGGTTATCATAAATCAATACTGGTGACGACTTATTTTCGTCTATTACCTTTTGTAAAAAATAAGACTTGTAATTTCTGTAAAAAGACCAACCATGATTGTATCTTTTTTTAATAGTCAGCCTCGAGTAAAACTAATTTTCAGTCAGTCAATTTAAAGAGAGAAGCAAAGATATGTAAGGCTCAATGTCAGTACTTGTTATACATAATTTTGAGTTGTAATTTTGTATTTATATGACTATAATTTTGTAAATTTGCGGCTACGCATTGTATGAATGAATGTGTGCGTGCTATCTAATCCGTGTGGGTGCGTAAAGCATACTAAAAGGTGTGGAACTTTCAGTTCAAAGCTTGGTTCAACGAACAGGAGCAAGAGAATAATAATATCGACCTGGTGTAGCATTTTTTCACACGCTCTCCCAGAATGGACACAGCAGCAGTCCACAGCATGAGTTGAGGAAAACGCGCCCGCCGCCACCAGCAACAGCAGGCTATGAGCGAACCTCTCCGGATTACCAAGTAACACTTAATCTTTAACTACATTCAGCGGAAGTTACAGTACAAATTACTAATAAAAGAAAAACTGACTAGATCTCCCACCTTATGTGATATGAACTAAATTTTTTTACAAGTATTTCGTAATGCAGATCAGTGTTTAAAATTTTTTGAACAATTCATAGCTTGTATGTTGTACTCTACATATTGTAAAGTAGTGTTGATTTATGGCATCATTGAGTTCTCAGTAATCGATTAATACAGCTTTTAATTCATGAAATTATTAAATTTTAGTAAACTATTTTTTCACCATCTTTTCTGTATTTAAATTATTCAGTGTTAAATTGACTCAGTAGTTGACCTTTTCGCAACTGACTCACGATTATTTAAAATTTCGAAGCTTACTTTATTCTAAAATAAACGGGTCAAGGTCGACTCTGCTCACTAACTGGTTGTCATCGATGTATAATAACACTGGATAGCCCGCTAGGTGGGAGTAAAAGCGCGAAAAACGGTCCGCCGGGTAAGCAGCAGCCCCCCACCACAATAAGGCAAGAAGCCGTCGCTAAGCACAAGTTTACACATTGTGTGCAGCCGTGCTTCCGTGTTTTGTTAACTACATACTTAATTCAGTTCGGAAATTTTTCCGTGTTTATTAGCGAAACTGTTATATAATTTTTATTATTTAATTGTATGTAATTTTGATATAATCCGATAATTTTGATATATGCCGATGATAGCAACCTTAGCCCTTACACCCATTTTTTTGATTATATTTCAAAAGGAAATTTGGTCAGGGCTTCCTCAGATGTAATCAGGATAGTAAAATGTATGTACTCCCTTTTTAAAAATAAACAAAACATTGACAAAAAACAATTTAGACACAAAAAAGATGATTACATTAGCGTGTAGAACCTTTACTAATAACACATTTAAAGGTCATACTTCTAACAATGATTATGGTGAAGACACTCACGAAATTAGATTAGTAATGTTAATAGGTAGTTTATTTTACAAAATTGTATATTTTAGTATAGCTAAAGAAAAGACATCATCAGCTATGTTTTCGAAACTTGGTGTGCGTCAAAAATTAAATAAGTTAGTTCTATTTAGCTATGTTTAGCCCAGAATTGCAATATGTTATTCATAGCAAATGTAGTTTTATATCAAAAGTAATATATTTTGATTAGAAATAGTAAGATACGTTGTAATTATATGCAGATAGGCTGTAAACTAAGAATTTTTTTGGACGTTATTCATCAACGTAAAAAAATGTAAGGCTATGTAATAAACAATTTTGTTTTCATTTGTATTCTTGTTTAGTCGGTTTCCTTTATTTTATTGACAAAATAAAACCAAACCACTACAAAAAAGAGGTAATTATTATACCCTAACCAACCGGTAGGCCTATAGTTAGCGAAAATATGTATGCATAACTTTAATGTTATCGGTAACTTGTTTGTTGTTTATAGATCTGTACCGACGAAAAAAAGTGTACGAGCTTCTATTATGAACAACAGAAATTAAATTTATATTTACATTATTTTTAAATTAGTACCAGGTGTTCCATTTAATCTGATTAATATAAAATACACAATTTTCATAACAAGACTGTTTATGCGACCATCAAATCGGTTAAACTAATTTTAAGATAACACTGTGAGTATGCAGGCGAAGTGGCTTTTGCCTTAATGTGGTGGGGCGAGCGTAGAGTTGAGCGGACCGAATTCAGTACACGCAGCCGGCAATCCAGTGTTATTATACATCGATGCTGGTTGTAGGCCTAGTGATGTTTTTTTACACACACCTCTCTCCTTTTGGGTGTTTGTGTTAGACATTAAGGCTGTTTTAGACGTATTTTGTAATATGTAAAGAGACATAAGTAGTAATATTAAGTTTGTTTATAGTACCAAGCCACTTGTATGACAATCAAATAAACAACGTTACTCACCGTCAGAGGCTTAATTCTTATATTTGCGATGTTATATTAGACTCAACATGTTTCGGGACAGCTTGTCCCATCCTCAGGTGTAAAAAACATACTCTTCAAACCTCGAAGAAAAACTTTACGAACAATTCATAGCTTGTATGTTGTACTCTACATATTGTAAACTAGTGTTGATTTATGGCATCATAAGTTCGCAGTAATCGATTAATACAGCTTTTAATTCATGCAATTATTAAATTTTAGTAAACTATTTGTTCACCATTCAATCTTTTCTGTATTTAAATTATTGAGTGTTAAATTGACTCAGTAGTATGACTAATACAACATCGCAAATATAAGAATTAAGCCTCTAACGGTGAGTAACGTTGTTTATTTGATTGACATAAGTAGTAGTAAGTATTTTGATTGTTTTTGGTGTATTTTGTGTGTTACGTTTTATGGGGTCTTAGCAGTGTAACATGGCACAGCTTGTAAGTGTATAGTATTGAAAAAAAAATGCTCAATACACTTACAATACTGGATAGGATCAGAGAAACGGAGAAACAGAATACAATAAGAACTAATGAGGACAGATTCCATTTCTCAATCGTTATGACTTGATGAGTCCACGGGTAAGATTTGATTGTGATTTGGTTCTTACAAAACACGTCCCTATCGTTTCATCGGAGAAGTGTTCGTTATTTTTGTTATTATGTCAATAAGCCGTTTACGTAGGTGATTTCTCTTTCCTTGTGCTCTCGACTTTACCTCGTACGACGAGTGATCTGAAGCTTTAGAGCTGTGGCGCTGGAAGAAGGCCGCATCTTAACAGTACCGTGGCCGAAAGTGTGATTAATTACGAAGAATTGAAGAGAGTGGACGAACAAATGGATCGTATTACAACATTCAAAGTGGCTTACCACCCCGATCGAGGGAATGATTGAGAGGCGTATTGGGAGGGGAAGGCCCTTAATGTGTACTGATTAAGAGAGACTGTCTTCGGAAGAGGAGGAATTGTAAGCTCACCAACGTCTGGGCTGAGGTGAAGAAGAGAAGATGAGAGAACGCTGGTTTTAAGAAGAGTGTTATATCTTCTGGGACTCATTAGTTCGGGTAAATGGAGTTCTACTGTAATCACTGAGATCAGACTCAATTTTAACTCTTCTGTGCACTTCTCTGATTGTCATGCTCACAATTGTCTGTGTATATTTGAAATTATTCAAAGGCTAAATCCTGCATAAAGTTAACTCAGGCAAGAGCCAGCCACGAAGTCGTTGCTAAAGTTACTAAACTATTCAGCTAAAAGTATAAGAAAGACACGCTGCCACGCGTTTAGAAGCGAGATAAAACTTGGGCTTCTGAATAATACATATAGGCTTACACGCATTGAATTCTGTGTACATTCAACTCAATGCATTCAGTATTCAGCATAGACGGAGTTTCTTCATGTACACATGTTTATTCCTAAACTGGTGGCATAAACATCTATATACACATCTTCTGTTTTTTATGGGAATTTTCTTCTTTTACGCTTTCACTCACGTACTACTAACATTCTTTTTGAATAAATATTTAGGTGTATTTTTCTTTTTGTTATATCGATACGTCATCGATTGTTTGTTGTATCGACACGTTAAGATTATTTTATAAACTACAAATTTTTGAGCTAAAAAAAAAAATCACTTAGCCAGCATACAAAACCATTTTTATTTGTTCAACAACGTCGTAATTTCATTACAAATGACATGCTAACGACATATAAAAGATATCGGATTTTTCATGTTTTGTTTTAAAAGTGTAGGCATATAGAGTTTGTTTTAGAAAATGGCAACTCTAGCTCAGCTCAGTCGAATTGTTGAACTCCCCCACCTACAGTAGGACTTGACCTTGAGCCAAAGCAGCATTACAGTATGACGACTTATCGTCACTAAAAGCGACCTCTCTTTTACTAAGCTACCCCTACCATTACTTCTTTTAAAGAACTTTAATAATCACCAGCATTGAAAATAATAACATGTAGGCCTACAGTCTGTCAGAAGTATGTTAGCCACCCATAAGGTGGGGCGCTTGTAGTTGACTTACTTCCAGTAGTAGTGGAAAGCGTTTATATTTGGCAGATCGCTGGAACGCAAGCACATTACTGCTTACAGATGGCGTAGACGTGTGCGAACGGGGAACTACAAACAGTTGGCTCTCATTACTGTAAGGTAGGTCGTCCACTGGAACCGTAGTCGACCGACTAACTGGTCGGAAGTAGGCGCCCGTACACGAGCAACTGATCCCAAAACGAGTGAAAACGCTGAATGGCGTCCATTAGGGCAAACTAAGTTGCCCGAATTCGACCAATGACGGAATGGGTTTTTTTCGCATTAGTCGGACGACAAGCTTGCTTGGAGTGCGTTGTGCTTTTCATAAATTTGCATTAATTTTTACATCTTTCTTTAACGTTACGAACATTTAAAAAAGTATCTGGATTACATTCCACTATGGAATATGTGAGATAAGGGCTACCATCGTCGTGACATTAAACGGAAACTATGGACAAGAGTTGCTGCGGAAATGGGTGGTGAAGTTATTAAATCATTGACATATACTTTAATAAATTTAATTAAATGATAAATTTATTGTTTAAATTACAACTTTTAACATTGAAAATGTTTATAAGGACGTGTCGCACATTTGCGGCCGATCGCTGGTGCGTGATCGAAAATGGGAACCGCAGAGTTTCCATAGAAACTACTTCTTTGTTGTCAATAACGTAGAAAATTTTGAATTTTTTGGTGAGTTTTAGTGCCATATCCCCTTAAATTTATCGTAAGGTAGTACATCAGACAAGAATTTATTACGGAGCGATGGATCAGGAGGAAGCGAGTATACATACATATTATATTTATTATTATAAATATACATATTTTTTAGATTTATTGAAGCATTTTCAATGCCCTTCTCTGTGCATTGCATTTGTGCAATGCCTGTAAATTTTTATTCAATTTTGAAATAACACAAACTTATGTGACAAACCAATTAAAAACATGCAAAAAGCAAGGGTATTAGTATTAGGTATATATCTGTTCTAGCATACATAAAAATAATGCAATTTTCATTAATTTACTTTTTGTGTAGAAAAGAATGTTTTAAATTGTTCTCTAGCCGCATAAGGGGCACTGACGCCCCTATTTCCGCCAAACGAGGCAAACCCGTTTTTAGATTGTGTTTGCTGATCAGTAAATGTAGCTACTTCCTGTCCTCCTTGTTTAACGAATGTTTCACTGAAACACATCAGTATCATGAAAGGTTTGTAGATGAATCAACAATAATCGAAATAATTTTATTTTAATATAGAAACTAACGAATAATAGAATTTGTTTAGATTACAATGTAAAATAAAAAATAGTGAATTTATTTCGATTAATTAACAAATTTTTTTAGTGTTTATTTACTAAAACAGCTGTTTCTTTGTCTCTATTGGAAATATTTTTTATGTTTATATTTTAGTAAATTTATTATTTTAAATAGATCATCATGTTTGTTTTTATTTGAGTTTGTCCTTTAATTAATAAGTTATTGTTATTGTGTTTATTTATTATTTCTATTATTTACTATTTCATTAATCAATGTTATTATTTATTATAAGTACCAGCAAACTACAATGTTACCTTAGAAATTTCGAAATGGCTTTTGATTGAATGTTTTAATTTTAAGTTTTACAAAAATCAGGACTTATAACGAAAAAATGTCTTATTACATAACACATTAGCCCCTTTATTAGTAATCCAATGGTACCTCAAATTAGGATAAAAATGACGGAGATGTTATATATCCTTATAACAAAAGTGACCAAGGTGGCCAACTATAAGAAAAAATCGGTATGGAGAACCATACATGACGAAAATCATTTAAATATTAATTAAATAGCCTAAGTAGATGCTTGAGTTCTGAAGAAATTACGTATCAGTTAAAATGGTACCACCATGTCAGGTGGATTAAGACTATCCTCAACTTTCGTGAGGAAGGACTGTACTTTTGGATAAAATGTCTGTAGGTCGAACGAAGAGCTAGCTAAAGGTAGCTGCGATCTGATTCCTGTAATGAAATTGGATTCTCGCTGCGAGGGGCCGAGGGAAGTCTATAGTGTTATCAAAGTCTTTCCTGTCAATACTATAATAGTCATTTTTCTTTTTTTAAATCGAGTCTTGATTTTTTCTTTCCATTTGTCTTCTGATTTCCTGAACGACTATTCTGTTCACCCGTATAATTATAAATTTCTCAGCAAAATATTTCTTTCTTAATACGTTTGTGTCTCCTGTTTAACACCCACCATTCTGATCCATGTCATAATGCTATATTCTACACAATATAGTAAATAACTAGCCATCATTGAGGAGAAAATATTTTCAAGGAGGGGTAAACAATTTTCCAAAGGAGAAAATATTTATATACTTTTCATACATACACACATGGACATAATTAGTTTATAATTCTAATATCATAATAGAAATAAGTACACATATTGTATTAATTGCTTTAATACAACAACACTGCCCAGCGATCCACAGGAAGCGAATCGATGTCCATCTTTTCGGCTTGCACGCGTTGTGTTGGTGTGGGTTTCGGCACTTTCCATTTAAAAAGCGTGCAAACATAAGAAAATAAACATGAGTGAGACCAGAAATTAGGCGAATTTTGAGTGTGTGTGTGTGTGTGTGTGTGTGTGTGTCCTGCCGGCCTTTTTATTGCGGTAATCACAATAATAAAACTTTGGAAAAATAAACATTACATAATTGAGATATGCTTGCTGCCTGCCAGGAAAGATATATTTTCATTCATACGTGATTTAAATTAAAATGGAAAATATAGAATTTTGTTAAAGTGAAATGAACTGTTTCCATAGAAACTACTCCTTTGTTGTCAATAACGTAGTACACATATAAAACTTATAAAAATTTACCTTCTCCATCACCAACTACCATTTTAATTTATAAAAAAAATTACCTCCTCCCCTCCCCCCTTCAACTACCCTTTTCATTTATAGAAATTTCATCTACCTTTCTACAGTGGATTATTATGACCTTCTTCTCAGGATACTTTATTTATCAAAATTAAGCAATTTACTCTTGTATAAACGTAAAACGTTGCAGGTAAACTACCCCTTTCCCTTAACCCATCTTCACCAAAAACAATAGTCCTTGAGTCCTCTACAATTCAGGGCTGTATGCAAAAAATTATTTGATTCTGTTTGAATTTGCGGCTGTTATCGTTTGCCATAGAAAAAATTCTACACACAGACACTTTTTGAAAAATGATTTTTTTTCATGTTTTGTGGGTAGCACAATGAGAATCTGCCGTTATCTCGAACACGATTTTTTTCGCCATGACCATACTTCCATTTCCTTATGGAACATGGAAGTAAACTAAGCCTTTCTTCATAAAAGCGGTGTAATATCTTCGCCATTTTTATCCAAATTCCATAAACATGGTATAATTGGGTTACGAATAAAAGGGCTAATTTTAAATATAATAAGACATTTTTGTTGTAAGTAATTACTTCTATGGAATGGAAATTTAAAATATTCAATCATCTGCCATTTTGAAAATTTTTAAGGTAACATTGTAGTTTGTTTGAGAACATTGTTGCAGAATTTTTTTTCTGCAGAACCGACCGAATAAACGTAGAAAAGATCCCACTGCTCCTTGCCACGAAGCATAATTGTAACTACACCCTCGGGCGTTAACTCCCCGAGCTCAATATCTAACGCCCTTTTCTCTCCTCTAGATCTGCTGCATTTGAGAAAATGTACAATGCATTTTCATGGAGAGAGTCACCGTACTGGCGTGATGGGCTGGGCTTTGTACCTTTCACATTCTGTGGAAGTAGACGTTACAATTACCGTGGCCACTGAGGAACTCTGCCGAATGGTAGTAAACCTCACCGTGTTGGCGGTCAATCCATCCCCTTAAGTTCGACATGAGCCTTGCGGTCCATCTTCCTCAGTCTTCTATAATCCAGAGTTCTTGCCAGTCCCGGAGAGTGAGTTCCCTGGCTTCATTCTTTGTCACATCTGTCTTTTTGAAGAGGTATTTTCGCTCCTGACTCAAACATCTATGGGAACCACTCCCGTTATGACCAGAACTATCGTCTCTGGCACTGTCGGGTAGGCTAATAGGATGCTAAAGAAGTGATTTTTTTTTGACGGGGGAGAAAAAATGCATTATGCACCATCAGGAGACACCCGACTGGTCTCCCGGAGTGTGGGACTCGCACCCACCAAAAAACCTCCACTTTACAGGCAGGGAACCCCCTTGGAACAACTATTCAGGGTGGCACCTCGTATTTCGCCTACTAGGCTCCTACAGCTTTGTCTATATCATCGTCTTGTGAGAGGGTCCAGTTTGGCTTTTTCTGCCACAGGACCATCCTCATGAAGGTCACAACCATGTCCCAGTTCTCTCTGCTGTTGAGCATGACGCCTATGATGTTATCAGGCGTCATGGGGCCAATCTCCGCTTCCAGTCCTCGCCTCTCCAGCACCCACCGTTGACACTCGAAGAAAGTGTGATGAGCGTCATCAGAGTACTAAAGAAGAAGAAGAAGTGATGATAATAATAATAATAATAATAATAATAATAATAATAATAATAATAATAAGAAGAAGAAGAAGAAGAAGAAGAAGAAGAAGAAGAAGAAGAAGAAGAAGAAGAAGAAGAAGAAGAAGAAGAAGAAATAATGAAAGTCGGAGGAGGAGGAGGAGGAGGAGGAGGAGGTAAGAAAGTGTAAGTCTAAAGTGGAAGACAAGACATTAATAGACACTTTTCCTCTTAGCACAGTTTATCAAAGTGATTTAATTTTGTGACTACCGATAAGTAGATAGTGCAAGAGTTTCCAAGAATTCTTATATAAAATTTTCGAGGAAAACATAATTATGATTTAATTTTACATTTATTTAATATGTCGACAGAATTTAGACATCCAGTCTGCCTGTTACTGCATACTAATGCATACTCTTATTACAGTGCACTTGTCGGGTCCTCTACTTAACCGACACTACGTGTCAATAAGGATTTAGTAGACTCATCTGCTTTAGGATTCTAAAGTAGTATCAATGTGCTGCAGAGATTTCCTCTGGAGTTTTGTTTGTAGTATCAATATCTGTTGCTACTGCTGAACCAAGTTATATCAAATTAATAACTCTTTCAAAGGTGTACCCGTATTAATTTCACGGATATTATTATAATTTTTACAATTGTCATATAGGATGGAAGGGCAAGAGTCCGCACTTAAAATACAATAACAAATTCTCAGCTACTGAACCAAAATAAAGTTTATTGAAAATTACTGGCTTATTTGTTACACTATATACTAACAAATGTAATGAGTACACAAAACGTTTTGCTACAGTATTTGGTAAAAAAAAAAATAAAAAAAACAAAAGCATTTATAATAGGAAAGTTGCCCCAACCTTGGGGCTAGAGTCCGGTCTGTGTAGGGTAAGAGTCCTACTGACACATATCACACAAGAAATGGCTCAATCCACTGTAATTCGTGCACGGCTCTTCCCACCACGTACTACACTGACGACACATGATCCAGTCTGTAGGGGGGGGGGGATTCGTAAAGGTGCCCACAACCTCCGCAATAATAATCAACTTTCCCGGAACACGAAATTCCTCTTCTTTCTTTGGAATCAGCGGGTCTCCCCAGCACACACTTTTGGAACGGTTAACAACAATTGTAGGCCTAATGCAAGTTTTATTTAATTGTAATGTGAAGTTTGTTTATGTTGGGTAAGATTCCGCACAGGAGACCAAGAGGACTCTTGCCCCCGGAAACTTGCCCCACTGTGTTCTATACTTTTTCCTGACTTATTATGATTCAATAAAATAAGATTGACCACTAACTTTAAGTTGATATGTAACCTTAGTTAATTTAATAATGTACTGTCGAAAACAAATAATAAGAAATTATATATTTGTATAAATACACTTACATTACACTGTAAAATAACTTCAACTTCCACAAAATTAAACAACGTTACTGTTCACTCACCGTAATGGTGCTAGACTCCTTGTTTGCTGTGTCCAGCCAGCAGAATGCACTTCTTCAACAGCCCAGACACCAACTCACAACATCTATTAAGAGAACTAGTAACTACGACGTATTAGGACTCTTGCCCAATGCAGACTCTTCCCCTGAATTGCCCTATAGTCTTATTTGCGTTAATAAGTAGACCCATTTTATTTAAACTACATATTTTTTTCTTTTTATATCCAGTATTTTAATTTTAATCATCATCACCGCTCCAAGGACTAGGCCTCAGACGTGTTCCGGAACCAATCTCCTCCTCGGTCTACCGACACCTCTCTTCAAAGTAGGGTGATAACCCAAGGCAGTCACAGGTAAACGGATATCAGGCATGCGATTCAAGTGTTCACACCATCTCTGTGTTCACACCATCTCTTTTTGTGGTCTTCAATCTTATGGTGAAATGATACAATGTTTAAATCGGGTCTAGTATCCTCGTTCCTTCTCCGATCCAAGAGAGAACCACCTTGCGTCCCTCTGAGAAATTTCATTTCAGCTGCCTGAATTCTCTGCACGTCCCTTTTACCGACAGTCCATACTTCACTAGCATACAGGAATGTGGAGACAGCCTCAGTTTTATAAAATTTCATTCGAGTATCCTCCCGTCTTTTATTTTTCAGGTACCTATGAATCATTTCACAGATGCGTCTAAATTTTGTTAGCTTACTATCCCAATCAGTATCACTATTTTAATTTGTATTGTTTACATATAGATCTATTTACTTCTGTTTTTATTTGAAACGGTATTTTTACTTCCATGTTCCATTAGGAAATAGAAGTATGGTCATGGCGAAAAAAATCGTGTTCAAGATAACGGCAGATTCTGATTGTACTACCCTCAAATCATGAAAAAAAGTAATTTTTCGAAAAGTGTCTGTGTGTAGAATTTTTTCTATGGCAAACGATAACAGCCGCAAATTAAAACAGAATCAAATAATTTTTTGCATACAGCCCTGAATTGTAGAGGACCCAAGGCCTACTGTTTTTGGTGAAGATCGGTTAAGGGAAAGGGGTAGTTTACCTGCAAGTTTAACGTTTTAACAAGAGTAAATTGCTTAATTTTAATAAATAAAGTATCCTGAAAAGAAGGTCATAATAATCCACTGTAGAAAGGTAGATGAAATATCTATATATGAAAAGGGTAGTTGAAGGGGGAAGGGGGTAAATTTTTAATAAATTAAAATGGTAGTTGATGATGGTGGAAGTAAATTTTATAAGTTTTATATGTGTAATACGTTAATGACAACAAAGAAGTAGTTTCTATGGAAACATTTCATTTCACTTTAACAAAATTCTATATTTTTCATTTGAATTTAAATCACGTATGAGTGAAAATATATCGTTCATGGCAGGCAAGCATATCTCAATTATGTAATGTTTACGTTTCCATTTTATTATTATGATTACCGCAATAAAAAGGCAGGCAAGACACACACACACACACACACACACACACACACACACACACACACACACACACACACACACACACACACACACACACACACACACACACACACACACAAAATTCGCGTTATTTCTGACCTCACTCATGTTGATTTTTTTACATTTGCACGCGTTTTAAATGGAAAGTGCCGAAACCCACACCAACACAACGCGTGCAAGCCGAAAAAGTGTCCAGCGTGGATAGCGATTTGCTTCCTGTGGATCGCTGGGCAGTGTAACTGGACGTGTTTACAGAGGAACGGTTCATAGACAGATTTTTCGTCTTTAGGGAATGAACCCTCTGCAAGATGCTCAGGGTCCATGAGTGACTTCGGAGCGCTCCTTCTTTTCCGCGTGTTTGTTCTGTGAAACGTACACTGTAGATTCGCAACTTTACTCTGAGTAACGCTCAATAGGGAATGTTGAGAAACTTTTAGTCCACGGTGTATCCTAATACACAATAAATCTGCTCTGATTTTTTAATTACGGACATCATAATATTAAAACTTTGGAAACTTGAGCACTGCTTGATGGAGATCAAACATTAACTTCTATAAGCCATTAATTCAATTTTTATATGAAAATTTTAAATATAAATCTTAAAACATGGAAGTAATATATGGTTCTCCATACCGATTTTTTTTACTGCTCCTAGCAAGCAAATGAATTCAAAACAACACTCTAAAACGTGGGTTCTCTATATTTTAATCTTATTATTATTATTATTTTTGTTGTTATTGTTAAGAAATAAACAAAGTTATTTAAATGAAAAATAGAAAACTCGCTAATTAGTTTTAAAAATTTATTTGATTTGAACTGATATAAAAGCTAACGACTTAAAAGGTTAAGCGGATTGTAGTCTACAGTGTAGTCGAGTGTTTATTTAACAAAATATATAAAAATACAGAGAGGAAAAGCCAAGAAATTAATCCTATCGGCGCCAACGTGAATGACCTTCGTATTTCGTACAGCTAAAGACCCTAGATGATACTCGACATGGTTCGGTTGAGTTTTCTGTCAGTTATACCTCTGGCGAAGATTTTTATTTTAATCGCTTATACGTGTAAATGTGTACAAGCACACACGCTGATAAGCTTGAAGCAAATAATGTTATCGTGTTCTGATAGCAAACGTTTTCGTCGTTTCGTACCGTACGAAGCGTTTCGACGTCTCCATAACAAAATAGTATCTCACAACACCCGCTACGGCCATGATCGGACATGGTTTCAAAATAATTTGTAAATATATTGATAAAAGATTTACTACAACACATATGAAAACAAAGAATCTCGTATCACCTGCCAATTTATCAGTTTCCAGTTTCCTTACCTCGTAAAAAAATGAATAAAATGTGTGAACTCAGACGTGCTGACGACATGTAACACGAAAACATGTTCGACGTAAAGATATGATCAGTTGTGTTAACAACGGACAACGCCTGGAGCTGTTTCTAATTTTTTCAGATTTCAAAATTTGTAATTTATTTTTATTAGTTTTGTATGCTATTTTTATATCTGTGTTTTTAAATAGTTTTGTTAGTTTTGTCATTTTATTATCTAAATAGCTCACACAACAGAGATAATACAACAACTAACGGCATATACAAAATTGAATGCCAAGATTGCAATAAATGTTACATAGGACAAACAAAAAAACAGCTGAAAAAACGTTATTTTGAACACCTAAATGCATACAAAAAACCAGAAATATATAAATCCAATTTAGCCACACATGCAATAAACACAGGACATGAATTCCCAGACATAACCAATGTAACACTAATAAAACATACACCACACAAAGGCACCATAATGAACATTTGGGAAAATTTACAAATATACAAACATAAAACAGAAAACAAACTAATACCTGAACAAATACAAATCAATACAAAACATGATACAATATTCAAAGCACTCAACATCGAAAATACACAAAAAACTAACACATACACCACAATCACACACAATAAAACCAATTTGAAATACCAGAAGCCAAGAGGAAGCCACAATAATAATAGTCAACCAACAACACATACAGTATGTACTTCACCAGACAAAAAAACCGGAAGGCTGAGGATGGGTACAAGATAGTACCCGAAACATGTTCCTAATAAGGAAAAAAAAAAGTATATCTTGAAGTAAATTTATTTATAAATATTAAATGTATTATATACATCAAGAAACGGCTGTAGCAGAAAGTGATTGAATTATTTTTATTATATACAAATTACAAATTTTCATGAAATATTGTATTTTATTTAGTCAGACGCTTGTATGAAGCATTCGCATTCTGTAGGGAAGTGCTGAACCTCCGCTCGCCCCTCCAGTGCCCCCACCACGTCGCCAGATTACGGATTTCCAACCGTCGCGTCAGAACTGGCAGACGCAAGTGCGCGAATCCAACTAGCCGAGGGTTCTTTTGTTTGTTGTCAAGTTATACAACACATATGAAAACAAAGAATCTCGTATCACCTGCCAATTTATCAGTTTCCAGTTTCCTTACCTCGTAAAAAAAAAATGAATAAAATGTGTGAAGTCAGACGTGCTGACGACATGTAACACGAAACATGTTCGACGTAAAGATATGATCAGTTGTGTTAACAACGGACAACGCCTGGAGCTGTTTCTAATTTTTTCAGATTTCAATGGTGAATTTAAAATTTCGTAATGGGTTCTTGGTAAGTAATACAAATTGTAGTTTGTGCAAGCATTACCCTTTCGAGCAGTGGTTCCCAAACTTTTCAGTCCGCTGATCCCCCTCAAAAAATTAAAAATTTCAGTAAATATAATACAAACACTTATATTATAACTAAAATGTACTAAAATCAAAATTCCCTTCAAAATTATAATATACTATTAATGATATCAAACGTAGTTTAATGTGACCCCAATGAAGCTGCTTTTGAACAATTAGCTCTGCAATATTTGGATTAATATCCGATAATTTCAATATTAAGTCACTCTCGACATCAAGTTTATTTCTTAGCTTTGCCAACCTCGGCTCTATCTTTCCAGCCACACGTGTTGAAATCCAGCTACTTAGGCATAAAACCAGCTACACGGAAAAATGTTTTGCTTATATACAGTGCTTATACGTGGACTAAAACAGTGCGAACAGTTCTGCGTTGATGCGGCGCTCTAGTCAGTTCGGCTGACAAACGGATCTGCTACACGACATGATTTAAAGGCATTATTAAAGCCATTAGTTTAAAATTACTTTTACAATTACAATTAGTTGGAATAAACAAAATACTGGAATCTTCTACTAATTGTTTTAAAATTCTAAAATTTAGATTTTAAACTATAAAAATTGGAGAAAATTAAGGTATATTCTGTTTTCTCTTAAAAGTCCCCGCGGACTCCCTGAAACATTTTCACGGACCCCACTTTGGGAACCACTGGTTTAAAGCATTACCCTAAAGGGTGTAAATTTAAATATAATTTTGTGATTTTTAAAATAGTGTATTCCAGGGTACAATATTTCTATTTTTGAAACCGCGGCGGATTTAAAAAAATGTGTTTAAAAGCCCCAGGATTCTGCTCCCGGTAGAGTAAAATTGCTCGAGTTTGAAACTCTCTTAATACTTATCTACAGCAGAATTCTTACCTTGATTATCAATGGAGAAGTATCCGAGTCCGTCTCCGCTGCGTATGGAGTAGGCGATCCGTGAGTCGTCTCCGGGCGGGTCGAGGTCAGTCGCTATGACCTGTGTCACAACAGTCCCCACCGGTTCGTTCTCCAGCACCGCACTCGAGATCACAAACTCGTCGAACTGCGGCGCGTACAAGTTTTCATTCACGTCGGTCACCAGTACCACGAGCTTCGTTTCCGATCTCAACGGCGGATTCCCACAGTCTTCGGCGCGCACTACCACACTGTACAGCTGATGTTCTTCGTAATCCAACCTGCCTGTGAGACGAACCACGCCCGTCAGCTGATCGATTTTGAACATGCTGTCGCTGCCTTCTTTATCGGTGTTCAGCGAGTATCGCAGCTGCCTGTTTTCGCCCAAGTCAGGGTCTGTCGCCGTGATTATGGTTATCACCGTGCCGACCGGTATGTCTTCGCGCACTTTGACCGTGAACTTGTCCCAAGGGAAGATCGGGGCGTTGTCGTTTACATCTTCAACGATTATCTTCAGTATCGAGTCGCTGTACAAAGTCTGTATCCCACCATGTTCAACGTTCAGTGCTCGTATCTTCAGCTCGTAATGATCGTGTAATTCTCTGTCCAGTTTTCCACTCACAAAGACATCGCCTGTGAATTCATTAATTTTCAGTTCGTTTACATCGGCAGTGGCCAACATGTACTGCACCTTGGCATTGTCCCCGTGATCCGCGTCGTGAGCTTCTGCTTTGAATATTATAGTGTTGTTGTCGACATTTTCTCTAATGTGAATCGTTGTTACCAGGTTATCAAATACGGGGGGGTTGTCGTTAACGTCCAATACGATTACGTCCAATATATTGGCTACCGATTTCTGAGGGTTGCCTTGATCGTAAATCGTTATGTTCAGTTTGTACTTACTTTGTCTTTCGTAATCGAGGAATCCGATCGTTTTTAATTTTCCGCTGTTCGATTCGATTAGAAAGACAGAATCGTTGTCTCCTCCACTAATGCCGTACAGCAGTCTACCGTTGTATCCTAAATCACGATCTTTGCCGCGGATACGAGTTATCACTGTACCGATCGGAGTCGATTCGTTGACCGTCACACTGGCGGGAAAGTCGATAAACTCGGGGTAATGAATGTTTTCGCCGTAACGAATTGGAGTCAACGATATGTCTTCTTTGTCGTAGACGTTTCGATCGTTGTTTTTGTTGGAAATCGTTAATATTTCTTTGAGCTTTTTGTTTACACCCGTGTCCGTGCACTCGAAATTGTCGTTATCAGTATTCCAGATGCTGCTCGCTCTACTGATGGAGCCACTAGATTCCGAGTCTGTAAGTTTCATACGCAACTGTAGAATATCCGACAAATGGACACCGTCTGTTGCCGTTATGTTGAGCGTGATTTCGTCGAAGTCGGCTCTCATCAGATCGCAAACCACTTTCACAATACCCGAGGTGACGTCGATTTTAAAACACCCAACGTTTTTGGACAACATTCTGTAGCTGATTATGTTGCCGGAGTCGAAATCGATAGCCGTCAACGATACGATTTCACTGTTAATGGGCAGCGTTCTCGGTAGGTGGCCGCTGCAGTTCACCTTGTCGAAGATCGGCCGGTTATCATTGATGTCGCGCAGACGTATCTTCAGCCGCTTCTCGCTTTGTCTCCGGTACGGCAGCCCCCAGTCGGACGCCGTCACGTACAGACTCCACTCTCGCTTCATCGTCTCGTAGTCCAGCGACTCGGTGGTCGTCACCACTCCGGTGAAATGATCGATCTCGAAGGGTACCGGGTTTATGTTCGATATGCTGTACGACACGTACCCGTTCTCGCCGCCGTCCTTGTCGTGAGCCGTCACTTTGGTCACGTACGTTCCTATCGATTCGTTCTCTTTAACGTATATTTCATCATCGTTGTCGTCCGTTTCAAACACCGGGCTGTTATCGTTGACGTCCGTTATCAGTATTCTAACTTTCGCCGAAGATTGTTTTCTAATTCCAATATGGCCGCTATCTATCGCCGACACGGTCAGAGTGTACGCCGGCTTTCGTTCGCTGTCCAGACGTTTCGCTGTGTACATCATTCCCGTCTTCTTGTTCACGTAGAACACTCCACCTTCGTTTCCCCCCACAATTTCAACGTCCACCTGTTCCATACTGCTCGTCTTCAGACGTATGACCGGCGTATTTGGCGGCGAGTTTTCCAAAACGCTGACTTCGTACGCGTCCTTGTCAAACCCCGGCGTCTGTTTACCGAACTTCCTCATGTTGACGGTGATCACTTTAAACGACCGTCTTTCAGGTACACCATTATCGCAAGCTTTAATCTTCAAATTATATATCTTGTCTTCCTTTCTGATCAGTTTAGACAACCCAATTGTATATTCACTAAACCTATCTTCTGTGTTCACCTTCTGTACACTAAAGTAATAGTTCGGATCACCGTCAACTATACTGACACTTTTTATTTTTCCGTTCTCTCCGGTGTCCTTATCAGTGACCTTGATTATGGCGTAAACGTCTAAGTTGGAATTTTCACTTATTTCAGGTACGTGTTCAACGTACATTTCCGGGTCGTACAAGTTCACCTGTTTCACCATAACTGTCAGTCTTGCCGAACTAGTTTTGTTCCACGACTGACCTCTGAGGATCATACCTCTGTCTTGAGCAAGTATAGTCAGTTCGTGTCTTGACTTTTCATGGTGTACCAACTGCCGGGTCAGCGTAATAACGCCGGTGGTAGGATGTATAGCAAAACATTCTGTATTCTGTAATAAACTATAGTATATTTCTCCGTTGATGCCTAAATCAGCGTCTTCGGCTAACACTTGAGCGACGCTGGTGTGAAGCGGAGTATCTTCGTTTACGGTCTCTTCGTATTCAGTGGGATAAAATAGTGGCGTCAAATCGTTTGTATCCAAAACTCTGATGGTAATGTTAGTTTTTCTTTCGACTAAAACGTCTTTCATGTTGTTGGCTTTGTATATCAGGCCTTTCACTTCTATATTGTATTTATCTTTCCTTTCGCGGTTCAAAACGTAAGTGTTGCCAGTTCTGATTCTCACCAACAGAAACCAAAAATTCCCTATAAACCGTTCCTCGGCTTTGAACAGTTTGTCCCCGTCACCCGCTACGATCTTGTACTGTACGCTAACTGTTTGGTCCGCGCACGGGATGCCGATTTTCTCGTCCGGTGTGACGTACGTTTTCCCTAAGGAGTTTTCCGGTATCGTTGCGTTGTACTCCGTTCTGGTGAACTTTATTTCGTCCAGCGGCACGGAGTCCGAGTCTTGTGTTGCACCTTGCGTCCTTAACGTTATCACCAGCAGCAACAAACAGGTCCATGAACGCGGCAGTTTGGATTCCATTTTTTGCGCCTGAAGATATCACATCTCTAGTCCTGAAACAAAGAGAAACTTTGATTTTAAAAGTTTTCACGTTGGTCTTAAGACTTTATTAAACATGATATGTTAATTTAATTACAATTTTATAATATAAATGAGCATTATTAAAGTTTAAAAAATTTAAGGATTTTGATGCAGAATTAAGACAATACTTTCAAACGTACCCGCGAAAATTTACTTACTACAGTGAGATTCGAAATAATAATTCTTTAGTCGTTACAACTATAATTACGGAGTTTTCAGAATAGAACCCAAAGAGAATTGAATATACGAGGATCGATCAAATAGAAACAATAATTTTTCGAAAAACGTTTTATCCAATAAAATAAATATAGGCTAATATATATAAAAATAAAAAAACAAGGCTATTTTTTTACATAGCTTTTCTTATTGTCTATACATTTAAATCGGACTGGTAGCATTTGAATGCCTTCTTTACTGAATATATTTTTCAGTTAGAGAAAAGATAGTGTTGTATAGAGAAAAATGGAAAAGCCATTTGCAACGAATGGGTAGTACCCGCATTCCACGGTTAGCATATAATTATCAGCCACATGGAAGAAGAGACGTTGAACGACCGGTAGCAAGTTGGCGAGCAAACTTGAGGCCGGAACAAGAGAATGCTCCTAAGCTTTGAACGGTTGATGATGACGATTAATGTGATACACATTTAAAGACCAATATAAAATCAATCGCCTGTGAATATTTTATCGGAAGAATGAAGTTCTTAGTTTTAACTCGACCGATTGGCTGTCTGTGTGTACATGTGTTTGGAGTCTCTTACGATAACGTTTGAATGCATCAGCTGATTTTCATTTAAACTTGACATACGTGATAGGTCTTTCACATCACAGAGCCATACTGTTTTTGAGATTGATTCTGCAACAGTAGGAGGAACGGGAGGACAAATGGAAGTGGGCAAAATTTTGAAAAAAAAAAGTTAAAGAGAACCTTAAACAAATCTAAAAATAAAGTGTTGAGTTTTAAATTTAAAAAATGTTGGACGCCAGGGTCTTTGGAAATTTCAAAAAGTTGTATACATCCATGTCAGGTATCCGGTTAAAGGTAATTCTAACGCGAACATAGCCTTCAGCTGAATTTTGTGTAATTTTAGGAGCACGACGCGACGAGCCTAAAATAAAAGCCAACAATTTAAGAAAATTCTAAAAGTATTTGTAGAGCTTAAGGAAGTTTATTCTACTACGAACTAGGTACATGTAATAATTTTGTGAAAATCAATATCTGTCAACACTGCTTGCACTCTTACCCATTTCGTACAGCCTTCCAAAAATTTGTAAACCATGTGTGTAGAAAAAAGTACGTACTGTTATGAGTCATAAATATTTGCGAAATGTATTAAATATAGCCTTACAAATTTCTACAAAAACAAAAACAAAATTTAAATTAAACAGGACTAAATTTTGTGTCATTAGGCAATGCAATATACTTATGGATTTAATTGAAAACTAATGCAGTTAATTTGTAATGCTTATATTATGATTGCTTTACAATTGTCATTTTACTAACAAAATAGTAGAGTAGTAAACGTATTCGTAATTTTTTTAAATTAAGAAACTTGTGTTAGTGGTTCTAATCACAAACAGAATTAATACTGTTGGACACAGCCATAGAAAAATTAATCCGATTAGCGCTTTCAAGCTTCATAGCCCATCATTACATCGGAAATCCGGTCATGATCGGATTTCCGATCTGATGACGAGCTGTGAAGCTTGAAAGCGCTAATCGGAATAATTTTTCTATAGTAGTGTGCAACGGTGTTAATTCTGTTTGTAAATTTTTTGATAACGTAAAAACTATCTAATACTGATATTAGGTACTGCAACGATTACTGCAGCTCGGGAAGCATAGTGAAGGTATTCAAGTACTGACATATTACTCACTTACATACTTGGGTTTATAAATAAAATATTTAAATTAAATTATTAAAAATAAGTATCAATGTAAGTTGTCTTAGATTGCTCCATATTTTCCTATACCCTCTAATCTATAAAATCTGTAATGCGTTCTGTACAGACAGCTTGTGTAGATCTGAGGCAGCCCTAGCGCGGTTTTGTGGTGTCCCACCCCCACAGAACCTCACTCGTTGTCTCCTGACTTTTGACTTAGCCGTACTGTTGATTAAAAAATACCGGGAGTTTCTCGAAGCAACGGAAATGTTTCTGGCCATGTTGTACAGGCGACAATAATGTGGAACCTTTATGGCTAGACGTTTTGAAAACGCGTGTTTCCAAGTTACGGTCTTCGAATTGATTTAATCTAATTTTTAGCACAGAAGTGTAACTTGGGTGTGTTTATATCTGTGTATGTATAAGGTAATATGTATATAATATATTCATAACAGGCAACTCATTTGGGATCTGTACAAAAATGGAACTGCCGTTATTAAAATCTGAAATGAGCAAAAAGAATCAACAATCGGAAAGGACTTAGACAACGATATGATTATCATCTACATTTTTGACGCTTATATAGAGGCATTTTTATTTAATAAGATCCGGGGCGACATAAATATTGGGATACAGTTGCAAGAGGAGACGAGAAACATAATACGGTATGCAGATGACATTACCACAGTTACAGAAAAAGAAAAAGGTCCAAAGGCTACAATGGAAAAGATGGACGATAATGTAGGAAGTGAATACATTATCAGGATTAATAAAGGGAAATATTAGGCAATAGTTTATGGCAAAGAAGAAGACTCTGTACTGCAGATGATACTACATTCTGATTCTCGAAATGACATAAAAAGGAATTTAAGTATGTAGGAAGATTAGTAACCAAAAATGGAATAAGCAACAGCGAAATAAGATGCAGGGTAGCGTAAACGAAAATTGCATTCAGCTGTAAGGAACGTTTGTTTAAAACTAACAAACATCAGCTTTCTAACAAAGAAGTTATTGAAAAATTTGAAAAGGTGCTGTAGAAGAACAATGAGGATTAGCTGGAGGGACAGCGTGACAAAGGAACAAGTCCTTCGGAGTGCCGTGTAGAAGGGTATAATCTAGGAGGGACGGATAACAGGAGAGAGTTTAAGACTCAAAACTATACTGGAGCCAATGCTAAAAGGAAAGAGGTACAGCCCCCGAGGAAGACCCCGTTTACAGTATTTCCAGAAAATCATAGATGTTGGTTGCGGGAGCTGTGTTGACATAAAAAGCAGAGAGTGCAAAGTGCTGGAGGACTGTTGTAGACCAATCTATGGCTGAAATTCTTAAATTAACTTATCTTTAAAAATTTCAAAACTTTAGCATCGATGGTCGCATTTCTTCAAAAGGTAATTTCACAGTAAAATTACGGTTACAATAACTTTCATTAGAAGCAATGATGGAACAGAGCTGTAGTAAGAAGAGTTATTTTTGTTTTTTTGAGCTATCGACTTTGATTTTTATATTTTGACGTTTGGCGAATACACGAGACGTTATGAATACAAATGACAACCACTCCGTGTCATTCCGTCTGAAAATGCATTAGAATGTCAACATGTCTTGTTGACGTGTTTTATATTGCATATTCGTGACAGAGTTATTAAGCATTCGTGAGGTTTATCGACTAAAGCAATTGTAGTAGAGGGAAAATGAGAGTTCAAAGCCACAAAGGAATGCCGCCTTTCTTAAAAAACAATAAAAAACGATAAAAAACATGATCTAAGAGATGACGCCGCCACCGCTGGACCCGCAGCATCCCAATGGACCACAGCATCCGCGAATTTCCGCGAATAAATTTTTTTTAATTTTTTTTAGTTTTTTAATTAAATTGATTTGGTGGGATGATGTTCAATGGACCACCAGCATCCGTGAATAAACTTTTTTATTTTTTTAAGAAAGCTGATTTGCATATCAGTGGGTGGTGTTGGGTGGGAGATTGTTTTTTTTATTTCATATCAGTGGGTGGGGGGTGGTTCCAACTCGAAGCATTATAGTGTATATTAAAATATATGATCAGGTGTACCAACCTTTGCATGAGTTCAAATTTGTTGTGTGTTATAATGTATATTAAATCTATATGATCAGGTGTACCAACCTCTGTAGTATTATTATAGTGTATAGATATTTTATATGAGCAGGGTTGTCAACATTTTCTGCGGTGGGGGGAGGGAAATGTGCGTGTATAGAGCAGATCTGCCAACATTTCTTTCTCTTCTGTGGTGGGAAATTCAAACTATATATGATCATAATTGTTACTCTCTCTCTCTCTCACACGGTGTGTATGTCTCTCTCTCTCTCTCTCGTTGTCAAACGTTATGCTCACCGGCATTATAGTGTATATTAAAATATATGATTAGGTGTACCAACCTTTACATGAGTTCAAATTTGTCGCGTGTTATAAAGTATATTAAATCTATATGATCAGATGTACCAACCTCTGTATTATTCGTCCTCTCTCTCTCTCTCCCTCTCTCTCTCTCTCACACGTTGTCTATGTCTCTCTCGTTGTCAAACGTTATGCTCAAACTGTGGTCAGTACCGAGCGCATGTATATGAAATTAGAAAGTTTATATTTATTCGACAAATATTAACGTCCTCTCTCTCTCTCTCTCTCTCTCTCTCTCTCTCTCTCTCTCTCTCTCTCTCTCTCTCTCTCTCTCTCTCTCTCACTCTCACACGTTTCAACTATGCAAGGTTCCATACCCTTTCTCCTGTCTCCCTCTCGTACATTGAGTAGTCGGTGTGATGAATAAATAATTTTAGCACTATCTCTCTTTCGTTGTCAAAACGTCGTCTTCATTTTCAATGTATTAAATAATTAATTAATGCAGTCAGTGTGATTGATCCTTGTTAGAAATATGAATAATTTTAGCTCTCTCTCTCTAGGTTCAGTGGTGTATAGTGAAATAAATTAAAATTATACACACACATGAAAACGGTGGTTGAAATTCATAAATAATTTTAGCTCTCTCTCTCTTGTTGTCAAACGACGTCTTCATTTTTCATGTATCAAATAATTAATTAATCGTTTATAATGCAGTCAGTGTGGCTGAATTGTAAGCGTGCGAGCCTTCAGTGTGCATACAACGTCTAGCATTTAAGGGTACGTGTGTGGACAACGCTCACTAGTATGTTTGTTGCAAGTAAGTATACATTATGGCGGGTGGGTTATACAAATAATAATAATAATAAAGTGTGTACTATATACATTTATTAACATACATACACAGCTCCAAGATTATATTAAACTAGTTTTACAATTAAAAATACATACACAACTCAATATTATATTGTTACACGTATTAAAATATATCTAAACTAGTTTTACAATTAAAAATACATACACACACAGCTCCAATATTATAATGTTTCAAATATGAAAAATATATATATATTTAAAACTAGTATTTACAAAATGTGTATAAAATAAGACTTAAACACGTCTATGTACTGCGTTGGACAATGGTGTATATTCTACAAGCGTATCATGTAATATCATACAGTAGGCAGTCGTCTGTGCAGGAAAATTCATTGACGATTCAAATTCTAAACGTACATCTACTGCTGAAGACTTAAGCGCATCGTCCTGTTTGCTACAATCGAATACAAGCAGCGGGGCTTTTGATTTGAATAATTCTGGTGTCAGTACTGGGCTGACGTCTAAACGGTGGTAATACGAACTTTGAAAACTGACGTACATATTGTACAATAATGCAAAACGGTCTTTCCCAATATCCAAGTTTAAATTATCGTAAGGATAATACTTGTCGTTTAGAAACAGTCTCGCATTGATTACATTACAATGATCAAATTCATCAGCGTGTGCCGTCAGTACATTCTTTCTTGCTGTCTGAAACGCTAACACAACAAAGCGTGGTTTTTCTAGCTGACTCGAGGTCTTGACAATCCAATTCTGCCTTTTAGTCTGTGGTAAGGCAGGATACTCATGCAACTCCCAGGTCCTAAAAGGCATAGTTATCGGGTGGTCATTCTCTATGAGTCGTAACAGTGGTAATCTGTACGCATTAGCTACATGTACATAAGGCATTTTCCAGTAAACTTTATCTAGTTCAAGAACACAATTAGCAGTCGTTTGTCCGCTTGTTAAAACCATAGCGTTTATGTCGGTAGATGTGCGTAGGAGTATAAGTTCTTGTTTCACGTTCAGCACGATGCGTGTATAGTCTTCTGCGAATCCCATTAGCATTTTCAGTGGAATACAAAAGTTGAATTCCCCGTCATCATTCACTTTTAATACGTTTGTGGTCGGCGCCACCCAACCTGCGTTTTTCATTGCGTCACGTGTGTTGTTGTTGAGTGATAGAAAAGTTTTAATAGTTGACGTAACACCGACGTTTCGAGTATGGTCCACTACCACACCGGCCAACTCGTAACGAATCTCTTCAAAGAGAAATGCTATAGCATTGTTCACCAGTTCCACATTCAACGCAGTATCTGCAGCCACACTAGGGTTTTTACCAACTTGCCTTCGATGTAGAGGAAACTTTCCGACGGTAGTGTAAAGACGTCCTGTTGTTGTATCGGCACACGTATTTCATCATTGTTTCCATATCTTGTTGTTGCGTACGGTGCGTGTGAATGAAATGAAAAGTGTGTGATACTGTCTTCAAAGAACGGTTGCTGCTCCACAGATAATATTCCACTCGCCATGTTACTTGTTTACAACAAAACCCAATGAAATCAGAAAACGACGGTTAACTGATGTTAATCGTTTCAGTTTCGAACGAGTACTGATGCGTTTCCTAGCCGATCTTTCTTCTTCTTCTTCTTTTATTGTCGACGACTGTGGTAGCAGCGGTGGCGAAGAAACAAAGTATAAGCCCATGTCTATAGTCGTTTTAGATGTAAACGCACAGTGATGACTTCGCCGCGAAAATCTATTACGTCACCGTCCTGGTCGTGTAAAGATAATGTTATGTTGTCCAAACGACTCACATTCACAGGTAGGTATATGACGTTTGTAGGTGATTCAATTATTTTGAATCCTGGCTCGACTGACGGATAGAATGAGTGCAGAGTGTGCTCGTTTTTACCGTTCTTGTATGATCCGTGCGCTATATTACACCTTATCAATATACTGTTCACTTTTATAATGTTAACTGTAGCGTCAGACGTATGAGTTTTATTCGCTTCAAGCAGACGCTTTTCCTTGAAACCCAACATATCACCAATACCGTACACTGTTTGTTGAAAGTCAATATCCAGTGCACAAGTCAGTTCACATTTCAGTGTATTATTGTTAGGACGTAGACTAATCTGTGAGTCTCCTAACTGCTTTTTGAGGAAGGCTTCTATGTCACCGATTTCATAAGCACCTGTAGGTAAAGTTATCAAGTCCCACGTTGTTCCGTCTCGTAGTACTGGAAACACATTGTTTTTCCTCTCAACCACGTTCGGTATACTGTTGTATGTAGTAAAGTCCAATAGACCTACATACCATTCCCCGTTTGTTAGTTCGAGAGGTGGGAAAAAGTCACATACAAGAGCAGCAGCATTCGTACCTGTTAAGGTGACCGACAGCGAAGACATCTTGTCGCTTACTGATCACTCACGCGTTAAGAAGTCCAAACATAAATGCCCACAGATGACTGTGTGTGACGACTGTTCACGCTCGTAATTGTAGTAAATGGCAGTGTCGGTTCCAAAATACTGTGTCAGCTCAAGAGGTGGTCGCATATTACCATACGCATCATAGTAGTAAACTCGATTGTTTCGCTTCTTGTAGCAAACCCAGTGCGTACCGAGTCCTTCTGCACTGTCCAGATTAACAACTGCACTCTCATTCTTCCATGGTCGTCTGCGCGGTAAAGTGTTACGCATAAAAACACATCTGAAATAAGGTATTTTCAAAAGTTTTGCGTACACATACAAATCACTATCGGACAATGCACGCACTGGTATGCAAATTAGTTTTTTTGTCTGTAAGGACGTAGGTATAGACCTGACGCTATTTTTGTATTGTTACGTTTATGTCTTGAGACTGTTTTGCGTTTGCCCACGGATTGATGTTTAATTCCTGAACCCTTCTTCTTTTTTCTACAACCACTACGCGAACCCCCTCCACCCACTGCTGATTTCGCTTTCATTGCAGCGGCTACAGCTGCAGCATACGCTCTTTCACTAACACCGGAATTCCAACCTTTCACTCGTTCCCACGCTTTGTCGGCAAGAACGCGATCAGCTATACGTCTTCGACTGTTGTCTGTGTACCTTGCGTAGGCGATATCGTGTTCGCGACAGGCTTCGTCCAACTCGTTGATTCCACGCTCGCCACGTGCCAATCTCTCTTTGAGTTTTGTTCCGGGTCCACAGAATCGATAGCCGGGTAGGTGTAATTCTACCGGTAATGCATCCACCGCTCGATTAATCAAAGTAGGTACTGACGAAACGATAGCGGGCACAGTGTTTTTAAGTATTTTTCCAATTACACCGCGCCCCATTCTTTTCTTACGAAGTACGTGCATTCTTGTAAACAGATCTCCAATCCTTGATTTCCGTTTCCGTATCGAGAACGTCTATTAAACGTCCCACCTCTTCAATATATTCAGCCAGAACTGAACGCTGTGTCGCGCTGTCTTGATATTTATAGACAAACTTTATTAGATTGATTATATGAGCGTGAAATACCTGAGTGACCTTGTACAATTCGGTCTTTATATGTAATTTTAATTCGTGCATTTGTCGTACAGTGACTGCGTCTTTGTCATTGACACCGTTCGCTATATTCGTAATTTTTCTTCCGGCAGCGTAGAAAGCATCGCTTTGCAAACTGATTGTGTGTGCATGTAAAAATTCCAAATTCACTGCGTCTTTGAAGTAAACAGGCGCTTGCACACGTGTTAGTCGGCAGTCATTAACGATTACGTTACCTGCACGATCTTTTTTCAAACTCTTCTCGTCTACGTATCGTTTTGTGGCTGCATCTCTTGATTTAAGCGGATCGTTTAGCATTATTATTCGATGACCTTTTGCGTCTACGGTAGCGTCGTCGTTCTTGTACTGTAAGCATGCGTCCTTTACGTACTGTAAAGAAACAACATCGTGCAGCTCTTCAGGATCACCCAAGTTGCGTATCTTTTTGTTTTTTACATCAAAGTGACCGTCGTTAGTCACTCCTAAACCGATATCCTCACGCAGACTTCGATGAGTTTCTTTTCGCACTCTTACAGCGCTGTCGTGTCTACCGAACTTGTCTACACTCATATTTATGAAGAAGAACTGGTGGTTGTAGAACGGTGCGTCTGCTTTTATATGATAATGCCGGCTTCACGTAATTCCTCCAATATCGACATGATTTCATTCCTATGACCAGTATGTCCACTATTTTGAGAAGCCATTAACAGTCTCAATCTATTAACTAACTCGTTAGGATCATCCCAATGCACGTAATCGATTGTAGTGTTCGGTTTCATCTCCATATACCCACTCCCTGTACGTTTTCGTGCACTCGATGCAAACAATTTAGATATTACTAGTCGGTACTTGACGCCACTGTTACTGTTTATTCGTGTATTGTGTTTATATTTTTGTTTGTGTCCGTTGGTTGCTAGTAGTATGGACTTATATTTCCTCATATCGTCCTTATTGTATTTTTTCGGTAGTTTCATAAACAAAAGTTCATACAGACCAGGCGTACCCTCGTAAATTTTTCCTTTGACATGAAAGTTGTCGTTATCATCGATTTTTACATTTGAATCGCCTATCATAAATTTACCGCCTTCGTATCGAACACCATACATACGATCTATAATCCGTTTACAGTCCGTCGATTCGCACAAACGCACATATTTGTTTGCTAATGAATCGTCACTGAAATGTGAAGTGTTAGGGTTCCATGCGTCCTCGTCACTGAAATGAGAAGCGCTATGACTCTGCACGTCACTTTCGTTTTCTGTTATTATGTGTTGACTCTCCATGTCATCTTCGTTTTCTGTTATTACGTGTTGTGTAGGCTCTTCTTGTTTTATCTGCTGCTTCTTCTCCTCCTCCTCCTCCTCCTCCTCCTCCATTATATCACCACTTAACTTTCGTGAAATAGCTTCTAACGGTTCCAGAATCGGTTTGTAATTTTTTCTAAACTTCTCGTCGCTTTCTCTGATACCGTGTTGTAATGCATGATATTTTTTCCTTATGTTGTCACTTATCGTATCTATATCATACACAAGTCGTTCCTCCTTATTCATCGCCATCTGTGTTAGCAAGAGGACTGATGACATTACTACAGTGCAACCACTTTTATACCTCGCCGGAAACAATTATGAATCGATCAAAGCCGATTCTATATCTACCTTCATTTATTGACGAGTCTTTGTCTATGACTAGAAATCCATAACGATCCTTCCACGCTTCCATGCAGACGTCTTTGAAAGCATCATATTTCATATCTATGTTAACGTGATCATTGTATGCATGTCGTAAATTTAGATCGTCTTGTTTGAACAATATCAACAAGTTAGCGTTGTCACGTACCAATTGTTTCGGTATCTGGCTATATGTCTGGCATAGATAGAATGTGTCCACACCGCTATGTCTCCCCATAGCAAAATACTTTCGAATATTGTTTTGTCTTTCACACGATACGTCATCGAATACGATAACAGAGTCGAGACCAGTGATTTCACTCGGTAGCGGGACTTCTTCGTTCTCGCTGTATGCATGATAACCTAAACCTTCATCAGCGAGTGATGTCATCACTGTTTCTAGCATTCTGTATTTTGGTTGAAATAATGATTTTGAAAACACGTATACGTTGCGGAAACGTAGTCCGTTGGCATCAAACAGTAGGTTGAATAGCACATTTGATTTCCCACAGGAACTTGGGCCTGTAACGATACAGCGAATACTGTTCGGTAATAGCGGGCCATGTTTACGTTTAGCACTGTCTTCGTCACCAGCCAAAAAGTCCATATCCTTTATTGGTAATTTGTTTGCTTGCTGTACAATCTTCATCTTTGTGAATACCGAAAGCATACTGTTTTCATTACGTGCTGTCACCTTTTTTATATTAGATCTTTCTTATGTATCCATGCATCGTGTTTACCATCGAAACCAAGCCAACGAACACGCACTCTGTCACCTTTGCGTTGTAACACCTTTTCCACTAGGTATACGTCGCCGACTTTGGACTTACTAATCTCGTGCTCGTAAAAACCACCTTTCAACACTTTGTTTAGATGGTCTTTTAGCAGATAAGTGACTGGGATGGTCGTGGATTGTACTTGATCCACAGTGAATATTTCGTTAGTCCAATTCGGCGTATAACCTTTGGTGAACGTCATTTTGTGCTTACTTATACGAACACGGTCACCGACTTTAAATTTGGGTGGTTTCGTTGGACTGATTTTAGGCGCTGTGTTCTTCCTTATTCGTTCCAACACTATATGTTCGTTGGCGTCATTCACTTCACTAGGTTTCATACCAATGGTTCTGTGTGTTGTATTGTTGTACGATTTCAGTAATGTAGGTAGTAGATCCAACCAGCGGTAGTGTCCTTGTTCGCTGAAAGCTCGATACATGTGGGTCTTCAGTGTGCGATTAAAACGTTCCACTATGGAAGCTTTTTTCTCACTATAGGTTGAGTAATGTTTCACATTATACTTTTTTAGCAACGCTTGTACTGTGCTGTTGTAATACTCCTTCCCGTTGTCTGTCTGTAAATACTTCATTCGGTTAGCGGCTAGTATAGGCTTCAACGCGTTCGTCACTTCTTTCCCGGTCTTCGTTTTCAATGGTACAGCGTACGCGTACTTGGTAAACGCATTGATTACAGTCATCATATACTTGTACCCTTTGTTCACTCGAGCGTATGGTATCATTTCCACAAGATCCGCTTGGTACAAATCGTGCATACCCTTCAGTTCAACTGCGCGTCTAACGAAATTCCTTCTCGCCGCTCTGTGTAGCTCTTGCGCAATATTCTTGCGTGCGTTGTTCATGGTTTAAGATACACTAACATAATACATGCGGTTAAATAAAAACTATGTATATATATATGTATAACAGTTCCTTTGTTTTCAGTATTTGTTAATTTCGTTAGTAAACTTGTATATGCCTGCAGGCGATAACTATTTCTGACGACTTTCCTAATATATATTATGTAACAGTCATAATTCTGCATGTATGTACATGCAAAAACACCACCTGTTAAAAACAACAACAAAAATTCTTACTGTGATATCTATAGTTATTGCCTCTCCATACTTCAGTTCGGACGATAGTAAACGTAAGTTTATGTACTATTATTATTGTAACGATATTAGTTCGTAATTTGTTTAAACGTTGATCTATGTACGTGACCATACGTACTTGTTTTCGTAATATTTGTTATAATACCTTTCCTGTTCCGGATTTATGATGTGTGTGTTGAAAGCCTTATGTATATATTTATATACAGCACATAATGTATATGATAATGAAGCAGGTACTGTTATTATTATAGGAACAAGAAGGATGGATCATAGAATAAATACCATATCAAAACAAGAGGAGGAGGATCTTCTCCATAAATGGTTTTTTTCTCCGAAACGGTTAACACCTGTAGAAATTACAAAATTAAAAGCAATAGTCAACAGGCCAAGCTCAAGTATAAGACCATTTCTAAAAGACTTAATAAACAATTTATAAAACCCCAGCGATCTACATCTCGTGTTTCGCGGCATGAGGAAAAACGGCGTAGGATAACAGTACTTGTTAAGGTAACAAACTACTTTTAATACACAATTTTTTTATCACTGTGTGTGCGTATGTTTGACTGTAGTGCAGAGAATACTATTTGAAAAGACATTAACTTATTTAGAACGGATCTGGCGATAACTATTTCTGTCGACTTTCCTAATATATATATTTTGTAACAGCGCTAATTCTGCCTGTGTGTATGTACATGCAAAGCTTCAGGCGATGAAAGTGAACTTTCCTGATGACCACATCACCACCATTACTTTCACTAGTCTTCTTTGTAGCGAATATTCTGACATTGTATGGTTCCACCTCGCTTGATACAGACGTCTTCACTTCTCATAAATAATGTCGTTTATCACAAAATTCAACGCAGTTTCTGCTATTGAGTACAAACGTTGTGCAGAATTAACAGTGGACAAACAGTATCCGATCGTTAACATGTTGCATGTGGACACGCGATATGGGAAGTCTGTGCTTGTAACGTTGGAAGATTGTGAGCGCCGCTATCGTGTATATCTACCTAAGAGGTATGCTGACGTCTTTACAGATGAAGAACTCCGTCATATAAATCCCAGCGACCTACATCTTGTGTTTAGAGGGATGAAGAACCAGACAGCGCATGTGGAAATTGTATCTCGTTAAGGTAACAAACTACTTTTAATAAACAATTTTTTTATCATTGTGTGTGTGCGTATGTTTGAATGTAGTGCAGATTCTAATTTACAAAGTTTTGATGAATGGATTTTTAATTTCTTTCACTATACGCCTCTGAACCTATATGTAATTATTTGTAACTGCTTTACCTGTTGCAGCAAACGATTATATTATTATTATTCAGTGATATATACATACATACAATTTACTTATTAAACACTTCAATGATTGTAACGTCTTACAATGACTATAGCATATTTAAATCTGTTATCTGTTTATTGGTCCTACATGATTCAAACCAAACGTGTATGTATGTATATGATTACGTTGTGTTTGCGTCTGTGTGTGGGCGCGTTGCGTATGTGTGCGTGTACGTCTGTGTGTGTGTGTGCGTGCACGTGTGGTGTAACCCAAACGTGTGTACGTTGCGTTTGCGTCTGTGTGTGGGCGCGTTGCGTGTTTGGTTACGTTACGTATGCGTGTGCGTATGTGTGTGTGTGTGTGTGTGTGTGTGTGTGTGTGTGTGTGTGTGATTACGTTGCGTATGCGTCTGTATGTGCGCGCGTTGCGTGTGCATCTGTGTGTGTGTGATATTTAACATGATTTTAATGTTGTTGTTGTATTGTTATGTTGCAGGTTGCTTCTTCTACAAGTACGACACACAATTATATATAAACTTTCGAAAAATATCAATTTATAATGTATTTATTTAATTGTGAATTTTATATTGTGAATGTTAAAATATATTTAATCATTTAAACAAATTATGACTTTATTTTATTTCACTCTACACCTCTGAACATGTGTACAATTAATTTATTTTTTGTGAACTGTTACATCAGAAGATTTGTATGAATTTCAGCCGCCGTTTTCATGTGTGTGTATAATTTTAATTTATTTCGCTATACACTACTGAACCTATGTGTGTGTAAACTGCAACCTTAAAACAGAAGTATTGTACCAGATTGCTAAGCCGTTAACGTATGGATTTGTCAACTGTAACAACATAACAGGTAAGTAGTTCATTGACGCCAAATATATATATTTCTAACAAGGATCAATCACACTGACTGCATTATAAAACTATTAATTAATTATTTAATACATTGAAAATGAAGACGACGTTTTGACAACGAGAGAGGGCTAAAATTATTTATTCATCACACCGACTACTCAATGTACGAGAGGGAGACAGGAGAAAGGGTATGGAACCTTGCATAGTTGAAACGTGTGAGAGAGAGAGAGAGAGAGAGAGAGAGAGAGAGAGAGAGAGAGAGAGAGAGAGAGAGAGAGAGAGAGAGAGAGAGAGAGAGAGAGAGAGAGGACGTTACTATTTGTTGACACAGTTGAAACAAGTGAGAGTGAGAGAGAGAGAGAGAGAGAGAGAGAGAGAGAGAGAGAGAGAGAGAGAGAGAGAGAGAGAGAGAGAGAGAGAGAGAGAGAGGACGTTAATATTTGTCGAATAAATATAAACTTTCTAATTTCATATACATGCGCTCGGTACTGACCACAGTTTGAGCATAACGTTTGACAACGAGAGAGACATAGACAACGTGTGAGAGAGAGAGAGAGGGAGAGAGAGAGAGAGGACGAATAATACAGAGGTTGGTACATCTGATCATATAGATTTAATATACTTTATAACACGCGACAAATTTGAACTCATGTAAAGGTTGGTACACCTAATCATATATTTTAATATACACTATAATGCCGGTGAGCATAACGTTTGACAACGAGAGAGAGAGAGAGAGACATACACACCGTGTGCGAGAGAGAGAGAGTAACAATTATGATCATATATAGTTTGAATTTCCCACCACAGAAGAGAAAGAAATGTTGGCAGATCTGCTCTATACACGCACATTTCCCTCCCCCCACCGCAGAAAATGTTGACAACCCTGCTCATATAAAATATCTATACACTATAATAATACTACAGAGGTTGGTACACCTGATCATATAGATTTAATATACATTATAACACACAACAAATTTGAACTCATGCAAAGGTTGGTACACCTGATCATATATTTTAATATACACTATAATGCTTCGAGTTGGAACCACCCCCCACCCACTGATATGAAATAAAAAAAACAATCTCCCACCCAACACCACCCACTGATATGCAAATCAGCTTTCTTAAAAAAATAAAAAAGTTTATTCACGGATGCTGGTGGTCCATTGAACATCATCCCACCAAATCAATTTAATTAAAAAACTAAAAAAAATTTAAAAAAATTTATTCGCGGAAATTCGCGGATGCTGTGGTCCATTGGGATGCTGCGGGTCCAGCGGTGGCGGCGTCATCTCTTAGATCATGTTTTTTATCGTTTTTTATTGTTTTTTAAGAAAGGCGGCATTCCTTTGTGGCTTTGAACTCTCATTTTCCCTCTACTGGCGTGACCTACAAACTCAGTATAACTTCTTTTTTATATATTTCATTTCATATTTTCAGCTCTTCCATGGGTATCGATTTTATGTACCCTCTTTTGCTATTCACCATTTATCGTCAGTCCGCTCCACCTTATTCCCGTCGTCCGTGTTACATTGTCTGTTTTCTTCTGTTGTCGTCTGGCTCGTTCCATTTCCCCAGTAGAGGACGTCATTATACTTTCTCCACGATTGAACGGTTATTTGTTTCTTTACAGGCATTGTGACCCACAAAATGTAGCTCCACATCTCCGTAACACACTGTTACGACGGTCTACTGATCGCCGTATGGTACAGTAGAAAATAAAATACAAGACACCAATTAAGTCACTAATCACCAGCTTTAATTATCACAATTACACAGTTTGTAATAAACTCGTACAATATTTCCAGTTAGATTTGTTCACACGCAATAACAATGTCTATTAATAGAGTTTCACACAATTATTAACACAATACTACTTCACTTCGACAACATTCAATCCGCACTAGCGAAAATCGCTCACGTAACTGAACTGACAATCCGGCTGCTATGGCTTTATATAGGCCCCGCAGAGGTGCAGTACAGCTTTGCCTCCTTACTGCACGCCAGCGGCTTAATGCAAGGTAAAGGGTGTTTCATATAAAACGCAACCCATCTATGTCAGTAATTACACTTAAATAAAAAAGGCATATGTAAAGTATTTAATTAAATATTTTATTTCCAAACTTTACAATACTTAAAATTCTAGATTAAATGCTGGAAGTGGCCGCCATCTTCATGAATACACGCTTCCACCCTTTCCACTGTGTTTCTTGCAACTTTTTTTAGAGTATTTGGGTTGATATTTAAAACAGCTTGTTCGATATTGACCTTCAGTTGTTCAAGTGTTCGTGGTTTGTTGCTGTAGGTGCTTGTTAATAATAATTTTTAAAATGAGTGCTGCGATTGAAAATCCCGCGAGCTGTGAAGTGCGCTCAGTAATACGATTTCTGCAAGCAGAAAACTGCAGACCGGTGGACATTCATCGCCGACTGTGTGAGGTGTATGGGAAGAATGTAATGGAGTAAGGCAGTGGTGTGTTCTGTTTAAAAATTGCCGCACCAATGTGCACGATGATGAGCGGAAGTGTGTGCAGACCTTGTCAGCAAGGAAAATGATGGTGACAGTTTCTTGGGACAGAAAATGGGTTCTCCTGGTAGAGTTGATGGAACGGGGTACCATAAGCAACTCCGAGGTTTACTGTGAAACCTTAAAAAAGCTGCGGAGAGCAATCCAAAACAAGCGACGCGGTAAGTTGAGCACCGGGGTATTGTTCTTCCACGACAACGCCCGACCGCATACAGCATCACGAACGCAAGAACTTCTGGGAAAGTTTGGATGGGAGCTTTTCAATCATCCCCCATACAGCCCTGATCTGGCACTGAGCGACTATCACCTGTTCATGCGTATGAAAAAGTGGCTGGTAACACAGCGCTTTGAAGATGACGAAGAGCTGAAGGCGGGCGTTAATGAATGGCTAAAATCACAGGCGGCAGATTTTTACGATGAGAGCTTTCAAAAACTCGTAAATTTTATTAAACTCGATGTCTTGTTAGGTGCTGGTTTATCACGGTACTTACGGTAAAAAGATTCTTGCACTGCAACCACTGATCGCGTGCTAAAGTACGACTCAAGAATAAAAACACGTTTGTCTTGCGAAAAAACCATTTTCTCTCTAACAATGCACTGAGCGTTATGATCGCTTTGTCATAGGTATCAGTGGCAGTTTACTGCGCCGGCACAATGTTCGATTGTTGGACGACTCTATTCCAGTAAAATATAGGGGAGTTCGGCGGTAAATTCAAATATTACAGAAGGCTGATTAGTGGGTTGCGTTTTATATGAAACAACCTGTACTTCACTTCGACAACACTCAATCCGCACTAGCGAAAATCGCTCACGTAACTGAACTGACAATCGGGCGGCTATGGCTTTATATAGGCCCCGCAGAGGTGCAGTACAGCTTAGCCTCCTTACTCCACGCCAGCGGCTTAATGCTTATCTCAAATGTTCCTGGAACTCACTAGAACCACCTACGTGAATGACGCAACAAAAGCCACACTGGGCGGGGGGAGTGGAGAATGTTCTGGATTGTTCGGTACGCTTCTCGTAACACTTCCCCCTCCTTAAGCCTGTTCGTCCCGAACTGGCGAACCGTCTCTGAAGTAATACTCGACCAGGAGATCTAGGTGGACGTCCTTGTGAAAGATAATTCTCCCGTCCTTCGAATTCGGTCTCGTGTGACCCGAACATTAAGTTCCCAGGAATACGAGTCTTCTGCTCAACCGCTAGTTTTGCTAGTGTCACTCCCGATGCGTCATGTATTGATGACCTAAACACCACTGGCTTATCCAAGTCTTTTTGGTTCTCGTCAACAAACTCTTGTGTAACTTCATCTTCAGCAATGTTTCCCCCGGGCGCTTCTATTAACTCAGGAACAAACAAGGGGTTTTCCTTGACATCCATAGTTGGCTTTTCAATTTTTTTTTTCCGTTACACTTATTTGTACTTCCTCTGATAGTTCTTCCATTTCCATCTGCAATAGGAGAGGTTCCCCTTGACCAGACTTGTTGACTTCTTCTGCGGCGAATGACACTTGCTTGATTGAACGGTTGGCAGACCCTGACATTTCAGCCATTCAAAGCTTCTCTTGGCCAACCTTCAACGTTCTCTCTTAAGTCCACAACGAATCCGTAAGCATTCATAATGTCTGTGCCAAGAATCACTTTATCAACAATGTCTCCAACAAGGATTTGGTGGCTAAACTCGAGAAGACCCAGGCGTACACGTACGTCTATCTTTGCTAGCACCTTGACGGGGCTTCCAGTCACAGTCTGTATTGTACAAGAGCTAATTTCAGGCCCTCGGTTGCTGATTAAGTCAGGGCGCACAATATGTACTGTAGCGCCCGTGTCAACTGTAAATGATGTTTGTTTACCTTCCGCAAATCCATTAATGATCAGGTTTCCACTGGTCTTATGTAGCGTGGAAACTGTGTGCTGTTCTGGGGCTTTACTTCTCCAATTGGTGCGATCACTCCCTTCTCTCGGTATTTTCTTCTCCCAACAGTCTACCTGTAGATGACCACGTTTCCCACAGTTGTAACACTTCGGTCTTCTGTCTTTATCCTTTTGTACGAAAGATCGTTGTGGCGCTACTGACTTCTTAAACTGTTGTTTTTGAATCGTCTGTTTATGCCGTCCAATATGACGATACTGTGATACTGGATCCATTTGACTACAACGTGATGACATACTTTGATTAATGTAGGTCGCCGACTTGGCAGCTTCAAAACGGAGATCATGAACAAGAGCGTCTGAGCTATTTTTATGCCGTGCCATTCTTAACACTTGTTGTTATGGACTATCTCCGATACCGTCAATAAACACAATGTGAGCAATCCACGTTCGGAAGTCCTCCGATTCTTCGGGATAAGCCAATCTCGTCAGTCGGTCGACACTTGCTTCAAATTCTTGAAGGCTCTCCCCTGAACGCTGTCGCTTCGCTTTAAGTTGTACACGGTACACTTCGCACAAATGCTGGACACCGTACCGTAATTCCACAGCTTTTGTTAATTCGGCATAGATGTTCTGACTGTCAGACGGCACTTTCTGTATTAGTTCTGCGGCAGGCCCTTTTAAAGCAAGAATTTGTGAAAGTCCTTTCTCTTCTTCTGTCCATTTATTTAAACGAGCGGCAGCTTCAAATTGACGAATATAAGTTGCCCACTGAGTGCTTCCATCAAATGTTGGAGCCTTTGCGTAAACTGGCCCTACTACAGTCAGATGTCTCTGATATACTGAATCTTCTTCAGCATTTATTAAGTATCTTTCATTATTGACTTCCTTTTTAATTTGTTTTATTGCATTTGCAATAGAGTCTTCTAAACTTGACATACTTGTTTTCATAGTTAACACAGATTTTTCTATTTCAGATATTCTGTTAACTTGTTTGTTCAGCTCACCTCGTAACAGGACGAATTTTGAAGCGGTATCCTCTTGTACGAACGCCTTAACGTCACCTACTTGACGACTAAATTCT
The DNA here is from genome assembly GCA_034769895.1 of Magicicada septendecula. NCBI lineage: Eukaryota > Metazoa > Arthropoda > Insecta > Hemiptera > Cicadidae > Magicicada > Magicicada septendecula. The sequence continues at coordinate 585,395,487 of CM068369.1, forward strand.
TCTTTTTGTCGTTCCTGTCTTTGCTGTAGCATTGCTCGGAATGCTTCTATCATCTGACTGGTATCCATTTTATTTTTAGCAACTACCACTAACACCACTCTTCTACGAAGTGTCCTCTGTTTCCACTGTTAACCGTTCTATCCCAGTTCTGATACCACTGTTACGACAGTCTACTTGGTCGTCGTATGGTACAGTGGAAAACAAAATACAAGACACCAATTACTTATCGCTAATCACCACTAATCACAATTACACAGTTTGTAATTAACTCGTACAATTTTTCCAGTTAGATTTGTTCACACGCAATAACAATGTCTATTAATAGAGTTTCACACAATTATTAACACAATACTACTTCACTTCGACAACACTCAATCCGCACTAGCGGAAATCGCTCACGTAACTGAACTGACAATCCGGCTGCTATGGCTTTATATAGGCCCCGCAGAGGTTCAGTACAGCTTTGCCTCCTTACTGCACTCCAGCGGCTTAATGCGTATCTCTAAATGTTCCTGGAACTCACTAGTACCACCTACGTGAATGACGCAACAGAAGCCACACTTGACGGGGGGGGGGGGAGTGGAGAATGTTCTGGATTGTTCGGTACCCTTCTCGTAACAATACTTTTCTTTTCAACAATTTAGTCCAATTATTCCTCTCCCATGATGCCCCGTCCATTGCTAGTTTTCTCCATACTAATATCGCTCGTTCATATTATTAAAGTAAAAATGGTACTATGGTGTCCGGCTCACTTCTGTACTCCTCGCGCTCCTAAGGCAATAAACTGATTCAACGAGTCACGAAGTAACTGAAACGAAAAAGCAGTGTTGCTACGTCAATAAACCTATTTTCCCTACACAGCAACGCAAAATTTCCCCACTGTCACAATTATGGGTATTGTAAGCAAAGCCTATCATTTTAAAGCACGTGAGCGTATTCTAATTTTGTAATACTGTTACAGGAATAACGTAAATATTGAAAATAATTGTATTTATAAAAAAAAATTGTACAATTTTAACTATTTCAAAAAGCTCAAAATGTCCAACACGTGGTTTAAAAAACAGAAAAAGACATAGAAGAACTTAAGAAGACTTTGAAGAATCCTTTCCATTTAAAAAGAAATTGAAAAATGCGCAAGGTTTTGAGAAAAAACCTAAGAAGAGGACAGGTGCCATCTGGACTGACGAAAGGAGACATCGATCAAGAATGAAGGAGATGTGGGAGAGGAGAAGAAGGGAGGAACCAGCTGAACCAGACGTAGTCCACAGTGGCTCATAAGCAAAAAAAAAAAAAAAAATGTACTCACAAGATGAGAGGTCAAACCTTGTAAGTTCCTTGTACTTAGTTCATTAATAGCCTCATATATTTACACAAGATTTTATTTGTTTAATTCACAAAAACAATTTAACATCAGTAATTCCTGTTTTAATTATAATATTTATAGTACGGTAAGTGAGAGTGTTTAGGTATATGTTTGGAATATCGTAAGAGTATAATTTTGTATTTTTGTTTACTTTGTATGCTTTTTAGTTGATCCGTGAGCTACATTCTGTTTTTTTTTTTTTTTTTTTTTTATTGAGATTGACTGGAAGTTTCTTTAAGTTTTAAAATTTGATTTAGAAATTCAACTATTGTATTTTGTAAAGAATTAATTTGTAAAATCCGTAACATATTGTACTTTTCAACTAAAACCTGAGGAAATTATTTGTTACATATCGTTTGTATATGGTTCAAATTAATACGACGTGTGATATGATTCTATTTATGTTCCTTGTAAAGATCGATGTATTGTAATAAAATACATATAATACTACTATGCCGTCCTCTCATTTAATTATTTGTTCACTCTTGAGAGAGAATCCGCTCTCGGTCAGTTGCGACGAAACAACGCTCTTACCCATTCTCACGCGGTCAATTGCGCCCCGCACTTTCACTTGCTGAACGAATCTGTCATTTAGAAACGTAACTATTCTGAATTTCGATCAGATTTCAATTCTGCAATTTTTTATTTGCCCGAGTAACATCTTTCTTCTAATATTTTTGTTACGTTAGGTTAGGCTAGGTCAGGTTAGGATAGGTTAGGCTAGGATAGGTTAGGTTAGGCTAGGTCAGGTCAGGTTAGGATAGGATAGGTTAGGTTAGGTTATGTTAGGCTAGGAATGAATAGAATTATAACGGTAATTTCTGTGTTATTATAAAAATAACATGAAAATGCATTTGATCGCAATTTACCGGGTTCAAATTTCTACCTCGGTCACAACTGACCGAGATTTTTAGGATTGTGTCGCAACTGACCGCGGGTCCAATTCACTCGCTACTCGGTATTGAGGTACTCACTGTTTGTTTGCTTTTTCTGCTGTGTGTGGTATACTCTCTTGTTCACAACAAGGAACGCTGCTGCACTATCTTTGGGTTCCATTCATTATCTTTTTGCGTCACGTTTGGGTTTATACAATTTTTGCAGCGAATTATAATTTTGCATATTTGTAAAAATTACTTATAATTTTAGAACCCATCAAATCGTCCCTCTGTCATGATGCTTTGTGTCCATTGCCAAACGTATCCCTCCGTGTTACGTTTTGCCGGTTTCATATGTTGTCAAACTAGTTTCCTTTTCTGGAACGTTTACGTTTTCCAACCCCGGTCTAAATACGCTTAATTCGCATTCTACCCTGAAAATTGTAAACTTTCTCACTGCTCTGGTTTTCGATCTGACCGAAGCTCTGTCGCGATGGTCAAACGTCTCGCAGCTTACTATCTCGTGTCACTTCGTCTGCTACAATGTCTGTAGTAGTTTACGTCGTACTCTTCAACCAATCAAGATCGTCGCTGAAGTACCTTCGCAGTCACACGGTTCCCTGTTTATTCCACATTGTTATTGAAGTGTTGCTACACTCGTTTTGTGTGCTACCAACTCTTGTTCTTGAGCCAGTTATTAGTTTTCCAATCATGTATACAATTCCGCAGAACTTCCCGTTCCATCACTCCATTGGTCTTGGATATAATGACCATATTGTTACGCCGTTACTACATGTGTCTCAGCAGAATCAGCTGTAATGTCTTGTGCGTACGTGACTCTTAATATGCGTCACCCTGACCGAGGCTGTTCCAGACATCACCGGTCCGCGCGAACTGTGTTCAAGGACGCCGCAAGCAATTACGCTCTCGTATTTTCTAGCAGTGTTGACGCGTAATATAGATTATTCTGGAATCTCCGCGGGCTATAAATACAAGCATTCAGTGACGCTCAGTTTCAGTTTCAGTGGCGATTTATTCAAGTGAGGTTCGAGTTATTGTCGGGCGATTTACTCGGTGCGTTTGAAGTGGTGTATTAGTAAAAAGTGATTATAGTGAGGAATTCTTTATAGTTGACAATATTATTTGTGTGGACTTGTTTTTGTTATTAACTTGAGTTGTTGTACGAGAATAATTTTGTTGAATAACTTGTTGATTACAAACTGTTAATTGTAATAATTAAAGCTGGTTTTCAGTGGCTTTATTGGAGTCTTGTATTTTGTTTTCCGCTGCACCGTACGACGTTCAGTGAGACCATAGTAACAATATTTTTCTTGGGCCTATAAAACTTACAAAAATATGAAACACTGTGTTTCATATCCGTTTCTTGATTATCATATTTTTGTTGTTTTGCAACATAAACTTACAATTCTCTGAAGTTTTAAAAACAGAATTAAACAAATAAATTATTAGCCCTATGTCTGCCAGTACTAATGCACAGGTCACCAGCTGTCTGTAAACATCCGCCGAGAATATTTGTATCGGTGAACGTAACGCTTGACTGTACACTTAGAATCCCAGTAATTTAATTATACGACAGTGCAGTTTGTTTACTTTTGATAATAATTTACTGCAAAACAGGGATCTTTTGACTATTTAAAATAATCTAGGCTATTATTCTACGTTTTTTATTTCTATTACACACTCCTGCTTATATAACTATACTTTTTGTTCATATTATTTAAAAATACTATCACAATTTATCAAGTTACATGAAAAGTGTTTAGGCCAGAGGTGTACCTAGGAGGTGACCCCCCCCTCGGGCACCGTAGGCAGTATGGTAGCAAAATGAGTATAGATTGAAAAATGTTGTTTTTATTTTTTTAAATTACGAACACGACTTTTCCGGAGCAATTTGTGATTGATAACATTTCAACTGACACGTTGTTGTTTACTGATAGCCAGCTGTCCTGTCGAACTCTGAATCCGACTTGCAGATAGCTGTATGCTCATTGGAAAGTGGCTTGCAAGGATTTCGGGTTATAGTTCTGCAGATTAAAGACCAAAGTAAAGGCTTTTCATGAAACGTATCCAGTCCGAGCAAAACCTGTTATAGGTAGTAAAGTTCTGGAGCAGGTCAGGAACATTTTAGAAAATGACAAGGCGAATAACGTACATAAGTTCAACCATATACTGTATGCGCGACCGTCAGGAGAACTCTAAACTCTACGAGAAAAGAAACGATCTCCAAGGTGATGGGCGTCCCCAAAATTCTCTATGGATCTGAGAATCGGACTTGAATGAACTCCTAGGCCAGTCGTATGCAAGCTGTCGAAATGTGATTTCTAAGGCACGCGGCAGTCCATACTATGCAAGATCGTAGAATTAATGCAGCTATATGTCAGGAACTGAATGTTATGATTATCCTCGATATACCGCTCAGTATCGGGCTAAAGTCGTTGGCAAATCTTAACCGAATGGATCTGCCGCATCTCGAAACAACTATTATACTCCTTACGTTTTCGGAAGGGACCTAAGAGATTAGGAGACCCTCGCCCACCAACGCACACGCGCGACCAGTTTGACCTGCCTCTAATGGCGCTTCGATGAGTCACCTACTAGGCATTGAACGACAAAACTATAAAAATTTGTATTCTATATTTTACATAAGTTATGATACATTTTTTGGATTCTATATTCAATTTCCTTCAAAATGGGTCCAAACACGAAATAATTACGACATTTATGAGCTTTAAAAAGATTAATTAAAGCTAACACGTAGAATAGTGTTTGGCGTCTTTTTAAAGCTCATAAATGTCGTAATTATTTCGTGTTTGGACCCATTTTGAAAGAAATTGAATATAGAATCCAAAAAATGTATCATAACTTATGTAAAATCTAGAATACAAATTTTCATAGTTTTGTCGTTCGATGCCTAGTAGGTGACTCATTAGAGGCAGGTCAAACTGGTCGCGCGTGTGTGTGTGAGTGCGCGTTGGAGGGCGAGGGTCTCCTAATCTCTTAGGTGCCTTCCGAAAACGTAAGGAGTATAAATTATAAACCGAAAGTAGAGAGAGGTGTGGGACGCCCTACATAGCGTTGGGTGACCAGTTCTAGTCTATCTACTCGAGACCGTAACGAAAGATTTCTGGTTCAGTTCTTGTTGGAAATGATGATGCTACCAATTAGTATGATGCTGGTGTTGATAATATCACATTGTACCAAGCTGCATGAAACACGTTACGATGAGATACGTACCTTTGAAGAGGGGGGAGGGGGTGATCGCTCATCCCCATAGGTGCCGCAACCAGTACGGTAGCACAAAGAGGATAGATTTGAACATGAATGTTTTCATTTTATAAAACTACAAAAACGATTTATTTAAAATTAATAAATGATTCTCCTCAACATAAAAAAACTCTCATATATATTTAGATACTTCTGTTTCTTTTTTAAACCTAGTATAACTAACCAAAGTGGCTTTTATCTGACTGCAAGTGATAGTCCCCAATAAAAAGAATGCTGTTGCTACCGACAACAAGCTCGTCATTACCGTGGATTACATTCAAACAACAGGGAAGGATTTCTGGGATCGGCTTTGTACAGCGCGGTAAAAACTCAAGTGTTTGCAAATTAGTTTTTCGCGAAATTGGAACCCTTATCAGACGACGCCATCAACGTTTACAAGGGGCGTACCGCGGTGCAAACATAAAACGTACCGTGGTTTAGGTTTTTATATATCTCATTCGAACATAAAGAATAAAACCACCGTTTTGTTACTGTACTTAAGTTATATTTTTAATTTATTAAATATTTAATTATTAAAGTTTTTGCATTTTACTTGTAACGTTACATTAAGATTATTAATTTTAACGATAACTAATTTACATCAGGAACAGAACAACATTTTTTGTATATCCATTTTTATCATTTTTTGCAAGTAACTCATGAATTCTTGAAACATATAGAAGTCACGCGCGCGCGCGCGTGTAATCCAGTAAATACGTCTGCAAGTAAAATATGTAACAGTTTAGATATAAACCTCTGAAGATATAAATATATTTTGTGAAATGTGCGCAGGTTGGAATGAAACGATAAAAAAATAAAAATAAACACATTCTACTTGCAGGAGTAATTATAATTCGCTAATATAATAGATTCTTAAATACCAAAGATTTGTATATTTTATAATTTCAATCACCGTCATCACCACTAGACCTTAGACCTGTTCCGGAACCCATCTCCTCCTCGGTCTACCGACCTCTCTCTTCCCAGTACCAAGGACTAGGCCTTAGACCTGTTCCGGAACCCATCTCCTCCTCGGTCTACCGACATCTCTCCTCCCAGTACCAAGGACTAGGCCTTAGACCTGTTCCGGAACCCATCTCCTCCTCGGTCTACCGACAACTCTCTTCCTAGTACCAAGGACTAGGCCTTAGACCTGTTCCGGAACCCATCTCCTCCTCGGTCTACCGACAACTCTCTTCCTAGTACCAAGGACTAGGCCTTAGACCTGTTCCGGAACCCATCTCCTCCTCGGTCTACCGACATCTCTCTTCCCAGTACCAAGGATTACAACGATATTATTAATCTGTATGCAAATTTATTTGCCTATATTAATTAATTACCTTTGTTCTACTAGAACTGGTTTTCCACTGCCCCTCGTTGGGAAGCCATATACAATGATATTATCTGCCACGTGTTGGGCACCATTTACAATAATAATATCTATGCTAATTGTATGCATACGTTAATTACTCATCAATTATGATTGATTAATTTTATAGTTATGTAAATCTTTACTTTATATTGCCCCGTGTTGTTGGAGCACCATATGCAATGGTAATGATTATGCAAGTTTATTGCGTAATTAATTCATTCAATTAATTATTCATTTGTGTTTATAAAGGTGATATCTGTACGAACTATGTTGAATCTTTTAGAATTAATGATGTGCTGATTTGCCATACACAATGTTAACAAATTCATTCCTTTAAATAATTGTATGAATTGAATTAGAGTTAATTAATTATTCACACTCAAACTTGTTACATATGAAATTACTTCTGACTTTAACTGTCTTCCAAACTTCTATTCTGTGTATCTTTCTGAGGAATATAATTGATAATCATTAATTAGAATTATAAATTATAGATACTGTTCAGTGAAAGGTTAAGTTGTGAGTCAGGTTTTTACATAAATCAATAGAATACTAACGAATCCATTCTAACTTACGTTTATTAAAATCATATTTCATTCTTATTCATTTCATAACATTAATTTAAGAGCACTTACAAATCTTCAACAAAACAATAAAATTCTATGCCACATTTAAATAATTAAATGAACAAATTTAAATAATTAAGTGAGCGATCAAATGTAGACGCTTCTTCGTCCGTAATGACGTTACTAACTAACAATGTGGTGTGCTCATAATTTGTATTAAGTATTTTATGTTAAAACACATTAAACATTTATATGCATGAAATAATCATTATTAACAATACACATCTCAATCACATACATAGCTAAAATCCTGTTCCTGCAACAGACACATCAAAATACATACGCAGTTACAAAATATATTAACAAGAAGACATGTACAATATTCTAGAACATAATATTCCCTACCTATGGATTCGTATCTATCTGACTCATACTTATATAATTTTCTCAGGTGGTTTGGTTCTAAGTGTCAGGTCAGTGGTATTTGATAAATTACTAATTATAAGAAGAGATTAGTTTTGTACTTTACTCGTTCTGCCGTGATGTGTCGCTCCCATGATGTATCCCTGCGTTGATGGGTGAGGTTAATCCATATAGCACTCTTTCGCAAACACACATCCGCACACCGCGACAGTCACTTTGAGCTTTTGAGATTATTATAATACAAGTCGTGGCATTGCACTTGTAATCGGTCGGCTATGTTTACACGCGTGTGTGTCTATTTACGCGGTTCACAGTTCGATACCGTATGCTTCTAATAGTTTTCCATCACGCACGACAACTCTTTTCGGCGCCTAGATTGTTTTCAAGTTCATTAGGCACTTGTTCACACTTCTATTTACTTGAGTTAACTACGAAACATTGTAGTATCACTACTTTTCTGTATTAGTTCGAGAATGTCACTACAAAATGTCAGTATCTTTATGACGGTGTATTATGTGAAATTTGTAAATATTCTTACTCGCGCTTCATCGCAAACACTACCGTCCCGTTTTGCGTTCTGAGTCTTATTCGCGCACTCCCATTTAGTCGTAATAACGTCTTTATTGTCTCTACCGAAATACGTTATGACTTATACACTGCATTAAGTTTTTATAAATTGAACTATTATTAAACTGAAATACAAGTTCAAATAAACTGATCGAAACTCTGAATAAACGGAGTTAATCTTAATAAACTGAGACAAAGATCTTAATAAACTGAAAGAAAATTTGTAATACACTGAGGCAAAAATTGTAGTACACTGAGCCAAAAATCTTAATAAACTGAGAGAAAATTTGTAGTACACTGAGGGCGCGTCTCCCTGTGTAAACAGTTTTTATTTCTTCTGATCTTCCCACTCTTGTGATTCTGATGAACGCTCCAACTTCCCACCAAATCAAGACCTCCCTGTGTCCTCTCGTCCCCAGTCTGTATTTCTAACGAATTCTCCACCCAGTACCGTTTGGAGAGGGACGTTCATACACGAGATTCGCTATCTGGTCTCAAGCTCCTCTCTGAACCATCCCCTACAGAAGTTCCCTTCGGAATTCTCGTTCCTCATTGGCTGGTTGGCTTTCTCAACTTGAATTTGACGTAGTCCACGTGGACTTGATGAGTCGCTGTCTTACGTCCGTTGCCCTGTTCTTGGAGTCAGTGCTAAGGCCTTGTTTCAAAATCACATCTGCTACTTTTGGTGTAGCGTGTCGAATTCCCTTATTGTTGGTATGCTGACGACTTCCTTCGTTGACTTACGGGTGGCATAACATCTGTGCTCTCCACAAGCGTCACTTAGTCGCCAGTCCCATTGTCCGTGCATAAACCATTGTCTTTGAGAAGTCGCACACATGGTTTTGAACAATACTCTCGCCGTTGGTTCTGTGTTTTTCTCGCTACTGGACAGATGTAATGGTAGCCTCCTTTTGTCCTAATTGTGGAGTCGGGCATTCCCACGCATGGTCCAGCTGGCTGCAACATGTGCCGTACAGCTCATTGTTCGTGAATAGTTTTTACGACGTCTTAATGGAAAGGAAAGGTTTGTTCCTTTTCGCCGCCCACCCTCGAACAAACTAACATGTGTCACTTTCGACGGGCTCTAATTGCTGGTGTACTTCCCTCGCAATACCCAAAAATTCAAAAAAAATATTTGAAATAATAATCACATTACAGGATTAGGCCTCAGACCTGTTCCGGAACCCATCTCCTCCTCGGTCTACCGACATCTCTCTAACCCAGTAGGGTGATAACCCAAGGCAGCCACAGGTAGATGGATATTAGGCGTGCGATTCAAGTGGTCACACTATCTCCTTCTGTGGTACTCAATCTTCTGGTGCAACGATAAAATGTTTAGTTCGCGTCTAATGTCTTCGTTTCTTCTCCGATCCAAGAGAAACCAACCTTGTGTCCCTCTTAGAAATTTAATTTCGGCTGCCTGAATCCTCTGTACGTCCGATTTACCAAGAGTCCACGTCTCACTAGCATACAGCAATCTGGGGACAGCCACAGTTTTATAAAACTTCATTCGGTTATCCTTCCGTGTTTTATTTTTCAGGTACCTATGAATCGTTCCACAGATGCGACTAAATTTTGTTAGCTTACTATCCCAATCAATATCAGTTTCATATGAGATATTACATACCAGGTAATTAAAATGATTAACATGATACAAAATCTGATTATTCACGACTAGCTTAGTTCTTATAGGATACCTGCCTTGAAATCCCATTGTTTTAGATTTTGAAGCAGAGATCTGTAGCCCATAGTCTTGTATGATGATGCTATTGAACGTAAATATCGCCCTCTGTAACTAGTCTTCTGTTATCTCTATCATTACCTTGTCATCTGCATAAACCAGTGCATTCACATAAATATTTCGCTGAAATTATATTCCCGAGTCAACTTTAGCTGTCCACCGCCGAAATATGTCGTCCATGTAGATATCAAAAAGTGTTAATTTAATACTTAAGTTCCATGTAGAGATTTAATCATTTTTAAGTCTTATATTTTACGGTCACTAGATCTTTAAGGTGTAAATCAGAATTACGTAATTAATTAAAATTATAAACTTAACATTATCAGCAGCACTATAAAGTGAATAAAAATAATTATAAGCAACTGTTAATATCTGATTTATTGCAGTTACGATCTTTCAATTTATTGCAGTCGGTTTTTATATTCATTGGACTATTTTATATAACTATCTCTCTGTATCTTTTAAACACATTATACTTTCGTAATTTCATTTACTCATTGTCTTTCTCTTTTGTTTGTTCTTTTCTTGAACTGGTATTTTGAACGCCCCTGGTATTTTCTTCAGGGTCTTTACTCTGTCAGACGATATTGTACTCAATTGTTTCACTGTTCTATTTTATTTTGTACATAAATTTGTTTTTTTTTATAATTTCATTAATAAAGCTTTCTTGCTTTGTTTTATTTTTAAATTGTATATCATGGGTTACCTCTTTCCATCTTTCTATTTTTTACGCTTCTCTGGGAGCCACCACGATTCGCTGCTGTCGATAAATGTTAGGCTATTTAACGTCAGTTTTTCTTGTAACCTAAAATCTCTGTTTTTAGTGACTTTCCTGGTATTTACCATTTCATTTTACATTCTTCAAACGAGAACGGATTGAAAAACAGGAACTAGAGTGTATCAAATGTTATACAGCGTTATTACGCGAGCATACTATGATAACGATCCAATAATGGGTAGATGTAATAAGTTTGGATGATATAACTGTAGAGGTATTAGCGGAAACCATGGAGGCTATAAAAATTTAAAAAAAGCTGCAGGACATGACGGCTTACATACGTAGTTGCTTAGGTATGGAGGATATTGCCTACAGTCCAGGCCGTTACGTTTGTATATGTTGGGGGAATATACCCCAGCAAATGTCATAGCATTATATAATAAAATTGTATGGAGAACCATACATGACTTCCATGTTCTAAGATTTATATTTAAAATCATTTTCGAAATGAAATATTTCCATAGAAAATACTTCTTTCTACTTATTTCATCAGCCTTAACAACAGTACTGTGGTCACTAACGTATACCAACTCACGTTATCGCACTCGATTTTCACTGATGATGGAAGTCGATGGCACTGCCGAAACGTCTGGTTTTGCAGAAAACATTGGACTACGGCCAAACAGCCCGGGAAGGAATTTTAACAACAAACTACTTCTTTATTGCCGATAACGTAGTACACATATAAAAAATTATCTCCTCCCCCTTCAACTATAATTTTCATTTATAGAAAATTACCCCTACCCCGTTCAACTAGCCTCTTCATTTATAGATATTTCATCTACGTTCCTACAGTGGATTATTATGATCTTCTTATCAGGATACTTTATTTATCAAAAGTAAGTACTTTACTCTGAAAATCTAAAACTTACCTTACTTTTAAAACATAAAACGTTGCAGGTAAACTACCCTTTCCCCGTAATAATTAATCTTCACCAAAATCAACAGGCCTTGAGTCCTTCACAATTCAGGAACGTATGCAAAAATCTATTTGATTCTGTTTGAATATGCGGCAGTTATCGTTCGTAAAAAAAAAACTTACCTTACTTTTAAAACATAAAATGTTGCCGGTAAACTACCCCTTTTGTCTTAACCGATCTCCACCAAAATCAACAGGCCTTGAGTCCTTTACAATTCAGGAATGTATGCAAAAACTTATTTGATTTTGTTTGAAGTGCGGCAGTTATCGTTCGTCATAGAAAAATTACCCTAGTTAAAACATAAAATGTTGCAGGTAAACTACCCCTTTCTCATAACCGATCTTCACTAAAATCAATATCCCTTGAGATCTCTACAATTTAGGGATGTATGCAAAACATTATGTGATTATGGTTGAATTTACGGCAGTTATCGTTCGTCATAAAAAATTACCCTTGTTAAAACGTTGCAGGTAAACTACCCCTTTCCTTTAACCGATCTTCACCAAAAACAAAAGATCTTGAGATCTCTACTATTCAGGACAGTATGCAAAACATTATTTAATTCTGTTTGAATTTGCGGCTGTTATCGTTTGCCATAAAACACATTCTACACAGACACACAGACAGACAGACAGAAACACACACACACACACACACACACACACACACACACACACTTTCCGAAAAATTACTTTTCTTCATGTTTTGAGGGTAGTACAATCAGAATCAGCCGTTATCTCGAACACGATTTTTTTCGCCATGACCATACTTTCATTTCCTTATGGAACATGGAAGTAAAACGGATAGGTAGACACAAATTGTAGGGGATATTACGTTATCAGGTGCAGGATATAAACTGTTTTCAATAATTCTGAATTTATATTTTATGTAAAGGGTAAAAGCAGAGAATTTGGTGGGCAACGAGTAAATTAGTTTCAGGAAAGAAAGATCAATATTTTTATTCAATTTTTGTATTACGCCAAATTATGGACAAGCATCGTGAACTTAACAAACAAACAAGCACACATAGCACCTAATTACAATGTTTTGATAGTATTAACTGTCATCTTCAGATTATACACAATAATTAATACAGTTTTGAACTATTGTTATTAACAGACAGTTGTTAATAATAATTGATTAAAAATGTTATTACTTATTTTGTATATTCTGAAGATGACAGTTAATACTTTCCAAATATTATAATTATATAAAAAATATATTCTTGTATAAACGAAACAAATGTTTGTTATTATTAATTATCTATATGCAGCCTATGTAATAAATACGTGGACATGTGTGTTTGTACGTGAATAAATGCAGTATATGTAAACAAAATGACTTATTCGTGATAATCAAATTTTTTTATTTTTAGTTCCATGTTCCATAAGAAAATGGAAGTATGGTGATGGCGAAAAAAATCGTGTTCGAGATAATTGCAGATTCTGATTGTACTACCCTCAAAACATGAAACAAAGTCATTTTTCTAAAAGTGTCTGTGTGTGTGTGTGTGTGTGTGTGTGTCTGTCTGTCTATGTGTCTGTCTGTCTGTCTGTGTGATGATTTTTTTATGGCAAACGACAAGAGCAGCAAATTCAAACAGAATCAAATATTTGTTTGTATACAGGCCTGAATTGTAGAGTACTCAAGACTTATTGTTTTTGGTGAAGATCGGTTAAGGGAATGGGGTAGTTTACCTGCAACGATTTATGTTTTAACAAAGGTAATTTTTTTATGACGAATGATAACTGCCGCACATTTAAACAGAATCAAATAATTTTTTCACACGTTCCTGAATTGTTAAGTACTCAAGGTCTGTTGATTTTGGTGAAGATCGGTTAAGGGAAAGGGGTAGTTTACCCGCAACACTTTATGTTTTAACAACGGTAATTTTTTCTATGACGAACGATAACAGCCGCAAATTCAAACAGAATCGAATAGTTTTTTGCATACAGCCCTGAATTGTAGAGTGCTCAAGATCTGTTGTTTTTGTTGAAGATCGGTTAAGTGAAAGGGTAGTTTACCTGCAACACTTTGTGTTTTAACAACGGTAATAATTTCAATGACGAACGATAACTGTCGCACATTCAAACAGAATCAAATATTTTTTGTGTACGTCCCTGAATTGTAGAAAACTCAAGGCCTATTGATTTTGGTGAAGATCGGTTGCGGGGAAAGGGTAGTTTACTTGCAACGTTTTTTGTTTTAACAAGAGTAAAGTACTTAATTTTGATAAATAAATTATCCTGATAAGAAGATATTAATAATCCACTGTAGAAACGTAGATGAAATATCTATAAATGAAGAGGCTAGTTGGACGGGGTGGGGGTTATTTTCTATAAATAAAAATTATAGTTGAAGGGGGAGGGGATAATTTTTTATATATGTACTGTACTACGTTATCGGCAACAAAGAAGTAGTTTGTTGTTAAAATTCCTTCCTGGGCTGTTTGGGCTTGATCCAATGTTTTCTACAAAACCAGACGTTTCGGCAGTGCTATCGACTGCCATCATCAGTAAAAATTGAGTGCACTACCGTGAGGTGGTATACGTTAGTGATCACACTACTGTGGTTAAGGCTGAAGAAAGAAGTAGTTTCTATTGAAATCGGTCATATCGAAATGTATTTTAAATATAAATCTTAGAACATGGAAGTCATGTATGGTTCTCCATACCGATATTTATATATTTTATATTCCTTAAATTTTCAATAATGTTGCTTGAACTGGATGGATTATAAATGAAATAAAAACTGTAAAGTGACATAAGAGAATAAATTGAATGTGTAGAAAATGAAACGTTTGCTATTTGCCCGCCGCTTTGCGATACTGGAGGCGAAATTGCTGTAATTTCGGCGATGCGCCCTCTCATTTCTGCTATACAGACGCTCCTCGTATCAGATTTTGTCATTACACAAACGGCGTCAATTTCTTCATCTCGTTCCGTCATCTTCAAAACGCACACACACACACACACACACACACACACAGACGCGCGTGCTCGGGATCTCACGATTTCAGCTCACAGTATCATTGCAATTTCGGTCGAATACACTTTATTTCCTTTCAGAATAGTGTTTAATGTCTATACTTTGATGTTGAATCGTACTCACTTTACTGTAAAACACGATAAGACGACAAAATAAAGTCTCCTTATTCAGAATATCTCTTCAGTTTTAAATTTAAAGACCCCCTCCCCCATCACAACAAAGAGCCACCCATGAGCTGCATTAAATTACTATGGATTATAGTCATATATTATAGTCTCGGTCGTCTTCTACGGTGTAGAATCTTGGACTTTGACTGAAGCCGCAACTAAGAAATTGGAATCTTTCGGAATGTGGCTCTACTGTAGAATACTGAGCATTTCATGGACAGCGCGTACAATTAATGTTGAAGTTCTTAGAAAGATGAAGCAAGATAGGGAAGTTATTAACACAGTGAAGATAAGAAAACTTCAGTATCTGGGACATCTCATGAGAAATGAACAGAGATTTTACTTATTGCAGTCCATACTACAGGGAAAAGTATTTTGAAATAGCGGAGTTGGGAGACCGAGAATATCATGGCTCAGAAATTTAAGGACCTGGTTTGGCATGAACGCAACTGACTTATTCCGTGCAGCAGTACAGAAAGTTAAAATAGCCTGTATGATATCCAACATCCGAAACGGATAGGAAATATCGGAAGAAATAATCACGGAAATCTAAAGCCATATCATTTAGTGGGACTCGCCATACTGAGTTTGCTCGCCTTATGTTTCATGTTTTAAAATAAGTCCATTAAACAGTTTAAAGGCAATCAATTTATAATTTTAAAGGTATTTAAAACCACGATAACTTTTAACGATGAAACACAATAATGCAAATAAGATAGCCTTTTAGTTGCGTAACCAAAAAAAAAAGATGGGGTCTGAATTCTATGTAGTTTGTAACAAGAGATTAGAGAATTTTTTAATATTCATAACAAACAATTTGTTCTGTTTAGAAAAATAGTTTGATCCAGAGGCAAGTCCTGAGAGCAAGCAACGCAAGTAGTGCTTGCCCCCCCCCCAAATATCATGCAAAAGTAAATAAATGGTTACGTAACCGAACCGACATCATTGTTGCCACCTAACACTGTTTCACATTCCTTCTTACCTCTCATTTTTTCAAAATCGGCTGCGCATTTGTCATCTTTCTTCCAGTCAAAATGATATTGATAAAAGACGATAACATCACTTTGCTTCCAGTTCTGCGCTCTGTTTTAACAGCTGACTGATCGCTCCCCCCCCCCCTTAGTAGCTGACTGAGTGAAGCATTTTTCACTTCAAAAATGCTTCTGTGCACTAACTATGAGTTGGCCATAATTTCAGAAATCTTAGCGTTTATTTAGGTTTTCATAACTACGCTTTCATTATGTTGCCTTCTTATTTACGTTCGGCTACAGTTAGAATTACTCAAACTTATAACAACGTATGATGATTTGCTGGTACCTGCGGAGAGAGTACTAAACAGCACAGCACTTGGCTCTCGGGGACGCCAAAAACAAGCACTCTTTAGCAGTGTTTCAAGTTTCTAGGAGCTCTAGCAGTGTCACGGGTCGGTGAAAAATGTACATGCGATTATTTCTTCTCTTGATTATTGTTTTGGTTGACGCTGTTTGAGGTTAATTTTCCACAGGTGTCTTGGTACTGGTTCTTCAAATCATAATTGTTTTTTCAAACTAGGAAGTAGAATCATAGCTTGCTAAAACCACTTTTTATTCTTCATAGTAACTGCACTTGATGAATATTTTTCTCACAGCAATACAAGCGAGTCCAAATCTGAATATTTTTTATTAATTTTCTAGCATTGGAGTTTTATGTACATGTGTTTATATTGTGCTTAGAGTCGATGCTTTTCCTATCTATTAGGTCAGGAATCACCACTAGTTATTTAACTGAAAAGTCTCAACCAAAATTGAGTTTCAGACTTGTAATACATTGTTAGCTTTGTGATTGGTCTTACAGTAGGATTCCTATTTAACGTAGATGATCTATATTCATAAGCCGCTGTATTAAAATGACATTTTCATAAACATAAACCTTTTACAGACTTTGTTAATGAGTCTACAGAATGATGATAATTCTACCGATGGTAAAGATAACTTTTTCAAAGCATGGCAGTAGGTTTACCCTATGTTGCCGTCTTAAACTCTGCTAGCACCAGAGAGAATTTCTTACTAAGATAAGTTTCTCTGTTATGAACCTCTTATAAAATAAGCTTTATAGATAATTCAGATTAAAAAATTTTATTTTATAGTGCTTGTAATACTAGGCATTCTGTTAATAATATTGTAAGTAGTGACAAAGTCAAAAAAAGAAAAAAAAATCATTTTATATTGTAATGATAATATTATTTGGTTTTATTTCAATGAAAAGTACTATCTTCCTGAAAACGAAATGGCAATTCTAGATTGGAAGTTGAGAATAATTTGAATTCTATTATTGAATTTATTATCTGCTGTGAACCAGATGTGACAGTAACTGTAACCTATGTTCTCACTTTATAACTCGAGGATCGGTAAGATAATTTTTTATTTTGGTTTTCAACATACGTCCCTGATTGTTTATAAAGAATCTTCTTTTATTTCACTTCATGGTGTAGGTACAATGTCTGTTCCGTCTTCACAGTATATCTCGCCATCTTGCTCTTGGTCTTCGAATAATTCGAGTAATTTATTACTCTGAAAGAGTTAACAGCACATCGCAGAGGGTAACGTGACAGGGCTACTGTCTTACTGCTCAAGTCTAGCCGTCATGCGTACTATCCCCATATGGGGGATGCTCCAACCGCTCATCTCCGTCCGTTAGAGTCATCGCATTGTTATCCCTGGTTGGGCTTTTTTAATAAACAATGGAGCAATATACATACTGCATTCAAAAAGTTCCGGGACTAACGCTATTAAGGACACAACTTTTCAGATAAATGAAATTTTATTATTTGTTATTCAACATACATCCCTTCCCTCTCTTTAAAGATTTTAGATCGCTCATACAATCGTTGAAAGCCATGCGCATAGTTCTCCTTCGAAATCGTGTTTAAAACAGCTGTCACATTCTTCTGAATTGTCTCTACATTATCAAAACGCTGCCTCTTCAGTGCCACCTTCAGCTTAGGGAACAGAAAGAAGTCAACCGGAGCCAAATCTGGTGAGTAGGGTGGATGGTTAATCACTGTGACTGATTTTCCAGCGAGAAATTGTGAGACAATCAATGATGAGTGGACTGGAGCATTGTCATGCAGAAGAAACCACTCCCCTGATCGGTACATTTCTGGCCTAACCCTGCGAATTCTTTTCAAAAGGCGATCAAGTACCTCTTTGTAAAATGGTCCAGTTACAGTCTGGCCGGGTGGCAAGAATTCTTTGTGGATGAGTCCCCTTGAATCAAAAAATGTGATCAGCATTGTTTTCACTTTTGATTTTGTGGCCCTCACTTTCATGGGTCTGCCATCTCCTGGGTCGCGCCATTCAGCTGTTTGACGTTTGGTAGATGGGTCATACTGGAAACACCACGATTCGTCGCCTGTGACAATGTTCTGTAAGAAATTCGGGTTGTCATCGGCCCATTCAACGAGACTTCGCGACGCTTCCACACGTTGTTCTTTTTGCTCTGCTGTTAACGAGTGTGGAACGAACCTGGCACACAGTTTCCGTTTGCCGAGTACGTCATGCACGATAGTGTACATACTACCCACACTGATGCCGATCTCTTCTGATAAAATCTGGACGCTCAGCCGACGGTTGAGGGACAGTGCAGCACAGACACGCTTGACATTCTCGTCAGTCACGCTTGTGGAGGGGCGCCCATCTTGGATCATCTTCTAGAGACTCACGACCATTTTTAAAACGTGCATACCACTCGAACACATTGCTATGACTTAAACAATCTTTTCCATTTGCAAGTTGCATCATCGAAAACGTTTCTGTCGCACTTTTTCCACATTTAAAACAAAATTTAATTGCAGCTCTTTGCTCCATCTCGAAAATTATGACAACAAGGAGAAACCAGATAAACTTAAGAATGTCGCTGTTTACTATTGAATGAGTCCTCAACAATGCAATTGTCACAGGAAGTGGGTGAAGGTTGTCACATAGTGTTCCAGCTGTGACACAGAGATAGCTCCATCTGTATGTCTATAGCAGCATCAGTCCCGGGACTTTTTGAATGCACTGTGTATATGTACTCTTTTGTGTTCTTTTATGACTTGAGAAATTGTGTGCATTTTCTTTCCGTAACAATTTAAAGATTTCCATTGGAACGCTAAAAGCAACACATTGCTGATAGTAATAGAGACGGTTGACACGATTTCCTCAAAACGTACCTCGTTTTGTAAGAGTTTTTATTGCTGTTAACTTCAATTGTTTCACCCGTTATGGAAGAAAGTAAACAGTGTTTCTAGAACTAAACCAAGAAATTGTTTATTAATTTTTTTGCGATTTAATTACGGCTGGCGCCGCCTCACGCATCCTAGCTTCCACTGGCGCCGGTCTAAACAATCCTGTTCTGTATGTCCTCTTGCATTCATTGCATCTTCGACGTCCATTTTCCATGAATGTTTAGGTCTTCCATTTTTTCTTCTAGAGAGTGGAGTCTATTCCCATACCTTCCTTGGCCATCTGTCATCCGATGACAGATTGTCAAAAGTAAATAAATGATTACGTAACCAACATTATTGTTGGCACCTAAAACTCTTTCACATGCCTTCTTGGCTCTAATTTTTCCAAAACCGGCAGCGCATTTGTGACCTATCTTCCAGTGAAAATGATATTGATGAAAGACGTTAACATCACTTTGCTTCCAGTTCTGCGCGCTGTTTTAACAGCTGACTGATCTCTCCGCCCTCCCCCCCTTGAGCAATCACTTCAAAAATGCTTCTGTGCACTAACTACGAATTGGCCATAATTTCAGAAATCTTAGCGTTTATTTAGGAATATCCTCATTCTTTTTAGGTGTCAAAACCAATTCAGTCTTCTTTCTTCTATTGTTCTATAATGTCAAGGTTGGTTTCCATCGCTTGTCTTATCTCTACATTTCTCACTCTATCTAGTCTTGTTAGTCTACAGCACTTCCGCCAGTAATCCATCTCCATAACTCTCATTATGGATTTATTCCTTTTATTAGTTTCCCACAGTTCTGCTCCATATAGGCCTATACTTTCGACTATAGTTTTATATATTCTGATTTTATTGTTTTTTGTTATTCGTGGACTCCAAAGCAGACTGTTTAATTGTTTTGTTGGTGTCTTAGCTTGTCTTATTCTTACTTTTATTTCTTGGCTGCTATTACAATCTGATGTCATTGTTACACACAAATACTTGGAATTTTTAATATTATTTATTAAATTTATTAATTTCAATATTACTAAAATGTTGCACCACGTGCCGAGCACTCTTTACATATTGCATTCAGTGACAACCTGTCTTCGATCACATTCTGTATATCGTTATGCAGCTTTGACATGAACTGTCCCTACTGCAGGCAAAGTAACTTTCTCTAGTAACTTATTTCCTGTGTCTTTTTTCTATCTTTATCATTGGTACAGTCTGTTCACAAAGTTGTTTTGGTTGTATCTTCAGGCACTGCTCAACTTCACTTTTAATTTGTTATCTTATGTTTGCCATTGAGTTTTCTACTAGAGATATTTTATTTGACATCGATTCTTCTATGACAGATATTTTCGTAGACATCGATTCTTCAACAATCGAAACAGATTTTTCTATTTCAGCTATTTTTAGTGTCATTGATTCTTGTACCTCCGATATTTTAGTAACTTGCTGATTAAGCTCACCTCGTAGGAGATCCAATTCTGCGGTACTGTGTTCTTGCAACTGTTTTTGCATAGCTTCAATGAGAGCTTCAGTTTTATCTGCTTCTTGCTTACGTATTTAATTCTGTCGTTTTTTCTGCTACTTGCGCTTCCTGTCTGCGTTCTTCTTTTCGTCGTCTTTCTGCTTCTTCTCTTTTTTGTTTTCGTTCTTCTTTTGTTTCTTCCCGTGTCTGCCGCAGCAGCGTTTGGACAGCTTCCATCATCTGACTGGCATCCATTGTATACCGATTAATTACGAATTTACAGTAGCCTTTTACAAAGTTTCCACTGTTAACGGTTCTGTCCCACTTCTGACACCACTGTTACGACGGTCTACTGCTCGTCGTATGCTACAGTACAAAACAAAATACACGGCACCAATTAAGCCACTAATCACCAGCTTTAATTTTCAAAGTTAAACAGTTCGTAATTTACAACGCAGTCTCTTACAACAAATCAAATAAAAATTGTTCACACGCAATAAAATGTCAACTAATATAAAATACAATTGTATTACAATTATAAAACACAACACTTCACTAATAACCACTTGAACGCACACAGTATCGTCCGACAATAAACTCGAACCGCATTGTAATATATCGCAACTATAACTGAAACTGAACGTCATTGAGTACTGGTATTTATGCCCCCCCCCCCCGAAATTCTAGATTACTCCATACTGCGCGTTAGCTCTGCACTACGACGTAATTAATTGCGGCCTTGACACAGTCCGCGCGGCTGCCGCCATCCAGGAAAGTCTCGCGAGCGCATGTTCAAATCACGTACGTCACAACATTTAGCGGTATTCCACTGGATCGTTGGAGAAACACGTAGATTGTCGTAACAATACGATAAATTATATTTTCATGGTAAATTATGTCTAGAATACGGGAA
Source organism: Magicicada septendecula (assembly GCA_034769895.1). Taxonomy (NCBI): domain Eukaryota; kingdom Metazoa; phylum Arthropoda; class Insecta; order Hemiptera; family Cicadidae; genus Magicicada; species Magicicada septendecula. The sequence goes on from CM068369.1 coordinate 585,417,103, forward strand.
CTTTTTAAAAAATTTGTAGTCACCAAAAATGGAATACTATACAAAACTTATATAAACAATCTTGTAAGTACACTTACAAAATATAACGACGTTAGCACATAAAATGTATTGTTAGCTACGTCTACGATACCAACCCTTGTAAATCCCCCTTCTCCCTCAATGTCTCTCTCTCTCTCTCTCTCTCTCTCTCTCTCTCTCTCTATTTTAAACCGGCTGTCAGTTTAAGCACTTAACGTTGTCTGTTAGAAACATTTTATTGACATCCTTTCAGACAGCGTAATCCAGAGCAGAAGACGCGAGCGACGACAAGGAGGCTCTCGTCATGACGTCATACAACACATTGTACGCTCATCGATTTTCACTTTCACTGATAATGGTTTTCCGCGAGCGCTTTTCAATACAAGTTGAACTGTTTTCCGATATCTCGTTACCGAACAGGATAAATGAAACGACGCAGGCGAAACCTCGCCTCTGAACAATATGACAAAGCGTTAAGCCCGCTGTCTGTGGCGAAAATAAAAACCCGCCTAACTTGTACGGTTGGGAAATGTTGAAAGTAATCGAACCAGCGAACTCATTCCTGGATAACGTGCTGTGCTTGTGTTACTTTTGTCTGACGTGGATTAGGTCTGACGTCCGTTCCATCAGTATCCTACAGAGCACGTCCCACGTCTCGGTACACATCGTTACTCACGCACATAATGGTGGCTACACACTGACCATTCACTCCCTCATATTTAATCGTTACTTAGTTTGATTAAAATCAGCAACATTTAAATGTAGACTACAGGGTGTGTCTAAAAAGTGATGTGATTGATTGTGTAAATTGTGTTTTAATGAGCTGCTCTAAAATACTGTAAAAATAGGAAAACGCCGACAATGGATGGGCTGAATTTCGAGCTTATAAATTATGACAAAGGTTTTGTAAAATATAATTATAAAAACACTTGGTACGCTTCACAGATTTTATTTAACTCTGACAGCTGTTTCGGCCTCTTAACTCATTATCAAAGAGATGAATAAAGACTAAACACAGGATTTAAGGTGAACATCTGTTTAGGGCATGTGTTGTGGGAACATGTGTAAGGAACACCTTAATCCTGTGTTTAGTCTTCATTCATCTCTTTGACAATGACTTAAGAGGTCGAAACAGCTGTCAGAGTTAAATAAAATCTGTGAAACATACCAAATGTTTTTATATATTTTACAGAACGTTTGTATTAATATGTTTCACCAAGTGCCCAACGAGTCATCAATTAATATCGTCATAAATTATGCACCAGACTTGCTGATGATCGTCTATTAACCTTTATCTGGACTGGTGGACTACTGGTCATATTCCCGAAGGCTGGCAGATGGCAAAGGTAGTCCCCACATTAAATAAAAGAGATTGTAAAGATTGTGATAACTATAGAGGTGCCAGGCTGCGTATCACGTCTTACAAACGTTACGCATCTATCCTAATAAAAGGACTGCACGCAATAACGGAGACTATTCTCTCGGAGGACCAGCATGGCTTCAGGAAGGGCAAATCATGTTTAGATTGCATCGTCACAATAGCATAGGTCATTGAAAAGCACTGTGACGTCTCCCTTGTTAAGACAACACAAAAGTCGGGAACTAGTTCAATTCGTTACCAGTTAATTAAACTAGCTGCCGTTGTTAGTAAAACTTCCTTACCAACAAATTACAACACAATTTTTACATAGGAAATAGACAAGGATTGCACAAATTTATTCACTCACATGGTGTTAGCAAAAACATCTCTTTATTACTATTCAAATCTCATGATTTTCTTTGTTTTTCAAAAGGAATTACTCTAGCAAATTCTGCTTTTAATGCTTTAAAAATATTAAGTATATTATTCCTTTTATCTCAAAAGTACTCATCTAGATGTTGTTTAAGTACCTCGGATCCGGGTCTGAATTTTGTTAAAAATAAATTTATCACAATTTTAACCAAATTATTTGAAGAATAATATTGGTTGTAAACTACAGAATTACCTTACATTTAGATCTAGTGTTGTTACTACTACCTCATTACAAAAATTACAAATCTGATAAGTTATTCTTTACATTATTAAAAGTTCTTTAGTGTTCTTTTGTTACTTCTCTTATTGAGACGAATATGTACAAATGTTGAGTTTGGATATCACCTGAATTTAACATGAGGTTGTGGCTGGGTCCTTGGTGGTCATCTTCTGTCGTCTTCTAGGGTGGTGTACGTGGTTCCTCTTGAAGCTACATCGGGTTGATTCTATCTGGTCTCGACGATCGGATTTTTACTTGAAGATCATACTGTTGTATTTTGAGTTTTCTACGTCTGGAGTTTGTAGTTCACATATTACACCTTAATTATGGTTCTTACTTTGCAGTACTAAAGTCTGGTAAGTTACATATCTTACAACTTACAGTTTTATTTTTTAAAAGAGATGTGTCGGCTAAGTTTTCCTTTCTTTATATTTTTTATAACTCTACACACACTACATTATTTATTTTTGTTATTATTTTCCACACTACATTCTTCAAAATAAAATCACCTCAAACTGGATACTTTTTAAACGGCATACACCTACGTGTATGTAGACCTAACTGCCATCTATTTCTGTCCTGTGCATCTTCTTCTGCCAAGTTATGATGTTCCATGGCCTTCCTCCTGTTTTCATACCAGGACAGTCTACGTCTGCCCCTTTTTCCTGTGCATGGGGGCTTTCACTGAAATATTTTCCTCGGCCATCTCTGTTCATCCATTCGGAGTAAGTAACCGAACCACGTTAGGCCTCTTCGTTCTACTCTGTTAATAATCGTGTCTTCTGCATGCATCCTTCTTCTGATCTCCTCACTGGTTATTCCCTCCCTTCTTGAGACTCCAGCACTTCTACGGAGATAATCCATTTCCACGACATTCACTTGTATAATTTCCACGCTCAACGTCCATACCTCACAGCCGTAAGACAGAACTGATTCAACAAAAAGCTTTTCCTATATGAATCTTTGTGGCTTTTGAAATATGTTTGTCCTATCAAATAAAGTTCAAGCTTCCTAAAACTTTCCTGCTCTGTTCTATTCGTTTTTTTGATTTCGGGTAAAAAAATTAATATAGAGAGTAATACTGAAACATATTCTTTATATAATAATGAAACTTTCACTTGTGAACTTACTTGTCTTTTTTCGTCGAACGCGTTTCGGCGTAGTGTTTGCCTTCGTCAGCTTAGAGACAGACTGCCAGACTTTGTAACGGTGATTGCTTGAAAACTCAACACAGCAGAACAATATGAAATATACAAACACCACACAACACAACCAAACAACATACTTAACGACCAATTACAATATAAATCACATACACTTTTTGACACAATTATACAAAAAAAAAAAAAAACAATAATTTGGATCCCCGCGCCAATCCCCTTCCTCCACACACCTCCCCCACTATACCTTCCAAGCAATAACCGTTACAAAGTCTGGCAGTCTGTCTCTAACCTGACGAAGGCGAACACTACGCCGAAACGCGTTCGACGAAAAAAGACACGTAAGTTCACAAGTGAAAGTTTCATTATTATATAAAGTGTAGTGCTGTGAAAAAAGAGATGAACAATCAAGACAACTGAAACATATTATACCGACAACTTAAAACTTCGTACGGTTTCTGTAGAAAAGAAAAATCTAGCTACTTCTGCTAGCTATCGTAAACATGGAAAACGTTACACAATTCCGTTTTACACAAATTTTAAAAATTCAGTGTACAAGTCAAACTTTGTACAGAGGTAAATAGTTGATAAAGAAATTCAACGAAGATCAAAATGTGGAAATAAGTTTTAAGTTATTATTTTCCACACTACATTCTTCAAAATAAAATCACCTCAAACTGGATACTTTTTAAACGGCATACACCTACGTGTATGTGGACATCACAAAACTCACATCTTTACATGTCGAAGTTCTACTGGCGACTGCGTGCATAGTTTAGGGGCGAGGGGTCAGTAAGCTGGCGCGTATTTACGCACTGAGAAAATAGTTCGTTCTTTTATTTATTATTAATTATTCATCAATTAGAATGTAAATACTTTACGTTAACTTTGTTACGAATTAGAGATTTCCTTATTTATATAGTCGTATTTTAAATAATTAACGTAATTATTATTATTATTATTTAATTAACACCTTTCTTTGCGTGTTGGTACGGGACAATTTCAAGTTGATTCAGGAATCTGGGTATAGGTAAGGGTGGATAATACTCTTACTTGTTAGAATTTAAAATTTTTATTTTTGTGCGATTTACTATATTTTTTAAAATCGTCACAGCACAGAGAATACTAGTTGCCCATTTTGGAAATGTATTCGATAACTTACTTTACTTTATCCAACGCCTGTCCTTGGCCTCTCACCCACGCGACGTCGAGCCTCCCAGTAGCGATGAACAGGATCCAGGGGTGTAGCAGAGAGATCAATGCACGTCAAAAGCATTCGATAAACTGAAAAGGGGCAACCTGTGGGTAATAATGGTAAATGCGCGCACGCGCGCGTGTATGTGTTTCTCTGTGTGTGGTGTGTGAGTGGGTGGTTTGGTGTAATAATGACAAAGAAAGGAAACCCACAATACTACATAAAGCTTTCGTTTGGAAAACAAAATCTTAATTGAGACAATAATACGGAGCACAACTCCTAATATGGGCTTCGTCAATTGTGGAGTACGACAAGGACGCCCACTGTTACTTTTTTTTATTACGTAAAAGATGTCACACACAATTGGCAGATGAACGTTTCAGAGGTCCCCCAAAGTGCTGGAGAGGATGAGTAATGCCTTATGGTCTCATTCCTTGATAAAGGGAAATATCCAGCAGCAGTTCCAAGTGGTGAGGGACGGGCAACACCTACAGTTGGTTAACTCGGCTCTGGAGACCGAGTGACAGCCGGTATTAGCTGTCCTTACTCTGCTTGTCATTGTCAACTAGAGGTTAGGGCATCCCCTTGCCCATGGGTTGAGAAATTGCTCCTAAAGACGGCTGAACTTCCATTGGTCAAAAACGTAGGATGTGGAAGGCAAGGAGGAACCACCACATTAAAGATCCTTATGGATATTTGAACAGGGAAAACTGGTCTCTTCAGTCTGGTAAGACAGCCAGTTATGGAAGAACTTCCAGACAGAAAATCGGGCTGGTCGTTAAGCCTGAAGGTGGCAGCCGCACCATACGTCTTACCCTGCAATATGCTAGTAGCATATCCAGAGGACATATTCAATACTAAATTATCTCAAATAAAGACTAGCCGGACGGATCAAAGATTGCTGACCACAGATGTGAATAAAAGGAAAAAGCGACTTGTCATTGCGGAACAATTTAAAATTAGTCTATGGAAAATAAGAAGGCTCGCACATAAGGAGATGGAACTTCAACGGGAACTTAAATTAATGGATGTAGATATTACCATCATTCCTGAAACGAAGAAGAACCTTAAAGGCTCAACCGAATTAGCGGACTACATATTAATATACAGTGGTGTAGCTGCTGGGAAGCGTCCAGCTGTAGGAGTAGCAGTAATGATGAAAAAGCGGTTGAAAAACAGGATTCATAAATAACAGTTTGTAAATTAGCGTATATTAATAGCACGGTACAGAACCATAAGAGGGTATACAATATCGGTAGCGTAGCTGCATATAGTTCAGAGGATGGTAGCTGAGAAGACTCATAAGAATGTTACAGGATCTTACAGAAAGTTACATGAATGATTATATGTTAATAGCAGGTGATTTGAATGCATGTGTTGGAAACTGCTATGTACAAAATTTCATGGGATGTCACGGTGAAAGAATAGAAAATGGAAGTGGACGATGCCTTATACTTTTGCCACATCAACAATTTTAGGATAACCAACACATTTTTTCCGCATACAGAGATACATAAATATACTTGACAAGCAAGAGGATCTCAGTCAATAATTGATTATCTTTTAGTTAATTGGAAATAATTGGCTTTAGGGGGACTAAATAATTAATTTAGTTAATTGGCTTTTTAGGGGGAGTGATGTTGAGTATGACAATTTTCTGCTCATATCGAAACTAGTATTCCAGGTAGGTGGAGAAAGGCTTGATCTACAGAGCGCCAATGCTCCAAGAAAACTTTTAAAGTACAGCTGCTCCAAGCTGAAAGTATAAGATATCTGTATCAGACCCGGTTGAATCAGTTGCAACATCAAAAACCCATCAGTAACAATATAAATGAAGAATGGGGTAACATCACAAGCAGCATTCGAAGCATTGGGGATGAGACGTAAAAGATATGGAAGCCAAGGCCTACAGGTATGGGATGACGATATTAGACAAATAATAGGCCTAGATGCTATAAAGCAGGCATACCTGAAATATCTAGCCTTAAACACTAATCAGACAAGGTGTGAACATAAGCGCTGCTGTGCCATTGCCAGAAGAGAAGTCAGGAAAAACAAGCGAATTAGATGGGATGAATATGTAAGTGATATATAGAACACAATGTACATGGCAGGCAGGACAAGGCTTATAAAATATTAAGGCATTTAAATCGAACGGAAAGGGATAACCTGAAGATCAGTAATATCTCAGAACAGTAATGGCTTGAATAATATGAGCAGATCTGGACCCAAGATCAAATGGAAGAATCAACCTTTGCTGATATCAATCTGATTGTGTGGAGCCAATAACTATGGATGAATTGTTAGCTGCTTTACACCGCTGTAAGAATAGAAAAGCACCGGGCTCTGATGGGCTGAACGTGGAGGTTATAAAGTACATCAGCCTTGGACGTGGAGTACAAGGCATCAGCCTTGGGTGCATGATCGCTTGCTGCAGTTTATCAATCTGTGATGGACCACTAGTCATGTTTGTTCCTGATGACTGGCGGAATGAAAAGGTAATTCCCATATTCTAGAAAATTGATGATAATGACTGCAGGAACTACGAAGGAGTCAGCCTTCTTAACACTTCATATAAATTATATGCATCTATATTAAGAACACGGCTGAATGCAATAGCGATCGGGACGCGCTGGTGTGGTCGATAGGCTCGACTGCTCGGAGGCGTGTCGTCCGTAACGATGGGTTGCCACTTCAGGACGGGCTCGGAGGCGTGTCGTCCGTAACGATGGGTTGCCACTTCAGGACGGGCTCGGAGGCGTGTCGTCCGTAACGATGGGTTGCCACTTCAGGACGGGCTCGAAGGCGTGTCGTCCGTAACGATGGGTTGCCACTTCAGGACGGGCTCGGAGGCGTGTCGTCCGTAACGATGGGTTGTCACTTCAGGACGGGCTCGAAGGCGTGTCGTTCGTAACGATGGGTTGCCAATTCAGGACGAGCTCGGAGGCGTGTCGTCCGTAACGATGAGTTGCCAATTCAGGACGGGCTCGGAGGCGTGTCGTCCGTAACGATGGGTTGCCAATTCAGGACGGGCTCGGAGGCGTGTCGTCCGTAACGACGGGTTGCTACTTCAGGACGGGCTCGGAGGCGTGTCGTCCGTAACGATGGGTTGCCACTTCAGGACGGGCTCGGAGGCGTGTCGTCCGTAACGATGGGTTGCCACTTCAGGACGGGCTCGAAGGCGTGTCGTTCGTAACGATGGGTTGCCAATTCAGGACGAGCTCGGAGGCGTGTCGTCCGTAACGATGGGTTGTCACTTCAGGACGGGCTCGAAGGCGTGTCGTTCGTAACGATGGGTTGCCAATTCAGGACGAGCTCGAAGGCGTGTCGTTCGTAACGATGGGTTGCCAATTCAGGACGAGCTCGGAGGCGTGTCGTTCGTAACGATGGGTTGCCACTTCAGGACGGGCTCGGAGGCGTGTCGTCCGTAACGATGGGTTGCCAATTCAGGACGGGCTGGGAGGCGTGTCGTCCGTAACGATGGGTTACCAATTCAGGACGGGCTCGGAGGCGTGTCGTCCGTAACGATGGGTTGCCACTTCAGGACGGGCTCGGAGGCGTGTCGTCCGTAACGATGGGTTGCCACTTCAGGACGGGCTCGGAGGCGTGTCGTCCGTAACGATGGGTTGCCACTTCAGGACGGGCTCGGAGGCGTGTCGTCCGTAACGATGGGTTGCCACTTCAGGACGGGCTCGGAGGCGTGTCGTCCGTAACGATGGGTTGCCAATTCAGGACGGGCTCGGAGGCGTGTCGTCCGTAACGATGGGTTGCCAATTCAGGACGGGCTCGGAGGCGTGTCGTCCGTAACGATGGGTTGCCAATTCAGGACGGGCTCGGAGGCGTGTCGTCCGTAACGATGGGTTGCCACTTCAGGACGGGCTCGGAGGCGTGTCGTCCGTAACGATGGGTTGCCACTTCAGGACGGGCTCGGAGGCGTGTCGTCCGTAACGATGGGTTGCCAATTCAGGACGGGCTCGGAGGCGTGTCGTCCGTAACGATGGGTTGCCAATTCAGGACGGGCTCGGAGGCGTGTCGTCCGTAACGATGGGTTACTACTTCAGGACGGGCTCGTAGGCGTGTCGTCCGTAACGATGGGTTACTACTTCAGGACGGGCTCGGAGGCGTGTCGTCCGTAACGATGGGTTGCCACTTCAGGACGGGCTCGGAGGCGTGTCGTCCGTAACGATGGGTTGCCACTTCAGGACGGGCGGCTCCCTCAATTAGGCGTAAACTCAGCACGTAGCATGATTGCAGCATCTGGGGCGAGCCCAATGGCTGCCTGATGATACACATAGTGCTGGTTCAGTAAACAGGTACGTAAAACTAGAAGGGACAACCGCCAACCAGTTAACTGAGAAAGCGGGGGAAAAAGGAAAAAAAAATTAATTATTTATTTTAAATTTAACTTATCGTTGGGCACTGCCGGTTGAACGGATTCAGGTGACAGCTGTCACCCGTCCCCAGTCCATAGTGCAGACGCCATGAGGCGTTGGTCGCTCTCCGCGAGGCAGAGAGCCTCCGTGGCAGTGATAGCACGTAGCAGCGACAAACAGTGCGGTCGGCGTACAAGGATGGGAGGAAGGAGAACTTAGCAGATAAACTCTAGGGCAGGGTCAGAAGTTAAAATTTTCTTTATTTTACGTTTATGGCGGGTCATCAAGTATCGCCCGAGGGCGTTTGGCCCGAACGGGGGAGGCGGTTGCGTGGTGCTGATGGTTAGTAGGTAATGGAAGGAAGAGGTCGCAGTTGCAGCAAAGAGAGTTGCAGCTAACGACCAGACAACGGCAGAGAGAGTAGGAACTCGAAGAACACTATTCCTTAAAAACCAAGGAGATCCCGACAAGGAACGGAGGGTTCTGGATTTGAAACTTTCCAGCTTACGTCTGTTGGTGGCTGATATAAGTGACCACCAAGCAGGTTCCGCATAAGTCTAGATCGTCAAGAATATGACCCACTCAGCTCGACGTGATTGGGTCACAGCTTTCGTAGCCTGGTTTATGGTAACAACTTGAACAGCCAAAGGTTATTTATAAAAGTGTCCTTCGGGCTTCAATTTAATCTGAATTTATTCTTAGGGGGTTTTAATATCTTCTTCTTGGTCCATAAAAGTGGCCGTCGTGTGTGTGGTCGAACTATCTGGCGTTTCAACGAACGTCAAATTTAGACCACGGTCTAACAGCCTGGTAAAATGCGTTGATAACCATGACAACTCTGGCCGTCTGAGTTTGTGGTCTGGTGAGTACGTGTTTGGAATAGGATTCAGTACAAAGAGCAAATATTAAAAGGGATATAAAGAAAAAAGAAGTAACAGTTAATCTGAGTTCGTTTATATATACGAAAGAGTGTTTAAGCTGACACGTAGTACCAAGTTATTTAACGCTGCCTGAAATTTAAACGAAATGTATTTTTACAGTACAAAAAAGTATAAAAGCCGCTTCTTAATTCGCACTTCACATTCCTCGCATGGTCCGTCTCCAAGATGAGACACATAGCGACGCTGCGTGCGCAACATAAATCTTCTGTCGACCGTCAACGATTCTGTCCGCGTTCATCCACGAGGGAGGCTAGCTTATTTCGTCTGAGCCCTGCCGCGTTCCGTATATAATAAGGCTCCAAATTGCTAGAGCGAGAAGCTCTTGGAATGTTGATTCCTCCTTAAGGACCAAACAAAAACTTTCCAAGACAAGCTAGACCGCGCGTATAAACACACACACACACACTCTCTCTCTCTCTCTCTCTCTCTCTCTCTCTCTCTCTCTTCCACCGTTTCCTCTTTGTTTTAACAAACAATGTATGTAGTGTAATAGTCATTATTATCATTATCACACTTCAATTTCAAGATCTAAACATTTTCTGATTTCGTTCTACCTTCACTACAGCTGATTATACCAATGTTCCTAGAACTACCTGCACATTTTCCGCCACCTTTAGAACTGAATAATGCGTCAAACTCATCAACAAAGTCTCTTCCCTTATCCTATCGCTTTCAGACGTATATTAAGTATTCTAGGTCTTTCCTGAATAGCCCAATTAAGATAATTCCCCTAAACATTCAATTCCCCATTTTTTGCAATATAAGACAAATTATTTCCCAGATATTCAAAATTGGTGACCTGCTCGAGAACATTAACTTCTACAACATTTTTTGCTAGTTTGGAATCAGCGCCCTGAAAATTCATCTCGTTTGTCTTTAATTTGGAGATCTGTAAATCAAAAATATACTTCCAGATCCGATACAAAGTGTGTGCGAGTGTACTATACTGCAGCAGCTTTTTGAGTTCGAGTGGATACTCTGGTCATCAACAAACAGCAACATGTGAACTGCGGAGTTACCAATCATAAAATGGTCTGAAAGGTCATCGTCTTCATCATCATCTGCAAGAATTAAACCAAGGATGGTTTCACGATATTAATTGATGACTCGTTGGGCACTTGGTGAAACATATTAATACAAAGGTTTTGTAAAATATATAAAAACACTTGGTAAGTTTCACAAATTTTTTAAATTAACTCTGACAGCTGTTTCGACTAACTTAAGCCATTGTCGAAGAGCGAGTGAATGAAATTACTGAACACAGGATGTTAGAGGAGTGTAGGTGGTAAACATCTGTTTAGGGCGTACCTGGAACATCTGTGTTGTGATGGCGAGGGGGGGAGTATGTGCATGAGACAAGGGAAGGTCAGGTGTCTTTAAAAACTAAATACAATCATGAATGCAAAATATAAAATTAACTGAACTAAATACTTATGTTCAGAAATGCGATTTTAACCAATACATCTAATACAGGTTTTGCAGATCATTGTTTACAACACAATCACTTCATAGACACAAAAAACATAACACTACTCCACAACATACAAAAGGTAAAAAAATGGATTTGTTAGAAATTTTAGAAATTAAAAAAGCAATAAAAATAACAAAAATTTAACCAATGAACAGACTGAATTTTGTGTATCCCCTTTATTAAAATCTGTTATTTAGTTTAGTTTATTTTATATTATTTTGATTGTTCATCATTATTTTAAATTTTGCATTCAGTTATATTTAGTTCAGTTAATTTTATATTTTGCATTCATGATTGTATTTAGTTTTTAAAGACACCTGACCTTCCCTTGTCTCATGCACACACTCCCCCCCTCGCCATCACAACACAGATGTTCCAGATACGCCCTAAACAGATGTTTACCACCTACACTCCTCTAACATCCTGTGTTCAGTAATTTCATTCACTCGCTCTTTGACAATGGCTTAAGTTAGTCGAAACAGCTGTCAGAGTTAATTTAAAAAATTTGTGAAACTTACCAAGTGTTTTTATATATTTTACAAAACCTTTGCAAGGATGGTTTGTTCCGGTCTCAGTCAAATAGTCTAGAGCTGGTCACTCCAGCGCTTCCTCGGACTTCCCACACCTCTCCGTCCGGTGGATGATCCCACCAATTCTGCCGATACTGGGCAATCCTGTCGAGTACACTCATAATATTTTGTTTCTGCAGTACATATATCTATGTTTCTTATATGATCATAGAGTGTATAGCCTGCCACGTGCATAAGAAAAATCTCATTTCAGCCCTTGGATACGACTGTCCTGAACTTTCGTTAAAGTTCTATTCTCAGGCCCATAAAGAAAGGTTGGGGAAAGGCCATCACCTTTTAGAATTTTTAGGTGTGTTTTTTTACTTGCTGATTTAAGAGTTCGCCTGATGGTCCCGCATTTAAGAATAAACTTATGCAACTTATTCACAACGTCCTTGCTTGTATTATATGACACACTGTAGCCCAGGCAGTTAAAATTGTTAAGTTCTTCCAGGGCAGTAACATCTATAACAATATTCCCCGTACAGGATGAGTTCCACTAAAAGCCATTACCTTGGTCTTAAGTGTGGATATTTTTAATCCACAGTCTTTAACAAATGCACACCCATCAGCAACCTTTTCTCCGAGTCCGACAGAATAGCCTGATCGTCCGCAAACAACAAAGTGTCAATTGCAAAGTGGCCGATCATAAAATGTTCCGGAAGAAACATCTGCCAGTTTTGGCACAAGAAACATTGCCAGTCATGTTTGGCATGGTGACTCGACTCGTGATGCAACTCGATCAGGTCAAGTTGGATTGCGACTTAGTGTTTGAGTACTAATCAGGTTTTATAACCACGACGTACTAACCTGTTTTAATCTCATGTTCTTCTTCTTTTGATTTTGGGCGTCTAAGGACCGCGTAAAATATGCATTCGTTTTAGTTTTTGCTTTCACCATTTTTTTGCTTTCCAGTAACTTTTCATTTTGTCGCTTTGCTTCTTCCTTCTATTTTCTATCCAGATATCATTTTGTTTCTTCTTGTATTTCTCTAGCAAACTCTTGAATATTTGTGCCGTTTCTCTAAAAGTCGTCCTGTTTCGTATTATATCATTTGCGATGCCCATCTTTGTCATTCATGGTCTTCTCTATGACTCGTATCCAGTGGTTGCCAATTTTGTTTTTGTAAACGTAGCTAAAAATCTGTTTTGCGAGTTTGCTGTTTTCCGTCTTTATTATGTGCCTGAAGAATCTAACTCTTCTTATCCGTATTTCAGATGATATCCTCACGCTTCCCTCGTTCTCGTAGAGGTCTGTCTTTATTATTACTGTGCCTAATCTCATCTTTCTTTATTTTTAGTGTTCCCATAGTTTTGAAAAAGTGTTCTTTTCTCCTGTAGGCCTACTATCTCTTCTGCTTCTCGTAGATTCATTCTCAAACGTAGAGGGTTCCTGGTTTGGTTATATTGTAGCGTATAATTTTACTTTTGCCTTCGCGATTCAAATTTCGTTTTGTTTTCTTTTATCTCACGTTTTAACATGATAGAGTTTTTAGGCTGGGGGTCATTCCACAAAATGCGTAATGCGTCATCGAAAAATGTGACGCTTCCACACTTTCAATTCCCCACAGTCTAGAAATCTTTTGTTTACAAAACATTATCATGCTTCGATGTTTCGGTTGCGTTGAAATTCTTTATGCGCGCGCGCGCGTGTGTGTGCGTAGGGAGAGAGAGAGAGAGAGTTGTTTATATTGTTTCCTAATCATTATTACATTATTTTTCATTTCCCTTCAGTATTACTCTCACATGTGGACAGTGGCGTCATTTATAAGACTCCGTTTCCAGAAATAAATACAATGAAACACCTTTATTAAAACCTTTTTGCAAATAAATTTGTTGTACCAAGTCAATAATTTACGCTGATGTCTCTTAATTTTAAAACAGGAATCGTAAATAATCATTTAGAGAGTAAAAATTATTTCTGTAAAAATAGGTTAAGTTTGTTACAAAATATTTTGACTTTTACCGCTTTAAGAGCGGTAAAGAGCTTTACACTCTTTTACTATGGTAGGCAATAACTTACTCAATGGTTAATATAATAGCAAGATCGTTGACTTCAAAACTTGCACATTATTTTAAACTAAATACATCTGTTTTTAGATAAAATGAGTAAATTTCAATTTTTTAAACTGTGAGCAAAGTTTTTTGTCCGAACGTTTTTGCAGAGTTGAGGAAACTTCCTATGTATGTAAGTTTTCAATGTATCTATAGGCCTATGTGTAATACATTTCACAAATATAGAAAACTGCTAGCATTACGTAAAGATTTGTGCAAATTTAGCTTTTAGTTTACAAACAAAATTTCAAGGAGGACCAAAATTTTAAAGATATTTTGAGAGACGTTAATTTTGTCAAATAATTTAAGATACCGAGTTAGTATTTTAAATAAAATTTTCACAATTTTATGCCCCACGTAGACTGTTGCAATCTTTTAAATAATGTGGCCTAAATTTTAGCCCGAGATGCTCATAAAATTATCAGAGTACATTATTTGCGTTTAGGATAAAATACCCCTCAGTCTAATATTGTAACGTGTCGTTTCACCAAACATAAAACATAACATACTCGTTAACATGTAAATAATGATTAATTAATAGAATTATAAGGTACAAATGTTAAACTAAAAAATAAGTAAAAAGACATTTGTTAGTTCATAAGCATTAGATTAAAACTATGAAGAGGTCTGCGTGCCTCAGACAGTTGCTTTGTATCATTGAACTACAAACAGTGAATGTTATAAATTTTACAAATATAATAAATCAAACTATAATTATATAAGTTAGGTTGTGTGATAGTGCTAGAAAGTGAAAATAACAGTGATAGACTTTAAAAATGAAAAAATCAAGTATAAGGAAAGTGATTAAACATTATTATAATATGAGCATTGAATGAAACATATAAACTATATGAAACAGTTATGTAGCCCATATAGTGAGATCAAACCAAGTGTAAATAATTTAAAAGATAGAAACTCTTACGTTAAAAAACTTATAATAATATAGTTACGAAGGAAAAATAAAGTAAAGGTCAACAGAATATTACTAATTAGAAATGGTACACCGCACCTGTGACCCATAAAAAATATATCCATGGCCTTTAACTAATGAAATTAATGTTTTGAGTGAAGAAGATTATTGTTAAAAAAATTGTGAATTGCAAGAGAAAGTTTAAGATAAGTGACTGCTGAGTTGATAGAAATTGAAGACCGGTGGAAGCTGAGATGACCAGGAGAACCACTCCGGGACCTAGAGGAGTGATGTTTTGATAGAGAGAGAGCGAAAAACCAGGTGTCCAGGAGCGGAATCAACGAATGAATCCATTGTGAAACCTGCAAAGTTGGTGAGATCATACCACAAAAACAATAACTGAAATAAGCAATAAAGAAATAAATAATAATAATAATTGTGACTTGCGTTAGTGCACTATTATGAAAATGGTTGTTAATTATAAGAGTTTTTTGTTGTAGTTAATAGTAGTTTAAAAGGACCCACAAACATTCAACAGACATTAACAACACTGTATTACCCAGTCTCATGCATCAAAGTTGTATTGTCTGTTCTATGTGTAAATTGTATGTTGACCCTGAGGTTCAGATGAATAATCCTCTATTTAAAAATAAAACAGGTTATACTTTATTAGTAAGAGATACTAATTTGTTTTGATATTACATATTGACGCTCAGAAGTGGGGCCTTCTACATTCACTGGATACATAAGGAGGATTATATTAACTGAACGTTACAATATTGAAATGGATTTATACAATTTTTTCGAAATTTTGATCCTTTTAAGAGGCCTGGAATCTTAAAACTTTGAAATTTAAAAACTAAACTTTGTATACAGATTTTAGTTTAAATTCTCTTCAACTTGGTACTCTGCATGGAGTTATACAATAATAATTATTATGCCTCGGTCTCCCAAAGTTTTGAAAATTCCAAGATAAAACTTTATGGTCAAATTTTCTTTAATTTGATAGGCTGAAATGGATTTATACGAGTTTTCTAAATATTAAACCATAACATGTCTGCTTAGAAATAGAAATTGTATATGTTAAGGTAAGAGTAAAAAAATTAGTCTCTCTCAAGGGGGATTTTCATCGGTTATTGCCGCATAACCACACCTAACTGCCATCTATTTCTGTCCTGTGCATCTTCTTCTGCCAAGTTATGATGTTCCATGGCCTTCCTCCTGTTTTCATACCAGGACAGTCTACGTCTGCCCCTTTTTCCTGTGCATGGGGGCTTCCACTGAAATATTTTCCTCGGCCATCTCTGTTCATCCATTCGGAGTAAGTAACCGAACCACTTTAGGCCTCTTCGTTCTACTCTGTTAATAATCGTGTCTTCTGCATGCATCCTTCTTCTGATCTCCTCACTGGTTATTCCCTCCCTTCTTGAGACTCCAGCACTTCTACGGAGATAATCCATTTCCACGGCATTCAATTGTATAATTTCCACGCTCAACGTCCATACCTCACAGCCGTAAGACAGAACTGATTCAACAAAAAGCTTTTCCTATATGAATCTTTGTGGCTTTTGAAATATGTTTGTCCTATCAAATAAAGTTCAAGCTTCCTAAAACTTTCCTGCTCTGTTCTATTCGTTTTTTGATTTCGGGTAAAAAAATTAATATAGAGAGTAATACTGAAACATATTGTTTATATAATAATGAAACTTTCACTTGTGAACTTACTTTTTTTTTCGTCGAACGCGTTTCGGCGTAGTGTTCGCCTTCGTCAGCTTGGAGACAGACTGCCAGACTTTGTAACGGTTACTGCTTGGAAGGTATAGTGGGGGTGGTGTGTGGAGGAAGGGGATTGGCGCGGGGATCCAAATTATTGTTTGTTTTTTGTATAATTGTGTCAAAAAGTGTATGTGATTTATATTGTAATTGGTCGTTAAGTATGTTGTTTGGTTGTGTTGTGTGGTGTTTGTATATTTCATATTGTTCTGCTGTGTTGAGTTTTGTTGAGAACACCACACAACACAACCAAACAACATACTTAACGACCAATTACAATATAAATCACATACACTTTTTGACACAATTATACAAAAATCAAAACAATAATTTGGATCCCCGCGCCAATCCCCTTCCTTCACACACCACCCCCACTATACCTTCCAAGCAATAACCGTTACAAAGTCTGGCAGTCTGTCTCTAAGCTGACGAAGGCGAACACTACGCCGAAACGCGTTCGACGAAAAAAGACAAGTAAGTTCACAAGTGAAAGTTTCATTATTATATAAAGTGTAGTGCTGTGAAAAAAGAGATGAACAATCAAGACAACTGAAACATATTATACCGACAACTTAAAACTTCTTACGGTTTCTGTAGAAAAGAACAATCTAGCTACTTCTGCTAGCTATCGTAAACATGGAAAACGTTACACAATTCCGTTTTACACAAATTTTAAAAATTCAGTGTACAAGTCAAACTTTGTAACAGAGGTAAATAGTTGATAAAAAGAAATTCAACGAAGATCAAAATGTGGAAATAAGTTAAGACTGTAGCTGAAATCGAGGATCAGATAAGCGAAGGGGTGGTGTGGCGGGGCTGTGCCTTCTTTATGTTTTATTGGCATTGTCTCAAACAGCGCAATCCTCAAGCCTGATGACGTACTGTACGCCACATTGTTCGTTCGTTCATCGATTTTCGTTTTCGTCGGTAACGGTCGCCCACGCGTTTTCCAATATTAGTTGTTGAACCGTTTTCCGATATCTCATTACTGGAAGAGACAATAAAACGGAGAGGGGCACAAGATGGCGTAACAAAAATAAATTCCTTCCAAAGATGGAAGCTATCAAAGTTGAAAATTGAGAACAATCATAAGAGGGAAAGACAGGGAAAAGCTATTACCGAAAGTGTGTCATCGTATATTACAGATAATACCGTAATAAATATTTCGTACGTTACTTGTGTGTGATTGGACTGGGTGCAATCTCTTAGTTGACCAAAGAAAGAAAGAAGTGTAGTTACAGTATATAGAGCAATGGCACGAGAATTGTTACTCCATCGCCGTCAGACCGTCGGTTCTGTAGCGTCCGGCGACGCTACCCTTTCTTTCAGCCTTATCTTCCACTCTTCAATGCTATCTCCTATGCCTGTTCGTAAACATTTCTCACCCATAATTTGCCTATTCCTTGTTCGCAAGTTTATCGACAAGCCGATTCTTGTGAAACGGCTCTCTACATTAAATGAAAACACCGGTTCCGAGATGCAACAAGAACCGACTTTCGGTTAATCAATCTTGGACACACGGAACCAACGTTATTCAGTCTTGATTCAGCCGCAGGCTGACTTGTATGAAGCCATTAATCAGTAACCTTAACAAGCAGTCAAGTATTTAAGAGGATGTTAGTTTGGGGGGCGGGTTGAAAAATTACTTCGCTTGTGAGCGGATTTTTATAATTATTAATTTGGTAATACTTTTTTTACAGGGGAAAACTGCTTTATGCACCGTCAGAGGAGACCGTGCTTCCTCTGGTGTTTGGGCCCCACTAAAAAACCCACCTCTAATTCAGGCAGTCATATCCATTCTGGAACCATTTAAAGTATTACTTCAGGACGGAGCCTATTGAGCCTTTCTCGGGCTCCTTCTAGTTGCTCCTTATCTTCTATTGCCGGTAAACTTAATAATAATAAAAAAAAATAATAACATTGTTTATTATAAAGGCAAATAAAATATTATGAACCGTTAATAAATAAGTAGATATTTGAAAATACTTGTTAAATATAATTTCTAAGATTTTTGTTATTAATTAATATTTTTATTACCAAGTTTTTATTTGCATAATATTTTATTAACTGTATATAATTTAGCATTTACGTTAACAAGAGAGCTACCCGCTTTAACTTAACAGCATATTCAGATGTTACTTAGAACGCCGTTAATGTAATGCCCCACATGAATTGTTGCTACTTTTTCAAAAATTTCACCCACGTTTTAGGCCCTGACGTCCGAAAATTTGAAAATTTTCAAAAATAAAGACGATATTTAAAATTTGGTTTGAATTTCCTTAAATCTGATACCCCACATTGTCTTTCGTGATTTGTTTTCACAATTTTGAACTCCTTAGGTTTTGCCTCCCACCCTCCTATTTTTGGAGAAATTAGTGTCAAAAATAATAGGGCTCTGTCACGTAAAAGAAAAAGTACGCGTGCAAAGTTCTACAAAAATCGATTTATGCGTTCAAACATTATTGTGAGACATACCTCTTACAGACAGGCTAATAGAAAGACATATAGACAGACAGACACATAGGCAGCCAATTGCCAACGGTCGAGTCAAAACTGAGAACTCGCCTCGCTCGTTTAATTACAGAGCTGTAGTCTGTGCCGCAAATATTCTCGATGATAATTTACAGTGGCTCAATAATAGAATTTTGACAAATGTATGAAGCATTTGCTATAAAGGAGTCAATTTGTTCAATACTTCTGCGAACGTTAGTGAAAGAAACGTTCTAATGACGCGATAAACAGGTAGATAGTACACAGAGTTAATTACGGCAATTCTTAACTGAACTGACCGTCACGTTGAATCGAGTTCTTGTGTAAGAAATTGAAACGAGAGTGAAGAAAGTGAGGTAATTTATATAATGACAAAATCTGATACGGTGAGGTGAGATAAAGGGAACGAAAGCGTGACGCCGTAAAATTAGAGAAATCGTCGTCGGTAACACAAAGCACGCAAATAGCGTTTCATTTAGAAGGCTGTGGTTAATGACTTCTAAGGGGAGTTAGGGCTTCCATTTTGTTCGCCAAGTACTGTAAAAACAATGGTGCAAGCATCAGTCATGTCAAATTTTCTAGTACGTACAAATGTTTGTTATTTATAATTTACTATTATTATGTAATATTATTGTGTATAGCTATAAGCGTTAACCACGTTTTATACTTCCATAATAAACTGAACTGGAAATAACACATCATTGTTAAATGCAAAAAAAGAGCCTATGGCAAAATAAAATTATTTGGCTTCTTACGTGGAAGTCTCATACCCAATCAATCCCGTAATTGGGTTTCTATTTTTCTATACACATATGGACAACGGAACTCTTGAGTTGGACTCATTTGTCCAATCTTGTAGTTGCAAAGAGAATTATATACAAAATAACTTCAGTTTGTCGAGATTCCACCTTGCGTGAAAAATAGAACACTTCATATGACGTAGATATTACAAATGCTAAAGTAACGTACACACACAAAAATGCCAGCCGCGACAGGTTACTTCCAAATCTGTTATTAGAACTATTGCTACAATGCAACTAGACCTGTGAGACGGTCAAGGAAACGACTTCAAAGGACATGATTATGCTATTTCATGTCAACCAGACTGTGATCCACCCGCTAACTTGTAGAATAATTTCTACTTTAATTGGTAGCGATTTAATGAAAATACTTCGCATATGAATATACTCAACGTATAGAAGCCGCTGAAATGAAGTTCTTGAGACGAGGGAAAGATTGTTCCCTCCACGATCAAATTAGGAATGAAGATACAATGTACCTGAAGCGTAAAGCAAAGAAAGCCATATGAGTAAAATTTGATAAAACTATAGCTCTCCCGAGTTAATTGTATAACAATGTTACATAGACACTCGCAGAAACAACTTAGAAAAGAATCCAAACAGCAGAGGTGAAAACGGTACGGAGGATCTCAGGTTACACAAATAGGTAGAATGAGGAATACAGGAATAAGAGAATATTTACAAGTTCCCAGCTCAAGTGACCGAATTAAAGAGTATAGGAATAAATGTGAACAACATTTACAAACAGCGAGCACTGATGTAATGCCAAAGATTATGTATAGACATCGACTGCACGGATAAAGATCTCTCGGAAGACCAAAAAAGAAGTGGAGTGGTCAATCGCTACAGGCTGCTAGTCTAATGCTTAGTTGAAAAAGGATATATTAGGGGTCGAGATGGAGATATACAGCATGTGCGATAGGATTAGACAGTGCTTGTTGTAGTGAAAACAGCGTTTAGAGAGTATAAGCTATGACTGTCTAATGAAACAGGTATTAGGTACAAATGCCAATGAAGAAGAGATGTAGGTAGGCCCAGAGGAAGTTGGGAGAACTGAAGACGGAACAGGCTCCAACCCTAAATCCTGAGATGATGATGATGATGAAGAAGAAGAAGAAGAAGAAGAAGAAGAAGAAGAAGAAGAATGAGAAGGAGGAGGAGGAGGAGGAGATGGAGAAGGAGAAGGAGAAGCAGAAGAAGAAGAAGAAGAAGAAGAAGAAGGAGGAGGAGGAGGAGGAGGAGGAGAAGAAGAAGAAGAAGAAGAAGAAGAAGAAGATGAAGAAGAAGAAGAAGAATGAGAATGATTGGAGGAGGAGGAGGAGGAGGAGGAGAAGGAGGAGGAGGAGGAGGAGGAGGAGGAGGAGGAGGAGGAGGAGGAGGAGGAGGAGAAGCAGAAGCAGAAGAAGAAGAAGAAGAAGAAGAAGAAGAAGAAGAAGAAGAAGAAGAAGAAGAAGAAGAAGAAGAAGAAGAAGAAGGTTTCGTATAACTACCGCGGCCAAAATCGTAACTTTTGGAAGGCTTTGATGTACTAATCTATTCTCAACACTGTATGTCAGATAGTTGCGTTATTAATGGCATGAACATGTACAGGCCGTGTGACGTTTTGCCCCACGTCAACAGTTTATCGCCTTCAATGAAGGCGTCTCGTCAGGTCGTAATCATACTGATATCAGTGTTGCTCTACAACCATGAGATATACACAAACATGGTAACAACGGAGCAACTTGGGCAGAACTTGAACACATTTGCGGCTGAAAACGGTTATTTTGCTTGTAGATGTTAACTGTTTGCTGCGAGAGTTATATAATAAGTTGCCTCTTTTAAAGTGTTTAAAAAATTCTAAAAAAAAAAAAATCGAACAAATATATATACTCCATCGTGCTACGCCAAACAAGCGGGCCCGAACTCGAGGCGGCAGCATTAGCAGGGTGTGGTGGGGTGACCGGTGGCGTTAGAATCCACGTAATCTCTATGACAATGCTGTGAGTAAGTGCCGCCGTCAAATAAGCACTGGCCCATACTGCCTTGTAGGGAAAGGTGATTGGATCCCTAAAGTTAAGAGACGAATACTCCGATACGAAACCAAGGGAAGACCAGGCTCTAAGCTGTAGTGGAAGCAACCGTGTCTAGGGGAAGAACACCTCAAAATCAAAGTTCCTGGCCCACCAGGTTGGGGGTTGGACAAGAAGTTGACAATCTCCCTCTGGAAAAAGTATTTGTTATGGAAGCGGAAGGATTAAGCCGAAGAAGGATGGGAGTGGCAGTTTGGAGGAATAAGGCTCCGCACAGAGAAGGATGGAGGAAAATCATTGAGCAAGCCAGGATTCTACAGCGACCTTAGTGCCAGAGGAGAGAGAGAGATATATACTCCATCGTAGGAAAACGAAAATACATTTAGTAACGTGCATGTTAGCGTAGTTTAAAGTGTCGTGCTGTAGACGGTGGGGATTTGCGTTTACCAGCAAACTCCCAGTTAAAGGGAATTACGTCTGTGTAAGCATGTCGCTCCCGGGTGCTGGTTGTATGTTTTACGACGCAAAGTCAGGTGGGTACAAATTAGTTTTTCTCGAAATTGGAATCCTTATCAAACTACGTCAACAAGGTTTACATGAAAAGTACCACAGTGAATTCAACGTAAATAGTAATTCCTTTATCTCTTTGATGCACACACACACACACACACACACACACACACACACACACACACACACACACACACACACACACACACACACACACACACACACACACACACCTCAAAGATGTAAATATTATTATTATTCTGTAAAAACTTACTTACTACTTACTTAAACCTTAGTTTTTCTACCTTTCGGTGTAAAGCTATGTTGGAGTTCAGTCCTCTGAGGTCGTCTTTTTCCACATATCCCTCCATTTCTTTCTATCTCCTGCGAGCTCCTTTATTTTCTCCCATTTTACTCCACTTCTTTCTGCAGCTGTGCGGGCTTCATCCTTCCAGAGCTTTCTCGGTCGTCCTCTCTTTCTTTTACCTGTTTCTCTGGATTCAAACACTCGCTTTACCAGTCTTTCCTCCCCCATCCTCGTTACATGTCCCAGCCATTTAAGTTTTGCTTGTTCTACTGTTATTGCTACAGGAACAATATCTAACTTTTTCCTAAACATTTCATTTCGAATTCTACCTTTTTTTGTCTTTCCTTCTATTTTTCGAAGAAACCTCATTTCAATACTAGTTAGCTTGCTTTTTATTCTCTCACTTGTTGTCCATGTTTCGCTTCCGTAAGTTAATACTGGCTTCATGATTTTTCTGTTTTTATCCTAGTGGGTATTTCTTTTTTACCAAGGAAACTTGATTTAATACTATTGAGTAAAAACGTATTATTTAATAGAAAACACGATACAGAACAGATTGAAATTCATGATGTAAACAACAAAAGTAAATTATGCATGTTTTCAGCGAATAACTCTAAAAATGTGAATTTAATCGAACAATATCAATATTATCTTGTATCATGTGAAGGTATGTTTATGTATCTTTTTTGCAAAATTTTGTGATTAAAATCGTTGGTGTTATAGGTCTTTTAGGACTTACGACTCTTTAATTGCCTTCTAAAATTTGGTTAATTTTAAAGTTTTAAGCCGGATGTTTTCAATCCCGAAATCTACTCAGCTAAAAGGTATTACATACCATTGAACTTGTAGAACTACTTTACGACGACTGCGTGGATTGTCGGCTTTCAACAATGGGATAAATAACTGTACAACAGAGAGTTCATTACTCACAACTGTAATAATAGCTTTTATAAAAAGTACGCAGTATTTACAGTTTTCCAAATTTACAGTTTTAACACACATTGTTATATAAGATAGTAAATGTCAACTAATTAACACAAACAAAACTAGCATACTCCTTGAGTTCCAGAAACTGATCACTATTTTCAACGGAGTATTTTACGTAAATTTTATATTAAATAAGTTTTGAAGTATCAGAAAAATTACGAAAACTTCAATTGCACTACTATTTTTTTAGTAAAATAACACGTGTAAAGCTGAAAATCATGCACTAAATATTAATCATTTGAAACATTCGGATATAGCCTATATTAAAATTCCATTTAGTCTCACATCCGGTTCAAATTTTTCTTTTTATAAATGTTTGATAATTTGTTACGCCGGGTGACTAAATTTTTATAATTGACTAAACACTTTTTATTGTGATTAAATTTTCTTTTATTTAGTATCCTACATGACGTTTTTTTGAATTTATCAAATTGTTCGTCGACTTTTTAGGGTTCTGCCGTCTCAGTATTTAACAATTTTTAAAAACAAACACTACTTTAAGATTATGGTTAACATTTTCTTTAATTTGATACTCCTCCTTGGACAGTTTCGTTTTTTTTTACAACTTTGACTCACACACATTTTTACTTCCCGGCCATTTCAGTCTCAAAAACAATAGAGTTGTGTAGGTAAAAGTACGAAAACACACGCCAAATCGGTTGATGCGTGCAAAAGTTATCATGAAACATACCCCAAGTAGAGAGATAAATAGACAGATAAACAAATGTTTAACGGTCGATTTAAAACTGAGGATTTATTCGCCATTCGTTCGAATAACCAAAAATTTTAAAATGCGTGCACACAATACTTTCAAATCACAACAAATAACAGCCGTCAGACCATTAAACACTCTATTGGAATGTTGGCGACGAAATGAGAAAGAAGCCTGTGCTACATAAGCTCAACCTGTTGCGAATTGCCGATCATAACCTTCGGCAAGCAACCCATCAACCCGCTGATACGGTTTACTAGATAGCTTCGCCGTAGCGCAGACACAGCCTAAATAATCGAGTCAGCTGTGCCGCCCAGCTGCTACCCGCATTGGCGGCTTTGAACGTCTAAATCACGCCGGGAAAATTGAAACCCCGGCACACGTCTTGTAGTTTCGTTTCACAATGTGAAGCTCACAACTGACTTCCGAAACACCGACTTCAAGCCTGTGTGGCGTTGCGAGATTGTTCCGTCTGTCGGTAAAGTAATCGACCGGTCTCTGGAAAGTCGAGGAAAGCCTACAGAGTTGCTAGTCGACGTTATGTAAACACTGCTGCCAGATCTATGGCAAGTAGCCTATGGCCACCCAAGTTCGCTGCCTCAAAAAGCTGAAGATTACTTTTCGCACGGTGCCTGCTTTCACTCAGAAAAATAAAAATTCATTTAGTTTCACAGATTTTAAAATCCAGTATTTTTCACCCTTATGTAAATGTCGACTGTACTCTCTAATTTCGCCAGTAAATAGAGCTGCCCTCCCCAACTATCGACTCATCGGATTTACTAGTTCGTCCCTCACCTTAATAATTTTTGTCGCTTATCTGATGTTATCGATATTAATGTTATCCGATATTAATGAACAGAGTGACAGAAAGCTGCCGTAGATATGGTCTAGACATCAATATTAAAAAATCAAAGCTAATGATTGTATCTATACAATTTCACAAACTGCACTCTCAGCTTAAGTCAAAGGTTAGTTGAACGTTTAAGCCAATTTATATAACTTAATACTATAGTCGATGAACAATGGGACCACTCTCAAGAAATAAAGAGCAGAACTGAACAGGCAAGAGCAATGTACACTAGAAGGAGCAGTTTATTCAAAAGTCGCGATTTAACAATAAACACAAAGATGAGACTTTTACGCTGCTACGTATTCTCGGCCCTCTTCTACGGTGTAGAATCTTGGACTTTGACTGAAGCCACAACTAAAAAATTGGAATCTTTCGAAATGTGGCTTTACCGTAGAATACTGTCCATTCCATGGTCAGCACATATAACTAGTGTTGACGTTCTTAGAAAGATGAAGGATGATAGGGAAGTTATTAACTCAGTGAAGATAAGAAAGCTTCAGTATCTGGGATGTCTCATGAGAAATGACCAGAGATTTTACTTATTGCAGTCCATACTACAGGGAAAAATACTTGGAAAGGGAGGAGTTGAGCGACCAAGAATATCATGGCTGAGAAATTTAAGGACCTGGTCTCGCATGAGTATAACTGACCTATTCCATGAAGCAGTGCAGAAAGTTAAAATAGTCTGTATGATATCCAACATCCGAAACGGATAGGAACTATCAGAAGAAGATCTGATGTTATCGATCTAAATCCTACTTTCCTGTGTTGTGAAAATAGTAACGGAAATGGTTACAAATTATTACGTAGACTCTATTTTTGAAATGAATGTTGAATTGGCAGCAGATAATATAAACCATTTCCAAGTTCAATTAAATACTACAATCTAACTTAAGAGTCGCTTCGCATAAGTATTTCCGTTAATCATAATTTACGAGACGTGTCCGGACAGTAAAAATATTGTTACGTTATGCGGAAAAAGCGTTACGTAGTACAGAACGTTCTACAAGTTTATCGAATGTTCCAGTGGAATCCGGCTGTAATGTGTGTGTGCGTACATAATGCTGCTTTGCGGTGAAATACAATTACGCGTCAACTATCGGGTCTATACCGGACCATACCGGTCCGCGCCTGCGGTGTGTAAGGGCGCAACCAATTATGTTCTGGTGTTTTCTAGTAGCACTTTTGACGCGCAATTAGCGAATATTTTGGAACGTCAGCGGGGTATAAATACAAATACTCAGGGTCGCTTAGTTCAGTTCTTGTCGGGCGATTTACACTGTGCGGTTTGAAGTATTGTGGCGAAGTATCACGTGCTAAATAATTGTGCGAGACTATTGTAATACTATTGTGTTTTTTATCAGTTAATATTTTTATTGCGTGTAAACAATTTTCATTTGATTTGTTGTAAGAGACTGTCTTGTTAATTACAAACTGTTTAATTGTGATAATTAAAGCTGGTCATTGGCGACGTAATTGGTGTCTTGTATTTTGTTTTTCACTGTACAATACGACGATCAGTAGACAGTCGTGACAATATGAATGCCATAATATTAAAAAAAATTATTTACAAATCTTTATATGATAATTATTTGAATACTTAATTTAAATGACTTTACTTTGTTACATAATCAACGTCATTGTTCCAGTACTTATTAGCTTTTGTACCCCCCTCCCCCTTGTCCTCTTGTCATTGAAATCAGCCACCAGTCCTTTGGACGACAACTAGTGTCTCTTCCTCGGGCGGGATGAGACTGGCTTGAAGGTTGGATTCCCAGGTATTTTATTAATTTACAAATATTCTAATTACTATTATTTCTACAATTATTTATAAACCTTATTTTAACACACAACTGGCTTAGAAATAGATCTATGTTAAGTGATTATGAAATTTTGTTGAAATCTTTAATAGTCCCTAGTCTTTTTAATAGTCTGCCCCCTCCCCCCACGTAAATACGTCACCGCAAATACTTATGATCTAATTTTTTACTTTAATAAGTCGTATCATTTTTTCTGCAAACGATCTTTCAGGTAAAGAAAGAAGTTTAATTCACGGGGGTGCCACAACAACTAGTAATAACACTACTTACCGCTTCGATTCGGAATGCACAAACTGACTGCGGTGAGACGGCGTTTCTGTATTTACAGGCGGCATAAGCAGCGTTGCCGCGCATTGCGTTACGAGAATGCTTCACAAACTTGTAGAATAATCAAGAAAATGAAGCCGCGTGACAGCTTTAGACCCGCGAGAAGTGCTGATTCCCAGCCGGTTATCTAATATGTGCCTAACGTCAAAGGGCGCTACAAGGCATTTGTTTGGCCCTCGATGTAGCATTAGTAAGCATTATGAGTATATGAATAAAAATTTGTTAATAAAATTTGTAAACACTGATATCTAATATGAAGTTTATTCCTGTAATTTGTTTCATTTCTGAATTTCAGTACAATAAATTGCGATAGAACATTGCAGTAAAGGAAACTGTAGCTAGGACTACAGCTGATATAGCAGGTTTATGACGTTATAGACATGTTAAAATTTGATTTTTGTTTGAGTATGTTAATTAGATATAAGTATTGAAATAAGAATTGGGTAAAAGACTATTATGTATCAAAATGCCCATAAATTTATTTGTGATCATGGCATGTGTGAATTTAATGTGCGAGTGCGCGTGTCATTCGTATTTTATGAATAACTCTATTATAAATGAACGTATCAAACTGAGATTTTGGCAGACCAAGCATCTTAAATAGCGCTATATTTTCTGGCTGTCAGAGACTTGTTACGTACTATTTTAATAGGAATTTGTTTAGTAAAAATCAGCTTCTATAGATTCCTTATCTTTTAGAAGTCAGAAAATTTATAGATAAAATCTATACCTGCTTCTGCAGAAATCTGCCAATCTGTTCAAGAAGTTGTCTATCAGTTTTATCCATCAATCACATGATAGGTTTTCGACCAATCAGCGGCCCCAATTTCCATTAAGATTGGGTCTCCGACGACGAATGTCTAGTTAGTTCCATCCTGCAGCTCGAGTATTACGGACGTGCTCTCTGTGCGAGTTTTTCGAACAGAAACGTTCTTATGTAAGAGTGATCAAGGACAATATAGAGACGAGTTACCCGTTTGCTAATACCTCGACTTGGTACGAACTCAATATTAGTTCAAATAATAAAATATTTAATTTTTAAACAGTGCTAGTCTCGCGTGAGTGAAGATTTCCGCATAGGAAAGGTTTATCCATCCGGGATGCTCCTGTGTTATCGCGAGGACACTATAACGCCAAAATCAGAAATTTTGAAAATTTCTTATTTTGAGTGGAGATGTATCTTTAAGCGCCGTAACAGGGAATTGTTGTGTGAAACGCAGAGGTGACTGACAGGCAATAAAATCATATATCAGCCCCAACACGCTCACGGCAAATAGGCTGAGTTCATCGCTCTCCATACTAAGAAACGTTAAACTTTGACAACTACCTCAAATCCGTAGAAAAAAGGGGACAAATGTAAACGAACTCATTTGAAGAGAAGCTGTAGGTATTAACAATAGACCAGAATACGTATACACGCCAGCTGCATATAGCGAAACAAAAAAGGGTATATGTTATTGAAAGACTAAACGGTCAGCGACAGGACTTCGACCTTACTGAGAAGAGAGAAAGCTCGGAGTAATGTCCGAACGCAAGCAAGAAGTGTTGATGGAAACAGAGACAAAGAAACGGACATACAAAGAAAGTTTGGTGAGGCCTTTAAGTAACAATAGTTGATGCCATTAGAACAACCAAGTGCACGAAAACAATACTTGACGAGAAAGTTAAGGGTTGCTTTGTTTACTCCAAAAAAGTGACAGGCAAGAATTATTGCTACAGTATCCAGCAGCGACAACGACCTCAGTGTAGTGACCCAGGGAAGGAATCTGGTGGGAATCCAAAGGCCTATCAGAGAAGTTCTTTCGGAAAAATAGGTGGTCTCTAAATCTGAAGAGTCGTAAAGTAGAAACAATTAGAAAACAGCGTAAGAAAAATCAGAAGTATGTGGGAGAAATATGGAATTCGATATAGGGACGCGAGAAAGGCGCGCTCGAGGAGTTTTAACTAAAAATTTTGACGGAAACGAGAGTATAAGTCCGCGACCGAGATTCCATAGTTATTGGACTTAGAGAAATTCGGTACGATGGTTAGAAAAGTAAGCTCGTACTAGAACAAATTTCGGTAAAGAGAAAAACTGTAATTTTACTAGTGACGTACAAGTGAATTAATACAACACAAATGATAATCAAATAACGCTGTAATTTAGTTGTGCAATTATGCAACAATAACTTTATCATCGAGTAACATTACGAGACGAACTAAATCCGTAAATAACAGTAATTCAAACCATAACGCAGTTAGTAAGTAATAATCAATAATGCCTGTAGAAGCGGATAACTATAATAACAATTAACGCGAACTAATTCCGAGTGAGTGAAGTTGGTGTTGTGCAGTGTCTTGTGTGACCACAAGGAGACCACGTTACAATCTGCTAATCCAGAGGAAAATATCGCAGTTACGCCAGACGATCAACATGCCAACCAACTTGAATATGAACCGCTACCAGATTTGGATACATACCACAAGTAAAATTTTCATGCCATAATTAGTATTAGGTCCACTGTCTGTTCACTTAAAGAACTCATAAGATTTAATTAAAGGATTAAGATAAAATTTTAATTAAAACAAAATTAAATAATATTAGGAAATTATGGAAATTAAATTTATCTATGAGCACCGATTTTAAATGAATCCAGATCAATAATTAACAATGTCGTAGTATATTAAATTTAAGAAAATGATTATTAAAAGTTTTGTCTTTGAATAAGAATTACAACATTTAAATTATTAGAGCTATGAATATGAATAATGAAATAAGATTTATGAAAATGAATATGTTTATATATTGATTAGAATTTATATAGTTCATGTGTCAATGATAAAGTATGATAATCAATCATATCTAATTGTAATAAATCGAAGAACTATTTATAAGAAGAATTGAGCATTTATTTATATTTTACCCTGAGATAAAGAGCATAAATTATTGTCAAATTGGCGTCCACCGCTGGGCGTAAAGAAATTTATTGTTATAAATTGACGCACACAACGTCGGGCATATTAAAATGTTAAATTGGCACCACAACAAAAGTGGGGCTTAATTAATTAAAAAGAGAAAATACACATAAATTAAAATATGTCAATTAATTTATGCTGAATAAAATAAACAGCACAAAATAAAATTATAACACCTCAAGACGCGGGAAGTTGCACGCTTAAAGCACCAAACTAAATAATATTAAATTACATCCCAGTTTCTGTGCCCTGAGATAACAGTAGACTGGTTATCGGTGTGTCGGCGTGCGTGCGTACAAGAGGAGTGTCAGCGAAGCGGCCGTGTGCAGAAAGGAGGAGACGAGAGAGGAGCAGATTGCGACGAATCACAGGACCAGCAGTGAGACGAATCAACGTACTTGGAAACAACGTTCAAGTAACAAATTGACATTTTTTTAAACTGATCAGTCTGATATTCAGAGACAATTATTAAAGTAAAATAAATATTTTTGTGAATTACAGACCATTTAAAAATTTTGTTTCAAAATATACAACCTTGGTCCAGATAACTGACTATATCGTTCAACTATTACTATGCCTAATATATGTTTTGTCGAAAAATATAGGTATGGAGAACCATACATGACTTCCATGTTGTAAGATTTATATTTAAAATCATTTTCGAAATTAAATATTTCCATAGAAACTACTTCCTTCTACTTCTTTCTTCAGCCGTAAACACAGTACTGTGGTCACTAACGTATACCACCTCATGTTAGCGCACTCGATTTTCACTGCTGTGGCAGTCAATGGCACTGCCGAAACGTCTGGTTTTGCAGAAAACAGGGCCATGGCCAAACAGCCCCGGAAGGAATTTTAACAACAAACTACTCCTTTTTTGCCGATAACGTAGCACACATGTAAAACATTATCCCGCTCCCCTCCAACTATAATTTTCATTTAAAATTACCCCTCCCTCTTCAACAACCCTTTTTATTTATAGATATTTCATCTACCTTTCTACAGTGGATTATTATGACCTTCTTTTCAGGATACTTTATCGAAATTAAGTACTTTACTCTTGTTAAAACATAAAACGTTGCAGGTGAACTATCCCTTCCCCTTAACCGATCTTCATCAAAATCAATAGGCCTCTTGAGTCCTCTACAACTCAGTCACATATGCCAAAAAATATTTGATTCTGATTGAATTTGTGGCAGTTATCGTTTGTAATAAAAAAAAATACTCTTATGAAACGATGCAGGTAAAACTACCCCTCTTCCCCTTAACAGATCTTCACCAAAATCAACAGGCCTTGATTACTCTGCAACTCGGGCAGATATGCAAAATTTATTTGATTCTGTTTGAATTTACGGCAGTTATCTTTCGCTATAGAAAAAATTCTACACACAGACACTTTTCAGGAAATGACTTTTCTTCATGTTTTGATGGTAGTACAATCGGAATCAGCCCTTATCTCTAAGACGATTTTTTTCGCCATCACCATACTTCCATTTCCTTGTGGAACATGGAAGTAAAATGAATCCTTATTTTTTTACGTACAATTATATTTTACAATAAACGTTTGCACACATTGAACAAGTTGGCATTCCTTATATTTGTAACAGTTGTTTGTATGGCACTTCATGAACAAAGTGGAAGCCGTAACTCTCCACTCCAGACTCATTAAGCAAAGCCTTCTAAATGAAGCGCTGTTTGCGTGCTTCGTGTTACTGACGACGATGTTCTGTAATTTTGATGGCGTCACGCGTTCGTTCCCTTTATCTCGCTCCGCTATTAAGATTTTGTCATTATTCAAATTTTTTTACTTTCTTCAACCCCGTTTTGACTTCTTGACGAATACTCAACTCACCGTGATTTTCAATTCAGTTGAAAATGACTGAGTAAGGTGTATTTAATTCCCATCCGTGTTTAGCGGTTAATACGTCTGCTTCTGTTTTGTTAATGTAGGCAGAAACAGAGAAGGCATTGTCTGCTTGGTCATCGGCATTGAATAATTGTTTAAATTAAAATTCTTGAGCCACTTGTAATTATTATCATGGATTTCACACTAACCATACATACTTGTTTATAAATGAAGACTTGTTTATCGAAGAAACTAAATTTCCGACCCTATACGACTGAATCCAACATAGATGTTAGTAACTAACTTCAGTCTTTAAGTTTAGTAACATAGTCTTTAATATATAAAGATCAAAGAGATTATATTTCCGTTAACTTTCATGTTCTCTAACGCCTCTGTAATTTATGTATTAACAAACGAGCGAAGCGACTTCTCAGT
This sequence comes from Magicicada septendecula, assembly GCA_034769895.1. NCBI lineage: Eukaryota > Metazoa > Arthropoda > Insecta > Hemiptera > Cicadidae > Magicicada > Magicicada septendecula. The sequence continues at coordinate 585,449,630 of CM068369.1, forward strand.
TTTAACTCGACTGTTTGGCATCTGTTTGGGATATGTCTCATGATAACGGTTGAACCCACCCATCAACCGACAGTGGTTTCTTGTCCACAATTTTACCTTACAGAAAGCTCCGAAACGTGAGGGGATAAAATTTTGAAAAAACTGTAACATGGGTAGTTCGAGTACCAAATGAAACAAAAGTTTAACCGCAGTCTGAATATAGTGTCTGTTTATGAAAATTTCGAAATTTGTTTACGTCGGGGCCCAGAAAGTGGGTGAAAATTTACATGAAATCGCAAAAATAATGTTGAGTGTAAAATCTAAATGAATTGGAACTAACATTTGAATGAAGTATCAAATTACGGTTATTTCAAAATGTTGGGACCGCAGGGCCTAAAAAAGAGATAAAACCTTTTTAAAAATTTGAAAATCCAGCCGGGTGTCAGATGAAAAAGAATTGTAACATAAATCCGAATGTTTCAAATTTTTAGTGATTGTTGCACGATTGTGTGTTCCATAGTCGTTATATTACTGAAGAAATATGGAAAAATAGTGTAAAATTTGAATTTTTGTTATTTATCTATAAGTGAAAAATTATTTAATATCGAAATATATGTCACTTTGTTACAAATTCGTTCAAAACAGTCGTTCGTTCTGCAGCTCAAAGAAGCATACTAGTTTTTTTTTTTCATAAATATCATAGTTTTCTTTCAAAATTTTGCTCATTTTCTTAGACTTTTTATTGCATGAGAGAAGCCAATTCTCAGTTTTAAGTCGACCGACCGGCATTTGCTTGTCTAGCGGTCTACCTTTCTGATTGGGGTATATGTCGCGATAACTTTTGCATGCATTAACCGATTTCGTAAAACTTGGCACCTGTATCCACACATATAACTTACAGAACCCTATTGTTATTGAGATTGTAACCCCAAAAATAAAGGTGGCAGGGAGCAAAAATTTGAGGGGTAAAGATTTTGAAAAAATTGCAACATGTCCTTATGAACTATCTAAATAAACAGAAGCTTAACTACAATCTGAATATAGTATTGAGTTTTAAAAATTTCAGATTTTTTGAAACAAGGATCTACTAAGTGAACCGAAAGTTTGAAGAAACCGCGAAAATCCAATTGGGATATCAAATTAAAAAGAATTTTAACCACAGTCTGAATATAGTGTTTCAGTTTGAACGTTAACAAATTTTGGGACACGAAACAAATGTAACAAAACTTTCAAAAATTGTAAAACGTCACGCTGAACATCAGAATAAACGAACTGATGTTAACCAAAATATGAATGTAGTGTTTGCTTTAAAAATGTTTAACTTTAAGTGTACCACGAGCTAAAAATGGAAGTCAGAATTTTGCTAAAATTGTAAATTACACTAATCGAATGGTCGCTCGCCACTTGGTAGAACATTTTACTAATACTCGAATTGAATAAATAAGCACTCGGTAAGTTCTACAGATGATTTTACTCCTGACAATTGTTTCACCAGTTACGGAAGCTTCACTGATGAAATTGCCTTAACTGGTGAAATGTTTGTCAGAAAAATAAAGTCATCTGTAGAACTTGCCGAGTTCTATTTTTATATTTCTATATTTATTCAATTCGAGTAAAAATTATAAAGTTTGTATGAATTCTACAACTCAAGGAGCTTACATGTTTATCGATACATTATTAAACAAAGACACTTGTTTAATAATATTTGTTTTATTCCTTTACATAACTCTATTTATCGTCATCATCTTCACGGATTAAACCATGGATATGGTTCCGGTCTCAAATAGGCAAAGATTAGAGCTGGACACTCCAGCGCTTCCTCGGACGTCCCACACCTCTCCGTCCCCTCGGCTTATAGTTCCAGAGTTGTTTGGGGATGCGGCAGTCACCAATTCAGCCGGTACTGGGCGATCCTGTCGAGTATACTCATAATATTCAGTTCCTGCCGTAAATCTGTGTTTCTTCTATGATCATGGAGAAGATCATAGAAGGTTACTCTGCCACGTGCCTGAGAAATCTCATTTTAGCCGCTTGGATGCAACTGGCCTAGACTTCCGTTAAAGTCCAATTTTCAAACCTATAAAGAAGTGCTGGAAGAGCCATCACCTTGTAGAATTTTAGGTGCGTTTCTTTATTTGCTGACTTAAGGGTTCGCCTAATGGCCCCGCACATAAGGTTGAACTTATGCAACTTATTCACAACGTCGTTGCTTCCATTATAAGACACACTGTAGCCCAGGTATTCAAAACTGCTAACTTGTTCAGGACAGTACTATCTATAACAATTTTTGCCCGTACGGGATCAGTTCCACGAAAAGCCATCACCTTGGTCTTACATGTGGATATCTGCAATCCAGAGTTTTTGCAGACTCGATTTAACAAATGTATCCCCATCTGCAATCTGTTTTCAGAGTCCAACAGAATAGCCTGATTGTCCGCAAACAACAAAGTCTCAATTGTAGAGTGACCAATCAGAACACTTTTTGTTTACATAATTGAATGAGCGAAGCAAGTTCCCAGTTTTGGTTTGACCATTTGTCATTTGTGTTTCTGTTTATCTGTCTATCTTGGATATGTCTTGCGATAACTTTCAAATGCATCAACCGGATTTTTTCAAATACTTGGCATGTACATCAACACTTTTACCCCTCAGAAGTACAGTATATTGTTTTCCACATTGACGGCTCTAAAAATAGGTGCAAGAATCTAAGGGTCAAAATTTCAAAACACCAAAATATCCTAGTGGCATGTTAAATTAAAGAGAAATTTAACCACGGTATAAATTTTAAAAACTTGAAAATTTTAAACACGTGAACCAAAAAAATAGATTAAAAATTTGTGACGATTTTAAAATAGGAAATGTAAAAAGGAGAGAAATTTAATTTTTTTTAAATCGCACATTTAAACTAATTTTAAATCCCTTAAATAACTAAAATAATATTTAATAAAGAGATTTAAAAAGACAAAAAGGAATGCGAGTGTAAAAGTAAAGAAACCCTTTAATAATTTACCATGCTTTGACATGCGATAACCGGAATCAACTTGCATACCGACCCATAAACTAAACTAATAATACTTGTAAATATGAAATTAAATAAATAAATAAACAACAACACAGTAGTATACTATAATTCATTCTGAAGTAAAGCATAGCTTTGGATAATTAAAAGGTCAAATATTAATACCTAAATATCAAATAAAGGTGGAAATATTTTATGGTGATGCGTAAACTCCGCGCAGTTAACTTACCTGTCCTAACATAGTAAATCAGTCGAGATGGAGCGTTCTCGTAGTAAACACTACATACCTGAACCATGCCCCAAAGTACGACAATATCTGTTTATTTTAGTGTGCAGATTTAACAATGTGTAGAGGAATGTAGCGGTAAAGTAGTGTGTTATAAATTAAACATGTAATCTATAAAAAAATAAACAAAAAAGGAATAAATAAGTGTGAGGGATGACATCTCTATTGACTAAGTGTAAGATCTCAATGTTTGTTTAAATTAAAAAGGTACGATGTACCAAAAGTGAGAACCTTTTATAAATAACGATGTGACGTGCATTTCTGTGGCAAACAAAAACATTTACTCGAGTTATACTACTAAAGATGCTTAGCTACCAGACTTCTGAGAACAGCATACCAGCTTCATAATTACCGAATCACTTCAGGAACTTCAGCAGGAAGTAAACTACAATAAAGATCAACCATCTGTGGACACCCCAAGGACCAAGGACCAGGACACGGAGTAAACTTCAGGATATCACAGGTGACACGGAGACTTGTCTTCCGTGGTTAATTGTCATTCAAACAAATGATTTGTAAAAGACAGTTTAAATAACAATATAAAAGACTTTAATAATAGTCACTTTGTAAAATGTAGTATGTCATACGACTAAAAATATTTGTAGTAGCAAGTAGTGCTTATATTATATTGCAAAATTATTGTGCAAAAACGAAAAAAGATATCGTGTTTTCTCTTGCGCGATTGTTTTTGTTATAACTTAAAGGTTTTCTAGCTACATTATTAGAAGCATTAAGAGTTTTCTTCATTTTCCGATAAGCAGTTTTCCAAAGCGACATTTTTTCGACTTTTTTTCGCGAATTTTCACTCCTGTGACGCGGAAAATTGACTTTTCGAAATTTGGTTTCCAGTCAATCTACCGCAACGTTATGGGAGCTCCTGGCACCCTACATACACCTAGACGAGTTGGCTTAATGACACGTGATTGTCAGAAATATATGACAATGTCACTCTGAAATATTGTCAGAGTGACTCCTAGTAACACAAGTTGTTTTTATTTAGGTAAGCGTTCACACGTAGTGACGTGAACGTAAAGAACTGTAACTAGAGAGACCTTTGCCCTTATCTGTTATATAGAAGTACGTTACAGAATTTTGTTGGATGCTGAAGAAAAACAGATAAAGAGTTATACTCTAATAATGTACTTAGTCGTTTGTTGACACGTCCTTACAAACTTATAGTTCTTGTTTTTACAATTTAAGTTTTCATAGTACGTTAATATTGTATGTGTGGAAAAACTAATTTAGTGTTACGACACTTACACAGGTGTAGCCTCAGCTGCTGGGCAGGCCGCAAGTGGCGTGGTTAGGGAACGGCCCACAGATATACGGATTAACTACAAATAAGGTATGATCCGAATAAATCATCACTGCGAGGTTCTGGATCGCTAACTCGGGTATAATTTCTAACCACGTTGTTGACAATATCGAGCAATGGGATTGACCTAGCTCTCGGTCAATCAGATAGCAGACGTCTGTATAGGTACGACAATTTGGAGTGTCGCGTTGTCAGTCGCCAGAACAGTAAACAGAACACCCACTCAAGGTATCTGCCGCAACTGCTACGTACTGCGGTTATATACTGGGTGTATAAGAAGACGATCGCTACGGGCCAACAGCGCGGATAACAATTTGACTGAAGTTCACTACTGCCATGAAAGTTTTAGTATTTTGTTTCTTTGCTTAAAATTGTATGTTCTTGGCAATTCGTCTTCCCGTTGGAACGGTGTAAGCATCAAATTGTTTACGCTAATACACATGGCTGATATCATCTTTCGGTGACATACTCTTAGTTCTGTATCGAGCAATTTCGGAAACTTGTTAGCGATTCTCCGTCGTGATTTTATTTTACTGTGTCCCCCCCCGTTTATTCTTATCTGCTATCTTTAGTGTTTTTAATCAGTTTCCTCAATCCCACCAGGCTGTCGTAAAACTGTTTTCCTGTTTTATAAAATTGTAGCTTGTTAGAGCTCTGATTTCGTTAGAAGCTTTAACGATGGATTTGCATGTGTATGCGTTATGTTTAACGTGTTGTTCCCACGGTCGAAGGAGTCGTGTTTAAACAGTGAAATGGATAAGTAAACACCAGATAAATTATTAATTACAACTTTAATTACAGTTACAATAAGCAAAGGAGCAGTAAAAACTTGTACACAACAATTATCCGAATTTACTTTTGTCCAACAAACGCCAAATTAACAAACAGCAAAGTCACCTATCTAACACTGTCTCAAACAGTGGCGGTCGGTGGTTCCAAATTTTGGTGGTTGCAGTAGTCTGTTGGTTTGAGGGAGGACTTCAAATAACACATTTAAACAGTAGGCAGATCCACGTAACTGCATCATACGTAGGGCTGTCACACGGAAAAATATAAAGTTACTGTTTTCACCAAAAAGAGACCTGACATTGATAATACTGTTACGTAATGCGGAAAAGTGTGACGTCATTACGGAAGGTTCTGGTACATTGGAGAACGTTGTTCTACTCTTTTCTCGGCCATTCCCGCAGCTGTAATGCGTACGTGACGCTTGACATGCGAGGCAGTATTACGTAATGCGGAACGTCTCGTGGGTTCGATGGTGTCGTTCTAGAAGCTTCTTGACTAGCCCAACGGTGCCATGGCCGCGCTGAAGTATTCTCTAGAATTTTCACGTGTTTGTTAAAGAACCATATTATGGAAACCTGCAGGCTATAAATAGCCCATACCTTCCGCTTAGTGTTCAGAGTTATTGTCGGGCGATTTACACAGTGCGGGTCGAAGTATTGTCGCAAAGTGTTACGTGTTTATAATTGTGGGGGACAATTGAAATAAAATTGTGTTTTATATTAGTTGACATTTTTATTGCGTGCGAACAATTTTTATTTGATTTGTTGTAAGAGACTATCTTGTTCATTACAAACTGTTTAATTGTAATAATTAAAGCTGCTGATTGGTGTCTTGTATTTTGTTTCCACTGTACCGTACGGCGATCAGTAGACCGTCGTAACAATACAATTACCTCATTTCTATAAGTATGTCTACCTATGCTAGATTCAAAGTTCCGCGTATTCACGAATAGTCGTTAAAATCATCACATCATCACTAACTAACTATGCAGTAACCAAACAATAAATACGAAGCAAAAGGCGAAAGTTAATCAGTTTCGTGTTAAAAAAAAAAAAAAAAAACGCAGTTTGAAAGCACACAGAACAACTAACTCCAAAAAGCACACAGCAACACTAAACAAAAGATAAAATTATTATAATAATATTACTTAACACACATTAATTAATAAACAGCTGACTGACACTTTACTACTACGATCACAGTAATACAAAATTATTCATATTTTATAACTTCAAACAACGAGTAATGTTTACCTAAACTGTGCAGAGCTGATTTCATGACACAATTTTAAGGATGCACTATAACGTTCCTATTGCACCGTTGCGAAAGCTTTGCAACCACCGAGCTCACATATGGAGCATAGGCCAGTTGTGAAGAGTAACGGGCGTCCTCCCATATGTTTGGGTCTTCAGATTCGCAATTCACTCCAAGTTGAAATCGGCCAACAACCACCAGACTGCGACCCAAATTTGAACTGTAAGCCTACTTGCAGTTTGCCACTCAGAAACTAAGTTTTACGTTGAAATTCTTCTTTTTCTTCTTCTTCCTCTTCCTCTTCTTCTTCTTCTTCTTCTTAGTCATCCTCTTCTACCTGCCGAGTGTCGAGGTTTTCGAGAGAGCTCAAACTGCTGGTTTTCGAGAAAGTACGGGCCCAAACTGCTCCTCTGCCTTCGACACTCTTCTGATGTTATCCTCCCATTTCGTTCTGGGGCGTCGTCTTCCTCATCTGACTTCTGGTTTTGCGTCCCGTGCTCGTCTCGGGTACCTTTCCTCATTCATCCTACAGACGAGATGTGGCCAAACCAACTCAGTTGTGAGCTTTCAATTTATCATTTTAAGAGAATATCTTCAAATTCTTCTTGATATTAACGTTTCTCACACTATCTCTACGAGTTTTCTTCACAAGTCTTTCCAGGAATCTCATGTCTTTTGCTGGTATTTTCTTTTCATATCCGTCATTTAGAGTCCATGACTAGCAATTGTACGTCAATGTTGGAGCATATACAAATTTGTACACTGCCAGTTTGATTTTCTGTGACACTTCGCTTTTTCTCAGTAATTCCTGTTGATAACACCTACGTTGAAATTGAAATTGATGACACTTGTAACTACTTAATGTTTTCGTATATTATTTTACAGTTTAGTAGTTATTCCATTTTCGTGGTTGTGCAACGCTGCAACCATAACACCAGACGCCACTGGCCTCAAATAAATAGCACAAGTCGCTAATTATGAATGTCGGTACACAATAATTTACAATAAACCAATTACATTAAACCTCTACAAAACATAATCACAAGCCGGAACAGCTCGACAGGATCTACCAGCTTGTCTGTGTTTATATTCCGTCGAGATATCGAGTCTACGGCCTCTGCGATGATGCCTACAAAACGCTGCCAAATAGCGCACTGTACCACTTATAAATATCGCCGCCAGAACCTGCCACGCACGATTCCTACCTCATACACGTAAGAAAGAAGTATTCAGAATTAACATAAGGAAAACGATACAGGTTTCTACTATTTATAAATGGGTGCTACTAATGACATTAAGTTTTCGTAATTTATAATGTGTTACACTTTCATATATTCTAGTTATTTATATGGATCAAGCTATTTACATATCTATTTTTTATCTCGTCAAGCTTTTTTTTTAACTCAAGCATCAGTCAAGGTTTGCAACTTATTCGTAATTTCATGTATTCAGTTCTTTTGTAATTTCCTCGTTTTCGAAGATGCGAACATATAATCCTTTGTTATATACATAGTAAAGGATTTGCAGACATATCTGATAGTCACGTTATGACTGACTGTGTTTACAACGAAGAATAAAGAAAACAAATTTAAAAGTTCATAAAGTTTTTGGTTGAAATTGCTTAAAAAGATTTCATATCTCCGTGAACTGAATTTGTAATAAGGATGCTTAGGCGTGGCTGCTCCCAAACCATATAAACCACACACATGCCGCTGCAATCTAAGCTAACGACCAAAGTTTTGACATATTTTCAGCTTATTGGTTTTACGAGCAGTACCGACCATTTCAAAAACAAAGCACAATTCTACACACAAGCGAATATAGGTTTTTATACCTATACCAATCAAATTTGTACTGAAAAAAGAAATATCAGCAAAAATAAGAAAACTTATATAATAATAATAATAATAATACAAACACTTTTTGCTACAGTCCGTTTCTTGATCTATATAATATATTTAATATTTATACTGAAATTACCTCAAGATATTTTATTTTCCTTATTAGGAACATGTTTTGAGAACCCAGGAACATGTGAAGTAAACCATACGCAAGATCACGAAGGCTGAGGATGAGAACACAGGGGTTCCCGAAACATGTTCCTAATAAGGAAAATAAAATATCTTGAGGTAATTTTAGTATAAATATTAAATATATAATAATAATACTAACTTTATTATTATTATTAGACCCTGAAAATGCGCTTGCTGATGATGGCGGTTCAGTCAATCTTCTTGTGCGACGCAGAAGTGTGGGCGGATGACCTGAACAAGAAGATATACCGAAAGAAGAGTCTGGATGGGGGTGCTGAGGGTAGACTCTGCTTACCACACCAACTCGGAACCAGCTGTTATGGTGATCGCAGGGGTTAACCCTATGGAGCTTCCTATAGGAGCGGACAGCTGTGCACCTTGGGAAAGATGAGGTCGTCAAGGAGGTGCAAAACAGCAAGAGAGGCTCCTCACCAGTGAAAGGTGGCAAATAGCTTAAGACGATGAGACGGAGAGAGCGTTGGAGCGCGATGCTGACCAAAAACCTTGAGGCCGTGATAGAGAGAAAGCATGGAGAGCTCAGTCAGTTCCCACCTGACGCATCTTCTGAGCGGTCATGGATATTTATGACACTACCTCGATAAGATGATTAGAGCACTATCTACAGATTGTGTGTACTGTTCGAGTAAAGAGCAGACTCCGTGCACACCTCCTTTAAGTGTAATAGATCGGCTATGAGAAAAGCTTCTTTGGTCGTGGCTATCGGATGTTATCGTTATCCAGATAACATTGACGGAGTTACGTTACAAGAGTAGACGTCTGGAACCTCATAGGATATTACGCAGAGGGGAGCCTTAGGGCGAAGAAGAGGACTTGTAAAGTAGAACAATGAATATGTGAGCCCATTCTTCCATTACCGGGTAATTGCCGGGTTATGTACCTACTGACCGAGCAAGGGAGAAAGTTGGAAGTTGGGACAACTCTTAAAGATGAAGCTAAGTAACAGGCCATACGAAGTTGGCAGGAACGCTGGAATCAGGAATCTAGGGGAAGGTGGATCGCCAGGGCATCTGGACAGATGGATTAATTTAGGACAGATTGAGATCAATTATTATTTAACGCAACTTTTGGCAGGGCATATATACTTTCGTGCCTGCCACAATAAAATGGGGAAAGTGGAAGATCCACGATGAGTATACTGTGACTCGTTTCACACATTCTTTATACGCCACATGTGGATGATATACTACCAGTGGGCGCCTCCACACTGAGGTAGGATACATTACCAATGATAAAATTATCAAGATAATGCTCAGAAGCAAGGCACGATGGAATAAGGTGGATGGGTGCGTTGAGGGTGTTACATGTCTCAAGAAGCGAGACGGAAATTAGGTCAACACAATTCACGCATGCCATGACCGAGCTGTTTATTAATTCCATGTTCCATGGGGAAGTGGAAGTATGGTCATGGCGAAAAAATCGTGTTCGAGATAATGGCAGATTCTGATTGTACTACCCACAAAACATGAAAAAAAGTCATTTTTCGAAAAGTGTGGTGTGTGTGAGAGTGTGTGTGTGTGTGTGTGTGTGTAGAATTTTTTAATGTCAAACGATAACTGCCGCAAATTCAAACAGAATCAAATAATGTTTTGCATACAGTTCTGAATTGTAGAGGACTTGAGGCCTGTTGATTTTGGTGAAGATCGCTTAAGGGAAAGGGGTAGTTTACCTGCAACGTTTTACGTTTTAACAAGAGTAAAGTGCTTAATTTTAATAAATAAAGTATCCTTAAATGAAGGTCATAATAATCCGCTGTAGAAAGGTAGATGAAATACCTATAAATGAAAAGGGTAGTTGAAGGGGAAGGGATAATTTTCTATAAATTAAAATGGTAGTTGATGATGGAGAAAGTAAATTTTATAAGTTTTATATATGTAATACGTTATTCACAACAAAAAAGTAGTTTCTATGGAAACATTTCATTTAACTTAAACAAAATTCTATATTTTTTCATTTTAATTTAAATCATGTACAGTATGAGAGAAAATATATCGTTCGTGGCAGGCAAGCATATCTCAATTATCTAATGTTTACGTTTCCATTTTATTATTATGATTACCGCAATAATAAGGCAGTCAAGACACACACACACACACACACACACACACACACACACAATTCGCGTTATTTATTTATGGCCTTACTCATGTTTATTTTCTTACATTTGCACGCTTTTGTTATCGATTTGATTCCTGTGGATCGCTGGGCAGTGTAACTGCACGTGTTTACAGAGGAACGGTTCATAGGCAGACTTTTCGTCTTTAGGGAATGAACCCATTGCAAGATGCTCAAGGTCCACGAGTGACTTCGGAGCGCTTCGGAGGAGGGATGATTATCTGCGTAGTCGGTTTCTTTATAAGAATAAAGTAAGCCTACCTAAATTTTATGGATAAAGTGACTGAAAATAACATTATATTAAACGACTACCCCATAATAACAAAAATATCTATAAGTAGTGAAATTAGTTTGAGGGTGGGCGATATTTTTTTAGAAATTACCGAACCGAATTCAAGTAAACTATTTTAAACATAAATCTTACAACATGGAAGTCATGTATGGTTCTCCATACCGATTTTTTCATATGCGTACCAAATGTGATTCAACTTTATTAGGCGGATTATAATTGACACCACGTTGAAAGCAGTCCGGGGTGGACTGATCTCAATAACTAAAGGTTTGTGGTTTCAATGGGTGAGTGCCCCACCCACAGAGCCGTCCTACGACGAACATTAATTTTCCACAATTTCCCTCGTAAGAAAAAAGAAACTGCTACCTACCTTATTATTTGATGTTCTGCCCTAAGGCAGGTCTTCAAATGGCAAAACTCACCAAGCTGTCCTATCGCATGCCAGTATTTTCGTTTCTTCGTAACACCCTCTGATTTTAATGCTATCTATTACCTTCATTCTTCTACGCGCTCTTATTTTTCTCCTTCTATGACACCCTATTACGGCAGTTGTAACCAAGCAGTCTCTTCTTAAACAATGACCTAACCAATTCATTTTCCTATTTTCTATTGCCTTCAGGATTCTTCTCTCGTCCCCTATTTTTTTAAAAACTTCATCATTTCTTACTTTATCAACCCACCTCACTTTTTCCATAGCTTGCCAAACCCACATCTTAAATGCTTCTAATTTTTTCTCATCCACTTTCCTTATTGTCCATGTCTTTGCACCATATAAAGCAACGCTCCACACATAACGTTTGGCCAACCTTTTTCTTAAATTCTTATTAATTTTGCCACACAGCAGTCTTTTCTTTCCATTAAATGCCTCTTTCGCTATAGCAATTCTTGCTCCAGTCTCACGAGTGCAGGAAATATCTTCACTTATCAAGCTTCCAAGATATTTAAACAACTCCACCTGTTGTATTTTTTCTTTCCCTAGCTTTATGTTTGCCCTTTAAAACATAAAGATGTTTTTAATTATTCCACCTATGTACAGCAGGTATTTATTGCTTATAAAGTTTTCAGATTTCAGTTGTATTGTTTTACCTTGAATTCAGTGTAAAGACGGCTCATTGTTTAGGTAGCCGATATGTCCTTTTTTAAAATAATATCAAAGTCAGCAAGAGCCTGTCCTTTTAATTCTAGTTAAAAGGGTTCATTTTCTCATTTTAGTGCTTAGTTGGTCTTGGAAATTGTTTTAGTCTTCCAACAGACGTATTTTTAACAGTATTTCTGTTAAATGTATTAACTGAATACATTCGCTATCAAAACTTTGTTTTTTATACTCGCTTATAACTTACTTCGATCTTAACTTATCCAATTTTAAACTCAAACTGAAATAACTCTGAATTCACGCGCTATTAAGAAGTTTCTTAAGATGCATACACCACCTTTGGTATCATAACCTATATCTTTATTTATAAGAACCGTGGACTCTGGCCCCGCCGTCTTTCGCGGGATCCGACCTAAGACTCCCCGGGTTCCGTGGATGGACTCCGGGAAAGGCCCGTCGGACGACTCCCGCGCTATTTCCTACGCGGCAGACTTCCACCAATGCTATGGTAACCAGAATATATTCTATTGGGTTGCCATAGTAACCAGATCTAATAGTTTTTAAGACCCAAAGGACCCCCCCAGAGGATCGTATAGAAAAAACACATATCCTATGTTCGTTCTCCAGTTGCATGAAATATTTGTGCCAAGTTTGGTTGAAATCGGTTCAGTGGTTTAGGAGGAGATGTGGAAGACCCCAAAGGACCCCCCAAAGGATCGTATCGAAAAAAACACTTGTCCTATGTTGGTTCTCCCTTTGCGTAAAATATTTGTGCCAAGTTTGGTTGAAATCGGTCCAGTGGTTTAGGAGGAGATGTGGAAGACCCCAAAGGACCCCATCGAAAAAAACACCTATCCTATGTTGGTTCTCCCGTTGCGTAAAATATTTGTGCCATGTTTGGTTGAAATCAGTCCAGTGGTTTAGGAGGAGATGTGGAAGACTCCAAAGGACCCCATAAAAAAAAACACCTATCCTATGTTGGTTCTCCCGTTGCGTAAAATATTTGTGCCAAGTTTGGTTGAAATCGGTCCAGTGGTTTAGGAGGAAATGTGGAACATACATACATAGATACATACAATGATTTTTATTTATATTAAGATGTGAAACATACATACATAGATACACACAATCATTTTTATTTATATTAAGATTTGGAATAACATGTGCCTGTGGTGGTCCCATAGTATTTAAAATTGGCATTGGACTAGTAATGAGCCAACAGACCAGTGTATTTTGTACTTACACTTCTGCTTTGGGAATTCAATAAGAGATGTTCGAATATTAATTAATGATTTCTACCCTATTTGACATGAAATGGCTATTTAAGGTAACAAATCTTTTTTTCTTTTTTTTGAAGGGTATGACTTTGAATACTGAGTCAGTAATGGTAAAATAAGAAAACCAGCAAATACTGGCGAACATTGCTTACTTCAAGAACGATGATTGTGTGTGTAGCCTCCGTCCCCAATATGACAAATATTGTAGTCCGCGTCGATGACGACAGTTGTAAGCTTTAGTACCAGTTGCTGTACCGCTGAAGTCCGCCTCTGTTCCTTAAATTTCCGAGGTCTGTCATTCTAGAATGGCGTTGCTTCCACTTACCTGTGCCTGTCTCTTCGATCTGTCCTATAAAGTTTCTCTTGAGTGGCTCTTGTCTTTCTTCAAGCTATGACGACATTAGAATAGGGGTGTTCTTATCATACGTTCCTCAACATCTTGCCTTCTCAGAATAGCGAGTGATTGCCACTAAGTTACCGCACAGTTTCGATGAGCCTTAGTGGTTTTTTCCCCGCGAGTCCCAGGTTATGTTGGTCCGGTGTTTAGTACGTGACAGGAGGGCACCTTGCACAGGGTCCAGAGTGAAACATCAACGGACATATCTGTGGACAGAAACCTGATGTTCTCTGAAGTACAACTCTGGGGTAACATGGTAGGAGTCCTCAACGGTTCGATAATATTGGGTCGGAAGAGGCACAGTAGTACACGTAGTGGTATATGGAGAACATAAGAGCCAGGGCGTCTGGACAGATGGATTAATTCAGGACAGAGTGAGATCAATTATTATTTAACGCAACTTTTGGCAGGGCATATATACTTTCGTGCCTGCCACAATAAAATGGGGAAAGTGGAAGATCCACGATGAGTATACTGTGACTCGTTTCGGACTGATGCGTTTCACACATTCTTTATACGCCACATGTGGATGATATACTACCAGTGAGCGCCTCCACACTGAGGTAGGATACATTGCCAATGATAAAATTATCAAGATAATGCTCAGAAGCAAGGTACGATGGAATAAGGTGGATGGGTGCGTTGAGGGTGTTACATGTCTCAAGAAGCGAGACGGAAATTGGATGAACACAATTCACGCATGCCATGACCGAGCTGTTTATTACTTCCATGTTCCATGGGGAAGTGGAAGTATGGTCATGGCGAAAAAAATCGTGTTCGAGATAATGGCAGATTCTGATTGTACTACCCACAAAACATGAAAAAAGTCATTTTTCGAAATGTGTGTGTGTGTGTGTGTGTACTTTTTTTATGTCAAACGATAACTGCTGCAAATTCAAACAGAATCAAATAATGTTTTGCATACAGTTCTGAATTGTAGAGGACTTGAGGCCTGTTGATTTTGGTGAAGATCGCTTAAGGGAAAGGGGTAGTTTACCTGCAACGTTTTACGTTTTAACAGGAGTAAAGTGCTTAATTTTAATAAATAAAGTTTCCTTAAATGAAGGTCATAATAATCCGCTGTAGAAAGGTAGATGAAATACCTATAAATGAAAAGGGTAGTTGAAGGGGAAGGGGTAATTTTCTATAAATTAAAATGGTAGTTGATGATGGAGAAAGTAAATTTTATAAGTTTTATATATGTAATACGTTATTCAAACAAAAAAGTAGTTTCTATGAAACATTTCATTTAACTTTAACAAAATTCTATATTTTTTTCATTTTAATTTAAATCATGTACAGTATGAGAGAAAATATATCGTTCGTGGCAGGCAAGCATATCTCAATTATCTAATGTTTACGTTTCCATTTTATTATTATGATTACCGCAATAATAAGGCAGTCAAGACACACACACACACACACACACACACACACAATTCGCGTTATTTATTTATGGCCTTACTCATGTTTATTTTCTTACATTTGCACGCTTTTGTTATCGATTTGATTCCTGTGGATCGCTGGGCAGTGTAACTGCACGTGTTTACAGAGGAACGGTTCATAGGCAGACTTTTCGTCTTTAGGGAATGAACCCATTGCAAGATGCTCAAGGTCCACGAGTGACTTCGGAGCGCTTCGGAGGAGGGATGATTATCTGCGTAGTCGGTTTCTTTATAAGAATAAAGTAAGCCTACCTAAATTTTATGGATAAAGTGACTGAAAATAACATTATATTAAACGACTACCCCATAATAACAAAAATATCTATAAGTAGTGAAATTAGTTTGAGGGTGGGCGATATTTTTTTAGAAATTACCGAACCGAATTCAAGTAAACTATTTTAAACATAAATCTTACAACATGGAAGTCATGTATGGTTCTCCATACCGATTTTTTCATATGCGTACCAAATGTGATTCAACTTTATTAGGCGGATTATAATTGACACCACGTTGAAAGCAGTCCGGGGTGGACTGATCTCAATAACTAAAGGTTTGTGGTTTCAATGGGTGAGTGCCCCACCCACAGAGCCGTCCTACGACGAACATTAATTTTCCACAATTTCCCTCGTAAGAAAAAAGAAACTGCTACCTACCTTATTATTTGATGTTCTGCCCTAAGGCAGGTCTTCAAATGGCAAAACTCACCAAGCTGTCCTATCGCATGCCAGTATTTTCGTTTCTTCGTAACACCCTCTGATTTTAATGCTATCTATTACCTTCATTCTTCTACGCGCTCTTATTTTTCTCCTTCTATGACACCCTATTACGGCAGTTGTAACCAAGCAGTCTCTTCTTAAACAATGACCTAACCAATTCCTTTTCCTATTTTCTATTGCCTTCAGGATTCTTCTCTCGTCCCCTATTTTTTTAAAAACTTCATCATTTCTTACTTTATCAACCCACCTCACTTTTTCCATAGCTTGCCAAACCCACATCTTAAATGCTTCTAATTTTTTCTCATCCACTTTCCTTATTGTCCATGTCTTTGCACCATATAAAGCAACGCTCCACACATAACGTTTGGCCAACCTTTTTCTTAAATTCTTATTAATTTTGCCACACAGCAGTCTTTTCTTTCCATTAAATGCCTCTTTCGCTATAGCAATTCTTGCTCCAGTCTCACGAGTGCAGGAAATATCTTCACTTATCAAGCTTCCAAGATATTTAAACAACTCCACCTGTTGTATTTTTTCTTTCCCTAGCTTTATGTTTGCCCTTTAAAACATAAAGATGTTTTTAATTATTCCACCTATGTACAGCAGGTATTTATTGCTTATAAAGTTTTCAGATTTCAGTTGTATTGTTTTACCTTGAATTCAGTGTAAAGACGGCTCATTGTTTAGGTAGCCGATATGTCCTTTTTTAAAATAATATCAAAGTCAGCAAGAGCCTGTCCTTTTAATTCTAGTTAAAAGGGTTCATTTTCTCATTTTAGTGCTTAGTTGGTCTTGGAAATTGTTTTAGTCTTCCAACAGACGTATTTTTAACAGTATTTCAACAATTAGTTTCAGTTTAATCTCTGATTACGTTTTCAATGCCCCGTCTATCTTTCTCTCTTTTTATCGCTCCCTCTTACTTTCTACCTATCTATCTGTTTACCTCTCTATCTATCTATCGCTCAAGCATCTCTGGATCAGAAAATACATGCCACTTTTTCAAACTCAACACTGAATCGGAAATCCATTTTGTGTTTGCGGCTCGTCACGTTATTGATTCTGTTCTTGGCTGAGTCGATACTCACAGCTGGTTGCCAGCCATGTTGCGGGTCATCAGTAAACAATAGTTTTTCTATACCTTCACTGGGTAAAGAACGAGCATACGGTTGACATGCAAAACGAGTAAATGTGTTGGTGATAGAGCAAGTAAGCGATACAAAGTGTATAAAATTTATGACTGGAAACAGAGCTGATAAGATTATAGACCGGCGAAGTAATCCAGCGGTGTAAGATATTGAGTTTTATCTGGTAGTTATTTGAAGAAAATAACGATGCGTTGTGTTTACTCTTGTAAGGACAGCAGGATAGCAGTGTGACCTGGATAAAAAACAAAATATGGTTACAGAAAGTACAGGAAATGGTAAGCTGTCGCCACCGATGCGGTCGTAATGTTTGCCACATTACGATCTTTAAGCCTAACTCTCAGGCTGAGTACTTGTAGCTGGTATCCATGCAAGTTCCGGGTCATAAGGAAGCAACAGCTGATCAGACCAGTCCTGATGTATGGCTCGGAATGCTGGGTGCTAAAAAAAACTAGATGAGCAGAAACTATACGTTTTTGAGAGGAGGGTACTGAGGAGCATCTATGGCCCTGTGAAGGAAAACGATATTTGGAGGCGACTGCATAGTCGAGAGTTGTACGAAAGGTTTAAAGATCTTCCGATCGTGCAACTCATACAAATTAACAGATTGCGTTGGGCTGGTCATGTGCAGAGAATGGCGGAGGATAGAATCCCAAAAAGAGTTATGAATTATTTGCCGATGGGAAGGAGAAGGAAAGGAAGACCGCGTACAAGATGGCTGGACCAGGTTGGTAAGGAGGCAGTGAGGCTGGGTGCAGCAAACTGGTGGACATTGGCCGGGAGTAGAGACCAGTGGGGAAGATTTCTTTTGGAGGCCAGGGCCCGGACTGGGCTGTAGCGTCGAGGATGTATGTATGTATGTAAGGAAGCAATAGTTTTAAAATATCTTCAATCAGACTAGTAAACGTGTATCTACGATGTGGCTTAGGAATTCGAAAGAGTATGTATGTCGTGATAGGCGGTATAGTAGTGGGCGTACGCATGACGCTCAGT
The DNA here is from genome assembly GCA_034769895.1 of Magicicada septendecula. Classification (NCBI taxonomy): domain Eukaryota; kingdom Metazoa; phylum Arthropoda; class Insecta; order Hemiptera; family Cicadidae; genus Magicicada; species Magicicada septendecula. The sequence goes on from CM068369.1 coordinate 585,467,793, forward strand.
TGTGTAAGTGAACTCTTGACGCTGATCGTGCGTGGACTTGCGTCAGCGTGTTTGTGTATCCCGTTCTGTCAAGCGGGCATACAGGGTAACTAGTGTTTCGTTTACATAGTTTTTCTGCAATTGTTTTTAACTTTGTACGTGGTGGCGGTCCACGCTTGTTAGTGGAAGAATCTCTGGTAGGGCTTTGTATTTAGTGCAGTAGTTTAACTTACACCTGAAGACGACCATAGATTATTTAGTTTTTTTCACGATATTAATTGATGACTCGTTGGGCACTTGGTGAAACATATTAATACAAAGGTTTTGTAAAATTTATAAAAACACTTGGTAAGTTTCACAAATTTTTTAATTAACTAACTCTGACAGCTGTTTCGACTAGCTAAGCCATTGTCAAAGAGGCGAGTGAATGAAATTACTGAACACAGGATGTTAGTGGAGTGTAGGTGGTGAACATCTGTTTAGGGCGTATCTGGCACATCTGTGTTGTGATGGTGAGGGGGGTGTACAAGAGACAAGGGAAGGTCAGGTGTCTTTAAAAACTAAATACAATCATGAATGCAAAATATAAAATTAACTGAACTAAATATAAACTGAATGCAAAATTTAAAATAATGATGATAATGATTATTTTGAATGTTCATAATTATTTTAAATTTTGCATTCAGTTTATATTTAGTTCAGTTAATTTTATATTTTGCATTCATGATTGTATTTAGTTTTTAAAGACACCTGACCTTCCCTTGTCTCTTGTACACCCCCCTCGCCATCACAACACAGATGTTCCAGATACGGCCTAAACAGATGTTCACCACCTACATTCCACTAACATCCTGTGTTCAGTAATTTCATTCACTCGCCTCTTTGACAATGGCTTAGCTAGTCGAAACAGCTGTCAGAGTTAATTAAAAGAATTTGTGAAACTTACCAAGTGTTTTTATATATTTTACAAAACCTTTGGATTATTTAGTGATCGAAACGTTGTGTGATGAATTCCAACCATGGTAGTGGTCTGAACAGACACTTGTGATGATTTGTTATAATAATGATGGCATTCACTTTCACCGTTCTTGTAAGCAATGTTACTTTCTTTCATTTTGTGCGCACACTAAACATTTGTCCGTGTCACTACAGCATTGTGTAGGCCGAGAAGTCAATTTTGAACAGCAAAGATGAAATGCGCGTTGGACAAACACTATTCTCCTTCACCGTTCTTGTAAACAATGTTGCTTTTTTCATGTTGTGCGCACACTAAACATTTGTCCGTGTCACTACAGCATTGTGTAGGCCGAGAAGTCAATTTTGAGCAGCAAGGTTGAGATGCGCATTGGACAAACACCCCTTTGCAAGGCTAATAAACTGATTTTCAATTCATGTCGGCACATGCTCACTGTCGTCGGAGTCTTTCACACTCTGCCACAAGAATTGCATAGCGTTTACATCGTCAGCAACAAGGCTGTTGGCGAGAACATTAGAAGCATAAGTGTTGTTGTGGAGCGACAATATATATGACAGAGAAAGACAATGTGTGAGTGAGACTTCAAACGGTTACCACGTACTCTACTCTCTAGCCACCGTACGTTGTACTTTTAAGTGGGGGTAATTATTTCGTTGGCTCCGCGCATGTCACTGTTCAAACACTATTGTTAATTCTATAAACAGTTACTGTCAATCGAAGTTTCTCTTTAATCAGCTTCATAAGGAGGAGGTTCCGTATTCGCCCCTTGTACTCTTTTTATTCGCCGATTATTCGAGAACGGCAGGACCGATTTTAATAAATATATTTTACTAGCCGATTTACCCAGCTTTGCTCGGGTTCATAATTTATTCATAGGCTCATAGGCACCTATTCTTGTTCTAACGTTATATTACTTGTATATTGTATAATCTTCCTTATATTGTTACGTTCGCATTCTCACTGGAGGAATACTCTGTAGCGCACCTGTTTAAGAACGTGTCATAAACTGTATTCTTATATCTGGAGAAGAATTCTGTAGCGCGTGATGCTCCTGCTCGATTTATAACTCTGAGAGAGGGCGAACAGCTAAATTAGTTTTCAATAAAATGTCTACAGTACTTGCACGCGCTGCGTATTTAACTGTCGTTTTATAATTCATTGTGTTAATGTTGAAATAAGGTATTTGTTAAATTAGTGACTCCTAAACTTATTCTAACAATACAATACCTCTATAGATTTCAGCTTATCAATTTTTAAATTCAAACTGAAGCAAGCGCATTTATATTGTCTGAACACTATAATCTGAATACATTCGCTATCAAAACTTTGTTTTTTATACTCGCTTATAACTTACTTCGATCTTAACTTATCCAATTTTAAACTCAAACTGAAATAACTCTGAATTCACGCGCTATTAAGAAGTTTCTTAAGATGCATACACCACCTTTGGTATCATAACCTATATCTTTATTTATAAGAACCGTGGACTCTGGCCCCGCCGTCTTTCGCGGGATCCGACCTAAGACTCCCCGGGTTCCGTGGATGGACTCCGGGAAAGGCCCGTCGGACGACTCCCGCGCTATTTCCTACGCGGCAGACTTCCACCAATGCTATGGTAACCAGAATATATTCTATTGGGTTGCCATAGTAACCAGATCTAATAGTTTTTAAGACCCAAAGGACCCCCCAGAGGATCGTATAGAAAAAAACACCTATCCTATGTTGGTTCTCCAGTTGCATGGAATATTTGTGCCAAGTTTGGTTGAAATCGGTTCAGTGGTTTAGGAGGAGATGTGGAAGACCCCAAAGGACCCCCCAAAGGATCGTATCGAAAAAAACACTTGTCCTATGTTGGTTCTCCCTTTGCGTAAAATATTTGTGCCAAGTTTGGTTGAAATCGGTCCAGTGGTTTAGGAGGAGATGTGGAAGACCCCAAAGGACCCCATCGAAAAAAACACCTATCCTATGTTGGTTCTCCCGTTGCGTAAAATATTTGTGCCATGTTTGGTTGAAATCAGTCCAGTGGTTTAGGAGGAGATGTGGAAGACTCCAAAGGACCCCATAAAAAAAAACACCTATCCTATGTTGGTTCTCCCGTTGCGTAAAATATTTGTGCCAAGTTTGGTTGAAATCGGTCCAGTGGTTTAGGAGGAAATGTGGAACATACATACATAGATACATACAATGATTTTTATTTATATTAAGATGTGAAACATACATACATAGATACACACAATAATTTTTATTTATATTAAGATTTGGAATAACATGTGCCTGTGGTGGTCCCATAGTATTTAAAATTGGCATTGGACTAGTAATGAGCCAACAGACCAGTGTATTTTGTACTTACACTTCTGCTTTGGGAATTCAATAAGAGATGTTCGAATATTAATTAATGATTTCTACCCTATTTGACATGAAATGACTATTTAAGGTAACAAATCTTTTTTTCTTTTTTTTGAAGGGTATGACTTTGAATACTGAGTCAGTAATGGTAAAATAAGAAAACCAGCAAATACTGGCGAACATTGCTTACTTCAAGAACGATGATTGTGTGTGTAGCCTCCGTCCCCAATATGACAAATATTGTAGTCCGCGTCGATGACGACAGTTGTAAGCTTTAGTACCAGTTGCTGTACCGCTGAAGTCCGCCTCTGTTCCTTAAATTGCCGAGGTCTGTCATTCTAGAATGGCGTTGCTTCCACTTACCTGTGCCTGTCTCTTCGATCTGTCCTATAAAGTTTCTCTTGAGTGGCTCTTGTCTTTCTTCAAGCTATGACGACATTAGAATAGGGGTGTTCTTATCATACGTTCCTCAACATCTTGCCTTCTCAGAATAGCGAGTGATTGCCACTAAGTTACCGCACAGTTTCGATGAGCCTTAGTGGTTTTTTCCCCGCGAGTCCCAGGTTATGTTGGTCCGGTGTTTAGTACGTGACAGGAGGGCACCTTGCACAGGGTCCAGAGTGAAACATCAACGGACATATCTGTGGACAGAAACCTGATGTTCTCTGAAGTACAACTCTGGGGTAACATGGTAGGAGTCCTCAACGGTTCGATAATATTGGGTCGGAAGAGGCACAGTAGTACACGTAGTGGTATATGGAGAACATAAGAGCCAGGGCGTCTGGACAGATGGATTAATTCAGGACAGAGTGAGATCAATTATTATTTAACGCAACTTTTGGCAGGGCATATATACTTTCGTGCCTGCCACAATAAAATGGGGAAAGTGGACGATCCACGATGAGTATACTGTGACTCGTTTCGGACTGATGCGTTTCACACATTCTTTATACGCCACATGTGGATGATATACTACCAGTGAGCGCCTCCACACTGAGGTAGGATACATTGCCAATGATAAAATTATCAAGATAATGCTCAGAAGCAAGGTACGATGGAATAAGGTGGATGGGTGCGTTGAGGGTGTTACATGTCTCAAGAAGCGAGACGGAAATTGGATGAACACAATTCACGCATGCCATGACCGAGCTGTTTATTACTTCCATGTTCCATGGGGAAGTGGAAGTATGGTCATGGCGAAAAAAATCGTGTTCGAGATAATGGCAGATTCTGATTGTACTACCCACAAAACATGAAAAAAGTCATTTTTCGAAATGTGTGTGTGTGTGTGTGTGTACTTTTTTTATGTCAAACGATAACTGCTGCAAATTCAAACAGAATCAAATAATGTTTTGCATACAGTTCTGAATTGTAGAGGACTTGAGGCCTGTTGATTTTGGTGAAGATCGCTTAAGGGAAAGGGGTAGTTTACCTGCAACGTTTTACGTTTTAACAGGAGTAAAGTGCTTAATTTTAATAAATAAAGTTTCCTTAAATGAAGGTCATAATAATCCGCTGTAGAAAGGTAGATGAAATACCTATAAATGAAAAGGGTAGTTGAAGGGGAAGGGGTAATTTTCTATAAATTAAAATGGTAGTTGATGATGGAGAAAGTAAATTTTATAAGTTTTATATATGTAATACGTTATTCAAACAAAAAAGTAGTTTCTATGAAACATTTCATTTAACTTTAACAAAATTCTATATTTTTTTCATTTTAATTTAAATCATGTACAGTATGAGAGAAAATATATCGTTCGTGGCAGGCAAGCATATCTCAATTATCTAATGTTTACGTTTCCATTTTATTATTATGATTACCGCAATAATAAGGCAGTCAAGACACACACACACACACACACACACACACACAATTCGCGTTATTTATTTATGGCCTTACTCATGTTTATTTTCTTACATTTGCACGCTTTTGTTATCGATTTGATTCCTGTGGATCGCTGGGCAGTGTAACTGCACGTGTTTACAGAGGAACGGTTCATAGGCAGACTTTTCGTCTTTAGGGAATGAACCCATTGCAAGATGCTCAAGGTCCACGAGTGACTTCGGAGCGCTTCGGAGGAGGGATGATTATCTGCGTAGTCGGTTTCTTTATAAGAATAAAGTAAGCCTACCTAAATTTTATGGATAAAGTGACTGAAAATAACATTATATTAAACGACTACCCCATAATAACAAAAATATCTATAAGTAGTGAAATTAGTTTGAGGGTGGGCGATATTTTTTTAGAAATTACCGAACCGAATTCAAGTAAACTATTTTAAACATAAATCTTACAACATGGAAGTCATGTATGGTTCTCCATACCGATTTTTTCATATGCGTACCAAATGTGATTCAACTTTATTAGGCGGATTATAATTGACACCACGTTGAAAGCAGTCCGGGGTGGACTGATCTCAATAACTAAAGGTTTGTGGTTTCAATGGGTGAGTGCCCCACCCACAGAGCCGTCCTACGACGAACATTAATTTTCCACAATTTCCCTCGTAAGAAAAAAGAAACTGCTACCTACCTTATTATTTGATGTTCTGCCCTAAGGCAGGTCTTCAAATGGCAAAACTCACCAAGCTGTCCTATCGCATGCCAGTATTTTCGTTTCTTCGTAACACCCTCTGATTTTAATGCTATCTATTACCTTCATTCTTCTACGCGCTCTTATTTTTCTCCTTCTATGACACCCTATTACGGCAGTTGTAACCAAGCAGTCTCTTCTTAAACAATGACCTAACCAATTCATTTTCCTATTTTCTATTGCCTTCAGGATTCTTCTCTCGTCCCCTATTTTTTTAAAAACTTCATCATTTCTTACTTTATCAACCCACCTCACTTTTTCCATAGCTTGCCAAACCCACATCTTAAATGCTTCTAATTTTTTCTCATCCACTTTCCTTATTGTCCATGTCTTTGCACCATATAAAGCAACGCTCCACACATAACGTTTGGCCAACCTTTTTCTTAAATTCTTATTAATTTTGCCACACAGCAGTCTTTTCTTTCCATTAAATGCCTCTTTCGCTATAGCAATTCTTGCTCCAGTCTCACGAGTGCAGGAAATATCTTCACTTATCAAGCTTCCAAGATATTTAAACAACTCCACCTGTTGTATTTTTTCTTTCCCTAGCTTTATGTTTGCCCTTTAAAACATAAAGATGTTTTTAATTATTCCACCTATGTACAGCAGGTATTTATTGCTTATAAAGTTTTCAGATTTCAGTTGTATTGTTTTACCTTGAATTCAGTGTAAAGACGGCTCATTGTTTAGGTAGCCGATATGTCCTTTTTTAAAATAATATCAAAGTCAGCAAGAGCCTGTCCTTTTAATTCTAGTTAAAAGGGTTCATTTTCTCATTTTAGTGCTTAGTTGGTCTTGGGAATTGTTTTAGTCTTCCAACAGACGTATTTTTAACAGTATTTCTGTTAAATGTATTAACTGAATACATTCGCTATCAAAACTTTGTTTTTTATACTCGCTTATAACTTACTTCGATCTTAACTTATCCAATTTTAAACTCAAACTGAAATAACTCTGAATTCACGCGCTATTAAGAAGTTTCTTAAGATGCATACACCACCTTTGGTATCATAACCTATATCTTTATTTATAAGAACCGTGGACTCTGGCCCCGCCGTCTTTCGCGGGATCCGACCTAAGACTCCCCGGGTTCCGTGGATGGACTCCGGGAAAGGCCCGTCGGACGACTCCCGCGCTATTTCCTACGCGGCAGACTTCCACCAATGCTATGGTAACCAGAATATATTCTATTGGGTTGCCATAGTAACCAGATCTAATAGTTTTTAAGACCCAAAGGACCCCCCCAGAGGATCGTATAGAAAAAAACACCTATCCTATGTTCGTTCTCCAGTTGCATGAAATATTTGTGCCAAGTTTGGTTGAAATCGGTTCAGTGGTTTAGGAGGAGATGTGGAAGACCCCAAAGGACCCCCCAAAGGATCGTATCGAAAAAAACACTTGTCCTATGTTGGTTCTCCCTTTGCGTAAAATATTTGTGCCAAGTTTGGTTGAAATCGGTCCAGTGGTTTAGGAGGAGATGTGGAAGACCCCAAAGGACCCCATCGAAAAAAACACCTATCCTATGTTGGTTCTCCCGTTGCGTAAAATATTTGTGCCATGTTTGGTTGAAATCAGTCCAGTGGTTTAGGAGGAGATGTGGAAGACTCCAAAGGACCCCATAAAAAAAAACACCTATCCTATGTTGGTTCTCCCGTTGCGTAAAATATTTGTGCCAAGTTTGGTTGAAATCGGTCCAGTGGTTTAGGAGGAAATGTGGAACATACATACATAGATACATACAATGATTTTTATTTATATTAAGATGTGAAACATACATACATAGATACACACAATCATTTTTATTTATATTAAGATTTGGAATAACATGTGCCTGTGGTGGTCCCATAGTATTTAAAATTGGCATTGGACTAGTAATGAGCCAACAGACCAGTGTATTTTGTACTTACACTTCTGCTTTGGGAATTCAATAAGAGATGTTCGAATATTAATTAATGATTTCTACCCTATTTGACATGAAATGGCTATTTAAGGTAACAAATCTTTTTTTCTTTTTTTTGAAGGGTATGACTTTGAATACTGAGTCAGTAATGGTAAAATAAGAAAACCAGCAAATACTGGCGAACATTGCTTACTTCAAGAACGATGATTGTGTGTGTAGCCTCCGTCCCCAATATGACAAATATTGTAGTCCGCGTCGATGACGACAGTTGTAAGCTTTAGTACCAGTTGCTGTACCGCTGAAGTCCGCCTCTGTTCCTTAAATTGCCGAGGTCTGTCATTCTAGAATGGCGTTGCTTCCACTTACCTGTGCCTGTCTCTTCGATCTGTCCTATAAAGTTTCTCTTGAGTGGCTCTTGTCTTTCTTCAAGCTATGACGACATTAGAATAGGGGTGTTCTTATCATACGTTCCTCAACATCTTGCCTTCTCAGAATAGCGAGTGATTGCCACTAAGTTACCGCACAGTTTCGATGAGCCTTAGTGGTTTTTTCCCCGCGAGTCCCAGGTTATGTTGGTCCGGTGTTTAGTACGTGACAGGAGGGCACCTTGCACAGGGTCCAGAGTGAAACATCAACGGACATATCTGTGGACAGAAACCTGATCTTCTCTGGAGTACAACTCTGGGGTAACATGGTAGGAGTCCTCAGCGGTTCGATAATATTGGGTCGGAAGAGGCATCCCTTCTCAAGCAGTAGTACACGTAGTGGTATATGGAGAACATAAGAGCAGTCCTGTCCCTACCTTAATCTCACGGTACGCTGTATACTCATCTGAGAGAGTTTTTCGTTCACAAGCTGGACGGATAAATATTCGGATATACATTGGGATGCTTCAAAGGGGTATGCTGGGTGGATAAAGAAAATTAGTTGGGTTACCTAACAGGTTAGAGCATGACCCCTTCAATGAAAATAAACTGGAAGAAGAACAAATGGAAGAGGTAACAGTGTTAGCTGATAGAGAAATGGCCGCTCATACTATGGGCGTGGGTGCACACGCGCGCTCGCGCGCATGCGCAAAAGCTGTATAAACAAAACTTAAACAGTTGTTATACTTCACAAAAGCGCTGAACAGACAGCAATGAATGGTTCGGGCGTCCCCATTCGTTCTGTGTAAGTCGTACAAACTAGTAAACAAGCTGTTTTGTTTGCAGGTGAATTTTGTTTGTTTATATTCATCTGCACAGCAGTCGTCGAGCTGGATTTGAATAGAATTTGATTCTCTTATGCCGGCGTAATCAATATTGAGCAAAGGTCTCTATAGCGACTGACGTGGTCACATGCTATGACGGTTTTTGGCTACGCGTGAAGACGATTTAACTCACTATGATCATTTAACGTAGTTAATTAGAATTCTTCATTGGAATCACACACACAAACACACACGCACACGCACACGCGCCCGCGCCCGCACAATCACACATTTGAAACCGTATATAAATGACTTTAAGAGACCTGCTAATTCAGATTCAGGTCATTACAACCAATAATCAATCGCTGTATCCATTTGAGCTATAACTGCATGAGCAAAAAAATATTATATATACCTTTATTTATGTGTTGAAAATGAATCTGTCACTACAAAAAAGAACAATTATACTAAAAAAAAATATATAATGCTGAAACTTATATTTCGAGACAGAGACATTTTTTATAAAATTACATCTTCATTCAAGCTATTTTTGTCACAAAAATATGTCACTCATTGACATGCTTCTGTAATCTATATATATATCAAACTCAAAGTCTGAGGATTTACGTGTACTGAATACAAATCCACACCGTTACACCTATTGCTACCAAATTTTGCACAGGAAACCTTTGACACAAGGCGAAAATATCTAACTTGGAATTTGATATTTTACCCGTTCGCGCGATTTAGGCACTTTTAATTATGCCTTTTCGTTGACGCGTATAACAACACCACTGATGTCAACAACACTATTGGGGCCAGAATTAATTACCATAGTAACAACTAAGAAAACAAAGCTATTTAGCGGCATCGGAACTGTACATTTATCCATTCCTGCAGTACATTTTCGATGTTTTATATCATATGCGATTGTATCGATATATTACGATGTGGAAAAGAATTGTACTAATTGTATTGTCCAATTACTTAATTCAAACCAAAATACGCGTTGTTTTTATTTGTGAGATTAGGTGACAACGGTTTTTGGTTTTTATTTTACTGATGAAATAAATAAAACCCATGGTTGAGGAAAACATAACGTTTAATGGGTTATACAATGCTTCTGACACAGTAACACTTAAAATAAAGAATTTAGCTTTTTTGATTTAACAGGTACTTTATAAATGTCTCCAAAGGCTTTATAAACTGGTACTTTTAAATCTCCAAAGGCTGTTGCACCAACATAATAATTTAGTACTAGTTAAAATAGTACAAGTGTTGAAGACAGCTTTGGAGGGAATTTGACTGATGAGTACAAAATTGTTATACGAGCTGACAGAACGCCATATAGACATAGACAATAAAAATAATGTTAAAATACTTATCAAAAGTCAAATATTGGCGTGCGAAGCCGCGGGTAACAGCTAGTTACAAAAAAAAGAACAATTATTATAGTCAAAAACAAAATATAATGCAAAAAGTTATATTTTAAGACAGAGACATTTTTTATAAAAATACATCTGCATTCAAGCTATTTTTGTCACAGATATATGTCTCTTATTACCATGCTTCTGTAATATACATATACATTATGTACATACATATGTATATATAGGTTATATATATTGCGACAACACAAATTACTAAACTATTGGCGCATAGGATATGATAGTATGTGTATTTCAAATTACAAGTCTATATTGGAGGGTTTAAGATTATTTATTGTACAAACACAAGTTATAGTTTATATGGTATATTTGTAATGTACAGAATGTAATGTTTGATATAGAGTCTTTCTTTTAAAATGTTAAATAATGTTCATACGCAAGACGTGATACGTTACATAAGAAGACTCCCCCGATGATGTTGTTGAATAGAAGGGTCGGTCTTTGCGGTGTAGTTGGTTCGTCAGGTGTGGCTTACAAATGACAGACGTTTTCCCAGAAACGTTTACAGCTGGGCTGGCGTCCTGTAACAGCTTGGCTGATGTCCTGTAACAGCTGGGCTGGTCCTATAACAGCTGGGCTGATGTCCTATAACAGCTGGGCTGATGTCCTGTAACAGCTGGGCTGATGTCCTGTAATTCCCACGATGAATCCGACACTTCGCACAAACAACGGTACTACGGATTTTATTACTCGCAAAACTTATATAGAGTTTAAGACCAAGTAATATCTCAGGTGACAGTGAGTTTAATCAATAACGGTATATTGAGCTTATACCTCTCCGGCTTCTTCAAGTGTTCTCGCGAATAACAAGGTCTACCGCGATCAGCAGACCACCCTATGAGGAAATCTTGCACTAGCACGGAAACGTCTTGATGGAACTATTGCGTAACAATTAATACTACTGTCACTGCGGAAAATCTTGCACAGTGATACAGTTACACTCACTTCTTACACACGTAATACTACAATATTAATATCGTGTGTAAAGATATAAATCAATTGTTATGCGTCACACGCGTTACTATCCCGAAAAGTCTTAACAGATCCTTGCAAGCGGTAGAGTCTTGTACAAGGATTGTATGTACCGTTCGCGGTAGCAGCAGTGAAGAACTGCTTGTAAATTTTCGCACAATGCGTTAAAACACTGGTGTGTGCAAATTTACCACACACACAGTTCTGAGTCTTCCCGTTTCACTAACGACGAATAGTTTTTACAACACCTTGCAAGCGGTAGAATTCTTGTACAAGGAGTGCACGTTCCGTTCGCGGTAGATGGCGTAGAAGAACTCCGTAATTATACGCGTAATGCGTTTAAACACACCTGTGTGCAGATGTACTACATACACAGTTCTGAGCCTTCTCGTTTCACTATCGACGAATAGTCTTTACAACACCTTGCAAGCGGTAGAATTCTTGTACAAGGAGTGCACGACCCGTTCGCGGTAGATGGCGTAGAAGAACTGCCTGTGTAACGACAGGCATAAGAAAATTTCCAACCACCAGTCAGCATTCTATTGGTGGATGGAAGTCACATGGTTAGTAAAAGTGACAATGCACTTTTCATGCATCAGAGTGCATTTACCTTGTAACAGCATGCATAGCGGTAATCAGACTACTCGTATCTCATGCATGCTGCCTACATATTAATAATATACATGAACGTAAACAATAGTCCGACAGGTATAGGGATTGTAGTGATACACACGTCTCAGTTCAGTTAATGGCCACACAACGATAATACTTCACGCGCCACCCGGGAAACGTTTACCACTCGCGCACGCGCGCACATTTCCACTAACACAGTACATGGATCACCATAAATAATAATGCACAGTTTTTTTAAACTAAACCCTTAACCTTACTAAATACAATTGATAACAACCAAACTTAACCATCTACCAAAATATAATATGAATGTCCGTTGTCTGTGTAATATATGACTTGCCCCGCCTATCATGATCCTGTGATTCGTTGCAGGATTAACTCCCTCCCGCATAAAAAAAAAATTTTTTTTTTTTTTTTCTTTAGTTAACTAACAAAAAATAAAAAAATTTTTTTTTTTCAATATAACCAAAACAACTTCCTAATCCTGAAATAATAATAATACCCTCAAACTAAAATCAAATAAACATCCTCAATTAATACTAACATTTCCAACTGTCACTTTGACAGAAGCATCAAATCAAAAGACACGTGGTAACCTTCGAACCAAAACAAACACACATGTTCTTGACACACAGATAACGACATCTAATGCAGGATCATAGCGTACACAGACAACATTCCTTATCAAAACTAGATTATTGTTCATTCACAGAGCCAACTTACATACAACATTTAAACCTGAATTGACATATTTAAATCACTACACATTCTTACCCCTATATCCTGACATTTATTTCTAAGTTTTTTGTGTAAATTTTTCTCAGTTTTGAAACGCACACGTTTACTTGGAAATACAGATTTAAATTTGTTTAATATACACCGTAATTGCCTTATCTCGCAACCCATTAACTGAAGCTTGGGGGTCGGTGAGTTATTCGTTATCTTATCTTTCGAGCGTCCTAGTCTGATAAGGTGCTCTACCCTATCAACCTTATCTCGTAATGTATGGTTTGGAACTCCAACTGGCAGTTTATTCAATTCGTCGATTTCCAATATAATATTATGTCCGAGTTTTCTAACTCCAATTACGGTCATATCTATTTCCGTTTCCTGCACATATCTTGTTATACGTGCCTGTTTTTCAACTATCTGCGACTCACACGCTGCTGATTTTACCCTTGTGTGATTTACCGGCAGAATCGGCATTTGTATAAAGTGGTTTTTACACCTCTTTCGTAACTGCTTGTCCAACAGCGATATTTCTGTGCCACTGTCGACCAACATCTCGTCAACATAACCACTGATTCTTGCTTCGACAATAAGGTCGGTGCAATTTTCAATACTCATATTTCCTTCATGTTTATTACTATTATCATTATTACATACTAAATTATCCCTAATTTCGGCAGGATATAGGCCATACATAACAGTTTTATTCTTATAACTAACATTTTCCATACTTGATCGATTGAACTGCTTTTCAACTGAATCATTTTCAGTAACTGTTGCTAATAAGTTGGTATTAATTTGCTGAGTTGTATTTTTATGTTGTTGTGATTGCGGCTGATTCTGTGGTGTTTGAACATGAAACTGATTACGCGGCGGTTCATTATTATTTATCATAATTGTTGTCACCTTATTGTCACCCGTATCATTCACCTCTCCGTTCTCCGTAAACACCTCAGTACCTGATATAGATTCATCTAGTACCTCATCATCAGGCCATGTGTCATAAATATCTGCACCGTTAGTATCCATACTAGTTCCAGGCTCTACTACTGGTTCGGAATTTTTATGTGTTATGCATACACTATCCGCATCCATGATAGCTTCAGATCCTATCATACGTTCACTGTTCTCGCATGCTATATCTGTAACACTATAAATTATCACCTCATCACAGCACTTACCTGAAGTATGTTCCATATTAATAGTGTTGTTACTACTAATTTCATTTCTGTTATCTTCACTCCAATTTGATGCAGAATCTAAATACTCGACTTTACCGAGATATGAACTACTAGGCCCTAATAAGGTGGTTTCTGTATAATCACTTTCAAGTTCACCTGCTATGCTACTGTTCTCCGTTAATCCTTCAGATGTCACATCTTGGTTAACTTCCATATTACTTTCGTTGAGAGTATGTTCAATCAGAACATTTGGTACTTCAAAATTATCACACGGTGCAATATTCTCAACAGACAAATCTGCTTCAATATCAGCTGACATTTCCTGTAGTTTCGCCATCCTCTCCTCTCTGTCGGCGTCCATTTCTTCCCAAAATTCCTGCCTAATGGCTATCATCTCCTCATCCCTGGCTTTACTTTCCTCTGAAACTCCTTGTATATCCGATATCATCTCTTCTTCCACGGCTTTCATCTCCCCGCAGCAATTATCTGAAGTATGTTCTGGACTAATAGTGTTGCTATTACTAATTTCACTTTCGTCATCTTCACTATAATTGCATGCAACATCCATATCTCCGACCATATCGAACAACGAAATACTATGCCCTAAGCGAGTTGCCTCGTTAATATTACTTTCAATCCTATCCCAGAATTTCCGCCTAACGGCTCTACTATGCTCAGATATGGTTTTATCATCAAGTGCCCTGGCCCTTAAATATTCTATAAGCTCTTTTTTATTCGACATAGTGATCACAAATTAATTCAAATTTTAGTAAATTTAAACTTATTGATTTATACGCAAAGCAAGTTATTATTATCACAACAAGATTAGAACATATGGTAACCAGTTTATATGGACACAGAAAGCAGTTCAAAACATCAACATGTAAATACCTTATCTAACATACAACAACTAATAATCAACCTCCAATATACTGATAAAATCTGTTCATATATGATATACAAGAGAATATGCACACTTGAAAAATTATATCCTCAGCTTTTCACATGAACAATACACATACAATTATTACGTTAATTATATTTATACGTCGGATTTTTCCAACAAATTTTATATTCATAGACAAATATGTAATAGCGTAAAATTACCGCTATTTAACGAGCCCTACGTTGCTAAGCGCCAAATATCTCTATGCGACAACACAAATTACTAAACTATTGGCGCATAGGATATGATAGTATGTGTATTTCAAATTACAAGTCTATATTGGAGGGTTTAAGATTATTTATTGTACAAACACAAGTTATAGTTTATATGGTATATTTGTAATGTACAGAATGTAATGTTTGATATAGAGTCTTTCTTTTAAAATGTTAAATAATGTTCATACGCAAGACGTGATACGTTACATAAGAAGACTCCCCCGATGATGTTGTTGAATAGAAGGGTCGGTCTTTGCGGTGTAGTTGGTTCGTCAGGTGTGGCTTACAAATGACAGACGTTTTCCCAGAAACGTTTACAGCTGGGCTGGCGTCCTGTAACAGCTTGGCTGATGTCCTGTAACAGCTGGGCTGGTCCTATAACAGCTGGGCTGATGTCCTGTAACAGCTGGGCTGATGTCCTGTAACAGCTGGGCTGATGTCCTGTAATTCCCACGATGAATCCGACACTTCGCACAAACAACGGTACTACGGATTTTATTACTCGCAAAACTTATATAGAGTTTAAGACCAAGTAATATCTCAGGTGACAGTGAGTTTAATCAATAACGGTATATTGAGCTTATACCTCTCCGGCTTCTTCAAGTGTTCTCGCGAATAACAAGGTCTACCGCGATCAGCAGACCACCCTATGAGGAAATCTTGCACTAGCACGGAAACGTCTTGATGGAACTATTGCGTAACAATTAATACTACTGTCACTGCGGAAAATCTTGCACAGTGATACAGTTACACTCACTTCTTACACACGTAATACTACAATATTAATATCGTGTGTAAAGATATAAATCAATTGTTATGCGTCACACGCGTTACTATCCCGAAAAGTCTTAACAGATCCTTGCAAGCGGTAGAGTCTTGTACAAGGATTGTATGTACCGTTCGCGGTAGCAGCAGTGAAGAACTGCTTGTAAATTTTCGCACAATGCGTTAAAACACTGGTGTGTGCAAATTTACCACACACACAGTTCTGAGTCTTCGCGTTTCACTAACGACGAATAGTTTTTACAACACCTTGCAAGCGGTAGAATTCTTGTACAAGGAGTGCACGTTCCGTTCGCGGTAGATGGCGTAGAAGAACTCCGTAATTATACGCGTAATGCGTTTAAACACACCTGTGTGCAGATGTACTACATACACAGTTCTGAGCCTTCTCGTTTCACTATCGACGAATAGTCTTTACAACACCTTGCAAGCGGTAGAATTCTTGTACAAGGAGTGCACGACCCGTTCGCGGTAGATGGCGTAGAAGAACTGCCTGTGTAACGACAGGCATAAGAAAATTTCCAACCACCAGTCAGCATTCTATTGGTGGATGGAAGTCACATGGTTAGTAAAAGTGACAATGCACTTTTCATGCATCAGAGTGCATTTACCTTGTAACAGCATGCATAGCGGTAATCAGACTACTCGTATCTCATGCATGCTGCCTACATATTAATAATATACATGAACGTAAACAATAGTCCGACAGGTATAGGGATTGTAGTGATACACACGTCTCAGTTCAGTTAATGGCCACACAACGATAATACTTCACGCGCCACCCGGGAAACGTTTACCACTCGCGCACGCGCGCACATTTCCACTAACACAGTACATGGATCACCATAAATAATAATGCACAGTTTTTTTAAACTAAACCCTTAACCTTACTAAATACAATTGATAACAACCAAACTTAACCATCTACCAAAATATAATATGAATGTCCGTTGTCTGTGTAATATATGACTTGCCCCGCCTATCATGATCCTGTGATTCGTTGCAATATACATATTTATACATGTATAAGTTCGTGTACTTTTACATACGGTAGTTACTGAGATGTCCACGACAACGTATATATGTACCACAAAATACGCGTGCGCGTGTATTAACAAAAAACAGACAATAAGCTGCCCCGCAGGATTAGCCCTTACGCCGGGTGACAGTATTAATTTGCGTTGACTCGCGCGTAATCAATTCGATACAGAATGGCCTGGACATTTGCGTAGGACAACATTATGTTTTGGTGATTTTGTAAACGCTCGACTGTCAGCAAATCGGATTACAAAATCAGCTGGCGTATGGGTTTACGCTGTTGCAGATTGGCGCGCGATATGTACTGTACGTGATAGGCTTTTGTTATCTCCCTGTTCTAAGCCATTTTAACGATGACAATCCCTCAACCGTAAAAACTACCCAGCGTGTTTTCATAAAATAGAATCTTTAAGTTATTAAAAAATGCATTAAACGTAAAAACTATAACATGAACTATATACTTTGAATAAAATTAAAAAAAATATATAAATCTTCTTCTTCTACACTTCATGGTATAGGCAGAAATGCCTGTTCCGTCTACACAATGTCATAGTTGGTCCCATCTTGAAAAAGGTCGTCCAACGTTACGCTTGCCCGTTGGTTTATAAGATCTTATGTGTTGTGGTAGTCTACATTTGTCCATGCGGTGGATGTGTTCCCGCTATTTCCGTTTGTAATCACCTATTCGATGATTCAAATTGTAGATGTTTAACGCATTCCGGACGTCGTCATTACGTATTCCATCTAATCGTGTACAGCCCTTGACTCTTCTCAGAAAGCGCATTTCAGCTGTCTGAATCTTTGATCTATCTAGCTTTGAAGGAACCCAGGTCTCACTGCCGTACGTCAGAATTGGGACAACCATGGTTTTATATAACTTTAATCTTGTCTCCTTACGCGTTTTATTTCCCAACGTTCTATTTATCGTGCCCCCTATGTATTCAAATCTCTGAAGTTTTCTTTCTATATCATGTCCTTTTAGATAGCTGACATCCGATCCTAAATAGCAAAAATGTGATACTTGTTCTACAGGATGTCCATAGACCATTTTTTTTGAGCGTACTGGATTCTTCCCTTTAAATGCCATAATTTTAGTTTTCTGTGCTGATATTTCTAGGGAATATTGGATAGCTATGGTTTCTAATGTGTACACCGATCTTTGAAAATATATAAATATGGATGTAATATAGGGAAAAAAGTGTATCTGAGAACTAACAATATTATCTTCTTCATCTACGCTTTTTGTTCTGTAGAATGTTATGCAGCAGCTCCCAAGGTTTCACAGTCTTCTGTAAGCCGCGAATCGGGGAGGTGGGGCACATGTATTTTGGGGCAATCAGTGCCTTTCAACATACTATCGTCAAGGAAGTGGCAGTTGCAGAGGCAAACATACTGTACGCACACCAGCATTGCTAGCGAGACGCTTGTGGAGCGGGGGGGTTTACTGAATGAATGTGTGTGCTTGTGTTGGTGTTGGTGTTGGTGTTGGTGTGTGCTTGTGTTGGTGGCGTATAACAGGTTCGCTTGTTCAGAAGACGTAGTATTAAGTTCTGATTTTGTGTGCGTGTTAGATTGGGCGTTGTACGTTATATGTCAGTGTAATTTATGGATATTTTGTTAAAGCGTCATTTCTTATTGACTGCGAATTTACTATAATCCTATCGTTTAATTATTTTATCTTCGTTGTAAATTACTAAGCAGTTAATTTAACCTTAGTAACTTCATGCGCAGTTCCGTTAAAAAGTAATATTACTCAGCCTCGCAAAAAATAACAAGACAATTCATTCTGAAGAACGTGAAATATCGACTGTTGTGGAAAGGTGTGATGGAGAATCAAGGGAATTGGCATATTTGTTTACCGTTAAAAACGCTACAGCAAGAGCATCATATTACACTGGCGTCTTATAATTCACAATTTAAAAAATCCGAAAGGAACATAATAGGCTATGCGCTTTGAAAATTGCCCGGAAAAGCGTTAAGTACTCCAGGAAAACCCAGAAAAACCAGACCGAACCACACTGTAGTAAGCATAGACGAGTTTGACAGACGTGTAATTAGAAGAATAATTCATTATTTTTACACAGTGTAAACAAGATCAATATTGCCTTATAAAAACACACAGACCAAAAGAAAAGACATATAAAATTAAAAGCTATTTTGAAAGGTTTTGGTCACACACCTCTTAGATTACCACCGTATATGTGCTGGACACTATTGAATTAGCATGGGCGAAAATTTATCGTTATATGCGCTTAAGAATCTCACTGAAATGACACTTGAATCAGTTACACCTTGTGACTGGACAGGATATGAAAACTATGTTATACGATAAAGTGATGAAAAAACAGTGAACGTGCCAGTGACAATAATGACAGCGAGGAATCTGAAACAGACTCGGCATTGGCCCAACCACTTGCATGAGGTAAGACACAACTTACTCAACCTTCTTACTTGTTAATTAGTACTTTTGTTGTTAGTTCGCTGTGCTTTATATTGCCGTTAAATCCGTCTGGGCAGCGTGTAATTACACTTTCTAAACTTAAAACATTTTAGTTGGTAGTTAATAGTGATCTGAAAAGATTAAGCAATAAATGAAACAGGTAGAGATAAAACATAATGGCTATATGCAAATAGATGCAGCGTGTAAGAGACAGTCTTAAACGTATTTTATATGTTTAGTACTACAGTTACGGGTGTGGTGGATAACGTCACCGCGTCGCAAGTAAATACTACTTCATCAAATTTTTTTCTCACCACAGGTATGTTAATACCTATTTTTGTAGTATGAGTAGTACATACCTATAGTATGTAGTAGTGCTGAGCTCGTCCTCTCGACGGCGCTTACTTCACTTTTCTCGGTATAACCAGTGACGGATTATCTATAACGCTAGGGTATGCTCCAGCACCGGGGACCAGCGCCTCAGCTGTTAGAGGGGGCATCATCTAACTCTAAATTACAAAAACGTTTTGAAGTTTTTTTTTCAAATTTTAAATAGCAAAAAAAAATTACGTCAATCAAAAATCATAAAAAGATGTGTGCACCCTTTCGACCAGTTCGACGTTGTTTTTTATGTTCGAATGAAGATGATAGATCCCATGATACTACATTTTGGCGGCTCAAATTAAACTGGATTATTGAGTGTAAAATTATCTATGTATTTCTGAATATATACATTGCTTGCAGTCTGCTTTTGACTATTCCAATAGCTAACTGCGAATGTGTAAGATCATTGTCTGTATTAAAACGCATTAAAGATATGTTGAGTAGGAGATGAAAGATTATCTTCGTTAGCAAGGTTGAATATTGAAAGCAAGATACTTGAATCGCTCAATTTAAAAGAAATTATACAAGACTTCGTTAATGCGAAATTAAGAAATAAATGGATCGATTTGTATTTTCTAAGCATCGTATGTACTACTATGCTCATTGTAGTAACTGTTTAGCTAAATATTTGTTGTAATTTGAGAGTTTAATAAAATTATTGTTGACTTCTGAAATTGTATTTGGCATTATCAGTGAAAATAATGTGTAAAAGGTTGAATTTTGAATCGAGTGGGGGCACTAGTCTGATGGCAGTATAGAACACCACGCGCTTCTAATCCGACCCTGGGTGTAACACGTGGATGGCACTAGGCAACGTCTTAAAATGGAGATGTAGGAAACAATGCAGGATTGTGAGGCCCATTAGGATCGTCTCGCCGCCTACACTGAACGGATGCTGAAAGAGAAGAGCACATTTAACAAGATTTAACTCATTCTGGGGAGAGAGGGAAGCAGCAAACGGGTTCATAGTCCGACGGGCGTAACGCAGACAACACATCGGGTAACGCGAGCAGCGCTTCTGGACGTTGGAGCAGTCGACCAGTCCCCTGACATTGCATGATGGATTTTCCCCCTCCTTAAAACAAAAATGTTGATTTTCAGCTACTTTCCCAAATAAATGTATCTGTACTAGATTTTAGACGTTTTGAGTACGCAATAGTATAAACACACCTCGCATTTTAGAAGAAGTTTAAATGATTTAATTGCTGAATGTAATTCGAAAATAAGTGTTAATGCGTGCAGTGGATGTGCAATCGTTTTGGTACTTTAGTTTATTGTTCGTTGTTGTTAGTTTCCTGTGTTGACAAAATAAAACTTTTGATGAGTAAATCACAATGATTTACAAATTGATTGACACTTTGTGGCAGTCCCAGCACATATAAAACAGGAAACAAGTAAAAGCAAAATCGAACTAAATTGAAGCGTTTTCTTCTTCTTATTCGTTTATGAACATGCTGCAGCTACACTTAAAATGTTGTTCATGACAGATATATTTTATTACTGTGGGATTATATTTAAAACTCACCTAACAAAACTAACCTTGCGAACGAAAACATCAAGTTTTTCTTTTTGGAAAAGTATTGTGATTATACCTTTTATGGATATTATTGTAATCACAATACACATAAAATCAATCTAAAAACATCACGAATTAGTACGGGGATAAAGCAATAACCACAAACAGATTTCGGTAAAAAAAAAAATATATATACATATAGCCTATACATGTATAAAAGTGTATACTGTTTAAAGTGAAAAGCGAATTGTGACACAAAAATAGAGACGTGTATAGTAACCTGCCATACTTAGAATTACTTTTTTGTGGCTTACACAAAAACCGAGTGTTATTTTTTGAAAGAAATTGGTTTTTCTGGATCCTTTCCCAATTTATTGGTTAGCCTGTACAAACACCATCTTTTACTGCCACAATCGCAGGGTTAATCTACCGCTATGGCTAGAAACGCAACGCCTATTAAATATATGACACTGGAAAACGATTAAAGTCAAAAACAAACAATTCTATAACATAAACCAATAAATTTACATTGTTTCTATTATTTCAATAAAATCATACGCGGTATTCAGTACACATCGATACCGATTATCGCACAATCTAAATACCGGAAATCAGTGCTGGTACGATTATTGGGAACGTGCCAATTTTTATTAGGTAATTTTTTTAGTGGATGGTTAGTGAGGATCGGTCAAAAATAACACAAATTTCAACTATTTTGCGTCGACGTTTCGACAATGTTTATTGTCATCTTCAGGACCTCTGTATGAAATACAAAAGAAATGTCAAACACAACGGAACAATAAAGAAACATACAATTTACACAATAACTGTAGAACTTTACGACTTACACCAGATAGTTGACATAAGGTTACAAACAAAAGTTTCTGGTAAATTTTTTTTTTTTTTTTTTTTTTTTTTGTAACCTTATGTCAACTATCTGATGTAAGTCGTAAAGTTCTACAGTTATTGTGTAAATTGTATGTTTCTACATTATGATTGTTTGTTAACACCAGTAGGGAGTGAAACATGTTAAAAATAACTTTTAATAATTACGAAGTGAACATCCCCTAATCTGTTTTAGTTATAGGTAATATATTTTACTTTGCTATATGTTAACTGCTGTAGGTATAAACAGTTTATGTACCAATCTAATATCCAATTATTGATTACTGTTTGTTTAATTAAGTAAAATATCATTACACTTAGTAATTTAAATTTTAATACTGTATAAATTAAGTTCTGTCATACTATAATTTGCTCGTTTTCTTAAAGATAATTGGAAGATGTAAACAAACTATCATAAATCTTCACATATACAATGACACATACATACGCACCCACACACTCACATACACGAACACGTTCACCCTAATATTTAATTGTTCCGTTGTGTTTGACATTTTTTTTGAATTTCATACACAGATCCTGAAGATGACAATAAACATTGTCGAAACGTCGACGCAAAATAGTTAAAATTTGTGTTATTTTTAACCGATCCTCACTAACCATCCACTAAAAAATTCATTGATTGACGGTCACTACAAATTTAAGGATTTATTAGGTAAGTTATTTTGGTGTTCTGCCTTAAGGCAGTCTTCAAATGGTAAAAACTCTCCAAGCTGTCCTATCGCATGCCAGTCTTTTTGTTTCTTCGAAACCGTGAGTAGTGACCGTGAGCCAATAACAAGATCAATAAACCAATAGGAGTTGTGAGTTTCGGTCGTAAAATGAGCATAACTTTCAGAACATTCATGTCGACGTTTCGAAAATCTTTTACTGTCGTCACCATCGATAAAATTGCCGATTAACTTTACGACAAAAAAAAAATAAATATACGTCTGTAATTGATGTTCCACCTAATAATCAACTAAACGCTATGCAACTCACCGTCTGTGGCTTTAGTAAATGTCTTTTTATACAATTGACATGTTTCGGGACGCTTGTCCCATCCTCAGAATTTTTAAAAATGTCTCCTCATACCATTATACGATGGCACAGTCGTCAATATATTAAAATATTAAAATCCACATAACACAAAACACAATCACATTATACAAAGTTCGCGCACAACAGTTTTACGGTGTACACCGCACGGTAACCGACAGCGCACTGATTCATATTTGACTCGTGTCGCGACAATATCGCAACGCAGTATCATACAGGACATTAGATTTAAATATGATACTGTTTTTTTTTTGGTCCTATGATTACATTTTTGTCCTGTATGATACTGCGTTGCGATATTGTCGCGACCGAGTCAAATATGAATCAGTGCGCTGTCGGTTACCGTGCGGTGTACACCGTAAAACTGTTGTGCGCGAACTTTGTGTAATGTGATTGTGTTTTGTGGATTTTAATATTTTAATATATTGACGGCTGTGCCATCGTATGATGGTATGAGGAGACATTTTTAAAAATTCTGAGGATGGGACAATTGTCCCGAAAAATGTCAATTGTATAAAAAGACATTTACTAAAGCCACAGACGGTGAGTTGCATAGCGTTTAGTTGATTGTAAAATACGTGGCTTGGACTATAAGCGGATTTATTCCATTAACAATAAATCCACCTAATAGTTGTAATTTTTAATGGTATAATTTGTCTACAATATTGCCACCATGATGGTAATAAAAACTGTCGAAACGTGTAAAAAAGGTGCTTTAAAATTGTGTCTATTTAATTGTCGAACATCACAAAGCCACATAGTAATTTTATTATTATTACTTTTGTTGTTCCAGTGGGTTCCAATTAGTTGCAACTTTAAGCGGTAGCGGTAGTACAAATTAAAATGAATAACGCCTATCCCTCCCACTTACATTTGATTACAAGATATTGCACCTTTTGAGCTGAAACTTTCAACCAATCAACCGTGGCTCTACAACCCTTGGTGAATCTTGGCCTGCTCCAAGAGTCGATTCCATTCCTCCCTATTGCATGCCTTGGCTTTTCAGTTTCTTATGTTCTGCTTTCCGAGATTCAGCTATTTGGTCTTTGAATCTACTTCGGGGTCTTCCTCTTTTTCTACTACCCATTGATTTCTGGTAGAAAATAAGTTTCGTAGGCTGTCCTTCCTCCATTCTCTCTATGTGTCCAACCCACGTTAGCCTGTGTATTTTGATTAGCTTGACAATGTCCGGCTCATTGTAAAGATGGTATAGTTCATAATTATAGCGC
Source organism: Magicicada septendecula (assembly GCA_034769895.1). NCBI lineage: Eukaryota > Metazoa > Arthropoda > Insecta > Hemiptera > Cicadidae > Magicicada > Magicicada septendecula. The sequence continues at coordinate 585,492,234 of CM068369.1, forward strand.
CTGCGGCACATTTCATTTGCTTGTACTCCTCTATTGTTCTTAGAATCCGTCTTTCACAGCAACCTAGACGTCTCTCGCTATTTTTTGTCACTGTCCAGGTTTCTGAAGCATATGTCAGCACTGGCCTGATAAGTGTTTTGTAGATTTTGCATTTCGTGCTTCTTGAGATGAAGCTACTAGATTTCAGGTGCTTTTTTAATTCATAATATGTTTTATTTGCGAGATATATTCATTTTCTTATTCAGTGTTGATGTCGTTAGTGGTGTTTACCTGGGAGCCAAGATATATGAACTCTTTGATCTGAAACATTTAGGACTACTAAAACACTAATTTTTATAACATAACTAAAATAATCCAAATATTATAGTAAATATACAAAAAGTGTGCTAATAAATATAATATATATTTTTATGTAAAAATTAAAATATAATAATAGATTATTCAGCTTAACCATAAACAGATGCACAAGAGTTGAAAATTGTATTCTTATATATGTATTAGTTTGCAAAATATATGCACCTAACAAATAAAAAACACTAATTTAAAGAAACGCATGGAGTTTAAAATTAAACAGTATTTAAATGTTTACCAAATCAAACTTTATTTTTTCACCCAGAAGCATCAATTTATGCTCTACACAACATCGCTTCATCTGTACCTTTATTTTCAGTTTTTCTCTTAACGTTCTCATTTTTCTGTCTAGCTGTTTTAACGAGGATTATATCAACAAGTATGGACCTACCATAACCAAGAACAAATCATCACCACTATAATTAATATCTATTTTCTCTCCTCTGCAATTGCAGGAGTAATTTTATTTCGTCCAGGTAGGCTACAGTTTTATATGAAATGATAATTAAATTTGATTACCTTCAATATAGATTTTATTACATTGTTTTACTCGGGTCATAGTTCACTGTCCATTAGCGAATTTACTTAAAAAAAAAATAAAAACAAAGCCAAAGAATTAAAAAAAACATTAAAAACTACAACTGATTATAGTCAAAGTCAGTGATATCAATCAAATAAAATGTCATACATGCAATAATATAACAGTAATCATATATAAATACATTTTCTAGTGTATCAGATTGTTCAGAAACTAATATACAACAATAATATAAAAAACAACTAAAACTGTCAAAATTAAAAACAAAATTACTTCAGACTACCCCTACATCTACAAAGTTACAAAATTTAAGACCTTAATTTTGACGGCTTTCTATCATAACCGTATAATACTTGATTTTCTCCTTTATTTCCTCAAAGAAAATTTCAGTCTTTTTCTCCTTTATTTCTTGTATTGATACTTAATTCAAAATATAAAGTAACTTTTTAAATTAGCCAGTTTTGCTAAAACGCTCTTATCGGCTTACTCGTAAATACGAACGGAATTGAACTGTCCAAGCGTATCATTATCAGACTTATCTCAAAACGTGTAACTGTTATGAAAGAAGTCTCCGAAGTTTCTCGGTCCAGAGATTGAAAGGCTGAAAGGAAGCCCGTCGCAGATCCAATAAGTTTGGAAGCAAAGACGACAAAACAAATTAATTTCTTACGTAACTCACTTTCAAAGGGTAAAAGAAACGTTTCGGTATTTAAGGAGGGGAAAATTAATGGAGAAGAAACGAAACGATTGCAGCTTACTCATGCGTTAAGACGTTTCTTGAAAAAAATATACGCAGTACGTTGAACTTCCTTCTTATGAAACCAGACGTCCTTATTATAAGGGTAGTGTTATAGAAATCTTTCTGAACTTAGAGCATTTTCCAAAACTCTGTTGAAAAAAAAACAGCGGTATGTAAGTAATATATAAAGGTTCCGGACAGAAAAAAATTTTTATTTAAAAAAATCGTTCTTTTTTGCTGATTAAATTGGTATATAATGCGCGGTCATTATGTTACAATAAGTGTTCTAAGAAACTATTATTTAAAAGATGTCAAGTTTCGGAGCAATCAACAACCGAAGTTTCGGGGGCTTCATATGCATATTACAATTTAGTTTACTGCATATATACAAAAGCTAGTGTAAATATCTCTCTCTCTCTCTCTCTCTCTCTCTCTCTCTCTCTCTCTCTCTCTCTCTCTCTCTCCTATGGCACTACAGCCCTTGTTGGGCCTTGGCCTCCTTCAATTTGCCACCCCATTCTCTTCTGTCGGTAGCCATCCTCCTCCAGAAACGCAATTTCAGTATTTCTTTCGCATCCTCATCCACCGCGTCCTCCCATCGTCTCCTCGGTCTTCCCACTGGTATTTTGCCGTGGATTCTGGTACTCAATAGTTTTCGTGGTATTCTGTCTTCCCCCATTCTGGCTACATGACCAGCCCACCTTAGACGCTGTAGTTTTATGTTACTATAACTACTATATCTAATCTGTGTTGTACAGATTACTATACAACCCAAAACTCTGAGAAACGCCGACTGTTCCTGACGAAAGAGTCAGAGGCTCCCGGAAGGGAACTCAGCTCTACCCACAAATCCTACTCTGACGTTCTCGAAGACGAAAGTCGCATACCCCCTGAGTACGTAATGTAGCAGACGAGAGAGGGTGAATGGCGAGTTCCCGGCGCCAGAAAACTGGGACCCATCGGCTAAGAGAAGGGAACCCTAACAGAAAAATCCCTGGTCCTCCAGGTTGGGGGTTGGGCGGTAGGCCGGTAACCTAGCCCCGGAAAAATGCCACACCACGGAACCTTCAAGGAAACCTCGGCAGGGTGAATCATTAGGTGAGAAATTCAAACACAATGACCATTTTCACTTTCCCGTAGGAGTAATGTTGGCAATAATACCCCATCTTCAGAGAATTGGCTGAACGAGAGCTGTCGTACACGGCAAAACTGAAAACCTAACGACACCATAGATGGAGTTATATAGTCTCGACTTCCAAAAACAGTATTAGTTAAGCTGAAAACGTTAATATATGGTTTTGTTAGTGGGCTTGCACCTTTTAATGAAATGTCATGTGCTGGAAGCCGTGGGTTTGAAGCCAGGCAAACGCTGTTTTAAAAAACAATGGAAAGTACAGTAATGTGACCGGGAGAGGATTTATTGATCGCTAAAAGAAGTGAATGAATTCCTGCTAAAGCATCTAAAAAGGCTCGCAGAGTAAAAAGGAAGTTGAAGGAGGGGCTAGGAGAAGATGATACAGAAGCAGAGGCGTCATATTCATTGTAGCGTATTAACACTGTATCATGTACGCTCATATTTCATCTTAGTCTGTCGAAAGTTTGTTTGATTGTTTTTTTTTAATTTTACTTTCTTCTTTGGCAAGATATACAAGAGCTAGGAAAGACAAATTTTATTCACAGTATCCTTGGAATATTTTTAATGGCGGTTTGTGGAGCTTAAATTACATTTTAAACGCAATAAGTACTTGTATGTCACACATTAACTTAACGAAAAATAGATGTCACCTTATCAAAAATACCGCACTGAATAATCAAAGTCACTAATTACAGCTGTCCGCACGCAACAATTCACAACAAAAACTCCCTGACAATGCACGCTACATTGTAAACCTAGACTGACTCTGATCGCTTCTGAATCCAATAAGTATTATCCACTAACGTTCCAGACCAATGTACTGCTTCCTGGATGACACGTCAACAATTATTGCACAGTTGTAGGCGCCTGAAAGCTACATCAATGCTGACCTTGTACAAATCTGTAAAACTTGTGCACACCAAGCAAGTTTCCAACCTCGTAGTCGTAACAATATTGTATTATTCTGCGTTTAGTAGTTTTTATAGTCTTAGTACGGTGTAATTTGCAAGTGATTCATATTCAAATATCGAATATACATTAATAGTACATCGTTTGTTTAGACATAAAAGAACGATTGCTTATGGTATAACAACATGACCAGTATTTTATCGTTTTAAGCAAAATTATATTATACAACTAAATGATGTTAACGTTTTCAGGATGTTTTTGTAATTCCTGTCAACCTTTTTCCAGATGTTATTCTTGTTGATTAAGAAGCTACGAGTACTGCGAATTTTTTGTGAAATGTCAAGTGTTAAAGTAAACAGAGGTTTGAGTAGCTGTCTCAACGTATAATGTGATTACAGTGTTCAGCAAAACAGATCTGAGATAAGCGGCATGCGGTGAGAGGCGAAAAATTGGAAAGTAAAAATTTCAAGTAAGAGAGCTAAATGCGTCGGCATGCCGTTGTTAAAGTCTGCGATAAGGACTATCATCATACGTAACAGGATTTAGAGAAAACGTGAAAGTTCCTTTCATTTTACGTAATAAGAAAGTGAAAATTTAATAATCAAAATTATATCAGCAGCTGAGCACAGAACTTAGAAAACTTTTCTTATTAAATAAATGAATATACCGTTTCCCAGGTTTTCACGGCCTGCATCATAACTATTAAAATTATTATAAGGGCTGTGAGGCTGTGGTCTACTGTAATTCTCGTGTCGATCGACATTGAAGTTATAATGAGACGTTTTGGCCTTACCTCTAGGGGCTATCTTCAGTAAGCGGCCATCTTCAGTCTGAAACGACTGACAAGATGTGTGTGAGTAAACCACAGTACTAACAGAATTATCACTGTTGCACACACCACTGTAGAAAAATTATTCCGATTAGCAATTTCAAGCTTCTCAGCTCATCGTCAGATCGGATTGGGTAACAAAAGTTCCAATCCAAAAGTTCCAAGACAAAAGTTCCAATTCGAAAGTTCCAAAATTTTATTTTCCCAATAGCACAAAGTTCCATTAGCATAAAGTTTCAAAAGTACAAAATTTCCAAATAAATTTAAAAATGTAAATAATAGCCTATAGCTTTCAGGTAATCTATGACTGTATCATTTTCAACGTGTTCTTGATGTCGCTGAACAATGTTGAAAATTCTTTCTTGAAAATTTCGTCGACGAGCCGACGTTGGATTTTTTTATTTTTTGTCGTAGATTGAGTTGTTGTATCATGCTTTCTGTGTCACCTTGTTCATGTTGTAGCTCGTTCAGAAAATTATATACGCTTGGATGGCACCGTCCCACCACTACCTGAAAGCGATTATGCCACCCTACAGATGAATTATTGGTTCGTGCCATTCTTTAAAGAACAGCATCATATTGATTCCACAGTTCTGGGGGCATAAATCGCTCTCCTTCTACCTCTGGCTGGTCTACCACGTACATATGTCACTTCGAAATATTCGGCTACCGGAAGAAAATTCTCTGCAACCTCATCAATGAAAATATCGAAAGTTTCGCGTACTTTCTCAGTAGGGACAAAAGCTAAAGCACACATCATTTGAGTTATTTCGCTAATGGTCTTGTCATTCCCATCGTTATATTGTTCCTGCAAACCTTCGGATTGTACTCGACGAAAAACGCTTTGACATAGATGAAATAAATCATAGATGTAATACAGGAAACCACAGAAATGTATATAGACTGTCTTGCCCTTCTGAATGAGTTCGGCCATATCGGATCAAAATTCAATTTTTAATGAAGTTACGATAAATTTTGAAGCTCTGAATTTTGTAGTTTAAGTAGGTTATGAAAAAATGTTACTAACCTTCTGTTGCTCGGAAACAAAATAGTAATGAAAAACAATTATTTGAAATTGGAACTTAAACTTTTTGGAACTTTTGTCTTGGCACTTTTGGATCGGAACGTATGCCCTATTTCCAACAAGAAGAGGATAAAACCAAACCCATCACACCCCCACCCGCCCCACTGACTACTCACACCCCGGCAAACAAGCTATAATTCAAATGTCCCATCCCAACCTCCGAGCCCTGTCACCCCCGTCTGTACATTTACATGTTTTCTAGCACAGTCTTTGTGTGCGTGTGTGTGTGTGTGTGTGTGTTATTTCCGATCCGACGATGAGCTGAGAAGCTTGAAAGCGCTAACGGAATAATTTTTCTATAGTGGTGTGCAACAGTGATAATTCTGTTTGTGATTATAACCACTAACACAACTTTCTTAATTAAATCACAGTACTGTAGCAAAGACCACAGTTGAGCCTTTGTAATTCAGGTCAACTGTGGCCTTGGGTAGGTACTGTGACTCAGTACTGTGCGAGTTCTCAGTTTTAATTCGACCGTGTGACAATTTTCCGTCCGTCATGTGTTTCGAGTATGTCTCACAAGACCTTTTGAGCGCATCTTGGCATTTTAGTTAAACGTGGCACGCGTGCCCATATTTCTACCCTACAGAAAACCATTGTTTTTGAGATCGATTTTCCCAAAAAAAAGAAACCAGGACGTAAAAATGAAGAGGATAGAAATTGTAAAAATAAACGCAAAACCTTATGTGGGGTATCAAATTAGACGAAAGTCACAATCTGAATAAAGTGTTTCATTTTTAAACATTTTTAAGTGTTTGGTCATCAGATCTTAAGAAGTGGAATACAATTTGATAAAATCGCAAAAAATCAGAAGGGTATCAAATTAAAGAGGACTTTAACTACAACTTGAATATAGTGTACAGTTTTAGAAATTTAAGAATTTTTAATCCTAGAGCCCAAAATTGGGATCAAAAATTTTGGAAAAGTTCAAAAATCTAGCCGGATGTTAGACTAAAAAGAATTGTAACCCAAATCCAAAAGTTTCACATGTTTTAGTATTCATTACATGACTGTGTGCTCTACAATTGTTATGTTTGTCGAGTAACCGGAGTTTTTGCAATTTTTCCAGGTATTAGTATTATCTAATGTCAAAAATTAAGCAATAATAACGTACTTCGCTTAAAACAGTAAAAGAGTTGTGCAGTTCTGAGAGCATACTAGTTAACATTTTGTCTTAGCAAATGCGGTTACGTTGTTCAAACATTTCTGCACATAATGGAAACAAACGCTACACCAACAGCAGAATGGCTACGACAAGTCAATCCATAATTTTTTAGATTCTGATAAACATCTTTCACCCATACTATTGAAGATCGATTTTCTGATAGTAACAAGGTTTCATGTGTCAGAAAATACTACCTAGGCGAAAAGGATGATAGTTGAATGGAAGAGATGGATGAGGAGTAGAAGAGGTAGGAATATCAGGAGATGGTGGAGCGGTAGAAGTGGAGGAAGATGATAAAAAACAAGAAAAGCAGGAGTTGGTGGTGGTGGTGAAGCAGAAGTAAGTGAAGGGGAAGAGGACCAGGTGGAGGAAGATGATAAAAAGGACTAAGACGACGTGAGGAGAGGGAATGGGATGGGAAGAAACAGGGTGTGGTGAAGGTGGAGGTGGAGGAGTAGGAGGAGGAAGAGCACGAGGATGATGACGACGACAATGAGGTAGAGAAAAAGGATAATAAGGACGAGGAGGAGGAGGAGAAGAAAGAGGTGAAGTGAAGAAAGGAAATTAGAAGAATAAAAGTTATTTTATGTAAATAGTACTAATATACTACACACCAAAACGTTATTTACAAAATTATATCGAACGTGTAATAATAAACTATGATGACACTAGTAAAATACAGGAAACTAAATTCAAATAATAAAGCATTAGTTGCATGTTAAATAATTTACTTGCATTGAACGATAAAGTAATTAAAACAAGTTACTATTATATAAAAATATATTAATAAAAAACGTTTTGTTACAGAATATAATTTTTTACGTATTATTTTAAAACGTAAAACATAAAAATACAGGTTACTAAGAAATTTATTCTGAAGAATAAGAAAGAAACAAAATTATTGAACTAATTAGTAATTCGGATGAAATGCTAATGATTTATCGAGTTCTAAAGAAAATTAAAGTAAACTGAAGTGAGTCACAACTCCGACGCGGTCATGCAGAAGTCGTCTTTGAAGGAAAAAATATATTAAAAATTCTTCAGAAGTTGTATGCACTCAGAGGGGTCAAATGTGATAGAGTTTTTAAATGAGGCAAGAAAATGTTCAAAAATCTCATGAAGACGTGAAAATTAATTTACATAATGAAAAATAAGAAATTCATGTAAATACTTCAGAGAACAAGGTGTAAGAAATATTAGAATTTTCAAAAGTTGGCTGGGATTTTTAAATAACAATGCACAAAAGGCATCTGACAAGTTTCTTCATGTTATATAAAGAATTTTTTTATTACAAAAACAGCAAACGACCCGGTATTTTTTAATTAGTGAATTATATTAAGTCGTTTTTAAACTTTTCTAATTAATGTAAAACTTTACATTAACACCCATCACTGGCTGACATTTCACTTCGAGGATTTGACATAGGGATATATGTGTGTGTGTGTGTGTGCCTGTGTGTGTGTGCGCGCGCGCGTGACAGTGGGAATTAAAGCTTGATATTTGAGTAGATTGTTCATATCAGGTAATCTTCCAAAACAATGAATGCTAGATCTAAAGATCGGTGTTTCATTTACAAGTAGTCTGTTCAAACTATAGCATGAAAAGTTCTGTGCAAAAGACCAAAGAACTATGGCTGCTTTGAGTAAATACCCTGAGTGAACTAAAATTATTAAACAATAACAGCATAGGATATTTGTCATATTTTTCAAGCTGTCTTGGTTGTGACGTCACTTATGATGAAGATCATTATACTGGTCATAAGGTCGCCAGGTTTCAGTCAGTATGTCGTATAACTCGCCAAGTACAGAAGATAGAAATGAGGAAAGAGAATTGGCAAAAGTTTTATAACTTTGTGGCCGAGCCAGCACTGATGTACGTTTCTGGAATTTGGTTTCTGGTGAAAAACCGCCTTAAAACACCCGCAACCGAGAGGAGATTCTTGCGGTCTGTTAAAGGCTGTAACCAAAGGGATGGATTATTGATAACCGACTAACGCAAGAAGTTGTATTTTTTTTTTCAAATTTCAATATGATGCCGGATGATAGGTTTCTTAAGAAAGTTTAGCAATATTAGCCTGTTGGAGGAAGAGATAGGGATTTGTTTATTCCCTGGTGGAAGAAGAAGAAGAAGGAGGAGGCAATTAAAAACACAAACATTTCTAAGAACGAGTCTGCTGGAAAACTTAATGGCCTGATTCACACTTATTAGTTTTATAGATTCTCTAACAGCATAATTATTCATTTATTCACAAGACAATAATAATGAGTAGAAATTTATAAAGCTATAATTTAGCTGTTAAGTTGTTCCCATTCCTCATTGGAATTAAATTTCAAACACTAATCAAGTTTTGTGTTACTAGTAGTCATTTAATAAATAAGCTGAAAGCTTTAATAACTGAGTAGAAAAACAGAGTTATAAACTTAAAAACACTTTTATACTGCATAATTTTTTAAAAGAGACATAAAAAAATGTCAATAAGTAGAGAAAATTTTACTAAGATCAGTTTCAAGTACAAAAATAAAATAGAATGCATCCTAATGGACATGCATCCATATTATTTTAAGAACATACAAATTTATATGTAAATCCGCGTGCGCGCGAACACGCACACACACACAGAGACATATGCGCACGTGGTGTGTGTGTGTGTGTGTGTGTGTGTGTGTGTGTGTGTGTGTGTGTGTGTGTGTAGCGATTTCCGAACCACATTTAGGCCCCTTACACACGGGCCACTCTGTGGTGCGACTTATCCTGACAGGATATGTGACTGTCGGGCAGTGCGCACTGGCTTCGTTAGCTGTGTGTGTACGGTGTTTAATTATGTTATTTATAACAGTTGTGTTTGTTTTATTCGTTCGTGTGTGTATGTGTTTTTAATAATTTCACCGACGACTCCTATATACTAGGAAGAAGAAGTTTTACCTGAAGATAGGAATTTAATTCCCGAAACATGTAGTGGAATAATAAACTACAAGATCGCTAGACCGATCAAATAAGGTATATTTTAACGAATTAACTGACGTATCATTTTCTCTCTTGGTTGTGACATTATCATTAATTTAAGCAATAAAGTACATAAAATAATCTATGCAACAAAATCCCGCTTAAACATGACATTTCGCTTTCAGTCGATGTGTATTTTTTTAATGACTCTCTCTCTCTCTCTCTCTCTCTCTCTCTCTCTCTCTCTCTCTCTTATAACTCGCGCTTACGTACGCCGGAGTTGGACTATGTGCGTGCGTGCGCGTGTGTTAATTAATGATATAACTTAGGGACCTCAAAGTGATTGGATGCCTCTCTTCAGCAAGTGTACTTCGTCTCATGTTTGTGCTTTCTTCTGGGTATGAAATTCCAGTAAATTAAGAAGCCGATTGAACGTGTTTTGTGGCATTCTAAGATAATTAAGAAACTTTTCATTGTCCGCTTTCAGATCACTTATTATTGTGTAAAATTGGCCCAGTATCAACCGTTCACACGTCATCTGACGCATCCAGAATCGACGTTGTCTTCGACGGCAACGTCTGTTTACGGGAAGAGCAAGGAGAAAAACTTCTTCGCCAGAGTCGATGATTAAACTGACGTAAAAAGTAAATAAAACAATCTTCACAATAAAACGATTTTCTATCACTTAGCAAATGGACAGTGGCGCGTCTCTGAAGAAAAACAATTCACACGAGGCATTGAGTGGTGCCACTGAGTGGCGCCACAAAGAAGCGGGTAAAAAGTTAAATGTATAAAAAGCCATAGAAGACTAAAATAGATTCTTGTATACATTATTCCATCATTCGCATCATCATCATCATCGTCTTCACGGATTAAACCAAGGATGGTTTGTTCCGATCTGAAATAGGCAAAGATTAGAGCTGGTCACTCCAGCGCTTGCTCGGACGTCCCACACCCCTCCGTCCCCGCGGCTTATAGTTCCAGAGTTGTTTGGGGATGCGACAGTCATCCATTCGGCAAAGATGTTCCCACCAATTCAGCCGATACTGGGCGGTACTGTCGAGTATACTCATAATATTCAGTTCCTGCCGTAAATTTTTTGTGTTTCTTCTATGATCATCGAGAGTATACCCTGCTACGTGCCTGAGAAATCTCATTTCAGCCGCTTGGGTGCGACTGGCCGTGGCCTTTCGTTAAAGTCCAATTCTGAGACCCATAAAGAAGTGTTATTATTCCATTTTAAGAAAGCGTATTCTTCCAGAATATTATTTATACAGTCAGAATAAGGTAAGTTATGGGGTTACGTTTAGTCTCGGATTTGAGTAATACTGTGTAGAAAAGAGGTCGATAAAAAATTTTGAAATATTTAAATAAATAAAGCATTTGTTTTTAAGTTTTGTTACATTTGTTTCTTATGCCAATGTTTTTAATAAATTCAAATACCAGTATCGTCGTTTTTAAATCTCTTTGCTGTAATATCACTTTGTTGTAAATTAGTTTGAAGTTTTTGCCAAGCCAATTACAACGACCAAATTGTAGATACGAATTCATTTATCTCAGTTGAATAAACATTTACCTCTAAAAACAAAATTACACACTCATGAATAATATATATTTTCTTTCAGGCCGACACAAACATAGTTTATAGATTATAGTTAAAACATTGTTTATTATTAAAATTTAAAGCAGGTTAAAATTTAACGTACACAAGCAGAAGGCGAGGCGACAAGTATTTCTTGTAGTAAAAACTGACATGTAAAGCCAGAGTTAAGGTACAAGCGGCCTGTAGACCCTCTTCACCACACTTGACAAGTATACAGCCCACAATGCCCGCTATGTAATTCAACAGTTTAATACTCCAAAGAAACGTGTCGCGTTTAAGGCTCACTGTCCAAGTCAACGGGTTTGTGTTTACTTACTCTACATAATCCAGTGCATACAGTGTAAAAGTGTTAAACTACATAATACGTCTGCCATTCAACTCAGCAAGGTGCGCTTTTTGATTACTTTGTCCACTCAACTAATCCTTATGAAGCATCGTTAAATAAAAGTTATTGACCTACTGGTCTCACTGTTAATCTTGTTACTAAGAGAGACACTGTACAAGATATAAAATATCTTTTTATCTAATAATTTTGTTCAAAATTCCATCGTTATTGGTGTTTTATTAATCGGGTAATAAAACAAAATATTTTTAAATTTTTATATCGGCCATCTAGGGTCCACATGCCAATTTTAATTCTTTGTTCTTTTCTTCTTCTCCAATATTTTTTCATCTTTTAACTGTGTCTCTTCTTCCTGTCTTCCGTCCACTTTGAACGTGCGTTTTTCTCTCTCTTACTCTGGACTCCTTCTATTTTTAACACTTGCCCGAAAAACTTCTCTTTCAAGTGCTTCTTCTGCGTTTACATTATTTTTTTTAAAATCCTTTTGGACTTCTTTAATCCAACTTGATGTTGACTTCTTCCCCCACAGATATTTGAAGACCTGCTTTGTCAACCTATTGTCGTCCATTCTATATAAATGTCCAAAAAATAATAGTCTTCTTTTTCTCATTGTTTCTGTAATATTTTCTATACTTGATATATTTCATCATTACTTCTTAATTTCCAACCTTCTGAAGTTTTTTGTGCGCCTAATATTTTTCTAATAATTCGTCTTTCCAATATTTGTAGTTTGTCTAAATTATAATTCAATGCTAGATATTCACTTGCATGTAGGCATTCTAGCTTCACTACTGTACTGTAATGCCTTATTTTCGCATTTTTAAATATGCACTTTTTATTGTACATATCTTTAGTTATACAATGTGCCCTTTCCATCTTATGAATATTTTCTTCTATAGCAGATTATCTAAGCCATTCTCTTGAATTATTTCTCCTAGATACTTAAGTTTTCGAACCCTCTCTATTCGACCAGTTACCAGGAATTTTGGCGCATTTTTAATGTTCGTGAGGAATTTGTTTTTTTTTCTGCATGTCCTCTAAAAATTAACTTGTGTTATTGTAGATGTAAGATGTTAAGAAAGTATAGCAAAGTCATCTGCGAATCCCAGTTTATTTCAATACGTTTGTTCCTTCTTTCCAACATGATTGGTGATATTTTGCATTCCTTTCATTTTTCTTTCCAAATCCTCACTACTTTCTCCAGGACACATTTGAAAAGAATTGGGGATAAACCATCACCCTGTCTCACACCCGTTTTTATTTTGAACGGCTGAGATATTTCTCACATGAATTTTACTTTGGAGACTGTGTCCGTAAGGGTTTCACGGATTAGATTTGCCAATTTAGATTTAACACCAAATTCTTGGATTATTTTATCTATAGTTTCTCTAGCAACAGAATCGAAGGCCTTTTTGAAATCAACAAATGTTACTACAATCTTCTTTGAACTCAGTAGCCTGTGACGGATTATTGACTTCAGAGTGATATTTGTTCTGGACAGGATCTGCCCTTCCTAAAGCCACCCTGATATTTACCCAATAGAAATAAATTTATTATCAAAAATAATAATAAATAATAATAAAAATGATATTCTTTTGTTAAAAGAGTGATACCTAGGAAGAATAGTTTACATTGTCTTTCATGTGATTTTCTGCCCAAACGGGGGTCTTACAGGATTTGCTTCTTCCATGTTTTCCTATTCTAGCTACTCTCCATGTCGACATCTCGAAAGATTGTTACCGCCTCTCCACTTCTTTCGTCAATATTCAAGTTTCTGCTCCGTATAGGAGCACGCTCCAAACAAAAGACTTAAGGATCCTCTTTTTCAGTCTAATGGCCCTAACAATGACTTTTTTCTTTCTATTGAGATGTTTATTTTCTTAGCAAAGGCGATTCTGCATTTCACCTCTTGAGCACCGCGCGTGTCCTCTCTAATTAAACATCCCAAGTGACAAATTGTCTAAGTACCTCATTCGCTGTTTTAACCTGCGCAATGCTGTTCATTACATTTATTATCATGCTCTTCGAGTTCTTTATATTGATTTTAACTCACAAGTTCTGTTCATATTCCTCAGCATTTCATTTTATGTTCCTTCACTCTCGTTAACCAACACCGTGTGGTCAAAAAACCTGATGCAAGCGTCGACTCTAACTCTTCATCTCTCGTCAAGGCAATTGTTTATTTTTTCTTCCAAGTATATATTAGAGGAAGTTGGAGGCATATAACAGCCCTGACTTACACCTTTCCCACTTTGATTTTATGTATCATTTCTTTTTTTTAAATCGCATCACAATCTAACAGAAATTTTACAATTAGTTTTTTCAAATTTAGTTGTTACGTGCTGCATACCTCTTATTTATTTCCTATTCAAGATGTCATAGACAAATTGTAATTGCATCTGTACTGATGTGGTGTGTTTGTGTGGGTTGTTTTAGAAATTAATATCGTATCTGTATTAATTTTATGAGAAAAAGTAATTTTGGCTAAGACTGTGTCGTCGTCACGTCACGGCGTAGACTTATAGTCTGTTCCGTCGTCACGTCACGGCGTAGACTTATAGTCTGTTCCGTCGTCACGTCACGGCGTAGACTTATAGTCTGTTCCGTCGTCACGTCACGGCGTAGACTTATAGTCTGTTCCGTCGTCACGTCACGGCGTAGACTTATAGTCTGTTCCGTCGTCACGTCACGGCGTAGACTTATAGTCTGTTCCGTCGTCACGTCACGGCGTAGACTTATAGTCTGTTCCGTCGTCACGTCACGGCGTAGACTTATAGTCTGTTCCGTCGTCACGTCACGGCGTAGACTTATAGTCTGTTCCGTCGTCACGTCACGGTGTAGGCTTATAGTCTGTTCCGTCTTCATTGCAACCATCGTTTCCAAGTCCCACCCACAGTGTTCTTCTGCCAACTTGTTTGTAGTCTACAGCGCGTTTCTCTAGCCTATGGTGGTTCATTCTGTATACGTGCTGCATCCACTGCTGCTTTTGTTCTTCATATTGTTAATGGAGAATATACCCAGTTCTGGCCTTGTGTGTTCATTACGCATTCAATCCCTTAGAGGATAACCATCACGAGCCTTAAAAAAATTAATTTCAGCGATTTGTATATGGTGCTTTTCTTTCCCAGTTGTCGTCTATGTTTCACTAGCATATGTAAGAACAAGTATCGCCATTATTTTACAAAAGCTAGTTTTAGTATCAGCTCTTGTTTAGTTGATAAGACTTTTACGGTTTAATTAAACTTGAGTAAAAAAACAGTGAAAGCTAGTTAACTCGAACTTTGATAATTGAAGTTCTTCAATAATTGTAAGATTTATTGTAGCCCCTCTCTTTAATTCGCATTTTATTTTGAAATTTTCGGTTAATTGTACTTAATATGGTTTGAGGAATAAAATTCTGCATAGTCTTTGTTGAACAATCTCTACGATCTAATAATATTGGTTCATGTATGTATCCCATGTGGCACTGCAGGTTAATTAATTTCTTATGATCTTTTTGCCTGCCTACCCGTGTAAAAAAGTGTTCTAAAAATTCTTAAATAAATTGCTCATAATCAAATTCCAAACAACAGCCTAAAACCAATAAGTTCGTAAAATGTTAAAGCAATCCGTCTTTAAACTTAAATTCTTGGATTTCGTTGTCCATGACGTGTCCGTTACTTAACTAAATACAACTGTTTCACTAACGACTCGGAACACAAAGTTTTTATGAGTAAAACATAAAGTTTTACCTTACAACCTGAACCGGTTTTCACTTTTAAAAAGCTTCTTCAGAGTGATAAGGCAACCAATTCAATTATTGCTTTGACTTGTGTTGGTGACTTTAATAAAACGGAACTGGATCGTATTGAAAGTTTTAAATCAACTCGTCGAGTTTTAGCGAGATATCTCTACTTAATAATCTATGTTTAAGGATTTCCTTTCTTCCTCTATGTAGCCTACCTTGCCGGGTCCCTCCGACGTTGGCGATCACTACAGTTAGAGACTTTTAAAAGTGAAAACCGGTTCAGGTTGTAAGGTAAAACGTTATGTTTTTACTCATAAAAAACTTTGTGTTACGAATCGTTAGTGAAACAGTTGTATTTATTTAACTTAACTTTCGATGGTATGTGAACATTATCGGTAGTGTTTAATTTGGCTGTATCCACCGTTCACATTTAGTTACACAACGTTTCGACTACTGAAAGAATCTGTGGTCACATTCATTGCGTCACTTCAATTCTTCGTTGTGTGATCTGGAGTCAGTGTTGTGCTTTCCGCCTCTGCCCAGCGGACTCACAGGGTAAGTAGCGTTTCATTTTATATATTTTTCCATAATTCTATATAACTTTGTAGGTTGTTGGTAACTTTAAAACATTTATTATTTTTTGACAGTTCTGTCTTGTTAGTGAATAATTATCAGGTAACATTCATGTTCGTGTTGGTATCCAAGTCACTTTTATAATTATAGTAAATTATTACCTTATATTCGGTCCGCCGTGTGACTTCCCAATTTGGTTTGTGTTACGCGTTTCAAGGCATATGCCTCATCATCAGACGTTAAAATTTAAAAACTTAAAAACACACACATCACACAAGAAACGTGTTTGTCAAAAATAAAATTGCAGATATAAGCATATTATGTGCACTTGTTGTTGGGTGTTGTAAGGTAATAATTTACTATAATTATCAGGTAAGCCTAAATTAGTATTTAATTTACAGTTATCAGTGAAGACGACCACATTATTTTTAAAAGTCGAAATGTTGTGTAAGTAAATTTAAAGATGTTTATGATTTGAGCAAACCCTTCTGATAATAAACGCAATTTTAAACTAATTTTGAAAATAATTCATTGTGGGGATTTACGTTATTACATTTGAAATTTAATTAACATATACAGTTACCGTACTTACTTTAATTATTTTTTAATGTGGCTGAGTTTTAATGACTTAATAAAATGTTGTTGAAAACGAAGCAGCAATAACACCTTATTTGATAGCTGAACGATGTTTTTTTCGATGAAACCTTTCAAAATATGGCTATGTATTGAAATATGTCCTCTACGTTATGACTTTATTTAATCAATACTACTCATGTCAGTGGGACCTTTCTTATACAGTAATGTTTTAATTTACACTGGAGTTTGGGCGAGTAATTTTATTGACAAGATTGAACTACAATAAACATCATTTCTTTTTTTTTCGTCTCACTAATTTTAATTATAGTAAACAATTACCTATATCCGTCGGGCATCCCGATTATACTTGGATTATATAGTCACTTGACCTTTTCTAATGGCTCCTCTGCCCCCAACACCACATCTTCTATACATACCTTTAACACATGTTTACTTTCCAACACATTCTTTGTACAAGTTGTAGTTGTATTTAGTTGTTTTTACCAGCTCTTTGATAATGCCTTAATCGATTGAAATAATTCTCAGAGTTCAAGAGCTACTGGTGAAACTACCAGCCGTATGTGTGTATTTAAACCTTTTTAACTCAAAGAGTGGGCTGGAACGAGAAGTACTGAACAGCTCTATCGGCTAGCAGAGAATTCAAGCTCTAACTGTAGTGATGGCCAACGTCGGAGGGACCGGGCAAGGTAGGCTACATAGAGGAAGAAAGGAAATCCTTAAACATAGATTATTAAGTAGATATCTCGCTAAAACACGACGAGTTGATTTAAAACGTTCAATATGATCCAGTTCCGTTTTATTAAAGTCACCAACACAAGTCAAAGCAATAATTGAATTGGTTGCCTTATCTCTCTATACGTTCAGCAAGACAAACAATCGAATTCAACAAGTAATACGTTACACTTCCTCGTATACTGTTTACATTGCCAGAGTAAACAAACAAAAAACAATCACGTCTTATTGTACCAGCACAATAAGACTCTGTTTGAACACAGTCGTACCAACATTCTGTATAGCACAACACAAATTGTTTAATTTAAATTTATGTAATTTAATTTGTGAAGCCACACGTTTTTGGCGACAATATTTATACAACAACACACAGGTTGCAAATTTATTTCTGTTTGAGGGGCCCCGCGCTTTTGGAGCGCCAATATTTATAACACTACAATTTACAAATTTAAATGTAATTTAATTCGTGGAGTGCCAAAATTTATATAACATTACTGGTAAAGTGTACCAGTTAATGGAGTTTGGGTGTAATGGTAATAAGAGTAGTCATTGATTTAATTGTAACGAGTTTTCATAATTTTATTTATAAAACATAAGCGTGTTTAAAAATCTCAACTACTTCCCCATAAATATTCATTATTGTTCGCTTGAAGCGTTCAAGTGTTGCAGTACATTTAACATTAAATAAATCTTATATTCTATAGTAACAAAGTTATATTCTAAATACTTATTTGTCAATAAAAACTCGACTGCTCAGTCTGACCGTGTGCGGTTTTTTTTTTTTTTTTTTTTTTTTTAACTACGTTAATTTATGTATTGCATACTTAGTAATCATTGATTGCTTTACACACGTTAAAATAAAATTGAAATTGACTAAATTAATAGTTAAACATCAAAGAAAATATTTTAATAAATTTAAATCAAATTCTCTGAACCTCTTTATCTACATTTTACATAAACTCTTATTCATGTTTAAATTTCAAAATGTCTTTTAAATGTCTTTAGTCTCTCATTTAAAATTTATAAATGGATTATCTGTCACCTCGATTTTGTAGCTCATACCCACGTCCTTCGTTGATCCGAATGTCCTCTTCTGATCGGAGTTCGCTGCACGTCTCCAGGTTCCACTCGTCGTCCTCCAGTTACTCGTCTATCATGGTCCCATCTGGTTGATGTAGGATAGTGTGTGAGGTTGCTCTGCATCAGCTGCTGTCGTTCTAGCAGACGCCTCTAGTGTTCACCATAGCGTTCCTCTCCATGATGTAACATAGTAGCGTGTCTTGACTGACGGACCTAATGTACATTCGTATTCGGTAACAGATTAAGAGTTACTGTTTTGCACTTATGACGAACATAGCGTCCGTCCGCATCTACTGTTCGATTAACACAAAAATTAAAAACTCGCGTCGCCAACGGACAGAGCGTCCCGCCGCGACTGAAGACTGATTGAGAATAAGGGCTGGCTCCTATCGTACCCTATTTATAATCGAGCATCGTACAGCACCTGTTGAGACAGAATTCTGCCAGTTTGAAATTGCTCGGTGGCGTCAGTTCTCCCACTCTCATCCAATTTCAATTTCATATTTTCGCACATTTCTACCAATGGCAAAGTCAAATGTAAACTACAGAGTGCTCTAACGATGGATGATTTAATTACACATGTCCAACATAATTACCATCGTAATAGAATAATCCGTGTAATTACTACGCACTTAAAATTGCACTGAATTCGCACTGCGCGTCCTTTTCACGCCGTTTTCTCACTACACATGCATATTAATTTTATACATACTTTGGAGTCTTTGAATTTTTTCTACCATCTATGGTTTTCTTATAATTAAATAAAAACTGTAATTTGACAATTATTAAGGGTGAGATTGCAAACTTTCATGTTCGAGCTGGCCTCACTCTCATACACCTCACTTACTACTGTACACACTCTCAGCCACAGGTGTGTGAGTGTTCAGGTGAGTTCCTGTCTGTCTATATTCCGTATTTTTAACATAAACCCAGCTTCGAATCTCGTACCTGCATATTTATTAAATCTTTATAAATTTAATTTAAATATTTATTTTGTCTATTAAATGCACAGTACAGCATATGGTTGCAGTGCCGCAGTATTTTATTTACTGTTCCATGTTATTTAGGTTGTGTTCCAAGCCTGAATTGTGTGTAATGTAAACACATGCATATCTGCATAACGACGAATAATAGGCCTACATATCAATAAAAGCAAATCATATTCACTCCAAGCTGCATACATCGAGTTGATCTTGAAATGGTCCCAGTATAATTTATTTTGTATCGGTGACTAATGTTTCGTAGAAGTGACCTTTTTTTTTTTTAAATAGTACTCTTGCTTTTATTTGCATATCAAATTATGTATGAAGTAGAGTAATTACGTAATTACTGAAGATATAGTTTAACTGTAGATTGTATTCCTACGTTTTACTTTTTGACTTGTACATAATAAATAAAAGAACTTAAAGAAGGAGCCAGAAAAGTAGTTCCTTTTAAAAATCAATGTAGAGGAAGTAAACACGTCTCAAAGGTTAAAACATCTTGCATACTAAACGTGTATTTTAAAACCGTGTTGTGAACAGCAATCACTGAGCAGGAACTAATTTATGTATCTAGGACATTAAAAAAACTACAGCAATGACATGGAGTCGGAAATGAGTAGGTTATATCTGGAAGAGGACACAGCCGAGCTGGATTAAATTCTGAGAAACCAGGCTTTACCTGTTAAGGGGATATGGCACTGAAAGTGCTAACTTCTATATTAAACATATTAGACATTTCAGACTACCTTGATCTGTTTTATAGTAAAAAATAACCATAAATAAAAAAAAAAGTTTTTCTCATTAGTATATACAGTACGAATTTTTTTTTTGAAAAATATATGTAATATATAAAATTTGATATAACTCATGTTCTAACAATATTATTGTATTTTCATTAACAAAGCGCTATTGTATAGGTAAGGATATCCTATAAAAACCCGGTAGAATTATAATTGTAGCTTAATATTTGGATTTTATACACACAATAAAATGTTATTTTAAAAAAAACTTTACGTTTAAAAAAAAAACAAATATTTATCTCAGTTTCTAATAAAGTGACATACATAATTCTAACTAAATATTTAGGCCAAATACCCAAGAGTGAATGGTAAAAATTTGAACCCTGTAACGTTAGTAGTTTTTGAGTTATATCAATTTAAATATTAAAAAAACATGAAAAAACTGATTTGCGGAAATAACGCATTGAAAGTTACCTTGTTGAATTTGACAAGGTATTGAGATATATAGACCAATAAATAATTTTTTTACAAGTTTTAACATTAGTTTATTTATAAGTTTGACATGTACAATAACATTATAAATTTGTATAAGGGTCTTATGTATATTTTACATTTTTTTATGTCATAATAAGCATTTAGGCCTAGGTCTGCTAAATCGAAAAACTGGAAAAACTGGATATACCGCCTATTTATGTTAATTATATTCTTTGGTTTGATGTTTTGTCTTTTTGTGGATGGTCTACCCATATTTATAACACTTAATATAATACTTAAACACGATAATGGTATATTAACTCACTGTTTACAAGCAGCAGACAACACTACTGAGAACATCAGCTGACTGTTTTTGTATTTTGTTGTTTATGTCAGCTGATTATAGTTGCAGTGATGACTTGGTTAGTGGCTAATAATCAGTATGTACATATATGTACATGTAGTTCAATATAATAACATACTACAGCAGAGTTTAGTAGTGTATAGATATTGTGTTCATTACTGAACAAATTACTCGCCAACCGCCAATTTCGCATTTTGGTACGGTTCTAAAAAACTATAAAAATATGACACTTACTACCTTCAGAAACATGTTTCATCACATTTCCCTGTTTCCTAACATTCCATAGATTAAAAAAAAAAATTAAAAAGAAATTGAAAATTTTGAACTTTTTGGTGGCTTTAGTGCCATAGCCCCCCTTAACAACAAATAGGAGAGTGTTTCAAAAATAACACCTCTTTAATAAAAAAGACAGCGTTTAACTGGCTTGGCTGACAACACCCTACAAAAGCCCCTGTCTAGGGTTACAGGTGAAGAAAGTGTAACCGCTTGGGGGAGCTTGTGGTTACATTTCGAGCGGCGTAAGGTGATAATGTTCTCATTGGGGAGGCAGACGAGCCTGTCATCAGACTTTGATGGAGGACAGCAGAAAATACTAGTATTAATCTCAGACTGAAGATAAAGCTAAGGATCGGACAGCAGCAGGCATAGACGAGGTGCCTTTAATGGCTACTATACTGCTATGTAGAAGGTACCGAGGTATCTCCACATTACTTTCTCCAGGATCTCCGGGTAACCACATTTACACTCAAGACTGGTGTTTCCTACCACGACAAGAAAATTCAGTTGTAAAGCCATGTCTACCATCTAAATATTGATTTATATTTATTTAGGCCTATATTTATTTATATTTATTTGTATGATAATAGATATCTCTCTTACGATTTTCGATAAAGGTGGATTGCGTATAAATCTAAAAAGTTACGTTTTTGGACTCGAGATTGTTGTACTGTTTAGTAAACGTTATAAAATCATTTGGGACAAAGTTTAGGACCCTTTTTTGGTCAACATTAAGGCAAAAATACACACGAAACGACTTAATAGTGCCCCCATGTTTTGTGATCCAGGAATTTCCAAATTTAATGTTTTACCATTGGAACAGACATGCGAGCGTAATTTTTACTTCGTCGCATCTACGAAATACAGAATATTTTTGGACCAGTGTCTATTTGACTGTATACGGACGTAAGTGTCAACTATAATTGAAATAGCAAATGTTTTACATATAAAAATATTTTCGTAAACTTTCTTCCTTGTAGGGTAAAAAAAAAACAGACTTATGTGTAGGCCTATAGTAAAGATGTTTTTGTCCGGAAGCAATAAATAAAATAAACTGTAAAGCTGGTGTGCTCTCTAGGGCTACTGAAATGTATTATCAGAAAGTGTAGACGCTGGGAGAAAAAAGTCAATATTTCAGAGATAATGGAAGACAGATTTAAGAAAAGCACAAGACTTTTCGGCTAGTATTACCAGACATGTAAAATAAGACTTAATTTTGACAGAGTCTAGACAGAATACATAAACGTTAGATATAAAGTAAGAATTTTCGTGGATTAATGGACCACGTTTGTGGTAAACACCATGGGATCACGCGTGTATACTCCGTGGGAACGTAATAAAGTCCATAAAATAAGGTCACGGATACAATAGGTAACGAATACTTAGTCGTCTTCCATATAAAAACAAAAGTGTATCAATACACTTTTATTAACGTCCCATTCATTTTAAACAAATTTCTTAGAAAAATTTGTAAGAAATCTCTTACAGAAATATTTTTTGTATCTCAGAGGTACTGGTTTTGACATTCAAAAAATGAATTTTCTTGCGCCATGAAAAGATGATGACTTCTTTAGAATATTATTAGTTTAAGCGCTCTGTGCGGTCGATAGCAATCACTTGAGGTGACAGTTTCCGACAATCAAGTTGACAACACAATCTCTGTTTTTGATGTGACAAACGAATCCCCATCCAAAGCTGTTACAACGAACGTTTTGTAATTTTACCGCTGTTAAAGTAAACCCAGCTGAAGTAGATTGACGGGTCGGGAGCAAAAGGCGGCAACGCGATAAGGCGCCCGGTGTTTTTGACAATTTGTTCTTAAATTCTGAATTATAAAAACATGGTTAACCAGTGTCATAACAAAATACATATTTAGTATAACCCATCCACATAAATTTTGACTATCCTATAAATGTTTAAAAATTATGTGTAAGAATTGTGTGTGTGTGTAAACATTATTTACACGGTCCTATTATAGGCCCGTAAGTTGTAGCACACTTCCTGCTGCTGGGCCCCAGAAGCGTACCACGGAGAATACACCAAAATAACATAATATACCACCCAAATCAACTAAAATGATTATTACTATTTAAGACTCTCTCTCTCTCTCTACATTATAACATACTTCTCAAATGTCTCTAAAGTTTAACATAATTCCATAAAGGGAGGAGGTGTAAGTAAAAGAAATTTTTGAATACCTTCGATTTGTGAGCAGAGTCGGGTTCGACCCGTTTATTTCAAAACAATATGAGCCTCGAAAATTTACGTAATTATTAGTCAGTCAGCAAAAGTCAATTAATGAGTTAATTTAGCTCAAAATGAACTGAATATAGAAAAGATTAAATACTGAATATAGGACAGTTGCATAAATCAATACTAGTTTACAGTAAACGGTGTTCAGCGTACAAGCTGTGATCTGCTCATAAAATTCTAACGCTGTTCTACATCACAAAACATTTATAAAAAATATGTTCCTGTCACATAAGGTGAGTAAACTGGTTTATCTCGCTTTTCATTAGTGATTATACAGTAACTTCCACTGAAAGTTGTTAATGGTAAAATTTTACTTGACAATCCGGATAGGTTCTCTCGCAACCTGCTGTAGCTGGTCGCAACGGGTGCGTGTTCCTCAGTTCATGCCCTGGACCGCTGCTGTGTCCACGCTGGAAGAACGTGTGAAGAAAAACTACATGGAGTCCATATTCTCGTATCCTCACTCCGGCACGTCGAACCAAGCTTTGAACTTGGTAATCGAGGCTTCCGACCAAGGTACCCACCAGGACACCAGGAGACGACGGGCGACTCTGCTCACAGCGCAGTTTGATGGGAGACTGACAGAACTTGTTGAGTGAAAAGACTAGAAAAGGGCGGAGGGGGTCTGACGTCAGGGAACGCCGACCAAAGTACGAATAATTCTCCGTCGCGCGACTATTTAAACTCATTTTAACTAAAACGGAATTAACGCTTGTTGCATTCGGCAAGGGGCACCGAATAACTGAACAAAGTCTCGAATCTGCAAAGCCTATTACTTTCAAACAGATAATTATAGTCAACATTGACCTAGTCAGGAAAACTGAACACATACACATCCCACATAACTCAACTCTGGCATCTTTTGATATAACCAATTTATACACTAATGTCCCCATCAAAGAAACCATACAAACACTAGAACAACTACTCAGACAAAACAACACACCTGAAACACACATACAAGAAAGCATCACACTTACCAAAATAATAACTGAACAAAATTACTTTACATAAAATAACAAGATATACACACAAACAGAAGGACTCCCGATGGGATCCCCCATATCAGGAATACTAGCAGAAATATATATACACAACATTGAACAGAACCACATAATAAACAACAACAAATACACTAACAAAATTATATACTGGCACAGGTATGTAGATGATATATTACTTTTATTCAAAGGCAACACAAGACAAGTTGAAAACTTCCACAAATACATAAACACTATACACCGCAAATTAAAATTTACACTGGAAACTGAACAAAACAATAGTATAAATTTTCTAGACCTAACAATTAACAAAACTAACAATACACACACGTACAAAATATACAGGAAACCAACCACAACCGACATGGTTATACACAACACATCAAACCACCCAACACAACATAAACATGCGGCCTTCAACCATATGCTCCATAGACTAACTAAAATACCCTTAAATAAACAAGATTACACCGACGAACTCAACACAATAAAATACATAGCAATCAAAAACGGTTATAACCCCAATTTAATAAACATACTACACAAACGCATCAAAAACAAAAACAACAAAACACAAAATACCATCAACACACAACACAATAAATACATCACACTCACATACCACAACTCATACACACACAAAATCGCCAACACATTCAGAAAACACAAATACAAAATAGCATACAGAACGACCAATACCATCAAAAAACACATCAGTAATACAAACACAGACATAGACAAATATAACAAAAGGGGTGTTTACAAATTAAATTGTATTGACTGCAATAGTTTCTACATAGGCCAGACAGGAAGATCTTTTTCATCCCGTTATTCTGAACACTTAAAAGCTTTAACCAACAACAATATACACTCCGCATTTGCCACACACATACACACAGAAAACCACAGTTACACCAACATAGACACTAATCTTGAAATTTTACATTACATACCCAAAGGTCGAAAACTCAACACAACTGAACAATACGAAATATATAAACACCACACAACACAACCAAACAACATACTCAACGATCAATTACAATATAAATCACATACACTTTTTGACACAATTATACAGAAAACAAACAGTAAGTTGAATCCCCGCGCCAATCCCCTTCCTCCACACACCACCCCCACTACACCTTCCACACAACCGTTACAAAATGCTGGCAGTCTGTATCAAAGCTGAAGAAGGCGGATACGTAAGCCGAAACGCGTCCAATAAAATCAGTAAGTTTTCACATGAAAAAGTTCATTTTTAGTTAAGAGATAATTATATTTCCAAGAAATGCATTGTAAAATTAAAACTAATATGAATTCCATGCTCTAAAGGCTTAGGACGAGACAATTTACAATTCAGCTTAGTATTTTTCTACATAACGTTTACTTCGGTGTGATGAGGATATCCACCCAGATTCACGGTGGACCATCCTCGTATTTCATAGTCTTTATTCTTTGCCCTCCAACTGTATTCCTCTTGCAATTTCTAAGCCTTTCTCTGTCTACTCTTCAGCGTAGATATTAACTAACGTTAGCGAAAGGCGACTAGCGTCGCAAAAGTTTTAATTTTTCAAAAATGAACACTAGATTGATATTTTGGTTTAAATTTCCTTTAATTTGAATCCACACGCATTTCAGCAATTCTTTATCAAAATTTTAGCCCCCACATATTTTTGCCCCCCACCGTCCTACATTTTGGGGATAATAGTAGCGTTCTGTAGAGTATCGACTCGCGTACTAAGTCTTACAAAAATCGATTGATGAATTCAAAAGTTATCGTGTGACATACCCCAAACGGATAGACAGACAGACAAATTCCAAATGGTCGAGTTAAGACTGATAACTTGTTTCGCTAGTTCAATTAATTAATTAATTGAACTGATTTTCAAAAATAAGGTCACAGACAATGCTAACATTTCGTTACGTTGTAAAAAACGAACACAGAGCGTATATTAATCCTCGTACGTGGGAGATGGTCCGTGGTCCGTGGGAGACATTAATGTCAAAAGTCGTGTCCAAGTACATAGATTCGATAGATTAACTGCACGTTTGGTACGTCCTTGACCGTTACTGCCCCCTAAGTGATCTAATGGCTTGTTAAACGAGAGTGAAGTTTCGACTGAATCTGGATTCATGACTTCACTAACACTGTTCTGTAGTGGCTACAGCGGCAGTTGTGCTATGCAATGCTGTATACTTTTACACAAGTTATTTTAACATGCGAGACTAAATACACCAAAGGGTATATGGAGCCAGGCTAGTAATCTATAGGGCACACCATAATATCAAGGTACGTTTCAGCTTACCCCAGGTCGACCCACCTTATATTATTTACATTATTAGCCTACACTATTACATTATTGCATCTTCTTCTGCCTCTTCTCTTCAAGGATTAGGTTATGCAAACCTGTTCCGGCACCTATCTCATCCTCGGACGACCCACGTCTCTTCTACCAATGGCTTTAAAGTTCGGCGCCGCTTTCGGCAATCGATCCTCTGTCATCCTTTGGAGATGATCCCACCATTGTCTTCCATAAATTGAAATAATTTCATTTATGTCCTTTACTTTGAGTTCCGCTCTGATATCCTCATTCCTTACTCTATCTTGCAATGTATAATTTAATTATTTCTAAGAAACTGCATTTCAGCACTTTGAATCTTGCCGCATTCCATTTTTGTCATGACCCACGCCTCTCACTCGCATATGGCAATGTGGGTATTGCAATTGTCTTATAAAATTTAATCCTTGTGCTGTGTCTTGTTTTATTTCTCAGATTTCTATTACTCGTACCAGAAATATTCCTAAATTTATTTATCTTCCCTCTTATATCATATTCAGATTCACAGCCTACAGCACACCCAAGATATTTGAAACGGCTTACTTGTTGCTATTGTTTATAAATATCTTAGTCCTCACTGGGTATTTAGCCTACCTTTAAAGACCAGTGAGGAAAGACCTTTTCCTTCCTTACTGAAATTGTCAGTGAGTACTGTCTTGCCACTTCTTGTAATCGAAACGTAGCTCTTTGTAAATCATCCTCATTTTCTCGGATAAGAACTATGTCATCCGCATTTAGCAGGGAACCTATACAAATTGATTTGTTAAGCTGTATTACCGAAGTCACTCTGAATTTCCATGCTCTCAACATGTCGTCAATGTATATATTAAACAAAGTTAGGGACACTATTACATTATTTACGTAACATTTTTCCCCAGGTCGACTCAGCTTGTGGAAATAAGAACCTCAGTCAACGTCCTGGAGCAACAACGGGATGCTGGGCTACACTGCTTTCCTTGTATGCGGAACGGTTCACATAAGGCAGCCTACCCTGCCTAGCATCCAGAATGCTTAGGCAGTATAAAAAGAGCCATTAATAATAATAGTAGTAATATTATTATTATAAATATTATTTTAAGAAAATATCGTGAATCACACAGTTTATTGTAGGAGAACTAATTTTGGTTATTTTCTCTGTGTTAGCAGTCTTCATAACATAACAACTTTGTCAAATTTAGTTGCTTCCCTGCTATATACACTTTTTCCTCGAACATTTTTATAGAGACAATACCTTATTACCAGGTTTTCTTTTGTGTGTGATTTTCTTTTCTTTTGTTTTTTCTTAACCTTGTTAT
Source organism: Magicicada septendecula (assembly GCA_034769895.1). NCBI lineage: Eukaryota > Metazoa > Arthropoda > Insecta > Hemiptera > Cicadidae > Magicicada > Magicicada septendecula. Next base: position 585,520,310 of record CM068369.1, read on the forward strand.
CACGTCTTTATCATTTTTTATTTTTTTATCAACATTTTCCCCCCCGACAACGTAACTTATTGAACCAAACTACCAGCACTTCATTCTCCAGTGAAAAACATGAGTGTGGGCATGTTGAGTTAAGTTGCTGTAGCATTACTATCTGCTCGTGTTTTCATTAACATGTCGTCTTTTTCGTCGTCTGAGAGGAGAATTTTTCTGTCCGGGGAATTTTATCAAGTTATAGGTTTTATTTGTTTAAAAAACAGTTGATAACGCTTATTTTAGAGAACATGTTGGCAAGGTCAGGGGTCAGGCAAGTGGTTATCTTTTTTTTGGGGGGGGGTTGTGATTTTGGTACTGACATTGAACAGTTTAGGTTAAATCAAAAACACGAAAAATATCAGAAATAAGTAAACTCAAGGAAATGAAATAAAAATTTACTATTTTTATTTATTTCCTCCGATTAATGTTTCAATTTTATTTTACGTATAACAGTTTTCTATTGAATTAAATATCATTTTTAATAAGAAGTTATTGCATTTTTAGTAGTGTATCGTATATATATGCATATTGATGTGCATATATACAAGGTGATTCAAAATTGCACGGCAATCTCTCGGGACATGATTCGATAGCTAAAAATAAGAAAAAAAGTTCTTATAAACAGGTCCGAAAACGGTTCGTTAGCGAGTTACGGCTCGCGAACCAGTTCGCCCTGATTTCTTCTCCCATGGTAAAATGACTCCATACTGAAATTCTTGCGGTACATACTGAAGGATACATTCGGTGGTTTCCTATGGTTTCTGTTCTGAGGAATTAACTAAAAGTGGTCCCAGATCTCCATCTCAATTAGTTTCTAAGAAACACTGTGTAAAACACAAAACATTGGAGTCGAAAAACATTTTATAATTGGGATAAAATAAATTCGTTAATTCGTAAATAAAGAAATAAAAATTTCTAACTAACTTTGTAGAGAATTTAATTCTGAGACAAGTGATGTGTATAATGTCTATTAAAAATAAGTACAAATTAGAGAAATTTGACTTTAATTAAAAACAAAACAGGCCTGAATGCGCCAGAAAATTGTTACAATTTACAAGAAATGGCATTGTAAACTTTCGAAACACCCACACTTGGGCAGAAGAAGACCCACATAAGACTGATACAAGACATTACCAACATTTTTATTTATGTATCATCTTCTTGGTGATACTATCTTAGGCCCTTTTTTATTACCACCAAGGCTTAATGGAAGACAATACTTACATTTTTTGCAAAAGAATCTGATGGAACTCTTGGAAGATATTCCACTTGATTCCACCAGATGTGGTTTTTGAATGACGGAGCATCTGCTCACTACTGTCCTGATTTAATGAACCATTTAAATAATACGTACATTCGGTAAGGAATGAATTGGTCGAAACGAACTGGTACAATGGCCACCTCGATCTCTCACACCAGCTGACTTTATCCTGCGGGATTGGATGAAGTCGTTAGTTTATTGTTGTTGGCACACAAGAAGAATTGAGACATCGCATAATAGAATATGGAGCTACTATTAAGAATAATCCTGATGCTATAAGACGTGGCCGGCTAGCATGGATTCGCCGAGCTGAATTCTGGATTCAACAAAATGGCCACATTGAACAACTGCTTTGAACGAACGTTAGCAGCTGTATCAATTTAACAATTTTGATATTTAATCACTTGAAGGTAAAATTCAATAATATAAGTTTTTGATTCTTTTACAATTACATTTCTTGTAAAAACGTTTACGTAAGTTTTTGTTCTCGTTTAAACAACGAATCATCCTATATAGATGTTATCATATTTATTAAGCAAAATGAGTTTTCCCGAAAATTATCATGCTGTTTTCCCAAACTCATCTTCTAAAGAAATTTTATTTTACCACCCATAGTAATTTTAGTGCGAATGACAAACTAACGACACATAAAATGTATGGGACTTCTATTATTTCTTCAGATGTACGTACTGTTTCAGGTCCGGGATTTGTCCTATAATGTTTTAAGGACACAAACAAAGTTTGCGCTGAATTATAACATTGTCCACTTCGTGTTATATGAAGACAGGACAGAAAAGGCAAATAGACAAACCGAAGCACAAGAAGAATATTTTTGTTAAATTTTATTATTATTTAATTGTAAAAATAGAAGTTTTGAACTCAAACAGCAACATTGATGAAATGACGTAAATTTATACTATACATATTTAGGCTATATATGAATTTTATGTATACATAAATGTATACTCCTAAATACTTCGGTAACTTATAAAAATGCAGGCACACGCAAAAATTACAGAAGTAAAAATTATACATTACTTCTTGTGATAGAATAACGTTACTGAATCTAAATTCCACTGAAGTGAAATGCAACGAAGCATGTTGCATCTCGGAATCACGACGACTACAAGCTGGAACTATGTGGAAGGTACCGATTGTTAACGGTGTGCTGTACAGAACTAACGAACTCGACGTGCTGTAATTACTGAAGTGATCGCGGCACTGATCACTAACGAAGTGAGACGGATTACCAACAGTTGCACAGTTTTTCTCTTCCCAGCGGGTCAGCTTAATCCTTTATCGATACTGCCTGCAGTAACGATATACTGTATTGTACTTTTCGATTATAAATTGCATAAAGGTATTACATACATAGACTGCTTTTGTATAGATGTGTATCTACAATTTGAATTTCAAAATATGACGCAATTCAGTTAGCATAACTTATTTATTGCAGTGTGCTTATTTAGTTTTATTAAGTGCTTGTTTTTAATAGTAAAAATATTTAAAATTAAAAACGAAACATGCGAAGAAATTACGTATTTTCTAGACAAGAGTTTTGGCAGGATTTTAACATGTAAGAATTAAATAACTATGTGTAAGGGTTAATAAACAATTTTTTAATGAGCACCTTTAGGTTTTAAAGTTTGCTCTATTGTGTTTTTAACTCAAAAAATAAAAATAAATTTAAAAAATACAATATCAATATAAATTTTAGAACAAATGATACGTCCCCTAACATTTCTAATATATAGGCCTAGACATTGAAAGTACAGACAAGTATAGCAATTTAGTACTATATAACATAAAATGTAATTATTGTGATAATTAGGCCTATTACATAGGCCAAAATATAAACTTTACTGAGTGATTTAAAAATCACATTTCAGCTTGTAAAATGGCAAGCACGAAGGGTTCCAATTTAGGTAAACACTTACCGAATAATCTCCACAAAATTAACAATATAGATACAACCTGTATGATTATTTGAAATCTTTTTCCGGTACGTACTGCATCCAAAACATCTTGTAAGACAAAATTAACATCAACATAGAAGCAATAACCGAAATCGATCACCTGGTGTTTTATTATAGTGTATAATATGAATTACTATAACAAGATAAGGTATCTTACAGAATTCGTACTCCTTTCAGGGAATACCGCCAATAACAACACTTTTCTGCACGGTTGAGAAAGTTTACCTTGAGACCTAACGACTGTAACTACAGGTAGGACTTTCCGCGCAATCTGGTCTTAACCGAAGAGTCAGACGAAGTGTGACCCGCATCAACTCATGTCGTGTACCCTTTTACAGCTCACCATCCATCCTTAGATCAGCTTGTATCCATGTGAGGCCCGGTTACCAGTGGAAAGTGGTGACTACAAATTTTACACTGATGCAAAGGCCAAGAAAGATTAATATCACAACAACAAATAAACGACCACCAAATCATGTTTTAGAAAGAGTAGGATGAAGGCAAGTTTCCGACGTCCTTACAACGGAGTCCTTCGATTAACGTATATTAACATCAGCACAAGAGTCCGTGTCCTCAGGTTTGGGGATTAACTGTGGGCCGACTACCTGCCTTTGAATATCCTGAGCAAAGAACTGTTGGAAGAGTTACCAAAAGCGTAAGGAGGTGGTTGTGTAAATTACAGAAGACCGAAATCCATGCGTAGTTTTAGTACCGGAGGAAAGAGGATAAGAAGAAGAGAAGACGAGACAGTACTTGCACCGGCAAAATACAAAGAAGAGAAAAACGAAGTAGGATGGAATTGACACTGCGAACCGGTCGACATTTACAGGACCAGAATTAACATCGAGATGGTGTTATGAAACGAGTGCCGTGGAACAGATGCCCTACAATGCATGGAGAGCTAATCTTTGGACTTGTAGAGAGAGTGATCGGACACGCGAACCAAGCTTTAAACACTGCACTTATCAACTCTTTTATTTTTCAATGATTTTAACAGATAACAGTATGAAATAAATTGACAGATAGGGAATACTAAGGTAGCTCAAATAAATTAACATATTGCAAGAGATGTTAATGTTTTATCCTTATAAATAAAAATTAAGCAAGCGGTTTAGTTAAGAGTTTTGTAAACAATCGATTCTTTACTTGATGGATTAGAATACTTACTTCAGGAAACGCGTAGGATATCAGTGGAATTATTAGTAGGATATCAGCAGGACGAGTTAGCAGCCACCTGAAAATAAACAAAGACAATTAGAGTCAACGTGGTGTAGGAATTACTTCACTTTGTACTATATTTTTGGTTAACTATTAATTAGACTTACATTCAGGGGCGGATCCAGCAAGCAATTTGGGAGGGGGAAGTATTTGGGGCTTTGGTTGGAATATGTTGAACAAATCTTTAATGGTCTAAAGTATAAATGACAGGAATGAGTGAAGATAAAAGTACAGTGTGTTATCATGAACACAATAAGTTTATTAACGTACAAACACAATAACATATCTGTGATTGTCAGTTCGTTGTTCTTATAATAACGTTAACTTATAGTTCTAAATACATACTAGCCATTTAAGTTATGTATCAATCAAAAATGAGTATGGTGGTAAGATAAAGACACAATTTACAATAATTTTAGAGTAAAACTATAAATATAGACAACGTGATATGAATTTTACATCATATTTGCATTCACAAAACTATTCTAAAAAAACAAGACGACAAAAACGTTTCGGCTGCCGTGACCATCTGGGGGGAAGAATTTTTCCATATTCTGCCGCCTCCGTAGATCAACTTCTGCTTGCATTAATTACACGATGACATCGGTCTAATTAGCCTAATTTTAAAGACGGCCAACTACATTTTTTTTCAAAATTGGGTTTACGATTGATTCTTTTGTAGAATTGTACGAAATGTCTGAATACGAAGTCAACTTGTGACAAAAGTGGCCAGAAATGTGATAAAATTACATTTGGAAAATGAGCTTAGTTGCATAGATGGCCAACTCCTTAACAGCTTGGTCACAATATCGGCCAACTCCATTTAGAACCAATCAGAACTTTAGATCCTATCATGTGACAGCTGCAGTGCTGATGGGTTTGTTGTTATTATCGTCTGTTGTACACTGTGCTGTTTGGGTTATTTGTGTCAGATTGTGATATTTACTTTGTAAACTTTACTGTTGCAAGTGTGATTTTATTACAGTTAATATAGTAATCAAAACTTTTGATTGTTATGGAGCATACCGATAAAGAATCTCCTCCAAGTAAAAGCAGGAAGAGAGTAGCAGATCCGACAAAATAGAAGCGTGCAAAAGCAAAGGAATTGAGGTTAGTTTTACTTTACAGTGCAATTTTTTTTGTATCCAGATTAAAAAATGTGTATAATCCAAGTTTATTTTATCATTTTTCTCGTTTTTTTGTTTTAATTGTTTTTTATAATATCTGTTGATTTAAATTTTTGCTAATACATTCCAAATCCGGAATGTTAAAAAAGTTGTACACATAAAAAAATGCTATAATTGATTTACTTTAGTTATTTTATATCGTTAATATATTTTCAAATTTTAGACAGGGCAAACTCACAGTACTTACGTTAAAGGCTGTTTTAATGCTACATTCTGTTTTTAAACTTATTTAAATATGATCAGACGGGCAAAATGTAAACTCTTGTTTAAGTTACTCGGAAAGTTGGCTGTACAATTACTATATACATTCAAATTATTAAAATATCTAAAACAAAATTTGCATTGATAAGAACTAGACACGCGTTAATATAAGTCTATTCTGGCTGTAGTTAACATTGATCTTAGAATAGGGGAGGGTTCTTTCTGGCTGCTTACAAATCGCAAAATTGTACGCGTTACCACTGCGGTAAGTTGCGTACATGTCAGAGGAAATTGTGTCTCGCAGTTTTATTCATTTAACAGCTGACTATGTCAAATCATTTTGAGGAAAGTTTGAACGTTACAATTTGTTATATAATTCTGCGTAGAGAGTGGCGTAGCGTCAACAGGAGCGTTGAAAGCCCCACTTCAATTTTTAAAAAACGTTTTATAAAATATATATATAACGGATCTTTACAGCTGTCGCCGTTTCTCCGTCCCCAACTTGCATTGTAACCTATCGTAGCATGTAAGTTCTTCTAAATTTCTTGCAACCATTGCTTCCGCTACGTCATCTCGCCAACTCCTCCGTGGACGTCCTCTTTTCCTCCTCACCGGTGGTATCCATTCCAGATTTTGCGGGGTCATCTGTCATCTTCCAATCTCTTCACATGCCCAAACCAAGTCAATTGTCTCCTTTCTATTTCATCTATTATTGTCCTGTCAATATTCATCTTGGCTTTAATAGTCTCATTTCTAACCCTGTTTAATTTTGATCTTCTACAACTCCTCCTGAAGAAGTCCATTTCCGCTGCCATCAGTTTTTTCTTATTTACGTTTGAAACGTTCCAAACTTCTGCTCTGCTTCTGCTTCTGCTTCTGCATCATATATATGTCTGTTTGTATTGCTTGTTATACTTCTTTCCCATAGAAGCGAATTCAGCGTTCTTATAACGGTTCGCCCCTTGTTAACACGTTCTGGAATTTCATCTTCGCTGCTCCCTGTTTGTTGAAAATAACGCCTAAGTATTTACTTTTTTCAACTACTCTTATCCTGTCCACATCCAATTTTAAGTCCTCAACTTCTTCGTTGCCCACTATCAGGTACTCACATTTTGCCATGTTCATGGTCAAACCAGCTGCGTCATATTCCTCTTTTAACTTTCTCACCATATACTCGAGGTCTTCGTCATCCTCCGCTACCACAATCTGGTCATCGGCAAAATATAGAGTGAACAGATTGTCATCTCCTACTCTCAGCCCCATGCTTTTACACTTCTTTGTCCATCTTACTAGAGATCTGTCTAAGTATATTTTAAAGATGGTAGGGGACAAGCAGCATCCTTGTCTTACGCCTTTTGTAGTTTCGAATGGGAGAGTGAATTTGTTTCCCAGTTTGACCCTGGTGATATTTTGTTGATAGTATCTTCTGGTGGCTGCAATCCTTTCTATTTCATCTATTATTGTCCTGTCAATATTCATCTAGGCTCTAGTAGTCTCATTTCTAACCCTGTCTAATTTTGATTTTCTACAACTCCTCCTGAAGAAGTCCATTTCCGCTGCCATCAGTTTTTTCTAATTTACGTTTGAAACGTTCCAAACTTCTGCTCCATTGTTCATAAATTTGCATTATATTATATTATAAAATATAATTTTAAATAATTAAATATTCGTTTATTAGTGTACTCAATGAACAATGAGAGAGCAAAGAAGACGAATCAGAACGTAAGTTACACATGGTTCGGTTGGCCAAGTGAGAAACTGTACCGAAGTCAGCACAGTTGGTTATAAAGAAGCGAATGCTGTCTGCGCTGGTATTCTGTTTATGCGCATGCGTAAGTCGTCATCAGCTGTCCGTCCTGGTTGTCCGTGTTATGCGTCCATGAGTGGCTGTTACGCTCTACACCTGTTTGCATTGTTCATACTGTTACGACACAATACTCTTGGTTGTTCCTGAGTAAATGGAAGAACTCGGGGAAAACGTTGCTGAAGATGAAGTCACGCAAGAGGTTGTTGACGAGAACCAATCAGACTTGGACCAGCTAATGGCGTATTGATCTTCAGCTAATGGCGCAACGGGAGGGGTTTCCGCAAAACTAGTGATTGAGCGGAAGACTCATATTCTTGGGAACTTGATGTTAGGGTCAGGTCGAGACTGAATTCGAAGAACCGGAGAATTACATTTCGCAAGTAGACCAGCTATGTAGATCGCCTGACCGAGTATTACTTCAGAGATGGTTTGCCAGTTCGGGGCGAACAGGCTTAAGGAGGGGGCCGTGTTACGACATTACAGAACAATCTACGTGTTTCTCGGATGTTCCAGTGGAATCCGGCTGTAATGTGGTGTGCGTACGTGATTCTCAACATGCGTTACCGAGATTGTGCCTTACTCACCGGTCCGCGTGCGCTGTGTGCAAGGCCGCAACCAATTACGTTCTGCTGTTTTCTAGTAGCGTTGCTGATGCGTAGTATGGATGTTTTTGGATTTTAGGCGGCGTGTAAATACAAGTACTCAGCGACGCTCAGTCAGTTTGAGTTGCGATATATTCCAGTGCGGTTCGAAGTATTGTGGCGTAGTGTTATGTGTTATTTGTGCTGGACAATTGTAATAAAATTGTGTTTTATACTCGTTGACATTATTATTGCGTGTGAACAATTTTTATTTGAACTGTTGTAAGAGACTATCTTGTTGATTACAAACTGTTTAATTGTGATAATTAAAGCGTGATTAGTGAGTTAATTGGTGTCTTGTATTTTGTTGTCCACTGTAGCATACGGCGATCAGTAGACCGTTGTAACAATACTGTTCTTTAAATTTTAAATTGCAGAAATTGTGCAGTTTGCCAATTTTTTGAATTATGCTTTTTGAATTAGGGAATTAAACAATGTAATAACAAATAGGTTATTTAACGTTATGTCTATAATTGAAAACACTATGAAGGGCTGCTATTGTTCAATAGCAGTGGAAGTGGCCACTCCATGAGCTTCACTGCAAAACTTCACTAGTCCATTCATCTACCACTACAGAAAGTGAATTTGTATGTAATTTTACGCAAGTGCTACACATTTTGCGACGATGTATATAGTTTAAATCTTCATAAGCGGAAGTCGAAAGATTTCTAGCTAAACTGTAAATACTTAGATAAAACAATTATACAATATGGGCAGTTATATAACTTTGATAGTCACTATAGTTAACTGCATGGAAGTAGTATCGTCAAGGTCACACCGCTTACTTACAGCGTTGCCACTAAGCACAGTTTCCCTTTCTTCCGAAAAATGCTACACTAGTAAGTAGCCCTACTTGATGTAAAGAATATAACAAAGTGATTTTTTAAATTAAATATTTACTTTGTTGTTATCAGTATGGCTTCCATTAAAATCATTTTTTGTGCTTTAAACTGTTGAACATTCTAAAATCAATGACAATAGAAGACTGAAAAAACAACGATACATTTTGAAGGTTCATAGATGCCTACTGCAGAAATTTTATAGATAAAATTTAATGCTATCTAAAGTAAAAAACATTTAAAAATCTTACGAGTATCACACAGTTGTTCTGGTTTTGTAAGATAGTGTAATGTAAGGTTAACTTGCGTTTTACTGTATTTTTTTAAGTAAAATTTTACAGGGAGAAAGTTTCTAATACATACATTAGAATACATTGTCAATAATTCTTAATAATAATTACATCACAATTAATACATTGTTAATAATTAATTAACAATGAATTTCCGTAACGTATACATAACATTCAATGCGATGCGTCAGCTATAGTTTGTTTGAACAAACTTTCGTACGCATCCTGTGTCTTAAGCTTGCCCCATTATTTAAGAGACACCGCACTATTCGTGACTCTGAAAAATATTCTATTTTTATTTCCTGCACTGCTTATTAATAATTAAGTAAAAAAAAATAGAACTATACTATAAGACGTTACATGCACAAGTAGCATAAAAATAATCGTATGTATAAACGTGAAACGAGTTGGATCTCTTAAGAAAATAAGAACAATTTTATAAACAACAAATACAAATGTCTCATGAAATAAATTTAAAATTCCTTATTCATATATTAATATATTATAAATCTTTAAATATAGAAATTAAATTTATAATTCTATATTTTATGAATTGTCCTTACAAATTTTATAATTAAAATTTTCCTTATTTTATAAACTATAGAATTCCTTATGAGTATTATAAATAATAGTCAGTACTGTAACTGAAATGGGATTGGCTTTTGCCACAACAGCGACAAATTTGTTTACAGAAATTGCTCGGTCCTATTTATCTTTGTGCAACGGAAGAAAGGTAGTAGCGCGGCCAGTAAACATACACATTTTTGAGGGGAGTGTAAAATGACAAAGGCATTCATAAAAGTGTCAGACAGCAATATTTACCGAAAAGACATGCCGACAGGGTACACGCAATTTGCATACCAAATGTGTACATATACCTAACAGAACTTCCGAACCATATGGCTTAGGAACGACCGTGCAGAGAAAACAGATTCATTTACAAAAGGGAAAAGACCGTGAGTATGAAAAAATTAAAGCGACAACAGCAGGCAAGGTCAGCGTTCTCAGACAACTGTCAGTCTGTAGGATAACCACCCATGAAGAAAACAGTAAAACTTTAAATAAGTAAGTTCACTGTACGGAAAACACAAAATAACTGACCTAATGGTACTTTGTAAAGTTAGGGTGTGTATTGCTAAAAGCTTTAGATTCCAACATAAGAAAAACCAGCGCAGTATAAATCGTAGATTCAGAGAACTGCAAATCGTAACAAAAGAAGCCAAAGAAAGAGAAGAAACGCAAAGATAGAAATTCTGTAGATATTTACGCGACAACAAAAAATATGTTGCCGATACACAAATTTTTATAGCTCAAATACTGGCGCCCAGAATTTAACTGAGTAATGTTACCCACAACAAATTATTCCTGATAAAAAAAATTCATTTACGCGATACGCATAAATAAATTTGAAACGAGCAATATAAGGTGGATGTATGAAATTTGCTTTCGTAACACTGCTAAAACGCTACACACTGTACTAGCCGGCAACAACGCTGGGCGAAGGGCGTGGAGGTGACAGGGAGAAGCAGTGAAAGTGAGTGACCTTGACGGTACTACTTCCATGCAGTTAACTCCTAGTAAGCTGTCTGAGCTTACATTTTTGTAGAAAGTCCACGTATTATTTCATAAATTTCAATTTTAGATAATTTTTTCAATTGTCAGAAAATTACGAGAACCCGATTACTCTATAATTTTTTGTCGTAACATAGCAACTGTAAAGCAGACAATCAGACAAAAAATCTATAAATTCCGAACTGGTGCATTAGTTTTAGTTAAATTTATAACCATAATGCCTTTGAAAACTAACATAGTCCTAGATTCAATATTTATGTATATCCGCATTGATATCTACAGATTTATATCTAAGACTTTTCAAAAATAAATGATAACAATACAAAAAGTCTTATTAGTAGTAAAGCTTGTACACTTTTTGAAATCAATCCAAAATTTTCAAGGAGCGTTACAAAAAATTGTTAAAGGTACAGGGTTTGTATTTTGAATATAATTTATAAAAACATAACCCCCTTAAATTCTCTTTAGTCTTACATTTGGCTGTATTTTTACAATTTTTTTCAAATTTGTTAACTTTTCCGGGTCTTGATATTCAACAATTTAGAAATTTCCTAAACAGTAGAATACATTTAAATTTTTGTTAAAATGCTCTTTAGTCCGGTACCCCACATAAAATTTTGCAAATTTATCAAACATTTGGTGTAACTTTTTTGGGTTCTATCCCCTACAAATTTTTAAAAATTAAAAACAACACTACATGTAGAGTTTTGTTTTAATTCGGTTTGTTTTCATACGCCACATGAATTTCTGTATTTTTTGAAAATTTAACCTCTTATTGTGTACCTCCCGTCGTCTTACATTTGCGGGGATCAATCTCAAAGATAACAGGGATTTGTATAATAGAAGAATGGAGACGCATCCCAAGTTTTACGGAAATCGGTTGATGCGTTCAAATATAATCTTTAGAGTTATCCCAAACAGAGTGATAGACAGATAAATGCCGATAGTCGAGATAAAACTTACAACTGGCTTGGCTTGTTCAGTAATGAATAAACCAGAAGTTACATGGTTAACCTAATTAAATGTTGTCATCATCATCATCTTCTTCTTCACGGTTAAACCAAGGATGGTTTGTTTCGGTCTCAAATAGGAAAAGATTAGAGCTGGTCACTCCAGTGCTTCCTCGGATATCCCACACCTTTCCGTCACCTCGGCTTATAGTTCCAGAGTTGTTTAGGGATGCGGCCGTCATCTATTCGGCAAAGATGTTTCCACCAATTCAGCCGATACTGGGTGATCCTGTCGAGTATACTCATAATATTCAGTTCCTGCCGTATATCTGTGTTTCTTCTATGATCATGGAGAGTATACCCTGCCACGTGCCTGAGAAATCTCATTTCAGCCGCTTGGATGCGACTGGCCGTGGCCTTTCGTTAAAGTCCAATTCTAAGACCCATAAACAAGTGTGGGAAGAGCCATCACCTTGTAGAAATTTAGGCGTGTTCCTTTACTTGCTGACTTAAGGGTTCGCCTAATGGTCCCGCACATAAGGTTGAACTTATGCAACTTATTCACAACGTCGTTGCTTCCATTATAAGACACAACGTAGCCCAGGTATTCAAAATTGCTAACTTGTTCCAGGACAGTACTATCTATAACAATTTTTGCCCGTACGGGATCAGTTCCAACGAAAAGCCATAACCTCGGTCTTACGTGTGGATATATGCAATCCAGAATTTTTGCAGATTCGATTTAACAAATGTACTCCCATCTGCAGTCTGTATTCAGAGTCCGATAGAATAGCCTGATCGTCCGCAAACAACAAAGTGTCAATCGTGAAGTGAATTAAATGTTGTATGATATAAATTGGTGTAAGTTATAAGACAAGACACGCAGCAGTAGGACATGTTGTTTAGACCCATACATAATCACTGATGTAGCATATAGTGTTCGTCAAGTACAGACAGGAAGACCAGCCCGCCAAAGACGTTACAATTACATAAGAGACGTGAACGAACAGCGACCGAATTCAGGCTGTACAATGCGATGTAATAAACTGCAACAAAAATCAATGCGGGCCACTCACTCACGCCACAAACAGTTCAGGCACAGACAATCGATACCCACGACGGGTTTGACCTTTGAGTGGACGTTGCCGACCGTAAATCACGGATCGCCGGAGTGCAATTTATTTCTCTGTGAGAGCTTTGAAGCCGGTAACACTGAGTAACGCGATTGTGTCTAGTTTAATGAAATCCGACCCGTCACTCTTAACGAGTTACACAAGTAATAAATAATATTTTACATTCTCTGGTTCTTGTTTGTGGTTACTTGAAAGTATTCGCACAATAAAAGCTCTATCTCCAGAACATTTGTTCGTTTATAAAGTACTGAGTTTGTTTTATGCAAGCTCTAGTCGAATAGTTCTTGATCGATGTTGTCGAACTCGACACCAGCAACAAGATAATTTTAAATGGGTAAGTAATGGTTCTAAGAATCTTTTTTTATTTCTAAAACTAGTCGTTTTTAATTATCGCCTGTATATAAATGATATTAACATAATTTTTTTTTAGAAAAGCTAAAAACTGGTAAATATTGAACGATAACATTGATGATTTTTTAACAGTAGAATTGTAGCATTCATATGAGACAAGCAATAGTTCATAGATTCTATAAAAAATTAGTTTAATGAATGTTAGAATTTAATTTTGTATTAACTATATAAATATTTGTTATAAATTTATAACTTGTTTTAAAATTAAATTACAGATAAAAACAATTTTATGAATTGTTTGTTTACGTCTGAAAAATTCTGTCTTGTTAAATCATTTCTTTAAGGCTAATATTGTAACACCACCACATTTGCAATTACATGTATTTTTTCGGTTATATCTTGCTTGAGCAAGTTCAGATTAATTAAAATATCTCATAGTTACATCGCTACCAATCCTAGTTTTTATCCTAGGCAATTCGTAACCAAGCAACCGAAAAGAGATTTCTTTGGCATGTAGAACTATGTAGAACTATGAACTACTAGGGTTATTCAATAAGTAAACAGACAAACAGTTGTAGAGCTGATTGAAACTTTCAGGAGTGTTACCTGGCAACATCGTTGTGAGTTTTGATCAGCTGGTCAATAATATATTGCATAAACATAACCAATACAGTTTTATTTACGATGGCGTGTCCTCTTGAGGACAGTACTTTCGAAGAACAGCGTTCTATTATAAGATTTTTGGATTTGGAACCACTATAACCACTAACTTGGATTCACTATTTTGAACCTGAGTCAAAGCGACAAAGCATGGAGTGGAAACATCCCAGTTCACCTGCCAAAAAGAAATTCAAAACCTAGCCATCGGCTGGTAAGGTGATGTTAACCATCTTTTGGAGCTCCCAAGGCCCAATTTTCTGTGATTACCTACAAGACCAGCGTACCATCAATAGTCAGTACTATTCTGACATGATTGTGAACAAAGTTAAGCCTGCATTGAAGAAGAAATATCCGGGATGGCAGAGGAAAGGTGTTATTCTTCTTCACGATAATGCCCGCCCACACACGGCAAAACTGACGCTCGAAACAATAAAAAAAAGTAGGTTGGGAGATCCTGCCTCATCTCCCTTATAGCCCTGGCCTTGCCCCATATGACTTTTTCTTGTTTGGCCCACTCAAGGAGACTTTGCGTGGTGTCAAGTTCAACAGCAATGAAGAAGTGAAGGAAAAAGTCCCAAACTGGCTTCGACATCAAGGTAAAGAATTCTTTGCTGAGGGAATACAAAAGCTTGTAAAGAGTTGGGTCAAGTGCACAGACGTTGCTGGAGATTACGTTGAAAAGTAAAGAAAATTATATTGATTGAATAAAAAGTTTTTGCTCCACAGCTGTTTGTTTGTTTACTTATTGAATGACCCTCGTATATCCTCTTCAAGGTCGCAGAAGAAGTCGATATATTCCTATATGGCAGGAACTGAATTTTATGAATACGCTTGGTAGGACTGTCTGGTATTAAATAAAATGGTTGGAACATATTAACCGAATAGATGACTACCGCATCCCCAAACACGCACTGAATTATACGTCTAAATGACAAAGAGAAGTGGAAAGTCCAAAAAGTGTTGGAATGATCAGCTCAAGTCTAGCTGTTGAGACCGGAACAAACCGTTTTTTGTTTAATCCTTGTTGAAAATGCTGACAAACTTTTTTTTTTGTATGATGATCTTTTAAATTTTCTACTGTATGAAAATATTATTTGCTTTTAACACTTCATATACTGGAGTAGTTGGCCGGTTCAATTTTCAGTTAAAATTCTGATCAAAGGATATAAAGCTTTATGGAAATAAAAAATGTGCCTGTCTATCTGTCGTTTAAAAATAATTCTTTCGCGGTATTCGTCACAGTTTAATACCGTTTCGGTTATCATAGTGGTACATTGAAATTAAAGCTAACAAACGAAGCTACGTGACACTTGACACACGGTAAAGCTGGAGTTTGTTCCAGACACCTACCGACATTCGATCTGCGGAAGGCCGGACATTGTCACAGTTTCGAGCAAGTTCAAGATCAGCAGTAACTACGCAATTTTTCTCGACGCGTCATCCAGATCTTCATTATCATAGCGCTGGACAGCATGTTGAGAGAGGCAACTAATAGAAAACGGAGGATTCAGTGGGGGCTAAATAGCCGTTTGGAGGAACTGGATTATGCGGATGACCTGTGCCTTCTTCCAGAAAGCCTACGAGATATGGAAATTAAATTGAACGATCTGAAAATAGAAGCCAAGCAAGTAGGCTTAACGATAAATAACAAAAAGACCAAGGAAATACGTAATAACCATAGAAATAATTCTGATTTGGTACTAGACGGAAGAGTTGTAGAAAGGGTTGAGGAGTTTTGCTATCTGGGTAGCATGGTCAGTCAGGATGGAGGTGACCTTAGGGATGTGATAAGTCGTATAAATAAAGCAAAAAAAGCATTTGCACAGTTAGACCAGTATCTGAGATCACCCCATATACGCAGGAAGACAAAACTCAGAATATTTTACTCAAATGCCAAATCGGTGTTGCTGTATGGATGTGAGACCTGGAAAATGACAAAGGACATCACCACAAGGTTACAGACTTTCATAAACCGTTGTCTGAGCTAAATAATGAGAATTTGGTGGCCAAAGACCATCTCGAACAGAGATTTATGGGAGGCCACAAGTCAGAGTCCCATCCAATTGCAGGTAAAGAGAAGAAAATGGAGGTGCATGGGTCACACCCTGAGAGAACCACCAGAAAATATCGCTTGACAGGCGTTGAATTGGAATTCGCATGGTAGCTGCAGACGTGGAAGGCCGAGGAACATCTGGAGGAGGACTATGGAAAAGGAGCTGGTTAGTGTCAACAAGACATGGATAGAGGTGAAGGCCCCAGACAATGGACAGAACACGCTGGAGAAATTTCGTCGAGGCCCTATGTTCCACCTAGGAAATTAAGGACTTAAGTCAAGTAAGTCAAGTCAGGAGGCTATAACTGACCATCTGTTAGCGGCCAAGTTCAGATTTGGGACCAGCGATATTATAGTGCGCTTCGGAGTAATTGTTATTGTGACTCGAGGTTTAGTGTAAAGTAAGTACTTAGTGCAAAACTTTCTAGAAGGTGACGATTTATTGTTTGTAATGTTATTGTGTATTTGACATTGTCTAGTTTGAGTAATTGTATATGCGTGCCTTTATTTATTTTCAACTGAAATTAAAGTTGTTAAAATCGATTTCATCTGGTGTCATGTTACTCTGTTTCCACTGTGTAACACGACTTTCCATGACACGTGTTAACGTTGGTGTCAGAGTTAGATACAGGACATTTAACAGTGGAAACAAGGAACACTTTGTAGAAGAGTAGTGTGAGTGGTAATTGGATTAAAACATTTTTAAAAGTCCGGTGATAGGTACGTTCCAAGCGCTGCTGTTGAAGACGGAGTGACAACGCCGACTTTATAAGGAAGAAGCAGGAAGACGACAAAATAGAAACTATGACAGGAAGCAGAAAATACTAAATCTTGGAGCAGAAGTAAGACAGAAAGAAGAACGTAAGCGGTAAGCAAAGAAAACTTAAGCTCTTTTTGAAGCCAAGCAAAAACAGATGCAAGAGGATACTGCTGTAGAGATGGGTCACTTACGCGGTGACTTAGGTATCTTACGCGGGAATTAGAGTTTGCAAGAGGTAAGATTATACAAAGTAAATACTCTATCTCAAGTATAAAAGAGACAATTTGAACTAACATTTCTGGAATATAAAACTCAATTTCATACATAAAACATACAAGAACAAATTAAAAATATCGGTATGGAGAACTATGCATGACTTCCATGTTCTAAGGTTTACATTTAAAGTCATTTTCGAAATGAAATATTTCCGTAGAAACTACTTCTTTCTACATCATCATTCACCCTTAACCACAATACTGTGGCCACTAACGTATACCAGCTCACGTTAGCGCACTCGATTTTCACTGATAATGGCAGTCCATGGTACTGCCGAAACGTCTGGTTTTGCAGAAAACATTTGACTACGGCTATACAGCCCGGGAAGGAATTTTAACAACAAACTACTTCTTTGTTGTCGATAACGTAGTACACATAAAAAAATAAAATGGAAACGTAAACATTACATAAATGAGATGTGCTTGCCTGCCACAAACGATATATTTCCTCTCATACATGTTTTAAATTAAAATGAAGGAATTATAATTTTATTGGCTGGCAACAAAATTATTTTATTTTTAACAATTACCATTGTTTGAAAAAGTTTAAATGAATTTTCAAGTACTTTACTCTTATTAAAACGTAAAAGGTTGCAGGTAAACTACCCCTTCCCCTTAACCGATCTTCACCAAAATCAAAAGGCAAAAGGCAACCCTACAATTCAGGGATGTATGCAAAAAATTATTTGAGTCTGTTTGAATTTGCGGCTGTTATCGTTTGCCATAGAAAAAATTCCACACACACACACACACACACACACACACACACACACACACACACACACACACACACACACACACACACACACACACACACACACATTTCGAAAAATGACTTTTCTTCACGTTTTGAGGGTAGTACAATCAGAATCAGCCCTTATCTCGAACACGATTTTTTTCGCCATGACCATACTTCCATTTCCTTACGGAACATGGAAGAAATAAAATGGAACAATTTATAGAACCAGAGCCTCACATTAAAAAAATTGGTCAATTGTCAGTAACAACATTAAAACTAGAAGAAGACGCCGAAAATAATACAATAGAGGAAGTGGCTTTGCCTGTAGTAAGGTCAGTTAATGTCAAGGGCCCAAAAATTCGGTAGACGTACTGACAGGACCGACGTAGCTTCGGCAATTTGAAGCGGAGAAAGAGAAAGCAGTTTCACTTGCTTTCCTTTTAAATGTCCCGCCGCAGAGCTACTACAAGAGTGTCTTCATTTATCTTTAAATGTAATTAAAGTTGTAATTAGCGACTTTATCTAGGGTCAGTTATTCTGTTTCGACTGTACAACATGTGCGACCGTGGTGACGATATTGGTCAACGGGAGGCCAAGGTTTTTTGGAAAGAACCATGTAAAAAGTAATTTTTAAACTTATTGGAAAAAAAGACACAACAGAAATCAATCTGTCTGTAGCTACTAAAAAGAGAACACCAAAACAAAGCGGAGCACACTGGTAAGTCACATCAAAATTACAGCAAATCCTAAGAACTTTCTTCGCCTTCTGTAACACATAGCGAATCAATGTAAACGCGGACAAAACCCGAATCTGTGTTTTCAACTCCACCGGACGCAACATGAATCATTTCTTTACTACACCAGTCCGCGTAGGCTCATCAATAGTACGTCCAAATCATGAATGCCAGTATCTGGGCGTCACGCTTGACTCCAAACTTACCTGGCGACCCCATATCAAAAGAACTACGGTCTTCGCCCGTTCCCTTCTCCGTTCTCTCAGAATCCTCAGCAGACATAATTACTGCTCCAGCGACTTACTAGGCCGAATCTACACCACCTGCATTCGTCCTATCATAACAAACGCCCACCCAGTTCTCCTTACCGCATCCCCTGCCTCCCCAGATCTCCACCGAATCACAGAACGATGAGCCCTAAGATTCATATACCTCCGACCACGCCGTACAAAGACCTCCAACGCAGCTCTGTATGCGCTAAACACCCGCTTCCCTAGCCTCGACTCCTTCCTCAATAAGTTAAACTGGAAGTATTCCCGCGCTGCCTCAACCCGCATTTCCCTACAATCAATAGTCCCTTCAATACACAGAAATACCCGTAACACAAGCAGAGCTTCCTACTTAATAAATCGTCTCCTCACAATAGCCAATGGTCCTCCCCCTAGACTCCCCCGTCGCCTGCGTCGGAGACACAGACACAATTAAACACACATAACAATCTCCCTCTCTGCTTCATTAACCCCCCAGCGGCAGGGACTAGAAACACACATGCTCAATATAAATACTCAAGAATACGCTAACTTCACCCAAACTCTAACTCTAAACACTATTTTCGCGCAACCTTCTGAACTCACACAAAATATTTCTCTCACTCACGTCCCAGCTTGTAATCCACAAATATGTACCCTCCGCCTACCTTGACGGCACCCTGTCGCCACCCACCACCCTAGGCGGCCTGCGTTACACGTCTCAGTCTTGGCCGCCCTCCAACTGAACATCGATGAAGAAATAAATAAACAAATGTACCACCAAACATCCATAGTGGCCGCCTCCATCTACCTCTCCCGTTCACATCTGGCTACCAAGTACACATGCGCACAATAAACCCAACAAGCAATACACTCCCATCTACGTGCCTCCACGTTCTCAACGGCTGAAGGGAGCTTGCTCCAAAACACCCCGAGCCCGGCCCAAATAGTCCGGTCTCAAAAAAAAAAAAAAAAAAAAGCGGAGTATAAGTGGGGGTGAGGATTATTCTCCAGTTTTTTTGAGTAAGGTAAGTACACATAGTTGAAAAGCGTATTTATTAACAGCAGATACCACCAAAATCAGTTGTTGCTTTGGATTATTTTTAAATTGGATTATATTATGGTATATTTACTGTATATTTAAAGTAATTGTTATAATCGTGAATGAATTGTGACGAATTCTATTGTACGAATAATGGACGTATACTGAAAATTCGATTAGAAATTGTGATACGTGATGCTGAGGACAAAGTGATATCCATGCATAAACGTCTAGTATTGATTTTGCGTTCTATTTAAAACAACTTTATAAGAAAATTGTCACTCGTGGAATGTTATATCTAACATTTAGGGCTATTGATCCACGTTAAGCGTGCGATAATCTATAAAATCAAAGCTCTGACCAACCGTAGAGTAACCTGCCAGTGCTAGCCTGTAGAAACAGCAGTATGTAATTTCTTCACAATATATGTCAGAGCTGTTAAATTTGGAAATAAGATAACCCTAGGTTAACAGGCTATCAAGGCTGCTCCGCAGCATCTAGATTATTTAAAATTTAAATATCCTGGCGTTCAGTAGGTGGAAAGACATCGCCGTGAAGTGGGAATCTCAGTGAATAACGACACTCTGTACATGTTACTCTTCGCGGACACGATCAGGTTGTAGTCGTAGGATATGCAGGTCTTCAGTTACGTTATTTAAAAACTCCATAAAGAAAACTCCACAAATCTTACGGCTCTTTGAAGAATCTAAATTTTGAAAATTTTGATGTTAGAAGTGTTGCAACTGACATGATTGTAAATATGTATACTACTAAACAGTAGTTTTGTTAAGAATCTTGGTGTAGCATTTACAAAATTTTCTAGAAGTGGTAAAGATATCAATAAAAATATAAAGAAAGATGAGACTGGGCAGCTGAGTTCTATGTTTTGGAATATGAACATAGACCACGAAAGCGAGAAAATTATTTACTCGGCTAGTTTAGAAAGGGTAGTCTTCTGGAACGTGGGACCCCAAAGCATCCGAAGTTTCAAAGGAGTATTAATGGATTTCTTATGTATTGTAAATCCAATAATGTATTATCAATGGATCGTAAATATGTATACTACTAAACAGTAGTTTTGTTAAGAATCTTGGTGTCGCATTTACAAAATTTTCTAGAAGTGGTAAAGATATCAATAAAAAAATAAAGAAAGATGAGACTGGGCAGCTGAGTTCTATGTTTTGGAATAGGAACATAGACCACGAAAGCGAGAAAATTATTTACTCGGCTAGTTTAGAAAGGGTAGTCTCCTAAGGGTCTGGGACGTGGGACCCTAAAATATTCGAAGTTTCAAAGGAGTATTAATGGACTTCGATGAAGGTCTTGTAGAGTATCCAGTCTGTTGAATATAAGCATATCAGCACTCCAATTTGCTTGGACTGAATAACATTAGACATCATAAATATTGGCTATATTATATAAGGCGGTTATTAAGCTAGCTATTGCTTATGGAGGTAACACGTGTACATTAGCTAAACAAGAACAAGAAACACTGAGAAGGTTTAAAAGCTTGTACACCATGTTTGTTTATGGTCCGACTGAGGAAGATGATTTTCATTACGTTTGATATGTTAGTCCTATATGCGCAGCTGATACTGTCTACAAAATATACGCAAGAATCGTAAACCACCGTCTGCAAACTATTTGAGGGCATCTTATTTTGGAAGAACAAAACGGTTCAGCAAGAGCAGATAGTGTACAGATAATGCTTTTATCACAGTCAGTTCAATGAAGAAACACATGTAGTTTTTGTTGACTTTGAGAAAACCTTTATAGAGTAGACAGAAATTTGCTGTGGCAAGTATTAGAAGAAGGGGGATACCCACAACAACTTATAACAGCTATACAAGGGCTATATAACTGAACAACAATAGTTAATACAAATAATTTTAAGATCTTTCAACAAATGGATATTTAATGAAGAAAGTTGTGTTAGTGGTTGAAATCACAAGCAGAATGATCACTGTTGCACACCACTATATAAAAGTATCCCGATTAGCGCTTTCAAGCTTCACAGCTCATCATCAGATTGGAATTAAACCAAAAATCTGTAAAAAACCCCTTCACTCACATCTCATCCCACCCTACTCACACACAACAAGCTATAATTGAATGTCCCTTCCCCACCCTCAGCCCTGTCCCACCATCTGGACAGTTACATATTTTTTTTGTGCTGTTACATAGCTTGTTGTGTGTGAGTAGGGTGGGGTGAGATGTGAGTGAAGGGGTTTTTTACAGATTTTTGGTTTAATTCCGATCTGACGATGAGCTGTGAAGCCTGGAAGCGCTAATCGGGATAATTTTATATAGTGGTGTGCAACAGTGATCATTCTGCAAATGGATATTTGTTCAATCTAGGTGTCAGGCAAGGGCGCAGTGTATCACCTACATTTTTTTACATTTATATTCACGATCTAGTAAGGAAATAGAAACAAGACATCAGAAGACAGATATTTGAATGTGCTGTTTTTTCAACGACTTGATTATAATTCATAGTGCAGAATCCGCTTTGTAAAAATCTGTTTTTAACCTTCGTAAGATCTGCAAACACTACAGTAAAAAAATCTCAATAATGATTAATGACCAAATATAGAAGGAGTGAAACATTTTAACTATTTGGGAAATGATATTAGCTGTGATACGATTTATGTCATTAGTGCTAAGTCAGGCAAGCTTGAGACGCTCTATGAGACAACCAATCGTATTTTTATGGACAAAGTACGTTGGGAGACAAAATGAACTTTCCTACAAAGTTGTGGCTGTGCCTGTACTGTCCTGTAAGTGTGATTTATGGACGACAGCCAAGAAACAAGAAAGTAAACTACAGGCCTCAGATAAGGCGTTCTTAACAGGATTTAAAAGGTGTTATAAATTTGGTCTTATTAAGAATGAAGTTACACTGTCTTCCTTGTATGCCGTACGGCTCACATAAGGCAGCCTACCCTGCCTTACACCTAAGCTACTTCCGTGGTATACATGGGAGCCATTATTGTTATTAAGAATGAAGTTACACTGTCTTCCTTGTATGCCGTACGGCTCACATAAGGCAGCCTACCCTGCCTTACACCTAAGCTACTTCGCTGGTATACATGGCAGCCATTATTATTATTAAGAATGAAGTTACACTCTCTTCCTTGTATGCCGTACGGCTCACATAAGGCAGCCTACCCTGCCTTACACTTAAGCTACTTCGGTGGTATACATGGGAGCCATTATTGTTATTAAGAATGAAGTTACACTGTCTTCCTTGTATGCCGTACGGCTCACATAAGACAGCCTACCCTGCCTTACACCTAAGCTACTTCGGTGGTATACATGGCAGCCATTATTATTATTAAGAATGAAGTTACACTCTCTTCCTTGTATGCCGTACGGCTCACATAAGACAGCCTACCCTGCCTTACACCTAAGCTACTTCGGTGGTATACATGGGAGCCATTATTGTTATTAAGAATGAAGTTACACTGTCTTCCTTGTATGCCGTACGGCTCACATAAGACAGCCTACCCTGCCTTACACCTAAGCTACTTCGGTGGTATACATGGCAGCCATTATTATTATGAAGAATGAAGTTACACTGTCTTCCTTGTATGCCGTACGGCTCACATAAGACAGCCTACCCTGCCTTACACCTAAGCTACTTCGGTGGTATACATGGCAGCCATTATTATTATTAAGAATGAAGTTACACTCTCTTCCTTGTATGCCGTACGGCTCACATAAGGCAGCCTACCCTGCCTTACACTTAAGCTACTTCGGTGGTATACATGGCAGCCATTATTATTATTAAGAATGAAGTTACACTCTCTTCCTTGTATGCCGTACGGCTCACATAAGGCAGCCTACCCTGCCTTACACTTAAGCTACTTCGGTGGTATACATGGGAGCCATTATTATTATTAAGAATGAAGTTACACTGTCTTCCTTGTATGCCTTACGGCTCACATAAGGCAGCCTACCCTGCCTTACACCTAAGCTACTTCGGTGGTATACATGGCAGCCATTATTATTATTAAGAATGAAGTTACACTGTCTTCCTTGTATGCCTTACGGCTCACATAAGGCAGCCTACCGTGCCTTACACCTAAGCTACTTCGGTGGTATACATGGCAGCCATTATTATTATTAAGAATGAAGTTACACTGTCTTCCTTGTATGCCTTACGGCTCACATAAGGCAGCCTACCGTGCCTTACACCTAAGCTACTTCGGTGGTATACATGGGAGCCATTATTATTATTAAGAATGAAGTTACACTGTCTTCCTTGTATGCCTTACGGCTCACATAAGACAGCCTACCCTGCCTTACATCTAAGCTACTTCGGTGGTATACATGGGAGCCATTATTGTTATTAAGAATGAAGTTACACTGTCTTCCTTGTATGCCTTACGGCTCACATAAGGCAGCCTACCGTGCCTTACACCTAAGCTACTTCGGTGGTATACATGGCAGCCATTATTATTATTAAGAATGAAGTTATAAGAGAAGAATTACAAGTTTTCAGTCGGAATGGAAGATCATCATCATCTCATGGTCTTCACATCGCGGCATAGGCAAAGCGCTTCATGTTACGCCTTGAACGATCCTGCAGCCATCTTATACTGCGACCGTCCACATGCGTGTGTACAATAGGTTTATATTTCCATACTTGTTTGACGACTCTTGAATCTTTCATTCTTTCTAAATCTTTCTCCCACCGTTGTTTATAAGTTTGTAGACTTTCATCCAAGATTTCGATCGGGTATATTTCCGATCTGATGATGAGCTGAGAGGCTTGAAAGCGTTAATCGGGAATTTTGAATATAGTAGTGTACAACCGAGCAATTTCTGTTTGTGATTATAACCACTAACACAACTTTATTAATTAAATAAAAATTAAAAGGTTATAAACGACGGTAGAAAAAACAATTATAAAGGATGTCAGATTTAAGACTGTCCAAGAAAGTCTGGAAATATGAACTACTGTATAGTGTACAGGTATTTGGAATGGAAGATCTTTGAGGACGGAAGATCTTTGAGGACCTAGCCTATACCGTGACGTGAAGAAGATGATGATGATCGTGTTGTTTTTGAAAAACGTGTTACTCCGATTTTAACCCTACATGCAGACGAATCAGGGAAAGAGGAATTTTTAACCTCTTTGATCATTTTATGTTTGAAGGTTTCTTAACAATAATATGGGACTTTAAAATATCTAAATACCCAGGTTCTTCTTTGGCATTGTTTAGTGCTTTGAGAGATCTCGTGATGTAGGTATTTGGATCACACCCACCCACCCACGCGCGCGCGCGCGCGCACACACACACACACACACACACGTCATATGAAAAATTGTATGATAGAATTATGTATATGTACACACTTGAAAAACACGTTTTAAGTAGGGAATTGCAGTGAGAAGAATGTAACAAAAACACAACAATTTATTCTAGTAAACATCTTAATCTGCAGAAACAGTACACTATTTTGAATAAAGTACGTGTATTATTATATAAATTTTGATACTAGACAATTTTTCAACTATGGGCAAAGTTACAAAAAGCCAAAATTACTTGAAACTGGCTGTAAACTGGCTTACTTGAACCCAAGATTACTCCAATATTTCTGCAGTAACATAATAATTATTGTAAAGAACACAATAATAGAATAAACACTAAACATCCAAAACGTTAGGATTTGGGTTAAGATTCCTTATAGTCTGACACCTTGCAAGATTTTCACATTTAAAAAAATTTGTGATCTCCTATTTAGGCTCTGTGGTTGCAAAATTGTAAACGCAACACTACATTCTGATGTTATGTACAGTTCTTTTTAATTTTATACCCCATATAAAGTTTTGCAATGTTATCAGATTTTTCACCTACTTTTTGAGCTCTGACATCCAAAAAGTTTGAATTTAAAATTAAATTAAATTTTGATAAAAGCCACTTTAATTTGATACTTCGCACAGGGCTTTTCGATTTTCTCACCACTCACTTTTCTGCCTCCCGCTCTGTATTATTTTTGGTAGGATCGATCTAAAAAAAGTCGGCGGGGGCTGTGTCGGAGCCACGGCCGCAAATCTTCAGAGCGTAGAATACGTCTGTGTGCTTTAGGGTTGCTAATGTGTTATGATTCTATATTTAAATAGATTAAATATATGATCGCTTAAGACAATTACAAAATATATAGACGTATCTGTATAAAAAATTACAAAATATATCAATACAATCGCATAGTAAAAATATTAAAAAAAAACTGCAGGAACGGATAAAGTTATAGTTCCGATGCCGCTAAATATAATTTGTTTATTTACTTGTTACTATGGTAATTAATTCTGGTCTCCATGGTGTTGCAACGGCATCACTTTAACAGCCACTATCTTTACGTCCATCTGGAACCACAGTCTGTCACAAACGTCACACGAGTGTCCAAATTCATTATTAAATAATGTTTTGTGGATATGCTTTGTAGCTAACTGCCACGTTTTGCTGAATTCGATCGGCTGATGCACTTACGAAGTCGGACGCTCTTCCTCATCCAACTCGACTTCAGTATTTATTTCCTTGTTTTTAAGCGTTGTCGGTAAATCCTCTGACGTTCGGCATTGGTCATTTTGGGTTTTTTGAATTCCCCATGATTTTCTCTACTCTCCTGTATGCGTTTACGATACTATTGAGCACGTTTAGCATCCATATACCGCGACATTTTGTCCGAACACACGATTTTTACAACTTGAATTACGGTTATTCAAACCTCTTAATATTATCACCGCTATTACAGTACTCTATGTAGATAGTACTTGATGAGACAATTTTAACGACATCTTACTCAACGTTCTATCGTATCGGAAACGGGAGAAATACTAATTTTAGTGCGCGCCGAGCGTCGCAGAACATTTCTATTTCTCCCCCCGCTCACCCCGCGCTGGATGATGCAATAGCCCGCTTATATTGTGCTATTTATTATCTTTGTTCCTTTATCTGTCGAATGGTACCTAATATAAGCGTGAATCTTTTGTCGTTTAGATAATATTTCAATTTCAAACGTGACGTGAAAACGTCACTCTCGATTTTCTGGTTGAGGGTGCCTACTGCTGGCCTGAAAGGTAAGACGTATTCTACGTCAAAAATATTAGGTTTCTTTACGGTAATATTGTAGATGCCACGCATGCCAAGTTTTACGAAATTTCTTGACACATTCAGAAGTTATCTTTAGAGGTATTCCAAACAGACAGACAAATTCCAAACGCCGAATTGAAACTGAAAATTCGCTTCGCTCGTTCAATAATCCCACATGTAACCAAGTTGCTTGGTTATGCAGGCATGCAAAGGTGAATGCAGGCACTGAAGAATCACTACGGCGCATGTAAAGAACCTACAGTTGCACGCACATCCGAAGAAATAACCCAGACATCAACAATAATTAACGCCTGACTGTGAAAACTCTTCAAAATATGTAATCACAAATCCGGTTACGCTTGTGAAAAACATGCACACATCCATAGCTGTTCCTGATTACAAACATATTTAGCATACACGATGAATTATGTATCAAACTGCATAATTAATTCAACGGGTGTAATTTGAATTTATTACGGCGGGCGTTGTCATAATGTGTGTTCTGAATACCTGATGAGGTGTAAATTATAATGCAGAAAGGGTGTACTGTGCAGAATAATAATAGCTTTTCGAATTTTTATATGACAGACGAAATATACGATACGTAACCTCCCCCCCACCACACACACACACGCGCAAAAAGTGAAGGTAGAACGACCTTGATAACATGCTTTAACCCGAGCTAAAACAGTTGTACAAGAATGTTTCTGATGAATTTTGTCAAGATGCCGAGGCTAAGATTGACAGGATACACTGCCGTAACTACAGAAGGTTATCAGCGTATCAATGCCCCCCCCCCATACATAGTTATAAAGTACGTTAGTGATATTACATTATCACTTTACGAAGACCGATTTCTAAACCAGGTGCGCCGGGTAAAATAAGGCTTTTAAATGATTGTATAAGTAAAATTGTATGGGAAGAACGTTGAATATCTCATTTAACGTGAGGAAAATGAGGAGTCCAACCTTTAAGCTAGTGTCATCCCCTCCCCAGAAACTAGTCTCATACGTCGCAAAAAACTAGTCTCATTCCCCCCAAGAAGCAGATCGTAATTAGCTGCTACTAGCAGGACACACATGAAAAGAATATAACTGGAAAGAATGCCAAGAAGACGAAAACGGAACAATTGAGGAATAACGAAACAATGACGAAATAACGTCAGATGGATATAAGGGAATTGATGGATGTCGTTGATTCACAGCTAGAGATGTTTGGAGGCGGATGTTGGTGTCCACAGGAATACACCTCTCTTGTATTCTACAGGATTATCATGCCACAGGAATACATCTCTTCATGTAAGTATATATTTTATTTATATTCCCAGTTAATATAGAAAAGTTTCATTAAAAAAGTATCAATTTTTAAATAAAACGATATTTATAAATTTGTGATAAGATATGTACACATTTGATAAAGATAAGGAGTGCTTAATTACAACTTTTCTGAAGTAATAAGCAAAGCCAAAATTTTTGCTGTCGCAGCAGTAGACAGTAACAGGGGGACACAGTGCCATGGACGGTGTTACTGTAAACTGCAGTTACAACTCTGTTAAACTTTTACGACCGCTGTGGTACAGACAATAAATCTCGTTTTTTTACGTACTTTATTGCTTAGGTTTCACGTTTATGCTTTTATGGACAAGCGTTTGTGTCGCTTATGATTCTGTTGGGCCTAGAACGGCATAATACTACGGTTGTATCTGTCATTGTTTCTGCTCACTTAATCTTTGTTTAAATCGACAAAACATACAAATATTTTATCATTTGGAACTATAGAAGCAGTCGTTATGTTATTACAGAAGTGGTGAGTTTCTATGAAATACAAAAGTAAAACATACGTCGCTTGACAAAAATTCACTTTCTTGTTTACAATTCTGGTGACGAAGAGTTTGTGGCGTTTGGCCATCAACAGCTCGTGGCATCTCGACATAATTTTTTGTCATAATCAGGACACGAGAAATATCAGAAATAATTGAAACAAACACAATATACACATATTGTTGTTGTTGTTGTTCTTCTTCTTCTTCATCTATCAGGGAATAGACGATCGCCTGTTCCGGTCCCCCCTTCCCCAAAAAAAAACATCCACTTCACCAATGCTTTCTAAGTCATCCCATACTCCTTTTTTCAATAGGCTTGTATTGCAAAACTTCCTTCGGCAACCTGACACCCGGCATCCTCTCGAGATCAGCAATCCATCTGCAATACATCTTTGTTTTCTGCAATACGATCTTGGATATTAAACATTTTCAACTCTTTGCATATGTCTTCATTGCGTTTCTCTTTGTGTGCAGCCTTTAACAGATCGCAGGAATCTCATCTGCGACGCCTGTATCTTACTCAGATGTTTCTTCGCTAGAACCGGAGTTTCAAAGCCATACAACAACACTGGCACACCCATTATGTTAAAACATTTTAGTAGAGGTACTTTTCTTATTTTCCTCAATAATATTTGACTGATTGTACCAAATATTGGCTGGAACTTGGCACCCAAGTGACGTCATTACCAATATAGCAGAAACGTGATATCTGCTCTATACGAGGGTTAGTTGAAACGTTCGCGCAGCGACATCTATAGCTCAGTGGTAGAACTAAAATTTTTCGTGTGCTGCAAGACGTATATTTTCGTGAACACCTGTTAATTTCCAGATACATCTGTCAATTTATTCACTTTTTACCAGGTGTTTGAAATTTTCCCGTCACATGTGTTTTTAAAATGCACAAAATCAAACATCGTATTGCGATGAATTGTCTGTTAAAAACGTTTTAGCGCCAATGGAAAATCAAAACGAAATTGTAAAAGTGTTAGGAGATCCTGCGCCTTCAGGAACAACCGTAAGTGGGGAACACTCGAGGTCGTACTAGCACTGACGACGATCCCAGAAGTGGACGTTGAAAAAGTGGAACAAAAAATGGCATTTTGAAAAAATTTCATACGATGTTATAAGACCGCAGGTTGAGGAGTGCATGACGTTGAAAAAAATCATAGGCATCGTGTGTGCATCATATTTTAACTCGAGAACTTGGTGTGAAAGAGCGTTGTGCAAGATAGCTGCCGCATCTGGTGTTGTCGTATTTTTTTGGCGTCCAGTGCGCCCACGTTTTCAGTGTTCGTACGACCACGTTTAAACTCAGTTGGCATCTTATAAACCGTTAATTTTGAAGTCACACCAACTCCTTACACGTTTATAATTTTGTTCTGAATTTCCGTTGGCGCTAAACAATTTTTAACAAAGAATCACACAACGACGTTTGATTTTGTCCGTTTTTCAAAACATGCACGACACGTCAATTTTAAACAGCTTTCAAACAATTAATAAATTGATAAATACCGTAGATTTGGAAATTAACAGGAGTTCACATAAAATACAAACATTGGAGCACACGAAAAATGTTAGTTTTGCCGCTAAGCTACAGTTGTCGCTCCGCAAACTTTTCAACTGATCCTCGTACTTTTAGTATCCAATACAATTTTGGGACGGGGTGTAGAGGCATAAGATTGGAGAAAGGTTTTCATGTGTAGTCGGTTTCATCCTTCTTATGGTATCCGCAACCGATCGCAGATGACTTGCAAATAATTACACTACGCCGCCGGAAGAACCTAAGTGGCATGTCTCCCGAAGAAACCTGGGCCAAGTCCAGAGGTTCTTTGATGGCAGTCTCTGCCACCACTGATCTTACTCTGCAACTGAGTAGTAGAGTACAGTTCAGACAGCATTTAGAATTACTTCTACTACTCATCGGGCCTTAGGTAATTTATAAAAGCGTGAAAGATTGCAATCGTCGGGCAGATTAAGAAGTGAAAGTATAAGGAAAGGCTTAAAATTATTTGGCCTTCGTGGATACATCAACTGTTATCGATAGTGACAGAATGACCATTTAGAGACAGTGAACGGAGAGAAGTTGCCATTTAAAGGAAAAAACTATAGACCAAGTGGAATGCTGCGAAATAGTTGGGTACGTAACAGGCTGCAAACCTAGTACGTAAAGCGGAGACGACGACGATGACGATGATGACGACGACGATTTCTCTCTTACCCCTCTTGTCCTTTGGGTAAGACATTTACCCCTTTGTTGTGTAACGGAATAGGATGCGGGAGGCAAGGAGAAACCACCGGAGAAAGATCCTTATGGGTATCGCAAACAGGAAAAACTGGTCTCTTTAATCCGGTTAGACCAAAAGTTTATGGTTGACCATGCAGACAGGAAATCGGGCTGGACGACAAGTCTGAAGTTGGCAGCCCTACTATGGCCTTACATTGCGTAACCTAGTAACATATCCAGGGGAAATATTGATTACTAACTCTCTCAAGCAAAACTAATAAACAAACAGCTGCCAGGCTGTTGAGCCGTATTTCGTCGTTTTTAAAATTAATTTTGTTATTGCAAAGTTGGTCCATGGTAACAACACTGTCCATAAAGAATATAAAAATTTCACAATGGTATTCAAAATTAAAAGAAAATCAGATGGCCTCCCTCAGTGGCGCGGAAAGAGGTAACAGGTACCTCTGAGAGACTGACACTGTGAACGAGCAAGGAATACAGGGACCATAAGGAGGTCTCTAAAATCGACGAGTAAAGAAACACGCCTGACGGTTTACAAGGTGATGGACCTCGCCACACTTTTCTACGGGTCTCAGAATTGGACTTTAACAAAATCTCAGGTCAGTCGTACTCAAGCGACCGAAATAAGATTTTTCAGGTACATCGCAGGCTATGGTCTTCATGATCGTAGAAAAAATACAGACAAACGCCAGCAACTGAATATTGTGAGTGTACTCAAGAGAATTGTCTAATATTGGCTAAACTGATTGGAACATCGTAACCATTTAACCGAGTGCCGCATTCCCAAACAACTATGGAATTATTAGTTGAAGGGACGGAGAGGTGTGAGACGTCCGAAGAAGAGTTTTGGTGACCACCTTTAATCTATTTTTTTTTTTGGCGTTGGAGCATACCATTTTTGGTATAATTCTTTTTGAAGATGATGATGATTTTTCCCGTCGCACTCAAAAACTTCACCAGCCGCCATTGTTTGATGTGGCAATCTGTTTCCCATCAGTGTAAGAAAGAGGTGTCAAACATAAGAGAAGCGCTTCAGGAGGTAACTTGTAGGAGCGTGCTTCTAATTAAGGCAGGATAATTAACTCAATTGTAATCAATTCGAACCCGTAAATTCCGTCAACTGCATGTTTGCACCGTACGAACCGATGAGCAGTAAATCACAGTACAATTTGGTCCATGGTAAAACACAGTGTCTTCTTCTTCTTCTTCTTTTTTAATGGCACGCAATAATAAGGGAATATGATGTTTCCGGAGTTTCTTCCTCATTGTTATTTTCATCAGCTTTTGGTAACTCTCACCACGCGCTTCCACCGCACACCACGCAAAACTGTCTCTTTAGTCTTCCTCTTCCTTTACTTAAAGTAACCATATAGTCATTATGACCGCATAATATACTCTATCAATTTCTTCCCTTTCTTGTTTATGGTTTTCCAGTGCTTGTATGAGAACGTTCTCACTATGTAAAATCTCGCTCTTGCTCCTTTTTTCTTCAAACAAAAATAAATAATTGTTAGGGAGCATTGAAGTCTCTTCTTCTTCTTCTTCTTCTCCTCAACCCAGAAGTTGTTGGTCTTGCAGTTCCTTCCTTTCTGCAGACATATCCTCTTCCTTCTTTTACTTCCTCCATGTACTCCTGCCTGGGACTTCCCCTCGCACTACACACCTCGGTCAGGGTGATGAACTAGTTTGAATGGCGTAGTAGATGACCGACTATATTACTTCTCCTTTCCACAATTGATCAAATGGACATCCATCTTTCACCCACTCTCTTCAAAGCCTCGTCATTAAGTGTTCTTTCTGTCTACGATATTCTTGAAGCCCTACGCCAGCACCACATTTCAAAAGCTACAACGTAGCTCCTCTGCACTTTCCTCAAAGTCTACATTTCCAACCCGTATGTGCGCGTGCTCCAAAAGAAACTATTTGTACGAGGATTGTTCAATAGAAACACGTTTGATCTGCGCAGCCGTGACTTTGTCGCCATAGCAACGGAATTCATTTGTGTATATTGTTTGTTTAAGTACTAGTGACGCGTCTGTCAAAAATATTTGCAGTTTTCTCTTTTTTAAGCGTTGTGACTGGGTTGAAAAATGGCATCTATGATAGAAAATCCGTCCAAAGATAATCTGCGTCCCGTTATTCAGTTTTTGGCGGCTGAGGGGCGTCAGCCAATGGAAATTTATACGAGAATCAAAGCTGTATATGGTGACTGTAGTTATTCTTATACGGCAGTTGTTGAATGGTGGAATAAATTTTGACAAGGAAGAAAATCTACTAAACATTTGGCCCGTCCCGGACCTGCACGTGTTGCAGCATCAGATGAAAATGTGAGACAACGGGAAACTGGTTTACGCGCGACTAGGCTCATCAGAGTTACAGAATTTTCTCAAATGTTGAGCATCAGCATGGGAACTGTTCAGTCCATCATTCATAGTCTTGGCTATCACAAACTTGCTGCTCAGTGGATTCCACGATTGCTTACTGATGAGCAGAAAAATTTGCGTTCGGCCTTATCATTACAGCATTTGATGCGCTATCAATAACAAGGTAATGCCTTTCAACACCAAATTGTTGCCGGTGATGAGTCTTGGTGTTATCACTACGAACCAGAATCCAAACGTCAGAGTACGCAGTGGAAGCATACACAATCTCCGAAGGCAGAAAAATGTCGGCCTCAACCTTCGGCAGGAAAATAATGGTGACAGTATTTTTTGATTATCAGGGTGTGCTGCTCTTAGATTTTAAAGAACCTAGTGTCAATGTCAACGCTGAGCGATATGCAGACAGCTTAAAACGCTTACGGGTCAGCATCAAGAATAAAATTCCCGGGAAGCTCATAAATGCTGTTATTCTTCTGCATGATAATGCTCGACCCGATGAAGCCAAGACGATTCAAGATCTGCTTGGTCGTATGAAGTGGGAAGTCTTACAAAATCCACCTTACAGTCCCGACTTGTCCCCGTGCGATAATCATGTTTTTAGGTTATTAAAAAGTCACTAAAAGGACACCGGTTCAAATCGGTCGCTGAGGTAGAATTTGCTGTTAGCGAATTGTTGTTTTAAACAGCTGCAAGCATGTTACCAGCGGGGAACCTACAGATTAGTGCAACAGTGGGACTCATGCCTTAATGTTAAAGAAGACTTATTTAAAATTGTTAAATAAAATAAGCTTTAGAACCTTTAAACGTGTTTCTATTGCACAAAACTCTTACATTTCTTCCTGGTTTTCAGAGACACATTTCTAGACGTTAGAAGAGATCTTCTCTTAAAAGATGCCCGTGTTGCTTGTGCAGTTCCAGTTTTTACGTCACTGGTACATTATATGTAAATTACTCCTCAAATCAATCTTTATCTTCCTTTTCCGGGGTCATATCTCGAACGTATGTTTCTGTATACCTGTGTGTAACTTTCATCATTAAACCCGTTTACACACAACCTACAATTAATTATCACAATCTGCTGCATTGTCATGAAAGATTTGGTCTACTAATCTATCCCTACACAATATGTCAGCCGGGTAGCTCAATGGAAGGGATTCATTCTGCATTGTATTTACTTGTCACGTGAATACAAGCCTTCGGCTTAAGGCTAAATCAATCCAACCCCGTCAATGCACTGTTGGGGCAGTAGAACAGCTGAGCAAACTGAGTTAGTCACTAAGAGCGGAACAACACGCGAAAACTCACAACACCCTTGCGGGTTGCACGCGGCGCAGGTAAATTGACGCTGATATTCTCTGCCAGTGACATGGCAAATAGACGGCGCAACAGACCATGGCCTAATGCTTGAAGGATGGTAGTAACAATGTCAATGACTATGTACGACACTGCAGATATACTTAGTCGTAAGTCTTTAAGACTTTATATACTTCAATATACTTTAATACTTTATTACTTCAATCCTTCATTATATTTTATATCATCTTCAAATTGTCTTGTTTTTCGAAACGTATTTCAATATTTATGACTTTTAATATTTAGCACTTGGTCAAATTCCTACTACTGTATAAAATTTTAATTCCACATCAATATGTATATTATATTTTGGTATGCTAAATATCGATACACAAATATTGTTATGTAAATGTAAAAAAGAATCATAAATTTCCTTTGTATGAAGTGAAAACCAAAATTACTCAAAAAATACAGCGAGTCAAAATAAAATTTACTTAGGGTTTCCTGATAGGATATTTATTACTTGTTTGGGAATCTACTGAAGTCGAAGAGTATGCGACAGAATATGCATGTATCGAAATCACGGCGTCGTGTACTTTACTAACTAGGAAGCGAGCGAGCGGGATCGATTATTAACCGTACCTCGTATAGGACTAACGAACTTGACACTGTAATTACTGACGTGATCGCGGCACCGATTACTAACGAAGTGAGACGGATTACTAACGGTTGCACTGTTTTTCTGTCCCCAGTAAGTCACCTTAATCCTTTATCGATAGAACCAGCAGTAACAAAGTATAATTAATATAGTTTCTCACTGTACAGTGCATCGGGAGATCACATATATACAGACAGTGTTTTAATTTAACGTGTTTTTATGTACATTAATTTAATGTTTTTGGCATTGATTTAGTTTATCTCCACTTCCTACGGAAAAGTATTGACACTTTACATTAAGTAAAATTGTGAATTTTACCATTATTTTATTATTGCTAGTACTAGAACATAGCTTACTTTAAATGGATTAGTGATTGTTGAGACAATTAATGAACAACAATTAGGATATAATTGTCAGTACGAAATTTAATAGAGTACATTAACACAAGGTGGATTTTTAGGAAAGAATAACATTTTAGTTTAAAGAGGTCACTTAAAAGTGTAAAGTGTAATGGTCTCTGTTTGTTCTCCAAAGTACTGGTAGGGGGGATGAGATAAGCCCGTCGTGTTTCTAAATTCGATTACGGGATAGTTCCAACCACACCTCCACGTGGTGAGCAAAGGCTAACGGGTTCAGTGTCAGCCGGAATAAGCTGTTCCCGCTCGCCACAGTAGTCGTTAGAGTGCGCAAGAGCCTAACGAAGCTACTAATAAAGGCGGAGAAGCCACTATGTGGCAATAGTTCGGAGTGACGACCGCTCTACGGTATTAGAAGATGGCGGAAGAACGTAGGAGGCATGTCTCCGAAAGAGACCTGGGGTAAATCAAAAGGTTCTACGATGGTAGTTCCATAAACGATTTTACTCTTCGGCGGTGTAGTACTGCATTCGGATGACACTTAGAATTACTCCTAGTTCTTGTAGAGGCCTCGTATAATTTATGCAAAGCGTGAAGGATGCAGATATCGGGATAGATTAAGAAATGAAAGTATAGGGAAAGACTGTAAGAAGATGGAGACTTAGAGAGTTACAAAATAACTTCCCTTGGATTATGAGGGGAATTAATAATTAAACTAATTCTAAATTTAACAGAAAGTAATAGTCGTTCAGTGCAATTAGAATAAAAAATAGTATGATATGATTAATGACAAAATAATTTAAAATATTTTAATTAAAATAATAATTCAAAAATATTTTAAATTTCTTCAACCTCACTTTGCTACGGTATGTCTTTTAAAATACTTAATATTCTTTTACTTATACGTAGTTTTAGTGCACAACTTTATAATTACATAATATAGTTTTAGGCAATTTTTTTTATAATGTATCAATTATTTCTTTATTTCTATTACTATTGCGTTATTATCCTACAATAGATATTTTTATTTTAACGATATATGATTTGTATGATATTTGTATCA
The DNA here is from genome assembly GCA_034769895.1 of Magicicada septendecula. Classification (NCBI taxonomy): domain Eukaryota; kingdom Metazoa; phylum Arthropoda; class Insecta; order Hemiptera; family Cicadidae; genus Magicicada; species Magicicada septendecula. The sequence continues at coordinate 585,557,189 of CM068369.1, forward strand.
AATTATATTTAAACAACTTTGGCGTATTTTGTTGCTTCTCTGCTATGTACAATTTTTCCTCGAACGAGGCCTTTCGGTTTCGCAACCATATCAAGTTCTTCCTACAACAACATTAAAATACCTACACTTCGCTTATATATATACTAACCCTCCCACGCATAACCGGTTACATTCAACCAATAGGAGGCATTACTTACCGCCCAGTCCTTGTTAGACCCAACAGTGAACGTCGAAATAGTAAGGTTAGAGAATAACATGAGTAAAAGCAAATTGTATGAAGAATTAGAAATATTAAAAGTAAGGAAAAAGAATAGGAATGCGCTGTTGAATATAAAGACTGAATTTAGTAATGAGGATATATTTTAATATATTTTGAAAGAGTAATGTATAAAAGGTGTAATACGATTACAGGATATGTGTTCAGAAGGTAAGAAAGCTGTAAGAGTTTTGTAGAGGATAATGTATGTGACGAGGTTAAGTTGACTAAGTAAGGGGCGGGGCTTAATTAAGTAATTAAGGTCATGTGACTTCTTAACCCGACGATTTCGACCAATGAGAAATTTTGTAATTTTGGTCAAGCCCGTTGAATGTACAAGGAAATTTCTTCACTCGATTGTTAGACTCGAAAGTATAAAGAACTAATCTATGCAGCTCTGTGTCACAAAGTATATGATAGAGGCAAGTCCAAGTCAGAAGATAAGTGAAAGTAAAATATTAACAGTGTCAAACTAGAACAAAGAAATGATAATATAATACTAAAGCAAGAAGAACGAAGACAATAATATATCTAAAAGTAAATAAAAGTTATCTACAAAAGTGGTGAGACCGAACCTTGTATAATAACACTAGTAATAATTACACGACACCAGGACTAAATCACATAACACTTATTCATCAGAACCAAAGTGAAAACACTAATTCAACACCAGTGAATAATTTATTTGACTTATTTTATTAAAAAAAAACTGTTTTAAATAGTTGGGAGATAAATTATATCTGTCGTCGCTTAGCGTCAGTTCGCCATCTTGGCACTGCCAACTGAAGCCATTACTGAGTCGACACTAACTATTGTGTTCGCACATCAGACAAAACAAATATTTTATTGTATTTTCTTAATTTTAATCTTATTGTTATTAGTAAGTAAGAATTATTTTAATTGTAATGTGTTGCACTTCTTGGTGTGCATTTCGTACTTTTTAAAAACAGTCAAAAGAATCCAGGAGTCTATATAACTATCAAAAGTGTAACTCTGAATCGAACTGAGATTAAAAATCTACTCGTGCATTGTACCAAATAAACATTAGACAACGAAGGCAGTAATTTATGAAAATAAACAATGATATTTTCCCCCAATTGATGCGAGTTGTCTTTTATTAAAAAATAAAATAGAAATAAAGAATTTTATTTTAGATTAAGAAGATAGAACCCGACCACGGCGACGTAAGTAATTCCGTCAACCGTAATAATCTACGGTAAGTGAGTGTGGTAACCTCAATCTTGACAACTCAACACGAAAATCAAAACCCGTCTCCAAACAAACAGTAATCCACGTAAATCAATAGTTAAATTAAATAATTAAAGTTAAATAAAATATAAAATAAACAACTATAAAATTGGCGCTTACAACAAGAGGCGTTAAATAAAACAAAATTTTATTGTTACAAAATTGGCACAACAAAGTGAGGCCTAAGAAATTAATTTCCGTTTAATTAAATAATAAACAAAACAAAAACAAATAACGAAACTCAATAGTTGTAATATACATCCCCGACAACAAATAAAAAGTATTTGCAAACAACTTAAAAATATTTTGAAGGCGGTCATAAAAATGTAAGGGATATTTTGAACACAATTCCTCATAACTTGATGATCAACAGAGACTTTTACAGTTTTTTGAAAAATGTTGACTTCCATTTTTGACTTGTGGTGATCGAAAGTTAAAAAATATTTCCAGAGCCGCACTATATTAGAATTCGGCTTAAGGTTCCCTTTAATTTGATACCCTATCGTCGATTTTTGCGATTTTTCAAAACTTTGACTACTCATAATTTTGCCTCTCATACATTTACTGCACTCATATTTTGGGGGGAATCATTCCCAATAACGATAGGCTCCTACAGAGTAAAATTTTTAATACGCATTACAATATATAAGCTGATGCAAACGTTTATCACGAGACATCCCTCTGACAGATAGATAGGAAGACAGACAAATACCAAACGTTCGAACTAAAACTGAAAACTTTCTTCGTTTTCTTCAATAAGTTATTTAATACGTCTACTGTTATTCATTTTAATTTTAAAATTCACGGCAGTCAATTTATGTATTTATTAGTTTATTTTTTCTTTGTTTATCTGTAAAACATAAGTCTTGCATACAATATAATAATTTATTTACTATTACTTGTTACCTTCTTCTTCTTATTCTTATCGCGTCAGTGGTTTGGCACACTGCCTGTTCTCTCCGTCATGATCACCTTTTACTTGGCCGCACAGCGTTTCGTGTTCCCTGTCGCTTGTAATTCCAAGTTTTATCTTCGGCGGTCTGCGTAGGTCCGTTTTTTCTGTGTGTTCCGTTCACCTTGGCTTATATTTATTTATTCTATTATTACTAGTATGCTCCCTGAGCTGCAGAACTCGTTCACTAATTTGAACGAAGTACATTTGTTAATGCATAAATTTTGATATTAGACCATTTTTCAATTAACATAAAAATTAGAAAATCCCTATTGCCTTAGTATTTTTGTTTAATAAAATAACAATTGCAGGGCAATCATAATAAAGGCTAAAAATTCTAAACTTTAACATTTTTCAAATTTTAATTTATTTTTAGGCCAGAAAGTAGAAGAATTTTGAAATTTCCAAAACTGTAACCGTATTCAGATTTTCATTAAAATTTTGTTTACTTTGTTATCCCACGTAAAACTTTTATTAAACTAATGCCCATAATAGCATAATTAAATATCGTTTAATTTACAATAAAAAGGATAATTTGAGTGCATAATCCTTAGATAAACTGACTTTCCTTTCATCGTATAAAATATAGAAAGAAAATGAAACAACATGTTTTATTTACAATAAAATTGTATTACCTACGTTCCAAATCTTCGGATAGGGTTTTCACGTTAAGAATCAACGAAGTGACTCTTTAAGCTATGAAAGTCTCTCGAGATTTCAACTGAAAGAACACAAACAAAGCCTTACGTAAAAGAAAGCTGAACAAGCAACATTAAAGGCCGAAGCTGACAGCGTGACTGAGTTAAAGGGCGCACTCAGGCCGGTACGTCAGCGCACGCGTGCGTTGTCCTTTGGGAGCACCGCGCGTCAAATTCGCCTTAACTTTGTTCCAGTGAAAAAGTGTCAACCGGAAAGTCTGAGGCGTCAGTGTTACACATTTTTTAACGTTTATTTACACGGAATTCTGTACACGGAGAACAAGAAAATATAAAGTCAAAAAGTAAAGGCAAATTTTATTTTCCCTGCTCCAATGGATGGCAGCACTGACTGAACAATGGCATATCATAACCTCAAAGCTTTTTTGTTCTTTAGTTGTGTTGTTTCAGTGCTCAGCTCCATTCGTAGTGATTTCAGGGCATTTTATTATGAGTGCCCCGTTGTCCGTGTGCACCAAGGAAGAAATGAGGGGAGTGGTACGTTTTCTGTACTCTGAAGGGACTAAACCTGCGGAGATTATTCACAGAATGCAGCAGCAGTACGGTGAGAGCTGTCTTAGTGAACGCAAAATTTATGAGTGGATAAATAGCTTTAAAAATGGCCGTGTACCTATCTATGATGAAGAGCATTCAAGTAGGCCATCCACTTCGAAGACGGACAAGAACATCGAGACAGTTGAGGGAATGATTCATGATGACCGTCGTGTCAAAATTGATGATAATGCGCATGCGTTGAACATTAACCACGGTACAGCAGTTGCAATCATCCACGAATCACTAAATTATCGGAAAGTGTGTGCTCGTTGGGTAGGTACCACATCGACTGACAGACCAGCACAAACAGAAACGTTTGGAAATTTCGAAATCACATTTAAGGCGTTTAGAAGAGGAAGGAGAAGAGTTTTTCAGTCGCATAGTAACCGTTGATGAGACGTGGGTCCGTCACTTCGAACCACAGAGTAAGCGGCAGAGTATGGTGTGGAAACATCCATCCTCGCCTACAGCAAAAAAGTAGGCGTATAATCTGTATGAAGTAATACCTTTTTGAGAAAGAAATTAATGTAACACGAAAATAAATTAGACATAACTTGCAAACAAATTACGAACAGTAAATACGTACATTGTTTATTTATGTTGTTTACACACTTTGTTAAATTTGTACAGAAAACTTTGCATATTGTCTTCGGTCTTAGCTATAAGTACGGCATCGTCAGTATTACAAATAATGGCGAAATTAGTATTACCCATTTTATATCCCTTCATATCTTTCATAGCTATTTCTAATTTTTCCATTACGACGTTAAAAGTAAAAAGACTAAGTGACCACCTTGTTGTGTCCCTTTTCCAGCCGTGACTAATTTTGATACCATCTTATTTTCACGGTGGTATCCGTATATATGTCTTTCATTGTGTTTATAATTTTTCCAAGTATCTTCCTTCTTATAAGTGGAAGAAATAACCTTCTTCTTCTATCAAGAACTAACTAAATCACCTGTTTTGGTCCCAAAAGAATACACCCACTTCACAAACGCTTCCTAGGGCTTCCTGTACTTCGTTGTCCAATAGCCTTGTACTGCCAAACTTCCTTAAGCAACCTGCCATCTGGCATTCCTGTTCAGTGTCGAGTAATCCACCTCTATTTTTTTAATGGATACGGGTTTAGCACACCCGATTCTCACCTCGCTTCAACCTGTGTTGGGTTTTGAAATTTCCTTTAATCTTTCCTGTCTGGTCTCGCTTGGCCAACTCTTGGGCTCTCGCCCCCACACTATTAGGTTTTCGAGGGCTAGGAAGTCTTTCATTGTTTTTACACTTTAGCCTTACGATGTTATTCATGTTTTATTGTTTACCTTTCCTACTATGTGCTAAGGGTCTTAGCTTTACTATGTTATTCATGTTTTATTGTTTACCTTTCCTACTATGTGCTAAGGGTCTTAGCTTTACTATGTTATTCATGTTTTATTGTTTACCTTTCCTACTATGTGCTAAGGGTCTTAGCTTTACTATGTTATTCATGTTTTCTTGTTTATCTTTCCTACTATGTGCTAAGGGTCTTAGCTTTACTATGATATTCATGTTTTATTGTTTCTCTTTCCTACTATGTGCTAAGGGTCTTAGCTTTACTATGTTATTCATGTTTTCTTGTTTATCTTTCCTACTATGTGGTAAGGGTCTTAGCTTTACTATGTTATTCATGTTTTCTTGTTTATCTTTCCTACTATGTGGTAAGGGTCTTAGCTTTACTATGTTATTCATGTTTTCTTGTTTATCTTTCCTAGCATGTGCTAAGGGTCTTAGCTTTACTATGTTACTCATGTTTTCTTGTTTACCTTTCCTACTATGTGCTAAGGGTCTTAGCTTTACTATGTTATTCATGTTTTATTGTTTATCTTTCCTACTATGTGCTAAGGGTCTTAGCTTTACTATGTTATTCATGTTTTCTTGTTTATCTTTCCTAGTATGTGGTAAGGGCCGGCCAGGGTTGAAGGGTGTCAAATAGTCTTAATTGTCTTAGGGGCGGACGAGGAAGGTTTCCCAACGGTGCTAGAGGGCGAAGAACCTAGAATTCACGTCTCCGGATGAAAGCCAGAGCAAGACCGGAGATTCAAAGGTAGCACTCCTACACCTGGTCTTACTCTACAGGACTCTGGTAACTCCATTGGAGGAAATTTATCTTACTCGAATGTGGCAAAGGAACAAATCGGCTGGAAGAAATGTTAAGAAAGGTAATTCACATTGATCTATTGAAACGTCTCAGCTAATGCGACCACATATAAGACAATAGCGACAAAGAAACGTAACTACCAGATAAATAGGAGTGAGACTGAAAAATATATTATTATTTGTGCCACGTTACACTGCTGAGCCCCAAAAAGTGTACACATCTTTCATTTTCCTAAAACTGACTGGCTGAAAATTGTTTTTTTTTTCTCGAGGCTAACTATTACAAACAAACTCGTACATCATGGTTGGTTATGAGTTACAGTCTTTTACAAAAATACAAGTTTTTATTTTACAAACGTTACAGACGAATATAGTTCGCCACCAGCATTGGTTTATGAGATTTAAGATAACCAAGAAATCATAATTACCTTGGTGATGAGACTTCCAACCAAAGTACCCACCGGGAGACGACGGGCGACTCTGCTCACAGCGCAGTTTGATGGTAGACTGACTCAACTTGTCGAGCGAAAAGCTTTACTAGAAAAGGGACGGGGGGTGTGACGTCAGGGAACGCTGACCAAAGTAAGAATAATTTTCCGTCGCGCGACTATTTAAACTTATTTTAATTGAATCGGTACTAACGCTTGTTGCATTCGGCAAGAGGTGCTGAATAACTGCAACATATTATATAAACAACTAACAAATTGTAGTTCAGAATTGTCAGCTTGAGCCAACACAACAGCACTATCCTAGATTACGTACACTGAGTGAAGTTATCGCCAGGATGAGACTACGCCAAATGAAATTACCGCCAAAATATGGTTACACATTTTATGGGTCGAAAGCTGTGGAAAGCTGATATTGGCTTCCAGCAACTATGCGTATTATACATTGACGTTGCAATATTAATTTGACAACAGTCAACAGTTTTAAATATTGCTTGAAAATTTCGCTTAGTATTATACGATATCATTAATATTATTCCAACAAATAGTTTCATTTGGCAGTACACGTAATACACTATTCGATGAAATACGATTAACACAAAAAAAACACCAAACCTTCACCCATTAATTTAGGTATGTTTAATGTTTGTACAGCTAATGGCGTCTCTCGTACCATGTATGCCAGATCTTAGGGGTTTCAGCTTTCCTAGTACCGACTTTGAAGTCTCTAGCAATACCTGAAAGTGCCACATTCATGTTTTTCTTAATTCTTTTACCTTTATACGGGTACATACCTACATCACTACACACCCGTTTATTAATATACGTCGACTGTTTTATCAATATAAATTTATGAAGTGTAGCGTAAAGGGACATCCAGATAATTTTAGAAGGACCGGTTGTATACAAAAATAACGGTAGTCTTATTTAATTTTGTCTTGCGTAACATTTCTAAGAAATTCACGCCAATCAATGTTGTTTGTGACTTTCTATTAGGGCTAATAACACTGGACGCAAAAACGGCTGGTAAGCATGGTCCATTTTGTTTTTAAGATATGAAACTCCACCACTCGGAAGGACAGCAGGGTGCATGGATAGGAATAGTCTATCTATCCTTTCAAAGCACTGAGTAGGAGGTTAAAGATCTATCTTCCTATGCAGAGAATCCGACGCTAAAGTACAGTACTTTATATTCGGTGAGTTTACTGGTTCTTTTACGTAGCCTAGTTACAATTGTGAGTAGATCAAGTGTTCTATTTACTCATAAAAATTATTATCGCATTCATGAGCAGGTACTTTATTTGTTAATTGACCCTTTTTATTGTTTTATTACTTATAGGCCTAATAACGATCAGGCTAACGTAAATATTATATTTTTTGGTGGATGGTTAGTGAGGATCGGTAAAAAATAACAAAAATTTTAACTATTTTGCGTCGACGTTTCTACAATATTTATTGTCATCTTCAGGACATGTGTATGAAATACAAAAGAAATGTCAAACACAACGGAACGATTAAATATTTGGGTGAACGTGTTCGTGTATGTGAGTGTGTGTGTGCGTGCGTATGTATGTATCATTGTATATGTGAAGACTTATGATAGTTTGTTTAAATCTTCAAATTATCTTTAAGAAAACGAGCAAATTATAGCATGAGGGAACTTAATTTATACAGTATTACAATTTAAATTACTAAATGTAATGATATTTTCATTAATTAAACAAACAGTAATCAACAATTGGGTATTAGATTGGTACATAAATTGTTTATACCTACAACAGTCAACATATAGCAAAGTAATATATTACCTATAACTAAAACAGATTAGGGGATGTTCACTACGTAATTATTAAAAGTTATTTTTACCATGTTTCACTCCCTACTGGTGTTAACAAACAATCATAATTTAGAAACATACAATTTACACAATAACTGTAGAACATTACGACATTACATCAGATAGTTGACAAAGGTTACAAACAAAAGTTTCTGGTGAATTTTACTAACAGGTAAAATTTCTAACATATAATATTTAAGGATGTAAATATTATAGTTCAAACACGCGAGGTCGTGTATTGAGAGAAAGGATGGAGGAGTTGGAGTCAACCTGACGCAGCTTCTGAGCGGTCACGATACTTCCTATCCTACCTCCATCAAATGGATAAAGCCTTGGCTGTAGACTGCCTGTTCTGTCCGGGTACACAGGATATCGCGGAACACACCTTCTTCAACTGAGATGAGCGTCTTTGATTGCGGATTTAGGAATGATAGCTCCATATAACACCGTAGGAGCCTTGCTCAGAGGGGAGGACGTCCAGATGTGATTGTCCATCTTGTTATTCGAATTAGCAGCCTTTGTAATTCCGACTTTGTCGTGTTTACTTGCTGAGCTGCTATTTGTCATGTTCCGGACGAGGCCTTTCAGTGTTTCTACTAGTTTCAGTGTTTCCTGTGTGGTTTAGGACGTAAAAATGGTGGAAAAACTGAAGTGCCTCGTCCGGAACAGGACAAATAGGAGTCCAGCAAATAAACACGACAATGTCAGTAAAACCATGTGGCACATTACGCAGAGGGCATCATATTGGATGTAGGAGGGAGATTTAGAACGACTGTAAAGTAGATCAATGTTGATGTGAGCTCACTAGATGAAGGAAAATCTCCCAGTCTTCAGTAGTGTAGTAAACGGTCCTAGGGTAATGCTCGTTCTACGGAGGAGGGTTTTAGTGGGTACTACACTTAATATGGAAGTCTCACACGTGCACTACCCTTCCTCCTTAAAAAAAGTAAATATTGTAGTAGGTGTCTGGTCATTATTATACAACGTACTTATATAAAATGTGGCGGCTCAGTGGACCAGTGGGTATGGCACTTGGCTACTAATCTAGAGGTCCCGGGTTCGATTCCCGGGCCCGCACCATAAAAATCAAGGTGCGTTTTTCAGCCCCCCAGGTCGACTCAGCCTGTTGAAAATGAGTAGGCCTACCTGGGATAATATCCTGGCGATGATAATGGGCAGCTGAAGCGTACTGCTGGCCACACTGGCTTCCTTGTATGTTATACGGCTCCCATATGGCTGGCAGCCTACCCTCCCTGACTCCTAAGCTGCTTCGGTGGTACACATGGAAGCCATTATTATTGTACGTATATAAAAAAGTTGTTCTCTCCATTTATGAGAGGTTAATTTTTAGATTGCAGTGAAAAGTAATGTAAAGAAGACAAAGAACATAGTCGTAAGCAAAATGAGCAAGACGTCACCGATTAAAATAGCTAATAATAAAACAGAATAATTTTTAAATATTTGGAATGTTTGATTAGACGTGACACATGCGTAGTAGTCGAGAGAGGAATTGCAGACTTTCCTTACCTAAGGAAGGCCTTAATAGAAATAAGCGATTACTCTGCGGGTCACTAAACATAAACCAGAGAAAAAGAATTGTGAATTGTTTTGTTTGGAGTGTGCTACTGTACATTAGAGAATCTTGGACGGTGAGGAAGAAGAGGAAAGAAGGCCTGGTTACAGGCCTTCGAAATGTGGACGTGGAGAAGGATGCAAAGGATTTCCTAGAGGGGTAGAGCCACGAACGAGAAGATGCTTGGAAGAATGCGAGAGGAAAGGATAGTGTTGGACATCATCAGAGGCAGGAAGAGAAATTGTTTTTGGACAGTGTATACACCAAACACAAAGTAATGTGATGGTTGCGACAATGGGGGGGGGTAAACCGAAAGCTGAATAGAAGACGGAGGAGGGGCTAGATAATATACGATATAAGGATGGGATATGAGGAAATGAAGAGACTACCCAGGATAGGAGACCATGGAGAAAGAATCCCTTGTAAGAGCTGTCCTTGGCAGGAAAAGATGAAGAAGATTTGTTTCTGAGTGGGGGAAAAAGATCGTAGGTGTTTAGAGATTACCCACTGCTTGGGTCCACTCTCCGCCCCTGATTGTGACAGATGGATAATATAAATTTAACAAAACATTTGTACGAGTATATTTTTCTTTCCACAGCTATGCTACAAGGAAAAAGAGTGTAAACGGTAGGTTTCATTCAAAGCAACCGCCCATGTATCAATATGTTAGGGTCAGCGATCGTGAAGCGGAATAATATCGTAACTTTTGCCGTTTCAGTGAACAGTGCTCAGATAAAACGCTACCAAAATCCAAAAGCGGAAACTGAAGGAAGGAAAAATATTATTTAATTTAGCTCCTTTGGGAAATAAACTTATATTGAAACGCTTGAGGAAGGAATGCCAGTGTCAGCAACACTTGTGATTCGTTTATATAAAAGTGAGTTGAATCAGAACGAACATCTTACATGGCAAAGATAAGTTTACGTTGTCCCTTTTATGCCCGTGACAAGTTCAGGTCATGTTATTTTATTCAGCCTTATGGTATGAAAGTAGGGCAACGTGGGTGATACGTCTTTATCCAGACGGAATTTTTAGCTTCCCCATCTGATAACACTGAGTAGCGATTAGAGGTGGGCGATTTAAGATCCTAGGAAGGGTGGATATCTACATGAAGCTGCAGAAATACTAGCTGATCTATTAAACTATAGTGGAACTAGTTTTAAGGAGCGTGAAAGATTGAAAGACATATGCTCGTTGTAACCAAATGCTCGGTATTTAAAAGTTTGATTAAGACAGTTATGAAAATGTCAATACTTTTTTCTACACTTATATATATGAAGAGATGAGTTTTATTTAGCCTTAGTATAGTTAAAATAGTATTAATTAATTTCGCTTTCAATTTATTATGAAATTGTATAAAATTTCTGCATTAATACAATAAACGATTAAAGATAAATTTACTACGTAATACTGCTCTATATTTACCAGTTAATCGGGTTGAGATTAACGTAATATACAAGATGAGCAGATTATTATTATTGATGCATAAAATTTATTTCAACACACAATGTTTAAGAAAAGCTTAATGCTGTTTGCAGCTGTTAGAGAGTAAATAAGGGGTCCTATGGTGGTCTAAACCGGTTGAAAAAGGAGAGTTGTCGTCAAAAAGATCATGGGCCGTTAAAAAAATGTCGAACTTGACATGACAGCAAATCCTAATTCAGCTTTGGAAAACGCTAGGGATCTCTTCGGAAGCAAAGCCCAGGAGCTTCGTCTGCCCCCGCGTGAAATCGGATTACAGTGGTACGTCATGTCAGGAGAAGAAGAGAATAATACCTGGGGTTAAGAGTCCTGGAGATAAAGGTACAGGGTATAAGAACCATAGGCAGGTCTAAACGGAGGTGGATGGATTGTGTAAGGTAAAGCACGAGAAGGATGTGCACGACCTGGCCAAGTGGAGACTGGAACTGGGGATAGATGTATAGAGAAAAACGAAGGAGAAGCAGAAGAAGAAGAAGAAGAAGAAGAAGAAGAAGAAGAAGAAGAAGAAGAAGAAGAAGAAGAAGAAGAAGAAGAGGAAGAAGAAGAAGAAGAAGAAGACATTTTACTAAAAGGTTACACTAAAATATTTAAATACACGTAGGAGAAAGTTGGACAAAATGGGAAGCCTACTGGTATTTTGGATAACTACGAGCCATGTGAAAATTTTTAAAGTTGTTTTATACAATACTATACATGTGTCATATATTTGACTACACTACACCATGTTTAGAATATTCATTTTTCAGATTGATTTCTCAGAAAAAAATATTTTATGAAAGAAATAATTTCTTCCTGTTTTCTCCAAACGGTATGTCAAAACGAGGATTCACTTTCGTAGTAAAAATTTATTATCAAATGTCACTAAATTTTTAGTGTGAACTAGTTATAACAAGTTTATAAGCTGTGTGAGTAGATGTCAGCAAGCAAAGTTTAAATAATAATAAATAGAAGTGGTAAATAATTGAAAAATTAACACCACTTTCAGATTTAGGTAAATAAATCAAGGAGGTTGGACAAAGTGGGGATCCCCATTTAGTCAGACTCCAGGCCGTCCCCGTTTTATCAAACCTTGCCATGTTGAGAGATTCTAAATGGTATTCAGTTAACAGTTAGTTAAATGCTGTTAAAATATAATCATTTTACTGATAAATAAACGCAGTTCCTACTACTATATTTACATTTTTGTTTAAAGTAGCATAGAATACACAGTTAAGCATCAAAACGAGTCAAAATCGAAAACATCCGACTGAATTCACAATTTTGAAAAACGAACTGAGTTTACTGACTCATGTGAGACGCTGAACAAAATCTGTTTAGTCTCTCTTGACTGACACCGACGCCATTAGAGTACTCGAGGGCTAGGGTGTCATCCTTTTTTCATTCTAATTTCTTAATTTTAGGTGGCTTAGGATTTTAGAGTGCTTACTTACGCCGATAGGTAAGCACTGGTAATACTAAGTAACTTCTAGTATCAGAATAACTGATACAAAGCCACCAAATCCTATCTCAGAAAGAGAAGGGTGAGGGCGAATCTCCTGCGCCCCAAAACAGGGAAGAAGAAGAGAAGAAGAAGAAGAAGAAGAAGAAGAAGAAGAAGAAGACATTCTCCTGCGCCTTTCAGATAAGGTATGGCAACCCTGACAGAACAGTCTCTGGTCCTCCTGGTATAGGGTTGTGCAACAGGCCTGTACCTTATCCACGTAAAATTTATAATATTTTTAGTACCCAAAGCAACCTCGGAGTAAGGTTTGGTGGAGGCGGAGTCGTCCGAGGATGAGATGGCTGCCGGTACAGGTTTATATGGCCTAATCCTTGAAGTGAAGAAAAAGAAGAAGACCTAATTTCTGCGGACAAGATTATGGTTATTATAATGACAATAAATAAATAAAAATTATAATCCATTTAATAGCTCACGTTTGTCACTGAATTCCACTATTAGTTTCGTATTGGTATTATTTATTTTACAGATCACTACATAATTTTCTGATAAAAAAAAATAATGTAATAAGTGTTAAACAACGCATATTACGTTTTATGTAGCCAAATTTAAATGCTAAAAGATGTAGCGTCTATATTTAAGAAATAAATGAACATACTTGTAAATTCTTTAGTAACAAAAGACAAAAAGAACACAGTTATTCACGAATATTAGCTAAAGGAATGCGAAAGTGAAACACATTTTTTTAATTTCTGCTAACTCACTTTGAAGAACGAAGGGTAGGCTATTTCAGTTCAAAAGAACATAAGAACGAAATATTAAAAATCTCGTAACAATTATAACCTATTCACGCAACGGCCGCTTTTAAAAGAAAAATGTATTACAATTTCGTTGAAACAAGACTTTACAAAGACTGTCATATATGTATATACAAATTTTTCGAAAGGACCAGAAAAATGTGACCTTATTTGTAGAAGCTCAGGTTGTTAAATTAATACCAAAAAATGGAACAGTATCTCACCTTTTACGATCTAACACACATTTAGTAATAACGTAATGAAACACGTTAACCAAATTTCCTGCAGTCACATGTATTCGTTACGTATTGCTATAAATACCAAATTTATAATACCCGCACGTATGTGTACGTAAAATGTTATATGGTATCCTATTGTTAAGTATAAATTAATACCCTTAATTTTTGTATAATCTAAATAAGAATCCGGGTAGCAGGTGACCGGAAGCTAGAGGTTTGTAAACAAAATGGGCGTGATAATAGTCACGGATGACACATCTAAATAAATACTCAGTCACAGATGTAAAGTTGAGTTATAGGTAAACACTTTAAACGCCTGAATGCTTGAACTGTATTGGATTGAAAACGTCAGGAGACATTATATTTTTTGAAGTTTCTTAAAGAACATTAGTTTGAAATATTAAAAACACCCAAAAAACTAAACGGCTACAAATACGTCAAAAAATGTACTAAAAGATATAAAAATCTCATGGATTCCTTAGTGTATTCAATGAGTTGTGAATCACGTTCGAGTAATTTAAGGACATGGGACGATTAGATGTTTGTGAAAGCGTGGAAAATTTCATTAAAGAACAGAATAAGAAATTGGAATTGGAATTTAAGTTACAGACTTTTGCCATCACAGAAAATATATAAATTCGTCGTTCCGCCCATCTGAACAATCGGGACCCTTCTTCAGGATAATTATATACTACTACATGTGAAGAAATATATAATAATATACTAACCAGTGATAGACAGTAGTCAAAAAAATAATAATAACATAATTTGACATAATATATAATCAAAAGGTAAAGTAGTCCAAATGAATACTTACTATGAAAACACACACAACATTCAACAGTGTTTAGTTGATCTTGGTGGTCTGTACATATTCGTGCGCATTGTGCTTGTGTTTTTTGACTGTTCGCGCAGTGAGTATTTTGCTTCTTGCATTACGCGAAGTGAGCAAAAAAACTCGGGCAATGCCCGAAATCAGCAATAGCGAATAACATATACAAAGCGTTATGTGAAGGAGAAGAAAATTGAGAGAATGATCGGCGTCCAGGCATAAACGTCACACAGTGCAAAAGAAAACTACTTCTTTTGCACATTGAAAATTTTGAGAAACTACAAAAAATTATTATAAAAAATATTGTTACCAGTGAAGACAACTCGGAGAGTGTCGTTTACGCTAAAAGACATAAAGCAAAATCTTGCGTCAGTGAACACTATTTTACGCTTGACAAGCTTAATGTGCCCTTAGAATTCACTTAACAAAGACGTTTTGTGTTTCAGCAGTTTTACTACGCGATCGGCGTCAAAGATTTCTGTAAACACTTCAAATGTCAACATTTTGCCACCTTATTGATTTGACAGTCGTTAGAATTTAATCTAAAATATGGATATGATATATACATTTTATATTGTTTAATTGGCACTCCTGTAACTTACAGGTATCAGATCGCCTTCAATAGTTTTCCTTTTACCCTGAATTGTTACTACTTCCTGAATCTTAGCTTACGTGATACATTCGTGAGTTTGGAGGTACTAGTCCTTTAAGCATTAATTTTTTAAGCAATAATATGTGACAATATCATTAGTATTCCTACTCCTACTTTAGTATTCCTTCATTAGTATTCCATCTCATACATACTTCCTCATTCATTTACTGTTGTCTCGACTTTCCCCTTACACTATATTTTTTAAAAATTTCCATGATCAAGGCGGTGAACCAATTTGAATGTAGTAGCAGATGACTGACCATACTGCTTCTCCTTTCTAAAATGGCTTTAACCGGAACACGTCCTCCATCCACTCTCTTCAAAACCACATCATAATGTGTTCTCAGGCCCTGGCTTTTTAGTGTCCCGAAGAAAACCTTAATCAACACAAATTACAATATGCGTATTTCTAGCAAGGTGTTCAGCCTCAACCACAGTACTGTGATCACCAACGTATACCACCTCACTTTATCGCACTCGATTTTCACTGATGATGGCAGTCAATGGCACTGCCGAAACTTCTGGTTTTGCAGAAAACATTGAAATACGTCCAAACAGCCCGGGAAGGAATTTATAACAACAAACTACTTCTTTGTTGCCGATAATGTAGTACACATATAAAAAATTATCCCCTCCCCCTTCAACTATAATTTTCATTTATAGAAAATTACCCCCACCCCGTTCAACTAGCCTCTTCATTTATAAATATTTCATCTACGTTTCTACAGTCGGGATACATACTCGTTTCGATAATCGGGATACGATCTCCTTATCGGGATACATTATTTATCAAAATTAAGTATTTTACTCTTGTTAAAACATAAAACGTTGCAAGTAAACTACCCTTTCCCCGTAACCGATCTACACCAAAATCAGTAAGCCTTGCGTCCTCTACAACTCAGGCACATATGTAAAAAATTATTTGATTCTGTTTGAATTTACGGCAGTTATCGTTTGTCATGTAAAAATTACTCTTGTTAAAACAAAATGTTGCAGGTAAACTACCCCTTTCCCTAAACCCATCTTCACCAAAATCGACAGACCTTGAGTACTTTACAATTCAGGAACGTATGCAAAAAAATATTTGATTCTGTTTGACTTTACGGCAGTTATCGTTCGTCATAGAAAAAATTACTCTTGTTAAAACATAAAAATGTTGCAGGTAAACTACCCCTTTCTCGTAGCCGATCTTCACCAAAAACGATAGGCAAAGAGTTATTTGATTCTGTTTGAATTTGCGGATGTTATCGTTTACCATAAAAAAAAATCTACACACACACACACACACATTTCGAAAAATGACTTTTCTTCATGTCTTGAGGGTAGTACAATCAGAATCAGCCGTTATCTCGATCACGATTTTTTCGCCATAACCATACTTCCATTTCCTCATGGAACATGGAAGTAAAAAACTGACTAATAAAATTTATAGAACATTAATTATAATTATTTAACAAGTCAGTAATGTTGAATGTCTGCGCTATAGTGTGTCTCAAATTACAAACGGTGACGTGGTGAAGACGCTACATAAGTTTAACCATACGTGTGGGATCACCAGGGAAACTCTAAAATCAACGAGCAAAAAAACACGCCTAAAGTTCTACAAGCTGGTGACCCCCCCCCCACATTTGTCAATGAGTCTGAAAGTTGGACAAAATAAAAGAAAGGCCATTCGTATTCAAGCGGACAAAATGAGATTTCTGAGACACGTGGAAGGATGTACTCTTCAAGATCTCAAAAGGAATGTCAATGACGGGAGCAACTGACTATTACTAGTGTCATATACTAAAAAGGATTGCCTTGCTGAAAATGATGACGATAATTAATTATTTTAGCCTCAAAAGCGATGCATCTGTATGCAACATACAATGATGAAACCCTGACACATCTCAGTTCATCGGTACAAACTAATTAACTAAACGATAACATAAATAAGTATAGTTATGTTATCTTTTAAACTTTTACATCTTGAAGTCTCTGAAAATGAAGTATCGCTTTAATCACAACATCTTGTTAAGACATTTTGAAAATGCCCATGTTTTATTTTTGTTTTACAAAAATTGCTATTAAGTTACCATTTCATAGCGGCCAAATTACAAAACACAGTTCACTTCCTAAATGACAAGGAAAACTGTCACTCTTCAAATTCCGCCTACAAACATATCAGTTCCACAGGGTGACACCGACTAAAACAAGACGTTCTGCGGCAGAACGTGGTTGACAAGTTAGAAGTATGGAAGTTTGAAACTGAGAGGAGAAGTCAAGACGTCTTGTGCGGGTGACAAGCTGGTAATAAATCTCTCTATAAGCAGAGCTGACAAGCTGATTAAAAAGCCAAGATTTGTATCTCTACCTTCCAATATAGAAGTTATAACGTAAACTTCTATCACCTGTGAAAATGTCATGACAAAACAATTGTAATTTATATAATTATAGAGGTAATTTTAAGAGACGGAAACTAAATGTTTCAGAAAATTAAATTAATTTTAAATCACTTTTCAATGGAACGTATAGTCGAGAACTTACTAATTTTTTTTTTATTAATTTAGATAACTAAATCTAATGACAACATGTTTGTAAACAGAAAAAACAATAACTTTTGGAAACAGTTATGTGGATTCATTTATTTCACAAGATAGTACTGAGTACTATAATATTTAAAAACCCGATGTGATATCATAAAGGCAAAATATTTACCTCATTTTTTTCTCTCTCTCTCTCTCTCTCTCTCTCTCTCTCTCTCTCTCTCTCTCTCTCTCTCTCTCTCTCTCTCTCTCTCTCTCTCAAAAAAAAAGACACACACAAATGGGATATCCAGTTAAATAGAATTTTATCCGAAATATGACTCCTGCTGTAAGGTTTTGAATATTTCAAAATATTTTGAACTCAGGGTCGACACTTGGCATGAAAGAGTAATATTACTATGCTGTTTACTCCCGGGCTGTTTGGCCGTGGTCTAAAGCTGTTCATATCAGCAAACGTTTCAACCGGGCCTTCGCCGACCATCTTCAGTTCCTGAGGCCGGTGAAATACGTCAGAGACCCGCTTTCATCGTGCGCGGTGTACGGAGTTCCTTGCTCGTGTGGCCAGCTGTACACAGGAACTACGAAGCGCAGTGTCCGTTCCCGCGTTGGTAAACACAGCCGCTATAGTGTTGCTTGAGGCAGCCGGAGAAGTCTGCCGTAGCTGAGCACGCACTCGCCAATGTCGACCATCCGATCCTCTTCGAAGAGACGAAGCTTCTGTCGTCGGTAAGTTCATATTTTCCTCGCCTGCA
This sequence comes from Magicicada septendecula, assembly GCA_034769895.1. Lineage (NCBI taxonomy): Eukaryota > Metazoa > Arthropoda > Insecta > Hemiptera > Cicadidae > Magicicada > Magicicada septendecula. Next base: position 585,575,598 of record CM068369.1, read on the forward strand.
CATGGAATCCGTCCAGATTCAGAAGTATGCTGCGGATGCAATGAATCGGGGGGGGGGGGGGGAAGCCTCTCTTCAAATACTTTATGGACGAGAGTTGTGGCCAACCTGTAGTATGGCTGGTGGTGTCCGAGCAACTACACCACGGGACTTGGAGAATTTATAAGAACAGGTACCTGCATGGAGCTGCTAGCTTTTACCACAGTAGCCCTACTGTGGTCACTAACCTGACATCCGCGTTAGTGTTTGTTAGCCTGAGGATGGCCGGCGAAAGCCCGGTTTTGAAACGTTTGCTGATATGAACAGCTTTTGATGACGGCCAAACAGCCCGGGAGTACACCATTTCCTGGCTGTTATGTAGGCTACGTTTGTACAGTTCCAGCACCCTTTGAAATTGCAAAGCGAAAAAAAGACACTGGAGTTAAGTCAACGAGTAGGTTAGAATGAGGCAATTTGTGTGAGTGACATTACGTGTTTTTTTTTTCAATGATAATTGAGGACGAGTGCAGTTACTGTTTTAGTAATTGTTTTACTTATGTTTTACAAAGAGTGACAGATTTTTGTGACTTATATACAAGTTTATTTCAAACAAAAAATTTATAGAAATAACCACTGATTTCTCTAATATCTAATCATAATTTATATTCTCCACTATCCATACATATTTAAAGAAAGACTTTGTTCAAGTCGAGTCCTTGAAATTTGTTATTTCTAAACACAAATTTTGCCCATCATATTTTCTGACAATTAAAAATTCATTGTTTTTGAAACTGAACACAGTGCTTGTAAGTTTAATCTTGCTATGTACGTTGCATTTGTTGCCTACCATATTATAGATTTACCTCATTCTTACCCATTTAGATTTTGTTATTAAATTAATTAGTTGTTAACTGTTATTATCACTATTCAATCATCATTAACTGAAGCTGAAGCGTCAGATTGTCTGGATACAAATACAAAAAGCAAAAAATAAACTGTCTGCTAAACCTTTCATTATACATCTCATCATATTAGCATGATAATGTTTTTAGGCTGGGGTCATTCTAACAAAATGCGTGACGAAAAATGTGTAACGTCATCGAAAATTGTAACTCTCCAGGTGATGTTAACACTATATTTTTTCCACACTTTCGATTCCCCACAGTTATGCACATTATACGTTTCAAAAGACTAAAAACATTATCATGCTTCGATGTTTCGGTTTCGTCGAAAGTCTTCTTTCTTACTTCTAGGCGAGGTTAATATGTGATTGTATAAATTTATGGCGGTCTCTGCATTAATTACTTCACGTGTTATTTTTACTCAATACTGGAATATGAAATTATCGCTCGACTTTTTAATTATTGTCCCGTCTTGCTGCGTGTCTCTTCCGTTGTGTGTTCCGCACAGAAGAAATTGCAGATTGTTTTTCTGCAACGTACAGCGAAATTGTTGTTTCGCTATAACGCACAGCGATATAAAAGAGTTTTTCTTCACGACGACGACGTTCGTTCTAAAGGGTGAAAAATGCTATGTAGACCTAAGAAAGAAGAAACTATGTTAGTGGTTGATGCATGTCGGGAGGCCTAATTGCTTAAGGACACGAGAATGTCAAGCCTTAGCTGCTTTCACACTTTGACACCAACCCAGTCCAGTCAATTCCAATCCCGCAGAGTCCAGACACGTCAGTCGCGTCAAGACAAGGCGTTTCACATCAAACCAGTCATTGACGGGACTGGCTTATGACATAAATATACGCTCCTATTTTAGCCAGTTAATTAGATTTATATGCGATGTATGCGGATGTTAAGTTTACTATTATTCGTAGAAGGGAGAAAAAATAAAACTATTGGTGCATCCTAAAAATTTAAAGATAGATACGTTTGGATCATTTAACCATATGTTTCCAAATTTAATAAACGAGAAAACAAAATTGTATAACTTTTTTCGTATGATCGTGGATATTTTTTTCAATTTAAAAAATTTGCTACACAATACAATATTAATGCAAAATACAAATTACCGCCGAGCTATTCAACCAACAGAACAATTTAATTAATATTCTTGAGGTAAATGTACAAAATATATTACAAAAATATTACCCTCGTTAATTTGCAGATATTTTGTTAAATCGTAGATGTTGCAGTCTTGATAAACTTTATTAATACAGTATTAGAAATTTATTGTAATAAATAATTATTTTATACGTCAATTACAAATTGGTTACTTTGTCCATTTTTCATTGTACTGAAACATAAACGCAAGATAGTTTTGCTGTAAAATAAAAAAAGGTTCAAAAAAAAAATATATTAAATAGAAAATAACGTAAATTTATTTAGAATTATTAGAAAAAAAACATTTGAAATATTTGTTAAGACAAAAATTTTACATTACTTATAAATGTTTTTATTAAGAAATACGGTTGAACTATTGTCGGTCTTTGAAGGTAACTGTGACTCTGTTAATATCACTGTTGCCTCACTATCATTTCTCACTAAAATAATTAACTTTTCAATATAGATCGTATATATGCCATGAATGTTGCAAGAACAGAACGTCAGACAAAAACAGCAGCAAAATAAAGCGATTACAAGACGCGCGAGGACTGACGAAAATTCAACCGGCTGAGTCAACGCCAGTCTTGACGTGACTGGCCTGGAATTACTCGGTATGAAAGAATTTAATGGGTCTCGCTTTAAAACAGTACTGAACCAGTCGGCTGAATCTAGGAGCGTCTGACGCGACTGGACGTGACGGGACTGGACTTGGTTGGTGTGAAAGCAACCTTTTCTGCAAATAAAAAATAAAGTAACCTTTAAATTTAAAAAAAAAACCAATTCAACTTGTCAGAATTGAATCTGATAAAGAAAAAAAAATTGAAACCGAGTCAGTTATTCGCTTAGAATGATGATAAGCGGCATCAATGCAGCTGTTATCGTGATAACGAATCCTTTATCTCCCATCAGTGTAGTTAGTTGTTGGCATGTTCCGACCACATGAATTGGTTGGTCGGTTCCATTAACGACGATAAGCTGCAGTTGATGAATATTAATTACGGCAACACGGCAGCAACGTGGACCCAAACCAGTAGTCTCATCTTACTAACGGTTGCAATCTGACGTACGCACAGGGATAGTTCAGAAAAATCCTACTCAATTAAGAACACATTATTCCATCAAAGGCTTCTAAACGTTAATTTTCAGGGCGAGCAGTCCTATTACCAATTAGTAATTATTTATTGTAATTTACTTCCGTACCTATAAAGCTGTCAATTTTCACAAAACGCGTCGTAGTTTAGTGTAATTCAATTTTTGCTTCCGTTTAAATAACGGACAAAGCGATGTCTGTAATGTCTGTAAAACAACAGCTGTAATTGAAATGAATGTGTAATCTGTCTATTATAAAATCCACAAAGAAAAATCTAAAATCCAACCTGTGAACGAGTAATAATGCTTACTCAACAAGTAAACGATTGCTTATTTTTTGCACTTGGCTTGTGTAAAGAGAGGAAAACCGATTATATTTTACTTACCTCGAGACGGAACTTTATGCGTGTTGCATGTTGGGGCTGTAGAATTCCGCCAGTATAATCTTAGATGCAATCACATACAAAAGACCTTATAAGTTAGATAATACACAGGAGATCGTAATACACAATTCTCTTTTATCCTACTAGCAACATTTTTGCTATTATTAAATGACAATTAGTAAGTGAAGCAGTTTCTTTTCGCAACGGATATCAAGTTATAATCAAGCAAATAAGATTTTACAGTTTTTTTTTTATAAACTCTTCCATTACCAAGGGAATACTTGCTCAAGAGCAAAGCACCCATTCACCTTGCACCTCGCTACAGCACGTGGGTAATAGCTACGAGGGCTATTTTTTTTTCAACCTCCGGTGAGTTGGCAAACCTGGTTCTGTTGTCATAGCAACAATCTGATTGTTGATTAATGTTTTTGAGGCTTTGTTCTAACCTATAACCACTGGTTTTGTAGTTAATTTGTCTATTACTGTGGTGACGAAAGTTTAAATATGGCAACTACAATTGAAATTGCCTCCAAGTGTGAGATTCGGTCTGTTATTAGATTTCTTGAAGCTGAAGGTCATAGTGGTGCAGAAATTCATCGAAGGTTGTGTAATGTGTATGGAGAAAATGTGACGAGTGATGGTTCACTTCGGGAATGGTGTCGAAAATTTAAAGAAGGGCGAACTGATGTTCATGTTAATGGAAGGCAAGGAAGAAAGTCCGTGGCTACTGATGATGTTGTTGAAAGGGTAGACAGGATGGTTCAGAGCGCCGTCGTTTCATAATTACTGAACTTTCTGTTGATTTTCCTGAAATTTGCTAGGTCTGCTCTTTATGATATTCTTACTCAGAAGCTTGGATATAGGAAACTCTGTGCTCGGTGGATTCGCAGCTGCAATCACACAAAACCTGCTTCATGAATTAGGTTGGGAAGTTCTTCATCACCCACCTTATAGCCCAGACTTGGCACCAAGTGACTACCATCTGTTCACTGACTTTGAAAAAGTGGTTAGGTGGGCAGCAGTTTGACTCCAATGATGAGTTAAAGTCCAGTGTGGCAGATTGACTAACTACTCAGGAGTGAACATTCTACAACATGGGCATAGAAAAGTTGGCGCCTCGCTATGATAAGTGCCTCAACAATGGTGGTGACTATGTAGAAAAGTAGTTTACATATATATAAAAATTGTGTATATAATAAAATTATTGATGTCATTCATGTGTCTGCTTATTGGTCTATCAGAGGTTGAAAAAAAAAATAGCTCTCGTATTTTAGAAATATACTTTTACTTTTAACGCCAAATTTCATATTCAGAATCGTGTACCGTTTTGTAAGCGCGTCTACCGTGGGCGTTGTTTGGTTGTCTCGTCAATATTGGATAATCCGGTTATATCGACAACTTGTCACAAAAATGCGACTTTCGTGCGCCTTGGCAACACTAAAAATTCCTATATTGCAGACACCTTTCATCGCAGATCATTTTGACAGCAGCCTAAAATATCTGTGTATGAGTTGTGACAGATTTCCTTATGTTCATGTCAAAAGACGCGAGTATTTATTGCTCCATTTATCAGACTCTTTAGTTATATGATTACTTGAATAAGTCCCTGAAATTTGTCTCGGCAAAGGAAAAAAATTTATAACTAGAAATTTGATTTCCTTTGACGTATGCCACTCTTTAAAGCGTACGTTGTCTGTCTTTTCAAATAGAACGTATATACACGCATAACTTAGTACTAGTGACGAAACCGTAAATATAAAGACCTTAATAACGTAACTTTCAAATTATTTCACATAATCATAACTACGTACTTTTATGAATATGAATGAAATAATATGCTGTAAGCAGTTGTATTATTATATTACATGCTCGCGCGTGTGTATGTGCAAATTGATAAATACTGAGAATACGTGTGTATAAGTGTACTGTTACAAGGTCACAGAACAATCTACGTGTTTATCGAACGTTCCAAAGAGATCCGGAATGTAAGCGTGTGGCGTACGCGCTTGTAGACGCATTTGCGAGAGTCTTCTCGATGCCGCCAGCCGTGCGGACTGTATCAAGGTCGCAGTTAATTACGTAGTTCATACAGACGCTAAGACGTAATTAGGAACGTCCTGGTCTGTGTACGTAGTATAAATACTTGGCGCCAGCGGCCTTAGTAGTCAGTAGCCTATAGCTGCGATATATTTACAGTTCGGTTCGAGAGTTATTATCGGGCGATATAACTCTGTGCGTTCAAGTGGTTATTAGTTAAGAGTTGTGTTTTATAATCGGGCGGTATAATTGTAATACAATTGTGTTTAATATTAGTGACATTTTGTTGCGTGTGAACAATTTATATTTGATTTGTTGTAGTAGACTGTGTTGTTAATTACGAACTGTTTAACTGTAAAAATTAAAGCTGGTGATTAGTGACTTAATTGGTGTCTTGTAATTTGTTTTCCACTGATCGAGTAGACCGTCGAAACAGTACGTTTGGTCATAGATCAATGTGGAATCACGGTCATCGAAGAACTGTCAGACCTATTCTTTCCAGTATCTTACAGTCAATTTCACATCAAATTCCTTTCATCTCAAATTACTCTAGATTACATACTGTTACACTTTTAACATGATAATATTTTTAGGCTGGGGGTCATTCCACAAAAATGTAACGTCATAGAAAAATGTAACGCTTCCACACTTTCGATTCCCCACAGTCTAGAAATTTGATATGTAAACGCATCAAGACAGAAATAATCGCTGCTGACATTGAGTTTAGCAAACGTTTTAGTGAGAATAAATTTGGTTTTGCATGCGTTCTGCAAAGTTTTGCAAATAAGTCTGTTTGTGATCGTCTGTGGTTTGGAAATGATTTACGTAATCCACCAAACGTAATTCACATTATACGTTTCAAAAGACTAAAAACATTATCATGCTTCGATGTTTCTATTTCGTCGAAATTCTTTCTTTTACAGTCCTCTCTGTAATATTCATTAATTGTAGATCCAAGAACATACTATTAAGCGTCTTATGTTAATTGGACTGACATTTGCATGCCAATTGCAGCATCATACGTTTACAAACAGACTCTGGTGTCTGATAACGATAACTTATGCTGTGATTTGCGTGAAGTGAATTATAATGTAACATTATGCTAAGTCTTGATCCTTCCTAAGCTTTGCAGATTTATAGTTGAGATTAATTGATTTGATTTGCAATCAGCTTAACGTAATTGGAACCGTGTTCCTACTGGTACCTCTAGCGACTATTACTCTTGCGTTTGGCATTTCCTTAACGGCTTTGTACAATAAATATCTATGCATTGATTGTGGTTATGAATCAGTTGCATATGAAGCGATTAAATTTGTCGTTATGAAATAGTTTAAGATCGTTACGTTTGTACATGATAAATTTTCTTATTTATTACTGAACAAGGAATGTCAATTTCACTTTTAATTCGGCCGTTGACGTATCTCTCTCTCTCTCTCTCTCTCTCTCTCTCTCTCTCTCTCTCTCTCTCTCTCTCTCTCTATTTGGTGTATTTCTAACGACAGGTTTGAATGCATCAACTGATATTAAATGCATCAACCCATATTGTAAGGACTTATCAACCACCGATATCATTTCGTAAGAGAGACACCGAGTCGTAAGAGGTACCGAGTCAGAGCGTAAGAAAAGTAATTTGCTAGCAACAGAAAGACCAAATTCCTAAACTTTAAGTAAATGCATTTTTAGCAACATCCGTTGATATTACTTAGCCTACCAAGCTATTGTAAAACCACGTTACAATATTGCTAACAAATACCAATATCTGACATCTCACCACAATACTTTATCCTTACAGTTAAATAGGCCTACATGAATCTGACTGTATAAACGTTCTTAAACAGAATCCTCCATGGCCTCATGCTTTCAGTGATCGCTAAATTTTTTTTTCAATTTCCATTGTTTCAAATGTCTATTTGTGAAGATGTTCATAACGTAAAGCAAAAATTTTATTCGTAATAAAATTCGATAAATAATTGAAACGATTAGTTTTTCTTATCATTTAAATTTAAAAGATGTCTGTTTATAATTAAATTAAAAAAAACACAAATCTTTCTTTAAATTATTATTTATTTGAATGGAATTAACATACAAAAGTTATTATACGGAACAGTATATAACGACAGCAGTTAGAATGTATTATAATAATTTGTTTTCTTAATTTGTTTTATGCAATACCTTAATCACACTTTCTTGTATTAGTTGTAACATGTCTCGGCGTTTACGTGTACGAATGGACTGTAAGCTCTGTCCAAACATGACAAGACTTTGAAATAATTTGTTTACGTAGAACGCTTACTTTTAGAGTAAACATTAATTGTAATGAAAATAACAAAACACAATGATTTAACAAATTCTCTCAGCCATTTTTTATTAAAGTTCAAGATCATCGTACTGATGGTGGTGGTGATGATGGCAACTGCAATGATAGTGGTGGCTATGATAGTGATAATGATAGTTATGATAGTGGTGAAGACAATGTGATAATGATAGTGTACTGTACGCGCTGTATGGTGGTAAACGCTAAACGTACTGAACTAAATGTAACTAAATGTTGAAAATACTAAAACACAACGATTTAAGAAATCGCCTTAGTTATTACCCTATGTTCATTATGGTGCCCTAGGTTTAATATGTTTTATTAGTGTTACATTGGTTATGTCTGGGAATTCATGTCCTGTGTTTATTGCATGTGTGGCTAAATTGGATTTATATATTTCTGGTTTTTTGTATGCATTTAGGTGTTCAAAATAACGTTTTTTCAGCTGTTTTTTTGTTTGTCCTATGTAACATTTATTGCAATCTTGGCATTCAATTTTGTATATGCCGTTAGTTGTTGTATTATCTTTGTTGTGTGAGCTATTTAGATTTTGTAATTTATTTTTATTAGTTTTGTATGCTATTTTTATATCTGTGTTTTTAAATAGTTTTGTTAGTTTTGTCATTTTATTATTTATATATGTGAATATGGCCCATTTTTTGTTGTTGTTATTATTTATGTGTTGTTCAGTTTAATTAATTCTTAATTGTTCAGTTTTTATTTTGTATTTGATTTTATTTTATATTTTGATCATAGTATTTTTATTGTATCCATTTTCATAACCAATTTGGTATATTATATTTCTTTCTTTGTCAGTTTCTTGTTTGTTTAGGGGAATTTTGTACATTCTGTTAAATAGCGAATAAAATATATATATACAGGGTGTCCCGGGAGGAGAGGGAATAATTTGAGAAATGGTTCTATAGTGTAAAAGAAAAAAAAGTTCATATAAACATATGTCCGGAAACGCTTTGTAAGCGAGTTAAGGCTAGCGAAAAATTTCGCCCGGGTTTCGATTCCCCCGGGTAAATGAAGACTTTCTGAAATTATGGGAAGGGGCGAATTCTGTTGTTTCTTATGGCTTTTGACCTGAAAAATCGAATAAAACAGGTCGCAGAACTGTATCTCCCATAAGTTTCATGATATCCGACGTAAAACAGAAAAATCTTTGCCTAAAAACAAATTTTGGAAAATTGGAAACAATTGAAATTTTTTGTTGATTTTATTGACTTTATTTACATCATTTTTCTCAGAATTAAATTCTTTACAAGTTTTGTTATTAACGTTTATGCATTTATTACTCATTTAACAAAGTTATTGTACTTCTAACCTAAAAACACGTGTTTTTATTATATGTTATAAAATAAACACACAGTCACAGTCTAGCTAATGCGTCGAGAATCACGTACCCCACACGCATTACATTCCGGATCCGTCTGGAACATTCGATAAACACGTAGATTGTTCTGTGACGTCGTAACAATATTCACGACATTTAAATGTTCGATAATATAATGTATGGTCGAAAAATATAATATATTTCTTAATACGTTTATATATATTGTGTACCACCGGAAAGCTAGAGAAACGGAAAATAATAGTATACAGTATTTACATTGTTTATGTAAGAATCCACACATCACAGTTCTATAAACTTAGGGGAAGGAGGTATGTATAATGTGCCCACACTCATAATGTTAAGGATGAAGATATAGTTTCTAAGCAACGGCTAAGAAAAATTAAAACACAGAAAATTAGAAAACAGCCCCCACCCTAAAACAGTTCAGTTTCTAATAATAATAACAGTATGTTGATCATGTCACATCTGTGTGCATTTGTGTGACTGGGCGAAATGGTTCTTGATATTTCTCTGCAGGTTATAATATAATTAGAATTGAAGCAGAGTCGAAATTTTTTCCTCAAACCACATTCACAGTAAAAGCTGCTGTAGATTTTGCAAAAGAATCCTTGTAGATACATTAAAGTGGTCTTCAGCTTAATAACTATATTTTATATTTACAGTTAATTCACATAAATCATACTAGTTCTAATATAATAAAAGAAATATATGCATTTCATTTTTATATAATAATTTAACAAAAAATATAAAGTAAAAATATTATTTTTCCCACTTTAATGTTACTCAATATTATTTTGTTCCCAAAATACCGGTACTCAGTTACTTAAAACAAATAATATTGCTAGTGTGTGTGTGTGTACGCGCGCGTGCGCGCACATACTTGAACTAAACTATTCATTCAATCACTTAATTGTTGAAATTGGTTGAACGTATTGAGAAGCTGCCTACTACAAGGTAAGAACTTGTTAGAGGTTAAACGCCACTCTTATGATAGTAACGATATTAGGAAGTGGTTGAAGAACACAACGCTTCACAGACAATGAGGATGGCAAAAAAGAAAAAGGATAAGAAGAAGAATGAAATTTTGTAACGTTGCTGCTATGTTGAGACGATAGTTAACGAACATGACGACATGACACCTCACTCGCGGCTACGCTCCAGATTGTTCCTGACATACGTTTGTCGATTGTTCTCCATCCATTCGGTCTGCACGATGTTCAGACCAGTTCCTACATTGTCATAGTTTCCAGAGCGTTCCAGTGCATGTAACCAAGCAATTTTTCTCGACGCGACATCCTGAAAGTGGCAGATCTCTCTCGAACGTCAGCAGAGTATAAGTAAGTAAGTAAAACAGCGGCCGGTCTGTTTTAGTTTTGGTAACCTGCGATATTATAGTGCGTTGCGGAGTGATTCTTATTGTGTCTTACCGTTTAGCGAGTATTACTAGTGTAGCACTGTTATCAATGTGAAATTTATTATTTGTGACATTACTGTCTTGTGTGTTGGACATTTTCTAGTTTTATGAACTTTGACTTTGACTCTAACTGAGATTAAAGCTGTAATTAGTGACTTAATCTGGTGTCAATTGTTCTGTTTCGGCTGTACAAAACGAAGATCCTTGCACCGCCATAACAATATGCAAGGACAGTTAGTCAAAATTCATTCGAGCGACATTAAAACGAAATTTAATTCAAAGTAAATTGTATGTTTTTAGAACATCATAAATTCTTTCAAGCAGTGTCGTAAGCACGACTAGAAAATACATGTTTTTATTAAAGCATTCTGTCACTAGCGTGTTTTTATATTTTTCTAACGTAAGTCTTTCATAATCTAATTTTTACTTCCGTGTTCCTTAAGGAAATGGAAGTATGGTGATGGCAAAAAAAATCGTGTTCGAGATTATTGCAGATTCTGATTGTACTACACTCAAAACATGAAAAAAGTCGTTTTTCGAAAAGTGTCTGTGTATGTGTCTGTGTGTCTGTAGATTTTTTTGTATGGCAAACGATAACAGCCGCAAATTCAAACAAAATCAAATAATTTTTTGCATACAGTCCTGATTTGTAGAGTACTCACGACCTATTGTTTTTGGTGAAGATCGGTTAAGGGAAAGGGGTAGTTTACCATCAACGTTTTTTTTAACAAGGGTAATTTCCTCTATGACGAACGATAACTGCCGCATATTTAACAGAATCAAATAATTTTTTGCATACATCCCTGAATTGTAGAGGTCCTTTTGATTTTGGTGAAGATCGGTTAAGGGGAAGGGGTAGTTTACCTGCAACCTTTTACGTTTTAACAACAGTAAAGTACTTGAAAATTCATTTAAAGTTTTTCAAACAATGGTAATTGTTAAAAATAAAATAATTTTGTTGCCAGGCAATAAAATTATAATTTTTTCATTTTAATGTAAATCATGTATGAGAGAAAATATATCTTTCGTGGCAGGCAAGCATATCTCAATTATGTAATGTTTACGTTTCCATTTTATTATTATGATTACTGCAATAAAAAGGCAGGAAAGACACACACACACACACACACACACACGCACACACACACACACACACACACACACACACACACACACACAATTCGCGTTATTTCTGGCCTCAGTTATGTTTATTTTCTTACATTTGCACGCTTTTTAAATGGAAAGTGCCGAAACCCAGACCAACATAACGCGTGCAAGCCGAACAAGTATCCAGCGTGGATAGCGATTTGCTTCCTGTGGATCGCTGGGCAGTGTAACTGCACGTGTTTACAGAGGAACGATTCATAGACAGACTTTTCGTCATTAGGGAATGAACCCTCTGCAAGATGCTGAGGGTCCATGAGTGACTTCGGAGCGCTCCTTTTCCGCGTGTTTGTTCTGTGAAACGTACACTGTAGATTCGCAGCTTTCCTCTAAGCAACGCTCAATAGGAAATGTTGAAAATTTTTGTCCACGGTGTACCCTCATACACACTAAACCTGCTCTGATGTTTTAATTACGGACATCATAATATTAAAACTTTGGAAACTTGAGAACTAATTAATGGAGATCAAACATTAACTTATACAAGCCATTCATTTTATGCATATTTTTTATATATATGTGTACAACGTTATCGGCAACAAAGAAGTAGTTTTTGTTAAAATTCCTTCCCGGGATGTTTGGCCGTAGTCCAATGTTTTCTACAAAACCAGACGTTTCGGCAATGCCATCGATTTCCATCATCAGTGAAAATCGAGTGTGATAACGTGAGGTGGTATACGTTAGTGACCACAGTACTGTGGTTAAGGCTGAAGCAGTAAGTAGAAAGAAGTAGTTTCTATGGTAATATTTCATTTCGAAAATGATTTTAAATATAAATCTTAGAACATGGAAGTCATGTATGGTTCTCCATACCGATATTTATATGTGTACTACGTTATCGGCAACAGAGTAGTAGTTTGTTGTTAAAATTCCTTCCCGGGATGTTTGGCCGTAGTCCAATGTTTTCTGCAAAACCAGACGTTTCGGCAGTGCCGTCGACTTCCATCATCAGTGAAAATCGAGTGCGCTAACGTGAGGTGGTATACGTTAGTGACCACAGTACTGTGGTTAAGGCTGAAGCAGTAAGTAGAAAGAAGTAGTTTTTATGGAAATATTTCATTTCGAAAATGATTTTAAATATAAATCTTAGAACATGGAAGTTCTCCATACCGATATTTTGATATTGGCGCCTGAGTAACGTGTATGTCAATATAGAAACCAAGCTTCAGTTGTTTGTTTCATCAGTTTCGTATAACCGAGGTAGTAAAATATATTGACAACTTGTCGTAAACATGTGACGTTTTTACGCCACACCGACAAATTTTCCCCGGCTTCTTTCCTTGCCGACGCCTTTCAACGAAGATCAATTTGACAGCTGACTAAAATATCTTTGTGTGAGTTGTGAAATATTTTTTCATGTTCATATGAAAATACTGGATAAATCTGTGGCCCTCTTTATCGAATTTCAAAATCAGACGATAGCTTGAACACATCGCTGAAATTTGTCTTGGTAAAGGAGGAAATATTTTATAGCCGGAAATTAGATTTCCTTAATACGTAAGTTGGCTGATTTCAAAAAGAACGCGTCTAAAAGTATATCACTTTATCTTTCACCATCCAACGCTCTATAGGATCTCTCCCACCATTCCTCTGTAACTCACATTTATTATTAACATCTTTCCTTCACCTTTCGCCTTTCCCTTGATTTTGGCTGATTTAAAAAAAGAACGTGTCTAAAAGTATCACTTTTCCCTTCACCATCCAACTCTTTTCAGGATCTCAACCGACTATAGGAAATAAATTAACGGGATCTGTCTTCGTTTTCTGCAGCTTGCGTAATGTTTGTATGGCTACAAGTATATACGTTATTTACTAAATGTTGAGCGGTTATCATCAATATTAAGAAAGCTATAACTTTACTTCATTAATTTACAAATATTGTAATTCTCCTTATTTATACAGTTATTTATGAGCCTTATTTAATACATGCAATTTGATTAGAAATAGACCTACGTAATGTGATTATGGAATTTCGCTGAAATTTTTAATATCTCTGGGAGGGAGTTGATCCCTCTGACTCCCTGACCCCCCCAAACTACTTATGTCACTGATCATCGTAATCGTTATCATTATCATCGTAATCAGGACCTCCAGGGAATAAACAAGGTCAATAAAGTTGGCTCCTGATTCGATAAATCTAGTACTGTTCACCCCGGCGCTTCCTCGGACATCCCACAATTCTGTGTCCTTCCGCCTTACAGTTCAGTAGTTGCTTGTGATGGTGCAGCCATCTATTCGTTTGAATACAAGCATGTTGACAAATCAAGTTAATTTTTAGATACAGGTAGTAACATAAAACAAAGAGTTCGTTTGGGCAATTTTAATGAGGGCGTGGTAGAAGAACATATGTGATGCCAATGTTGGGCCCTTTGGAGATAATAATCTTACCAACGTTGGAGAGATGTTGATCTAAGTATACCAGAAACCTTCAATTAAAATTAGACGTGGAGTTCTTGAACACAAAATATCCGTAAATCTAAATGGGTACAACCAACTTTCAAAAGTATGTATTTTTTGAAGAACAGTCCACTTTGCAAACTTCATCGATTGTAATTCCAAGAGCACACTACGTTAGCATGTATTAAGCGTCTTACGTTAATTGGACTGATATTTGCATCTCAATTGCAGCATTATTAGTTAACAAACAGACAGTGGTGCCTGATAACGATAACTTATGCTGTGATTTGTGTAAAGTGAATTATAATGTATCATTATGCTAAGTCTTGGCCCTTACTAAGCTTTGCAGATTTAATCTGATTAAACCACTTGGAAACGTGTTCCTATTGCCGGTACTTCTAGTGACTAACACTCTTGCGTTTGGCATTTCCTCATCAGGCTTGTACGATAAATACATACGTATTGATTGTAACAATGAAACACCTGTAGTTATATATGAAGCAATTAACTTTCCATTTTAAAATAGTTCAAGGTCGTGATATTCGTACATAATGTTTTTTGTATTTATAACTGAATGAGCCAAGCCATGGCCGGCTCTAGTAGAAGGCCGGAATATTAAAAGTGGCAACACTGGAACCAGCTGATATTTTGAGGTCGACTAGACGGTCTCTTAATTTATGTATTTCACTAATCAAATCGCGTCATTTTTAATCGCCGGTTAAGCAGTGTTATAATTCTTCATTTTTTGCAAATTAAAAGTTTATTATATAAAATACTGTTATATTGTTTAAGAAATATAATAATTAACTCATTCGTATGATACGAATTCAATAATTCGAACAAAATTTAATTCATTAGGTCTAACACTAATTCACTAATTTCTTCAGCTTAAACGTATAGTACTAAGTGCGCACAGACCTATAATTTAGATTTAGCTATAAACAGGCCTACACCTGATTTTAGAAATGCTATGAAATTAAATCAGAAAATAACATGTTCAATTTAGCTATTTTATTACACTATGCTCATAGGCCTCAGACGCAACGCTGCCACGATTAATATTCCGGCCTTCTACTACAGCTGGCCATGGCCAAGTGAGTTGTCATCTTTACTCCACCGTTTGATGTATTTGTCTCTATACGTCTATTTGGTGTAGGTCGAACGATAGGTTTGAATGCATCAACCCATTTCAATAAAGCTTTTCTTGCATGTCCGAACGCTTACTCCTGTCGTTTTTCAGATTGATACGCAGAAAAATAGGGGACAAAAACTAAAACATTAGGGTCAGTGCTTCGAAAATTTAAAAAGAAAACTGTGCGTTATCAACTTAAATAGAATCTTAATCGAAATCTAAATATAGTGGTTTGTTTTCAAAATTCTTAAAATTTAAGGCAATCAAGTTCTAAAAAGGATTATAGATTTGAAAAATTTACCAGACTAAAGGGAATTTTCAATTACAGTAGAACTCCATTTATCCGATCTAATGGGTCCCGGACATAATTCGGATACGCAGAAATTCGGATAATTGGGACAAACATAAGAAAAAGGTTATGTTATGAAAGAAAACTTGAAAATTGCTGAAAAATCACTTTTGTTTATTTTTATTACATGAGTACAGTAACTAAATAAAAACCAGGACACACGTATTTTGCAAAAGTTCACTTTTACTAAAAAAAAAAAAAAATGAAAAATAATACTCACACATAATTATAATTTTTCAGTTGAACACGTCAAACAAAGTTAATTGTTTTGACGTAGAAACGCGTTTGCGTGCAGCCAGGTCCCGCAACGCAAGACGGCAAGCAGCTGCATATGGTTGCATTCAAGCTACCGTTCCATCCACTTTAAGGCAGTGTCAAAACAAGGAATTCCTCATCACCGTAGGTTCCTTTTCCGGTTCAACTGAAGCAACGTTTTTATCGTCTTCGTCCACCTGCTGAGATTCATCGTTTACACTTTGGATAATTTCATCATCTTCAAAAAATTGATATCCATGGTCCGGTGAATCGCACTGCAACCACTCGTTTATGTTGTCCACGTCACACTCGGAACAGCCAGGAATTTGTACAATTTCTGGATCTCTTTAGTTAATACAGCTTCGTTTTCTTCGACACTTTCTTTTGCTCTTTTTTCCTCTTCCTGCACTTGTTGTTTTGTCGAAATTCCTTTAATTTTATTCCATGCCATTTCCTTATATCGATTCGGATAATTGGCGATTCGGATAACTGGAGTTCGGATAAATGGAGTTATACTGTACTGTACCTCCAAACGTAATACTTTTTTTTTTAAATTCGTTAAGATTAGAAGCACCACGAACAATATATATGGAAATCGAAATTAGAAGAAAACTGTAAATTTTTATGTAGGGCATAAAGTTATGAAGAGTTTTATTCAAATAAGAATTCGATATGAGTGAACGTAAGGTTTCACCGCCGACGATGTTTACACTGTTAGTAGACTATATTCCGGACTATGATAGGCTGTGATAGGCTAGCACTATCCGTACCACTGCCCACGATCCGTATTGTCTATAAACACTTCGAGACGTTTTGTTCGTACTGATGACGGACGTCTTCAGTGGCTCAGAACCATAGATGAAAAACTTCACAAAGGTCATAGGCGTAACTTGGGAGGGGCACTCCCCCCCTCCATTGTTCCGAACATTATACAATTTTGTTTCCAGTTGTTTATAAATAAAAGCAAACAAATAGTCACACAGGAGATAGCTTCAATGCTTTCGAGCACAGTAAGCACTATTTCTCAACGTCTGTACTGTTATCAGACAACTAGTTGGCATAAATTTATTATTCTTATTTCTTTCGAAGAAATTGTAAGGGGAATGTTTGACAGATTTGAATGATATACTTCAAAATAATATTTCTGTTCGAAAAAAAACCAACGCTAGAGAGCTAATTAACTGGAATACAATGCGTGCCTTTTACACAAACAAAGACTTGTTTTGGAAACACCGCAAGACGTCGATGGCTTTGTTCACGAATCTTAAAAGACGGTCGTTTGCAACTGTTATTTGTTAATGATTACTGAATACAAGTGCGGTCGGTTACTCGGTCGTGTACGTAGTCCGTTAAAGTACACTTCGCTTGTCTCTTTCTTAATTCGTTTCTGTTGTGATTGTTTTGGTTTTTGTGTTGATATGTGCTGGGAAATGGGAGATAAGAAACGCAAAGGAGCAACACTGCTTATTTTCTTTGAAAACTGCCTGACTGGCGATTTGAAAATTTCTTTGTGTTGTGACTGATTCGGCTTACTGCTACTACTGCCGAGTGTGCCTAAGGGAGAGGATGCGCTTACAAAAACTGGGTATAAGTATTGGAGGAACTGAAATTGTTTATGCTTACAGGCCTACAGTATATTTGTTTAGGTAAACATAACTGGAAGTACAACTTATGAAGAAAGGTTTGTTGATCATTAAAAATGAAATTGTCCCTCGTTTACTAAGAATTATTACTAAACTTTATAATTTTGTATATATTTCATTATAAAGATGGTCTCACTACACTTGAATTTATGAATCTTTACCCTGCCCCCCCCCCCAAATTAGGCCCCAAGTTACGCTCATGACACTACTTGTATAAATAGAAGTCCCTCAACGGGATTGGCAGTTGTTATTTGAATTTTTGTTTACGGGTATTTGTGATCTGTGTTCCCGCGCCACTGAAGATGTCTGTCATCGGTACGGGCGAAACGTCTAGAGCTGTTTATAGACAACGTGAAACGCCCGGAAAATGTTAGAAGAATTCGGTACAATTTGACAAAATCAATATTTTCCAACAGTAGGCTACCTGTAGATTTTCGACCGCCTCCAAAAGATTGCAAGCTATTTTTGATAAACCTGTATATACTGTTATCAGATATGTACTGTATATTTGTGAAACGTATTGCGTGTAGGCCGAACTGCTCCTGTTGGAGGGGGGGGGGATGAGACAACTTGAAGGTTGGAATCTCCATTTTCCTCAGGAAACATGAGAAATGTAGAATTCTTAATCAGTACTTATTTTTTTAAATAGATTTTATAAATTCTTTGTGTTTCAAAGTTTTTGACATATTTTAGTATATGCGTCTTTTAATCCTGAAAATACGTACGTAATTTACCAAATGTTGAGCGATTGTCATTATTATGAAAACTCTAACTTTATCTGATTAATCTATAAATATTTTAATTCGGTTTATTTCTACAGTTATTTATAAGACATATTGTAATAGGCGCAACTGGGTTAGAAATAAGCTTTCGTTAAGTGATCAGTAATTTTGCTGAAATTTTATAATAACTCTGAATTTTTTGATCTTCTGAACCCCCCCCCCTCTGTATAGGTCTGTAGACATCTATGAAACGTACATGAAATTAAAAGCAAGGAATATTTTTTTCGTTTAGACATTACGATGAAAAATTTATCTAAAAAAATTTTCAGGCATTGCACAAATGCAATGCACAGAGAAGGGCATTGAAAATGCTTCCATAAATCTAAAAAATATATATATTTATGTTCATTCACCAATCAATTAATTCATTCTTCTAGTCAACAGCCCGCAGGCTCGTTGGCAGCGGCTCTCTACACTTGTCAATTGTTCATCTTTCTTTTAATGCGTAGTAAAAGGATTACAGTTCATGGCTTTTACGATTTGAGTAGTGAATTTCAAAGTAGTTTTTTTCTTATGGTTTTCCCACTCAATTTAGCCTTTTATGACTCTTTTAGTCAAGTTATATGAGTCCTATATGCTATGTAATCTTAACAGGTGTGCAATTACCTGGCGTCTTTGTATTTTCAATTGTTTTAGGAAATTCTATCTTCTTCGGCTTACGAAACATCTCCTAATTCATCAGTTTCTCTAGCCTGACCATTCTTCTAGAGCTCTACAACTCGAAAGCTAGAAATTTCTTTTGTTCTCCCTTCTTGTATTCCTATGACTTGCTTCCACTCAAGACGACACCCCACACGTAGGTGTGAAATAGTTTCTTTCTCTCTTTCAAGTTAACTTTCTTAGAAGTGATTATTTTTTTTCTTTTTAATGAACGCATTTTGTCCTGACTTATTTTACTTACGGTATGTTTCCAGCTATCAGTACTCACGATTCAGCCTACAATGGTAATAATTTATGCCTGATTAATTAAGTACATAAATTATTATGCCTATTATTGATAGTGAATTTTCTCGTTATTACAATAGTTTAATAGCACAATTCTTCTCGTGCCACGCGTTGGGCTGCCATATACAATGATATTATGCCACGCGTTGGGCACCATATACAGTGTTAATATTAATCTGTATGCAAATTTATTTGCATATATTAATTAATTATCTTTGTTCTACAAGAATTGGTTTTGCACTGCCCCTCGTTGGGTAGCCATATACAATGCTAATATTTATGCGAATTATTTACATAAATTGATTAATTATTAATTAGAAATTTATTGATCTGTAATTATGAAATTGTTGCCGGTACGAACTTTGTCGTACTTACATGTATCTAACTCTGAGCTTGGGTTAGCATATACGATGTAATTAATGTCATGTGTTGATCTCCCATATGTAATGTTAACAAATTCATTTCTTTAAATAACGAATAATTGTATGAATTGAGTTAGAGTTAATTAATTTTCACACTCCAACTTGCTACAGATGAATTTACTTTTGACTTTAACTGTCTTCGAAACTTCTATTTTGTGCATCTTTCTGATTAGTTGAATTGATAATCGTTACCTTGAATTATTAATATAAATACTGTTTAATGGAAGGTTAAGTTGTGAGTCAGGTTTGTTACATAAATCAATAGAATACTAACGAATCCATTCTAACTTATATTTATTAAATCATATTCATTCTTCTTCATGCCATAACATCAATTTAAGAGCAATTACAATTCTTCAACAAAACAATTAAATTCTATTCCACATTTAACAACTCAATGAACAAATTTAAACAATTAGGTGAGCGATCAAATATTGACGCTTCTTCGTCTGCAATGACGTTACTAACTAAAATGTGGTGTGCTCATAATTCGTATTCAGTATTTACGTTAAAACACATTGGACATTTATATGCATGAAATAATCATAATTAATAATACACATATCAATCATATACATAGATAAAATCCTGCTCCTGCAACAAACACATCAAAATACATACATAGTACAAAATATATTAACAAGAAGACATGTATAATATTCTAGAACATAATATTCCCTACTTATGGATTCGTATCTATCTGACTCATATTTATATAACTTTCTCAGGTGGTTTTCGTTCTAAGTGTCAGGTCAGTGGTGTTTGATAAATTACTAATTATAAGAAGAGATTAGTTTTGTAATTTACTCGTTCTGCCGTGCTGTCTCCCTGCATTGATGAGTGAATTTAATCCATAGGACACTTGATCGTAAACACTCCCGCACTCCGCGACAGTCACTTCGAGCTTTGAGTTTAATATAATACAAGTAGTGGCATTGTACTCGTAATCGGTCGGTTAATTTCTACGCGCGCAAGTGTCTATTTCGCGGTACACAGTTCGCTACCGTATGCTTCTAATAACTGTCTATGCCGCACGACAACTCTTTTCGGCGCCTAGGTCGTTTTCGAGTTCATTAGGCACTTTTCACAATTCTATTTATTTCAGTTAATTACTAAACATTGTAGTATCACTACTTATTCTGTAATTGTTCAAGAATATCGCTTCACAATGTCCGTGTCTTTATGACGATGAATTACATAGAAATTATATAGATTGTTACTCGCGTTTCATCACGAAAACTACTGTTCCGTTTACGCTCTGAGTTTTATTCGCGCACTTCCATTTATTCGTAATAATGTCTTAATCGTCTCCACCGAAATGCATTTTAACTTACGCACTGTTTTAAGTTCTTATAACTGAATCATTATAAAATGAAATACAAGTTCAATAGACTGTTCGAGACTCTGAGTAAACGGAGTTAAGAATTATATAATACAATTTGTAATAAACTGAGATAAAATTTGTAGTAAACTGAGGTTAAAATTGAATGAACTGGGCTCAAAAATTGAATGAACTGGGCTCGCGTCTCCCCGTGTAAAAGGTTTTTATTTCTTCTGCTGTTCCCACTCTTGGGACTCTGATGAACACTCAAACTTCCCACCAACTCATCTTCGATAGGTTCATTCCATGGACCTCCTTGTGTCCCTTCGTCTCCAGTCTGTATTTCCAACGAATTCTCCACCCAGTGCCGTTTGGAGAGGGACGTTCGTACACGAGATTCGCTCTCTGGTCTCAAGCTTATCTCTGAACCATCCCCTACGGAAGTTCCCTCCGGAATTCTCGTTCCTCATTGGCTGGTTGGCTTTTTCGACTTGAATTTGACATAGTCCACGTGGACTAGATGAGTCGCTGTCTTACGTACGTTGTTCCGTTCCTGGAATCAGTGTTAAGGCTCTGTTTCAAAATCACATCTGCTACTTCTGGTGTAGCGTGTCGAATTCTCTTATTGTTGGTACGCTGACGATTTCCTCCGTCGACTTGCGGGTGGCATAACATCTGTGCTCTCCCTTAGCGTCATTTAGTCGCCTGTCCTATTGTCCTTGCATAAACCATTGTCTTTGAGAAGTCGCACACATGGTTTTGAACAATACTCTCGCCGTTGGTTCTGTGTTTTTCTCGCTACTGGACAGATGTAATGGTAGCCTCCTTTTGTCCTAATTGTGGAGTCGGGCATTCCCACGCATGGTCCAGCTGGCTGCAACATGTGCCGTACAGCTCATTGTTCGAGAATAGTTTTTACGACGTCTTAATGGAAAGGAAAGGTTTGTTCCCTTTCGCCGCCCACCCTCGAACAACGCTAACAAGTGTCACTTTTAACGGGCTCTAATTGCTGGCGTACTTCCCTCGCAATAACCCAAAAAATTAAAAAAAGATATATGAAATATTAATTATATCACAAGCCATCGCTTGTGAGTAATTAAATTCTTCCACTTTTTGAATGATCTCGGTTTTTCAATTTCATTCCAGTCCTGCCAACTCTGTTTCTGCTGCAAACTAGTTTTTTCGTCTGCATAAGAAAGTTAGAGTGGCTAATGCTACGCTTTAGTCACTCACAACTGCTCCAGGACGGTATCCCGGGTACTAAGTTTTACAGTCATAGTCGACTTCAGGCTGAAAGCGAACTTCCGTTTTATGTTGCGGCTGGAAATCAAACAAAGACCTCTGTCTACGTTTGTAGCCAATCGCCTTGTGCACTGCTTTACAAACCTCTTTGGACTTTATTTAGGAATAATAAAAATACAAAAAAATTATTTGTTCATCATTCTGCCAGGCATTGTGCAAGGTCGGACGTTGACACAGTTTTCACCTAGTTATAGAGCCGCAGTGACTGCAATATATTTCTCGTCGCACCGTACGGAAAGTGACGAATTTTTCTCGGACGTCGGTGTACTATAAATAAAAAGCCGACCGGGCAAGTTTAGTTTAGACCTGGCGATATTAGAGTGAGAATCGGAGCGATTGTTTCTGTTTAGTAGAAATTGATTATTGTGTTACTTAAAGCGAAACTGCAAAAAAGTAACAGTTATTGTTGTGGTTCGACAAATTTTAACTTGAAGAATCGAATAAGAATGTCTTTGCTAATTTCTAACTGTAATTAAAGTTGTAACGGTAATTAGGAACTTTATCTGTTCTCTTTTTACTGTGCAACACGACAATTCGTGGAAACAATATTCGTTACACGAATACTGTAAACTTTGTAGGCCAATACGGCATAAATTAGAACAAAATTTACAATTACAATTATCATACGATTGGGCTTAGTGTCTCGCCTTCGCAGAGGATAGAGTATTATTCGCCAAGAATGTAGATGTAGGAATCGATAATGTAAACGACCTGAAAGAAACAGCAGCGCTGTTGTAGGTTTATGAATATTTTTTGAAAAGACGTAGTACACGAACCTGGACACCAAATATCCAAACGGATACCATGACGACCAAATGCGGTGGTATCGAAAAAACTCAAAAGTTAATCCCAGCATAGTGTGATTTTAATATGGTTCGATTAAATTCACAAAATAAAATACACTATTTCAACAAGACATTAAACACACTATTTAATACATTTAATAACTGTTGATGTTAATCAGAAGGTTTTACCACTTACAGTAAAATTTTATGATAAATAACAAAACACGCAAGAACTGGGATTTAAATTAATTAACTATAGGCCTATACAGTTAGTTGTTCGTAGAGAGACATCGCATAAAACAGCCATAGAATTTTATAACTGTCATGTAGCTGGAGTTGTTACGTCGTACAGTTAAGAGAGCGATTTCACGGGGAAATACTGAGTGGTTTCCAAGAGTTCATATAATAATAAAAACTATCCATTAAATGTGCTTGTCCGTGGGCCCGTTGACTGTAGGAGAGAAACACTACTCAGCGGTTGGCTTGATTTTACGACGAATTTATTGCGTCATAATAATAAAATTCTGTTTTATTGTTTTCCTGAACTGTAGTCCTATCGACTACAGCAAACCTCCGACATCCGAACTCTCTCATAACCGGAGACAACAAGAATATAAAGTCTAATTAAAAAAAGTTTGTGTGATGTACAAATTCAAACGTTGTATAAATTTAGACAAATTTAGGCATACCTCCAACATTGTTTAAAACCTATAGGCCTATTGGTGGCATCGTTAGAGAGCGGAAATTCAGACTTGATCCTGGAATAAGAATAAATAATGGAACATACTTGGATACAAGCTGACCAAGTAATAATCATAAACAATGAATGCAAGCTTCAGAAATAGCCTACATTTTGCAGTTACAGCTAGTTTGTTTGAATTACAACATGAAGATTTCCGTGAAGAAGACAAAAACTGACATTTATGGACAAATACCCCTTGCTAACTAATATTGTATGGATAACAAGAGTGTAGGAGCAGGTGTCACATTTCCGATGTCTTGGGTAGTAACATCACTTGTAACGTGAATAATGATGTTGATCATAAGTTGGCCAAGTTCCAGCCAGTGTTTCAGACAAGTATCAGTCAAGTAAAATTTGTCAAGCGTTATCGAGGAAAACAAGGACAGGGACTCGACTAAAATTTTACAAGGCAATCGCCGTGTCATTGTTGTATGATTCTGCAACTTGGGTTCCAGTGAAGGAACTTCTGAGTGGGATACAGAGATCGGAGGCGAGATTCTTGTGATCTGTTAAAGGCTGCACATGAAGCGACAGACTCCACAATGAAGACATTGTTAAAGAGTTGAACATTATTAATATCCAAGATCGTATTGTAGAGAGCAAAGAGAGATAGATTGGTCATCCGAATGGGATGCCAGATGGCAGGTTGTCTAAGGACGTTTTGGCTATACAAGCCTGTTGGACCAATGCGCGCTGATGACGTAGATATTGTTACGACGGTCTACTAGGTACAGTGGAAACAAAATAAGTACAAGACACCAATCAAGTCACTAATCACACCTTTAATTGTTACAGTAAAACAGTTCGTAATTAACAACACAGTCTCTACAACAAATCAAATGAAAATTGTACACACGCAATAAAATGTCCACAAATATTAAAGACAATTGTACCGTCCGCCGAATATAAAACGCAACGCTTCACTACTAACTACTTGCACGTACACAGTAATAACCCGAATCGCTCTGTAAATATATCGCACTAATACTCTCGAACCGCACTATCCAAAATCTCGCATGGAACTGAACTAAGGCCGCTAACCGATGTATTTATAGTCGGCTCACACACCAGAAGTTTCCAAACTGCGTCTTATATCTCGTGAACTACGTAATTACTACGGCCTTGACACAGTCCGAGCGCCCGAGTGAAGCCCGGCACAGTCGAGAAAATTCTCGCAAAATGCGTCTAGTAGCACGTACACCACACGCTTACGTCGAGATCTTTCTGGCACATTCGATAAACGCGTAGATTGTTCTGTGCTGTCGTAGCAATATATTACTTTGGAACCGGAACAGGCGATTCGTCTAGTCCCTGATAGAAGAAGAATAAAAAAGGCGTACGGCGCACGAAAAAGATTGAAAATTGTAAAAATCCAGGAAATGTATAAGACTAAAAGGATTTTTAACAAAAATCCGATTGTAGCGCGTATTTAATTTTCTTTGTCTTGTTTGTTCATCATCTTCTTTCACAGCACTACACTTTATATAATATTGAAACTTTCTCATGTGAAAACTTACTTGTCTTTTTCGTCGAACGCGTTTCGGCGTCGTATTCGCCTTCGTCAGCTTAGAACAGGCTGCCAGAACTTAGTAACGGTTGTTGCTTGGAAGGTATAGTGGGGGTGGTGTGTAGAGGAAGGGTATTGGAGCATCATCATCCCGTTACTCTGAACACTTAAAGGCCCTCTCCAACAACAATATACATTCTGCGTTTGCCACACACATAACCATAGCTACACCAACATAGATACTAATCTTGAAATATTACACCTCTTACCCAAAGGTCGAAAACTCAACACAGCTGAACAGTGTGAAATATACAAACACCACACAACACAACCAAACAACATACTAAACGACCAATTACAATATAAATCACATACACTTTTCGACACAATTATACATCAAACAAACAATAATTTGGATCCCCGCGCCAATCCCCTTCCTCTACACACCACCACCACTATACCTTCCAAGCAACAACCGTTACTAAGTTCTGGCAGCCTGTTCTAAGCTGACGAAGGCGAATACGACGCCGAAACGCGTTCGACGAAAAAGACAAGTAAGTTTTCACATGAGAAAGTTTCAATATTATATAAAGTGTAATTTTCTTTCCTTAACTTTACGTAGGCTACACCACCGGCGAAAATTCAATGTTGAAATTTTAAGAAAATTATGAGTATTCATTTACAATCAGAATGATCACAGTTGCACACCACTATATAAAAATTATCCCGATTAGCGCTTTCAAGCCTCACTGCCCATCGTCAGATCGGAATCCTTGAATATCGTCAGATGGGCTGTGAGGCTTGAAAGCGCTAATCGGGATAATTTTTATATAGTGGTGTGCAACTGTGATTATTCTGATTGTGATTTCAACCACTAACACAAATTTCTTCATATTCATTTACAAGGAGTTTTACTTAATACACAGACTAGGTCTCTTTAATATTAATTATTTAAAAGTTAATATCTCTCAATACCCTTGAAAATTTTGGACCGTCATAAACAAGATTGGAAGTTATGTTTGCAAAAAGCTTTTACTTATTCCTATCAGTGATACATATTTGCAAAAAGTATTAGGTAGAGTAGATAAATATGTATTGAACTATACAAAAAGTTAAAATTTTGCAATAAATTATTTGTCATTTAGACATTTTGTTTATAAATTTTACCAACATATAAACGATCTACTGGTTCTGACATTTTAATTTGAATTGTATGATTTACAAGTGCTGTTTTACAAAAATAAAATTTTAGATTATATGCGGTTTCCTGTGGCATTATCTGATACTGAAATTTATCTAATAATGAATATACTTCTTTCAAAATAATGAGAGTGTATTGTAGATGAGGAAGCTTATTTGTTGTATAATGAATTAAGCCTTCAGCTGCAGCCGTGTAGAATTGCTTAGCATAGGAGGCACTATTAGCTTCAATGTAATTAAGAATTTCTTTGAGGATAATATTATATTTACTTAATATTTAAACTATAACATTGTTCTAGACCAAACCTCGGGCGACGTTACTGTGAAATAACAGAAATTGTTTCGATAAAACTAAGGCTCAAAGGTCATTGAACTCTGTTCCTAGACTCTAATATTTTAGAATATCAGATGATGCATTCACTACTGTATGACTAATTAGTTTAAAACCTAAGTGGAACGTGTTGTTACATCTTATAAGATTTCCAGTAAAATAAACAATCGCAACCTACGTACAAAGATTAAAATTTTAAATTTTAACGCGTCAATTTGACTTTTTTCACGCATAACTGTAAGTTAAAGTGCGTTTTTACCCATAATATTTTATTGCTGTATGATGAACCTGCTGAAGCGGCGAAGTAACAAATCTTACAACGACGAAATCATGACAACGCGTGTTGGGAGACTGTGAACCCAGAAAGCGTATCGATTGTTAACCGTGTCACGTGGAGAACAACGAACTCGAAGTGTAATTACCGAAGTGGTCGCGGCACTGATTCTCAACAACAAGAACTAATGGCCAAAGTACTCTACAATACGAGACGGATTACTGATCGTTCACTATTTTTATCTCGATATTGCTGTAGCTTAATGTAATATCGATAGTGCAATTGCTGCGTATTAAATTTTACGATTACTCGAAACGTGACGAAAGTCGTATGACACTTTTATTTTTGCATTAGTATGTTACTCTATAAAACTGTTGCGTAGAGTCTCGGAATAATTTATTTTTACTGCTTTCTGTCTGACGTTCAGCATTTTACTGCCAATGTGAAACTTTTTGGTACTAAAAGTTCTTTTTTATATTAGTCTAAAATGTTTTATTTTATTTTTGTAACTGTAATGTCAAACGCTTTTCACTAAGTAAAGAAAGTAAACAATTTAGTCAACCCTTCAATTGAGAATATTGTAATTTTTTTAGTTCAATAATACTAGCTAGCTCCCTGACCTGTGAAACAAGCTCGCTATTTTAAACTAAATTTATTATTCCACGCATTTCAATATTAAGTAATTGTTTTCAATTATAAAAAGAATGGTAGAGCCCAGATTACACTACCAATGATTGTAATAAAAAAGAATTTCGACGAAACCGAAACATCGAACCATGATAAGGTTTTTAGGCTTTTGAAAAACGTATAACATTATCATGTTTTATATATAACTATATAACAAATATTTACTATATAACAAAAATTGTCATGTTAAAACGACAGAGACCGAAGATTTCTAGACTGTGGGGAATCGAAAGTGTGGAAAATATATAGTGTTAACATCACCTGGAGCGTTACATTTTTCGATGACGTTACACATTTTGCATCACGCATTTTGTGGAATGACCCCTAGCCTAAAAACATTATCATGTTAAAACAATTGTAGAGCAGGTAACCATAATCTATATTGTTAAGACTACAATAAACACAGTAAATCTCAAACTACTGCATTAGTCTTTTAATTAAATTTATAACCGTAATATCTACAGGATGAGGAATTTAGCCCTGTCTTTTAAGTTTATGTTCGTTTACATATATATTTCTAAACGCCTACATTTTCACAGTTAGAAATACATAATAAATAAATAACACAGTTAATCAATCTTTTGAAGACGGTGCAAATTTGCGGAATGTCTACAAAGATTAATTTTATTACATCATTGGATTACATTTCAACTTATAATATTGTTACGACTGTCTCACTGATCATCGTATGGTACAGTGGAAACAAATACATACACCAGTCATTAATAACCAGCTTTAATGAATCACAAATTACAATTCGCAATCAATTCGTACAATAATTCAACTTAAATTTGTCCACACGCTATAATAATGTCATGTGATAGAGTTGCACACTAATTGTAACGCAGTAAACACTTCGTCACAATACTTCAAATCGCGTTTGAATAAATCGCCTCTTATAAGTGACTTTTAAGCGACAGTTGTTGCCTATTTACAGCCTGCATGATTCAAGACTAATGTTCCATAATATGCGTTAACAAGTATCTGTTTGTATATTTCCAGTTGTTCTAGTGTGTCAAATATTCGGCCTTTCGTTTGTACGTGTAGAATTTCCATGTTGTTGTTAACGTTTGTGATCACGTGCACAAACGTTAACAACAACACGCAAGGTGTTTTGCAATTTTTTAAAATTTTCATGTACCTTTGGGTCTTGGGGTTCCAAAATTTCCAAAACTAAAGACAGATTTAGATTTTGGTTAAATTATTTTTTTTTTAAATTTCTATGTCAATTTTTTTGATTTTCTCACCCTTCTGGGGGATGGAAGGGTGACAATCAGTAGGTTCTCTACAGTGGAAGTATGAACAGACAAAACGAGTTTTATGAAAATCGATTGATCCGTTCAGAAATGTCATGAGACAATATCTAAGTACATAAACCGATAAACGACGGACAAATAAACAGAAAGAAGCAATAAACGGTCTAATAATTTGTTTCTTGAATAAATATGATTTGTTCCAAATTCTTACTCTACGCTAAACTGCGAAATCAACATTTACGTCAAAGCAAACCTGTTATGTTCCGTGTGTTTGTTAACACGCCCACACAACTTGTATATTAACGATGGTGTCTCAATGATTTTCAATATCCGAGAAATACTAAGAGCTTGTCACAAACATGTGATTTTCTTGCGCCTTAGCAAGGCCCGCATCGTTTCCATAGTTTTTTTTTTTTTTTTGCCGACATCTTTCATCCCAGGTGTCTTTGTCAGCAGACTAAAATAACTCTGGCTGTTATTACGAGAAACTCTATGCGTGCTTACTTTAGCCGCATGAAAAACGAGAGAGACTTTTGAGTTTGTTTTTTATCAAAACGTGGAGGAGACGATTTCTTACTTCAATACGTCGCTAAAATTTATCTCAACAAAACGGAAACTAATCTTATTACCGGAAATTTGATATACTTTGACGTAATACCTGAATAATTTTGCCCTTTCTAGAGAAGCACGTACGTAAATATCATTGAATTCGATACGTAGAAACTGTCGAATGGAAAATAATTTCTTCTTTAAAATATAACACATCTGTCAAAAATTTAGTAAATCTGTCAGTTTGGAACAATTACTAATGTATATTATTGTACGATATATACATACTTCTACGCTGAAGGGATAGCTGTGTATGTGTGCCCACGTTGTATATACTTGTACACTGAATATATGTGGTTTCTTCACGCTTTGCAAGCATTGCATGACCGACAATATACACAACGCTCACGCGATTATTCTCGATCATTACAGACACGTTTTCCACATTGTGGATGCTTTTGTTACATACTACGCCGCACAACCTTAGTATACGAGCGCACTTTCCGAATCCACCAAGTTTGTTGTGTTTGGACCACCAACTCGATGGGCGGGAACAGAGTTGTTTAGTGTAAAGATCGTGCCGAAGCGCTCGGCATATTCGAAAAGTCGCGCCAAGGCCACTGCCTTCGGTCCTACTAATCAGTCTACCTGAGCGAGATAGCGTGACGCGGTGTGCGTCGTCGATATTCTGTAAGCAGCCTCGTTACAGCTGTTTCATTGCTGCTACAAGTTTGTTCCGTACCGTTGTGGAATCGTAGAACGTGCGTTCGCTCTCCATTTCATCTTCAGCTTCCGAAGTGCTCTCTTGTGGCCTGGCGACTTGAATTGTAACTTACTCTTTCCGACTCAACATGAGTTCTTAAACTTTTAAAAAGTCTCAGGTGAGCATTGTTGCAATTTTTCGTGATAGGTTAATGGGCATAGGTGTCTTATATTTGTGTGTGTGTGTGTGTGTGTGTGTGTGTTGTAACGAGCAGAAAATTTAAAAATTTTTAAATTTCACCTCGGCAGAGTACGTTCACACGAGGCAAGTGTCAACGACTTATGGTGGAGCAATAAATAAGGAGTAATGAGAAGGTGTCAGTGAAGCGTTGCTGACTTGACAATAGAAACGCATTAAGTTCAATCCAACTATAGAATTTGGTGGCGTAAGATGACAGGGAAAGTTTCGTCCAGAATTATTGCTCTCCGCAGCTGTAACAACGTAAGTGAGGACATTCACACCCGTACCGAGAATTGTAGCAGATGTGGCCGTGTTACGTCAGTAGACGATAAGCGACAAAAACAAGTGATGCTCCATACTACAATGAAACGGATACGCTGCACCTTAAGTAACAATACTGGAAGATAGGCTGACAAAAACTAAAGTCATGTTACACAGCTGGAGGTATCGTCTAATGGACAGACAAGAATTTACGAAGGGAAAGTTGGGGTGACTTCAACGACCAGCAGATGTTCGAAATTAGTAATAGCCAGAAAAAAGGGGTAAGAGCATAGAACAATACGCCAGGAAGACTGTAAGTACAGATAATGGGAATCTATAGAAACGCAGAGTTTACTCAGACAATAGGCTGATAGACAAGCTGTTTATAGCCATAGTTTCTTCGAAGCGGGTCAACGATCGTCAAGCCAGAGAGCAGGGAGACCTAAGGACCTATCAGAGACCGTCAGCCAGCGAGAAATTTGATGGTGAGGGATGTTTCCATAGCAACTGAGACGAAGAACCTATCGGAAGAACTATGACGTAGGATTTTGACAGAGTGGGACAGTATTTTCCGAGAAAATCAAAAACTGACCAATCTCGAAAAGAAGTGGGCGTGAAGCGCGCCAGAGACAAAATTTTGAGTAGGGACGAATTAATAAAACTAGCTGTCCAGGAAGACGGAGAGTCAGTTATACTCAAATTTTAGGCAGTCATACTCAAATTTTAGACAGTGATATTCAATTTTCAGACAGACAGTCAACACTTAAATTTTGAATAGTTATACTAAAGTTTTTACAGTTAGAATTTTCAGACAGTTTACATTTCAATTATCAAGTAGTTTAACTTCAAGTGCGAGAGACGGTATATCATAAACTTTCCATTGTTTACTCAAATCATTCGGAAGTTAGATAAATAACAAGGAACTTAAAACTTAATAATACATTCATATCGCGGTAGTGAATTTTACCGGAGTGCGCCGTAACGGACTTAGTGAAATTTACACCAAGTGAACAATCAGACCGTTACACTAACAGACAGCATCACTTAACGATATACAAATTATTTGAACTTAATATTGTGTATCAACAACATAATGAACACGAAACATTAAACAAACTAATCAATTATAGGATCGTTTGTGGAAGCAGCGACAAATGAAACTAGACATGTATATTGACTTTAAAACGAACACACAGCAAACACAGTAAGATAGAACATTGATTAAACACTGAACTTTAATTACCCACACATATACGAACACCTACGCGAGTGGCCGGAAGAATAAAGTGATAAGTGGCAGTGATAAAACAACTTACGACGGAATGTACCTACGAGCCATCTCCATCACCAGAACGAGACTTCATCAACAACTAATGGATATTCACTAACCAAGTAACCACTATTATAATTACTTCTAATTAGTAACTTCTACTGACCTGGTTTCTTTCAAAGAATTCACACCTGAGAAATTTATTAAGAAAAGTAATGAGTAAATCTGATAAAGTATTTAATGAACGTATAAACAAAAGCTTATTTGGGATTTAATGAACGCATTAAATAAGTAGAATATTGAATTGTAACATCATTTGATTTATATATGTATGTATGTTTTCCTTTGTTTCAGCATATATTAAGATATATCTTTGTTTATTATAAATATGTATGTATTTCAGGTACAGCGACGTAACCTATGTACTATTATAATATGTCATAAATGATAATTAAACTAGTATTTTAGTTAACCAGAAACATGCGTTCATTATTACCAATGCAACCCAAATATTAACCTAAAGTTTGAAAGAATGCAAATAGATTTTAAGAGTTTCTTATGTTCAATTAAATAAATGATATCACGTATGTGTTGATGAGCATAGATAGTTAGAATCATCATTAAGATTAAATTATACACATACATGTCAGAGATCGATAATTTTATATATTTAATAATTATTTTATTGTGCAATCAATACGCATATAAGAATGAAAGTTATAAATAGCGTCCAACTTAAGGGCTAGATACATTTGAGAAATTATTAAAATTACATATATAATAAATAACCCATTCATTAAGAGATTTATAAAAAATTATAGTTGTAAAATGGCGCCCAACGTGGGGCATGATACGTATTAACACAGATTGTTAACACGTACAGCTTAGGTAACGAACAGGCAGTAGAAGTAGTAGAAAAGTAGTGTCAAAGAAGTAGAAGTAAGATAAGTGTTATTAGTGTAAGTCAGTTTGAATGATTACGCGCAGTAGGGCTAAAATGGCGAGCAATTCAGACAGTGTAGAATTTGACATTAATAACCAATTAGGCGCAGTAAATACAGAGGACAATACTACGCCTAGCGGACCAAGTAGTGTGGTGGAGAGTCCAGAAGATAGGGCGCGAGGACAGACATCAAAACTAGAGGATGGAACTATACAAATGTTGATGGAGTTCATCCGTCAACAGAGTGAAAAAAAAGAAGAAAGTAGCAGAAAACAAGAAGAAAGTAATAAATTACTTAGTGAAAAACTAGAAGGAAGACTAGAGAAACAAGAAGAGAATATTAACAGAAAATTGGAAGAAAGTAATAGATTAATCAATGAAAAATTAGAAAAACAAGGAGAAAACAATAAAGTAATTAATGAAAAACTCGACCAGCATAAGGAAGAGATGAAACGACAGTCAGAGGAGCAGCTGACGCAGATAAGGTCCGAGATACGTGACTACCAGCAGACTTGGGAAAGAAAGGTTGATGAATTACAGAAAAAACAAGATGATGTCGTGAGAGAGTTGAGAGAAGAAGCCGACAAGAAGTACGTAGAAATACAAGAAAAACAAGATAACGATCGACAAGAATGGATGGCGGCGGTACACTCTACCCAGACGACCGTTAAAAAGATTAATCACAAGTTCGATGTTCACGTTAAGGATTACAATAAGAAGCACGAAGAACTCAAGGCCGAGATGCACAATACCATACTGCAGAGACAACAAGAGCAAGAAGGAACAAATAGTAATATTATACAAAAATTAGAAGACGTAGACGGTAGACAACGTTCAACAGAACAGAAGTTGGACGAGACTACGAAAGAAAAGACAACTAGGATCGAAGAATTAAAAGGACATTTAAATAAGGTAAGAGAAAACCAAGAAAGGTTACAGCGACAACTGATGGAAGGTGATTGTGGAATATTAAATCGATTTAACGGACCTAACCACAATGATCTCAAATATAATGGCACAGACAGATTCCCTATGGAATTCCTCAAAGAATTGTCCAAAGTTCAAGAGTTATATTATCCCGCTGACAATATCAAGTGGATTGTCAAACATCTGGAGTTAGACGCAGGAATTTGGTGGCGAGTGATACGTGACCAGATATCAAACTTCGCAGAATTCAAGGAAGCGTTCTCTCTAAAATATTGGGGCCAGGAACGACAGGACAGTATCCGGGACCATTTGGAGTTTGGCAGATTTGATTGGCGCGGACCAGTTACTGCTATTCAATATATTGAACGGATTCTGTTGGAAAGTAAGCAGTTAACACCTACTTTGTCTGATTATTAGTTAATACGTAAGATATCTCGTCACTTTGGGCGGGACATCCAGCTTGCGGTGGTCACAAGAGGAATTGTGACGATACCAAACTTCGAATCTCTGATCATCGAGTATTCACAGATTCAACCAAGAATTAATAGGGAAGCGAACTATGCAGCAAACGAGGGAAGAAATGCGTATAAGGAAGGTGAAAGTAGCCTGAACAAAGGAGGCGGTATGCAGAAGAAAACATGGGGTGACAGACCCGCCATAAATAACCAGCCCCGTAACGCAGACCGGCGCGCTGTCAACACAATAGAGTTTACGAACACGACAGCTGGTGCATCGGGCACTCAACCTAAAAGAAATCGTCAACAAGAAGAGGAAAAAAAAATCCCTCCACCCATTAACAAAGATAGCCGTCAAAACAAATGACTACCAGACGAATATTATCCTACCGGACTTACGAAGCGATTTATTGTGTAATGATGATGAAGAAATTTCTCAACGAATAATCAGGTGTCCAGAGATAAATATCAAGTTCAATAATAATGTTAGTGTACAAGCGTTAATCGATACTGGATCTGTAATAGCTGGGTTATCTGAGTCGTGGTTTCACCAAAACAAACATGACATTACACCTTATGAAATATTACCGATGTCTAACACATTAATAGTTAGCGCAGTTGGTAATAAATCAAAGCTAATCAGAAAACAAATATTATGTGATATCTATATTGAAGAAATTAAATATGAATGTGTTTTCCTAATAATACCAGATTTGATAAAACCATGCATATTAGGAACCAATTTTCTTCAAGAAACAGGGTGTCTCATTGACATGGGAGGAAGAATCGTCGAGATAAGAAGAGAGGATAACGAAGCAACGTACACGGTGCCTATGATGCATATAGAAGTGGTGGACGTAGAAGAAGAAGAAGGGATCATCAGAAACATTAACAAGAAGATAGAAAGTATAGAGTGCGAAGATAAAGGAACGTTGGAAAGATTAAGGGAGATTCTAATAAGGAATTGTAGTTTATTCAGAGAATGCCCCGGAAGAATCGAAGGGTATGTCCACGAGTTCAGAGTCACCGACCAGACACCGTACTTCCAGAGAGGATGGCCTGTCCCATTAGCCTATAAAGGGAAGGTAGATGAGGAGATTCGGAAAATGTTACGGTATGGGGTCATTGAGAGATGCAACAGCGCATATATCAACCCACTAGTTACGGTAATCAAGAAGGACGGTAGCGTACGATTGTGTTTGGATGCGAGGAAGGTGAACAGTGTGACTATCCCGGACTACGAGGGTGCCCCTCCAATAAACGACATTTTGGCGAGATGTGGAGAGATGAAGTACTTATCTACCGTAGATCTAACTCTGGCAAGTACCACTGAAATCGGAATGCCGGAACTTCACCGCTTTTATGTACGACGGCAAGTGTTATCGTTTTACAGTTACACCATTCGGTCTGAGTACCAGTTCTGCTGCACTGACCAGGGGATTGGACACAGTATTGGACGAAGAAGTAAAAGAAAATACCATTATTTATGTCGACGATTGCCTGTGTTATTCAGAAGATTTAGAAACGCACTTGTTACATTTAGACTTATTATTATCTAATTTAAGAAGGGCAAATTTAACCATCAATTTGGAGAAGTCGCAGTTCTTCAGACAAGAAATCGCGTACCTCGGTTATCAACTAACAACGCAAGGAATACGAGCAACGGACGAGAAGATAGATGCCATTATGAAGTTCCCTGCACCTCGGAACCAAAAACAATTAAAAGGTTTCCTGGGGTTGACAAATTTCTATAATCGTTTTACAGACAAATACGCTGAAACTACTAAACCATTACTCGAGTTGCTACGGAAAGGACAGAAATTCACCTGGACACAGGAATTAAATGAATGCTTTCAGCAGGTTAAAAGGTTATTCGTAGAAACAGTCATCTTAAAGTTTCCCCGAATAAACCAAAGATATTATATGCAATGTGACGCCAGCAACTTTGCATATGGCGGACAACTATATCAATTGGACGAAGAAGGAAGAATTGGAGTAATAGCTTTTACCAGCAGGACATTCAAGGGTGCGGAAATAAATTATTACACTACGGAGAAGGAGCTTTTATGTATTGTAAGATGTCTTGAGCGGTTCCGTATATACATACTAGGACAACCGTTAACCATCATTACTGATAATAAAGCACTGACTTTTATGAATAAATGTCATTTAAACAACTCGCGTATTACACGCTGGATCTTAAGTATTCATGAGTACAAATTTGACATTGTCCATTGTAGAGGTAAGGACAATATTATTGCCGATCTTCTGAGCAGAAATCCAGAAGATGCCACGCCAGAAGTAATTAGTGACAATATTTCCGAATATTTAATTAACCACCTGACAATCAAAATGGATAAGAAGGTAAGCAAGATCTTATGGATATTGGAAGGCACCAAATTCAAGATCATAAGCTTAAGTATATTATTGATAAGATTAGGGAAAATTGTGTAGATAAGAAATTAAATAAATTTTATAGATTCGTCGATGAGAAATTGTACAGATTACGCAAAGGAGAGTGGAAGCTATACGTACCGAACAGT
The DNA here is from genome assembly GCA_034769895.1 of Magicicada septendecula. Classification (NCBI taxonomy): domain Eukaryota; kingdom Metazoa; phylum Arthropoda; class Insecta; order Hemiptera; family Cicadidae; genus Magicicada; species Magicicada septendecula. The sequence continues at coordinate 585,612,613 of CM068369.1, forward strand.
GTGTCAGGCGAAATAATTGCTGAAATACACCGTATGTATGGGCATCCCGGTGCGAAGAGATGTATCAAATTATTGCAGGAGTACTTTACCATGGACGGAATGTTAAATAGGGTGAAAAATTATGTACGGACTTGCGACACTTGTCAGAAAAAAAAGGATTCCGGCAACAGAAATTCGTTCGGAGGAACAAAAGCCATAATACCGTTACGCAAGGGTGACCTTGTGAGCGCGGACTATTACGGACCGTTACCTGCTTCGTCCTGCGGGGTAAGGTATCTATTTATTATGGTTGACAACTTTACCAAATACGTACGACTTTTCACACTTCGAAGGGCAACGACCGTCGCTACACTGAGAAGAGTACACCAATATCGTGAAGAACTAGGGTCTCCTAGAGTGATTATCACAGACAACGGAACGCAATTTTCATCTAAAAAATGGTTAGATGGATTAACTGAACTAAATATCCAACCACGATTTACCGCAATAAGGAACCCTTGTGCGAATCTGGCTGAAAGAATCAACAGACAGCTTGGGAACTTATTTAGGATCTTTGTTGGTGATAAACATACAAAGTGGTCGCGTTACGTACCAATCGTCGAGAGTTGTATTAACGAAACGTACCACGAGACGATAGAAGTAACACCGTACGAAGCTCAGCTCGGAAAAAACCTCCCAGAGCGTGGGAAAAATACATCAACAAGGATATGCTCCTAGATCATAACCAAATATTTATCAAAATGAAGGAGAAGAGAGAAAAACAAGCAAAATTATGTAATGAGACTAAAACCATTACAAGATTCAACATTGGTGAGAAAGTGTTAATCAGAACATATCATCAATCGGACGCGGTCCAGAAAAGAATTGAAAAATTTTGCGAACTGTACTGCGCACCATATAAAGTGCATCAAATTCTCGGAGAAGCTACTTATCTACTCGTTGATTGCGATGATGACAAGAAACTCCGTGGAAAATTTAATGCCAGACAATTGAAAAAATACTACGAACCAGAGAATTGAAGATGATGGAAGAGGAAGAATTTGAAGAAGATGTCTTAAGAAGCTAGCCGATGCTGATGAATCAACTGCGTTAGGGTAATTGACGCGATGATATCATTCAAGCTGGCTTATCCAAGAAAGTTATGTACTTTAATTGTTGAAACATGACATCAAAATTGTATTTAGTCAATTAAGCACTAAGTAAATGTTAGATAATAAGATAAATTAACATTTAGTGTGACATTTTATAAAATATTGCAGTGAATGCAAAGGACATTTAATTGCTATTATTTGATTTATATGGTAATAAGTTAAAAGGACAAAGTGGAAAAAATGGACACTTAAAATCAGATAAGTGATAATATTCAACGAACTAGATAGTGAATGAACTTTATTAATGTGAATGTATGTAATTAGTAGGTTAAGATTATAAACGATGTTATCATGAAGTAGGTAAATCATTGAAACTAAATGTAATACGTGTATGTAAATTATTAAGATAATTACAATTAACATAGCGATTGTGTCAATTAACAATCTAATTTTAAAATAACAGTTTAAAAGATTTTATTGGTAAGATCATTAATAGTGCACAAAGGTGTATATGTATAGGAGATTTTCTTTGATATCATGTAAAGGTTACATTGAACCGCTTAACTGTTTGACAATATCTTGTGAATATGATATTTTAGAAGGTAAAATTTTATTCAATTGATGAAATTATTTAATTGCGTATGGAATTTATGATTTATCTTATAATTATAAAGATAAGGAATTTATATGTCAATTCGACAATGTGAAATGCGTTCAGCTATCCCAAATAGCTGGCAATAAATTCAGAGAACCAATTAAAACCAAAAGGGGGTGTACCACTGGTCATATAAGCTTTTGAAAGTAGGTTATTGTGTATACCTTTCCCTGAAGAAGATGGATACGGCGAGGCGACGTACAGGGCGCAGAATTTAGATTTGAGTGTTCCCAGAGGTCACATCGTCAAATCGAAATTGAGGACACTGTAACGAGCAGAAAATTTTAAAATTTTTAAATTTCACCTTGGCAGAGTACGTTCACACGAGGCAAGTGTCAACGACTTATGGTGGAGCAATAAATAAGGAGTAATGAGAAGGTGTCAGTGAAGCGTTGCTGACTTGACAATAGAAACGCATTAAGTTCAATCCAACTATAGAATTTGGTGGCGTAAGATGACAGGGAAAGTTTCGTCCAGAATTATTGCTCTCCGCAGCTGTAACAACGTAAGTGAGGACATTCACACCCGTACCGAGAATTGTAGCAGATGTGGCCGTGTTACGTCAGTAGACGATAAGCGACAAAAACAAGTGATGCTCCATACTACAATGAAACGGATACGCTGCACCTTAAGTAACAATACTGGAAGATAGGCTGACAAAAACTAAAGTCATGTTACACAGCTGGAGGTATCGTCTAATTGACAGACAAGAATTTACGAAGGGAAAGTTGGGGTGACTTCAACGACCAGCAGATGTTCGAAATTAGTAATAGCCAGAAAAAAGGGGTAAGAGCATAGAACAATACGCCAGGAAGACTGTAAGTACAGATAATGGGAATCTATAGAAACGCAGAGTTTACTCAGACAATAGGCTGATAGACAAGCTGTTTATAGCCATAGTTTCTTCGAAGCGGGTCAACGATCGTCAAGCCAGAGAGCAGGGAGACCTAAGGACCTATCAGAGACCGTCAGCCAGCGAGAAATTTGATGGTGAGGGATGTTTCCATAGCAACTGAGACGAAGAACCTATCGGAAGAACTATGACGTAGGATTTTGACAGAGTGGGACAGTATTTTCCGAGAAAATCAAAAACTGACCAATCTCGAAAAGAAGTGGGCGTGAAGCGCGCCAGAGACAAAATTTTGAGTAGGGACGAATTAATAAAACTAGCTGTCCAGGAAGACGGAGAGTCAGTTATACTCAAATTTTAGGCAGTCATACTCAAATTTTAGACAGTGATATTCAATTTTCAGACAGACAGTCAACACTTAAATTTTGAATAGTTATACTAAAGTTTTTACAGTTAGAATTTTCAGACAGTTTACATTTCAATTATCAAGTAGTTTAACTTCAAGTGCGAGAGACGGTATATCATAAACTTTCCATTGTTTACTCAAATCATTCGGAAGTTAGATAAATAACAAGGAACTTAAAACTTAATAATACATTCATATCGCGGTAGTGAATTTTACCGGAGTGCGCCGTAACGGACTTAGTGAAATTTACACCAAGTGAACAATCAGACCGTTACACTAACAGACAGCATCACTTAACGATATACAAATTATTTGAACTTAATATTGTGTATCAACAACATAATGAACACGAAACATTAAACAAACTAATCAATTATAGGATCGTTTGTGGAAGCAGCGACAAATGAAACTAGACATGTATATTGACTTTAAAACGAACACACAGCAAACACAGTAAGATAGAACATTGATTAAACACTGAACTTTAATTACCCACACATATACGAACACCTACGCGAGTGGCCGGAAGAATAAAGTGATAAGTGGCAGTGATAAAACAACTTACGACGGAATGTATCTACGAGCCATCTCCATCACCAGAACGAGACTTCATCAACAACTAATGGATATTCACTAACCAAGTAACCACTATTATAATTACTTCTAATTAGTAACTTCTACTGACCTGGTTTCATTCAAAGAATTCACACCTGAGAAATTTATTAAGAAAAGTAATGAGTAAATCTGATAAAGTATTTAATGAACGTATAAACAAAAGCTTATTTGGGATTTAATGAACGCATTAAATAAGTAGAATATTGAATTGTAACATCATTTGATTTATATATGTATGTATGTTTTCCTTTGTTTCAGCATATATTAAGATATATCTTTGTTTATTATAAATATGTATGTATTTCAGGTACAGCGACGTAACCTATGTACTATTATAATATGTCATAAATGATAATTAAACTAGTATTTTAGTTAACCAGAAACATGCGTTCATTATTACCAATGCAACCCAAATATTAACCTAAAGTTTGAAAGAATGCAAATAGATTTTAAGAGTTTCTTATGTTCAATTAAATAAATGATATCACGTATGTGTTGATGAGCATAGATAGTTAGAATTATCATTAAGATTAAATTATACACATACATGTCAGAGATCGATAATTTTATATATTTAATAATTATTTTATTGTGCAATCAATACGCATATAAGAATAAACGTTATAAATAGCGTCCAACTTAAGGGCTAGATACATTTGAGAAATTATTAAAATTACATATATAATAAATAACCCATTCATTAAGAGATTTATAAAAAATTATAGTTGTAGTGTGATCCAAATATGTAAAATTTGTATTTGTAATGTATCTATGGTAATATAAATTGTACTTGCTTCCGGCACGTGGCGATCTGGTACATGCATGTTTGAAAATTTAATTTAGAATGACTGTGCACCCATAAATAAAAGCAGATTTAAAATGAATTGAGCTAAAAGAGTTTTAAACAATTATGAATGTAACTTTAACAAAACTGAATTCATAAAATTTATGTGTATATATATATATATATATACAGTATATATATATATTAAGAAAATGTAAAGATGGATTAATATATGGGTGTTACATCCCGCAACAGTTAATGAAAATGCAGTGACCAATTTTCGAATTTCTCTGAAGTAATAAGAGAATAATAATTTCTAAAGTATAAGACAGTGTGTGCGTGGTTGTTATTCTGAGGCGAGAAAGTGTCGTAGGTAAATTTAATCGGTGATAGACATCTACAAATAAATGAGGTTACAGGGTCCTCGGACCGTCGAGAGATGGGAAACAGCAGACATGATGGCACCTACACCAGCCATCATCATGGAAAAAGATCGACAGTGAACGGCTCCCCACGTTGCCAGCCACAGAGGGAGAACCTGTAGTTCCCGAAGGACAACCATCCAGCATGTAAACACTTTCTTCTTCACCTATCAGCACCATTACCACCGACCATCATTGGATTCGTAGCAGCCTTTCGTTCTCCAAAATCCAGGTGGGAAATTTCTAAATTAAATTTAACCACACCACACAGCATCGTTTCGTGGAACATGGGACATTAATAATATTAAAAATTTGTAAAATTATAATGATAAAAGAGACATTAGAACTTTTATAGATACATGTTTGTAATTTCAGTGATAAACTTTATTAGTGATACCTTGTAGAAGGGCAAGGCTGCATATCATGTATACATATATGTCTATAACGTTTGATACAGCTAAGGACTGGTGCTGATATGGGGTAATATAATAATTCATATTTCAAAATTTAAAGAAGGTGCACAGTTAATTGATTTTCTAAATAATTAACATTACTTGATTGAGTAATTTAATATTAATTAATTAAATTAAATTTTAATAATTGAATAATTACAATTAATTAAGATCAAGCTTGAATATTAATGATTAAGACAAATAATCAAAAAAGCGGTGTGAATATATCTATGGTAATTTAATTTCATTTGTATTAAAGGTATCCTATTGTTATGGGGGTTGCACCAATTCTCATTGTTGCAATGCAAGTATTAATATATGTATGCATTTGTACAGGTTGTCTATCAGATGAAATGATATGGTATAATATAATGTTATAAAAAGAAAGCACCAATAAAATGTTGTTACTGTTTGTTACTGTTATATGATTGTTGTATTCCAAGTCCTGTCACGCTGGGCACAGTACTTTTTTCTTCCGTCTAGGACAAGTGCCTAGTTTAAATTTTTTATGTAACGGCCGTAGTCGTTACACGATTATAGTTGTGAATTACTGATTACGGATTGGTGACTTGTATTATTTAGTGCGACTCTTAATTAGGTTACGTTTGTTGATTGTTATGTTAGTGTGCAGTGGACGAACGTAATATTCGAGAACTGTTGTATACAGGGGTTAATTTAAATACATATTCATTTAAGCTGTTGTCAGTTTAGTATGAATGTTTGGTATGCAGTTCTAAATAGCGATTCCATTTTGTGTTAAATGTTCTGTTTGTAATGTTGAAACTCGACGATCCCTACAATCACGTAACAATATCATGTACACATCTCCTTGTTTATATGCGTATACCTGAATGTAAATTTTATCCATCTCGAATGACAAAAACGAAAGCAATTTAGAGCTGTCTTATCAAATTATCAAATAGTATACAAAATTCCTTAAATTTTTAGTGACCGTCAATCAATGAATGTTTTAGTGGATGGTTAGTGAGGATCGGTCAATAATACAAATTTTAGCTATTTTGCGTCGACGTTTCCACAATATTTGTTGTCATCTTCAGGACCTGTGTATGAAATACAATAGAAATATCAAACATAACGAAACAATTAAATATTTGGGTGAACGTGTTGGTGATGTGAGTGTGTGCGTGCGTATGTATGTATCATTTTATATGTGAAGGCTTATGATAGTTTGTTTCATCTTCAAATTATCTTTAAGAAAACGAGCAAATTATAATATGAGAGAACTTAATTTATACAGTATTGCAATTTAAATTACTAAATGTAATGTTATTTTAATTAATTAAAATTTGTTTGTTTAATTAATAAAAATAACATTACATTGTACAAACAAATTGTACTAGAACAAACGAATACCGGGATTCGTGACTCACAGTATTACAGTGTATATTATTCTGTAATTTAAATGAAGCAGTTTAGTGATATGTTCATTAAAGCTTATACTGCGTTTTAGAGATACACAGTTTTAAATATATTATATTTCTTTGTATGCGAAATCATAATTTGGAGGAAACCAATTTAAAAAATCGACTTAGTGAAAATAAATGAAAAACGTATAGCTTCTATTTGAATCTTCTTAGCTGTCTTAAGTAAAAAATTACAATCCTTCAAAATATTTAATAATGTTTTTTAGTCATCATGTAAAGAGAACGCTAAAGTGGCTTCATGCGGCCTCAATTTTCTTTCACCAAAAATGGCTTTGTAATGTTAAGCGTTTTCAGAATAAAATACTTTTGATCTCCTTTTTCTTCTTCTTCTTCTTCTTTTTCTGGTACTTAACCCAGGTGGGTCTTAGGCTGCTCATTGGTTTTCTTTCGTAGCGTCCTCTTACCACATAAGATTTTCCAGCCTCTAACGTTCATAAATTTTAAATCGTCATCTAAGCCATCTATCCAAGTTTTCCTGAGGCTCTTCTGCCTACTGGTTTCCAGTCTGCGATTCTTTAAGCCGTCCTGCTATCATTAAATCGTCTTACATGACCCAGCCATTGAACAGGACTATAGCACCCTGTACTAATTATTTATCAAGTTCGTAATTTGTAATTTGTTCGTATCCTCCAGGACCCATCTTGAGTTTGCAAAGGGCCAACGAGATTTCGCAAGGTTTTACGCTCAAATACTCTAAGCTGTTTTTCATCTGCGTTAGTTAATGTTGAGGTCTTGCAACCAGATGTTGAATTTGTCGTACTGGTCGAATAAGACTTCTACAGATGGTTAGCTTTAGTTGTTTGCTTGGTATCCTGAATCTGAGCAACTTCAATAAGAGTTATAATAAAACCTGTTTCCACTTACAATCGGGACTTTCTTTCATTACTAAAATAATAGTTGGTCTGCGTAATCTATAATTTTAAGTAATAAAACTGTTGAACATGTTCAAATGTGTAACTTCCAACCGGTCGGTTAACCGGCGTTTATTCGGACTTTCATGTAGGCTACTTAGTTTTACCCTCATTTATTTTCAGCTCTATCTTGTGCACCCCACTATCTAGTATAACTAAATTTTCCTTTAATCTTCTTTTATTTCTCCTGATTATAATAGCTATGTCATCAGCGTAGTCTCACAACAATCTTCTTTTAACTTTTATGTAACCCTTTGTAATAAATTTTGAATGGCTGATTCCAAAACTAGATTCCAAAACGTAATGCATAGTGGTCCCCATTGTCGTACCCCAACATTTATGTCAAACGTTACAGTTTAGACATTTTGGCGTTAGTTTTACTGAAATTGATTAAATAATTTAAAAATTTTAAGGTTGAAATAAACATCCCCAGGCAAAGAGACGTTACGTTCCATGTTGCGGCAAAATCGGGTAAAATCTCTTAAATATTTTTAAAAATTTATTTTGTTGACAATATATTGACTACAGTTTTTAGGGCAAGCCTGTACTAATAAACGTATTAAGTCAATTTGACTGAATTATGCATTACCTTAAGTTATAAACAGACAGGGTCTGTGACAGCGGTAACTTGCGCCAAGCTTCTCGTGAATAGAATCATAATGTAACATTATGCTAAGCCGTGATCCCAACTAAGCTTTGGAAATTTATAGAGTAGATCAATTGATTTGATTTGCAATCAGTTTAACCCATTTGGAACTGTATCCCACTGGTAATCTGTAGTAGTCATTACTCTTACAATTAGCATTTCCTTGTTGGCTGGGATAATAATTTTCTCACAGTCATAAATCAATAATAATTATTAGAAACAAAAATTAAATTTTCTATGTTGCGTTACTACAGAGCAAGAAGGAGAACTTCCTCTAGCTATAAGATTTCTGCACATGTGTACCACATAGACCTAATTTTTAAAAAATGACGTGGGGTTGACAGCTTTCTTCTTAATGATAATGTGATGTATTTATAATATACACACACTTATTGTTTACTAATGGTACCTATAATTTCAATTTTATATTGTATTGTATTTATTGTTCATAGCCTAAAGTTACCATACACACGATGGTTATAAGCAAAGATGGTTTCTTCTTGGCTATAAGCAAAGCAGTAGAGCAATGGGGACTCGAAGTTAATAGAGAAAAAAGTAACTCTGGAAAATGCGGTCTAACGAAGTCGACAAGATTAAACATTTGATCAGTGTACCTTAGAAAGTATCACTTAATTTAAATATCTGGGTCTCTGGTGACAGCTGAAAATAACATAAACAATGAAACTACTGTCATAATTAACGCTAGAAACAGAATTTTTGCAGCCTTACGCCATATCTTTCATCCAAAGGTCTGTCAATGATTACGTAATTAAGAGTTTATAATAGGTTGAGAAACAGTAATGCTGGGCAGCAGCAAGACGAGGATGATGATACTTATACAACAGAAGCTAGTGAGTTAAAAATATTCTTAAAGAAAGTAGTGGGAGCGACATACGACACAGAACGGACGTAAGAGACGGCGCGGTTATAAGAATATATAACAATTATTATATTATATTATATTATATTATATTATAACAAGTCAGACCTTTACGACTATCGAAACTATAGAGCTGGAATATTAGAATGAATTTTTCACGTTTGATCAAAGAAAATAAGAGAAATATCAAAAAACATTTGTTGGCGATTTTGAACAACATTTGATGCCGCTTCTCGCATCCTAGTTTCTAGATTTTATTATCTTTCCAAATATCATTCTTAAGATTTCGCCGTGCCATTGCATTTATTACGTCTTTCATCCATGGACTCCGTCTTTTTGTCTTTCAAAAGTGGTCGATTTCAGCAACTTCTTGGGCCATCTATCATTGCCCATAGTGCACACATGCTCGTGCCATCTTAATCGTTTTGCATCAATTATGTCATTTACATTGGTACATAAATTCATTCTGTCTCTTATTTATTTAGTTCTTTATTTTTAATCCTATCTTGCAATGTAAGTCTACAGTGCCTTCTCTTGTATCCCATTTCCATGGTTCGTAATCTTTTTTTTTCATAAGTTCTGATGTTTCCCATACTTCAGCCCTATATGTTACAATGCGTTCCAGTTTTGTCTTACATAGGCTTATTTTGATTCTTGTTTCGGACCTTATGATTGCTCCATAAAGTGGTAAGTAAGTGTTTCGTTACTTGTATCCCTTGTTTTTTTTTTATTTCTGCTACACTTGTGTCGTCTTTTGTAACAATGTCACCAAGGTGTTTGTATGAATATACTCCATCCACAAATCCTCCTTTCAACAATATATCTCAGCATGTATTTCCGACGACAACGTATTCAGTATTATATGTGTTTATCGTTAAGCTCCATTTCTGGTATTCTTCAACTAACTTTTGAAGCATGCAACAAATGTCATCCTCACTACTTGATCGTCCGCGTAGTATAAATACTCGTACTTGTGGTATAAATACAGAAAGAGGTCGCCAGGAAGTCCGTGGACAAGACTTTTAGATAATATTAAAATGTAGAACTAAGAAAACAAGAGGACTGGGAAATAACCGCACACGACAGGAATAAATGTTAAGTAATTGACAGGGAGACTCAACCAATACAAGAGCTGTTATGACCACAGGAATTTAGTAGTAAATATTGCTACTCTGAAGAGAGAGGCTGCTCGCGTGACGTGATGGTACCGTCTGCGGCGTGTGTCAAGGTCAAGAGCATTGATATAGCTACTAATGAGTGCCAGAACGCTTGAGACTACGCAAATATTCTCGTGGTAGATTGTTCTCGTACCTAAGCAGGGCATAAATATGTATCCAGCGGCAGGCCAACTTCAGTTTTTACCAGCAACATTACAGTGTGGTTCGGAATAATTACTACTTTGACTTGCGAGATTATTGTTTGACTTAGTGCAAAAGTGTAATAAGGTGACATTTATTGTTTTTTTGAACGTGTTTTAACTCAATGAATTGTGTAAGTGTCTTTGCGATTTCACCTGGTGACGGTTATTCTGTTGCCACTCTGTAACACGTGTGTCCGACAACGGTCTGCTATACATCTGAATATTTAATAATAGAAAATCGTAAATATATATATATATATATATATATATATTAGTAGTAGTAGTAGTAGTAGTAGTAGTAGTAGTAGATATACCACTTATTATGCTTATTTCGTATACTTATACTATTTAATTTAAATAGTAGAAATATATAAATATATATACACATATATATTTAATTTTGTAAATTTTACTACACCTAAGTATTGATTTATTATTCACTTTGATGGTTATTCGCGACGTATTCATAACGCAGAATGTACTTCACATTATGTTTCACTTTTATATCTTCTGATGAATTCACATACTTATAGTATTGTCTGTTGTAAGTGTCAGAGTCTATATCCACTATCTTTGATTCATTATCTTTGCTGTTCATTATCAGTAGTTCTAATCAGTGGTCTTCACTGCAGATGTTGTTGTGCTGTAAGCTATAATGTGAAGTCTTGCCATAATTTTTTCTAAATCGTTTTACACACGCGACGGTCCTCGTAAATACGAGAATTAAAATTTCAAACCAATCCCGTCTAGTCTTTGCTCCCCAATATCGATTAGTTTCTTCAGGGTCGTTGGTGTGGTAACGTAATTTTTGAGATGTTAGTTGATTTTGTTTTGTTATTTCCGGCCAAGTGAATGTTTTATTTACTGTTTAAACATTTTACTACAGTGAACGAGAGTCAGTTACAAAGTTAGCGGAGCGATATCTATAGCAAAGCGGTAGAACTGAAATTTTTCGTTTGTTTAACATTCATATTTTATATAAACAGCCGTTAATTTCAAAATCTATGATGCTATTTATTCATTGTTTACCATCTGTTCAAAATTTACATGTCACATATGTTTTAAAAAGTGGACAAAATCAGACATAGGTGCTGTGATTGAATTCTTTGTTAAAAATGTCTAGCAGCAATGGAAATTTACTACAATATAGTAAATGCGTTAGGAGAGTTGCACCTTCTAAACGCATTGGTGTTTAAGTGTGAGTTTAAGTGTGAGTTGAGTTTAAAGGTGGTTGTACGAGCACTGAAGATGATCCCCTAAGTGAACGCTAAAAAATACCACTCAAAAAGTGGCAGCCATCTTGTACAAAGTTTTTTTTAATCACAAGTTCTTGAGTGAAATTAAAATACACTGGCTCATATCAGATGCCTATGGTTTCAGCAGCGACATCCACTATCAATCGCTGGTCTTTCAATATCGTGTACGAAATTATTTGCAATGATATCCGAGTTGTTGCAATTCTCGATCAAATTCAAACACACACACACACACACACACACACACACACACACACACACACACACACACACACACACACACACACACACACACACACACACACACACACACATTTCAATGGCTAATTGCATATGGATATAAGACACAAACATTTCAATGACTAATTGCATATGGATGCAGCAGAGAATAAACCATATGATAGCATATAAAGACAGTATATAAATAAGTAGAGATTGCAGATTTGAACACTGTAAATTTGTTGATAAGAAACATTGTAAAAAATGTTTTCGGACTTGAAAAGCAACTTAAATTGCAGTAATATGCTGCGTAAGGATGCTTAGACGCGTGTGTAAGGGTACACAACTTTTTTTTGGATATTCATAAAAAAACGTTAATTTAAGTAACTTTTGAGATGGGTCATATATAAGAATACTCATAATAAAAGTACTTACCTGATGACAATAGGTGTTCTAAAAATAAATCATTGAATGTATGCGTTCTTCAAGTAAAATGGTTTTATGGCCCATTAAGTTGGCCATGGTTGTAAAATATATCAGTTTTTATGGACACTAAATATTCTCTTCCGGAACTTTCTTATACAGGAAAATTTATTGTCTGTAAGAACGGCATGAGATTGGATTGCCAAAGAACCAATCAGATTACGAGAAACTCAATCAATGGGAATAACTTTGAACGGATAGATCAATCTCTCTTCAGAATTGATAACGAGAAAACGCCTCACTTATACAAGACGATTAGTCTGTCAGTCGCAATTAACGCAAGTTATTCCTGTTCAGTGTATATAGACACTTCAAGCTGACTGAAGGTGTAAGTTCAATACACCAGACGCAGTAACAGTATCGGTTCGCGGTGAAGTGTATGTAAACGTGCCCGTGAGGAATACCTTCACTCCTGAAGACAGATAGAGTATATCAACCCACTACGTACTCGGTCTGATAGATCAATTATTGTCGTCTGAAAGATCTGCAGTCGACATTGAAAGCAGAACTTATATATTATTTGTGTACAATTATGCAAACATATTTAAAAGAAAAACCCTATTACATCAATAAAAAAATTGTAGTTTAAATACGATAAAAAGAACTATTTAAAATTCATTTTAAAGAATGAAAAATTCATTTCATTATAGAGACACTTAATTTTAGTTTTTGTTACGAAGGTCAACAGAGTCATATTAATTATTTTTATGAACGGTATTAAAAGCACAGTAGATTGACAAAAAGTAATAGCATCATTAATAAATCTAATTAGTTATTCATTCCAATAACATATATTTCGGCTACTTATTCTGTGGGATACCTGTACAGCCCAATATACATACACATATTATAGTCATGTCATATATTATTTATGGCTGTAGATTATAAGAAATTTCGACTCCACATGACTTATTTTTAATTCAATTTGAGATTGTCAGGATTATGTTTTTGTAAAAACGTATATTAAATTAGCAAGGTAAATGTTTGTAAAACACATTTTCCTGCTATAAAATTAACGGTAATATTTATAGAAAAAAATTCTTATTCTAGGAAAAGGTGATGCGTTCTTATTGTGTTTATAATTTTACAAGAGAAAGAAACATTGGGAAAGGAAAACGAGAAAAATAGGAGGAAGACGAGAAGAATGAACAGGATGGAGAAGAAAATGAAGAAGAGGAAAGGAAGATATCTTCCCTCCTTCGTGAACATTCTTTCATTTTCTGGATGACTCTTCTTCCAATATCACTCTTTTAGGTCTCTTTGATTTCTTTTCAAACAGATCCTTTGTGTCTTCAATTTCTTCCTTAACACCTTCCTTTTCCTACATTTTTTTTTACACCTAATCGAACCCTGATGGACGTCTTTTACCTATAATAGTACTTTGCACTACTTTTTTCTCCTTTAAAGTAGGATCTTATTTCTTATCCTGACCGTTTCCATTCTTCTAAATTATCCATAGGATCCAGCTCGTCTTTTATTTATTGTGGAACATCTCAAACGTTTCATACAACTTTTTATTCGGTAAAAAGAAATATGAACTCAACTGTTTATGGCTTTCTGGGTGCCAGAATTTCCCTTAGATATTTCCTTTCTCTTTATGCTGTTTACGAAAATACATTGCTAGGTATTGTCTCAGCAGCATACAAGCATTACAGTTTGGTTGTCTTACTGTAGTGTCTGATTTTGGCTTGACTGGATAGTGATTTTGTTTGTAAGTCTTCTGGCGCAGTCTAAACACTACCTTCATTTTACTCATCTTTCTTCAATTACTCCATTCTCATTGATATTTCAGGTCACAGTTTCACATAAGTACTTCGATACTGAGATCTTTTGATATCTTCACAGTTGGTCGTCACTACCCAGATTGTACATCTGGTGTTCAGGTTCATGCACAGTGTCTTCTAAAAAGATATTTGTAAACGTACCTTCGCTGTTTGTTTTTCAAAATGTTTATCATTGTTTTTGTTGCAATTATGATAATGATGAATATTATTATTATTACTATTATTTAATATTTTTTAATATCACTAAATAACACTAAAACAGTATGGCAGCGGTAAAAGGGCGGGGAAGCTAGAAACAGCATGAGGCCATTGGACGGGCTCTGAAGCTGCAATATCAGTTATTTCCGGGGGAACAAAAGACATACGTAACGATTATACTTAAGGATTTTCCTGTAACACTGTAATTGATTTAACAGAAAATATTCCTATCAAACAGAGCTTCAAAATTTTTACCGAAAACAGGTTTTCATTTCTTAAATTATTTGTAGCCTTAAAGCAGAAGGGTCACTGGATTTTAGGCACCACTAAAAATGATCGGATGAGCAAATGCCCCGCAAAAACAGAAACTGAACTTCAAAAATCGGGTGAAGAGGGTTCTGATTATCGTGAGAAAACTCAAAATGGTTTATCATATGTGGTGAAATGGCCTTTTGAGGTGGCTCGACACAAAAGCAACTGACTTTATATCGGCGTATGCGAGTACTGAACCTAAAAACCACTGTAAAAGGTGGAACGAGCCTGAGAAATGATACTTACATGTTCGTCGGCTATATTTATATTTTAATGCAATACAATACATTTATATGGGGGAGCTGGATTTATCCGACATTGTATTAGAGCTATATAGGGTAATTTTATGCTCTATCAAATGGTATATGAGAATAATTTATCGGTGCCTAAGTGTTTCCCTGGTCAATACTTATCTGGTATATAAACGTCTCAGACATAACGGTGACAACAGCTAGAACTGACACTAATTCAGTGATAAGTATAAGTTACCTCTGGAATGGGACAAAGAAAAGTGGCTGACCTACAGCGTGACGCAACAATGTAAACTTTGGAAGTAAGAGGAAGCAGACATTTGACTGCATTGCCAATTAATGATACCTGAAATGCAAAGGTTTTGTAAAATAAATAAAAACACTTGGTAAGTTTCACAGATTTCATTTAACTCTGACAGCTGTTTCGACTAACTAAGCCCTTGTCAAAGAGGCGAATGAATGAAATTACTAAACACAGGATGTGAGTAAAGGTGGTGACCATCTGTTTAGGGCGTATCTGGAACATCTGTGTTGACATGGAGGAGGTGTGTGCAAGAGACAATGGAAGGTCAGGTGTCTTTATAAACTAAATACAATCATGAATGCAAAATATGAAATTAACTAAACTAAATATAATCTGAATGCAAAATATAAAATAAACTAAACTAAATAACAGCTTTTAATAAACTGGATACACAGAATTCAGCTTGTTCATTTGTTAATTTTTTTTCCACTATCCAGTCAAGCCAAAATCAGACACTACAGTAAGACAGTCAAACTGTAACGCTTGTATGCTGCTGAGACAATACCAGCAAAGTATTTTCGGAAAAAAATAAATAAATTAATAAAAACAATGACAATGGCTTAGTTAGTCGAAACAGCTGTCAGAGTTAAATAAAAAAATTTGTGAAACTTACCAAGTGTTTTTATATATTTTTCAAAACCTTTGTATTAGTATGTTTCACCAAGTGCCCAACTTCTTCTTCTTCTTCTTCTTCTTCTTCTTCTTCTTCTTCTTCTTCTTCTTCTTCTTCTTCTTCTTCTTCTTCTTCTTCTTCTTCTTCTTCTTCTTCTTCTTCTTCTTCTTCTTCTTCTTCTTCTTCTTCTTCTTCTTCTTCTTCTTCTTCTTCAACCCTGACTTCTGACTTCCAAGACCAATCTTCTCCAATGTCTCTTATTCATTGCCATCTCAGTAACTCTTCACATTTATTCCTCATTAGATGTTCCATCATCCAAACGTCTTATCCTAGGTCGGCCAATCATTCTCCTTTTATAAACTTGGGCACTCAGGATTTTCTTTGGCACACGCTGATCATTCATCCACTCTAGGCGACCTAGCCATTGTATTTGTTGAGCCTTTACGAATCTTACAATGTCCTCATGCTTCAACAGCTCATCCAACTCACGGTCATTTCTCATTCTGCATTAATCATCTTCGTTAACCGAGCCATAAACACGCCTTTACTTGCAAGAAGTAAATTTTACAAAATTGTAATTTTGAATAGAATATTTTTGTATTAAGCTGTTTGTGGTAAAATGTAGGCTATATAAGAGTACTAGTTCTTATAACAAAAATCTAATTGTATCCTGCAGAAGGATGTTCAGTTAACCCCGATGTCGTTTAAAAACAACATGTCCCAGCATAGCCGAGCAAGGTGAGAATTTGAAACTTTATTTTATATTATTACAGTCAATGCAGATTAAGAAAAACATGTAAAAAAATGTTTTTCAAGGGAAAAAAATCCGGGTAGAAAGGATTAATACCAGACCACGGCCGAATGTCGCGATAGTTGTAAGAAATGCAGTAATAGAATTACCAATCTTTTTTAATACAAAATTTGTTCATTGTTCTCTAAAAAATTTACAGGCATTGCACAAATGCAATGCACAGAAAAGGGCATTGAAAGTGCTTCAGTAAATCTAAAAAATATATATATATTTATGTTCATTCACCAATCAATGAATTCATTCTTCATTCACCAATCAATGAATTCATTCTTCATTTACCAATGTACAGATTATAAGTTAAATGTAGTCGCATTCATAAGCGAAGTTTTATATGTGTACTGCGTTATTGACAACAAACAAGTAGTTTCTATGGAAACTCACCGGTTCCCATTTTCGATCACGCACCAGCGATCGGCCGCTAATGTGCGACACGTCCTTATAAACATTTCCAATGTTAAAATGTTTTTCAAGGAAAAACAAATCCGGGTAGAAAGGATTAACACCAGACCACGGCCGAATGTCGCGATAGTTGTAAGAGATGCAGCAAGTAATAGAATTACCAATCTTTTTTAATACAAAATTTGTTCATTGTTTTCTAAAAAACTAATATACTCTAACTTACTGTTGAATACACTAAGTAACGGATAAAATTAATCATATTTCTGTTCCCAAAAAACTGACATCTTAAAACAAATAATAAAGTTGGCAAACACAAAAATTTAATTCAACCTCTTATGTAGAAAGTATTTGTGGGAAAAAGTGATATAAATCAACAATAAACTTTTACAGCTTTCAGCTCGTCAGGGTAGTAAAGTGGAGCAGTTAAGTGGGGTAGACACGTTAGAGACCTCCAATTACACGAGAAGAGACATTGCGCGGTTTCCAAGCGGTCGTATAATGAACAACTATTCGTCGGTTGTCTGTCCATGTTCTGACTGTAGTACAGCCAAAGCAGTGTTGAGTGCGGATTGCTGAATTTTACGACAAATTTATTGCACCAGAATAGTAAGGATGTGTTTCCTCCGTTTCCTAGAAGTGAACTGTTTTCCCTCCGCAAAGTACTGTGGTAGTAGAGATTGCTAAAACAATTCGGTGACTCGAGAATTAAAGGCTTGAGTACTTTTGTCGGCGGCCGTCGAGCGTGGATTTAACTCAAGCAATATATTGGACATAACATGACTTTTACTATTGGAAAAGGCTGATTATTTTCGAATTACTACAGGACAGTAATAACAAAACAATTGTAACTAGTTTTTATGGACACTAATATAATATTATTAGTAAAGAAGACGTGTACCTATTGTAAATGATTCTATTGCTATTCTATTGTAATGATGATTTGTAAAATCATCAGAATTTTTGTAATTTATCCCACCAATTTTATCCCGAAAATTTATCTAATATTGAAATTATTGTTACGACGTCACAGAACAATCTACGTGTTTGATAATCGGACTCTATAATTATAATACAATTGAGTTTTAATATTAGTGGACACTTTATTGAGTGTGAACAATTTTCATTTGATTTGTTGTAGAGACTGTGTTGTTAATTACGAACTGTTTACTGTAACAATTAAACGTGTGATTATTGACTTGATTGTTGTCTTGTACTTGTTTTGTTTCCACTGTACCGTTAGACCGTCGTAACGTTATAATAATAGTAAATGTACTTCGTTTGAAGTAGTGACCGAGCTCGGCAGATCGGGAAGTAATCGAACACGACAATACGTACATAATGACTTAATGCTTGAGGTCAAGTACAAATGTTCTGGCTTTTCAGTTTATTGTTTACAGTACACAAAACTCATGGTTGACAAAATGTAACATTCGGTAAGTAAATACAATGTTCCGACATTGTGAATACCATATGTGGAGGACCATCAGGAGAACTGTAAATCAATGGGGAAAGAAACACTCCTGAAGTTTGACAAGGTGACGGGCGTCCCCACGTTTCCCTCTGGGTCTGGGAATTGGACTTTAACCAAATCCCAGGCTAATCTACTCAAGCGGCCAAAATGAAACTTCTCAAGTACAAGGAAGAATATACTCTTCAACTTAGTAAAATTTACCAGAAACTTTTGTTTGTAACCTCTGTCAACTATCTAATTTAAGTCGTAATGTTTTACAGTATTATGTAAATTGTATGTTTCTAAATTATGATTGTTTGTTAACACCAGTAGGGAGTGAAACATGGTAAAAATAACTTTTAATAATTACGTAGTGAACATCCCCTAATCTGTTTTAGTTATAGGTAATATTATATTACTTTGCTATATGCTGACTGTTGTAGGTATTATAAACAATTTATGTACCAATCTAATATCCAATTGTTGATTACTGTTTGTTCAATTAATTAAAATAACATTACATTTAGTAATTTAAATTGTAATACTGTATAAATTAAGTTCTCTCATACTATAATTTGCTCGTTTTCTTAAAGATAATTTTGAAGATGTAAACAAACTATCATAAGTCTTCACATATAAAATGAGACATACATACGCACGCACACACTCACATCACCAACACGTTCACCCAAATATTTAATTGTTTCGTTATGTTTGAAATTTCTATTGTATTTCATACACAGGTCCTGAAGATGACAATAAATATTGTCGAAACGTCGACGCAAAATAGCTAAAATTTGTATTACTGACCGATCCTCACTAAACATCCACTAAAACATTCATCGATTGACGGTCACTAAAAATTTAAGGATAAAAATTTAAGGAGATACTCTTCAAGATTGCATAAAAAGTGCATAGGCCTAAGTACGTTGGGAACTGAATATTATGTTCATAGTCGATATGATTACCCATTACCGGATAAAATAGTTGGAACACCTTTACCTACTGGATAACTGCCGCATCCCAAACAACTATCGAATTGTAAATCGAAAGGATGGAAAAGTATTTATTTTTACAACTGAGTACTACCCATCTAGTAATTTACATTTCATAATTAAAGACACTAATCAAGAGATATAACCCATTGGCTATAATCTCCCCATTTAACTAATATCTATCAGAGCAAGTGGTTTAGTTCGTCTCAGCCTTCCAGCTGCATTAGTTGTATCCAGCAGTCGCCGTATCCCAGGGTGTACATGCTGCAAGACGCGTTACCAACGCTTCACTGCCTGCTTTTTTATTTCCTCAATAACAAGCTCAGTTTTTAAATCCCTGTGTAAGTTGTCGTTTCTTACATACCATGGTGCATCAACAATGCACCGAAGCACCTTGTTTCGAAATGTTTGAATTATATTTATGTTTGATTTCACAGCCCCAGAGTTGTATCCCATAGGTCCAGATAGCCTTTAGCACTTGCTTATACAACAGCAATTTATTATGGATTGACAGTTGGGATTGTCTTCCCAAGAGCCAATACATTTTCCAGAACTTTAGATAGAGTGATCTTCTTGTAAGAAGCTCTAGCCAATTTTCTGGGAACATTTTTTTTTGGGGGGGGCAAACAATTTTT
This sequence comes from Magicicada septendecula, assembly GCA_034769895.1. Classification (NCBI taxonomy): domain Eukaryota; kingdom Metazoa; phylum Arthropoda; class Insecta; order Hemiptera; family Cicadidae; genus Magicicada; species Magicicada septendecula. The sequence goes on from CM068369.1 coordinate 585,632,840, forward strand.
GGTTTAATCCTTGTAAAGATAATAACATATCATCTCAGGAAACATTAAATGTTGCTGCACTTTTTTCAAAGTGTTAGTATAACTTATGTCAGTGTAACAGACGGTATACATAACGCCAACATTTGCACATAACTTCTGGAATGTGGCTCTTATGTGCTGCGTGTCTTTTGAGAGAAGTGAGGGAACGGAATTATGAATGCAGCGACAAGGCTTTTACCTTTGATTGCAATTTCGTAAGAAGCCCTGTGTTTTCATAAAATTAAGTAAGCTTATAACGATTTCCGACACCATCTCTATTCATCGTTGACACAATGACAAAGAAATCGCCTGTAGGCTATAACAAAAAACTTCATAAAAGATAAAAATTAAAAAAAAGATATACGACCATAAAATAAATATTCTCATATTACAATTTGTTTGTCACGTGTAATGAAATACTCTTAAACGGATTACTCGTACAAAGATCGGAGAACAATCTCAGTTTGTGATTAGGATGAGAATAAGATAAGATAACCGAGGATAAGATGTTTGGATGATGTGCTAGAAGACCTCATAAGAATGGATGTGCGGGGTAACACTGAGATGGCAATAGACAGGAGACTTTGGAGAAGACTGGTGTTGAAAGCCAGGGCTCACGTTGGGCTGTAGGGCTGAAGAAGTAGAAAAGGTCAGCCTTGTGTATGGAAACTCTAATGAAGATCAAGTGGTAGAAGAAGTAAAACGATTTCAACGACACGTACGCACTACAAATGCCATCGAATTTACGTGGACAGAAAATAAGGTTTTTTTTTTTTTAATTGAGCTTCACTGATTCAATTCCTACCTGTGACATATCGTCCAGCTTTTTTAACAAATTTTGGCCCTTGGCCTAATGTAAAAAAAAAGGGTTTTTAAAACGTTAATTCAATAAATCAACAGAAAGTTATCTTATATGAACGATGAGTAAGGAAGACTGAAGAACGTGATAAATTGTGTAACCCTATAAGAAGAAAAGCGTAACATAAGTGAACAGATCTCCGAGTTTTATTGTTTTTAGATTCGTTTCTTCTTTTTTTTTCTGTTTCGTTAAAATCTATAGATAGTAAGTAAACTGTTCAATAAGTATTTCTATAACACAAAAAATATTTTTTATGTTAAAAAACAAAACTAGAGTCTCAAAGTGAACCACTCCGCTCCGCCCCCCAATAAAAGAACGCCCCGGGTAGACTTTCTCTCCTACTGCATATTCACATTTTTTTTTTAATTCTGTTTAAACCTTCAATAGAATACTAGTATGCTTTTTCGAGCTGTAGAAGTCCCCACTGTTTTGAATGAAGTACATTTACTATTGGAAAAATTTTGATTTTAGATCGTTCTTCAATTATCAGAAAAATTACAAAAATCCCGGTTTCCTTACGCCTTTTTGTTCAGTAAATAACGATTTTAGAGCAACTATACAATAAACGATAAATATTCCAAACAATCGGATATGTTTAATTAATAAAGTTGTGTTAGTGTTTATAATCACAATCAGAATTATCGCTGTTGCACACCACTATATAAAATTTTTCTATAGTGGGTGCAACAGCGATAATTGTGTTAATCGGATTTGTGTTAAAACTCCTTTTAGTCCGACACCCGGCTGAATTTTCACAATATTTGAAATGTTTCATCTCATTTTTGGTCAGTGGGATCATAAAATTGTAACTTTCTAAAATCATAGATTTTAGTTGAACATCCTTTTATATTATGTGCCACGTGACTTGCAATTTTATCACAATTTTCACCAACTTTTTCGTCCCTGGCTTTCAAAATTAAAAATTTTTAAAAACATACATTACATTCATATTTTAGTTAACGTTTCCTTTGCGATTTCCATAAAATTTATAGCCCCTAATATTTTTGTCTCCTGCCATCCTATTTTTGGAGGAAATCATTTAGGAAACAATAGTGCTCTGTAGAATAAGAGTGTGGCAAGTTTTATTAAAATCGGTTAATACGTTCAAAGGTTATTGGGAGACATAGGGCTGCCCAAAAAAACAGACAGATGCCAGACGATTGAGTTAACACTAAGAACTAGCTTCGCTCTTCAATTATTATTAGTAAGCAATAACCGAAAGATGACTTTAGCTATCGGAGAAGACAGTAGCAAGTGGTCACACACAACGGCCGAGAGACAAGTACACATTTGTACTTACAGTTTCAAGAAAAGCTACCAACACACTAGACAATAATTCAATTTGTCACAGACATGAAACGCTTCAGGCAATAAACGGATCCAATAAAACCAGTAGCACGGCTTACAACTTGTACTCCTCCGACAAACAAAGGGAGTCCAGCAAAGATCAATACGTACGGCTTTGACCTGTGACCGGCCTCGGGCAACTGTAAATCACGGACGCAAGTCACTATTGGATTTACTTCTGTACGACCTCTTTGACTTTTTCTAGCTTGGAAGGCTTTGTGTAGCATCGTTGAACTGAGTTCACTGTCATATGATCTAACGTTGCTACTGGCTTAATGAATGGTGTGTGTGTGTGGGCGCGCGCGCGTGTGTGTGCGTGTGTGTGATACGCAAAGTGTTTCTACGTTATTTGCAAATCACTGAGGTCTACTTTTTTATGGAACCGCAGCCTTAAACTAACAAGTTTTTATCACTTCGCTTCGCCGTACGTGACTAACTGTCTTTCCGCTCTTTCAAATCTTGATTGCATAGCACGCCGCGTTCGCCAAACGAATCTACCGCTGCCTGGATGATGCGTCAAGAAAAATGACATAGTCGCGAACGCTTAGAAAATACTGGAAACGTCTACACTACGTCATTGCCGACTTGGTCAGCTACGAAGGTCGCTTACCTCATGGGCGTAAGATAGTGAGTTACTCAAACACAGTAGCGGACATGGGACAAGGCGGAATACTAGACACATTCGGTGATATGTGAAACGAGAATGTCTACAGCATGGATGAGAAAAGACTAGTAAAAATGCGCACGATACTTGTTCAAACTCCAGCATGAGACGGAGGGATTGTAGACAATAGTGTACCGGTAACAGTATAATTATAGCCAAGAATATTTTGCAAATTAAGAGACGAAGAAGAAGAAGTCACTACCTAATGGATTTAATGAGAAACTGACGAACGTTTGGAACTGAGAAACGTAGACAAAGCTTATCTGCAACAATGGCCAGAACAGTCAATGTAGGCCTAATTAATTCTTTCTTATGTTCAATTAAAACAATTTACTTCGTTAAGTGAACTGTAAAATACAATAGTAAAAGCAGTGATACGACGCAAGGGTCTTTGCGTGTAATACTAGAACGTAGCGTTTTTTTTCTTCTTCTTCTTCTTCTTCTATCCGATCTTAATGGCCGTGCGCGCCTTTAGTTCAATACAAAGGTTTTGTAAAATATATAAAAAACACTTGGTAAGTTTCACAAATTTTTTAATTAACTCTGACAGCTGTTTCGACTAACTTAAGCCATTGTCAAAGAGCGAGTGAATGAAATTACTGAACACAGGATGTTAGAGTAGTGTAGGTGGTAAACATCTGTTTAGGGCGTATCTGGAACATCTGTGTTGTGATGGCGAGGGGTGGGGAGTGTGTGCATGAGACAAGGGAAGGTCTGGTGTCTTTAAAAACTAAATACAATCATGAATGCAAAATATAAAATTAACTGAACTAAATATAAACTGAATGCAAAATTTAAAATAATGATGAACATTCAAAATAATATAAAATAAACTAAACTAAATAACAGATTTTAATAAAGGGGATACACAAAATTCAGTCTGTTCATTGGTTAAATTTTTGTTATTTTTTATTGCTTTTTTAATTTCTAAAATTTCTAACAAATCCATTTTTCTACCTTTTTGTATGTTGCTTTAGTTCAATACTCGACGCTGACTCGAGATTCTTAACTACAAACTATGCGTTTAATTTCCGTTTTTCACGGGGGGTCAATGATCTCATGCTCTGCCGTAATTACTAGCTCAGATCAACATAACAGAATTAATGTTTATTAACCTATAAACGGCTGAGGTAACCTAATGGTAATGAGAAGTAAAGAGGAAGCGGCTGAATTAGGGTGTAACTTATATAGGTTTAGTTGGCTAAGCGTCTTCAGCCAACGTCTTCAGCGTGCATGATGTTATCAACTTATCAAAGGTTTTGTGTAGAACTGACCGTGGTATTCAACTGAGTCTTGATCCCGACATAACTGAATCGTATGTTTGCATTATTTGTTAAGCACTGATTGGTGTTTTGTTGTTGTTTTGTTTTACATTTTATTGACTACATTTGTCTAAGCAAACGTTACTAATATATAACATTTGTCAATTATTTTTAATAAAATTTTAGTAGAGAAAAGAGTTATTAATATTTAACGTGGTATCATTGGGCGGAGCCTGATGAGTGTAGCGAAATCAGGCATAGCTCTCTATCCATGACTCGGTGCACAACTTAGACCGCGAACTACTCCGAAAATACTCAACCGAAAGTTATAAAATTATGCACACACATCCGGACTGTATTGTAGAGTGCACACATGTAATTTATATCCTTCTAAATTATTTAGTTCAAAAGATATTACTAGTTTTTAAAAATATTAGCTTAAACGTGTGAGAGAAAGAGAGGTAGAGATATCGTGGCCCAGCTACGGCGCTCTTTCTCACTCGCACTTACGGGGCGCTAGGCGACTCACCTGTCACCGGCCGATTTCGGCGCTCACGTGCTGCCGGTGCGTGTGCGTGTGCGGCTTTCGCCGCACGCGCTGCCTGTCGTCTGATAAGATAAGATTTTGCTGTATCACAAATACCGGTGCATGTGAGTGTGCGGCTTCCGCCACCCGCGCTGGCTGTCGCTTGGTAAGATAAGATTTAGCTGCAAACACTTTGTATTCGTGTCTCAGACGTGTTTAATTCAAACAGTAGTACTGCATTTTTCTATGGTGTACCCAGATGTACGGATTGGACTTAAGTGTTGAACATGCGTCAATTTTTAGACGAGAATCTATGTAGATACAAGTGCAACTTTCCATTACATATTGCAACGAATCACAGTTCAGGTAAATTTTAATCCAAATTCTATTAAAATTATTATTCTTATACTTCTTTATTCAATTTTCCAAATTCTATTATAATTATTATTCTTATATTTCTTATTCAATTTTGTACTTTTTATTTAAGTACTTTTTTCTGTTATACGCATATTCTATAAATTCTTATTCATCAATTTATATATACGTAATGTTTATAGTATGTGTCGACGGAGAAGAGGTCCAAATATTGGTCGTTTAACTACAAATCAAAGACGGATGAGACAGCGACAGAATGTTGCTGCAATAACTGTTGAAGACCCTGCAGAACATAACATGATTCATGTGTTACAGTATCAAAACAAAACAGGATATAGGAATCTTCAGAATGAATTTGAAGATAATTTACGATCTCTAGAATTCTATGAATGTGTAAATTGTTCTCGAGTGTTGATGCAGCAAACACTTTTTGATATGTGTCCGCAGTGTAAGGGAAACCCAAATAAGTTTACTGCTGTTAATCGTATGGATCCTAAAGATGTATCTATAGAACTGATGGATCTTACTTATGTACAGCTACTCTTGATAGCAAGAGTACAACCAGTGATGCGTGTGTGTAGGGTGAAATCGAGAGGCTTTCCCGGTCAATAAGCTTATAAGGGAAATATTAAAATATTGGTCAAAATATAACGGAGATTGTTAGTTCCTTGCCCCCTACACCCGCTTCACTGAGCACTATAGTTGTAAAAAAAGAAATTGTTAATGGACATCGGAATTTTCATGTGAGACGTGACACAATTTTAGAAGCACTCAATTTTTTGAAAATGAATAATCCATTCTCTAGTGATATCATCATTGATATGGAAGAAATATCTCAACTTCCATTAAATGATAGTATTATTGGAATTATACACACTGTTGATTTACCTGAGGTCAATACAGATGAAGAGAACTTTTCTGAAGAAATTTATGAAAGTATGATCCCGGAGAATATTAGAATCACAGAAGTTTATCGACTCCAATCTGCAGTGAATAATGTAATTCCATGGCCACAAGGTATTGATATCATAAATGAATTCTCATGCGAAGGATATGTAAGCATGGCATTTCCCGCTTTACTACCTTACGGATCTGCTGGACTAAACGATAATACTCGAGCAAGTAGTATGAAACTTACAGCACTTGAATATTTTCAATTTTTGATGCAATATAAAGACCGACGTTTTGCACAAGATCCTAGGTTCAGATTTTTTGCATTGAACACTGTTAAGCGTCATCAAGCTATTCAACGAGAGGCAATATTTGCTAGAAAATCTCATTTCAATGGAACAATACAACAACTGATAAACACGCTGTCGAGTAATTCTCAAACAATAATAAGTTTATATTATTGGTGTGAAAAAATAAGAGGATCAAAATCTTACTGGTTTCAACGAAGGGGTGAACTTGATTCAATGATTAAGCAATGTGATAATCTTTCTACAGGTTTTTTTACTTTGAGTGCAGCTGATCTATGGTGGCCTGATCTGGCACGACACATGGGTTGTAATTTCGTGGAAGAGGAAACGCTAGATGACTCTAGAATCGCTCAGCAAAGGCAAAAACTTATAAATAAGAATTCCTCAATTGTTGAAGATTATTTTTCGTTTCGTGCAACTTTATTCATAAAAAATGTCGTCTGTAAGATATTCTCAGTTTCAGATTATTGGCGTCCTTTCGAATTTCAGCATCGTGGTTCATGTCATGTACACGGTCTTCTTTGGATCTCTGGTGATCCTGATCCAAGAACTTTTGATAATGCATCTGAAGAAGACAATTTGAGTGCCAAGATGTATTATGACCATTTGGTTAATGCATTCAATCCTTTGCCATTCACTCCTCCGGCAACTATACATCCTTCAAGGATTAGATCAACTGATGTTGTTATCGACAACGATCGTTCTCTTTCAGAACTACTGAATCGATTCCAAAGACATTTCAGATGTACCAAAGGATATTGTCTTAAGTGGAATGGCAAAGAATATACTTGCAGGTTCAAATATCCCAAAGAATTACAAGAGCAATCTCTTCTAGAAAAAAATGAGAAAGTTATTTGGATATATACACCAATAAGGAATGATGAACTCCTGAATCAGTATAATTCTGTCATCGCACAAACATGGAGAGCAAATACTGATTTTAGTATAATCACCTCCTTATACCAGGTGATTGAATATGTATCCACATAGCCTATGCTTCAAAGTCAGAACCTGTTTCGAAAAATTTGACGGAAACGTTTCAAGAAATCGCTGAATCGAGAGCCCCAGATGACGAATCTCGTCGAGGATATACAAGTTTGATGATAAGATTGATCGGAGAAAGAGACATCGGAGCTTGCGAAACATGTCATTTACTCCATGGAATTCCATTGTATCAATGTACCAGAACTTTTAGAATACTTATCATAACAATAGAAGACTATGTTGCAATTAATGAAACCAATAGTGAAAATGACAGTAATTCATTCATTCAGTTTTATAGTAGTAGACCACTAGACATGGAAGAAATAACATTATTCGATTTTACTAAAAAAGTTTCTAAGGGAAGAAATAATCCAATTAGCACAAACAGAAAAGAAAGAATTGTACAAGTTTTCTCTTAACTAAACAACAATAACAACGCAGTCAATACTGAATTATATTGTAAACAAAAGTTGATTTTTACATAAGAATTGGCGTAATGAAAAAGACTTGAAAAGTACACATGAAACATGGTTCATGGTTTATACCCGGCAAAAGTTTGGACAGCTTCACGAACAATTACACATGTCTTTAATTACAGAAGAAACTGAAACTGATCAGGATAATAATAACGAGTTTGATATTTTTTACGATAGAGACTGGATGGCTCTAGCAGCAGTAATGCCTAATGCACTATCAACTCGTTAAAACTTCATCAAAAGGAATCGAGAAACATTTGGGAATCAGTATGATTTTCATTAATCATACAATTAATGACTATGACTATGATGATTGCAATCAAAGGCTTGCAGTTATTCAGGGAAAAGCTGGAACTGGTAAAAGCTGTGCAATTAATGAAATGGTTACGAGAATTAATTCATATTTTGGCTGCGATGCAACTCTTTTAATGGTCCCTACTGGTGTGGAAGGTAACAATATTGGTGGAAAAACTATTCATTCAGCTCTAAAAATAAATACTTCAAAGAGAAGGAGAAGAACTTTCAAAGATTTAGAAGGTGAATGCAAAATTGCTTTTGAAGAAGAATTAAAATATGTGAGGTTTTGTTATTATTGATTATGTTGTGTTTGAATTTGTTTTTCAAAGTGGATATGCGACTCAGACAAGCAAAGCAGCGCTCTTCAGCTGTTCCTTTTGGTGGCCTTTGCGTGTCGGTGATTTGTCGAAACTTCCACAGGTTTGTGACAGGAGTCTTTACAATGTTCGTAATAATGTTCAGACGGTTCAATCGAATCTTTTATATAAACAGTTTAAAGAAGATTTCTTTTTAACCGAGATTATGAGACAGCAAGGTGATGATCAACAAAATTTCAGAGAGACTTTAAATAGAGTCGCAAATGGAACAATCACTGAACAAGATTATCAGCTCTAGTCAAAAAGATTTTATGTAAACAATATCGGTGACAATTTCTAAGATACTGTCTTTGTAATGTCGAAAAATGCTGAAATCGAACGCTTTAATTATGAAAAACTAGAAAGCAATAAACAACCCGTGGCTCTAATCAATGCAATCCATAATTGCCCAGAAGCCTCTCTAGCAAAATATGATGATGCTCAGGGATTATGTGCCCAATTACGTTTATGTAAAGGTGCTCGAGTTATCTTTAGAAGAAATCTTCGGGTCACAAAAGGACTAGCCAACGGTTCAGTTGGGACAGTAACTGATATTATTTATTACCCGGCAGTTGAATGCGAAAATTATAACAATCACATGCCAATATGTATACTTGTATCTTTCGAAAAAAATACAGGACCAGTTCTTTAAGGGAATTCAATATCCATTGTACCAGTAGTGGCATCATTCAAGAAAAATGAAATTTCTTGTACCCGCAAACAATTTCCGTTAATGTTAGCATATGCTGTTAGTATACATAGATCGCAAAGATAACATTAGATAAGGCAATTGTTAATTTAGGAGACAATGAATTTCAGGTTGGATTAACGTATGTTGCTCTTTCAAGAGTGAAAACATTAGAAGGATTATTATTAAAACCGGCGTTTAATTTTGATAGACTACTAAAAATTAATAGAAGTCCATCAATGGTTGATCGTAGAGATGAATTGGAAAGGTTGTGGAATATGTCTAATGACAATTAATGTATATTGTACTATAATGTAGTGTATTCAATAAGAAGTGTGTATCATAAAAGTGTATATAATTTGTTGATTATAAGAATATTGATAAATAAATTATTACGAACCTATTTATCTAACGGATCAAAGACGGTTGACTGTAAAAATATTGATAAATAAATTATGACGAATATCAAATGCTCCGCCCATTTGTGTCAGTCACACTCCTAGTTATTATCAGCAAATGAATATTTATCGAACTTCGTTTCACAGAATTTTAGTAAACTTAAAATTGTCTTAGATAGAAATAATTTCTTGTCAGCGTTCGTGTCATGTAATATAATAATAATATTACAAATAAGAATAAAAATATAAATATAATTGAAGTATGTTGATATGTATTGATATTTTGTTTATCACTGGATCAGTCTGACTCCTTAAAGCCCCACTAGTTGGACAAGCCAATTTGTAATATAATAATAGTGTAATAATAAACAAAATATAAAGATATTGATGATAAGAATATGTTATAACTAGGTGTGTTTGATTGATAAATAACAAATACATCAAACTTTAAAAATTGTGTAAATATTTTTTCTTGTTCTTGTATCGAGTTTGAGTGAATGATTTAATTTAATTAATTAATAATTAATTAATTAGTTGAGTTTGTAATTTCCTTCTATATCTATTCTCTCAATGTGAATTATGTTTTTGCTTAATAAAAAATAATAATAACATTAATGGTAGAAATAAAAACAATGCTGGTAACTGAATACCGATTTGCGTTTATTCATTCAAAATTGTGCGCCAGTCAAACTGCGCATGTCCCAGGCACTGGCGAATATTCGCCACAGTCGGCAGTGAGAAAAATCAACAAATATATTTTTTACAAGTTTAAATTTATGGTTCTTTTAACGAGTCGAAATGGTCAGAGGGCAAGGAACAAGATACATTTAACAGGTATTCTTAAACTAAATGTTAACATCTGAAATAGAACAGAATTATTATTACAATTGTCAATTAGAAAGAAATTATTTAAATTTCGAACCAAGTCGAAGAAATGACGTCACTCCTCTCCAGGAAGCACTGGCTGATCGTCTTTATAGAAATTCAGCAATGGCCGCCGTCTGCTCGATTTTAACTGCTACAATGCTGTTGGAATTGAAGATCTTCTCCCACAGAAATAAAACGATGTTCCCTTTTTCTGCGAAATGGTGTTGGTCCAAAATATAGTGTTGAATGTCCCCTCGTCGTCTGCGATGTCGAATTCTGGATGGATCTCTTGTGTAGTGTGGTGTTCAACTATGTGTGTTGGTTTTCTGTGAATTCGTTCCAAAAATTGTTCAAAATGGCTGTCGATTTCTGGTGTTGAGTTTTATGGTGTTATACTGTGTTTTTGGAAACTTGTGAAGTGTTAGACATTGATAGATAAGGTTATTTCACTTGTTAGTTCATCTCCGTTACACGCCACATAACCACACTTGGTTTTAATACAAATTATTTGGTTTTCAATACTCCACTAACACATTTTTCAACTGTTCAGCTTTGCGATTAACAATAGACTAATAGACGCAACGTCGTCGTTTTAGGGCAATTTGTGGTATGTCTTTTTCCTCTTCATATTGTTTAATTATAAAATATCTGTCTAAGACTTGTTTCACTATCTAACTATACATAACAAGTTTTCTTATTTTTTACTGTATTTCAAATATTTCTTAATTTTACATGAATCTAACTATTCAGTAATATTGATTATTTAATTTTACATCTTTTGATATATAGCTGGGTTTGTTTCAAACTCATTTAAGCCCAAAAATTACAATTTTACATAATGATTGTATGCCCCATATTTTGTACAAATTCAGTGTTTTAAAGGTTTTTATTTGTTTTTTCGGTATAATATTTCCCTGGAATACACCTAATAACTCCGTAATTACTTTGTTGTTAATAATTTGGTTATTAAAACATTTCAATATTGATTAATTTGCTGTTTAGTCTGATTTGATTACTATCATAAGCCTATTTTTGACTGTTTCCAAAAGAAGTTAATTTTCTTTCTTTTGTCATTCTATTTGCTATTAACTGTATCTGTATTAATTATATTTTCAATTTCTGTATTGTATGTATTGAATTCTATTCCTATTACATAGATTAATTCTTTGATAGATAATTTTTTTGGTTTATAGGCCAGTCTGTGTTTACAAAAATGGTGTCTTGGCTGGTCTGTTTGTACAATTATACATGGTTTACTGATTTGAATAAAATTATTACATTTTTATGCCCTACTTGCCTCTCTGACTTACACAATGGAAAATTAAATGACCTGATTTTAAATACAATAGAATATCTTGTATCTACTAAACTTTCTTTATACTAATAACATCATTGAACCATAACATGAACATCTTATGCCTAATTTTAACAAAAACATCTTATTATCAACTATTTTCCATATATCACCTAATTTTAACAAAAACATCTTATTCCTATTATTTTTTACTGTATCATCAAATGATAACAAAATAGCTTATCCTAGACATAATTTAATTAAAAAAAAAATAAAAAAACTCCTATTACTAGTAACACTGTCAGTCACTAACTGTCTTGTTTATTTATGATTCTTTTGAAAACACTTTAACTGTGATTAAAAAACGTCTTGTATCTATTTACACCTTACATCTAAAATATTATCTAATTAATAATAAATAACAAACATCTTAATATTAGTCATACCTTCAGTTATGAACTGTCCTTTGGTATTTTTGTCCTTCTCACCATTTACTTAGCTATAATTAAAGAAAACATTTTATATGTAATAGTTTTTCTTATATCTAATTTAAAAACTCTTATTACTGGTAATGTTGTCAGTCCTTAGACTGTCTTTCATTCCAATGGTTTTATTATTATTATTCGACACTCATGGTAGTCTTTTTATAATATTTAAACTTCATTGAAGATTTTTTCATAGATTTTTTAACTATGTTTCTCACTATACACTCTGTAGTTTCTTAATTTTGTTATCTCACTTCACTTTATTGGATTCTACACTCTGGTAGTCTTTTTAGTGAGTTCTACACTATGGTAGTCTCTTTTGACATATTTTTTAACATATTACACTTACAACTAATATACAATTTGTGTTTTATAGTATTGTATCTTGTAACTTGTTTGGGTTTACCTATATCGGTTTCAATTTTGTCTCATGGTATTTATTATATGACTAACATTTTGTTTTGGCATATCTCTTCCTGTTTCTGGTCTCTTTGTGGGAATCTTGATGTTTTGTCCCTTCTTCAAATATCACATTAGTAGTTTCCTTATTAAAATGGTTTCATGACAGATTATTTCCTTTTTTATGGTCCTTCCCTTTTTGTACTGCTTCCCCAATCTACTGGGTATACTGCTGGTTTAACTGGTTTTTTCATAGTAGGTTATTTTAATTAATGGTTTTCTGTATTATTTTCCATTTTTATTCACATTTTATAGACTTAATTATACAGTTTCTAGTGTAATCCTTAAACAATTTATTCTTCTCACTCACTATGGAACTTTTTCTTTTATTTATGTAACATTAATTCAAATGTTTAGTGTGATAATTTTGTTATGTTACATATGCTCTCCTGTAAAAGTGATTAGTTCAGATCATACTCTGTATGGATGAAATAATTACTACTAATTCTTTTGTATTTACATTTTCTCCGTGATTACATGTTTTCACTTTATATACCTTCTTTTTCCACCATTGCTTCCTCTCAGCTGATGTGTATCTCCTTCATTAGTTTCTTTTTTTTTTCATTGATAAGTGGTCTTCAATCTTGTGTATAACATTATCATTTTATATTCCTTCTTATTTGGTGCTTCCTCACCAGTATGTTTACTCCCTAACATTCCCTAACAAATTAATTGGAACAGTTCAGAGTGGCACTTTTGGCTTCAATCCCTGCTGTCCAATACTTCAATTGAGTCCAGAGGTATTATCATCTCTGCTCAACACATAAGACTGATGGCATTTTCTACATCCAGTCATAAAAATAAATAAACAGTAAAAGTAGTCATTTTTGACTAAAATAAACATCTTTAGATTCTTCACTTCATAATACGTTATATTAATTAATACTTTTATACACTTGACTCTTCTTCTCTCTTAAAGCTTATTCCATATTAGGTGGTTTAGGTATGTGGTATAATATACATTTCATCATGTTTACATAGTAAGTAGTATTTATTTTTACTCTTTCTACCATCTGGTATCCATTGAGTTATTTTTATTGCTCATGGTATAACATGAATTAATTCTTTATCACTTTCACTATAACAGTGGTTGTTGTAACAGCATTATCATTATTAGTATCAGGTTTTTTTTTTTATTTTTTGGTCTCACTATTTGGTCTTTAGTGAGCTGGTCCTTCTTCATTGTTCCATTTTTATTAAATTATTTTCTGTGTGAGTTTGGTTAATTTGTTCGATTAAGTCATATGACATTCTGGTTTCCTTTCTCCTTTAGAATTTTGTATCTCTATCTTACAAAATCTTTTTTCATATTTCAGAGTTATTTCTCATCATTTGTATGAGTAATGATGTGAGTTTAATGTTTTTTAATTTTAGACATTTTTATTCAACTACATTCTTTCTTATTCATAGTTGTTTTTCAAATATTTTGGTATAAGTTGTACTTATTATTGTTTTGAATTTTGAAATTATTATTCCTCAAAATTCTTTTTTCATTCATAATAGTCTTTGAATGTTTGTGTAAGTGGTACTTACTAATTATTTTGAATTTGGACAATTATTATCTCCCTCCAAATTCTTTTTACTTGCATAATAGTCTTTGAATATTTGTGTAGCTTGTACCTACTATTGCTTTTGAATTTTGAAGCTTATTATGTTCAAAATTCTTTTTATTTATTCACAATAATCCTTCAAATGTTTTGTTGTAAGTTGTACTTACTAATTTTTGGAATTTGGTAATTTTATTCTTATCAAAATTCTTATTTTTCTCGTTCATGAGAGTCTTTGAATATTTGTGTAAGTTGTACTTACGGACTTTTTGAATTTTGTAATTATCTATTTAGCAAAATTCTTTTTTCATTCACAATATTCTTTCTGATATTTGGTGTAAGTTGTACTTACTCATTTTTTGAATTTTGAAATTATATTCTTATCAAAATTCTTATTTTGTTCACAATATTCTTTCTGATATTTGGTGTAAGTTGTACTTACTAATTTTTGGAATTTGGTAATTTTATTCTTATCAAAATTCTTATTTTGTTCACAATATTCTTTCTGATATTTGGTGTAAGTTGTTGTTACTGATTTTTGAATTTTGTAATTATCTATTTAGCAAAATTCTTTTTTCATTCACAATATTCTTTCTGATATTTGGTGTAAGTTGTACTTACTAATTTTTGAATTTTGTAATTTATTATTTCTCAAAATTCTTTTTTTTTGTTCACAATATTCTTTCTGATATTTGGTGTAAGTTGTTCTTACTAATTTTTGAATTTTGAAATTATTTTTCTCAAAATTCTTATTTTGTTCACAATATACTTTCAGATACTTGGTGTAAGTTGTACTTACTAATTTTTGAATTTTGTAATTTATTATTTCTCAAAATTCTTTTTTTTTGTTCACAATATTCTTTCTGATATTTGGTGTAAGTTGTCCTTACTGATTTTTGGAATTTGGTAATTTTTTATTCTTATCAAAATTCTTATTTCGTTCACAATATTCTTTCAGATACTTGGTGTAAGTTGTACTTACTGATTTTTGAATTTTGTAATTTTTTATTCTTCCATAAAAATTCTTATTTCGTTCACAATATTCTTTCAGATACTTGGTGTAAGTTGTACTTACTAATTTTTGGAATTTGGTAATTTTTTATTCTTATCAAAATTCTTATTTCGTTCACAATATTCTTTCTGATATTTGGTGTAAGTTGTTCTTACTGATTTTTGAATTTTGTAATTATCTATTTAGCAAAATTCTTTTTTCATTCACAATATTCTTTCTGATATTTGGTGTAAGTTGTACTTACTCATTTTTGAATTTTGTAATTATTTTCTTATCAAAATTCTTATTTTGTTCACAATATTCTTTCAGATACTTGGTGTAAGTTGTTCTTACTGATTTTTGGAATTTGGTAATTTTTTATTCTTAACAAAATTCTTATTTTGTTCACAATATTCTTTCTGATATTTGGTGTAAGTTGTGCTTACTCATTTTTGGAATTTGGTAATTTTTTATTCTTATTAAAATTCTTATTTCGTTCACAATATTCTTTCAGATACTTGGTGTAAGTTGTACTTACTAATTTTTGGAATTTGGTAATTATTTTATTCTTCCATCAAAATTCTTATTTTTCTCGTTCATGAGAGTCTTTGAATATTTGTGTAAGTTGTACTTACGGACTTTTTGAATTTTGTAATTTTATTCTTATCAAAATTCTTATTTCGTTCACAATATTCCTTCAAATACTTGGTGTAAGTTGTACTTACTAATTTTTTGAATTTTGTAATTATTATCAAAATTCTTATTTTGTTCACAATATTCTTTCTGATATTTGGTGTAAGTTGTACTTACTAATTTTTGAATTTTGTAATTTTATTCTTATCAAAATTCTTATTTTGTTCACAATATTCTTTCTGATATTTGGTGTAAGTTGTTCTTACTAATTTTTGGAATTTGGTAATTATTTTCTTATCAAAATTCTTATTTTGTTCACAATATTCTTTCTGATATTTGGTGTAGGGAATCGTTGTATGGCGTCTACCTTTTCTGTTGATGGTGTTATTCCTTGACTGTTTAGCTGGAAACCCAGGAATTGAACTTCTTTAGCTATAAGCTTGGACTTGTCCAGTTTAAGGGTGACATTATTTTCAGCAAGCTTCTTCAAGACATACTCCACACGATAACAGTGTTCCTCCCAGCTGGTTGATGTTATTAGGAGATCATCAACATAGACAGTTGTGAATTGGAGCGCTTCTGGTCCTAGTATATGATCCATACAGGCGACAAAAACAGCTACTGAATTCACCAACCCGAAGGGCAATCTCTTAAACTGATAATTGCGCCCTTCGAAGATGAACGCCATGTATTGCCGGCTTGCTGGGTGCAACTCCACTTGCCAATAGCCGCATACCGTATCCCAGGTGGTAATGAATCGTGTTCCGTGGAACCTCTTCAAAATTTCATCAATTTCGCCAGGTGAGGTACGATCGTTTATTATCATTTTATTTATCTCACGAGCGTCAAGGCAAAGTCTTACCTTCCCATTTTTCTTTTGTATGGCCACAATTGGGCTTGTGTATGGCGATTGACTGCTCTCGATGATATCTCTACGGATCATATTCTGGATCTCTGATCGTACGGCTTCTTTCAAAGATTGTGCTATTGGGTACGACTTTCGGTTAAATTCTACCGGTTCTCTGAATCGTATGGAACATTGGTAGTTCCGGATCTTTCCAGGTTCGTCAGAAAATACAGCTCGATATTTCTCATATATTTCTACCAATTGATTCAGCTGGTTTTCCTTTAATTGCTCGTTCGCATTGTGGCACTGGAAGTTACGTATCTCTTGAATCTTTTGTTGCCATAGGTCTTCCTCCGAATCCTGATGTACTGGCTTGTTGTTTGTTGAGTGGTTGGATAAGTAATTCACCTTATTTTGGTGGTCGAGAAGTTGTCTGGAGTCTAAAGTCTTGTTATCAGTTAAATTGGCTATCCAGGTTGAACCTTCAGCAAAGAGTGATACCTTTCCTCGGCACAAGTCGATAATTGCTGAGTTTCGGCGCAATATGTCACATCCTATCATGATGTTGAAAGGTAATCTGGCTGCAACAAGAAATATCATGTCCACACTAATGCCCTGACTTTTGACACTGAGGGATACCTGCTTTCTTATGGTCTTGTTCTGTCGGCCGGTAGCTCCTACAAGTACAATATTATTAATAGGTAGTACCGGTAAGTTTTTGTGGCATTCCTGCTGTATCCGGTCCAACTCATTTCGATTTATTATGGAGACATTGGCTCCAGTGTCTATCATTATAGGAACAGAAATACCTTCAATTTCTGCGATTATGTATATTATTTCATTATCATTATTGTTAATATTAAGCTCACTTTCTTCTAATAGGTCCTTACGGATGTCCTTCAAATAATTGCTATATATTATGGTAAAATTTTTTCTGTTTTTCTTCAAATTCATACCTACTTGGTTAAACCCAGCAGATTGGAGCAGTAAAGGGTTATTGGATTTTATTACTGCCTCCGTTCGTTTAAATGTTCCGCTTCATTACGGGTTAGGCCGTTGGAAGCGTCAGCTTGAAGTCCTGAGGCTGTTTCGTTTGGTTCTGCTCGATCGTCTGGTTGGGCTTCTGTTACAGGTAGTCTTCGCTGATTATCCAGGCTGGAACTACGTCTGGGCTCGTACTCTCTGTACCGATTACTTCCCTGACTTCCTTGGAAAGTCTCGTACTCGTAGTATCGGCTCCTTCGTTGAGGCTGGTACCTCCTGTGTCCACTGCCTTCTGCTCGGATGTAGTTGACATTGGGTCGATATGCCCTGTAATTGTGGTTATTACCTCCATTTGGGTAATTCCGGTTATAATTACCATGATAATTATTATTATTAGAAAGGTTGGGGTTCCTCTGACCATTTTGAACATAGTTACTATTATTATTATAATAACCGTTGTTATTTTGTGGACGGCTATTATTATTATTATTATTATTGTTGTGGTTGTTGTTATTATTATTTATGCGAGGAATATTACTATTATTATTATTGTTGTTAAAACGGGGCAAATTATTGTTATTTCTGGGGTTATAATTGTACTCGGCATTATTCCGATTTGCGGAATTATAATTATTATTATTACCCACATTCTGCCGATTATTATTATTATTCAAATTATTGTTGTTATTCCTTGGTTCCGGCTTTTCATACCTCCTGCGACTTTGACGGTAATAGTCTTCGTGCTCGTACATTTCTAAAAGCTCGGTCATGGCTTGCACCGTCTTTATTTGACTGTTTCGTCTGGCTCTGATAATATCCTCCTCGTAGTGGTATGAGAGTTTGCTGACCAGGCATTCTTCCGGTATTCGGGGCTCTAGGTGTTTGGCCACGCACACCTTTCCCAAAAAGTACGCCGTTAAAGTTTGGTTTCCATAAGGGTTGTACTTCCCATGACATATCCCGTCTCTGGCGATATTTTGCGTTGATTCAGACCAATATTTGGCTTTGAATAGCCTTCTGAATTGTTGATAGTCGGTCACCTCGTCTCTTATCGCCATCCACCAATTGTCTGCTATTTCCTTGAACGATTCGTCAAGCACCTCTTTATTCTCCCTGCAGCGATTACCTCTGTGTTTGGCAAAGTATTCCTCGATTCTTGCTAGGAATTCCATGGGTTTATTTTTATAAAACCTGAAGTTAATCCCTTCACGATTTTCACTGTTGGGACAACTGGTAATGGTTGTCGGTCGACTATGGAATAGGTCTATATCTGTCTGGTTCTGTCGTACCTGACTGTTGATACTGGTCACAGCAGCTTCTATGCCGTCACATTTTTCTGTGAATCGGTCCTGCACTCGCTCCCAGTCTTCCCGTGTTTCCTTTAGTTTTTCCTCCAACGTCTTCCTAGTCGTTTCTTCAATGGTGTTAACCTTCGTATTTATTTCTGTCCTGATACTCCGTACTTCTTGTTCGGTTTGACTCCATTTTTCGTCAGCTCTGGTAACCCTTTGTTCGATTACCGTTATTTCCTCTTCTACTTTCTTGCTGATTGTCTCATTGTTTTCAGCTATCTTCTGGCTCAATTCTTCCTTCAATATTTCCATTCTTCCGTCTAACCGGTTCATGTTCTCTTTGTTCGTCTCCTTCAATTCTTCTCTCAATTGCTGACTATTGCTTTCCATTTTCTGATTTGTTTCTTCCATCCTCTTGTTGGTTTCTTCCAGTTTTTGGCTTATCTGGGTTAATTCCTCTTTCGACTGTTTATTGTCAGTCTTTATTTCCTCCATTTTCTCCTCAATTTTCTGAATATTTTCTTCCATCTTCTCTTCTATCTTCTTACTGTTTGCTTCCATCTTCTCCTCCATCTTCTTGCTAGTATCTCCAATTTTATTGCCCAATTCTTCCTTCAATCGTTGGTTATCGTTCTTCATTTCCTCCTCCATCTTCTTACTATTTTCTCTTAATTCCTCCTTCAATCGTTGGTTATCGTTCTTCATTTCCTTACTATTTTCTTCCATCTTCTCCTCCATCTTCTTACTATTTTCTTCCATTTTATTACCCAGCTCTTCCTTTGTCGTTTTAAATTCTTTGAGTAACATCTCCATCATTCGATCAAATTTTGTATCTTCCTTTGCGGTGGATTTCTCCGGCTGTTCCTCCGGTGGTGCAGGTTTGTTTGGTTCTGCTGGCGGTAACATCGACTCCACATCTTCCACTGGTGTCGCCTCTTTATCTTCCATGTCTATCTCCTGCTCGGCCTCCATAGCCCTTTTCCTTGATGTAGCTCTCCTGTGCATCTCGCTCCCTCTTCCGACCTGTTGACCGTTGCCAAGCTAAAAATAGGAAATTGGACACTCGTCCTTATTTTACAACACTATTACCTCCTATTTAAAGCCCCTTAAGTTGGACGCCAATTTGTAATATAATAATAATATTACAAATAAGAATAAAAATATAAATATAATTGAAGTATGTTGATATGTATTGATATTTTGTTTATCACTGGATCAGTCTGACTCCTTAAAGCCCCACTAGTTGGACAAGCCAATTTGTAATATAATAATAGTGTAATAATAAACAAAATATAAAGATATTGATGATAAGAATATGTTATAACTAGGTGTGTTTGATTGATAAATAACAAATACATCAAACTTTAAAAATTGTGTAAATATTTTTTCTTGTTCTTGTATCGAGTTTGAGTGAATGATTTAATTTAATTAATTAATAATTAGTTAATTAGTTGAGTTTGTAATTTCCTTCTATATCTATTCTCTCAATGTGAATTATGTTTTTGCTTAATAAAAAATAATAATAACATTAATGGTAGAAATAAAAACAATGCTGGTAACTGAATACCGATTTGCGTTTATTCATTCAAAATTGTGCGCCAGTCAAACTGCGCATGTCCCAGGCACTGGCGAATATTCGCCACAGTCGGCAGTGAGAAAAATCAACAAATATATTTTTTACAAGTTTAAATTTATGGTTCTTTTAACGAGTCGAAATGGTCAGAGGGCAAGGAACAAGATACATTTAACAGGTATTCTTAAACTAAATGTTAACATCTGAAATAGAACAGAATTATTATTACAATTGTCAATTAGAAAGAAATTATTTAAATTTCGAACCAAGTCGAAGAAATGACGTCACTCCTCTCCAGGAAGCACTGGCTGATCGTCTTTATAGAAATTCAGCAATGGCCGCCGTCTGCTCGATTTTAACTGCTACAATGCTGTTGGAATTGAAGATCTTCTCCCACAGAAATAAAACGATGTTCCCTTTTTCTGCGAAGTGGTGTTGGTCCAAAATATAGTGTTGAATGTCCCCTCGTCGTCTGCGATGTCGAATTCTGGATGGATCTCTTGTGTAGTGTGGTGTTCAACTATGTGTGTTGGTTTTCTGTGAATTCGTTCCAAAAATTGTTCAAAATAGCTGTCGATTTCTGGTGTTGAGTTTTATGGTGTTATACTGTGTTTTTGGAAACTTGTGAAGTGTTAGACATTGATAGATAAGGTTATTTCACTTGTTAGTTCATCTCCGTTACACGCCACATAACCACACTTGGTTTTAATACAAATTATTTGGTTTTCAATACTCCACTAACACATTTTTCAACTGTTCAGCTTTGCGATTAACAATAGACTAATAGACGCAACGTCGTCGTTTTAGGGCAATTTGTGGTATGTCCTTTTCCTCTTCATATTGTTTAATTATAAAATATCTGTCTAAGACTTGTTTCACTATCTAACTATACATAACAAGTTTTCTTATTTTTTACTGTATTTCAAATATTTCTTAATTTTACATGAATCTAACTATTCAGTAATATTGATTATTTAATTTTACATCTTTTGATATATAGCTGGGTTTGTTTCAAACTCATTTAAGCCCAAAAATTACAATTTTACATAATGATTGTATGCCCCATATTTTGTACAAATTCAGTGTTTTAAAGGTTTTTATTTGTTTTTTCGGTATAATATTTCCCTGGAATACACCTAATAACTCCGTAATTACTTTGTTGTTAATAATTTGGTTATTAAAACATTTCAATATTGATTAATTTGCTGTTTAGTCTGATTTGATTACTATCATAAGCCTATTTTTGACTGTTTCCAAAAGAAGTTAATTTTCTTTCTTTTGTCATTCTATTTGCTATTAACTGTATCTGTATTAATTATATTTTCAATTTCTGTATTGTATGTATTGAATTCTATTCCTATTACATAGATTAATTCTTTGATAGATAATTTTTTTGGTTTATAGGCCAGTCTGTGTTTACAAAAATGGTGTCTTGGCTGGTCTGTTTGTACAATTATACATGGTTTACTGATTTGAATAAAATTATTACATTTTTATGCCCTACTTGCCTCTCTGACTTACACAATGGAAAATTAAATGACCTGATTTTAAATACAATAGAATATCTTGTATCTACTAAACTTTCTTTATACTAATAACATCATTGAACCATAACATGAACATCTTATGCCTAATTTTAACAAAAACATCTTATTATCAACTATTTTCCATATATCACCTAATTTTAACAAAAACATCTTATTCCTATTATTTTTTACTGTATCATCAAATGTTAACAAAATAGCTTATCCTAGACATAATTTAATTAAAAAAAAATAAAAAAACTCCTATTACTAGTAACACTGTCAGTCACTAACTGTCTTGTGTATTTATAATTCTTTCGAAAACACTTTAACTGTGATTAAAAAACATCTTGTATCTATTTACACCTTACATCTAAAATATTATCTAATTAATAATAAATAACAAACATCTTAATATTAGTCATACCTTCAGTTATGAACTGTCCTTTGGTATTTTTGTCCTTCTCACCATTTACTTAGCTATAATTAAAGAAAACATTTTATATGTAATAGTTTTTCTTATATCTAATTTAAAAACTCTTATTACTGGTAATGTTGTCAGTCCTTAGACTGTCTTTCATTCCAATGGTTTTATTATTATTATTCTACACTCATGGTAGTCTTTTTATAATATTTAAACTTCATTGAAGATTTTTTCATAGATTTTTTAACTATGTTTCTCACTATACACTCTGTAGTTTCTTAATTTTGTTATCTCACTTCACTTTATTGGATTCTACACTCTGGTAGTCTTTTTAGTGAGTTCTACACTATGGTAGTCTCTTTTGACATATTTTTTAACATATTACACTTACAACTAATATACAATTTGTGTTTTATAGTATTGTATCTTGTAACTTGTTTGGGTTTACCTATATCGGTTTCAATTTTGTCTCATGGTATTTATTATATGACTAACATTTTGTTTTGGCATATCTCTTCCTGTTTCTGGTCTCTTTGTGGGAATCTTGATATGTTTTGTCCCTTCTTCAAATATCACATTAGTAGTTTCCTTATTAAAATGGTTTCATGACAGATTATTTCCTTTTTTATGGTCCTTCCCTTTTTGTACTGCTTCCCCAATCTACTGGGTATACTGCTGGTTTAACTGGTTTTTTCATAGTAGGTTATTTTAATTAATGGTTTTCTGTATTATTTTCCATTTTTATTCACATTTTATAGACTTAATTATACAGTTTCTAGTGTAATCCTTAAACAATTTATTCTTCTCACTCACTATGGAACTTTTTCTTTTATTTATGTAACATTAATTCAAATGTTTAGTGTGATAATTTTGTTATGTTACAGTCATTATCTGTATTATACAAAAATTTTGATAGTAATAATCGCAATAATGATAATCATCATGATTAACCGTTAATGATAACAATAATAAGTTTTTAAACTCGAAAGCTGAGGCTGGTAGAAATCGAATTCCCCATGCTTCCTGTCGATCCACAGCCTCACATCACGACTGCTAATACTACTGTTACTACTACTACTACTACTACTACTACTACTACTACTACTACTACTACTACTGCTGCTGCTGCTGCTGCTGCTGCTGCTGCTACTACTTTTTTTTATAGAGGGGAAAAAATGCTTAATGCACCGTCAGAGGAGGCCGTGGTTCCTCTGGTTTGTGGGACTGTCGCCCACTAAAAAACCCACCTCTTTTTCAGACATTCATGTCCACACTGGAACCACTTAGCGTATTACTTCAGGATGGAGCCTATTGCGCCCTTATCGGGCTCCTTCTAGTTGTTCCTCATTTTCTACTGCCCGTTGGGTGCAAGTTGGGCATGTCTTTCTTTTCTAGTAGGATCTACTGAATAAATGCATTGATGCGGTCCCACTCCGCCTTACCACAAAGCATAAGCGCACGCAACCACGCTCTTGAGAGTGATCTCCCCGAGCTCCATTTCCAGTACATCCTCTGTCTTGCGAATCTGCAGCACTTTGAAAACGTGTGTGAGGGATCTTCGTGGGAATGCTGGGTTTTGCACCTTTCCCATTCCGTGGAGGTAGGCATTCAAATTGGCGTGGCCACTGTGGAACTGGGTCAGATGGCAGTTGAACTCATCGTGTTGGCGGTCGATCCATTCCTTCAAGTTTGGTTTGAGCCTTGCGGTCCATCTTCCTCTACCCTCTCTACCCTCCCAACGATCTTGCAAGTGGCGGAGAGTAGGTCCCCTGGATTCTTGCTTTGCGGCATCACTTTTGGTTTCCTCTCTTCTTTCGAATAAATGCTTCCGCTCTAGAGGTCTATGGGAATCACTCCCGCTGTCAACAGGACTACTGGCTCTGGAAATGTCCTGTAAGAGGATGCTACCCTGAAGGCTCCTCTTCTCTGGATTGATGCCATACGTTTTCTATACTTCTCCATCTTTAGTTCATCAGCCCAGATTTCGCAACCGTACAGAAGGATGCATTCTGTGACCGCCATCAACAATCCCCTCTTGCTTGCAGTGGGACCTCCTACGTCGGCTATAAGTCTGCTGAGCTTGGTTGTGACGTTAGCCACTTTTTCAGCATCATACGTCATTTCCTCCCAATAGGAGAACTTTGAGTCTAGTCTCACGTCACGTCTTTACGGCATTCTTTGTAAATACTGTCTCAGCTCCCACTTGCAGCGGTATGATAGTGGGAAGCCCGTCGCCGGGTGAGCAGTACTATTTCGGTTTTATCGGTGGCTCCATCCAGGCCGTGTTCTTCACGCGACGAGTCCACTCGCCTCATTACCTGATTCAGGCTTCTTTGTGCATCCTCGGCGGTTCGTGCTAAAATCACTGCCGAGATATCATCTGCGTAACCTACCAGGAATGTGTCTGGCGCGGCGTCTCCATCCGTAAAATTCCGTCGTATGATACGTTCCAATATCAGGGCCCAAAATTGAGCCCTGGGAAGCCCCGGTGGTGAACTTCTTCCTACGAGGTCCGTCTGTCGTATTATAAATAAGTACACTGTCACTCAGATAGATTTCTATTATCCGCAGGAGATACTATGGGATCCGGAAGAAGTGCTCCAGAGCCCTAAACCCTAAGCATTGAATTGAAAGCATTCTTAATACCCAGCGTAGCCAACAGGACTATATTTCTTGAGTAATGATTCCCCTGTTGGGCCGCGTGGAATGTTTTTACGACTTCCTCCACTGCTCCAAGAGTTGATCGGCCTTTCCAAAAGCCGTACTGTAAGTTTGACAGGTCTCCCGAGCTTTAAATGTCATCTAACATACGTGGCTTTAGTAACCTTTCCAGACACTTTCCAACACTATCCAGCATCCATAAAGATGTGTACGCTGATGGCGTGCCTGGATCACCCTTACCTTTCCTGACAAGCACCAGTCTCTGCACTGTCCACCGCTTAGGGAAGTATCCCTCCCTGAGGCAGCTGTTGTACATAGCCTATTAAGGAGTACCCGTGGCCATAAACTAACAATCAAGTCCTTCAACTAACAAGTCCTTTAGAACTTGTGACGGGATACCGTTCGGTCCTGGGGCTTTGCCACTCTTCATCAAGCCTGCAACTTTCTTGCCACTCTTCAGTTCTTCATCGCTAAACAGCAGGACTTCGTATTCTGCAACGGAACGCGGCTCACGGACATTTACCGGATGGGTCCACGATGTCATCCATACGCAATGCAGCTATGTGTGGGCTAGTCGACTTGCGCATGACGACCCTGTAACCCAGCCCCCAGTCACTATTCACCTCAGCCTTTAGTTCCTCCCGCTTTCGGCGTTAGCTACTCATGATAGCCCTTTTAAGGTCTTGTCTTGCTGCTCTGTATTCTGCTGTTTCTTGTTCTGCACTGTCCCCATTCCTTTTCCTCCTACTGGTAACAATTCGCCTGAGAGAAAGACATCTCCTTCTCAGATTAGAGATCTACTACTACTACTACTACTACTACTACTACTACTACTACTACTACTACTACTACTACTACTACTACTACTACTACTACTAATGATAATAATAATATAAATAAATAAGTAAGTGTATTATTATTATTATTATCATTATTAATATTATTATTATTAATAATATTATTATTACTCTTATAAACAGTGGCTGGTGAATAGTAGCGGAACTGGAGAAATCATTTCCTCACTTGTTACTCCTAGTTTGTTTTATTTTTTTTTTCATCGGTAGCTTAGGAAATGAATTTTGAATATACTGGCAAAACGTTCAAATAGCCAACTGTGTGTCACACACCAACAATGACATACAGTACGTTCATTACGGCATTGTTTAGCATACACTTAGCGTTCCTCCCCAGACCGACTACACCGCCGCCATTGTCTAACAACCCCAGCAATGTCTGCCCTTGTGCAGTTACAACTGCTTCAGCTGTAATTATGAGTGTATTTTAAAATTATTCTACCGTGAACACGACATACGTGTATCAGGCAACAGAACCTCGTTGCCTTGTTCAATACAGGTGAACACACAAGTTTAAAACAAAGCCTCTCCCTGTCTACACATCTTTGAAATTTCTGTTTCAATGACTCTGACGACCCAAATAATAATCTCTTGTTACTTACGACAATTAATCTTCTTCTTCTTTACGTTCTCCTACAAGAAACGCATAGATAAGAAGCTACCTGATCGGCCTTCAAATATGCTCTAGCCATTCAAAGTTCTTTTGAAATATTGTTTCCATTAATCAATCGTGTATTATAAATCCTTAATTTTTAGTGACCGTCAATCAATGAATGTTTTAGTGGATGGTTAGTGAGGATCGGTCAATAATACAAATTTTAGCTATTTTGCGTCGTCGACGTTTCGACAATATTTATTGTCATCCTCAGGACCTGTGTATGAAATACAATAGAAATATCAAACACAACGAAACAATTAAATATTTGGGTGAACGTGTTGGTGTAATATCATTACATTTAGTAATTTAAATTGTAATACTGTAAATTGTAATAAATTAAGTTCTCTCATACTATAATTTGCTCGTTTTCTTAAAGATAATTTGAAGATGTAAACAAACAATCATAAGTCTTCACATATAAAATGATACATACATACGCACGCACACACTCACACACACCAACACGTTCACCCAAATATTTAATTGTTTCGTTATGTTTGATATTTCTAGTGTATTATAAACTTTATGTAAAAAAGTTATTTAGATGGTGTGTAGCTCAGTGCAAGAAATTTTGGCCATTCGTCACGCTGTGCTGTGTTTTCGGTCTGGATCGCGTGAATCCAACCCCGCCTACCCACTGTTGTGATAAAACAACAATCTGGCTAGGTGAGCATCAGTCAGTAACAACGAGACATCTAAATAGAACACACATAACACGACAATACGACAGCCTCCTCCCTTACCGTACAGTTCGTCACTACACTCTGGGCTACTGGCTGTGGTGGTATTAGCAGGCACGGTAGAATACGGGCCTAACGCTTGATGAAAGACGATTATCAATATTGGTCAGATTTGCTTCCTTTCCTTTCCTTTGATAGCATTTCAAAAACAAATATTTTAGTTTTACTGCAAAGAATTAAAGAAATAAAGCAGGATATGTTTTATTGTAACTCATTGTAATATTACAAAGTTCAACACAAATTCGATTCAACAATTTAATAAACCTTGTCTCAGAGGGATCATGGACAATAGAAGAAGGAAAGGAAAAGGGACTCCAAGACCTGGTACTACAAAATAGTGCTCCAGATAAGCTGAGCCATGAAGATACGATAATGAGCTATTCAAGAGAAAAACTGAAGGAAAGGGAGAAAGTTAGAGGAAGACCCCGTTTAGTCTGTACATAAGAGTGGTTGTAGACAGTCATACTTTAAACTGAAAAGGGAAGCAGTGAAGCGAGAGGAATGGCGATTTGCTACCAACCAGACTGAGGGCTGCTAACTCAGAGAGAGAGAGAGAGAGAGAGAGAGAGAGAGAGAGAGAGAGAGAGAGAGAGAGAGAGAGAGAGAGAGAGAGAGAGAGAGAGAGAGAGAGAGACAGACAGAGACAGAGTAGTCTTAAAGGGTATCGATTGTTACAGCTAAGAAATCTATCACGTCTGGTTAGGGCTTTTATTACATACGATTAAATATACAATTATTAAGGATCAAACCGATTTTATACCAATTTAAAATATAAATATTTTTCAATAAATAGGTACAATGAACTATTCATAAAGAGAAACTAGAATATAGAATAGTTGTTAAATATTATCGTCTACTACATCTGAACTAGTAAAAAAACAATTTAATTATTGATTCCATTCTCTTCTTAGTACTTCGCGTCTTTCAGCAACTAGTACGACACTGGAAGTAGTTATTATCCTATGTTCCTACGAAAACGTCATAATCCGATACATTCAAGTATAAGTAATTTGAAAATTACTTATGTCCACTTTACACTTTGAAAACTCGTTACGTCCAACAAATCTTTATTGTTATATTTATTTAAATTATAATTATAATTAATGTCTTCTGAATTTTTTTAACATCATGTAAACTAAATCTAAACATTTTCGTATATAGTTAGCAAATATTCCACATATTTATTTCTATTTGGATAGAAATGAGACGTGCTTGTGTTTCCTGTAATATACTTAGCTACTTTTAGAACTGAACCATTCAAAGACAATAATTTTGACTTGTGGAAAGTCAGTAGTTCCTCCTATATGGTTTCCTGTAAAGGTAACTTAAATGGACTTGAAGAGTTTTAGAATTGAACCATTCAATTTATTACTCAGACACAATAATTGTCATTTATGGAAGTCAGTAGTCCCTTCCATATTGTTTCCTGTAAGGTTAACTTAAATGGACTTATGGAGTTCTAGAATTGGACAACTCGTCTTGTTACTCGGAGACAATAGTTGTCGCTTGTAGAAAATCAGTAGTACCTTCATTATTTTTTTCTGTAAGGTTAACTTGAATGGACTTACTGAGTTTTAGAATTGAACAAATCAACTCGGAGACAATAATTTTCAACACTTTTTTTTCTGTAAACTTGAATGAACTTAAAGAGTTAAAGAAGTTGTCAACTCAACTTGCTACTCAGAAACTATAATTGTCGCTTGTAGAAAAACAGCAGTCCTTTCTATATTGCTTAACTAAACAACGACTCATTTTTCTAACTACTGACAACATAATTAATCTTGCTTTATATAGTATCCAAGTCACTATTTTCGTTCGAAATAATTTAATTACCTTGTATCCGTCAGTGACTTCGTTTTTGCGTCCGACCGCGCGTGTCGGACCGGTCCAACGGAGCCGAAGTTATATCGTATTATGTGTGTGCTGTTATTGTGACTTAATATAGTAAATATGTGCAAATGTTTTTATGTGAATTTTAACGCTTGACGAAGGATACTGATGATGTGACACATGTCACGAAACGCGTCTATATGAATAACGCAAAAACGAAGTCACTGACGGATACAAGGTAATTAAACATAATTGAACAACTACTGATAATAGCATTAGATCATGTGATTCTCTATTCTTAATGTAGTCCTATATACAAAGGTAGGATCTATAAATTGTGACAAAAGTGTGGTAAACTCTGTAATAACTACGGAATCTGTCCCACGGTGGCAATTCAGCTGGAACTATTTTCATAACAGAGTAGCCATTTTCTGTCAGTTTTACGACACCGCGTTGGGATCAATACATCTTTATTTCAGCGTTGTTGTTAAAATTCATTCGACATGATCTGACGCTCCAGTCTCTTATATATATAAATCATCTGAATACATGTACAGGTTTTATTTCAAATTTTAGAGACATATTCATAAATTTCACACATCTACGTTTCCGGTTTGCAAACCCAATAAATAGTTGGCGGAGAGAGCTAAGCGGAATTTAGTGAAAAGCAATTCACCCAAAGATGGATTTTAATGTACAACGCTTAGAAAGCGAGGAGGTTGATCATTGCGTAAGGTTGCCACCTTCTAAAATGATTTCGTAAGACAATCGAGTTCAAAAACTAGGACAATTCCGGACACTAAACTTATCGGCCTACATTAAGGCAACAAAAAATTGGCAATGACACATACATGTGTAATTAGCATGTAATTAACAATTTAATTACCATATTGTCGAACAGACCAGAGAAATTGGATAGGATAAATGGGAGAGCTCATGAAGTAAATGGACGTAAATGGAATTTAGGAACATGGAACATCAGAAGTTTATATGATAAGGAGGAGGAAATAATGAAAGAATTTATAGTATATAGATTAGAAATTTTAGCATTAAGCGAAAATAAAAAGAAGGAAAGAGTAAGATTACTATGAATGGTGATCACGTACTTATATATAGTGGAGTAGATGAAGATAAGAGAGCTGCAGCGGGGGGTGGGATGCATAATACACAGGGATTTATTAAGACAGATACGGAAACGGGAAGCAGTATCAGAAAGATTACTACTGGTGGAGCTGGCGAGTCAAAAGGGAAATTGTTTTACAATTATAGTGGTATATGGACCAAGCGAGGATGAGAAGGTGGAAGTAAAAGATAAATTCTGGAAAGAACTATCGGAAGTAACAGAGGAAGCCAAAGGAAATAAACATATTGTCGGCGACTTTAACAGTATATTGGGTAAAAGATATGAGATATATAAAAGAGTAATAGGAATGTACGGAGAAGAAATGAGAAACAATAACGATAGGAGAATGTTGGATTTCTGCTTATTACATGATCTTATTGTGACGAACACTTTTTATCAGCACAGAGATATACATAAATTCACAAGGGAACAACCAAATACGGGAGAGAAGTCGATAATTGACTATATACTAGTTGAAAGGACCAACAGGAAAATGATAATGAACACTAGAGTCTGGAGACGTGCTGAAATATATAGCGACCATTATTTAGTAATGACCAAATGTAAAGAACGGTTAGATAAAAAACAGATAAACAATGGAGAAGGAAGAATAGAATATAAATCTATCAGAGCGTATAAACTGAAAAGTATAGATGTAAGCAATAGGTTTAAAGATGTGATCGAGGAAAAATTACAAAAGGTAAGTGAAAGTATAAGGCATGCTAGTATACACCAAGGCTGGAGAATAATGAAAGGTATAATTATAGATCCGTTGTCAATGGATAGAGTAAGATGGAAGAAATTTGTATATAGAGTGTGGTTGATGTAACCCGACACCAATATGGTATAAGGATATTTTGATAATAAATAAATAAATTGTCGAACAAGTAAACACTATTTTTTAAATGAGGTTTGGTTTAAAAAATTCTAGTTGAAAATACGTTCAACGCTTATTTATTACAAAAAGTATACACATACGTACAACCCATTTGTAAATTATAGTAAAATGCTATCATTTTCATAACGGAAACGACACTTAATTAAAAAGAAAAGTTATAAATAAAATAAACATTACACAGTAATTGGAAAAATAAGTGAAAAAAAAATCCACAATTTTTCTTCAATTCTGTTAGCGGCATTCACTACTTTTTCAATTCTGTTAGCTACATTCACTACTTTTTCAATTCCGTTAGCGACATTCACTACTTTTTCAATTCTGTTAGCGACATTCACTACTTTTTCAATTCTGTTAGCGGCATTCACTACTTTTTCAATAAAATTGCTTTTGGACTGTTGGGCCTTGGTGCTCTTTTTATAAATTAGACGTTTCGACTGCAGCCGCAGCAGCCATCTTCAATGGGTCTTCTGTTTACCGTTCTGCTTCTCCGGCGAATGAAGAACTGGGTGGTGATGACTGCCGCAGGGTCAGTAGCTCGGAAAATAATTTTATTGTATTTGACTTCACCCACAAAAGTTGTTTAAAGTTATAGTCAATACTTTCTTTGTGTGCCCATTCCTAAGATCTCTCTGAATTTTTAGATTTCAGAATAAGGTTGATTGTATTGTACTAGCAATACATTTTAGTATAAGCATGCACTTGTAAGTATCAATAAGGAAGCACTTGCGCTTTAGCATTTTTTGTAATTATTAAAATAAATAATTAAACACTAAAAAAAGTAGCTGGATCTAATTTAAACGTAAAAATCACAACCTAAAGACACCTTTCAACCAATTACCTTACTAAGTGTCGACTAATTAAGGCTGAGGCTAGATAATATGCTTCTTAAAATCACCGTTACTAACCGTTTTTTAAAGATCCATAAACTCGGACTTGAACAAAAGTCCCACTCCCAGATGATTCCTTCCCGGAGCGGACGGCATCTCTGTTGGTTCCTGGGCTTCTTCCCCCCCCCGTAATTAGCTATGTCTCTATATCTTTCTCTCCACCTCTAACTGTGTATTCCTGTCTGTTTG
The DNA here is from genome assembly GCA_034769895.1 of Magicicada septendecula. Taxonomy (NCBI): domain Eukaryota; kingdom Metazoa; phylum Arthropoda; class Insecta; order Hemiptera; family Cicadidae; genus Magicicada; species Magicicada septendecula. Next base: position 585,665,048 of record CM068369.1, read on the forward strand.
TCACTGTCTGTGCGTCCTTGTTACACGCATACGCGCGCATGCGCACACACAAACACAGAAATTATAATAACCACAGCAATGAGTTACAAAATCGGATAAAAATTTGGAACGAACGTCACCGTGTATCCGTCGGGGAGGAAAGTGCTGGCCGGCCGAACGAGTGCAGTAGAGACCTTTCAGTGTGGATTAGGCAGGATATCTAATTTATTGACATTGATAAGAAAAAAATAAGCTGAAGAAGAGAAAGTTGATGATATTCCTACGCTATATAACAAGTGACACTACGCGTCACAGATAACATGTGACGGTTTGGACGCGCTATGTGAGCGGCAGGATTACGCATACGCGCTGTCCGGATGTTTGACGATACTCTACCGGCATCCAAGTCAATCTTGTCAAGTATTTCATCACACAGGCGAAGGAGTTTTAGGAATATAGGTTAAACGTCCGCCTATAGCAGCAACAATCAGTTTTCTTAGGAATAAAGGAATGAGGAAAACCAATACACCTTTAAAATTATAGTTGCTTTTTGTGTAAATCACACAAAAAACAACTCAAAGTAAGGTGTGTTACTATAGATGTCTCTCTTTTTGTGACTGAACTTGCTTTTCGCTTTGAACAGTCGATTTTTATGCTTGTATGTTTGTTGTCGAAATCTATTTGTTTTAATCGCAATACGTTTCCAAAAAACACAATGTTTTAACATATTCCTAAGGCTTTCACGCCCGGTGTCAGTTGTATGGTTCAAGTTATCCGGGCTGTTTGGCAGTGGTCCATGGTTTATTGCCAAACCAAACGTTTCAACGCTCAGCCTATACCACAGTACTGTGGCCCTGACGTGAACACCCTACGTTCAGGATCTTTTTAAATTCCACTGATGATGGAAGCCATTGGAGCTGTTGAAACGTTTGGTTTGGCAATAAACCATGGACCACGGCCAAACAGCCCGGATAACTTGAATCGTACAACATAATGTTTTGTTCGCAAGGTTAGGTTCGTTAGGTTAAATTTAAACGTAGGCCTAATTTATCTGTAATAAAATACATTCAGTATGAACAACATTTCAAGTGTAGTTCTAGCATGTTTATTTTATAAAGAAGAAGAAAACCCTTGAGTGTCACAAAAATAATTATTTCAGTTTGCTTTTAGTCGCGTTTGTTTACCAAAATCCCACTCTGTTACAATCACTGTATTTACTTATCAAACGTTATATTTTGTCAACCATGAGATTTGTTTTCTTTAAACAATAAACCGAAACATTCTTACCTAACATTGAATACTAACGCATTCCGTATTCTCGCATAATATTCAGCAATAAAATAATTTACAATTGGTACGTCCTCATCTTCATCTTCAACAAAATCATCATCATCATCATCATCATCATCATCATCTTCTTCTTCTTCTTCTTCTTCTTCTTCTTCTTCTTCTTCTTCCTCCTCTTTACTGCGACGTGGAAGTACTTCTTCCTCTTTACAGAGACACTTATAAACATAATATATCGTTGTTATTTGTTCGATTTCGGACACAACCGATATCGATACTGGTAAGTGGGCGACATAATTTATAAGGGCTCTTTATCCAGTTAACTTTTTTAGAGATAAGCGTCGTTACAAAGAAACAATTATTCCATAGAATACCTTGAAACCATGATACAGACAAATATAAAGTTAGGCCTAATTGTATCGTAATATATCAATCTTTCTGTACATCGCTTGACAACCTGCGGAAATCTACAGGTGTGCTAATAAAAATAAATATTAAAACAAATTCCCTATTTAAAAGAAAACAAATAGCAATTGTTACTGTCAAAGCAATTAACATACAATTATAAAAATGAAGTGATTTTGCCCAGCAGTCACCTTAGCATAATGAGGGGTAAGCCTAGCACCAACAAGTTTGGGAGCTAATGAGGATGAGACACCTTTTACATGGACTGTTATTTATAAAGTGGCCATAGACGCAACCAAGAGCGCCGCGGTGCTATTCTCTAAGCGCCGTAAAAATCCATGGAGGGGTTTGCGAATCGGCAGAACGTATTTGCACGGGTACAGGGAAGCCAAGTACCTCCGGTTACATCTTGACCATCAGCTCACCTTGGGTAACCACGCCCAGATAATAGTAAGCGAGAGTCCGCTCGTTGGCCAATTGTTTCCACTCTGGCTATCACACGTAAATTGGCCAAAATGATCGTCGGCGCGTATCTGCAGACCACTGTCTAGGGACACCTAGGCCGCAATGGATAAAATAAAATGGGAAAGCGTTATCGACAGTGGCAATAGTCCTCTGTCCATTCTGCTCTCGCCTGTTGAGACGCAGACTGCACGCTCGTAAGACGACTTGCACGTAAGTTTTACATATGTGCTGCAAGGCATCCAAAAAACCTCTTACAAGTAGGTTTAGTCAGTAATGTATAGTGGAAACAAGCTCGGCATGTACTGCGCTGAGAGTTCGCACAATAAAACCGTTGTAGCTCTGCTATAGAGGATATCGTTCCAGTTGGACAGGGCCACGTGGCAAGATCTCCAGATGGTACCTCGTAACTAGGATACGATGAGGTTCATTCATCCCTGTACGCATTAACTTCACAGCCCAGTGATTTGGATTTGACTGAACGGCTGTCATTAAAGTTTTACGGCTGCACGGAATACCATGCAGTATTCATTTATTGCGAGTACTAGGGAGCCAGGTGAATTTCTTGGCAGGCAAGTGCGTTATAATTTATAATTTAACTTACTTCATGATTTGTCACTTTCATTATACTGTTTTAGTTATTTCCACGACATCTTTGTTTTCTATATAGATATCTTTGTTTTTCCTTCGTCTTCTTCCAACAGAGAGGAGACGAACCGCCTCTTACGGCCCCAAAGGAAATTCATCCACTTCTCCTACGCTTCCTAGGTCTCGCTATACTTCTTTGCCCAATAGAGGTGTGTATTTTCAACCTTCCTTAGGAAGCCTGCCATGCGGTATTCTATTCTGTTGAGCAATCAATCTCTCTTAGTTCTCAGCAATGCGATGATTTGAATATTAAAAAGTTTCAACTCGTTGATTACGTCTTCATTGTAGAGTGCAGCCTTTGACAGATCGCAAGCATCTCGTCACCAATGTGTCTACTTCAAAAAGAAATCTAAATTTTTCAGAGCCACACGACAACAGTGGCGCCGTCATTACATTACAGAATTTCAGTTACACTCTCTTTCCTTATTTTCCTTGACAATATTTGACAAATTGTTCTGCGTACTGACTGATACCTTGCCGACTTATCTCATGATTTACATTATACGTTATGTCATCACCAAGACAGCGGGAATGTGACACTTGCTCTACGCACTTATTACCTAATATAATTATTTTAGTTAGCAAGGGGTAAATTGCCACGATAGACATAATTTCTGACTTCTTTGCGCAGAAATTTTATATTGTAATTCAAACAGACCTATTGTAAATTAAACATTAATCTCTAGAGCTCTCATTCATTGTTTTGGATTATTACTTCATCATCAGCAAACATCATTATATTAAAATATATTCTATAATTTATTTTCATTTTGGATCTAATCGTAATTTCCACTCTTTAACTAAGTCATCAATTTATAAATAATAAACAATCTTGGAGATACGATACATCCTTGGCACACTCCCTGATTAATGTAAATCCGTGAAATCCTCACCTATAAACAAACTATCATTGTGCGATTACTGTAAGCTCTTTATAACGTCTAAAAGATGTTTAGTGATGACTCAAGATGTTAATTGTTTAGGATGATTGCCTGATCACTGAAAACAACATTGTACCCATGTATGTTCGATGTATTTATATTTTAGACGATTTTCTCTATTTTTATATTAGTTAACGCAGATTTAGTTACCTAAACAAAATCCTATCATTTAATTGGTTGTCTTTCAGTGGCTTAAATGTTGTGATTGTTATATACTAACGATAGAAAGTGTCTGGAACAGTATAGTTATTATTCTAATAAAGTTATTTATCTACTACGTACTCCAAATAACTTGAATACCAACAAACTACAAATTCAATATTTTTACTTACTTTATAAATTACATCGACGCGAAACTATCTGTTTTCCTCTGGAAGTCGAATATTTTATTCCTGCAGAAGACCTGTAAAACAAAAAAACCACAAATTAGATTCTATCGTGTACGTTATGGTATAAATTTAAATATTTTTAATTCAGTAGAGCAGTCATAGGCAACCTTTGAATTTATGGGGCGCATATATATCTGAGGACTAGTTCGATGGGCGCACTCCTCTTCTCACCGTCAATGGAAAATAGAAAGGTGCGGAGCTGGACGTTGAACATCAATGGTCAATAGTTACAAACATTAACTGTCGCGGAAAATTACAAAAATTAGCGACGTGGAACACCGAGTCAAAAAAAAAAGCTTTCCAGTATTTTGCATATACATTTTGTAAAACTTTTTCCCATTAGGTGTGTATTTTTCACATCAACAATCTGTCATCATGAATCGCACGTTAAAACTAACAAAACTTTAAACGAAAAATATGGTTAAACAGGAACACATTTTATTAAAAATAAATTAAAAAACTTACCAGAATAAGACTATTTATTTTTATAAAGTGCACAGAAATGTAAAATTTGGAAAAATCACATTTAAAACATAAATGAAGATTTCAGTTCCTTTCCTTAAAAAACTAACAGTAATTATTGTATTAGAAAAAAGTAAAATTTGAAAGGGCTTGTACTATTTTATAATAAAGTACTTCGAAACAGGTAAAATGCGGCTGCGTTCCTTGGATAAAAGAAAATAAAATCACAAATTGGTTCGCGGGCGCGTCTAACCCTATCGACGGGGGCACTTGTGCCCGCGGACGAAGAGTTGCCGACTCCAGTAGAGCGTCAATAAAGTCGGACAGATCAGGTTCGTCAATTTTGGATCCAGACAAAGGGGTTGGCACTAGACAGAGGATCCATATATTCCCAATAGCGGACAAAGCCTTGTTTTTCTTCCGTGCCCTTTGGCCAGAGGGAAGTCATGTCTAAACCACCCCATCATAGACAGACTCGAGTAGGCGAAATCCGAAGAGTTGTTATCGCCCAATCATGGAACGGTGATGTTATTGAATTCCTTTTGTTGTAGGCCTACTTTACGGTGGAAGGAAATTTGTAGGTCCTGAGTTCAATTACCGGTCGCACCATAAAATCAACCTGACAGAACATCCTGAGGTAACATCCTGGGACATTAGTGGGAGGCTGAAGTATCGTGCTGGTCACACAACCTTTCATGTACACCGAACGGCTTACGTAAGACAACCTAACCTGCGTAGGTCTTAGACTGCATGGGAGGTAAAAGGTTTCATTTTTCTTGTTTATTATTATTATCACTACTAGTAATATGGATTGATGTGGTGAGCACGAAGAAGCTCTCTTCTCAACCCATATGGAGCAAGGCTGAACAGACTTCGGGAACGTCGGAGACTTGCCTATTATATACATTTGAAGAGTTGGAGCTGGTAGTCTGGACATGAAGGATAGGAAAGCTCCAGATCCCGACGGGGTCCCCAGCCAGGTACTGAAAGCGGTCATTGGTCAGACCTTTTGTCTGGGCAGCAGATCTCTCCCGGATAATATCGTCGAAACAATGCTTCAAGGAGAGGACACCTGGAACTGTGTGGCACGGTTCACAGAGAAGATTCTTCGAACGGAGAAGATATACCTGAATAATATTAATGTAGAAGAAGAATAATAGACCATAAGTAAGCCCCTAGAGCTGAATAACTTAACCAATGTTTACACAGTTCCTGGTTAATGTCCAACAAGAGGAAAAGGGTTTAAGTGAGTTTAAGACCAAAATGTGCGGAACCCCGGAATTGTGCGCCCTTCTGGACATTTGATAAGCAAATTTTTCCACCTACCTTAGTAAAAGAAATGACGACGATGATGATGATGATGATTATTATTATTATTAGCAGTGCTCCTACAGTGTATCCCGCTCTTCGATCGCCATTTCTCCCTATCTTACCAGTCATCGTCTTCAATAGCTCGATCTCTCTTGCTTTTCCTAATTCCTGTTCTCCATTGTGTTGTCAGTCTTCCTTTTCTTCTCCTGTTTTGTGGTGTGTAAGTCAGTGCTTTCTTTGGCCATCGCTTCTCCTCCATCCTCATTACGTGACCATACCATATCAACTGTCTGGATTCTATTCTTTCTGCTGTTGTAAATTTGCGCCATGTTTTCCTTCTTATATATTCGTTTCTAACACGCTGCATTCTAGAAATATTACACGCTCTTCTTAAGAAGTCCATTTCCACAGTTTCTATCATCTTTTTCTCTTTATCTGAAAGTTGCCAGCATTCGCAGCCATAAGTTAAAATGGGCTCCACAGTAGTTGTGTAGATTGTCAGTTTAGTTTGAAGTTTCATTTGTTTCGACCAAAGTAACGAGTTTAGCAAACGAATAGCATTTTTTCCCTGTTGTATCCTACTTTTGATGTCATTCTTTGTTGTTCCATCTTCTGAAATAATGATTCCCAAATATTTGAATTTGCTACACTTTCCGATTCTATGGATTTGCAGATCTGGGTCTTGTTCTTGCATGCCTCCTATTTTCAGATATTCTGTTTTAGTAGTGTTTATGTTTAGACCCCATCTCTCGTACTCCTCTTTCAATTCTCTAAACATAGTCTGTGTCGTCCTCGTCACACGCTATAATTACCTGATCGTCGGCAAATAAGAGAGTTGTTAAGCACTGCTCATCCATTTGAATTCTCATTCCTGATGTTTTTCTTCTCCAGTTATTATTATTATAATAAATATTATTACTTGATTTGAAATACTCGTTAAACAAAATACAGAGGAATAAGAGAATATGGTGTATGTTCTATTTGGGGGGGGGGGGGTGAGCTGTCTGCTGACAGTTCGTCGAGTCTTGTGTCCATTTTCTCAGTCTTTTTATCACCTTCGGCTGGTCCCATAAGTCTCTAATCAATGCCTGTGCTTTATCGTCCTATACGGAAGGTTCTCGATTGGAAGGTTTGCAATACTTTTGTGTTACCCATCTTGGCACAAACTCGTAACTTAACTATGTATATCCTGATTGGAATTGCGATTCAGTTGTATATTATTGGCTTGATTTCGAGTGATAACGTGAATCACATACCAATAAAATAGGTCATTTGTTTAGATTTTAAGGTTTTTTGCTATTTGCTAGCTTTTCTGCGCGTGGGTCATGTGATTTTTTAGTCGAGGATAAGTCGTACGTAACTTTCTTTAGAAGTAACTGTTGGATATAAAAGTTGTTAAGTGTGACGTGTAAATAGGTTTCTGTTTGTCGTAAAATCTGCATGATTTGTTACTGTTTTACTTTCGTTCACTCTATGGAATCTGTCTACTCCCAAGTTGAGGCGTGTCTGTAGGCCTTCGACGAATAAACTAAATACAAATTACAGACAGATTTTATCTGTAATAAGGATCATTCAGATTTAAAATATTCTGAAAAGAAAATCTACTCCGTAATCTTATTTGCGGTTATGGCATTAAATTTTAAAGCTCGGTAATACAGAAGTTGGTGATTGGTTCGCAGAGACACGAATTACTTCAGGCCATGAGCAAACAGTAACAAACCCATGGCAGCGTTATAGTTCCAACTCAAACAAAGTGGCACAGATCAATACAGACGGCTTTGACCTCCAGCTGGCCGCGGTCAATATTGTATCACGTTTCATGTCAGTACCGGATTTACTTCTGTATGATGTGACCTCTTTCCTTTTAACTTAGAATTTTAATTACAGTAGAGCATAAAATCATTTTATCTATCTATGTTATGGTTTAATATTTTTATACTGTGTTAATAAAAATACACTAAACAATTCTTGTCGTTCTAATTTCTGAGTGTTTAGGTCTGCACTGAAAAACAAGCCATCGGCTGTAAACGTGGTAATTTACGAAGAAGACTGAGCTAAAAAAAACTATTCTACGATATGATTTTACGAGCTGCTCCACTTCAAGTTGAGTCCACTTTCACTGCAAATGCGCATATGAAAGTTGTTTGCATGTTTGTTTAGATTTGATTTTACTTTGCAACAGATTTTTGAATTATGTAATCTTTAATTAAACTATTAAAAGAATAGGGTCAGATACGAGTCCAGTGCTTTGAGGAAGACCAAGATCTTGTTCTCGGACAGTGCCTACTACACTCGGCTGCGCATGGAGTCAGTGGAAATCTTTAAACATGGTTCCATCGCGATGAATCTAAGGGGAGAAAGCCTCCTAATAAATAGGATCTGGCATACTGTACCCCCAAGCCAATCAGACAGCACTCGATGCTGCGTTCCAGCTTAGATCGTGCTGGTACAGAAGTTTATAAGAGTGCGTATTCTCAGGCAAAACACAGTCTCTTCCTTATCTCTGAGGTGAACACACTGAGGTTGGCTGGCCTCCGATGGTGGGGTCAAAACATGGTCCCAATAACGACAGCTGTGGACCACAGCCTGACAGATAATACAAATTTCAACAACGCGACGTTGTGTTTGGATACTAAAAAAAGCTCAAATCCCACCGACTGAAAAAAGGTATTAAAGATGAGTTAACAAACACACACGTACCAGGACACAACGTCGCATTACATATTGTTATTAGTTACGTACGTTTGTGAAATCTATTATATATAAGACTGTGGAAATGCACACCTACGTAAACTTAAAACATAGAATTAAATTTATAAATGTAACTAAAAATCTAATGCGAAAATTAGTATTTGTAGGGCTTATTGTATTCATATTAATAAAAAATTTAATAATGAATGTGCGCTTTGTAATTGTTATTTTAATAAAAGCTTAGTAGAGTCGTCGGGGGTTTGGAAAGTCTTATTAGAATCATGCAGACGAATCTAATAAGACACCCACCTCGGTGTACACATACACGAGGAAAAAGTACACACGCTTAGCAGTAACTGCAGAGAGCAACGAAGATCTACAAAAGATTCTTGATACAATGGATCAAGTAATGAAAAATGAATTCATAATGAAAATAAATGAACAAAAGACCGAAACCTTAGTCTGTGGTCGGAAGGAAGAAGATCCAGTCAGAATAACTCTTAGGAATAATGTTCTCCAGCCACTTAAAGAATATTAACAGGAAGTAAAATCACAAGTGATGGACGTAGGATTAATGAAATTATAAACAGAATTAACCAAGCTAAAATTGCTTTCAACAAACGGAAATATCTCTTCACTTCAAACACTATCAGCCTAAAAATAAGGAAGAATCTAGTAAAGACATACGTGTGGAGTGTTGCACTATACGGGAGTGAATCTTGGACAATTGGAGAAAGTGACAAGAAAAGACTCCAAACATTTGAGACCTGGCGCTACAGAACAATATTCAGGATAAGCTGGAGGGAGAAGGTAACGAATGAGGAAGTCTTTAGAAGAGCTCAGGAGGAGAAGAGCTTTCTAGGAAATGTAAAAGGCATAAGGGTTAAGTTTAGAGGGCATATACTGCGACAAAATGGGTTGGTTAAGAGAATAATAGAAGGAACAAGTGAAGGGAAGAATCACAGAGGACGACCCCGTTTAGACTACATGAAACAGCTTATGGTCGATATGAACTGAACATCATATTTTGAGTTAAAAAAAGCAGAGAAGCGTGAAGAACAGAGAACAGCTGCCAACCAGCCTATAGGCTGCTAATCTAGAAGTGAGAGAGACAGACGAATAACTTCAGTAAAACATTTAAACTCGATTTTATCTAATAATGTATTTAATTGTAAACAGTGAGCAGGTTCTACAGGCCACGAAGCTTACAATATATTGTAATTTATGAACAAATGCATCTTATTCATTAGACGCCGATACATACCGTTCAGTAAGCTGTGGATCTGGTAGTAAACTATTATGTTTTAATGAATCTAAATACATCAGTGTTCTAAAACTCATCAGTCGCTATATTTAATTGTCCACTGAATATTTTCAATCAAATTCTCTATAGTACAATTTGTCTTGATAACTAATGTGTTATTATGATCGATAGTTTTGTTCATCGCCTTGAAATATATGTTAAAGTTGAACACGCATGCTCTCTCTCTCTCACACACACACACACACACACACACACACACACACACACACACACACACACACACACACACACACACACACACACACACACAACTGAAACGTATTTCCATCTCGTATATAAAACAAATCTATATAATAGTCCTCTTTTTGTTTACTCTACGGATTAGAGCCTAATTGAGATAATCCTGAACCCTTATCTTCTTATGTAGCTAGTGGAGTAGCGTGGGTATATAACAGCTTTTGCCGGTTCAGTTAGGCGTAAAACGTAATCCGAAATTTTTATAATATCAAATATTCCTTTTAGTAGGCTATTCTATTTAGAGCCAAAATATTTTTTTGTGTACTTTCTATTTTTCTCTGGCACAAGAAGAGAGTCCCGGTTCAACGGAATCCGAGTTCATTATACTTACACAGAATAAATTAGGATACAAATAATCGAATTAAAAATAATCTAGAAAACCAAAGAAACACGCAACTAAACAAACAACACACGAATAGGTACGTGTTTATATGTCTGTGTGTGTGTGTGTGTGTGTGTGTGTGTGTGTGTGTGTGTGTGTGTGTGTGTGTGTGTGTGTGCGCGCGCGCGTGTGTGTGTATATATACATATATTGCAACAATACATATATTTGCATATTTGCCCAGGGCGGTATGTTTGTAAATATTTAGCATAGAAAATATATGATGAACAGTTTTTAACAATATTATGTAGGCTAAGAATTGTCAGAAAGCGTACACCTGCCCCGCGAGTGAATACAGCGCTTGTGTGTTTGTGTTTGCTAACGCAAGCTACGACAGGCAAAAGTCTACGATGGGGTGATGCGTAAGAATTGATGCGTACGTCTGTAATCAAGTTTTAGCCGGATAAAAATAAACTAATTAATACGTTTTAAACCTGTGAACAAAGACGTACTCCAATTATAAAGACACCATTACATTAAGGAATTGTTAACGAATATAGTGATATAAAATTATTGCAAAAATGTGCAATAATAAAGACGCTAGGTAATTTAATGTTAATTACTAGTGTAATTAAATAGTAATTAATAAGTGTGTTATATGTGAGTGACCATAAAAAAATTACGCAAACGATGATATCGCTCGTGCTACGAGTATGTTTACGAAATCGAGAAAATGAACCAAAAAGTGATTTATTTATTTTATGAATTTGCTAACTGCTATAATTTTTTATTATTCGACTAAGCTTTTCGTCATTACTGACATCTTCAGGTCTTAAACAACGACCAGGTTGTTTAAGACCTAAAGATGTCAGTAATGACGAAAAGCTTAGTCGAACAATAAAAAATTATAGCAGTTAGCAAATTCATAAAAGAAATAGTAAGGATGGCTGCTAATTTAAACAATACGAAGAAAAAGTGATTTGTTATTAAAAGGACGCTTTGCACGAAGTGACAATATCTAACAGGTCGAAAACAGTCCTGGACTTGTCAGATCGCCGTCCAGTATAAATACCACCGGCAATTTTGGCGCGATCTCAGAGACTCAAGATATCGTCACACAACGTCACGCTGCTGGTCTGCCGTCCGATCGAACATCTTTACCACACACAACAAGACTTATGGAGGAAATCTGGACCATCACAAACAACAAACCGTAGAGACAGAGAACACAGCATCAGCATAATCATCATCATCAAATTCTCAGGATTCAGGACACACACACACACACACACACGCACGCGCGCAACGGTAACGTCGGCAGTACGCAGGTGATGAATAAACGGTACGGTTTCGCCCGTACTACGATGAGGCATCAGCTGTGACAGAGCAAGAAGTGTAGAACCACTCCTGCACGACGGAAGAACTTGTACAGAAATCAGCCGCAGCGGAGCACAGTAAAACATCATATTTGATTTGAAGAAACGGCGATCATATCAAAAATTCATAACTATTTTTTAATGCCAAAAAGACAGCCGATGGAAATTAGAAATATAAGAATCACTTTAACAGAGGCGATAGCTGCAAACTTCCGGGAGTTTGGAAATCTTTTAAATGAACTGACAGGATAATTATAAAGATATAATATACAACAGCAGTGTTATTAATATGGTAAAGTACTAGCTCTTAAATATTGCTTTTGTGTATTATGTTTCAATTTATAAAATAAGTTATTGTAATGTTCTCGGGGGGGGGGGGGGGTTATTGGACGTGAAATCTTTGTCATAAATTACAGGCTTGATTGTAACACTGTGGGCGGGGCTTGCTGTATAAATAGCGATTTGCTATGTCCACAGTTGTGCGCTTTCAACTGAAACTTCGCTTTCAATTTTTAATTCTGCTTTCAACACCGAGTAGTTCTTGCGCATGCATTAGACCGAAAGTACCGAACGCATGCCACAAAGTGTCTACACTTGTGCGTCACAGTTGTCAATGTTTCTCCAGTGTGAACGTAAAAATGGACGTGACTATGTTAGCGGGTATAAGTGCTGCATTTTTAGTGCTGAAAAGAGTTAGAAAAAAGCGTGAAAAATATCAACGCTCGATATTGTTGAAAGATTATTTAAGAACGCGGAATTTTGGACTTATGAGAGACGTGGATGATAACGTTCTGTTTAAGAACTTTACGCGAATGTCTAGAACGAACGTTTACATGCTTTTACAAATAATGGTGAAGCCTAAGATCGCAAAAGAAAATACTGGCTTTAGAGAAGCAATACCAGCTGAAGTGAAATTAGCTATCACAGTTAGGCATTTGGCTACTGGTGATTCATTTACTCTTTTGATGTACTTAAAAGGATCCAAGGAATTAATTTCATCAATGCTTCCGGGGTTCTTTCACAGTCAGTTCATATTTCGTAGCCAAAACAGCGTAAGTATCATTTCTTTTAATTTGGTTGTATAATTTTTGTCCGTAATGTCCCATAAAGCACAATGTGACCTATAATCTTCAATAAAAGCCAACGTTTGTTCTGTCGACATGGTAAACAATAAACACAGTTACAGTAATCACGAAAACAGAACAAAAAATTTCTGTAAAACTATGAAGTTCCACGGAATGTTGATAGAACATCCACTGGTGGTGGAAGCACGTGCGTTACTGATGCGTGACTAAAAACAGTAGCCTTTAACTGATTTTGAGGCATGCTTTGTTCTATGCGCGTGCCTCAAATGCACGAAAAGCGCACTAGTGTGGACATAGCTATTGGTCAAGGCTTCGTGCTCTGTCTCAGTCAAGCCGCTGAAGATGCCTTCCTGTAGTAAAAGCGAAGCGTTTGGTTTTGAGAGAAATAAAACGACGCGTTTCAAACTTAGAAATATTGTTGGTCAGTATTGTATTCAGTGTTTATGTGTGTTTGTCGGGAATTAGTCTAGAAACATTGTTGGTCAGTATTGTATTCAGAGTTTATGTGTGTTTGTCGGGAATTAGTCTAGAAACATTGTTGGTCAGTATTGTATTCAGAGTTTATGTGTGTTTGTCGGGAATTAGTCTAGAAATATTGTTGGTCAGTATTGTATTCAGTGTTTATGTGTGTTTGTCGGGAATTAGTCTAGAAACATTGTTGGTCAGTATTGTATTCAGAGTTTATGTGTGTTTGTCGGGAATTAGTCTAGAAATATTGTTGGTCAGTATTGTATTCAGTGTTTATGTGTGTTTGTCGGGAATTAGTCTAGAAACATTGTTGGTCAGTATTGTATTCAGAGTTTATGTGTGTTTGTCCGGAATTAGTATAGAAATATTGTTGGTCAGTATTGTATTCAGTGTTTATGTGTGTTTGTCGGGAATTAGTCTAGAAACATTGTTGGTCAGTATTGTATTCAGAGTTTATGTGTGTTTGTCGGGAATTAGTCTAGAAACATTGTTGGTCAGTATTGTATTCAGAGTTTATGTGTGTTTGTCGGGAATTAGTCTAGAAATATTGTTGGTCAGTATTGTATTCAGTGTTTATGTGTGTTTGTCGGGAATTAGTCTAGAAACATTGTTGGTCAGTATTGTATTCAGAGTTTATGTGTGTTTGTCCGGAATTAGTATAGAAACATTGTTGGTCAGTATTGTATTCAGTGTTTATGTGTGTTTGTCCGGAATTAGTATAGAAACATTGTTGGTCAGTATTGTATTCAGTGTTTATGTGTGTTTGTCGGGAATTAGTCTAGAAACATTGTTGGTCAGTATTGTATTAAGAGTTTATGTGTGTTTGTCGGCAATTAGTCTAGAAACATTGTTGGTCAGTATTGTATTCAGAGTTTATGTGTGTTTGTCGGCAATTAGTCTAGAAACATTGTTGGTCAGTATTGTATTAAGAGTTTATGTGTGTTTGTCGGCAATTAGTCTAGAAACATTGTTGGTCAGTATTGTATTCAGTGTTTATGTGTTTGACGGGAATTAGTCTAGAAACATCGTTGCTTAGTATTGTATTCAGAGTTTATGTGTGTTTGTAGGGAATTAGTCTAATTTTTTGTGATTTTGTACACTTAAAAGTTGTATAAAGTCTCTAGTTTCATTCCTTTAACGTTCCTTTGTAAGAGTGTAACGTTGTATAAATAGGAAACGGGGTAGTTTAAGTTTATAGCGTACGCTGCTACATTGCTCTTATTTGAAGCATTTTTTTTTAAACAGTGTTAAAGCCGGCCGTGAAAGCTTAAGGACTTGCATAGTAGTATAGTGTTGCACAATAATAGAGCGGAACCTCACTAATTCGTCTCCCTCTGTAACTCGTCACCCACCCAAGCTTTTTTTCTTTTTTCTTTATTAACAAGCGAGTAAAATATACGCTCTAATTATATCCGGGGGTAAACCAGAAACGTGCTGATTGTGGCCGGGGCTGTAACAATAGCCAGGAAAACGGATTGCGGAAGGTGTTGGTTCCGCGAATGGGTATTTCGTACTTGTGTACACGGTACAATGAGTGTTGTGTTGTGTCGTTCGTTACAGCGTAATACGTTTCCGAAAATTCAGTCGAATTGCTGATGCCTGACAAAATTTTCCTGTAAAACTCTAAAATCTGAATAAGTTACGGCCATCTGAATTACAACCAGCGTCTACAGAACCAGAAGGTCTTGACCCTATTATCGGAATTGTTAGATATCTGCCAATCCCTACCAGCATTTATAACAGTTTGAATGAAGACGACGTCAAAAATGGGTGTGAAATAGACTTACCAGATGTATGCTACGAAGTGTTTAGTGATGATGAAATTGTTACATACGTACCCACAGAACCTACAGAAGCTAATGATGAAGAAGATGACCGACCAATAAAACCTGCAATCTTTCATAAGGAGGACATTTAATCAGCGACTACAGCAATCAAGTTGTACGAAGGCCAAGACGAAGTATTCTGAATAAAAAATAAGCTAATTAAAATATGAAAATAATTTATTTAAAACAGAATTACCACTGTTGCACACCACTATAGAAAAAATTAATCCGATTAGCGCTTTCAAGCTTCACAGTTCATCGTCAGATCGGATCTGTGCCGATCTGACGATGAGATGTGATGCTTGAAAGCGCTAATCGGAATAATTTTTCTATAGTGGTGCAACACTGAAAATTCTGTATGTGATTAAAACCACTAACACAACTTTCCTAATTAAATTTCTGATTTATTATTGCTATGAAAATTCTACAGATTTATTTCATTATTTATCCACATAATTGCTTGCTATTCAGTTCCACGCATTTTTCCTATCTTTGTATCAGTTTTTTGCAATGCCTTTCAAATCCGTTGCCTGTGACTTGAACCAGTTAGTAATGCTGTTATTCACTTTCGAACCAATCTGTTTCCTTACAGGCAAACTAGTTCTCATCTCCAGTCACGGTATTTTCAGACAGTTTATTACTCTTTTCAATTTCATAACGATACAGTAATGTTTGAGTTGAAGTGAAATGTTACTGTTTCTGCGCATCAAATGTCATTTTCTGCAGACTATTATTTTGCGATCAAGTTTATCTGTCATATTTTTGACCGCGAAACGTTAGAAAGCTTTATAGACAATTCTGAAACAAAAGTTACCAATTTGTCACGAATGTTCGCATACATTCCTTCCACCGAACGTCGGTCATCATAGTTTGGCCACTGCTACGTTCATCGTCATGAATATTCGTTTGTCCATTGCCTAAAGAAACGACATGACTGTCCAACTTCACTGTCATTGTCACTTGGTCTACAAGCCTTACAAAAGTTGCCTCTCAGTTTCAATAGCACTATTGTCTTTTATAGCAAGAAACAAATCCCAGAGTAAAGCTCACAATCGGCGGAAATAATCTATGTAGCACTAATCATAAATTGTACACTCGTTACAAAAATCGCGTATCTGATGCCGACAAAATAGGCAACAGTTGAGTATTACGTCGTAGTATTCCGTTGTCACGTTCGGCGGTAATACCAAACGGATCTTACTTAAAAAATGAACCTCGTACATTGTTACTTTAACAAAAAGTTTTAAACAGTGTTCCATTATTGTTAAGCAGTGACGATGGAAATTACATTAGGTTCCTTGAAACTGTGGAAATAAGTTCATATAATAGTTCACACAAAAACAGTGAAAAAAGTAAGTTAAATATTTATATTGCAATGTGACAGACATTCACACCATATGTGAATGCATGAAGCATAATTATGACCAGCCGTATTAGTGGGCGTCCGGGACAATTGGGGTGTGATTGACATAAAAAGTATTGTTTATAAATTAAGAATAATTCTATAAATTAGTTATAAGACAATATAAAGACTGTGAAACTGTAGTATGGTGCTTGAGCGAAGTGTTGTGTTGTGCGCGTATCAGAAGGAGGTGTGAACAGTGTTGTAAATAGCCAATTGTTATGTAGCACTCGTCGAAAGCGGTTGCGGAGAGTTCCTCGCATAGTCCAACACCCATTCCAGGCAGTCCTTGGAGCCCGTACACGTCGAGGGAGCAGCGAGTTTCGGCAGGTGGAGGTTAAGCCCGGAGTACGAGATTTTCTGCTACCGTTGCTGAACTTCGATTGCTGACCGAGGCGAACATCGAGACACGGAGCGGTTCCTGGATGCGGCAGCTGGAGCGTAGGACACAGACGACGGATCGCTGGAGACCGGAAACGATATATTCGACCGGGACAACCAGAAAGACGTCAATTCAGGAAAGCAATTCTAAGAACTAAATTTGTTTTAAAATAATAAATAACTTTCAAAGAAAATTTTGAACTTTTCAATACAAGTATCATTGTATTAAATAATAAAAAAAAATTAATGCAATCATCATGTTGGAAAAAGGTCAACAAATGTATTAAATCACTAATTGAACATCATTTCTGCAAGTCTGGTCAGCTAACTACCTGTTACCTTGCAATATATATATTTTTTTGAGATAACAAAAGTGCCTAAGTGATTACCACGCGGCATCGCTGGAGTTCCAGTCGTTTCTTGATCACTCTGCCAGGGCAATGCCCAGAAATTGGCATAGTTTCCAGCGAATTATCCGTCAGCGAGTTACATAGCGTCTGTAACTACGCAATTTTTCTCAACGCACCATCCAGAAAGTGAAAGATTTTTATAGAATCTCAGATAGGTATACCTAAATTAACCAGCGTCCGTTGCCAAGTCCAGATTAGACCTGGCGATATTGCAGTTCGTTTCGGAGTGACTGTTATTGTGACTTTTGGTTTAGTGTTAATTAGTGCTACACTGTAAGAAGGTGACATTTACTATCGTGTGTTGCACAGACTTTAAACTTGAAGAATCGTATAAGTGTGCCTCCGTATATTACTAACTGTAATTAAAGTCCTAATTAGTGACTTAATCTGGTGTCAGTCAATCTGCTTCCACTGTAGAACTCGATGATCTCTGCGAACGTAGTAACATTTAAGCCGCAAGCTAATGTATTGTGCTGCTTTATATCATATATATTATTTCTGTTGTCAACATCCCTTTTTCTCAACTAATACAAAGCCTACAGCGATGAATAAGGTATCAGTGGATAGGATTTTTTACCGACTTCTGACATAGCATACTCAGTTTACGTTAAAACACATTGTTTGTTTAAAATTTAAGTTAAAACTGTTGTCATACCACGAATTAACCTCACCCCATCCGACCCAACATTCCAAATGACCAGAAGACAGTTCCCACTGAAAGTTACCTTTGCAATAACTATCAATAAGTCTCAGGGACAAATGCTTCAAAGAGCTGGATTATACTTGCCAAATGCTGTATTTACTCATGGACAACTCTATGTAGCGTTTCCAAGAGTCACTAAATCTAACAATATTTTGTATCAATTACCGAAAATGACAAACAAAAAATTCAAGATGATTGCATTCTGATATCAAATATTATATACAAAGAGGTATTGTAAATTCTAAATACGTTCACATTAATAAACTATCTTTGCTATTTTGTGTATACACTTCGCTGAGTATTTCATTTCAACAACCCAACAAAAGACTAAATCATTTGGGGGGGGGGTTCAATGTGCGAAAGTTTCGCACAGGTTTACTGGTTAACACTAATTTTGAAGCTTCTTACTGTTACAAAATTAATATTCTGACAGTAATTTTCAAAATAATATTCTCTTTTATTAAATAAACTCCATTCCAGAGAAAATTAATAACTTCTGAAACTATGAACTACACGTCAGTGACTAGAAATTCAACTTATTCTGCGTTTAATCACTGTTCTGGTCGTACACTTTCCATTCCCATAACGTCATTCGTTGATTTTGTATATGAGCGATGGCAAATATTAAATGTAATGTCGACATGCAGCGTCTTCATTTTGACACTTTGTCGGTTCAAACAAAGTTAAGTCAACTTTGATGTGCGTAGCTCCCGCAGGACAACATACTTATGTCCCCGAAGGCTGACAGTCACGTTTAACCCACGCACGCCTGTTAGCTTTTGCCTTTAATCTTTCTGCTTCCCCTTTTCGCTCCCTTATTCTAAATCCGGTGAGACTTCTTTCAGCCATTAGGAAGACACTTTCTGTTTGTTATGTCAGAATGAAACCTTTGAAGGCACGGTACGTAGGAAACTCAATCTATAGATTTTCCATTGAATGGATTTTCCGTCCCAGACTTTAAATACACTAAGGTTAATTTAGTTGATCAACAGTGTGCCACGCTACACTGCTGAGCCCCCAAAAACCTAACACACAAAATACACTAGAAATAATTAAAATACTACTACTACTAATGTCTCCTTACTTACTACAAAATGTACCTAGAACAGCCATAATATCTACCCAAACGCTAAAGGGAGGGGTGTGAGTAAATTAAATAAATCTTAACACCAGTGAGCAGAGAGGGCCTCGCCCCGTTTATTTGAGTCTAAGATGAGCCTCGCAATGTTCATTATCGTGAATCAGTCAGTGAGAGATTAATAACTGAATTAATTAAAACTTTACTTAATTTAATTACGAAAAGATCATTTAGGCCCACTGAACAAATTGTTTGCTGAAGGTTAACATTTGAGTAAGTTAAAGACAGAGTTAATCGATCAACCAGAATTAAACAATATTATGATATATATAATCAACGCCAGTTTACAACACACAACATATAACATACAAGCTACAAATTGTTCATGAAACTTTCTGTACTGTCTTTAACCACAGGGTAAAATCACTCTAAAAGTGATGGTCAGGGTCATGTCACTAAAAGTGAGAAATCTGATTCACTTTTTCTTTTCACTAGTTACTCGCACGCTAACTCTTGCTGAAAGTCGCTAATTATTAAGGGTTACTTGCTAATTTGCAGTGGTTCGTTCACGCCCTGCCGCAGCTGGTCGCGATGTCCATGTGTTTCTCAGCTCATGTCGGAGACTGTTGTTCTGTCCATTCTAGAAGATCTTGAAAGAAAATGCTGCAAACGGCTTGATGTCCTCATTTGTCACTCCCGTTGGTTAGACCAAGCAATGAACTTGGTCATCGAGGCTTACAGTTTAAAGGTTCTGAACGGGCGGCTCTGCTCACCGAGTGGCTTGGCGTGCGACTGACATGATCCAGCCGAAACAATGGTTGCGTTAGTACGAAAAAGACTGGTTTGCACCAGTTTCCTTTACTCACCCTTCTCTGTCATACTCTTTATTAATTCACGAGTGCTACGGCCTGCATCTTCTATAAAAATTGTAGTGGCCTAGCTAGGAGCTTCTCCTTAAAGGGGGATGATGGAACTAGTTTCTGGGTGGGGATAAGGACCAGCTTCTGAGTGGGATATGACACAACCGTGAAGGTTGGACTTCCCGTATGCTTGAGGGCAGATGAGATAGATACTTTAGTTTCTAAATAAATATTTAAACAATTTATATAAACGTTATTCACACACACACACACACACACACACACACACACACACACACACACACACACACACACACACACACACACAATTGGCTTTAAAATAGCCCTATATTTAGTGTTTTTGTGATTTCAATGAATAGCTCTGGAGAGGATTCCCCTGATTCCTGTCCCGTAGTTACACCACAATGGTACAGTGAGATTTTTCTTCTGAAAAGGGTTGTAGCGGTTTCAAGAGGAGTTTTCATTTTTGTTCAAAAAGCTACAAAAAATAAAAGAAAAATACTCTTTAACAAGTCAGCATTAAGTTGGATTAAAGAAGTACAAAAGGATTTAGAAAAAATAATATACACGCAGAAGAAGCAATTAAAAGAGAAGTTTTTCCGGCAAAGGTGTTAAAAATGGAAGGAGTCCAGTGTAGGAGAAAGAAAAACGCAGGCTCATAGTGGACTGAAGACAGGAAGAAAAGACACAGTAAAATGATGAAAGAATATTGGAGAAAAAGAAAAGAACAAAGTATAAAGAACTGAGATTGGAATGTGATCTTTAGATGGCTGGTACAAAAAGAAAACACTCTTTATTTGCTAATTATTTTGTTTAATTAATAAAGTTGTGTTAGTGGTTATAATCACAAACAGAAGTAACACTGTTGCACACAACTATAGAAAACTCTTTTCCGATTAGCGCTTTCAAGCTTCACAGCTCATCATCATCATATTCCCGATCTGGTGATGATCTGTGAAGCTTGAAAGCGCTCATCGGAAAAGAGTTTTTTGTATAGTGTTGTGCAACAGTGTTATTTATGTTTATAATTATTTTGTTAGAAAAAGTAATTGTAATAATTGTCGTGTAAGTGTAAAAAAATTAGGGACGTTTTTAAATATATATTAAAAATTAAAAAAACTATGATACAATAACGATGACATCTTTAATTACAACATAAATAAAATAAAGGAAACCACTAAACTGGCACAAATTCACTCACATTCTGCAGACGCTGAAAAGCTAAAAGAGTTTTCGAATGATTTAAAACTATGCCTTAGGGAGTATGTACACGTCTGTAAACGGAGTATACGGAATTAAATCAGTCTACCCGTTGTGTCACAGGAATGAATAAAATATTTTCATATAATGGAAACATATTTTATTTAAAATAAGTATCATATGACAGCGTTGATTGACTATCCGTTCCTCCGTGATCAATCCGAAGATTGGTTGGCAGCGGTTTGCTTACTTTTGTCATAGTCTACTTAAGGTAATTAAAGTGCACAACTTGTTCAACTAGTGAGGAACATTAAAAACAGTTTTTCATTTAACGTTTTTTGTTAAATATAAAAGGCTTACCAAAGAAGATGGAAAACTGCGAAGTATTTATATCCTTTGACAAGTACAGTAAGAATTCAAGGAATGCAATACGGTGACGCACGGTCAGACATGGTGAAAATAGAAAATATGACGAAAGAATGTGAACGACTCGGCAGAGCTGAATTATTGATTCCTTACTGGCTGTATAGCAGATAGAAAATAGTTTCTCCTCTGTAATATAGTAGTTACTGTCCCAGTAGCCGCTTGGGAGTGATACACAGCCTTTTCCGTCCTTTGACTCTCTGTATGCGTTACAGTTCTGCAAATATTTTTATCGTATATAGTAATCTACCGTCGATTCAAAGGCGACTTGTGTGGCATTTTATTCTTTATTATTTGTTTTACAACCTGGACAATACCAGTGGTTTTATGAATTTTGAATTAAAATGGCATTGTACAATGTGAAGTCTACAAAGGTTTTGTAAAATATATAAAAACACTTGGTAAGTTTCGCATATTTTATTTAACTCTGACGGCTGTTTCGGTTACCTAACCCATTGTCATACGTTCAGGTGAATAGGCAGGTGAGTCCATACGTTCTACGTACGAAGCAATTTCTTTCTGTATTCCTTCACCATGTCATTCACCAGGTCGGACAGCTAACTAATGACGGATGTCCTCATTCTTTTTTCTATCTCACCTGGTATATCCTGCTTCTGGAACCTTATCTCTGCACTTTGCAGTTGTGTCTAATTAAAGTTTTTAATTAGCGACTTCACTGGTGTCAGTTATTCTATTTCCGGTGTACAACACGACGATCACTGTGACCGTCGCGACAATATATTCCGAACTAACGCATTCATTTTTAGTATATGTATAACCATAATGCCTACGTGATTAACAATTTAGTATAGCGTTTATGTTTATATATGGCTTATAGATATATAAAGGCATAAATCAAATACAAAGAATATACGTATAGCATTTTTTTTGCTAAAACAACTTAAAAAACTTCTTGAAGGTGGGTACAAAACTTTGTCAAATATTAATTTTGTCAAAGTGTTAAAGATACCGAGTTTCAATAAAACACGTCAAAGCTTGAAGCATTGAATAGATGTTTGACTTCCATTTTTGACCAGCGGTAACAAAATGTTAAAACATTTTCAGAGTAAACATTTACATTCTGTTTAAAATCCCATTTATTCAGTTACATAGCGTGGGTTTCACATTTTTTTAAATGTCTATTCCATGAGAGTTCTTGCGTTTGACAACTTTAAATTTTCAAAACTGAAAATTATATTACAATTTTGGTTAAAGTTCATATTAAGTGGATACCATACTTATTTCTTGCAATTGTTTCAAACGTTTTGGTCCCTGGTGTAGCATGCTTTTAATATTCCCTAGATTGGAAACTATATTCAGACTTTTGTTAAAAATTATCTTTAATTTGATACGATATTAATTGATGACTCGTTGGGCACTTGGTGAAACATATTAATACAAAGGTTTTGTAAAATATATAAAAACACTTGGTAAGTTTCACAGTTTTTATTTAACTCTGACAGCTGTTTCGGCTACCTAAGCCATTGTCAAAGACAGAGTGAATGAAAACCTAAACACAGGATGTGAGTGGTGGTGACCATCTGTTTAGGGCGTATCTGGAACATCTTTGAGAGTGATTGAGTTGGAGAGGGGGTGTGCAAGAGACAAGGGATGGTCAGGTGTCTTTAAAAACTAAATACAATCATGAATGCAAAATATAAAATTAACTGAACTAAATATAATCTGAATGCAAAATATAAAATAAACTAAACTAAATAACAGATTTTAATAAAGGGGATACTCAGAATTCAGTTTTCTTTTTTTTATAAAAAATAACAAAAATTTAACAATCCTGTGTTTAGGTTTTTATTAATTCTCTCTTTGACAATGGCTAGGTACCCGAAATAGCTGTCAGAGTTAAATAAAATCTGTGAAACTTACTAATTGTTTTTATATATTTTACAAAAACCTTTGAGGTCTGAAAAACTCATCACTTTTTCATAGAAAAAGTTTAAAAAGAATTACACTCCGACACATCTGCTGTAGCCTTTGCTTATGTAACTGGAAGAGAGGAGAATTTAACAGTTGTAACTGAAAGGTTGTAGGGGCAGGCTAGAAAGACCGAGTCGTTGATGCTGGGATCTAAGGCATAGCCTACTAATAGGAGAGAATTAAACCATGATAGAATAGCGACAAAAATGTCGGAACCTACAGCAAGTAATCTACATCTCTCTCACTTAAAGCATTACCTGTCAGCGTCAAAGTGACTCTTTTCCTGGTAACTATGTTCTTCTGGCATTAGTGTAGTTACTAAAAAATATGATATTGATCAGGGGCGGCTTTGTAACTAGCCACATTAGCCACGTGCCTGAGAACAGCAAAAAAATTTTAGAAAATATATTAACAAAATTAAAAATATAGCTCCGAATATAGAAATTATTCACTGAACTAAAGTAAAGGCTTTATTATTTAATATATTTTTGTACATATTAACTATAGTACACATTTAATTTTAGACAAGAAAATCTCCAGTGGACGTTTCCAAAATAGACATTGCTCTCAGGATGTGTTTAATCACTGCTGTTATTAATTGTTGTGAGAGATAATTTTCTGCTTTGAAGAGAATAAAATCATATCTTCGCTCTACTATAAAACCAAAAAAGTTGAATTCCCTCTTAGTCCTTTACGCCGAGGCTGATATTTTAAATGGAGGAAGATTTGAGTGCAACAACAGCTATATTCACGAATTTCCAACGAAGGAACCGAGACGTAAACGCTTGTAAACTAAATTTTGGCCTAAGATGAACTTTGTGATAGTGACAATAAGGCATTACATAATAATCCATAAATAACACTGTGTTTCTTAATAAATTATTTGTTTTGTTGTTACAAAGAATTACCTAAAGTTCAATTTATTTTGTGTTTTTATTATTCATTCTATAAAAAGGTTATTGTTGTTTTTAAATTAGTTTACATTAAAAATAGACTCATAAGTTCATTAAGAGCTAGTGACATTCCGATTAACGACAACTTTAAGCTGTTATCGTTCTTGCCTAAAACGATCTCTAAAAACATTTTTGGGGGAGGGCATAAAAATTGTGCGAAGGGGCGGCAGATTTCAAAAGCCGGCCCTGATATTAACGTGTTTCTGCACATGAATAACTCGGTCTCACTGAAGGCAGTAAACTGCGGTCGATGAGTACCTACTGTGGTAACGTAGACTTTAGTCGGTAATCTCATGTTAGTAACGGTGCAATCTGATTGGTGCACGGTGCGATCCGAGTGGTACACAGAAACAGTTGCGGCCAGTGCTGCTCAATTTTGTACATCAGGGGCTTACGAATGTTAATCTTCTGGTTGTTTTAGTAATAAGGTAAGATTATATTCTGGTGATAAGGGTAAAATTCTGTGGCGGCTGCCGATGACTCACATTATGAAAATTCTTTGAAAATACCGCAGTTTTGTGACTAAAAGTGAGAGGTTAGAGAAATCGAATTCGTTTCTGACAACAAGTTCCAGTTCCGACGTAAGTTTTGTAATGTCTGAAAACTGCTTGACGTTCAACGGTTGTTCGTAGTGAAGTAAATGCAAACGAAACCTCGCCGTACAACCACAACACGACAACAAAAGGAGACAACCCGTACTATTTTGAATGTTCATCACTTCTTTGTTCACTACTTAATAATTATTAGTATTGCTGGCACTTTCACTGTGAACTTACTTATTGTATTTACTCATACGTCGTTTCGGAGTGGTGTGCTCCTTCGTCAGTGAGTTCGGATACGGAATGTGCAAACTGTCGGTAATTTTATGTTTAACGGTTTTAGTTAACAGGTTGTGTGTGGGTGGAGGTGGAGGGGATTGGCGCTGGAGTGTGAATTGTTGTAGGTGTTGTTTATTACTGTGTCAAATAGTGTGTTTGATTTGAATTGTATTTGGTCACTGAGTATGTTGTTGGGTTGTGCTTTGTTGTGTTTGTATATTTCAAAACTTACATTCAGGTTATATTTAGTTTTTACAGACACTTGACCTTCTCTTAGCTCCTGCAACCACCTCCACATCTTCACCCCTCGCACATGTTCCCTAACACATGCCTTAACCAGATGTCCACCTTACATCCTGTGTTTAGCCTTCATTCATCTCTTTGACAATGAGTTAAGAGGTCGAAACAGCTGTCAGAGTAAATAAAATCTGTGAAACTTACAAAGTGTTTTTATATATTTTACACAACCTTTATACGTTTATTTCTCTAACACACCAGAATACACACAATTCTATGCACATAATGGTGAATTCTCAGAAAACGAGCTCTTAGGTAAATCGAAACTGCGGGTAATGGGTGTTTAGGGGCTTCTGGCTGGGCGTACACGTCCAACGTAAAACGTAGTGGTGGTATTCATTCTCAACTAAAAAATATTCAGTTTGACTGACAAACCTGATAGTTAAAGAAAACAGTGATACATCATGGCTCTGGAATGAGTGGCAACGAAAGTGATGTGACCGAAGCCTTAACAGATTTTATTCGGCACCCCACAGTGACGAAAATCGGTTGGAGAACATTTGAAGAAATAGATCCAGCAGCTTTAGAGTTGGTGGCGGAACAGATATATAAGTACAAGCCTTAGTGGTTGATATTTGAGGGATTTGTTTGGTAAAACACGTCCAATGAAAAGATAAAACTACTTCCGGTTTGTTTGTGCAAGTAGATTTCCTAACTGCAATTCGCAGGTTTGCAGTAATGAGTATTTACAACCACAGGCACTGAATCACTTAATACAACTTTCGTATGTTTGCTTTCAGATAATATTTAATACAAATTTTAGTTCCATTAGCAATAAATCAATACATAAATTTTCACCTTAGTAAGCCTACATATTTTAGCGATGAAAAAGAGAAAAGAATCTGGATAAGATTAAAGATATATTACGGATCCGAAAAGAAGAGAAGCGCCCGAGTACGGAGCGCGCGTACGTATACACATGTACTCCAACAACAACGTACAGTACGTTCATTACTCCATTCTTGAGCATACACGAAGCGTTCCTTCGCAGACCGGATGCACTGCCACCATTGTCTAACAACCCCAGCAATCTGCCCTTGAGTAAATATAAGTACTTCGGCTATAATTACGAGAGCTTTTTAAAGCTATTCTACCGTAAACTCGGCAGAAATATACGTTTTTTCTATAACACACCAGAATACATAAAATTTTAATATAGCTTCAAACTTTTTATCTTCCAAATTATATAACAGATATCTACTACTGTAAACAGTGGGCTTTAGTTACACCGTCATCTGTGTACAGATTTCATTCTCTATCTTTCTCTCTTACTTTTACCTTTTAGGGTTCAATCTAAAACTCTTCTAGGGCATTTAGCATCGATTATTGAACGAGCGAAACGAGTACTCTGTTTTGACTCGACCGTTTGGCATTTGTCTGTCTGTCTATTAGGTGATGTTGTCAGACAACTTTTGAACGCATCAACCTATCCTTTCCACGCGTGTCCATACCGTACTACTATTACTGTACTACGTTTACTGTACTATTGTTTTCAGTATTGATCGCTCCAAAAATAGAGAGGCGGAGGCAAAAATGTGGGGGCGTTCAAATTGTAAAAATTTGCGAGGTATCAAATTAAATACCTAAATACAGTGTTTAATTTTGAAAATTATAAGTACTTCGCCGTCAGGGTCTCAAACGTTACCATTAAGTCAGACTTATGTGATACTTTCTGTAGAAAGTATGTGATAAAGCATGTTATCAGAGTTGTCCTTAGCCTAAGCAGAATTTATTTACTGCAACTAAGAAAAGCAACATCTGCGCCTGCTTTAAATCGTCTTGCTGAACCGGTACAATGGTATCCTTCTCCACCGTTGTAGAAGTTTGGATCTTTACTCGTTGCCCTAAACATGGGACCCTGACAGATGCCAGTATCCTGGATCAAAAGACTCCTAGAATCTGCAGTGAGCAGCGGTCGCTTCTGTTCCATGATAGAACCGTCCCTAATTAACAAGAGACGTCTACCGGTTGCGAAATGAATTGGAAAAGAGAAAAAATCCCCTTGTTATTGAATAAATATGTAGTGCTTAAGAAAGTCCTACAGAACAGGGAACAGATACCTTGTTAAAAGTCAGAATAAGGTATACCACCCCCGAGTGGTATCGCCTCGACCTTGAGAAGCCGACGTATGTCCTGCTATTTAATAACTTTAAAGGCGGCACTTAGGAGTACAGCAACCTTACTTGGTGGGCAGCCGGAAAACGTCTAAATTGAAATGGTATTTTCAATGTAACTCGGAACTCGACGGGTAAATATACAATAGCAGAAACGAACTGAGTATCGAATGTGATACGATATTCTTCTACCTTACGATCGAATTAATTGTTAAAAGTTGCTAATTCATTAATGACTAAATTCGAGACATGCTGACCACCAAATTGAAAATAATTTGTTGAATAATACTTCTTTTGCTATAAATTTTAGCAGATTTTGAAACAATTCACAAAGAAATAGTATGTTTTGAAATTTAACTTGTTAAAATATTTTTGAGGCTTTCTCTCTTAAACCCCTGCAAAGCCGTTCAAACAAATAGACGGAGAAAAAGTTTATTTTCATTATACAAAGGATTGTTTTAAACACTCGAAATTGTTTAGCCCTGACCTTTACCTGTTTTACACTAGACCTTGTCTTAAACAGATATTCTTCGCAAAACATTTATATCAAGTGTAGCATCACAAATACATTTTTACAGCTAACAACATATTTGTTTATTTACGCCTAAAAAGGCTGCAAGATTTATTGTTATTAAACTTTAGCCTAATTAATTTTATTGGCACTTTGAAAGACAAAAATACCATACATTTTGTAACATTTAAACAGATGTGTCATCAGAAGCGTTTATGTTTTAATGACCAATTTAGAATGTTGTTTGTTAGAATCTTCTAAAACTTCTTCTAAATTATACTTCTACAATTATACTTCTAAAAGTATAATTTCTACAACTTACGCATTTTATAAATATTTATGCATATAAGACCTACACCCATACATCAAACATACTCCAAACAAAGGATTCAATAAAAGACTTCTAGTCTCAATACTAACGTGCTTATTCTGCAGAAAGGCATTTTAATTCCTCGAAGGCTTGTTTTGTCAATTTCTTCCTTATTTTAACTTCAGAAAGTCATTTATTTTTAGCAGTACCTAAGCACACTACCTAGATAGAAGAACACACTAACATTCTCTAGTTATACATTAATATTTTTTTATCTTCTTTCCAACGCACTTCTCTTTTCTATAAAAATGATTTCTGTTACCTTTATACTGACTTTCAGCTTAAACCTTTGGGGTTTTTGCTAAGAATTCCTAGAATTATGTGCTGTTTGACCGATACACTCTTTGTAATTAACTTATTTTGTCCTAATTTGTCGTTGACATTATATACTGCAGCTCTCTCAGGTATCTTCACGCCTTATTTCCTTTCTTAAACACAGCCTTTGATCTATCTTAAATTTGAAATTTTAGTTTTATTTTAATTGGGTTTCTTTGTTTATTTAAACTACCAAGCAGTCGCCGACATATTAAAGCTGTCATTACGTTAGAGACTCTTATAATATTTTTAACATTCTTGAAATTTATGGTCCAGTATGTGAAAGGGGTGTATGGCGGATATTTTGTAATTCAGAATTAAACATACTCTTTAGGCATGTAGACATTTTAAAATATATTAAATTATCAAAGTTGAGATACGCCTCGGCCATTTTATGAGGATGACGGAGGCTAAAATAGCAAGGAAAATCTTGACGATGTAGCTGGAAGAAAGAAGAAAGAGAGGCAGGCCAAAGCTGCGATGGATTGTTGATGTGTGCAATGTTACCAAACTATCTTTACTGAGGGACTGGAAAGCCATCGCATCAGATCGTGACCGTTGGGAAAGGCTTCTGGAGGAAGTCAAGACTATGGTGCTGATGTGAAATACTTAAAAATTTGTAAAATTACATTCATAAATTCTACACACATATGTAAAGCAGATATACGACATAAGGTGGAAAGTTGAGTAATTTATATATATATATATATATATATATATATATATTACAACGATACATGTGTACAAATTTATATGTAATTTAATTTGTATAGCCCCACGTTCTTTGGGAGCCATTCTATACAATAATATTTAATGTAAATTCGATATACTGTAATTTATGCAGGTTGTATAATGATACCAGGTGTAACTATAATAAGAGTATTTTTATTTATCAGTGTTTAAAATTCATATTTATTATTTACTCAATATTATAAATATTCATAAACATCATTAATAATTGTCGGTCACGATATTGCTCATTATTAAATGTTTATATCTTATGATATGCAGCGTTACACATATTTAAAAATCTCTTATATCTAGACAGGTTAATAATCTTAATCTAAACATATTAATAATCTTATACCTAGACATGTTAATAAATTGGTTTATTAATTAAATATAAAATTAAAATGTATTTTGAAATAAATTTCTTAACTCAGATCTGACCTCTACTCGCTCAATCTTTACCAATGTTTAAAATTCAATTTAAATTTATATTAATTGCTTGTAGACTGGCATTTGTTTTAATATTCAACTTTAAATTAATCTTTTCTATAATTCAAATATCAAATCAATTTACTATTTATTTTGATAATAAACTCTACTCTCTCTACTTTAAATTCTCTTTCATTTATTAATTCTTTTTATATGCGATCGCTCATTCTTACGACTAAACATTTATTTACATTTTAACATATTATTACTAAGTATAAACTTTTCTTTGTTTTAATTTACTGTCTTTTGAAATCGTCTTTATGAGCTCTTTTTTTTTACAAATCATTTAAAATGCATTACGCATGTCACCTCGATTTCTGATGATCTTACGACTGTTGTCCGGGGTCCAGCGCTGTCCAGAGTTAGTTTTCCATTCCTCGTGTCCTGGCGTGGTCCTGGATACGTCTAGAGTCCAGCGTCGCTCTCCAGCAGTGTGTTCCTGGATACGTCTAGAGTCCAGCGTCGCTCTCCAGCAGCGTGTGTTCCTCATCAGAGAGTTGTTATCTGCTGCAAGGTAGATCTTAAACATCTTCTAACGTCCAGCATCCCTCGTCGCTCTGGTAGCTTTTCCGTATATACTCTTGGTAGACTTACAGTACTATTACGGTATTTACTTTTTCCGGATTTATTGTCGTGAATATAACGAACGTTATTTCTTTCGTTACTGCGACTTGTAATAGAAATAAAAATAAAACTGTTTTGCCGACGGACAGCATGTCCGACTGCAACTGTGTCTTGAAATGAAGAGAAGGGTTTTTGGTCGAACCCTTAATTTATACCCTCTCGAGATTCCGCGGCAGTTGGCTCCAAAATCGTCCTGTCGATACCTGCATATCGCGTGACCCCCCCCCACTCCCGAACCTTTTCATCTATTTGCAATTATTAACAAATAGCAATGTTTTGCACGGAATCGAGATAGCACAAATCATAGCTAATTCGAATAAGCACTCACTATATTAACTTGAGCGTCTTAGAGTAATTTGCGTATTTTTTGGCACGTTTATTTTGCACTGTCTTCGCATAGCGTGTTCTATTAACGTCATCTTTGCACTGGGAATAACTATAAATTTTACACACACTTTGGTGCCTTTGGTTTGTTCATACACTAATTAATTTTCGCACAGTGAATTAAAATAATTATTTTACTAATTACTTGGGGCGGGTTGCTGAGATTCCTGTCTTTGCATGCATCACTAACACACACAAGATACACGTGTAACACACATACAATTGAGCAGGTGTTCACTGCGTGTCGGAACAGGTTAATTTCTCCCCTAATCTAACAATGAAATATTTTTACAATCTCAGACCTGTCCATTTACCCGTAACTTATACAAATTCTACAAATTGTATATTTATTTAAAATAATGCCTAATACAGCGTATGGCTGTATCGTTGCAATATGTATGTATATATATATATATATATTGGCGCCATTTGTCATTCGGCAAGCCTTTTGTCCGGTGACAAGTGGCGCCCAACGTGGGGCGACGATCATCTTGCGGATGCAAGATCCAGCCACGCCAGCGAGCTACCAGCCGGCACACCAACTAACATGGCGCCCAACAGACACCTCTACAACATCCGGAGAAGAGCAGTAGGCTGGCTACCGGAGAGCATTCAAGACCCGGGGGAGTTGTGACGGCAGCGGTATGCGAACATCTGCTCTCCGGTACCAGCGGTGGACACAGCGAGCCAATCAGGGATCGGCAGCCGAGACGTGACCAACTACGTACTCGGAGCGAGTCAATCAGCGATCCCAGTGAGTGCATAAAACCCGGGCCGTCAGAATATTTTGGCGCTGTACGAGAACATCTAACCAACTTTGACGTGCTGGTCCCCGAACAGTTCGGCTTTCGTGTGGGGCATTCGACCACTCATCAATTGATGAGACTGGTGGAAGGCATCACGGAAGCCGGGTGTCGGAGAGAACGGACCGTTGGCTGTTTCTTAGATGTTGAGAAAGCCTTCGACAGCGTATGGCATGATGGCCTGTTATTCAAACTTAGGGAAGTCCAGCTCCCGGACTGCTACCTCCATCTGGTTGCTAGCTTTCTGACGGAGAGGACCTTCTGCGTGAGAGTTGGCGATTCAGTCTCTTCCGAGAGGCGAATCACAGCCGGCGTCCCTCAAGGTAGTGTTCTAGGCCCCCTTCTGTTCTCGATCTACGTCAACGACGTGCCGAGACAGCCTGGAGTCCAGATGGCCCTCTTCGCTGACGACACGGCCGTATTTACGGCCGATCGTCATGAGGAAAGGGCCGTCCTACGACTGCAGCGCCAGCTCGACACGCTCGTGGACTGGACTGATAACTGGAGAGTGCTCCTCAACCCTACCAAGAGCGTAGCCGTCGAATTCTCTAAGCGACGGAAGAACCCCGTTAGGCAACTACGTATCGGCAGAACGTACTTGCGCTGGTCCAACGAGGTCAAGTACCTCGGCTTACACCTCGACCGTCGGCTCACCTGGCGTACCCACGCACAGACAGTTCTTAAGCGAGCATCCACTCGCCTGTGCGCACTGTTTCCACTCCTGATCAGCCCAGCCATGACCAGGAAATTGGGTAGGATGATCGTCGGCGCGTATCTGCTGCCGGTCATTACCTACGCCTGCCCGGTCTGGGGTTACCTCGCCGCAATGCATAAAAAGAAGTTGCAGAGCGTCCTCGACAAGGGGCTTCGGCTAGCGGCCAAAGTCCCCCGTCGCTTCTCATCTCGCCTTCTAAGGAGAGGACTTGGCGTCCGCTCCTTAGACGACACTTTCAGGCGGCTTGCACGCAAATTTTATGCACGTGCGGCGAGGTTCCCAGACAATCCTCTAGTGACTGGGCTGGGAAGGTACCGTATACGCCCAGGTGATTCATGGAAACGCCCTCGGTGTATACTGCGCTAGCGTAGGCTAGCACAACAGCCGAGAAAGGCCTGCTATAGAGCACACGCCCTACTTGGGCAGGGCCACGAGGCAGGAGCTCCAGATGGTAGCTCGGAACTCAGTTCCCGTGCGGTTCGTCTCTGCGACGCACAACCGCAAAGCCCAGAGCAACAAAAAAAAAAAAAAAAATTTTGGCGCACTCTTCATCGGCACGCCATCGGACGCACTTCATCTCCTCTCCTCTCTTGGACGACATCGGCGCGGAGTCAGCCGGAAGGAACGGCCGAAGAATAGAACCGGCGTTCTTGCATCTTCGCCCTCCAAGTTCCGCTCCAGCGATAGGACGTCGCTGGGCCGGCAGCCGACTCTACAACCGATGCCGAAAGAAAAGGAGGACTGCAGTACGCAACGATCAGCGGGCGCAGCCGCCGAACATCTCAGCGCGGCACGACCAACATCAGCTTTCTCGCCACCAGGTCCTTTTTAGGGCCGCCAAAAACACTAGAGTGTACGATTGGCGCCATTTGTCATGCGGCAAGCCTTTTGTCCGGTGAGAATATATATACATATATATATATATATATATATAAAATCAATAAAACATTTTTTTTGAATATTTGTAGAACTATTCAGAATATAGAAAACCTACAAGAAACGTGTAAAAGTGCAGTTTAGAAATAACAGTAGATTGACTATTATTAATGTGGACAAATAATTTGAATAGTTTAAGCAAAAATAGTTATAAAATCAAACTTCATCATTACTAAATAATAAACACTTCACATAGACTAGACTGAAAAGTCGTAAATTTTTTATATCAAGTTGAAAAACACGCAAGAAAGTATACGTAAATTTTGTACATAAATATTTTAAAGCCAGAGATATACGCATCCCGGGAATTTTGTGTATGGAAAACGTGAGCGTCAAAACATGTCGAAACAATTTTATCAACGCCAAAGAGATGATGTATTGACCCCAACGACGCACTAAAGGGGAATAGAGAATGGCCACTACGCTGTTGTGAATATAGTTATTGATGCAGTACTGCCATGGGACAGATTCCACAGTTATACGGAATTTTTATCACGGTTTCAGGGACTATTTATGTATACCTCTGTGAGTAGACTGAAGAGTTTCAACAGAAATCGCCATTACACCGGTAGAAGCAATTTACGTTTTTCCGCAAAAATAGTTGAAACTCCAAAAAGATATTTTTTTCACTATTTCTGCTACTAATTTTTGTTTTTAATAGACAATATTTTATTTCTCAAGCTTTTTATATATGTATTTCATGTATGCGGTTAAGAAACAATGGAACCATATAAGTTAAATAACTGTGTTCAGCTGTTTTACTTTGATAGTAACTACGATATTGTATTTACGAGGGTCAGTTAAAACGTTCCCGGAACGACATCTAAGTTATAGTTTAGCGGTCGAATTAAAATTTGTTGGGTATTCTAAGTATTCATATTTTCCAAAATCCCCTGTTAATTTTCAAATATATTTGCCAATTTGTACATTGTTTATCAGCTGTTTGATATAATAGTATAAATTATAAATGTATAAATTAATAAAACGTACAATGAGAAAAAGAAGACTATTATTTTTGGACATTTATATAGAATGGACGACAATAGGTTGACAAAGCAAATCTTCAGATATCTGTGGGAGAAGGCAAGTCAACATCAAGTTGGATTAAAGAAGTCCAAAATGATTTAGAAAAAAATAATATACGCGCAGAAGTAGCAATAATTGACAGAGACGTTTTTTGGGCAAAAGTGTTGAAAATGGAGGGAGTCTAGACTGGTAGGAAAGTTAAAAATGCAGGTTCAAAGTGGAGTCAAGACAGGAAGAAGAGATACAGTGAGAAGATGAAAGAATATTATAAAAAAGAACAAAGAGTAAAGAATTTAAATTGGCATGTGGTCCTTAGGTGGCCGATACGAAAAAAAACGCACAAGTCCAGATACCGGTATCTTTAAAAAGATTTCATTTACGCGTCGTTTGACTGAAAGTAGACGAAGTTGTTGAGATCGCAGGCACTTTATGTGAGCGTGTTTATAATTTCTTCAACTCAAAAAATTGGGTTAAATTACTTTTTGCACGGTGGGTGCCACATTTGGAGTTGTCGCACTTTTTGGCCGTCCACTGCGTACGACCGCGTTTAAACTAAAGTGCCCAATTAAACATCATTCTTTTTCAAGGGACAGCATTTCCGTGACACATTTGCTGTTTCTTTGTAAACGTCTATGTAACTAGATTTTCTTTTAAGAATCATTTATTTTGTTCATTTTTCAAAACGCGCGTGACACGTTAATTTCGAATAGCCGGTAAACCATAAACAAACTGACAGATTAGTTTGGAAATTAAGAAGTGTTTACACAAATTATGAATCTTACAACTTAAGAAAAGTTTTAGTTCTACCGCTAAGCTATAGATGTCGTTGTGCGAATTTTTCAACTGACTCTCGTAGTGCTATAAATAACGAGGAAAATTGACCATGAACAATCAGTATCAATCGGTACCATGAACATATCAGTCAAGATTATATACATAGTGAATTATCCTCTTCATAACAACCTTATACCCTGCTGCTATTGACTATATTACTGACTTTTCCCGTACAGTCGACTTCCCGCCACGACTTCTTCGCTCTCGCTGACAGCGGGCTCTTGTACTGAGATGACTGTTGTTTTGTCTATGGATGGTACACTAAGACCGACTTTCATCTCCGGTTATGATCCTGGAGTTGAAAGTAGGATCGATTTGCCATGTCACAAACCACATCGCAAACATAAAGACATCATTGTTTTTGATTAAATGACAAAAGCCGAGGGACAAACTTTGCAGCGACACAATGCGTGCTTAATTTTCAGTAAACATTTGTTGGAAGGTCCCATAACAAATTCCAAAAATGTCACACAATTCGTGGGTCGTTTGACGACAGTCCTTAGGTATGAGTTCGTGATTCTGTTCACATTTTTCATTGTTGAAAGTCGTGTAAACAATCGTCTTCAAGTTACATTGTACCAGCCTGAAACGAGCTGTTCGAACTGTAAAATTTCTCGAAATATCTCATAAAAAATTTAAAACGTCTCAGTAAACGATTTACGAAGTTTCACACAATATCTTATGCAGGCTCGTTGTTGTTCCAATGTATTGGCCATAGCAGACGGGTAGTGACACGAATATAAAAAAATCTTTTGGCTAGACTGAAAACTTGGATGGAATATGACGAAACTCGGTACACTGTCAGAGTAATGACCGCCAATGTTCCGTTCATTGCAGTCCATAGTCGCTACACGTACGCTACAGTTAATTGAGATACCTGAAGGCTAGGAGAAGGTTAATCCAAAACAAAGTAAGGGGCATACCATTCATTGTAGCTATAGTGATGTCTGCTGTCAGGAAGACATAACGTCAAAACAAAATTTCTTGGTGTTTAGTTGGAGGGATAGATTACTACGGCGGCACGCCTGCCAATTACTGGCAAGTAAGAGTATGATGAGCGGCCCGCGGTAACATAAAACTTATTAATTTTTGTTTTGTTTGAAAAAGTTTTACTTTATTTATAAGGTAATAAGTTTTGACCCATCATAAATTTAAAAGTAGGCCTTTATTAGAAACGCGATAAAACTGAACGACAAAATAACAAGTTTGCTAGCATACTAGTTTGCTTAGCATCTTACTGCTAATATTAATTTTATAAATCTGCACACAATAAATTTTATAAATTTACCACACGCTATTCTACTTGCCTAACCCCCCCCCCCCACACTTCTCTTGACAAAGTTCACGGAAACCAAAAACAAAGGAAGTCATAAAACCAACATGACACTGCATTTTTAGGAACCAACGTGAAAGAATTACAGGATATAGTTCAGCAAATGGACACGAACATAAAAGAAAAATGCGGTATAACGATAAAAAAAGGAAAAAACAAGTAAACAATAAATGTTCAAGAACTGGAAAACGGAACGTTGAGGTGTTTCTAGACGGTAGAAAGCTAGTTCAAATTGATCCCTTTAAATATCTTGGGAGCTGCATTTAATCAGATGGCAGGTACATCAGTGATATAAAAAGTAGAATTAAACAAACAAGAGAGTTTTAACATTGACAATGTTTATAAGGATGTGTCGCATATTTCCGGCCGGCAGCTGGTGCGTGATCGAAAATGGGAACCGGTGAGTTTCCATAGAATCTACTTCTTTGTTGTCAATAACGTAGTACACATATAAAACTTCGCTTATGAATGCGACTACATTTAACTTACAATCTGTACATTGGTAAATGAAGAATGAATTCATTGATTGGTGAATGAACATATATATATATTAGATTTATTGAAGCATTTTCAATGTCCTTCTCTGTGCATTGCATTTGTGCAATGCCTGTAAATTTTAGTTTTGTTTTAAGAGATCTACTTTTCAGAAAAGTGTCACTGGAACCTTAGGGTGAAATTTATAAAGAGGTTCATTTGGAGTATATGCACGTATTGTTCGGATACCTGAACTTTAAGGAAACGAGCTGCATTAAGGATTTTGAGATGTGGTGATGGAGCAGGGCCTTAAGAATACGTAAGGACGGAAAGAGTACGGTACCTAATGATGAGGTTTGGAGGAGAGTGGATAAAAAAGGACGTTGACTGAATCTATTGTGGACAGTACAATCAATATGGCTGGTCACCTTCTATGCCATTCAAACTGGTTCGCCACTCCGATCGAGAGAATGATCGAGGGGCGTAGTGGAAGGGGAAGGCCAAGGTGGGAGTACATGGGTGGGGTTAAAGAAGGAAGAAAGTATGTGGTGATCAAGAGGCTGTCAACGGAAAGAAAGAAATTGCAACCTCTGCGTTTAGAACAGATATTTACACCTCTGCATAAAGACGTTTCAACGGGACAGTAATTAATTTAAACAGAATAATGGATGATTTACCTTTCCTGGAGCCATTTTGTTCTTCCGACAGTAATGCATCAGCTATTAGCTTCAGTCTCCCATTCACTACCGTACTCTAGTGTATATCTTATATGTTGTATCCAATAAGAAAAGATCTGTAATTTATTTTACTAAACTGACGAGTAAATTAAGTTTTTCACAGTTTACAACAAAAATAAAGTACGAATACTTATAAAATAGAAGTTACTCTGTCTGTTGGCAACTAAAATTATATTAAAGAATTTCTGGTATAAATGTTTACACAATGAAGCAAACTTAAATGTTAATACAGTGTTAAAATAATAAAGTTGAATAATTTTCTTGGAACTGCTGATTATTAATTAGCCGTTAGATCCAATTGTTTTACAGTTTTTGAATGCTTATCAAAAACTCGTACTACGTGACTAGGCCTATAGTACCCAGACAATCGTGTTCTCTGGCATTATTTCAAAGAGAAAATTGAAAACTTTAATTAAAAAGTAAAATTCTTGGAACTTAGAATTCGGTAGCTCATTGTTTCTTTGTCAGTTATATACAAGAGTTTGTTGGAACTCTGCTTGTTAACAAATTATAAAGTGAAAATAATATAATACTTATTGTTTTAACTTTTCTAACCTTGTTGTTAAAAATAATTTGTTTTACATGTTCTAAAGTTTTATCCTCATTGTTCCAAGTCTTTACGTGGCTACAAATAAGCAGCGCTTACTATCAAATTCTGATACTTTGATTAGGGACTTAAACTTGAATCTAGACACTCCGTTAAATATTATATGTTTTATAACGGGTAAGATAACACTCAAATATCTTGCATTCCTTATAAGACTAATATTACAGCCGAGTTAGATTTTGTTTACTGTAAGTTTTCATATATCTTTCCCGTGTTTAGAGTTCCTCTCTCCCCCCACGGACAAAATCGTTTGCACTTATCCCAGATTGACCAAAGCTCACACTAGAGGTTGTTATTGTGGGTCTCGTCAGGAATAAGGCTCAGCGCTTAAAAGCCGGTACACTGGGGAGATCCTGTGACGTAATTATGCATTTCAGATACTACAAGATTTTGAAAATGAGTACATAATATAGCGAATAAGCGTGTAGGATTCTTACAATACATTTGAAAGTGTTGGAACAGGTTTCCCAACTCGTGTGATTAACAGTTACAAAGCTTTTACTTTTTTACAGTTTTTAAGTTAGAAACTAAATACAAACAGCGTTTAAAATGGCACTGGTGTCTTAATTAATAAAGACAATCAAGATACCATTACAAGTACATTAACAGTACATTTGGAAAAAATTAATAACGTCGTTAATATTATTCGTAGGAATCTCAATTTTTGGTATATTGTACTAAAGAAGGTGGACTACCATTTGCTGCAAGAAATATTTTTCCGATGCTTAACCTCTGAGTTCTTACGTAATAAAAACGATAAACCCTAAATTTTTAATTCAAATTCGTCTATTTTTTTATTTAACTCTCAATGTAAATTAATTGAAAAAAGATTTAAAAAATTAGAAAAGTTTATTAAAAACGTCTTTAATTGATGATTAAAATACAGTTCATTAGACATTTCTAGCCCTGTATTTTACGTTTCCACGAGGTTATTAAGTGGAATGTTTTTACTACAAACTCGGTCGCCGCGCGGCCGCTCCGCCAGACACTTTCTTTCGTTAATCAGGGTATAGTTGTGGGTCCTACTTATCAGACTAACTTTTGGGTATGACCTGCAGCTTGCTGTACTCGAATTGAACAAACCTACAGTAATATAAAACGAAAAAGTTGTCATTCCGAAACAATGACGACAGCCTCACGGTGGAAACATCCACTTTACTACCGTGTATACCTAGAGATAAGACTGTACTGTAAGTTCATATAATGGAACACGTACCAAATTTTAAATACTTTTAGAATTAATGCAGACTGTAACAGCATATGAGCATGTAAATAAGAATGTCCAGTCATTTAAATATTTATGTGGCACCATAAAACGAATTTTTAACAGAAAAGTGAGGAGAGAAACACTTAATAAATTTTAAAATGTGCTATTAAACCCGGTGATTTTGTACGGCACATAATTGTGGTTTCTCAAAAAACGAGCTATTAGATAAATCGAAACTGCGGGTAATGGGTGTTTAAAGGCGTCTGGGTAGGCGTACAGGTCCAATGTAAAACGTAATGTTGATAGGCTATTCGTTTCCAACTACAAATATTCAGTTTGACTGACAAATTTGATATAGTTAAAGAAAAATAGTGCCTCCGGAATGAGTTGCGAAAATGGCGTAAACGAAGCCTTAACAGATTTTGTTCGGTAACCCACGGTGACGAAAATCGCTTAGAGGATATTTGAAGAAATGGATTCAGCAGCTTTAGAGTTTGTGACGGAACAGGTGTATAAGTACAACCCTTATACTAGTAGTTGATATTTTACGGATTTTTTTTAGGCAAAACACGTCCAAGGAGAAGATAAAACTGATTGTAGTTTGTGCAAGTACAGTTCCTAACTGCAAATCGCAGTTTTGCAGTAATGCGTATTTAAAACCTCAGCCTCAGCCTGAATTACTTAATACAACTTTCGTATTGCTACGACAGCATAGAACAATCTACGCGTTTATCGAATGCGCCAGAAAGATCTCCACGTAAGCGTGCGGTGTACGTGCTACTAGACGCATTTTGCGAGAATTTTCTCGACTGTGCCAGGCCTCGCTCGGGCGCTTGGACTGTGTCAAGGCCGTAGCAATTTACGTAGTTCGCGAGAGATAAGACGCAGTTTGGAAGCTTCTGGTGTGTGAGCGTAACTATAAATACATCGCGTCGCGGCCTTAGTTTTCAGTTCAATGCGAGATTTTTGACTGTGCGGTTCGAGAGTATTAGTGCGATATATTTTACAGAGCGGTTCGGGTTATTACGGTGTACGTTCAAGTAGTTATTAGTGAAGTGTTGCGTTTATATTCGGACGGTATAATTGTAATACAGTTGAGTTTTAATATTAGTGGACATTTTATTGCGTATGAACAATTACATTTGATTTGTTGTAGACACTGTGTTGTTAATTACGAACTGTTTTACTATAACAATTAAAGGTGTGATTAGTGACTTAATTGGTGTCTTGTACTTATTTTGTTTCCACTGTACCTACGACGATCGAGTAGACCGTCGTAACAGTGGTGTCAGAACTGGGATAGAACGGTTAACAGTGGAAACAGGAGACGCTTTGTACAAGACGAGTGTGATTCGTAATTAATCGATAAACAATGGATGCCAGTCAGATGATGGAAAATTTACAGGCGCTGCTATTGCAGACAGAAAGACGACAAAAAGAAGAACGCATACAAGAAAGAGAAGAAGCTGAGGAACGTCAGAAAGCACTAATGCTAGAAACAGAAGAAAGACAAAAAGAAGACCGAAGACAAGAAAAGGAAGAAACAGAGGAACGACGTAAACGTGAAACAGAGGACATCAAGGAGTTAATACAGCAGCAAAAGCAGACACAAGAACAAACCACCGCAGAATTGGGTCTCCTACGAGGTCAGCTTAATAAGCAAGTAACTAAAATATCGGAGGTACAAGAATCAATGACATTAAAGATAGCTGAAGTAGAAAAATCTGTCTTGACTGTGGAAGAAGTTATGTCAACAAAAATATCTGCAGTAGAAAACTCAATGGCAAACATAAGAGAACAAATTAAAATTGAAGTTGAACAGTGCATGAAGATTCAACCAAAACAAATTTCTGAACAGACTGTACCAGTGATCAAGACAGAAAAATACACAGAAAATAAGTTAACAGAGAAAGTCACTTTGCCTGCAGTAGGGACAGTTCATGTCAAAGCTCCAACCTTTGACGGAAGCACTCACTGGGCAACGTACCTCCGCCAATTTGAAGCTGCTGCATGCGCAAATAATTGGACAGAAAAAGACAAGGCTGTTTCACTTGTTCTTGCATTAAAAGGACCCGCGGCAGAACTACTACAGAAAGTGCCACCTGACAGCCAGAACACCTATGCCGAGTTGATAAAAGCTCTAGAATTACGCTACGGTGATAAACATTTGCGAGAGGTGTACTACGCTCAGTTGAGAACAAGACGACAACGTTCCGGGGAAAGTCTTCAAGAATTTGAAGCAAGTATCGACAGGTTGATTAGATTGGCCTATCCTGAAGCACCAGAAGACTTCCGAATAAGGTTTACGGTGCAGACATTTATTGATGGCATCGGAGATTGTGAACTTCAGCAAGTGTTACGAATGGCAAGACACCGAGATAGCTCAGAAGCTCTTGTTCACGCCCTAGAGTTTGAAGCTGCCAAGTCAGCGTCCCGCTACATTAATGGGTTTGTGCCATCACGTTGCAGTCAGAAGATCCCTGTATCACATTACCGTTACGATGGGTGCAGAAAAACAGTGTTGTCGGACAAACAATTCAAAAGTTCAAGAGAGTCGCAACGATTTGAAAAAGACAGAAGACCGAAATGTTACAACTGTGGAAAACGTGGTCATCTACAGGTAGACTTTTGGGAGAAGAAGATACAGAGAGAAGAGACTGATCGCACCAATTGGAGAAGTAAAGGCCCAGAACAGCACACAGTTTCCACGCTACATAAGATCAGTGGAAACTTGATTGTTAGTGGATTTGCGGATGGTAAACCAACATCATTTACAGTTGACACGGGCGCAACAGTGTCCATTGTGCGCCCTGACTTAGTCTGTAACCGCCATCCTCTAATTAGCTCTTGTACAATACAGACTGTGACTGGAAGCCCCGTCAAGGTGCTAGGAAAGGTAGACGTACGTGTACGCCTGGGTCTTCTTGAGTTTAGCCACCAAATGCTCGTTGCAGACATTGTCGATGAAGTGATTCTTGGCACGGACATTATGAATGCCTACGGATTCGTTGTGGACTTAAGAGAGAATGTCCTGAAAGTTGGCCAAGAGAAGATAAAGCTTTGCATGGCTAAAATGACAGGGTCTACCAACCATTCGATTAAGCGAGTGGCATTAGTCGAAGAAAAATTCAACAAGTCTGGTCAAGAGGAAACCTCCCTGTTGCAAGCGGAAATGAAGGAAGAACTAGCAGAGGAAGTACAAATAAGTATAACGACAAAAGAAGTGATTAGAGAGCCAACTATGGGTGTCGAGACAAAACTCTTGCTTGTTCCTGAGCTGACAGAAGCGGCCGAGGGTAAAGTGGCTGAAGATGAGGTTACGCAAGAGGTTGTTGACGAGAACCAAACAAACTTGGATTAGCCAGTGGTATTTAGGTCATTAGTACATGACGCAACGAGAGTGATTCCAGCGAAGCTAGTGGTTGCGCGAAAGATTCGCATTCCTGGGAACGTGATGTTCGGATCACACGAGACTGAATT
Organism: Magicicada septendecula; assembly: GCA_034769895.1. NCBI lineage: Eukaryota > Metazoa > Arthropoda > Insecta > Hemiptera > Cicadidae > Magicicada > Magicicada septendecula. Next base: position 585,708,427 of record CM068369.1, read on the forward strand.
CGAAGAACGGGAAAATTATCCTTCGCAAGGATGGCCACCTAGATCGCCTGGTCGAGTATTACTTCGAAGACGCTTTTCCAGTTCGGGACGAACAGGCTTAAGGAGGGGGAAGTGCTACGACAGCATAGAACAATCTACGCGTTTATCGAATGCGCCAGAAAGATCTCGACGTAAGCGTGCGGTGTACGTGCTACTAGACGCATTTTGCGAGAATTTTGTCGACTGTGCCAGGCCTCGCTCGGGCGCTTGGACTGTGTCAAGGCCGTAGCAATTTAAGTAGTTCGCGAGAGATAAGACGCAGTTTGGAAGCTTCTGGTGTGTGAGCGTAACTATAAATACATCGCGTCGCGGCCTTAGTTTTCAGTTCAATGCGAGATTTTTGACTGTGCGGTTCGAGAGTATTAGTGCGATACATTTACAGAGCGGTTCGGGTTATTACGGTGTACGTTCAAGTAGTTATTAGTGAAGTGTTGCGTTTTATATTCGGACGGTATAATTGTAATACAGTTGAGTTTTAATATTAGTGGACATTTTATTGCGTATGAACAATTTCATTTGATTTGTTGTAGACACTGTGTTGTTAATTACGAACTGTTTTACTATAACAATTAAAGGTGTGATTAGTGACTTAATTGGTGTCTTGTACTTATTTTGTTTCCACTGTACCTAGTAGACCGTCGTAACAATATGTTTTCATTTAGATAATATTTAATATAAATTTAAGTTCCATTAGCAATAAATCAATACATAAATTTTCACATAAGTAAGCCTACATATTTTAGCGATGGAAAAGAGAAAAGACTCTGTATAAGATTAAAGATACATTACGGATCCGAAAAGAAGAGAAGCAACCGAGTACGGAGCGCGCGCGCATTCACATGTACTCCAACAACAACGTACAGTACGTTCATTACTCCATTCTTGAGCATACACGAAGCGTTCCTTCGCAGACCGGATGCACTGCCACCATTGTCTAATAACCCCAGCAATCTGCCCTTGAGTAAATATAAGTGCTTCGGCTATAATTACGAGATCATTTTAAATCTATTCTATCGTAAACTCGGCAGAAATATACGTTTCTTTCTTCAACACACCAGAATGCACAAAATTTTAATGTAGCTTCAACGTTTTTATCTTCCAAATTATATAACAGATATCTACTACTGTAAACAGTGGGGTTTATTTACACCATCATCTGTGTAGGCCTACAGGTTTCGTACTCTCATAGATTCTTCGATTTCATTCACTATCTTTCTCTCTTACTTTTACCTTTTAGGGTTCATTCTAAAATTCTTTTAGGGCATTTAGCATTGATGATTGAACGAGCGAAGCGAGTGCTCAGTTTTGACTCGACCGTTTGACATTTGTTTGTTTATCTATTTAGGGTATGTTACAAGATAACTATTGAATGCGTCCACCGATGCTCTTAAAACTTGCCACGCGTGTTCATACTTTTACAGTACAGAATATTGTTGTTTTCAGTACTGATCGCTCCAAAAAGTAGGGAGGCCGGAGGCAAAAATGTGAGCGTTCAAATTGTGAAAAATTTGCAAAAACCCATGTAAGGTTTCAACTTAAACGGAATTTAAACCACAATCTTAATGTAGTGATAACTTTTGAAAATTCGAAGTATTTTGACATCAGTGCCTCAAACTTGGGTGATAAGTAGAATAAGAGTGCAAAAATTTACGTGGGGTATCAAATAGGGTTCTAACGTGTGAATGTACTGTTAACTTTTAGAAATTTCAAAACTTTGATAGATATTGGGGCCCTACAGTCCTAAAAAGAGATTAGTAATGAAAAAAATGGTGAAAATCCAGCAGGGTCTAAAACTAAAAAAAGAATATAACCTAATCCATATATTATGAATTTTCAGTGTTTATTGTATTTTTCTGTGCTTTACAATAATTGTTATGTTAGTAAAGAAATAGTAGAAAAATTGGGATTTTATTAACGTTTCCCATAATTTAAAAGTTATCTGATATCAAAATTTATGTAATAGTACACGTATTTTTGATAAATAAAAAACAGTAAAAAAGACTTCACGAAAAATTAAAAATTAGGCGAGTTTGATGTAATTTATTGTGGAAATTTTCTAGCGGTTTAATGAAAAAAACTTTTGCACAGGATTCTAAATACACAAAAATACATTGAAATAAGTATTACAAAAGTTTCTAAATTTGTTATGTGTATTTTTTGCAGCGTATGCAAGAAACTGCGAATTTTCGAGTTCGCGTACGTAGAAATACAAAAATGCGATCTCTGTAAGTACCAGCGACCAGTGGTATCATCTGACTATAATCTCAGAGTATCTCAATAAATCCTGACAGAGCAGTTACGTACCTCATGGCTCGAACTAACTACATTCGTGCTTATTTATGGCAAACACGTGGACAACGGCGCCATATTGGACTACTACGCAATTGTCATTAGTGCGGGAACGCTACCAGGTTGGAGTGAGTTGACGAAGCAATTATATGAGGGTCTTATCCCTGCGACAGCAGCACAGTCACGTACCGATCTTAATGGCGGTGATAATTTGGTTTCAAGTTGCGGCCGGTCGCTTTTATTGCCTACTACTGAAACCGTCCTAATTGTTAGGTATTAAGTGCGGTTTGCTAACAAGAAAGTACACACATTTAGGCACGTGTCGTTTCTGTCTTACGTCACCTCTTTCAGTTTCATTTTGTTTTCTTTTGTTCAGGGCCGCCACTAGAGTGCGTTGTCGTCGCCAGTGGTAAGTTTTATGGGCTCCTTTTCTATAATCATACCTGCACTACATTTTCGATGTATTGAGTACGCGATAGGATTGATACACTACGAAGCGAAGAAGAAGACGTATACCGATTGTACATGATTCTATTGGTTAACGTAAATGTGGAAATACATAATGTGTTTATCCGTGAGGTTAAGTAGGAATGTTTCAGTTTAATTTATTGCTTACAGAAAACAAAACTCGTGGCCGGTAAAGAATAGTTTAATAAGTTTATAAAATTAATAGGGCAGATTAACATTTGGCGACAATCTTACTTAGCACGCATAAAAAAAGACACACTAAAAACAAACTGAACTACGCAATGTTGTGGTTTCAAAAGTTTCTTCTTCTTCATTCATAAAAATGCTGAATCCCCAATTAAAATGTTGTTCATAATGCAAGTATTTTATTACTATGTAATTATTAATTAAACATAACCTAACAAATCTCACCTTGCAAAAATATGCATTACATTTATTGCATACGTGTTGCGATTGAAACACAATAGAACATATCTGTACGGACTGTATTGTAACCGTATATAGGCCTACACGGTATACATAAAAATTCCGAACACATTGAAAACCACAAATGTATGGGACCAGCGAACACCGACAACCACAAATAGATTTCAGCGACAATAAAATATATATCTAAAATTTACTGTTAACAGCGAAAAACGTGTTCCGTCAGAAAAAGGGAGACATTTATAGTAACCTGCAAGGAGTGGTTGTCAGAGGCTACCCGCGCTTTGCTTCGTGTTCTTTTTTATTGAGATTTGGATAGAAAAGCATGTATTATCTTACAGTTTTAAAGATGTGATTTTTTCGTGAGTCTTTTAATTCGTCTGTTCATCTAACAAATTTTGCTACTACAAATGCTGGTAAAACTTACTGTTAAAAATGCTTCGAATAAAAAGTAGACTATATGGCAGTGAAAAACGATTACAACCAAAATAAACAATTTTTATAACATAAACCGATAAATTAACACATTTTCTATTATTTTACTTTAACTATATGAAATATACACAACATGTACCGACTATCGTATAATCGAAATTTAGAAAACTAGGGCAGGTACGGTTCGTTCCCTACTACTTTTGCACACCACTTAATGTTGTTTCATAGACATAAATTGTGAGAGACTCCAGGCGCTGCTCCCGCCGGGGAGATCACGATGTGGCTTTCTACCGGCCTTGGTCCCATAAATAATACTGTAGCATTGATAAAAAGAAACAATATTTTCAAAAACTTATTACCTGGGTGTAATAGGCGTATGGCAACAGACATGCTCGTGGAAGTGCCGAATACGATTTCAAATACATATAATACTGTTATGACGAATGCATATATAACAATGAAACAGCGGAATAAAAAACTGACTACAGGAAAATCGTTACTGGCCACTTTACTGATAATTTGAACGAAGAGAAGCATTTATATACAACTTTTTCCTAAATAAAGAATAACCCAGCATACAGTATCGCACCAAATAACAATTTTATCAATTACAAATTTTGTTCACAATATTGAACAATTAACAATTTCCTCTAAACCATTGTCGAATAGTGGCCTAGTTAACCTCTTATCTGAATAAAACGGTATTCCTTCCGTTATCTCCGATATCAGAAATGGTTATTACGCACTATAGTATTATAGATATTAGCCATCGTTTCAAAACACAACGTTTCGACCTTTAAAAATTCTGTGGGCCATCTTCAGCTGTACGATGAAACTTCTCCAGGAGGTCGTTTTATTTTGTAACCTGAGGTAGAACCCATCCTGAGAGGACGTTGTTGTTGTTGCTAATAAAAAACAACATTTGTTTTTGATGTAGAATACGTCTTACCTTTCAGGCCAGCAATAGGCACCCCCAACCAGAAAATCGAGCGTTACGTTTTCACGTCACGTTTGAAATTGAAATATTATCTAAACGACAAAAGATTCACGCTTATATGAGGTACCATTCGACAGATAAAGGAACAAAGATAATAAATAGCACAATATAAGCGGGCTATTGCATCACCCAGCGCGGGGTGAGCGGGGGAGAAATAGAAATGTTTTGCGCCGCTCGGCGCGCACTAAAATTAGTATTTCTCCGGTTTCCGATGCGATAGAACGTTGAGTGAGGTGTCGTTAAAATTGTCTCGTCGAGTACTATCTACATAGTGTACCGTAATAGCGGTGATATTATTAAGAGGTTTGAATAATCGTAATTCAAGTTGGAAAAATCGTGTGTTCGGACAAAATGTCGCGGTATATGGATGCCAAACGTGCTCAAAAGTATCGTAAACGCATACAGGAGAGTAGAGAAAATCATGGGGAATTCAAAAAATTCAAAATGACCAATGCCGAACGTCAGAGGATTTACCGAGAACGCTTAAAAGACAAGGAAATAAATACTGAAGTCGAGTCAACACCATGGAGACCAGAATTAATTACCATAGTAACAAGTAAATAAACAAATGCTATTTAGCGGCATCGGAACTATACCCTTATCCGCTTCTGCAGTTTTTAATGTTTTTACTATGCGATTGTATTGATATACTTTGTAATTTGTATACAGATACGTCTATATATTTTGTAATTGTCTTAAGCGATTATAAAATATATGTTTATACTTATTTCTGATGATCCCACCGACTACGCTGGGTAACACCACCATCGATTTGACTTTCACCAGAAAAATATATCTTACCTTATATTAGCTACTTCTCCTATCATAGACCCATTATAAATAAAGTCTTGCTTGAACCAACTAATTAACTTGTGATGATTTTGCAAATACATTTTTGTACTTTGTAAAACTAAATATGTGTTTGTTCATTTTATTCAAAACACATTAGCAACCCTAAAGCACACAGACGTATTCTACGCTCTGAAGATTTGCGGCCGTGGCTCCGACACAGCACCCGCTGATTTTTAATATTTGATAAATGTTTGTGCTATATTGTAACGATATCTGTGTAGTATTGATAGATAAGATGTTTATGTTACGCCTAAAGAAGGCCTCAGATTTTTTAGAAATATAATCGTTGAGTTTTGAACATCTTTTGAAACGATGGCTAATTTCCGTCACAATATAATGTGTAAATAATAATACAGGAACGTTTCAGTTTCTGTGTGAATAATTACACAAAAAGTTAATAAAAACTTTCTGAAATTTTTTATAGCATGTTCGTACTACATAGGAGGAGTAATTTATAAATTATTTAAACTACCGCACCTACTTGCCACTCACTACAAAACTGGTGACATGTCCTATCACTTCGATTTGGCATACGCAGATAACTGAGTGCGACGTAGTATGCTCTGCTTGTAGTCTACTGAATAGCAATATTATGGGAGAGGTTCACAGTGTAGTATGCCCGGAAAATAATCAAACGTTCTCGCAGTAGTTCGAAATGTCGAAATTCGGGTAAGACTGGAAAATAAAATTTCAACGTAAGCAATTTGGACTGATGGGTGAGGCAGAAGGAAGATTGGATTGTCATGGACCAGGTCCAGGAGAGAATCTGTTATATACTGTTTCTGTACAGGTAGTAAAAAAGTGACCTCGAACGAGTAGCATCTGGCGCGCTTGCAACAAACGAGACGTTGAGTTTATATTAAAATTGTAAATTTTAATGATTTCAATTTTAAAAAACGAATCTTTCAGACAAAAGTCAATAGAAAAAGAACATATATTTTAGATATAATACTATTAATACATAAATTAGAGTGTTATCCATGCATTTTGGCAAAAATTTACGAAACATTTTATGATAAATTATTAAAAATTGAGAGAAAACGTTATAAGTTCCACAGAAGTCCGCAAAAAAGCTATTGTACATTTTAGCTTATGCTTTTACTTTACTAATAAATAAAAACCAAATTGCCCATTACAGTCCTATCAAGTTTTTTGAAAGCTTTGTGATGTAAAATACAAATATTTGAATTAAATACGTTAAAAACCTATTCAAATTTTACTCCTAACGCTATTATTATAAAGAATACTTAATCATTACATGATTGAAGTTATTATTTTTAATATATTAAATATTATTATTAGTATTATGTATAAATATTTGAATGAATATTGTATACACCTAGTTATTAGATATTACAACGAATTTATTATATAATTTAAATTTGTATAGCCCCACGATCTTGGAGCGCCAAAATTATACAACGTTACATAGACATACATATACATGTGGGCATGTCAGGCCTCACGTTCAAGGGATACAAACTTATACAACGAATTTATATGTAAATTCGATATACAGTAATTCATGCAGGTTGTATAATTATACCAAGTGTATTTATAATAAGAGTATTTTTATTTATCAGGATTTAAAACTCATATTTATTATTTATTCATTATTATAAATATTCATAAACATCATTAATAATTGTCAGTCACGATATTGCTCAATATTAAATGTTTGTATCTTATGATATGCAACATCATATTTTTAAAAAATCTTTTATATCTAAACATGTTAATAATCTTATATCTAGACATGTTAAATAATTGGTTTATTAATTTATTATAAAATTAAATTATTTTTATATTGAAATAAATTGTCTTATCTCAGATCTGACCTCTACTCGCTCAGTCTATACCAAGGTTTAAAATTCAATTTAAATTTATATTAATTGCTTGTAGACTGGCCTTGTTTTAATATTCAACTTTAAATTAATCTTTCTATACTTCAAATATCTACTCACTTTACTATCTATTTTGATAATAAACTCTAGTCTCTTTACTTTAAATTCTCTTTCATTTATGAATGCTTTTATATCTATGCGATCGCTCATTCTTACGACTAAACATTTATTTACATTTTAACATATTATTACTAAGTATAAACTTTTCTTTGTTTTAATTTACTGTTCTTTGAAATCGTCTTTATGAGCTCTTTTTTTTTTACAAATAATTTAAAATGCATTACGCATGTCACCTCGATTTCTGATAATCTTACGACTGTTGTCCGGGGTCCAGCGTTGTCCAGAGTTAGTTTTCCATTCCTCTTGTCCTGGCGTGGTCCTGGATACGTCTAGAGTCCAGCGTCGTTCTACGGCAGCATGTTCCTGGATACGTCTAGAGTCCAGCGTCGTTCTACGGCAGCATGTTCCTGGATGCGTCTAGAGTCCAGCGTCGCTCTACGGCAGCTTTCCCGTATATACTCTTGGTAGACTGACTATTGCGGTATTTACTTTTTCCGTAATATTGTCGTGAATTTAACGAACGTTATTTCGTTTGTTACTGCGACTTGTAATAGAATAAAAATAAACTGTTTTGCCGACGGACAGCATGTCCGGCTGCAACTGTGTCTTGAAATGAAGACAAGGGTTTTTGGTCGAACCCTTAATTTGTACCCTCTCGAGATTCCGCGCCAGTCGGCTCCAAAATCGTCCTGTCGATACCTGCATATCTCGTGACAGCCCCCACTCCCGAACCTTTTCATCTATTTGCAATTATTAGCAAATAGCAATGTTTGCACGGAATCGAGAGAGCACAAATCATAGCTAATTCGATTAAGCACTCACTATACTAATTTGAGCGTCTTAGGGTAATTTGCGTATTTTTTGGCACGTTTATTTTGCACTGCCTTCGCATAACGTGTTCTATTAACGTCATCTTTTCACTGGGGATAACTATAAATTTCACACACACTTTGGTGCCTTTGGTTTGATCATACACTAATTAGTTTTCGCACAGTGAATTAAAATAATTATTTTATTAATTACTTGGGGCGGGTTGCTGAGATTCCTGTCTATGCCTGCATCACTAACACACACAAGATACACGTGTAACACACATACAATTGAGCAGGTGTTCACTGCTTGTCGAAACAGGTTAATTCTCCCCTAATCTAACAATGAAATATTTTTGCAATCTCAGACCTGTCCATTTACCCGTAACTTATACAAATTATACAAAATTTATATTTATTTAAATTAATGCCTATTACAGCGTATGGCTGTATCGTTGCAATTTATCTAACATATATCATTAGATACATGTCAGATAAGAGTAATAAGTATCTAAAATATAGGTTAGATTTCTGTACTTGAGACCAAATCTATCGTAAGCCCAGTTTTTGTAATTTTGACATAAATGTTTTTATAAAATTTAAAAAATATCTGCTCAAAATAACAATCCAAACTATATTTTTAATGCTATATAATGTAGAAATATATAATGTAGTACTTGAAATTGTATATAAAATTGTTTATAAAATTTAATTCTTGATACCCAAATTTATAAAACTGTGGCTGTCCTCACATTCCTGTATGCTAGTGAGGCATGGACTCTTGGTAAAAGGAACGTGCAGAGGATTCAGGCAGCCGAAATGAAAATTCTAAGAGGGACGCAAGGTTGTTCTCTCTTGGATCGGAGAAAGAACGAGGATATTAGACGCGATTTAAACATTCTATCATTGCACCAGAAGATTGAAGACTACAGAAGGAGATGGTGTGAACACTTGATCGCATGCCTAATATCCGTCTACCTGTGGCTGTCTTGTGTTATCACCCTACTGGGAAGAGAGATGTTGGTAGACCGAGGAGAGGATGGGTTCCGGAATAAGTCTAAGGCCTAGTCCATGGAGTGGTGATGATGTTGATGAAATTTTTGAAAATACTTTAATCACCTTTAATCTAATTTCTACTATTATTTTTTGATACTTAACATTCTTTATTGCTATTATTTTCTTTATTTAGTTAACATTTTATAACTTGTGTATAATTTAGCATTAAAATTTATAAGATAGTAACCCCATTTGAGTTTTAACAATTAAATTATTTTTCCTTCTGTTTGTTGTAGAGGTACATGTTTGCTAACACTCTGAGACTTAACGCGGACGTCAATTTTCTTAAACTCATTCCATAAACTTACCCTCCCATCTTCTGTGACTGTTATTTAGTAACTCCTTTCCTCACCTTTCCGAATTTTTTTCCATGATTTATTTAGTTACTGAGTGGTAGTTATGAAGGTAAGAAAGGATAGGTGTTTTGGACCCAAGATTTTTACACTCGTAAAACCAAAGTTGCTGGCACGTAGGTTTCCATGAGAAGTTTTCTGACTATTCTAGCTGATGGAAGTTTCCAGTTTTTAATTATATTTTTCTACGAATGTTACTTTTTGTAGTTTAGCAGATCAAGTGTATTAGCGCATGTGTTTGGTTTTCAATTATGGGCGCTTGACAATGTCTTTGTTCTGGAATTTTCTCAGTCTTCGCCTCGTAATCAGCGACCTCGAAAACTCCCTACCGTATAACAAATGTTGTAAACACTGAAAAACTTGGAACCACCGTAAGTGTGTGTTGAAAGATCGATTCCCATCCTGCTGCTTTATAGTTACCTGTCCTCTATGGAGTGTAAGCCACTCATAACGTAACAATAGTTCATTGTTGTATTGGAGTGTTAGTGGTCTCACCTGAACGTTACCATTTAAAGTTGGTAAATGACCTGAAGGTGGCTTAACTGCCGAAAGCGCTCGTCAATACCAAAGATAACCTACTGGTTTGTACAAAATGACTAGTAGAGTTCTTCAGCGCAACAATAGTTTATTAAAACGGTCGTCTTGGGCATTAGTTTTAGAGACTATATATAACATCATACTTTATTAAAAGAGCACTTTTCATTTGTTCGGTTTCAGAATTTTTCAAAGTTATTGATGCTTCATATTGCAAAAGAAAAAATAATCGTAAACGAAATACGGAGTTTAGGTTTTCACCTGGTAATTTGTGAACGGAAAATATAAGCGTCAAGTGGTGTCAAAAGCACATAATTTATGCAAAAGTATTGATCCCAAGGTTGCAATAAAGCGGGCGGATACAACACTAGAAAATGGCTAGTACGCTATGAAAGTAGTTATTACGATCTTGTTGCCATGGGACAGATTCCATGAGTATGCAAATGGTAGGCTGTATCACAATTTCACATCCAATCATTAAACCAGTGAATACATTAAAGTCTTAAATAAAATATACTATTACACCGGTAGAAAGTTTTTGACAGCGAATTATGATTTATATAGAATTATAAAGTAAATTATTATAAATAAACATATGTGTCGATATGTGTCGATATTACATGATTTTTTAATTATGGGAAAACTTACAAAAATTCCAGTTTCTCTACTACTTCTTTAGTAGTATAACAATAGTCCCGTGTGGAGCCGCTAGTCTCCCATCGGGCGCCCCCCCCCCCCCCGGTAGGGTAATGCTCACCAGATATGGTGGGTACCGGGGAAATAAAATAGGTACCCGGGGCGGACCAAAACTAGCAGCTACTTCCTTGTAGTTGGATATTGGTTTATCAAAGACTAAAGGAAGTAAATCTTGAAAAAAAATTGCCTGGTCCTCCAGGTTAATGCAATGGGCCAAGTCCGCATACATTGGAAAAAAAGAAAATGTTAAAAAACCAAGTAGAATATAACAACTGTAGGGCAACAATCGTACAATGAACACTAAAAATTTAAAACATTAGAATTTGGGTTACCATTTTTTTCAGTCTGATAACCTGATGGATTTTTACAATTTTTTCAAATTATTAAAATTCGTTTTGAGGTCTGGGGTCCAAAATTTTTCAAGCACTAACACTATCTTCAGACTGTGGTTTAAATTTCCCATAATATGATTCTTCATACGCAGTTTTGCAATTTTCCTCATATTTTTACACCTCAAATATTCACTTCTTCCTATTTTTGAAGGAAGAAGTGATGGACGTAGCATAAGGAAATTGTAAACAGAATTAACCAGGCTAAAATTGCTTTCAACAAACGGAGAAACCTCTTCACTTCAAACACTATCAGCCTAAAAATAAGGAAGAATCTAGTAAAGCCATACGTGTGGAGTGTTGCCCTATACGGGAATGAATCTTATAACATTTGTCGAAAGTGACAAGAAAAGACTCCAAGCATTTGAGTCCTGGAGCTACAGAAGAATATTCTAGATATGCTGTGGGGAGAAGATAACGAATGAGGAAGTCTTTAGGCTCAGGAGGAGAAGAACTTTCTACGAAATTTAAAAGGCAGAAGACGTAAGATTATAGGGCATATACTACGACACAATGGGTTGGTTAAGAGAATAATAGAAGGAATAATTATTGAAGGGAAGAATCACAGAGGACGACTCCGTTTAGACTGCATGAAACAGCTTATGGTCGATATGAACTGCACATCATATTGTGAGTTGAAACGAAAAGCAGAGAAGGGTGAAGAGTGGCGAGCTGCTGCCAACCAGCCTATGGGTTGCTAACCTAGAAAAAGAGGACTTTTTGAAGGGATCAATATAAAAAACAGTAGAGGGTTCTGTAGAGTAAAAGTGTGAACTTGAGTGCCACGTTTCGCCAAGATAGGTTGATACGTTGACAAGTTAAGATGAGACATACCCCATATAGGTAGACAGGTCGACAGTTAGACAAACGGATACAGAGATAGACAGACAGCAAGATAGGAAAATAACAAACGGTCGAGTCAAATCTGAGAGCTCGCTTCGGTTGTTCAATGAATAATTTAAAATCGAAGGAAGACCACAGGAATCACATATATGAAGAAGGTATATTACAGTTTTGCGATTTCAGGTTTGTGTGTTCTGACCTTGTAAGTGATGTTGCTTTTATTATGGTGTAATTTCCATACTATAAGAAGTTCGTCTGTCTGACTATAAGAAAAAGTTAAAGGACGTTTGGTGGAAACTCTGTAAATTAGCTGAACATGTGTGGGAGGAGCAGCACATGACCTGTGGGATAATACTGAACTAGTAGGAGGGAGGGAAACAAACAAAACATGTTCAAGCGAATAACGTTGAAATCACCGTTTTTGTGCTATTAAGATACTTTTATGGAAATATTACATGGCTGGATACTTTCTGGACAGACCTAGTACAATCATATAAAAGAAAATTGCTATTGATTTGAAGGTAAGACACAAGTAGAACAGGAAACATAAACTAAATTTGCCACCTTGTTACAATGTGTGTATGTTTGTATCACTGTAGAACGTATTTGGTAAGCAAGACTAGAACACTATAAAAAGGGGAGTATAGAATAAAACGCAAAAAGATAAAATAAAATCAAAGGGATCTCAATGATCCAACAGCAGCACGTGCGGAAGAGAAGAGTTTTTCGGGCAAAAGTGTTATAAATGGAAGGATTCCAGTGTAGGAGAGAGAGCAAAACGCAGGTTTAAAATGGACTTAAGACAGGAAGAAGAGACACAGTGAAAAGATTAAAGAATATTGGAGAAAAAGAAAAGAACAAGGAATAAAGAATTGAAATTGGCATGTAGTGCTCAAATGGCCGATACAAAAAAATAAATAAAAAATATAATCAATTGTCTGGATGAAAACATAACATGAGAAGAGAAGAGCCAAGGGGCCGGCGAAAAATAAAATGTTGAGTACATTGTACATACATCTTAATTGAAACATTTGGATTTCATCATTACATCTTAGACAAGACAGGGAAATGATTAGTGATGCACACACACAGAACAGGAGATTTTTTTTAGTATGTGTAGACGGTCAAGGACGAGTCGACGAGCGAAGAGCGTTCTCACTTTTAACTCGACCATTTAGCATTTGTCTTTATGTCAATCTATCTGAGGTAGGCCTAAGTCTCACGACAACTTCTGAATCCTCAGCTGATTTTCATAAAATCAGGCTTCCATATCCACACCTTTAACTTACAGAGATCTGTTGTTTCGAGTTTGATCCTCTTAAAATTAGGGTGTCACGAGGCAAAAATGTAAGGAGTCCAAATTGTGAAAAGACACATTACCTGTGGAATATCAAAATTAAACAGAATTATAACCACAATCTGAACATAATGTTCCGCTTTTGAAATTTCAAATTTTTGGGCACCAGGGCCTACAAAGCGTACCAAACGTTTCTAAAAAATTGCACAGATCAATGTAGTGTATCGAATTAAACGAAATTCTAACCACAATCGAAATATATATATATATATATATATATATATATATATATGCAGACTTGAAAGTTAAAACATTTTTGGACATTAAAGCCCCAAAAATGTTTTAAAGTTTAGGAAAAATTATAAAACTTCATGCCGAATATCAGACTAAACGGAATGGTGTTAAACCAAATAGAATTTAGTGTTTTCTTTGAATATTGTGATTTTTAAGGTTGCCGCAAGCCAAAAATTTAAGTCAACATTTTGAAAAGACTGTAAAACGTCTGAACAAGTTCTGCAGTTTAGGCTGCTTATTAGTAGACAAAAGAGTCAAGGAATACGAGCAAGAGGGAAGAGAGGTACAGAAACATAGAGAAGAAAGAGACAGAGAAAAAGAGAACGTGGTAGAGGGAAGGAGCATTATATATATCTATAAAATTTCTGCCTCAGTGGATTACAAGGAGAAACCACGGCTTACAACATTCCATTTCCTTGCATGTGCTACACCAAAGCCTGCTGTAATTTGTTCGAATTAAAGCTGACCACAGAAGGCGGACAAAATTCCGTAGGGTTTTGTTCTACTTTCCGTAATTCCCTTTGTTGTACACAGGTGTGCGGTTAACGTGTGAGTTACGACTTATAATTATAGGATTCCGTGAAGCTACTAGTTCCTCTTTTTAAGAACTAAATTTATAGTAACTAATTTTTTAAAAGGTAATTACAACATATCTTATTTAATTAAAATAAATGAAAAGTCTGGACATGTGCATACGGTAATTACTTCGATTAGACTCTATTGTTCCTAATATTAATTTCTGTGGCTTTTTTTCTGGAATGGTTTTAATAAGGGAAATAATGTCAGAGCATGTGAAATTTAAGATTTCTTCTGGCTCCAGAAACGTGTCCTTGGAAATCAGGAAGAAATTTATAAAGAGTTTTATATGGATCATATTCACGTGTGCCTCGGAAACCTGGACGTTGAACAAAATTGGGGAGGATGTGGTGCATCCTTTGAATCCTTTGAGATGTGGTGCTGCAGGAGACCCTTAAAAATGTCGTGGACCAAAAGGAAACCTAATGAGGAGGTCCTAAAGCGAGTGAGTGAAAAAAAGGACTCTGGTTCGATATTGTGGATAGGAGACACTTGGTCAACTGGGACGCACGCAAACTGGTTCATCACCTGATGGAGGGAATGATGGAGAGGCATAGTGAGTGCGGAAGACCCAGACAGGAGTACATGGCAGGATAAGGTATATGGTAACCAATAGACAGTCTACGGAAAGAAAGAAACTGTAAGGCCACCAATCTCTGGGTTGAGGAGAAGAAGAAGAAGAAGAAGAAGAAGAAGAAGAAAGGGAAGGTACAAAGATAATTCATTTCGGAGAATTTCAAGGAAGAATCTAAATTAATTCTACGTTTTTATCAGAAATGAGACTATGCGAATTTGTAGTAATAATAGTTATAAGCGATATGATATAGTAATTCTAGAGTATAAGAGGGTTTAAAATTTTTGCAACTGTTAAATAAGTTGCTAATCGATTATTTTCCTATATAACATTTTATTATCCCCCCTAGTTTGTAATTGTAGTAAAGTGTCATTTTCGCTTCGAGACAGTTTTGAAGGTGCCCTAGAAGCATTTGGATAGTTATTAATTAACATTAAACTATCACGGCTGGAGCACTTTAATTAATATACCTCTTAGTTCGTAAACGTAGAAAATGCGCTTTAAAAGGAGAACTTAAACGGACTCTTTACACTGACATTTACACTTTCAGTTCTTAGTTCATTCCTGATGTAAGTAAACCGAGTCGCTATTTGCTCATGGAATTAGACAGAGGTGTCCTGTTGACAGAGGCAATTCAGACAGGATCATATAATGTTGATACTGTATAAACACATGTAAGATAATTCGTAAATTACTGACCAAAATGAAATTTGTGCCCTTCAGTCAGAGGGACAATGAAATATTTTGTAACACCAGTTCATGGCTTTTTTATTTACTGTTTAAAAATTACAATAAAGCAAAAAAGTTGTAATAAAGTTTACTTAATACGAAATGCATCAAATACGTAGCACTGAGACACTGGAACATTGGGTGGCAATCGGTATATTGAGTCAGCAGTAAACAAAGTTCTATTACGTATTCATAAAGAAAGATTAATAATAAAAAATGTAGGTGATTAAACATCATAATAAACAAAATCACTTGTTATGTAATGGTAAAACGCTTTCACATGAATATACAGACATTCTGTGGACACTCTTAACAAATTACTATGAACAGCGTCCACGCCCCGACCAGTACTGTTCAGATGTGTCACGCGGGTCGCAGGTTTGCTTACATCAAGATTGAACTAAGAAAGTAAAGAGTTGTGTCGAGTGGGCTCGAACTAAAAGAGTTAGTAAAGACACATTTTATCTTTTCTGCCAAGAAGCGCTAGTGTTATTTCACTACTCTTATCTAGCCTACGTGTTTTAAAAAACTAAATAATTATAAAATTTTCTATATAAGTAACTCGACGTTTCTTGCAGTAATTATATAAATTTGTGATGTTATTCAATTTCTTTCTTCTGCAAGTAGCATAATTCGTATATTCTTTTTAACACCTGACGCACGTTTCACTGAAAAATATCAGTATCATCAGAGGTTTCTAAGTAAATTAATAACAATCGAAATAATTCTAGTAATATAAAATTAACGAATAATAGAATTTGTATCGATTATAATGTAAAATAACTGATAATCGATTTAGGTCGAATAGTTAACGATTGTTTTAATGTTTATTTTCTTCAGCAGCTGTTTTCTCGGTTATATTTGAAAATTTGACCGATAGAACATAAATATAATTTATAATTTTCATTTGGGAAAATTTACAAATATACAAACATAAAACACAAACAAACTAATACCTGAACAAATACAAATCAATACAAAACATGACACAATATTCAAAGCACTCAACATCGAAAATACACAAAAAACTAACACATACACCACAATCACACACAATAAAACCAATTTGAAGTACCAGAACCCAACAGGAAGCCACAATAATAATAGTCAACCAACACATATGTACTTCACCAGACACAAAAACCGGAAGGCTGAGGATGGGTACAAGATAGTACCCGAAGCATGTTCCTAATAAGGAAAAAATGTATATCTTGAGGTAAATTTATTTATAAATATTAAATGTAATATATATATTAGATTACTTACTTATTTACAGTTAAATACTGCCTTTTTTATTTTTACGTTTTTTGTGAATAACTGATCGCTTATTATGGGGCTGGAAGGCGACGGTAGATTCCTGAGTCTTAATTGTGTCTCTCAGGCGCTTTGAGTTGGAAACCACTGGTCTAGGCTACGTACTTGCCATCCACATCCAACAAACTGCTTACAATTTACGCTGAAAAACTGCTTACAAACTTTGTGAATCATGATGTAAGTACCTACACAAAAGTAGTACACAAAGGATTGTATCTGCGGCCGAAATTGACCACTGAATAACGTGTACCATATTATTAATTGAAACGTTTTGCTAAAACGAAATAACCTACGGTGAGTTGCGTTCTAAATACGAAGTAATGGAAAACATAAGCACAATACCTGAAAAAATAGTGTGTGTAGTTTATACATCTTCTTTAAACGTCATAATTTTAATTTTTTAACATGATAATATTTTTAGGCTGGGGGTCATTCCACAAAATGCGTCATCGAAAAATGTAACGCTTCCACACTTTCGATTCCGCACAGTCTAGAAATCTTTTGTTTACAAAACATTATCATGCTTCGATGTTGCGGTTTCGTCGAAATTCTTTATGGACACGCGCGCGCGTCTGTGTGTGTAAGGGGGAGACGGAGAGAGAGAGAGAGAGAGAGAGAGAGAGAGAGAGAGAGAGAGAGAGAGAGAGAGAGAGAGAGAGAGAGAGAGAGAGAGAGATTTTTGTGTTGTGTATGGTGATTAGAGGATATATATATCGGTGGGTTAGTTGTAGTAGGTTTTGTGTATATATTGAATTTAAGTCTTGTTACATTACAAAACTGGAACACGTATGGTATTATGAATAGGAGGGATTTAAAGGGAAAGTAATCAAAATTTGGAGTTACTGAACTGTTTTGCTAATATACTTAAAAAATTGATTACATACACATAATGTTAGTAAATAAACTAGTTGACGTTATACATATACTGTTCAAAGGAAACATTGATTAAAAATCTCATTTATTTTATTCTTGTTTTAAACAAAACGAATTTCTGGCACCCAGGATATCAGTATACAAGTACAATCAAGGCATAAGAAATAAATGGGAAACAAATTTAGTAACAACAAAAGTAGGAAACAATAAGGATAACTAAAAAAAAAAACACGTTCACAACACGAAGAGACAAAGAAATTGAACAAAGAAAACGTTACACTGTAGACTATTTTGCGTAGAGTACTCACAGAATCTACTCTCAGAGTACAGTCTTCTGTGAGCACACTCTCCGAGAATCTACTCACAGAAGAAGACTCGTTGCGTCAGAGAGTAGTCAATAACAACTGAGCCAGTCAAATATTTAATAGAAAATATTGTACTTTATACTAAAAAAAATAAATAAATAAAAAATGGTTAATATTACAAAAATAAAAATGTAGGATAGTTGTTGGTATTTTCCGAGTAATGTGGAAGTCACAAACGAATTCATGGAACCTCAACAGTTTGTAACCTACTACAGAAGAAAAGAAAAATATGAAAATCGATAAACACACGTTTCAACTTTGTACTGTAAACTGAATATCGTAAGGGTTTTTAAGAGTTTTTACATTCTTCGCCTCAGAACGATTTCTATTCAGAACTATTTCGTATTAATTCTTTTTCTTCTCCGACTTCTACGAACGCAAAACTACGGCCTCTCCACCATACCTCATGAGATCCTCTTTTGGTTTTCTAAGTTAAGTTATATTTTCTTATGCCTCCTAATTCTTGTGCTTATGAAATTTCATTATTAATTAATCTCCATTATGTCAGTATGCTCAGCCCGTGCTTATAAGCTTGTTACTGCACAGCAGTCGCGTAACTAGGAGGTGCGCCTGCAATGTTGAGACAAGATTAGGCTTGGGCGACTCAATTTCCTCAAAACAAATGAGAATTTCACGATTCTTTTCATATAATTTTATAAATAGTTTTTATAAATGGTTTGCGTCTTAAAGCTATTGAGTGAACCAAAGTGATGTATAAAGTTTGTAAAAATATGGAAAAGCGTTGTTTTAAAAAACACTGTTATTCATTTTATTCATATTAAAGTTAATTTATCTCACATAATTAGAAATTACTTTAATTCTAAATTTGTATTCTTTATAAATCTTGTGAAAACGAGTCTTTCTGAGGACATTTCAAAAATACCAGCTTTATTACACCTTCAGTTTAAGGACGTTTACCGATAAATGTTTTAGACAATTTATAGTTAATGGTAAAGTTAGTTATTTCTTATGTAAAATCCTTAAATAAAACCTTGTTATTTTTCTGGATTAAAGTCAAGAAACTACTACCGCAGTTTACCTGTAAAAGTGAAGACGGTTTCAACTATATAGATATTATACTAACTGTCATGACACAGACAACCCTGTTAAGGGAAGTTTGTGCAAAAAAGATAAAGGTATAATAACAGGCTCTGCCTTTGTTTTCTGGTGCGTGAGTAGGCATATACGTATGTATGTGTATATATATATATATATATATATATATATATTATCATCAGAAACCTCTGATGATACTGATATTTTTCAGTGAAACGTGCTTAAAAAGAATATACAAAATTGTACTACTTGCAGAAGAAACAAATTGAAAACATCACAAATTATATAATTACTGCAAGAAACATCGAGTTACTTATATAGAAAATATATATATATATGTGTGTGTGTGTTTTGGGGTGTAAATATTAAGTTACCACATGTTAAGTGACTGTCATTCCTAAGAAAAAATTAATAATTTACAAATATTCAAGTTTGTTTTATTTTATTGTAAAAGTCTTAGCTTAACTGACTTAGAAATAGCTCTACCTTGAAAGGAAAAAGAAGAAGGAGGAGGTGGAAGAGGACGAGAAAGAGGAGGAGGAAGAAGAGGAAAAGAAGGAGGAGGAGGAGGAGGAGGAGCCGAAGAAGAAGAAGAAGAAGAAGAAGAAGAACTCCTTCTCCTAAGAGCTGCTTTGTAGTCTAATTCGTGTAATCTTTTTGAAATGTCAGGTTCTATCAATGCACAGAAAATAAGATCGGTAACCTTTCTCGTCCAGTTATCGGTAGTTGCGTGTTACGAGTTTTCAACCTCCGAGCACAAAGAAAGAGCTCTCACTGCTTGTTGATCTTACAGACACTGCCAAAAGTAAATCTACCGTGAACAGCTTTTGCCATAAACTAGTCTGCCGATGATAAATAACTCGTACCGCACATCCAAATTTTAAAACTGTCTCCTGTTTGACTATTCGTTGGTTTTTGTTTATAATAACTGGAAACAGACTTTTATAAAGCTTCTATAAAAAGGAAGGGAAATGTGCTAATACCGGCGTTATTCCTATGCATCGAACTAAAATTATACTTCATTCTAGGAAAACGTTTGTGGAAATAGCAATAATATAATTGGGAAAGTTATGTGAAAAATTTACAGCGGAAAAGCATATTAGTTGTAAAGTAATAAAAACATCAAACGCCTAAATAATTATTATCCAGTATGTAATTTATACCTCAGTGCTTTACAAAAAAAGCTATAGTTTTAGGTGATGTATATCGTGTAAGGTAGACAGCAGTAGTCGGTTGTAATTAGAGAGCTTACTGGCCGCCCAAAATGCCTAACGCACTGATCTCCTTTGATCGCTAATGTACACGCGTTAACCCTGCGAGTTAGTGCCTACCTACAGAGTTTGCGACATTTTGTGCAGAGGACATTTTATTGCAAAGGACGACCTGTTTGGCAATTAAACAATAGGCGTTCGTCGATTATAATAACTATTGTCTCTCTATTCGCTAATAATGTTAGTGGTGGAAACAATTTTCGAATGCCGTATAGAGGCGACATTTATACCCATCATCGGGGGGGGGGGGGAACGGAACGTTCTTATTGACGAATATAGTATCTAGGACATTAACGTCAATAAATACTTAGAATACGTAATTAAACTATGTTCAGCTTTTCCAATTAAACCTATATTACGTTATTAACATTTTTTTAAAGAAAATATGAATAAATGAGAAACGTTTTATTCCTAACGCTTGTTCCTACAGTCAATTCCTTCATACACAAATTATTTAATATTTATTACCATTTTACAATCAATATATTGGTATGACGGTCTAATGCTCGTCGTATGGTACAGTGGAAAACAAAATAAAGACACCAATTAAGTCACTAATCACAAGCTTTAATTATCACAGTTAAACAGTTCGTAATTAACAACACATTCTCTTACAACAAATCAAATAAAAATTGTTCACACGCAATAAAATGTCAACTAATATAACACACAATTGTATTAAAATTGTACCGCCCGATTATAAAACACATAATATTACGAACCGCACTAATAACCACTGGAACGCACAGGGTAATCACTTGTAATCGCCCGAAAATAAACTCGAACCGCACTGTAATATATCGCAACTGTAACTGAACGTCGTTGAGTACTTTATTTATACCCCCCGAAATACTAGATTATTCCATACTGCGCGTTAGCTCTACACTACGACGTAATTAATTGCGGCCTTGACACAGTCCGCGCGGCTGGTGGCTTCCAGAAAAGTCTCGCAAGCGCATGTTGGAATCACGTACGCCACAACATTCAGCCGTATTCCAGCGGATCGCTCGAGAAACACGTAGATTGTTCTGTGAAGTCGTAACAATATATATTGTTTCCTTACTTCTTACAAAGTTGGTTTCCTTACTTCTTATAAAGTTGGTTTCCTTACTTCTTATAAAGTTGGTTTCCTTACTTCTTATAAAGTTGGTTTCCTTACTTCTTATAAAGTTGGTTTCCTTACTTCTTATAAAGTTGGTTTCCTTACTTCTTATAAAGTTGGTTTCCTTACTTCTTATAAAGTTGGTTTCCTTACTTCTTATAAAGTTGGTTTCCTTACTTCTTATAAAGTTGGTTTCCTTACTTCTTATAAAGTTGGTTTCCTTACTTCTTATAAAGTTGGTTTCCTTACTTCTTATAAAGTTGGTTTCCTTACTTCTTATAAAGTTGGTTTCCTTACTTCTTATAAAGTTGGTTTCCTTACTTCTTACAAAGTTGGTTTCCTTACTTCTTATAAAGTTGGTTTCCTTACTTCTTATAAAGTTGGTTTCCTTACTTCTTATAAAGTTGGTTTCCTTACTTCTTATAAAGTTGGTTTCCTTACTTCTTATAAAGTTGGTTTCCTTACTTCTTATAAAGTTGGTTTCCTTACTAATTTATAAATTAAAATAGCGTTGACGCCGCTAAATAATTGTCTCAGTGTGTCCGTCCTCGCTTTAGATTGATTTCAGTTGACAGTAACCAGCAGTCAGCCAAACTTAAATGCGTAATGTCCCAAGTAGCGGTCAAGTCGGAAGTATGGACACTTAACTTTACTCTTCTTCGTAATTTCGAACACGCACGCACACACACACACACACACACACAACAAATAAATCTGCTGTGTGCAGAGCAAAGAAATTTGCAATTAAACTTTGCATATTCTAGAACAGAGTTCCGGTTACCGTTTCCTAGAGTACTTACTTGATATTCAGACCACATCGTTACTGCAATACTAAAGCGGCAGCGAGACTACTGGTTACTGCAACTATCACAAACACAAACACACACCAAATCTTGTTATGTAACGTTGTTCCGAGCCACTGTGTCTGATTCATCAGCGAACGAATACACATGGCAAATTGTTTGTTGTGCTGTGTCAGAGTTACGTATTAAGCTCAGCAGAGACTTTGTGTAAAGCTTACACAATGTAGGTAAATCGTACTCAACGTTTTAGCTGAATTTTCAAGTTGTCAACGATTTCGAGGGCTGCACTTTAATATACTTCATTTTTACCGGCAAGTGTTTTGTATTCTGTGTTACATGAGCATTATTTCTGTTTGAAATACGATGTAATTAAGTTTTATAAATGTTAGACTGATGAGATATTTTATGAACATTTATCACGGGACTCCTGCTCTCATCTATTGCTACAGATTATACATTGTTATTAGTTTTACACCGGTAGACTACGGTACCACATGAGGTCGTATATGGTATTGGTGACCTCATAAGAATTGTACAGTAGAACCTCACTGATTCGTTACCTACGGGACCGAAGGGATGCCGAATTAGTGAAATAGACGAGTTAGTGAGAGAATAAGAAACACTTGGTCCACGCACAAACCCAGCTTATCAGTGTGAGCACTTAGTTTTTCCCGATATCGCGACACTATTTCACTGTTTGCACAGAGCTTCTTCCTTTCGATTTGTAGCTGTCGAATACCATGTCTCTCCTTGAGCCTATGCACCCAATCCTGACTACCTTTAAAATTTGGGTCACCATTAAGTTTTTAATTGATTTATAAAGCTTTTTCAGTGGTAATTTCCCCATTTAATAAGATTCCTTGGGAGCGCTACTGAGTTAATCTTTTTCTTTTCAACACGTTCTCTTCTGCAGCTTCGGTTTTGCACAAAAAACTCTTCAATTCGATCACCAGTCTTCTTGATGCCATTTGTT
Organism: Magicicada septendecula; assembly: GCA_034769895.1. Taxonomy (NCBI): domain Eukaryota; kingdom Metazoa; phylum Arthropoda; class Insecta; order Hemiptera; family Cicadidae; genus Magicicada; species Magicicada septendecula. The sequence continues at coordinate 585,731,804 of CM068369.1, forward strand.
TTGGTACGTGGAACACCATAAATTTCCGACAGTCTAGTAGCACTTTCTCCTTTTCGAAGGCGCGGGAGAATTTCGTATTTTTTTTTTTGTAAATCGAGACTTTTATAATGAGTATGCTTAGTAGACACGACTGACGGCGAGCAGCTCTACTTGAAAACTGATCAGTACTATGCACAACAAATTCTTGGAATCAACGAAACTGAATTTTCGGAAACGTGGTATTACGCTTTAACAACAGAGCACAACACTTACTGTGCTGTGTACATAAGTACGAAATACTCAATTGTCAGAACCAGTGCCTTCTGCAATCCGTTCTCCTTATTAGAACCACGGCCAAAATCAGGACGTTTCTGGCTTACCCCGACTATGCTTTGAGCGTGTATGTTACCCGATTGTTAATAAAGAAAAACGAAAAAAAACTTGAGCGGGTGACGAATTACAGAGGGAGACGTATTAGTGGGTGACGGATTAGTGAGGTTCCACTCTATTATTATTAAACGTTTGAAATATCTACGCTAATTTTGTCAACGCATTCTTTCAAACAGTTACACTAAAGCAGTCGTCATTCACTGAATTATAGATAGGTTGTCTTCGGATTATCATGTTTTCATAAATATGAATTACAAAAAGGAATGCATGTTGGGCCTACTATAGCTGGTAAGCAAGAAATACGTCCTTAAGATTTTGGTTCAGAAATGAAGAACAATACCTTTCCTAGGTAACTATACTGTTTAAACAAAAATCGTCTTATACATGGCAATACTCTTATAGAACTGGTTAAATTTAAAATACTCAGGCTGTAAAGTTACTTATTAATGTGGGGTAGAAAGCATCATACAATCTTAGATTTTGTTGCCACTCTCTGTCCCTCTCCATCTTTTCTAGTGAAACCGTTTTGGATTTTTAACTAAAATCTTTACTAAAATAAATTTTAATTTGAATCTCTACATGGGATTGTGTGATTTTTCCAAATTTTGACCACCTCATATTTTGGCTTCCCGACTCTTATAGTTTGGGAGAATTAGTCTAGAAAACAATAGGGTTCTGAGGGGTAAAATTATTACACGCATGCTAGGTTTTACGAATATCGTAACTTGGTGAGTTGAAAAGTTGTAGTGAGACACGTTTCAGATAGATTGAAGATAGCCATATACACAGATGTCAAACGGTCGACTTAAAACTGAAAACTCGCTTTGCTTGTTAAATTAAATGTAAAATATCACCATCTCAGAATAGATGTAGAAGTGGGTCTGCTGAATCGACTGGTGTGTTTAATTGCAACATATCGGTACTAAACGTTGAAAGCTGACGTAGAATGACAGCTTCAGAAAAATGTTAAAGATGCCGTGGACTATTCATATAATTAACGCTTTTAGTTTTGTGTAAACTGGAGGCAGCTGATAAAGATCAAATTCAGCAGGCAGACCAAAGACAGCTGATATAGTGACAAATTATGAAGTGTATCGGGTACTATGAAAAAGTGACAGAAGTCGGTCACCGGTCCGATTAGTCGGCTAAGACAAAATTGCGAATTTCCATTGTGAGATGTTATGACAATTGCAAGAGACCGAGGCATGACTTCAGTTACGAACAATTATGACGACAAAGGAAAGTAAGATGAAGAAGTAAACGGAGAAATGAAGGAGGAGAAGAGAGGAGGAGGAGGAGGAGGAGGAGGAGGAGGAGGAGGAGGAGGTGGAGGAGGAGGAGGAGGAGAAGAACAAGAAGAAGAGAAGAAGTAGAAGGAGGAGGAAGAGTAAAAGGAAGAGGAGGAGGACAAAGACGAAGTAGAAGAGAAGAAGAAGAAGAAGGAGCTGTGAATGGTGGGAAGAAAGGTGGGATAAGAAAATGACAAGTAAATGTTACAGAAATAAAACGTTTAGAGGAAATGAAAAAAAGTGCAAAAAACAAGAAGAGGGAAGTTCTGTGAGAGCGAGCTGAAGAGTGTAACAGAGAGAGATAGAGAGTGAAATTTATTGCGATGTGGAAAGTGAGAACAAGTAGGTGGTAGAAAGCGTTAATAAGACAATAAAGCTGAGATAGTGTGTGTATTTGTGAACATTTACACCTCACTGGGCTATTAACACAAGTCGCTTTAACTCGATAATTCTGTTGGATCGTATGCTAGTCATTACAATAGTAGCGTACAAGTTTGCTCAGAGTTAAGTCAAGTTGTTAGAACTCAACGGCATAAGTTTCGGGTCGTCCCAATGTACAGTCTACGCTGATCCTGTGTAAATCTGTGTTCTCCGACGCCTGTGCGTTTGTAGAGGCAATAATATTTAGAAAGTTATGTGTAAGGTGATGCGGCTTTAATAGGAAACTCTGTTTGTAATGAAGCGAGTTGAAGCGGCAATATTTTAAATGACGGTAGAGTCTTTACCAATTATCAATTTTAGTTTACATCGTAAATTAGAGGCGTGCTAAACTAATATTTGAAAATAACAGGTACGAACAAAACCGTTCCAAAAAAATAACACGTATAAATACCTTTTATTATAGGCCTATACGTATTATGCATATACGTGTGTTATAAAATTTGTTATAGAAATAAATGGAAACTAAAAGTATTAACAGTGTTACTTTACACTGTGACTTTAGTAAGTTGTTACTGTTTACAAGAAAATAAGAAACAAGAGAATTTATAGGCCTATCTTCCTTAGGGAATACTAATTTAAATTTTCACTAGGAGTAAACAAATTGACATAGAGTTAATATTAAATTATTGATTCCATTTTGGTTAGACAAATCAGTTGCAAAACTCAGGCAATGAAATTTAGAGTGCGCGTAATAGCACAGCAAAGAATGTCAAAAAAATTACGTGAGATGTGCAGTGAAGTTAAAATCATCTCCGAAATCACATTAACAAAAATACTACATGGTCTATCACCCACTCTGTAGGTTATAACAGCATATAAAAATAAAATAACTCCATTTTATAAAAATTTACCAAGTTGGTGACTAGTATAACATTATTATCATCTAGTATGATTATTATAATCTGTATTACATATCTGTATAACGCACGAGAATAAATGTAATATCAGAATGAATTTTTAACGTTGAAAATGTTTATAAAGACGTGTCGCACATTTGCAGCTGGTGCGTTATCGAAAATGGGAACCGGTGAGTTTCCATAGAAACTACTTCTTTTTTGTCAGTAACGTAGTACACATATAAAACTTCACTTATGAATGCGACTACATTTAACTTATAATCTGTACATTGGTAAATGAAGAATGAATTCACTGATTGGTGAATGAAGAATGAATTCATTGATTGGTGAATGAAGAATGAAGTCATTGATTGGTGAATGAATGAACATAAATATATATATTTTTTAGATTTATTGAAGCATTTTCAATGCCCTTCTCTGTGCATTGCATTTGTGCAATGACTGTAAATTTTTTCATTTATTAAAAACAGCTTCGTCTCCTTGGCAGAGAGATACTCTGAACCTCTATGTTTTGCTTCGTTTCGTACTTGTATAGCATTGGGCAATCGGCACATGCGCAGAATGAGGTATTCAGGACCAAAAAGTGGTTTTGTACTCGTGTACTCGTAGTACTCGTTTACTTGGTTATTCGTTAGTTGTGTAGGGGGGGGGGGGGGCGCGACTCGGAACCGCATGGCCGCGAGTAATCGGAACGGGTATTTCGACTTTTCAGTTTTCAGTCATTGTTGAATCGGAACAGGTATTTCAACTTTTCAGTCACTGATATATCCGTTCCACAAAAATATCTTTCCAAAATACCTGTTATAGGTATATCGGCCCACCTCTGTCCTACATGTCTCATCATCATTATCACTATCATCGTCGTCTTATACACCCTCATGACATGATTACTGCGATGATTTTCCACGAAAATCTTAGCATCATATCCGTTACCCCAGCGTGTAAATAACGGGTGCATCAGAAATATCTAATTGTTTTCGTTTTGTTTTTGTGTCACGCGGACAGGTTATGGGATGGCGTCACCTTCACTCCTTGTCATTTCAGACGCCATGGAGCCGTCGGACACGCAGGGCCGCTGAATAGGGAAGGGCTGTCTCACGGCGCGCGGGAAGTTGTACCCACTGCTGCTCGGCTGTGACGTCACTGCTCAGACACTGCCGCGCCACAGCTCTGCGCTAGCTACACATTTAATACTTTCACGGCTACTCATCTTAAAATAAGCCTAATGAGTTAACAATAAATGTCTATACTTTCATTGCATGTATATACTCTTCTATAAATAGCAATTATCCATAACATTATTTGTAAAACAATAGCTAGCAATAACGTGTAAATAATATAAGACATTCTAAAAACAATATGTGACATAATAACATTCTGGGTATTAAGGGCTGCGTAGAATAGTAAATCATATTACATTAGGGATATGAAATAACACAAACAACAATTTTACAACCAACAATTTTATTTTTTGGAACGTATCCATTTCTTAGCTTTGTCCATACAGCTTCTATCGTTTGATTTGTTCTCATTAAAACGCCTGATCCTAATAAATGTCCTTAACCTAGCGTAGGCATTAATAGCGTGTGGACACACATTTGGAAATTTATCCGTAAGTCTTCTTCGGAGTTCTTTAATGACTCCTCTCCGGACACTGTAGAAATCATTTTCGCCATGGAGTGATTTAAAAACAATTTCAAAATCGTCCACTGTTTTTTCCACGATTCACTTGGCACAGTCAAACCCCCCGTGGGAAAGAGCTTCAATCCATTTGTCACTGTTATTAGAAGGGACATTTTTCGAGTAGGCGCCTAGTGTTGGATCCTTGTCCCGTACTTTGTACGCTATATACCCTGCAACGTAAGAGAGGGCTTCTCTCTCAGTCCACCATCTTTCATTTTGATGATCAGGGTCATAAGGGAAGATGCAAAATTCGTCAACTTCGTTTTCTGAAATAGAAATAACGCAATCCATATTTATAGAAATAAAAAAAAAACAAAGAAATAAATATAATGTAAATACAATACCTATGGTTAAATTGTAATCGATTTTATTCATAGGAGATACAAAAAGTATTGTTTACATGTGATTTTAAGAATGCAAGGCTTACCTTCCACAGGGAGGCTGCAGATTTCCTCCACTTCGGCTGGGTGAAATGCAGTTTGTAGGTACTCTGCTGTCAAGTAAACTGGTATGCTACTACTGTCTTTCTCGACCTCAGTGACATTTGTTTTGTTAGATGGTTTCGGCATCTTGTTAGCCAGCATTATTTTCTTAATTCGAGATATGAATTCCGTTGGGCTAGGGTGGTCATAGAACTGTCCAGTTCCTCGGATAAGGCTGAATAAGCTCTCCAGAGCATCCTGTGTTAGCCGTGTAGTTAATATGTATTTAATATCATACATTTCACGGACATCTTCAAATAGTCCAAAAAGGGATGTTATAGATATAATTATACCTTTCTGAAATGGCAACAAACTTCTTTTGTTTTTAACTCGCATTGTAGACGTAACATTTCTCATTTTATTCAGCACTTCTGCTTGCTTGTCAAAATGAGGCGTAAAGCCAAAACCAGCTCTCATAGGGTGTGAGTTAGAAGAGTGCGGTATACTGCTGTTCATAACGTCGGTAAAGGAATCTACCAATTCAAAAAATTCTGCTACTTCTTTATTACCGTTTAGCATCTGTATTGCTTTAGCGGTAGTTCTGGAGAATACTGCTTTAGCTAGCCCAACTCGTTGTCTTTCGTTTCCTTTCAAAGCTAAAAAAGATGGCTCAAGTTTATGGCACAGTTTAATCTCTCCTGTGTCCTTTTTTAGTACATCGACTAAAATGTCAACATTTACTTCCGTGCCGTTTTCCAAGACTAGTCCCTCATCAAGAAAATGGTTTCTCAACAGCTTCAGGTAATGTGGCATGTCAGCGAAAACCCATACATTTCTTTTACTGTCTGATGGATTGGTAAAGAACGTGCTCGTGGTGGATACGCCAAGTTCCTTCCACAGTGTACCACAACCTCCCAAATCGGATACAATAGAGCAAACTTTGATTCCTTTAGATTCAATAGCATTAATGATTATGAACATTAACGACTTGTCCATTGTAACATCAAAGTTAAAAAACAGGCTGTTTCCACCTAGAAACTAAACCTCTAGCAAGAGCTACTTGGGCTTTTGAATGTGGCCCGAGAATTTGGTCCAAGCCAACATCGTAGACAACTTTGCTGTCGATGTGCATCTCGTGAAAACTTAACACACACAACTTTTCGGCTACTGATAAGTTTTCGCAGCACTTGGAGACTAACGTCAGTACATTATTCAGAACTCCTGGCAAACAAGTAAATTTTGCACACCATCGACTCAATGTGGCGGCAGATGGCAAAGGAAAACCAACAGTTTCTCTCCAAAAATCATATGATTTACGAGACAAGGCCCTGATCATTATAGCACGTGACACGTCTTCACTTGTCCATCGAACGTTTCCTTTTACAGCTAACGCTTTTTGCTGAGTCGGTGTAAGGATTTTGTTAACTGAGGTGATCACATTTGACTTTTGTATATTTTCACGTTTCAATTGTACTATTTTTTGTTTTAAGTCTTTAATTCCGCCAGCTCTTTTTTTACTTAACATACAATGGTTGTTTGTTTTCCGTGAGATTTTCCTCAAAAGCATTCGCCTCTCTTTTCTTAACAAATCTGTTTGTTTTTTAAAATCAACAACAGTTTTTTTTAAACATTCGTTCTCTTCTACCACGAGGTTGTAGATCTCACAATTACAGTTATCATTGCCTGGATCTCAATTAGTGCAGGCCTAATGTCACTAGATTCTGGACGCGGCTTTTTAGGGCTTAAATGTTCAATTCTTTCCAAAGCGTCCAACCGAGTCCGTCTATTATTAAATCGCTCTTCTCTGAAAAGAGTCGATGCGGTTTCATTTTGGTCAGTTTGACAAGGCAAATTTAAAGAAGGGACTGCGGTTACTTTCAATATCTTCCTTTGTGGCAACCCTAATAATCGGTTTTTCATGTCATCACAATAACCTGTTGGCGCAAAATGGTTGCTGCAAATATGAACGTACTTACAGTTTATTGAGTCCAACCGTTTACTCTTTAACACCCATAACTTTGCAGTTTCAGGATCTTTAGGGAAACAGTGGTATACAACGTCAATTCCCAGTTTCTTTGTCTTACAGGAATAATTATTGCACGTTGCGACCGCACAACAACTCATTTTCGTAATTTAATCACTTGCAAATCACAACACAAATATTTCTCTACACCACTCATAACTCAACAATAACTGTACAACATAAACAGCTTCGATTCACAACAACACAGCTGACAGATGTCACAACCCTACTGACTGAACACGCGCAAGACTTGAGTTGTCTGAGTGGTGACGTCAAGGCACTGTCCCCCCTCCACGCCACCGAGTACCGTGGCGGCAGTGGAAACATCAAAGTAGTGAGACAGCCCTTCCCTATTCAGCGGCCCTGCGGACACGACGCACCGCTGTTGAAACTTTTTTTTAAGCAATAGACCTGTTGTGCTTACTAAGAGAAGAAATCGCCAACATTTCACAGTTGACAGTCATGGTCGGGCGCCTACTCGGGATACGGTATTGTTATAGGTGGACAATTTCCGGACAGCAGCAACCACAAAACGGAAACCAACGGGAAGGCCGAGATCAGTACGAAATCTCATAATTCCTCCGCTTTAAACATCTCCGACCGAAATGTCAGAATAATTCTGCATTCACACTTACACTTCTACGGTAGAAATTTTTGTTTCATTAAATCTTTTTGTTGTGGCAGAAATAATGATACTTATCATTATTGATTGGTGTTGTGGCACTTGTACTTATGATAACAAAATGAATAAGAATTACTTCATTTTAAACAAAAAGTCTTATGTTTTTTATTTCGAAAACCGTTAGGTATTTTACTGCAGCCTATATAACTGTAAGGTTCTGATAGCGCCCGGTAAGTTGTTTCTTGTCGGCGAAGGATTCGGTGAGTGTGTACACAGTAGTTTAATGTAAAGTGCTGGTCGTGAATTATTCCATGTGGCCTTGTAATTAGTAATTTGCATTATTTATTAAGATAAGGTGATAACAATATTTATTATTGTTACATTAGAGTGTTTTCGTTGTCTTAAACTTGAACTGTGTTTATTGTTCGAGTGTTTGTTGTTGTCCCTTTTATTGGAACTGTATTATTTTAATTAACAATTCCTGTGATGTTCAAATATTTTAATTCCACTGTTCAAACATGACGATCGATGTGACCTATTTTTAACAGATTCACATAAAAAAAATTTATCACCTTACAAATTTACATAACTGGGTGGAATTTTATTATATATTGTCGTATATTATTGTCTATGATCTTCAGACTTGTGTCGTTCTATTCTGTCACTCGGCAATATGAGTTACCTCACAACTCATAGCATAGTTACTCGCCCTTATTTCTTAAACTTTTACTAGCTTCTGGTTCGCTGATAACAAGGATTGTAGTTATCAACGTTATCAAGTACTTGTATGAAAGATATATTGGCCCAGGCAAACAAAAAATAAAGGAAAACTGCATATAGAATGAGTTGTAACCATGAGTTGAAACAGTTATGCAACGACCACAGCTTTGTAAACATCTCCGGTCTTGGACAGTGTAGGCACGAAGATAGGACAAAAGAGAAGTAGAGTAATGAGGAAAGCCAACGGATGCAAGGGAATGTGTGCAAGAGATCTGCAACAGAATGTCAAACAGCACAGATGTTTATAGAGGCAGAAGACGCATAATGCCTGAATCTAGTAAACGACTGTCACACACTACAGGCTTGGGAAAAAGAAGGGAGAATAGTAGATGTGGAGGGGGACGAGGAGGTGGTTGCTGTGGAAAGGAAGAAGATGAAGGTAAGAATGAGGAAGTTGACGACGACAATAACGAGGAGGAGGAGGAAGGATAAGGATAAGAATACGATGATGATAATGATGAAGAACAGAAGGAGGAAGGAGACAACGATGGTGAGGAGGAGGAGAAAGACGACGACGACGATATGGTGGCGGAGATAAAGAAGAAAAAAGGAAAAGAGGAGGAGGAGGAGGAGGAGGAGGAGGAGGAGGAGGAGAACAACAACAACAACAACAACGACGACGACGACGACAACAACAACAACAGTCAAAGGAAAATAAGACGGCGGCGGTGAAGGAGAAGAGTATTATCAATACATGTAGCCTATGTACAAGATTATTTTCCAATTGGTTTCCTTAATATCTAATATCTTTCACATTAAATACAACGGAAACGAACGGGTTTGTTTAGTGGGTGGGCGACATTATTTAAGTTACGAGGTAGTGGTTGTCGTGTTTAACAGTTTCCTAAAGTCCTCACAATGACTCAAGCAATGTATACGTGAGGAGGAGGGAAGGAGGCTGGATGAGCTCTGTCGTGTTTTTGTGGTGAACGCTTCGTTTGCGACGAACAATGTGTCGCGATGGAGTGAGGGGTGTAAGCCAAACGACCCGGCTACGGTGAACGGATTATCACAGTGCGAGTGCCTTTGTGTCTCGCTATACATACGCTTCTTACACCACCGAGTTTTAACGTTAATAACAGTAACTCAGATTAATATGAACCACAAACTTTGTTGCAGACTTTGTAAATTCTGTTTCCCCTTAGACGCAACATTCATCGACTTCAGCACTTCAACAACATTTCGTGTGAATCGGTTGCAACGACAAGCAGGAACGTATATTGCAGGAGCGACGCGAGTTCTCAGTTTTAACTCGATCGTTCGGAATTAGCCAGTCTATTTAGTTTTAACGTGACCGTTCGTTACCTATTTTGGGGTTTGTATCACGATGTCTTTCCGACGCATCAACTGATTTTCGTAAAACTCGGTATGTTCATACGTTTACCATACATACCTATGTTGCTTCTGAGGTTTGTCAGTCTAAAACTAGATAGCGGAGGGCAGAAATGTGAGGACGTAAAAATTGTGTAAAATCTGAAAAGCCCATATGGGGGTATCAGATTAAAGACTAAAGATTACTTTAACCACGAACTAAATATAGTGCTTACTTTTTTATGGTTTCAAAGTTTTTGTACGTAACGCTCCGAAACGTAAGTGCAAATTTTGATAAAATCGCAAAAAAATCTTGTGGGGTATCAAATTAGAAAGAATTTTAACTAACATTAGAGTGTGCTGTTAAGTTTAGGAAATTTCAAAATTGTTGGGCTCTCTGGATCCCGCCCCCCCCAAAAAAAAGAAGAGATTATAGACTTGTGAAAATGTAGCAAAGTGTGTGACTAAAAGGAATTGTAACCCAACTATTTAGAATTTTTAGTATTTATTGAATGATTGTATGCTCTATAGTTCTTATATTACTATAGTATGAGACTTACCATTATGAGCTTCGAGGTCACGCAATAGTAACAGATCTTCCCCGCCCCTCGCCCTCCAGCGTTGTCCCACGTTACACTTGGTTATGCGTAGGCAAAGGCGGTGAGGCGAGGTCTGTTGCAAACACTGCCAACACCGCATTAGCCTTGAAGCCTATTATGATACGTCTCACATAATAAAAAAATAGTAGAGTAATCCATATTTTTGTAAATTTTCTTATAATTAAAAAATGATGTGGTACAAAAATTTATGTAACAGAAAATATACCTCGTTCAAAATAGTACACTAGTTATCACCTGCTTTCAAACAATAAACCCACGGCGCGTTCTCTCTCTGTAGCTGTGGTTCCACACCACCACACCACCGCCAGAGAGAATAATGAATGACAAAGTTCTGCCCAGAAACGCTGTTGAAAACATTTTGGGAAGCAAGTGTAATACGGTTGGACACACTCATTGTAGCATTATAGATCGTTAGATGATTCTACGTCCATCTGAGGGAATAACGTAGCGATGTAGGCCGATTATTAAGAGAAGACAATACAAGAGTGAATGGACGAGACTAAGCAAGAACAAAAAAATATAAGGAAATAAACGGGTTAGCTGAAGAAGAAGAAGAAGAAGAAGAAGAAGAAGAAGAAGAAGAAGAAGAAGAAGAAGAAGAAGAAGAAGAAGAAGAAGAAGAAGAAGAAGAAGAAGAAGTTGTGAAAACGTATGTTGATTATCTTTAAAACGTGGCTACGAGAGATTGTAGGCATTTAAATTTAAATCTAAATGACGGAGTTTTGCCATCACAGAAAAATATAAATTCGACGTTTCGGTAACCCAAGCAATCGGTAGCGTCTTCAGGCTAATTATAAACTAATACGTTACACGACAAGTAGTTGGTAAGAATGTGTTCATGAGCATTGTGGCTGTATTTTGTGAATATTTTTGTCTTCTCCTGTAAGAATTTATTTATATTATTTAGTTTTTGATATTATACTATACAGTGGAACTTGGTTATAACGTCATTGAAGGGACCAAAAAAATAATGACGTTATGTCCGAGTGACGTTATAAAAGAGTCGTTATAAAAGACACTTTTTTATCACTAGTAAGGAAGGAGAAATAAAAGAAAAACATCTTAGCATTATTAACATTATTCGTGATATTTATTCTAAAGTTTACAAACTGCATTTCATTTATACAAACAGCATGAAGAATATTTTAAAAGATCAAAAAGAAAGTACATGTAACTTACATTTAGGCTTACTGTCAAAAGTAATCCGTAATTTTTTTTTGAACGCTCCTTTCTGAAAAATAAATTCTTTCTGTTGTGCTGTGGAGATGATGCGCTGCATTGAACGTGTGTGTCGTCAGACGTCTCTCTAAAGCAGTAAAATCGTGAAAGAGTTTCGGCGGCTCTCATTGCTTCCTGTACTGTCGGACAAACGATGTCGGCATCCTCCTCTTGCTCAGCATCTTCTTCAACACTATCTTCTGCTTCTATGTTTTTTACTTCCGCGATAATTTCTGCGTCACTCAACACTTGGAATGTTTCTACTTGGTCATCCACTGATGCATAGGAATCAAGTTCATTTCCAAATTCATTTATGTCGAATTTCTTAATCCACTCCGAGAGCGGCAAGTCGTCGTCTTCGTCATCATCGGGTAAATTTTCATGTACGAGTTGTGCTTTACTAAAGCATTTTGCTATCGTCTTCTGTGTTACACTCTTCCAAGAGTCGTCTAGGAATTGTATTGCATCTAAGAGTGAAATTGTGGCAGGTTGCGCCGTGTCCATACAGAAAATAATTTTTTTTTAAAGTCGCTTGCGGTGGTGACACTTTAGGCTTCTAATGACGCCTTGGTCCACAGGTTGCAGGACACTCGTACCTCGGCCGGTAAGAAGACCAGTTTAATGTTTGTCAAATTTAACTTCGGATGGGCTGCACAGTTGTTAACCAGAAGTCGAATTTTCTGTTTTTCGATGACAAGTCCTTATCCCACTTTCTTAGTTCATCTTCAAAAATACTAGAAGTCATCCACGCATTTTTGGATCCTGTTGGTCCTGTTACAGTGCTTATCGCTTGCATACAATGTATGTCTGTAGCCATGGGCGTAGCGCGCGCACATATATACGTTTATATGAAATTTAGAGTAAAATATCTGAGAAATTTTTGACGCTATAACAGAGTAGTACAATATTTAGTGACGTTAAAACCGGGAATTTTTATAATGTTAAAGATATCAGTTTAACCAGACTTAGGCCTATGACAAAATAACGCTACATCCGAGTTGACGTAACAGCCGAGGCCGTAATAACCAAGTTCCACTGTATTAAGTTTTTTGGGGGGATGCGCCACTGTGGACTGCGTTTGGTTCAGCTGGTTTCGTCTCTTCCTCCTCTCCCACATCAACTTCATTCTAGATCAATGTGTCTCCGTCTTTTCGTCAGTACAGATGGCACCTGTCCTCTTCTTGGGGTTTTCCCTGAAAATCTTGGGGCATTTTTAAATTTCTTTTTTTGAGTGGCAAACATTCTTCAACATCTTCTAGAGTAATCTGGAGTTCTTTTAGATTAAGTCTTATTATTATTTTTTTTAATTTTTACTGTATCACTTGTTGTTAGAGTATTATTTTTAAAAGCGAAAACTGCTTCAGACTATAAGGGAACATTGTTTAATAATTAAAAATTACCTTAATAAACGTCTTGCGACTTCTCCTTATTTTGTCCTGACGCGTTTCAAAACCTAAGGTTTCATCTTCAGAGGATAATCACTCTTCCGTCATCAAACGTTAAAAATTAATTACACAATGACACACATACACATAATTTACGCTACAAACTTTTGACATTTGGCCTTTTCACATTACACAGTGCGCACTGTATGGAGGTCCAGTTCATACTGTCAAACTTATCAGTACTCAGGTCCAAGGTGTATATTTATTAATGTTATCTAGTATTGTCTTGTGTCTCGAACGTAAGAGCTATATCAAATAAATAATGTGATTTGAAAGATAACTGATCATTTGAAACATTTCCAGGATTGGTTTTAAATGCCTTGTAAATCTCATATTCCTCGAGTGTGTCCATACAACGCCCCTTGGCACAATAATGTAATGGCTTGAAATTAGTGTCAAAATAGGTTCAGAGGCGTATAGTGAAATAAATTTAAAATAGAAATTAATTCCTCATAAGTTAATGTCCCTTCAAATATTATTCATCAAAACTTTGTAAATTAGAATCTGCACTACAGTCAAACATACGCACACACAGTGATAAAAATTGTTTATTAAAAGTAGTTTGTTACCTTAACAAGGTACTATTTCCACCTACGCCGTTTGGTTCCTTATGCCTCGAAACACGAGATGTAGGTCGCTGGGGTTTTATAAATTGTTTATCAAGTCTTTTATAAATGGTCTTATAGTCGAGCTTGGCCTGTTGACTATTGGTTTTAATTTCGTAATGTTTGTCAAATTTAACTTTGGATGGGCTGCACAGTTGTTAACCAGAAGTAGAATTTTTCTGTTTTTCAAATTACTTTTCATACCCTGAAACGGGTGCCTTTTTTTGGGTAGCTGAGACGTCGCATTTATTTTTTCTTTGAGTCCGAGATTTAGTTTCAGATTCAAAAGTATGTGATTGTATTATTTGATGTCAGTGATGGTGGCAGCAGACAGCCTTTAGCACTGACGTACCTCAAGTACATTTACAACAAAACCAAAATCCTGATAATATGTCTAATATTTTTAATATGTAGGCTTAAATAAAATTTATATGGGAAAACGTTAAGCTGAAAAGTGCGTCTGTGAGTGCGCGTGTGTGTGTTGTGGTATGTTTAGACATGAGTATGAAGTGTCAGGACATAATATGTATATTAACTAGTAATACAGTCCGGTTACAAAGTAGGGTAGAGTATCGATTAGCTGGTGAAGCACGTATATCGAGATAATGGCTTACGACGGTATAAATCTACAACTAGACGAGGGTGGGTGGGTGATGGGGGGGTTGTAGTACCACCTGCTCGGCTATGGTGTACATGTACTTTACCACCTCCTTGCGTCGGTACGTGACCAGTGCGCTCTTACTCAACATCAAGGTGAACGGCGTAGCAAATCTCAGATGCCAACTTTGCTTTGTGTGCATTGACATTAACTGCGCAATCAAGCTGTTATCATTATGCTGAGCTAAACAGAAGTATGGTCACAATATTGAATTACAGTAAGGTAAAACATTTAATATTCTATATGGATGAACAGATAATTTTACAAAGTATAAAGAACGAGCTGAAGAATACGCGGAATGGGGTCTCGAAATAAATACTTCAAAAACTGAGTACCTTATAGTAGGCGGTGAAGGTCAAGACCTAGAACTAGGAACAAAAGTATTAAAAAACATTAAAATATTTTAAAAAATGTTAAAAACATCAAAAAATATTAGATACTTTAAGTATTTGGCTGTAACAATGACATCGGATGGTGACAGCAACCAACAAATAAAAGTAAGAATAGGACAAGCTAAGACAGCAACAAAACAATTAAACAGTCTGCTTTGGAGTCCACGAGCAACAAAAAACAATAAAATCAGAATTTATAAAACTATAGTCGAAAGTATAGGTCTATATGGAGCAGAACTGTGGGAAATTAATAAAAGAAAGAAATCCATGATAAGAGCTATGGAGATGGATTACTGGCGGAGGTGTTGGAGACTCACAAAACTAGATAGAGTAAGAAATGTAGAGATAAAGCAAGCGATGGGATTCGACCTTGACATCATAGAAAAAATAGAAGCAAGAAAACTGAATTGGTTCTGACACCTAAAAAGAATGTCGGATGAGAGATGGCCAAGGAAGGTATGGAAATGGGCTCCAGCCTCTAGAAGAATAAAAGGAATACCTAAACATCCATGGAAAACGGACGTCGAAAATGCGATGAATTCCAGAGGACTTACAGAACAGGACCATTTAGACCGGCGCCAGTGGAAGCTAGGATGCGAGAGGGGGCGCCAGCCGTAATTAAATCGCATTAAAAAAAATAAAGAACGACCTAGTTTTCACTAGTTTCAAATTCCTTGGGTTTACAGCCAGGGAAGACCTTGATGAAAAGGAGGAGGAAATGTGGACGAGAACTGCAGTCGGGAACTTCGCCTTGGACAAAATCTGGACAATTAGGATAGTAAGGCAATCAACGAGGTTCAGGTTGTATAAGGCCAGTCGTGGCTTACGGCGGTGAAACGTGAACACTTAATGGGTCGGCGATGGAGCTGCTGGACAGGCGCAAAACAAAATCGCTGCGGCCCCAAATTGTAAGAATGGGATATGGCGGCGGAGAAAAAATTAAAAATTTTATGCGGCATACGATGATCTCATCACTACCACCTCTTTCACTCAAATGCAAAGGTTGAAATGGTTAGGTCATGTCCTGAAAATAGACGTCAGCGAGACAGTAAAAAAAAAAACATGTACAAGGGTTTTCCTGGCGGTGAGCGACCTAGAAGACGGCTTAGGAGGAGGGACTGAGTGACCTCAAGTAATTCAGGGTAAACATTTTCCTTGCTCAACACGATATGGATGCTGTCGGAATACTGTTTGAACAGGCCAAACACAGCTACCCGATCGCCACACAATCACCAACTGGATTTCTCACTACAGTTTCTGCATTATACAATAAAGCACGACCAAATCTGAAACCTGTGCGAACACTGGGAAGTATAGAGCGAGCAGGGAGCGTTGTAGATCAAAGCCCAAGTTGTTTAGTACGGAACCGTCAAAGATTTTGACGTCTGATTTTGCATTCAGACCTAAGTTATCCCACATACAAAATCGAGTTGAAGCAAGAGTTGTCAGATAAATATTCTGTTGCAAAACAAGCTTTCTAAACGAATTGACACTAGTAGAACAAAACGACACTGTTAAGGACGATAGAAATGATTACAACTGATGGAATCAACAGACGTGATAGAATACGAAATAGTGACATAAGACGGTAACGTCACATAATAATAATATAGTGAGATTCTAGTCCATTGGGAAAACAGAATCCTAGCCGCCCGAAAAAGACGATGGACTTGGAATCAACTTCTAGCAAATCCCTTTGATGCATAATAAAACAGTCGATAAAACCTATATAAAAATAGAAGAATAAGACAAGTGTTTTTTTTTAGCAATTTCTCAGCACAGTACAAGAGGATCCAGTCGTCATTCGTTGACTCATAACGTTGGATGAATCACATTTTGAACTTCCTGGCCGTCTGAATAAGCAGAACATGAGATAGTGGAGTGAGAATAATCCTCATCAGAAACCTCTTCACAGTCGTAACGTTACTGTATGGTGTCAGGGTTATTAATCATTTCTTAAGACGAAAATGGACTTTTTCTATTCAACAGATAATGATTATCTTGTTGTAACAAATGATAAACTTTTCAAATTTTATTTATCAATATTTTCAATAAAAGTGACAAATACTGTAACTAAAAGAATTGTGTATGCTTCAAATTGACAAGTTAACGCTGGGACACTGTATGTTGAGAGAGGCAGCAAAGGTGAAGCTGCACACGGTGTCAGTCCCGTGTCTATAAAAAGCATGGCGCTGTCAAAGTCGATTGCGTAGAACAGAAACACTATGTTTTCTTGGAGAATGACAAACTATCTTTTTATAAACATATATATAACTAACCATTTTCAACTTGTTTCTCTATTCGTGATCTTCAGCTCTTCGTGCTTCTTTTACAGTATTTTTTTTTATTATTTTAGTTCATAGGACTATAATTTTAAACACAAATAAATATGATTATATTATCATGGGAATACATTCAAAAATATATTATTGAAACAAGCAGCTGTTAAAGAAGTCGATTCATACAAATATCTTGGTGTCGTGGTTACAAAACATGGCACAAGTGTAAAATAGCAACAACAACAAATCGTACAGGATAAGAAATCAAGTAGTGTGACAATTACATTCCACTTTCTGAAGCAATAAAACAAGACCCAAAACAAAATTTAAATATATAAGAAACTAGTAAAAGGTACTGTAGCAATACGGTACATATGAGGAAAAGATTACAAACCATGAAAGTGGGATACTGGATAAGATGCTGTGGACTTACATTGCAGGAAGGGTTAAAAACGAAGAAATAAGAGGAAGAATGAATATATATAGCAGCAGTATGCATGACGCAATTAATGCATAAAGATGAAAATGATACGGGCATATCACTGTATTTACATATAAATAGTAAATTACGATACAGTTGCCGGAGTAGTACAATTGGGTAGATTACGACCAGTTTGTTGAAGCAGCTAGGTTTTGTCTCCATTGTAGAGACACGTGCAGGAAGGGTCGCGTGCCTACTACGCATAACTAAGGCGGCAATTAACTATATGACACAATGACAAGTGTGTGTGTGTGTGTGTGTGTGTGTGTGTGTGTGTGTGTGTGTGTGTGTGTGTGTGTGTGTGTGCGCGCGTGCGTGCGTGCGTGCGTGCGTGCGGAATTCTTGGACGTAAAGTGGCAAGACGCTGACGGAACGTTGGGGATGTGTATGCCCAGTCGCTGGTAAATAAAGTCGCATTGATAATATAGTGCTTCAGTATTGTCACTGTAACATTAACGTGAAGCTTAAACAAATATTTTATAATTCATATTGTAGAATAATACTAAACATACGTACAAGGCATCTTTCCTTTCCCTCCCACTTACTGGCTAATATTTTTGTTTTTTATGTTTTGTTCGTTCGACTTGTATGTCCTTTCAATCTTTAATCTCACAGATTCTTTGTTTAGAACAAACGCCATTAATTAAAAATTAACATACCTACTTCTCTTCCTGTCGAGAAATTTTAAATCTACTTAAGTATCCCAGAAAACATATTTTCTAGATTTTATATTATTTTCTACTAGTTCTTCGTTAATTTTTAACACTTATATTAACATTTAAAACTGAGTACAGTGTTCACCATAAGTCGTGTGTTCTGTATATGGGTTTTTACCAAGTACCAAGTACTTTGAGCATTTCGCAAGGTAGGCTGTGACAATCGTTTGCCAGAATTTTGTGCTTCAAAACTATTTTCTCCACTTGTATTCTGTGTTTCTTTTGTTACTTTGAAGTTCTTCTACTAAAACAATGGTGAATTTACATTCAACTTTGCTCGATGTGTTTGTTATCGTGTGTTTGTGTGCAGTGACTGTTAACTCTTGATAAGTACGCTGTATTATCCCTCCTTTATTTATTATCAAAATACCCTTACACTATATTGGTGTCGGGTTACATCAATATATGTTAAGTAAATCAACTACACTCTATATACAAATTTTTTCCATCTTACTCTATCCATTGACAATGTCTTCGCTTCCCTCCAGCCCAAGCCTCTTTCTCTCAAAATGTTTCCCATCATTCCATCCCAAGTCAGTCGCGATCTTCCTCTCTTCTTTCTCCCCCCTGATTTTGCCTCCCAAACCTGTTTTACCATTCTATCACTATCCATTCTCTGCATGTGTCCCCACCAGCATAGTTGTCTCTGTTCAATAAAATCCAGAATCGATAGCACTTCCAGATCTTCTCTTATTTGTGTATTCCTAACTCTGTTCTTCATTGTTACTCCTACTACTCTCCAAAGATATTTCATTTCTGCCGCCTGGATTTACTTTTTTGGCTTTTGGATAGCACCCACGTCTTACAGCCGTATGTTAAAACCGGTCTATATACTGTTTTATACACACTCATTTTCGTTTTTCTTGATATCTCCTTCTTATTTATAAATCTATTGTTTAATGCATAGTATACATTTATTGCCTTTTCAATTCTTTCATTTAATGCGGCTTCTTGTTTCCCATTATTGTCTATTATAACCCCTAGATATTTGAATTGTTTACTTGTTCTATCTCCACTCCTCCAATCTCTATATTTATTATTTTCTCCCCCATTACCATTACCTTTGTTTTGGTCTTATTTATTTTCATCCCTTTTTCCTGGAGAACTTCATTCCATATATTCAAATTACCCTGTAACGCCCTTTCACTTGTAGCCATTAGCACTACATCATCCGCAAAAGCCCCTTCTGCTACTTCTATACTTCGCAAGTTCCTGTATCCAACATGCATTTTCTTAACCTTCAGTGAACACTTCTTGATAATGTCGTCCATATACAAGTTGAATAATGTCGGACTCAGTCCACCTCCTTGTCTTAATCCATAGTTTGTTGTAAATCCTAACGCGCTCATATTTTTACCTATTACATAATTAACATTATTTTTGTGTAACCTGTGTACTACCTTAATTATTTTACTCCTTACTCCTCTATTTTATAAAATTTCCCATATTTTTGCTCTAGGCACACTATCGAAAGTCTTCTCAAGATCAATAAAAGCCAAACATACCAATTTATCTTGTTGTATCGACTTCTCAGCTATCTGTTGCAGAGTAAAAATGTGATTCTGCACACTTCTCCCTGATCTAAAGCCACTCTGCGATTCCTCCAAACTATTTTCTAAAATTGGGACCAATTTATTATTAATTATCTGCTCATAAACCTTAACAATTGTATTTAACAGATTGATACCCCTATAATTATTACAATCTCTTGCGTTAACTTTCTTAAAAATAGGAACTATCAATGCTTCCTCCCATTCTCTTGGTAATGTCTACACTTGTCCACGCTTTATTGATAATTTCTAAAAGTATTTATTTCCCCTTTTTCATTTTTCCTAAAAGTATATTCTTTATAATTTCTGCTGTAATTGTATCTGTTCCAGGTGATCTCCCACTTTTAAGTCCTTTAATCACTACTTCTAATTCATGCATCGTTATTTTTTCTTCTGCAACTTCACCATCCTCTCTATCTTCTTCTTCATTAATATTGACTTTATGGTCATATTTGTTGATTTGCTTACCACCTAGTAATCCTTGAAAGTATTCTTTCCATCTATTCATTATACCGTTTCTTTCTATCAGTATTTTCCCATTACCATTATATATACATATATCATTCTCAGTTTTTTCTTTTCTAAAAGATTTCAATACTCTGAAGAAAACCTTTTGATTTTCCCACCTATCTCCTTCCAATTTTTCTCCAAAATCTTTCCATGCACTCTCTTTCGCTTTTCCAACTAATTCTTTAACAATTTTTTGTTGTTGCTTATAAGCTTCATAGTTATCCACAGTTCTATTAGCTGTATACTTTTTCCATTCCCTTTTCTTCCTTTAGCTTTTTTTTTTTTGGCGTCCATGTCGGACTTCCGCAATGGAGTCTAATACTGAAGCCATTAACCTGCCGCCCGGAGCCTCTAAACTTCCAGTCTGGAACCTTAGGGCTCCGCTCCTGACAACACTCCGCTCCCTCCAAATTAGCGATTGTGACAGTGGCATTGACATTTCCCGGGCTCAAGCATTGAATTAGTCCTTGAACTATTCAACTCTTGTCTCTACTGCAGTATTTCCCTCGCCTGTAGAAAACAGCCAATATCTGTGTGGTGACCAAATTCAGAAAGCCACGAGGCTTGCAGACGGCTATCGCCCTATTTCCTTATTGTCAATAATTTCCAAGGTGTTCGAGACGTTAGGTTTGGGTTTTACAGGGAGCACGTGACTACTATCCAGCTAGTCCGCGTTGTTACGTATTTGCACTTCACCGCCAACGAGAAAGAGCCTACGGGCGTTGTCTTGTTGGATGTGAGCAAAGCCTTCGGTAGAATCTGACACGCAGGCCCTGCCGATTTCACCCGGAGTCATGTTATCCCTCTTCGCCGACAACGCTGTGTATCATTATAGCTCCCTGTCTCCACGATTTGCGACCACAAAGGCGCGGCGTCAGTTGCGCCTACTTCCGGACTGGCTAAGAAAGTCTCTAATAGCAGTCAATACGGAGAAATCATAGGCGATTTCCTTTACTTGTAAATCCACTTTCTGGTGGCAGTCCCTCGCCCTAGAAGGGGGGCCTATCGCCTGGAAAGAGTCGGTGAAATGTCTAGGCGTCCAGCTTGATCGGCGTCTAAGCTTCAACGCCCACGTGACTGACACTCTCAACAAGGCCCGCAGGTCCGTGACAAACTGTTTCCCGCCTGGGTCTGCCACTAAAGTTACTATATGTCTTCTGTTTTTTTCGGTCAGTAATAACTTATGTGCCACCCACTTAGTGGTGGCTCTTGTGAACGTCCAACAATTGTACGTTGGAACAATTTAAATCCAAAACCCTTCGTCCCTTGTCGGGATCCCTGTGGTTGGTCGAAAATGATACAATTCGAGGAGGTCTTTGAGTTCTTACTATTGCTGCTTTTTCAGGTCGCTAGGTGAATCTCTCTTTGCTTCGGCAGCCACTTCATCCTTACTCTACCTGCGAAACATCATACAAAACCTCATCCCCTATTCGGGTTAAACGCCCTCGGGCGATTTCTGATAACACACCGCGTAAAGCCAGCCTCTCTAAGCTACTTCTGAATAGCCCTGTCCAGCTTAACAATCCTCTCTGAACACGTGTCTATCCTCAGGGAACTTCTTCTCCAAGCATGTCTGTAGCGCGCTGTTTGGCTCTCTGTACCACTGTCACCAGCACGGAAGCTCTGTATCTCGCGGAGAGCGACCAACTAGACTAAGGCGTCTGTCTACTGTATCAAAGGCGGGCGGCACCTGCTGGTCCGAAACCGTACCAAATGCAGCGCCACATAAGTAATACATTTTAAAACAATTCCTAAACTCCGGCACGATCTGTCATGTCCTTTCCAAGTATTAGGTACCCGTCAGAAATACCAACACTGTTTTCATCTGGCAGTCTTCGGACACGACCCAGAAGCTGCGATCAAATCACGGCTGCAAAGACGCCCGTTAATATAACGTAACGCGATGGGAAATTCGTTCCGACGGACGACGAGAAGGAAGCAACAAGACCCCAGAGTAAGCAGTGGGAAAACAGATGATCGATGTGAAGAATATGGAGGATGCAGCGATGCTCATCAATAGAGAACTCTATATACCACTGCCTAGTGAAAAGGCGTGCGGCGGAGGAACAGCGGGGTGGATCGCTGCAACTAGCGTCCTTACCCAACGCGATGTACGCTTGGCGCTGTTTCTCTTGTGACGAGAAGCAACTGAAACAAAACGGCTAAAAGGGTTTGGACACTTGCGTCGAATATCCAATGACAGACGGCCTAAGAAATTACGTATTGGTATCAACTGAACATCAGAGGTTGGGAAAGACAAAGTTGTTAGGCCTTTATTACACTACGCAACTGATTGCATAAGAAGTTGTGGGGCATTGTTTTAAATGTAGCGTATTACACTTACTGCAATCGGTTGCACAGCTTGCAATCGATTGCAAAACAGTTCCAAGCCTTGCACCTACTTGTGCAACTATTATTTTCACGCACTCGATGTGAGGCATTGATTCAAATGTAGCCTATTACACTATGCAGCCGATTGCATGCAACTCTGCTGCGCGCGCATTCTGTAGCCAAAGAAGAAATATCATGACATGGGTTCGACAAAACATATACAATTTTCGCAGACCTCCAATATCTCAAAAAACGAAAAGGGGGATTTATTGAAACAAAAACCAAAATAAAATTTGTAATTTTTTCTAAATAACTTATCACTCGCTGACACCATATAGTTATTTCTTACAGAACGAAAGTTTATCGCATACCAAAATGTCACTACATGCAAATTAACAAAACTTTCATGACATGAGACCTTTTTAAATTTCTGTTTCTGAAAATTAGTAAAGTTATTTGTTCAAATTTACGTCTAAAACCATTCAGAAACTTCGATGAACACAGTGGTGAAGGAAATTTTTTATCGGATCGGTAGTTTTTGAGGTTATCCTGGACAACGATACAAACAAATTTTACCTCTTTATAATAGTAGTAAAGATGCCATGTTTATTCTGCAACTGTTTGCAGAGCAGTTGAAGCATGTATTTACTACCGTGCAACTAGTTTCATGCAATCTTGAAATCAGTTGAATGCAATCAGTTGCGTAGTGTAAAAGAGAGGCTTTACGGATAATGACTGGCGACGATGGAATAAGTGAGGATTAGGATCGGAGAGACGCGGTCAGCTGTAACCGTCTCGTGACATCGTGATGCCGTGACATTGCGAAACGGATAAGTTGAACATATACAGTGTCAGTAAGGCGTAATGAGGAAGGGCGATGACCCGTCCGTAGGTCCCGCTTTATGAGAAGACACGTGTCGGAAGTGTCGCCCACGATTCAGTAATTAAATTCTGCACCCTACGGTCACGTGCCTACACATAACTAAGGTAATTAGGGACACAAAGGTAGGTGTGTGTTTGTTTGTGGCAAGACGTTTGAGTCGGTACGTTGGAACGTCTAACTAAGCTTATTGACCCGGCCCGCAGAGCGCGGTACCTGTACGGCATCGCACGTTAGCAAGTTAATGACGTCTCAATATCGTGAGGGCGACGGTGTAAGATATATGGTATGATACAGGACTACAGTGACTGGTCATCGGTGGCCTAGAACTTTATACGAAAATCGTCGTAAATAATTGTTGGAACATCATGCTGCTGGTGGTAGGGTAATTACTCGTGGAGGGAGGAAGCGTTACACGACTTAAAATCTATCTTGGCTTTCAAGCTTAGAACTGCAGCGGCCAGTACTTATTGAATTATACAGAATAAGGCAGGTAAACAACGCGTCTTGAGAATGTACACTTTGCACAGGAAGAAAGGCCGGCGGCTCTAGCTTGTGAGCAAACAACGTTAGGAAATTGTGTTGTGTATACAGTGTTATATCTAGGACACGCTATTTATTTAAATAAAAACCATGCTACAGAACGCCTTAGAATTGAAACTAAGTAAATACAAATAGGCGTACAGATAGTGTTTATAGTGCGGTGTAGGGGCTTGCTATTGCTCTCGGAAGCAAACAGATTCTCGTTTTGTATTCACATACACACACTGGAACAAGTTGTAGGTGGGTAGGAAAGCTCATTGCCCAATATCAAATATACTATACCAACACAAAAGTACTATTTCTAAGCGTAGGTTTCGATGTACGCAAACATTAGCAGGAGGCTTAGATCGGACAGTTACCACCATTATAATATATCACATAACGTTTCGACCGTTAAGCAATCTGTGGTCGTCTGCAGGTGTAAGTTAACCTAGTAAATTAAATACAAACATAAGCCTAGTCGAGATTTGTTCACTAACGAGGGTGAACCACCAAAATCTTAGTAAACCACCACCATCTACAAAGTTAAAAGCAACAATTGAAAAACTATGTAAAAAAGAACCGCCACATAGGCCCCAAGTACGCTGGACAGCACACGGAAACGCCGCCACCACTGACGCAAGTTTATACAACGACTAACGTCAAAGACCCGTTTAAATACAAAACTAAGCACCCCCCCCCCCCCGGATAACCCAGCCCACCACGACGTACATATTCTTTTACATTCTTAATCCAGATCCTAGGTGCGTCTTTATAAGGCTGACTGATACAATTATCATTTACAGCCTAAAGATCGCTCTATCATTGTACGTTTATAAGTACTAGTTTCCCGCCTAACGATAGTGACTTGATCCAACAGAATTTTACGTTGCTTTTCCCTTACGTGTTCACACTAATATGTTTTCTTTCTTTAACGTTTTCCTATGTTCTGCCAGGCGTACTTTCAGAGGCCATGAAGTTTCCCTGAAATACCGTAATCCACATTTAGACGGGAGGCTGTGAATTGAAAGTGTGTAATACGCGTTCAAAGAATAGTGTTCAAACACTATTCCAGCAGTAACCGTTGAGTCTGCAGGTTACTGTGGGATGTATGCTGGCAACCGGGAATGTAGTTTGTGACTTGGCTGCTATTGTGATTAACCAAACTCCGGCGTGCGGAAAGGCTAGAAAGAAGTCCGAAGCGAAGCCAGTGCCATTACGGTGATATCCATTACGGTACATATCATTTCTGGAGTTCTCGTCGAACCAGAGTAAGAGCCTTAGCAGAAACTTACCCCCCCCCCCCCCGGTGTAAGCATAGCGATAGTCCCACAAAGATAGTATAACTAGGGTTTTTGTTTAAGAATGAAGTTATTAGTGAATAGACTGACATAAGAAGTGTCCTATACTGGCAGAAACTCCGATAATGGAGGGTCTCGCAAGTGGCCTCCTGTTCATGCACAAAACATTCTTCGGCTCACATCGTTCGGTGTCAACGTGCACTACACATACATATAGTGTTCCGAACGAACAAAATCTAGTCGTTTTTGTTGTGGTTATTATGTATGCTGCTTCGTATATCAAATGATTATTGTAACGTTAAATCATTTATTAATGAAAACTTTTCAAAGTAAATAGCAGTTTAATTCTACAGGAAGTTTCATTTTTCTGACAATTGTTCCATCAGTCAATTGTAATGAAAATTGTAAAGGAAGCCGCTTCAGACGTTAATTTGGATTGGGGGGGGGGATGAAGCGTATGTCAGGCATAGATGTACAATATATATACTACTGGATTGCGTGCTCTAATGCAGGCAAGGCGCGAAACTCAGTCCGGCTGTGACACGTCCCCCCCCCCACTCTATAGTGTACTTCCAGTGTAGTCTCGTCTACTTACGCGCTGTTTGCATTCCGTGTTTTCGTTGACGCGTGATTGTTGGAAGGTTGTAGATGTCTATAAAGTACAACTTATAATTTTAAGTTAACAAGATGCCAACGTATTGTGTAGCGTACAACTGTAAGAACTATGCTGTTAAAAACTGCGGCCTGTCATTTCACACGTAAGTAAAACTTTTGTCAGCAACATTATGACTTACATAACAAAGGTATTTTAGTCATTGTACTTTAAATAGTATTGATTTATTTATTGATTTCATACTGGTAGTCTTCTCTGATTAAATTAATGTTTTTTTCTGAAATTATTAAAACTAAAATGGTAATTTATTTTTGTTAAGTCTACTTTTCACATTGAGGCTGTTTTATTATGTTGAAAATTGGAAAGAAAAATTACCGTATGCCTAATATTGTAGAGTTATTTTCAAATTTTAATAGCAAAAAACGATATTTTTGAAAATTAAGCATTTATGTAAAAAAAATTCATTTTTTAATTTATTGCAGGTTTCCAAAATGTCCAGAAGTTCGAAACAGGTGGATAATAGCAAGGAAGAGAAAAGGCTTTCTTTAACCTTTGTTTATTAAAAATTACTTCAGTTGTGTCGGTTTTGAAGCGAATAAACGAATAAACTCAATGTTTCTTTCGAGTTTCAATGCAGCGTAGCTGGTGGAACCACTACAGAGTGGCGGGGAGAGCTGAACAGCTGCGGACCGAATTCATATCACAGCGTTAGCAATCCAGTAGTATATATATATATATCTATGATGTCAGGCAGGGGTGGAGGTGGTATAGAACAAACGGGGAAATTGGAAAACTTAACTAGACAGTTGAACAAAGGTGAGTGTTCTGGAACAAACCAAACTACTGTTAACTATAATATGGATAATTGTAAATCCTATAGAGTAACCTTTTGAGTCCACGCCCAATTTACAAGTCAAACTATGTGTCATTTATACTAAAGTAAGGATGTATATAAAATATGTAGTATACCTAGAAATTTTGCTACCAATATTTCGTATGTACTTAAATTAGTTTAGATGCAATATAAACAACACGGATCGTCGTGCAGTACAATGGAAAGATAACAACTGACACCAGATAAAGCAGCTAATTTCATATTCTATTACTGTCAACAATAAACAAGACACCCTTATACAATTATTCATGTTAAAGGCAGTCCAGCACAAACAATACATATCGCATTATTATAGTTCCACACTAATTAACACAAAATTATCTGATACTAATCCGCAAGTTACAATAATAATCATTCCGAACCTCAATCTAATATCGCTTATTTATACCCTGCTGTGGTTCGAGAAATAACTGTCACTTTCCGGACGATGCGTCGAGAATAGTTGCGTAATTGCAAGAGTCTGCAACTCGCTAGAAACTGTGTCAATGCTTGACCTTGACAAATCCGCCGGCCGAATGCCGCCACGTCTCATTGGCGTAGCAATATTCTTCTTCTTCTTCTTCTTCTTCTTCTTCTTCTTCTTCTTCTTCTTCTTCTTCTTCTTCTTCTTCTTCTTCTTCTTCTTCTTCTTATTATTATTATTATTATTATTATTAATATTTTTATTATTACATTAAAATATATGCATATAATACTTCACACACACACACACACACACATTTATATGCATTAAATGTACATTAATTATTTTTGTACTGACTTTATAAAGATTGTGATAACAACACAATGCTTTGACGAAAAATATTTTATAATTGTATGTAGTTAATTACCAACAATGATAAACCCTTCCATCACTAGAAATTCCATTCTAGAAAAAAAATTTTTTTTTAGATGATTATCACTCGCCTTATACATCCATTGTTTCATCATATTATCTAAACCTAGTAATTAATTATATTTTTATATTTCCTAACGACTGTGAACAAACGAGACAGTCTCGGTAGCGAACCGTCTACGACATGTAATCAATTACTGGGGCATGAAGTCTGCCCGCAGCGTAAAGCACACAATGCAAAGTCTGCTACATTGTGTGGGGTACAATAATGTATTGTGGTCTCTCGATACTGATAAATGAAGTACACAAGATACATACATATTGGTATTGGATTTAATCCAGAAAACATTCTTCCGTCCGCAAATATAATCAACTTTATACATTGTCCTCCTTTCAATTTATGTTTTTTTTTCGTTCTATATCCTACATTCATGAAAAAATTGATCAAGCATACCGTAGCCGTAGAGTAAACATTCTATAATTATACTTGTTAAGATGAAATCTGCTCTTATCAGTTTAATAGACACAACTCTAGAAAATCCTTTACCTGTGAACTCAGACGGCAGTATACGTTTTCACCCGAATGTAACAAATACGTATATTAATAGAAAATTGAAATTAAATAATATAAAAACCAAAACACGGTCGTGCCATAATTACAATATAAATAAACTCTCTTTAGGTTAAAGTTGAATTTTCAGTAAAATATAGAATACTGACCTATAACGAAAT